>OZ010793.1:165134780-166501030 GCA_963932465.1 Maratus speciosus
GACTTTGAAAAAATAGTGAAAACAGAAGAGGGTTTCATCAAACCTGTAATCATAGTTACGGTTGATGGAGCTCCAGACGAGAATCCCCGCTACCAGAAAGTTATATCGTTTGCTATTAACCATTTCAAAAAGCATGATTTGGATGGAAATTTCATTGCGTGCAATGCTCCTGGAAGAAGTGCATATAACTGAGTAGAAAGGCGAATGGCACCACTCAGTCTCTAACTGTCTGGTCTTATACACCCTTATGACCATTATGGTTCCCATCTCGATGAGAACGGTAGCACTATTGATGAAAAAATAGAGCAAAATAACTTTGCATGTGCTGGTAAAACTCTCGCAGATATCTGGAACTCATTAAACATTGACAGTTATCATGTTACTGCGACATATGTTGATTCATGCGAGCCAGACTCTCTTGGTTATGACTTGGATTGGTATTCGAAGCACTTACAAGAAAATCCATACTTGCTGCAAATTATAAAATGCGAAGAAAAGAATTGTTGCTCTCCTGCACGTAGTGGATTATTTCGTATGTTAAAAGGACGATTCATTCCTCCTCCAATTAAAATGATACAATCGTCAAATGACATCATTACAAGTGAGGAGGGGGAATTTATAGATTTAAGTCTCCGTCTGGCCTTAAATCTCAATATTACAGCAAAGGGACTTTTAAAGATGCTGTATGATTGTTTTTGCCCTTCCATAAAATTGCAATTATCCCCAAGAACTTGTGGAAGTTGTGGCCAATATCATGCATCTCAGAAATCAGCAAACAGACACAAAAAAATTCAGCACAGTGAAAAAAGCGAGAAGGCCTGCCTTATACGACCATTGAAAATTGCTGCTTGTCGAGCAAATGAACTTATGTGCTTCGTAAAATTTGTGAAAGATACAGAAGATGTCAAGTGTATCAAGGAAGATGAAGTTGATCAAGATTGCATCCGAAAAGAAAGCGATGAAGATAATCAAGTAAAACTGGAAACCAATGTCATAACAGATATGGAAAAATGGCTTGAGCAGCCGTGGTCAGCATCGGAATAGATATGGGCATGTTCAAATTTAAATTTTTCAAATGGCTAAGTTCTTCTAAAATTGTGATCTAAGAAATTTTCTTAAATAGAATTGTAAGGAAATAAAACAAGCATTTATTATTATTTTTTTAAGTTGAGTAGAGTTTTTTTTAATTTGCATTGTATCCTAATTTTTTTTAAGTGGATGGGGGGGGGGGGGGTGTTGCAATTTTCTTACGTAATTATTAAGGGGGGGGGTTTGCGATTTGCTTATTTTTGCTGACAAGGGGAGAGGGGGGGTCAAAAATTGTCAAAAACATGCTTACGTAATATTTGAACAGCCCCCAAGCCTTCCATTTGTGGAAAGCATATTCTCATATTTTTTCAATTTAAATTATTCTACAATGACTATTATACTTATGCTGGCTAAACTTTAGAGTATTTTTGGTACTTTTATGTTAGTCATACACACATCTTGCCAATAACAGCTTTTTTTTACTAAATTAGAAACAATATTTTGATGATAATTTTATGGTATTTCTTTTTCTCTGTGTTTTAATTAAAATGGGTGAAAGGCATATATATTTTAAATGTATGCAACATGTATTTTAAATGTATGCAACATGTATTTTAAATGAAATGAGTGAATGACTTATATTTAAAATTAAATGGATGCAATGCGAATGATGCTAGTTATGCAACGATGCTCGCAAACTAATATTAAACCAGTGGCAACTTTCTTTATAAATTTCTTGTTTACATTTCAATATTTTAAAATGATTTTTGTTTTGCATGGGATATTTGAGGTCAATGTCTAATTTGGTATCTTTTTACTCTTTATTTTAGGTACGGTTTTTCAGAGGAAAATTTCAGTTTCAGATCCTGTTCCAAAATTAAAAGTGCCCTCAGAGAAAAAAAACTGCACATAAAAAAAAAGTAAAGATATTTATAAAAACATGTATAATAATCACTTATAAACAAATTAAGTTAAATAATGCTATAAAAAGTGATAGAATATCTTTATTAAGACTTACGGTCGTTTCATCGCACAATCGGCGACATTTTCAAAATCAATCATAATAGTTAAGTTATGTGAAAATATTTTCTATTATGATTGATTTTGAAAATGTCGCCGATTGTGCGATGAAACGATCGTAAGTCTTAATAAAGATATTCTATCACTTTTTATAGCATTATTTAACTTAATTTAAAGATATTTAATTAGATATTAGCCTCAGGTAACCTAGGCCTAAAAAAAAATTCAAAGTATCGAAATGCAGATAAGAATTTTGAAAAGAACACTGCCATTGGTTTAACATTTAGTTTGTGTTCTCCCGTTACTACTATCATAGGCTCTTATTGTGAGGCGACTCATAGCCATTTTAACATGAAAACTAGCCTCACTTATGATTTTTCTTATTTGCATTACATTGTTTATTCAGATGTAGCCCTCTTTTTATTCATGATCTCTCCCCTGCCTGAAAAAAAGTAAGTTGTACCCGTTAATACTTTTAAATACTTTTTATTTGTACTTGTTTGTAATTTTTACTGTTTATTTGTACTTTATAATAATTTTCTGATTACGCTAAATGAGTCTGTGTTCTTAATTTTGCTTTAAAAAGTTGCAACATGCCTTTAAACAATGTTCTGGAGGCAAATGTAAGACATTTACTTCTATCTTTCTTCTTATTTTTTAAAAAATGTCTTCAGGTTATATTACACTTTCAAATACAGTCGGACCTCGTTATCCTGACACCCGGTTTTCACGTCACTCCGCTTATTACATCAGTTTTTCAAAGTCCTGATTTTCCGTATATGATTTTAATGTAAATAAACTCCGGATTTTACGTCATTGTATAATGTTCAACTCCGGATATCCCGACGGTTTTGAAAAATTGTCCATTTTTCATAATCCATCTTATAAGCACGGAAATTAAGCGGTAAGAAATATCTTAACCAAACTTTTCACAAAAGTGTCTAAAATACCCATTGAGACAAATTAGAAATTTTACTTCAATCCTTTATCTGAATGAATGACCCACTTAAGCTCCAGATAGACGTATCAGTCTACTCAGTCTTTTTGTTCTGGTCAGGTAGCGCTTTCTTTTGGTTACAAGGCATTTTTCATCAGACTAAAACCGAAGAATTGCATTGCATTGAAACGATCAGAGATTATCTAACATCCGTTTCTGAAAAAACAAATATTGATTACAATTCATTGTATAATATTGAAAAAAAATTGTAGCATGCACATCTAAGGATAAGCAAACCTTAATGCATTAATATTTCATGTAACAATAAAAAAACAAGTCAGCATAAATATGATTTTTATTCTTTTCAATTTTGTTTTTATTTTGTTTAATAATAATGTTTTACTGCTTAAAACTGCAAGACCAATTATGAATTTCAAATGGTCTTAAATTACTTAAAAATACAGCTTTTTATAAACATTTTTCTCCAACTCAGGTTACGGCGACACCCCGCTTATGACGACACTTTGTTCTGGTCCTTAGAGTGTCAGCATAATGAGGTTCGACTGTATATCATACTTTTTTGTTATCTCTTGGCATGCGACATAATGAGAGATCATCATCAACAACAACAACAACCGTTTTCAATCCACTGCTGGATGTAGGTCTCCCCCAGATTTTTCCAATGTTTCCTCTTTCCTGTGTAGTGCATTAGTCATCCAATTTACACCGGCTACTTTTCTGATTTCATCACTCCATCTTACTTGAGTAAATACAGATACTGAATAATTTTAAGCTCTGTTTAGATGTGTTTCTAATTATATAAATATTTAGCACCAATAGTCCAAAGCTATTTTGTCTTGCCTATATTCTGCCCACACAGTAAGTTTCTCTTATTTTTGAGTAGTAAATACAGTATTTTAAATGTATTATTGCAATGTTTTTAGAAATTTTGATGTGTAAACCATAAAGGTTTTCTTTTTAATAGAACAGGAGTGTAAATCACTTGCATTTCTGATGTCTTCAAATCTGCTGATATTCTTAGCAGTTTGAATGAGGCTTATTTCATTTTGTCTCACTAAATATTATTTACCAATTATTGTTTATTAAAATTGATCAACTAAAATTTTCTTTCTTTCCTTTTTTTTTTTTTTTTTTTGTTTAAGTATGTCAAGAAACATGCTTTTTAATTTTGATGTACTATTTATTACTTTTTAATTATTATACGAACTGAAAATTATTAATTGATTATCCCACTTCTTTATAAAATAAAACCTGTCTTAATAGTTCACAATTTCGCTAGTTATACAGTCTATTTGGTACTTAATGTGCCAATTATTTCTATCCTGATCTTTGATCAATGAAATGTTTACTGCAATGCTAAAAGATATTTTTAATTTTATACCAGTAGTTTAATATGAGTTTTATTTTATTACTTTATTGTATAACAGTTATTTGTTCATTTATTTTAAGTATATATTGGTGATTTAATAAAATAGTTCTTAAAAGTCTGTAATTTTCAAATGTTATATTTTTAAAAAGCTCACTTTACTATTGACAATGTTTTTTCTTTTATTTTTCAAATGTTTCAATTTACGTGATTTTCATTTTGTGTCAACTATTATGCTTGGCAACAATGGTGTCCATATAACAGAAAAGTACCGTCTATTTTTACTCAATTTTTACAAATGCTTTATCTTTCTTTTAAATTAAAATATAAATATCTGTTTCTGCAGATCAATAAAGTTTTCTGCAAAGTATTGTGTCAATGTTATTTTATTTATTATACGTAGTAATCATTATATTCAATAATAAATTTTATTATGTAATAATATTTATAATATAAAGAAGTTTTATTTTGTTTCTGTAACTTGTACTGTCAAATAAAAGAAATTTATTAAAAATTTGTTGTTTTCATTTGACTATATGATTTTATTATAAATGGTATTTCAATCACTCAAGCAATTATATTTTTGCTTTGTTTATCATGTAAGAAATAGTTTTAATTATCTATTTATTTTTAATAACAAAATGGCAAAGATATAAAACAATGAGAAAATATTCTCATTTTTAACACTTTCAACATGGTTGAAAAATGTTTATTCAGTAAGTTGAATAGTTTTGATTTGTCTATTTTTCCACTTTCTAACTCTCATAAATATACTGGGATTGCCATGTAATTATTTAATGTTAATGAGGCCATTGTGTGCTATTTAAATGCAAAATTCAATAAATATAATGCATCAAAAAGTGTTATGGGGCCAACAAGTGCTGAAAATGGATTTTTACTCAGTTATGTTTTTTTAAATGGCTCATTAATATATTTCATTTCATTGTATGAAAAAAATAAAGTTCTTATTAGCTATTGTTGGTGAGAATTTCACAATCTATGCCTAATTTTTCATAATTATTATTTGTGTGTATATTCCTTATACCAGTGATGCAGCCAATATACTTATTTGGAAGGGGTTTTGGAGAATTGTTACTCCTTGCATGATACTATATCTGACAAATAAAAACCAATGTGGGCTATTTTGAAAATAAATATGTGCATATTTTCTAACATTCACCCAAGTACGAGGAAGAAAACATAGTACTAGACCTAAACTGAAGGGATTAAAACAATTTCCAGTTTTCTCCTATTTAATTCTGAGTTCAACTCCCTGACCACAGGTCTAAAACTTTAAACTGGAATTGGGACCTTAATGCTCAACAAAAATATTAAGTGTAGGTACTCATTTTACTCAGAATTTTAAGCTGTACAACATTTGTATTGACAATGTTTTTGACAGAGTTAGTTGTTTGGAGATACTGTTATGATATGTAAAAAAATGTGTTTTTTGACTGTAAATCTATACATATTTCCTAACGCTCACCTAGTATGAGGGGGAAAACATAGCACATTCATTCTAGACCTAAACTGAAGGGACTAAAATAATTTCCAGCTTTCCCCTAATTAATTCAGAATTCAACCTCCTAACCACTGGATTAAAAGCAGAAACAAACAAAATAAGTTTAGCATTAATGTGTTTAAAGGCTTCATAGAAAAGCCGCTGTAATCTTCAAAGAGAAAAAAAAAAAAAGAGAGTGGGAAAGAACAATAGAGTAGTAACATATAAAAATAAAAAGGATTTTTAAACATTGATAATGATATCATTATGGAGGGGGGGGGGGGGGGGTGAGGAATGATAACATGATACTGTAAGTGAGGGGGGAGGGGCTAAAATTACCTAAATATTGCTAACGTTATACATGTACAACCCCGTACACATTAAGGTACCATTTGATTATCCCGTCCACCAAAAAATTGTCATCAAACTATAAGATTAAATGCCAATAATGAATGATCGTAAATGTCATATTCACTGGACATTAAACATGATACAAGTGTTTGTTATGTCATCAAGTGATTTTTAATTCTACTTTTTTTTGTTTTTTATTAATGTTTTACTAATTTATTTTTTCTTTCGTTATTTAAAATAAAATTATGTAAATTTGTATAATTTGGTGAAATTGGTCGACGGGATAATCAAGTAGTACCCACATTAATAACACACTGATAATTACTCCTCACATTAGCCATATTGCTCTTAACTTTTTCTTTCATTAAATTTGTGTTGAAATAAAGATTCCTTTTATAAAGCCTTGAAACAAATGATAAACGTTTTGTGCTACATATTCTTTTCTTTACATTGGTTTTTACATATTTTTATTGTAACATAAGGTATTTTTAATACATCTTATCCGTTTTTTAAATACTCTGGGAGAAATTTTAATTTTGAAATTCAACCCCCTTTTGCTGCTGCAGTGTTTATACAAATCTAAATTTTTTGGCTGATTTGCATGATATAACTTGATATAAGGGCTGTGCATATATAATCATTTTAGGTTGGGGGAGAAGTCTGACACTTGGTTGTCATAAAATATTTCTGGGGAAAAGGGTATTGTTTTTTGAAATTGTTATTTATTTATCCAAACAATATATTTTTCTGTTATTTATTTTTTTTTTTCTTTGCATCAAAATAGTCATACCTTTTAAATAGCAACTATCTCTTTTAGATGTTAATTGATATAAAGTTATTTAAATGTAAAATCATATCTTTATATCGCTGCAAACATACAAAAGTAAAAAGAAACCCCATTTAAAGTAATTGTTGAACACTTAAATCAAAAAGAAAAATAGTCTCTGCCCTCCTGGACACCCGTTTAAGGTAATTTTTACACACAAAAAGAAAAAGCAAATTTTATTTTATTTAAATAACTGTTATACAAAATAGAAACATTTGATAGAATTTAGGCTTCATATCTCTTTGAACATTTACAGTATACCCATTCATACTTTTCTAGTATATATACAGCTATACCAAACCCTATGTTGTATAGTTTTTTACAAAGCTTTATTTTTCTTTTCGTAATGATCTTTTTAATAATAGAGTTAATAATTCATAGATTTATTGAACAGAATCCTCTGAGCGCAAGTAGTACTCGCACTTGATCGTTTATTTTTGAATAAAATAAGTGAAAGATTTATATTTTAAATGAAATGAATGCAGTACAAATGATTGTGACGAGAACACTATTTGTCAATTTATCAACTGTGCCTAACAAAAAATACAGTTTTTCTCAAAGAACTATTATTATAGTAATAAAATACAGTCAAGGATCTATAATCCACAATTTCTATAATTCGCATTGCTTAATGAATATAAACAAATTTACAAATTCTGGGTCCAAAAATGATTTTTTAAAAGAAATATCTAAAACTTTAAATATAAGTAAATAACAATCAATTTTTTAATAAAAGAATTTGAAAAATGCATTTTTTGAGATAGCATATTAAATTAATTGCCGAAACGTCAGTGAAGGCTTACTGTGGAGACACGAAAAGTTTTGGTTTCCGTTAGTCTGTCTGTCTGTTCCGCGATAACTGCCGCAAAAAGCATCCGATCGGCTTGAAATTCCCTGGGCATGTTGATGAGCTCCCCGGATTTAGCTGTATAGTTTTGGGCTAAATTTGGTTCATTCGTTCGGAATATACAGAACATTTTATTTTGTGATATAATGCTTTTCTATGGGAAGTCAGACGATTTTCAAATTTTCATTTGTTGAAAGAAATCGCTCATATGAATAATAGATTTAAATGGTAAATTTTGGATGCTGAAATTTTTAAATAAGAGTATTAAATTATTCTTATGTTTGCAATTTTGTCAAAACATTTGTCAGAGCTTTTAAATTAGGTGTATAACTTATGATAGAATTTTATACATGTGTTCGAATAATATAAAACATTTTATTTTATGAATTTACTTATATTTCATTTTTCTTTTAACCGTTGCGTAGCAACAGCATCTCATCTAAAAATATCATAAATGTGAAAGTATGTATGGTTTTTTGAAGTCAAATCAAAGCAAAAGGAATGAATTAATGAATGCCTTTGTATAGATATTTGCATATAGATTTATTTAAACGCAGAAATGAAAATAGTATTTATATACTATATAGAATAATATTTTCATTTATTTATTCAACTATTTGATTATAAATGAAAAAGTTCGTTATTTTCATACAGAATAAACTGACATTATTCTGTTAAATTTTATAAACTTTATTGTTGCCAAAAAAAAAAAAATGAATAACAATTTATCCCAAAGAGTTAATTTTAATTTGTAAGATTTTCACGTGCAAAAGAAAAATGGAAAAAGCAAATAAAAAATAAAAAAAAGGATATATAGGACAGGAATGAATACATATAAACATTTCACACCAAATACCACCTAAAATAGTTTTTGTAGCAGTATTTTCCCAGCACTACGAAGAAAGATTCCTCGATTTACACGATTTTACTTGGCCTTCCTTTTCTCATTCTTTGCGATTTCATTTTCGCAATTGCGTGCATTAATTGGCACAAAATTTTACATTTTTATGACTGAGGTATATGTAAGGCCATACAAATAAGAAATTCCGTATTGTCTCCTATAAAATGTGATAAAGTGTTGGTTAATCATATATGTTTTTATTAAGAGGAGCAGAGCTGCCAAGCCTCCGGCGTTCTGGATACCAGTATTTTAATACAGAAAATGTTACTTTATTTAATTGAAACATTTGCGCGATTTAAAAGAACATTTTCTCTAAGATAATAGTGATGTGCAAAAAGCTTGAGACTTGGTATGTCTGGTGGGGAGTGAAATGTTTTACTTAATGCATTTATCTCTATTTTAATGCTACGTGAACAACGTCCGTGTAACAGCTTGTAGAGTGTAAAATAAATTAAATTATTAAAATAATCCTTATTACGAAAAATGAAACAGAAAGTCCGGCTAAGGGAAATGAAATGTTAGTTAACCTTTCGTAATTTGACCTGAACATAGGTTTGCGTCAAATTTCAACGGTATTTGTAACATCACGATTTTAAATTAAATGTAGATACTATTAAAAGAAAATCACAAAAAATACTTAAAGGCGCCAAATCATGTTTATCTATTTAACGATGATGAATTATTAACTGTTAGGTTTAGAAGCCCCCCTACTTTAGGGTGATTTTAGTAAGTTAATGCTATCGAGTACATTTTTTGATATTTAGATTAGATCTTAGATATAAATATTGCAGAATGGTAATCAAAATTATTTTTTTATAAACAAAATTTATAAAGGTATTAGATTTCTAAATTATATGTTTCAGTTTACATTTCCAAAAGTTCTTTATCCATTAGATACAGGTATTTGTGGTTAGCAGGCAACTAAATACTGCTGTATGGATATTAGGATAACGTAAAATGCTTGACCGAATTATTGCTTATCCTTATAAATCGCAGTGTAAAAAGAAATCTAAGATATAGGGTAATCATTAACTCAATCAGTAGAAAATTACAAATGCAAAATAAATTACACAACGGGGGGTTCAGGGGGGCAGAGCCCCCCTGAAGAAATTTGTTTTATTATATAAAAATTACTAGAATAAGTAGCTCGTGAGAATTTCAGAATATCCTTACATAACAACGTGTTTAATTTAACGCTTTTAATGTCTGAAACCATCGAAATATTTTTTTCCTTTTATAAATGTTTGTGTAATTTAAATAGTTTAAATTTTGTTTTTGTAGAAAGATTAATATTACGCAAAGTTTGATAAAAACAATGAGTTGCAGAGATGACGTTGAGGCTCTTGATCTGCAGATTTACTAGTTATTATATTTCCAATTTTTATTTTCATGTTATACTGAATACGGAATTAAAATAGTGCCCAGAAGAAAGAAAATGATATATACCGTATTTTTGGGAATACCCGCCGCACCAAAGAAAATCTGTTAAAAAGTTTATCGACGTAAGTGCCGCACCCAAGGAACTGGTATTTGTACAATCTAAATTTCGGAATCATTTCAGCCGTGGCTTTTCCGGATTTTAGAGGTCTGCCCGACTCGCAGAAAAAATTCGGCACGGACCAGCCAGATACAAAAATTAAAAGTTCGGTCCGGCCCATACAAAAGAAATATTGGCCCGACCCGGTAAAAAATTTAAAAGTTCGGCCCGGCCCGATATAACAGCTGAAAGTTCGGCCCAAGACTGGCTCGGAAAAGTTAAAATCTCGGCCCAGCCCGACTGAATTTCTACAAAACATTGATGAAGTGCCGCAGGCTGTGATATTTATTTTTTTAATGAATCTCTATTTCTTATATGTAAATGTTTCAGTTATCATTACTTTTGTTAATCCATATTCTATGTATTGAAGTGTTAAAAATCTGAAAAATGTTATACAGTAAAATCTGCTAAGACGTAATTGTATAAAAAAGAAAAAAAAAGTGTTATAGATAAGATCCTCAACACGTTGTTCAGTTTAAAACGGGATTCCGTCATAGGCAGGTTCTTTTCACTCGTTTTACTATATTTTAATAAGCGTATGAAATCTACTACTCTTTAAAAAGAATATAAATTTTAATGTTTAATTGTAGAATAATGGAGATTTAAAAATGTATGCATTTTTTGCAAACATTTTTGGTCCAGGCCTAATTTTACTGACCTTTGAACGGACCAGGCCACGACGAGACAATGATTTTCATACGGGCTTTGTCAAAACTAGGACTGAAAATTTTGGATCATGAAGACTAGGAATGAAACCAGTCCGGGCTCTGTACAGAAAAAATAAGTTAGGTCCGGCTCGGCCCGATCTTTCAGGAAAAAAGTAATGCCTTAACCCGGCCCGGACAGAACCTTCAGAAAAGAGTATGGCCCAGGCCGAAAAGCCGGCACGTGCAGATCTCACACTGCCGAAAACACTTTAGGATAACTAGAAACGCTCCTTTTTTCTTTCTTTCTTTTTTTTTTAGCAGTTCACCTATTGATAACTGTTTCATTGATTCTGTTTGTGGCAGATTTTATTTTTTATTTGCTACATACACATCTTTTCTTGTTCATTTTTAAAAATAATTTTGTAAGTTTTAAAAATATTTCTTTCTCAGAATTTAGACTTTCATTTTCATCATAAGTTATTATGATAATTATTATGAAGATATATATCATAAGTTTAAGGAAAGAGAAGAAAATTCACAAATCCACTTTGCATTAAAAAAATCTCTTATCTCGTTACCTCTTTTTTCTACTGCATTCAAAGTTCTTTTCAAAGAAACGAAACAGAAACTATTAGCCAACTACACGTCAAGGTCATAGGGTAATGTGTCAGAACGTCCGGTCCGAGGAGCGAGGAGATGGAGTGAATCTGAAATCAAGTGTGTTTATCTTTTAGTTGCGTCAAGAGATAACAGAATTATGTTTGTTTATTAGTTATAAATGAGTACTTGAGTGATTTTATTAGGTGCTTCTTTAAAAATAAAGGTTATAAACATACAAAAAAAAATAAGTATTTTTGTTGAGAACTCTTCATACGAAACAATTTTTAACTATATCAGCATAAAAATCAATGTTTTGAAGAAATTCAGTCGGGTCGGGCTGAGATTTTAACCAGGCCAAACTTTTAGCTTTTATGCCGGGACATTAATTAATTAATTAATTTATTTTTTGTACGGGCCAGGCAGATTTTTTTCCCCTATGGATCAGATACTTCACTCAAGGGTAAACGGCCATTCGCTAATGTTAATCCTATGGAAGAATTTTTTTTAAACACATGGTTCGCATTTCAATATGCTTAAATGATTTATTTTTTTTTGCGTCGAATAGCTGAGGTCGAACTCGACCCTTTTTCGATTTTGTTTACAGATGTTTTTTCGTAGCAGACTTAGATAAAATGTAAAACTGCCTGCGAACTCAAATAATTTCTTAAAAATTTTCTGCAAAAAAATACTGCGCCCCACCCGAGTTCTAAATCGCCGGTAACAGCAAAAAGGAAAAATTATAAGCGAGTGGAGTGCCACTAAGCAACACCACTAAAAGAAAAATATTAATTTACAAGCATTATTAAAACTTAGCAATAAATGTAGAATTGAATGGTATGCTTAACACAGCCAACCAATGAATGAAAGAAAAACTAATGAAAAATTTAAAAAATATATTTATTAAAATGTGAAATATTTTAATCATTAACTTATATAACATATCAATGTATAATTGCTCAACAAAACTGTTATTTTATTAATCTATATAAAATAACTGAAATATGAATAAATGAATGTTAAAATAAAAAAAAGTTATTAGCCTATGAATGGAAGAGATGAACTCTTACTCAAAAGTTTATCTACTGTTTTTGAGACAAACCATTCCTTAATATTGACAATTTCTTAAGAATTTTCAAATTTTTTTTTTTTTTTTTTTCCAGTTGAAAAATAGTCTGCAAACCTTCTCAAGAGTCTGCAACGAGCATCACACCGATTCTCAGCTCAGGGTCTTGATAATTTTTTTTTTATTATAAAGAAATTTGTTTAAAAAAAAACAAGCATCAAAACTATCTGCAAAAATTTTCTGTGAACAGCGTTCGCGTGTTCGTCTATATTATCTGACTCTGCTTCGTAGTATACTTTGATTTTCAGAATCAGTTTCGTAAGTGAAAGTATTCTAGTAAAAAAAAAAAAACTATAAACACAATCGAAAAAGTAAAAATGACTTTTTGTAGAGACCAACCTCAGCTATTTAATGCAAAAAAGATCATTTAAAAATAATGGAATGCGAACGACATGTTTAAAAAAAAATATCTTTCTTAGGATTTACATTAACGAGCCGGTGTTTTTGCATGAGCAAAATGGCCCAATATTTATGTTGCGGAAGTCGTCCCACTTAATTTGTTATATTGGTCAGGACCGTTTATTTTGTTTATCTCCCAATCTGGCTCAGCAAAAAAACTGTACTAATTCTGCTTACCCGGCCGATTTCAAAGTTAGGATTCATTTTGTCTGGTCGAGTCGGATACAGCCTCTATTTTAGGGGCCGAGTTTATAGAGTCCGGTACTGAAAAAAAAATAAAGAAAAAATCTTGCTCTCCAGTGTTTTTATTGTGTATTAGGAGACCCATTCTACAAAAGTTCTATGCCTTGATTTGAGATTTCTCTAGTAAGAGACCAGTAATTTCACTGAGTGAGCACTCTATGAGCAGTTTTGCTTTGCAAGAGGAAGGAAAGGGGGTTTATTAGAAGAAAAGTTCACGACAGCTGGACATTCCAGTATCCGGAGGGTAAAGTAAAAGTTCTGCTTTAGACAGATATTAATTTAAGCATGTTTAATGTTATGGTATTATTTTCGTTGGGGTTTGTGATATTCTTTCATTAGTGCAGGATTTTGGTAAAGACAGTCTTTTCATTACATACAAAAATTTCATGGCTCTGGTGAAAGAAATACCATATAATTATATTTGCTGAGTGAAATCTATCTAAAATGAAAATTTTCCTTCGTCTCTAGCGATTTTGTCTTAACAAGTTTTAGTACATTAGTTTTCTATTAACTTAACAATTAATAATGAACTTTAAAGTAAAATAAATCTGTGAAAACACAACAAACATAATCTGTAAAACCTTTCAAAACATTTTTCAGAGTTTCAAATGTGCCATCAGATTTATTTTAAGAAACATCTACAGCACACATTCAATTTATCAATGTTAATTAATATTAAAAGAATGCTTAATTTTTTAGAGCAGTGATGAGTGCTGTAAAGGAAAAGCTAAAAAGCTGACATTTTATAACTTGTGAATATTGCTAATGAATATTAATATATGCTCAATTTCTTGAATTATATCATTTATTTTAAGTATTGATTTTACATTAGTATTTAATTAGTTTTGTAATTTGATAAATTCTAATACAGTAAAATAAAGAAATAACAAGAAATTTAAATACAATACAATTTCTGTGCGTCATGCTTTTATTATTAATAATAAAAAAAAATGAATCCTGGTTTGACATTACAGCCCTAGTATATTAAAATACGGTTATATATAGGGTAGGTGTGCCAGTAATGGACACCCCTTGATGCTTTTGGTTCATAAAAAAATAACTAATAAATATTTAGCTTTAATTATTTTTTTTATAATTCCCCCTTGTATGTTTTATAAAACTATGTTATTGTTGACACTTTTAATCTAACCAATCGGGAAGCAGAAAATAATGTTTCAAAGTTTTGCCGTTTTTCTGTGAAAATCTTAATGAAGAGGTTAAGAGCTGACTTTGTTTAATTAATTTATATATTATTTATTTTCTTGCAAAATTTGAATGTTTTTGTTTGAGTAACAATAGAAAACTTTGAATTTTATATACTAATGGCTATTTACAAAATTTCATTTCTTTTTAAGGTTTTAAGAGGGGGTGTCCATTACTGGGATGGTTAATTAGTCATTTTTCAGTAATGGACACCCCATGTAGACATTGCTAAAAATGCAATTTTAGTAATGTTTATAGCGCATAAAATACTTTGGCTTAACTGCAAACCTAAATAATCAAATTTAATTTTTAAATTATACTTACCAAAATGTAATAACGCCAAAACTTTTATAAATAGCTGCTTTTAAGTTATTTTTTGTGATTAATAAAATTTCGATATTTTATTTTATTTATTATTTTTTTTATGTAGTACATATATATGCCTCACATATTTAATAATCTGGCAATCAAACCAGCCAGGAAGCAGAAAATACTGTTTAAGAGCACAGTCAAAGAGGGGCTCATAGGGCTTAATCCCTCTCCGTTTAAATAAAAACAATTAAATTACAGAAGCTATTAAAAATCCATTTTCTGTCTTAAATGTTTCCTTATTTAAAAAAAAAAAAAAAAAAAAAAAAAAATGTAATACTATTAATGAAAGTTATAGGTAATATTCATGAAACTAGTAAATCTGCAGATCAGTGGCCTGAAACATCAGTTTTACAGTTTTATTTTGAAATTATTTTATTTAGTATTTAAAATATTCAACTCACAATATCATTTCTTTCATATTTGTAATATTAATTATTATAAATGATATATCAAGTAATCTCTGGAAGATTGTTAAAAGTAGTGACACAAAACTAAACATTAATATTCCAAAACTTTTTTTTTTTTTTTAACCTTTTAAATCCACCACTGTTTCAATCATTTGATAGCTGTAGTTGTCTGATATTTAGTATTTTAAACTATCCATCTAAAATAATTAAAACATCGATCTTCTGGTAATTACAATAATTGATGCAAACAGTAAATGATTATCACAAATATTTTATTAATTACTGGTATCCTAATTGTTAAATTTATTTAAAAATAATTATTTTGTTTCATTAGTATGTATTAATTAAATTCTGGTTCTAAATACAGTCATAAAAACAATTATATTTATTACTTTTTATGGGGTGTCCATTACTGGAACAGAGGGTGTCCACTACTGGGCCAGAGGGTGTCCATTACTGGGCTTTTGGGTGTTTTGATATTGTGGAATATTTTGCAACCTTCTCTCGCGGGCCTCTCTTAGCCAGGCGGGCGCCGCGAAGGATCACGTGGCCTTCGAGAGAATTGATATTAAAAAACATTTTTTCTTTCTTGTTCCTTTTTAGTTGGTTTTGTGAATGTAAAATATGAACGCAGTAAGTAGACTGCATTTTTTCTCTTGGTCTTCTAAAATTAGAAGAAATGTTGTTTTAATTTTAAAAGGAAAATTTATCTCGAGCATAAAATCATGCTATTGTTCTTTATGGCTTCTTAATAGAAGAAAATAGTTGCTGGAAATTTAATTGTATTTAGAATCATGACTTCTAGAAGGAGTAAAGCAACTAAATATGTTTCATCTGTAAATATGTAAATAATATACATTATGTATATATTCGAACTGTAAATAATAATCTACAAAAGTAAAAACTTTTATTTGTGAAATATGATGACTTTAATATGATTTAAATGGAATCTTGACTTCTTATAATAATGCTCTCCCTATAACAATTTCGTGAACTGTGATTTAATTGTGGAATAACTTGAAATTCTTCAAGTTTTTTGGTGCCTCAACAACCCGGAAAAAAGGTAAGAAATACCTTTATTATTCTGCATGACTGTTGATTTTTTGAAAATATACATTTTTCATGATCATTTATTTTGAACATTGAATTTAAATTTAAACATGGATAAGCCTGATAAGTTAAAAAGTAAAAGAGCTACTGTTCGTGCAGCCATTACGAAATTAATCACAAAATGTGATACATTATTATCTGTTGATATTGATAAAACTGATTGCGACTCATTAATGGAATCATTAGAGCTCGTAAATGAAAAGGAAGCTCAACTAAAGGAATTAGATTCCGAAATGGATGAGCTAATTCAGGAAAAAACTGAATATGAAAAAGAACTAAAATCGGTAGAAGAATATTCTGAAAAAATATCCAGTTTGAAATTTAAAATTAAGATGAGGCTTAAAAAATGTAAAATCGAAACTGAACCAAAAGTTGTACTAGAATCAAGTAACGGTTCAAAAATCGGAAGTAAACCAGTTTCGGCAGTGAAGCTTCCTAAACTTAATATAGAAAAATTTTCTGGTGATGCAAGCCAGTTCTTAGAATTTTTTAATTTATTTACTAGTGCGATAGATTCAAACGAATCGTTATCAAAAATTGAAAAATTCCAATATCTCAAATCCTTGTTGTCTGGTCCTGCATATAATATTGTATCTGGTTTTGAACTGACAGATCAAAATTATTCTACTTGTTTAAAATTGTTAGAAGAGAGGTATGGTAAGCGGGAAAATATCATAAACTGTTACATGAATAAAATTCTAAATCTTGAACCAGTGAAATCCTCTAACAATGTTATTTCTTTAAGGAAGCTGTACGATAATATTGAAACTAGTATGAGAAATCTTGATGCGTTAGGAGTAACATCAGGCTCTTACGGCCATTTATTACTACCAATTTTATTAAGGTTATTACCAGAAAATTTGATACTAGATTTCCATCGAAAACGTGACCCCGATAAGGACTGTGAAGTCACCGATTTAATAAATTTTATTAAAACGGAATTAAGATGTCGTGAAGCTACTAATTTAGTAAACAATTCCCAAACCAAGACTTATGAAAATTCTAAAACTAAATATGAAAATCCTTCAAGTAAATATCAAAATTTTCCGCAAAAGAAAAATATACCTTCAGCTGCTGCTTTAAATACATCTACAAAACAGTTTTGCATATTTTGTAAGTCTTCTGATCATGTAGGACTAAATTGTTCGAAATTCACTGATGAACAAAAACGATATAAATTAAAGAAAGAAGGCCGCTGTTACAAATGCACAAATAAGTCACATTTATCTGTAAACTGTAGAACAAAAATTAACCCTTGTTCCAAATGTGGTAACACTACCCATGGTCCTTTGTTTTGTTTTAAACAAACAGCAAAAGAAAATCCTGAAAAAGAAATGAAAGGTGCAATTGTATCTATGATGTCGGAACAAAAATATAAACAAAATAAATCTACATTATTGCAGACTTGTACAGTTTCTGTGTCTGCTGGTAAGGAATGCTTGTTGGCTCGCGTTTTATGTGATAGTGGTTCAGAAAAATGTTTTGTGAAGAGATCTCTAGTACAAAAATTAAAATTGAAGCCATTGCGAAGAGAAAATTTATTAGTTTATCCTTTTGGGCGGAGACGCCCTTATGAATCTTGTTATGAAGTAGTTGCTCTAGAATTATCCAGTGTTGTGCAACCTATTAACTCGATAAATATCGAAGCTCTTGTGGTTGATAATATAACTGGGGCTTCTGTGAAAACACTAGAACCAGAACTTCTAGACATAATGAGAACAAGAGGCTTTAAGCCTGCTGATACAGGTCTTGAACAGGAAATAAATATTTTGCTAGGGTCTGACTTTTTGTGGAAAATATTAAAGGGAATCGAGGGAAAATTGACAAAAGAATTATACGTTGCAGAAACTATTTTCGGTCATACGGTGCAAGGGCAAATAGAGTCTAATAAAAAAGAAGTAGCTTGTTTGCGTGTTTCAGTTGAAAATATAAATACCCAACTGAAAGCATTTTGGGATCTTGAATCAATTGGCATTGCTGAAAGCAATGAAAAGAACATTACCGATCATGAGGTAATAAAAGAATTTAAAGAAAATCTAAAATTCGTAAATGGGCGTTATGAAGCAAAATTATTGTGGAAAGATTCTCGCGAATTACTTAGAAATAATCTTGAAGTAGCAAAGAAGCGGTTTTCTAGTTTAGAAAATAAATTCTTGAAAAACGATTCTCTATTTAAAGAATATAACTCCATTTTGCTAGAGCAGTTTAATGAGGGTGTAATAGAATTGTGCACCGAGAAACATTCTAATAATTCCTATTACATGCCACACAGACCTGTTATCCGTGACGACAAAACTACAACAAAAATGCACATAGTCTATGATGCTTTTTCCAAATATGATGTTTCTCTATCATTAAACGAATGTTTGTATCATGTCCCTAACTTGAATTCTAATGTTTTAGATGATGAAAACATTCCTGTTTCGAGTTTCGAACCCCCAAATACTTCCTTGAAAATTTTAGGATTGATCTGGAACAATACAGAAGATAAATTTGGACTAGAATTACGACCCTTGTTAGAAAAATTAAATAATGATTCTTCTACTAAACGCAATGTTTTGAAAATTGCAACTATGTTCCTTGATTCAGCCGGATTTATTGCCCCTTTTGTTTCTGGTGAACTAGAAAATGATTGGAAAAATTGGCTTTCAGAAATCCCTGATCTCGCTCACTTGAAAATTCCCTGGCAGTATTTTAGCAACCTGATTATGGAAAAGGAGCATCTTCAGTTGCATATTTTTCCTGGTGCTAACCCTAATGTGTATGTTCCTGAATTTCTTTCCTTGCCCGAAGATCAGTGCCCTAGCGTTAAAATTGTTGCTACACAATTACCTGATGTTTCTAAAGAGAAGTCTCGAAAATCAGCAACCATTTCTTGTGTTGTTCAAACAAATAAATCTGATGAAATTCCCATTTTTATTCTTGAAAAGTATAGCTCCCTAAAGAAATTGTATCGAGTAACTGCATGGCTATTTAGATTTATTTCTAATATAAAATTAAAGGTAGAAAAAAGAGATTTTTCAGAATCATCAGCTGAGAAAATGTTACATGCTGAAAATTTTTGGTTAAAGCTGGTGCAGGAAAAAAGTTTCCCTGAAGTTACAAAATACTTGAAATGTAACAAAAGTATCCCTAGTAAATCGAATCTTCTACAGTTAAATCCTATGTTGTCAGATGATGTTTTGCTGTTGCTACGAGGACGGTTACAAAAGTCTGATTCCTCATTTTATGAAAAACATCCTGATGTGATTCCTGCAAAACATAAATTGACTGAATTAATCGTGAAAGATACACCTGAAAAAGTTTTTCATTCAGAAGTGCCCAGAACATTAGTGCAAACTTGTGAAAAGTTTTGGATTTCAAAATCTAGACAGCGCATAAAATCAGTCCTAAACAAACGTGCAATCTGGAAGAAATCTAACGCACGCCCTGGTGAACAAGTTAGAGCACCTCTAAAACATATCTTGTGTTTACCTACCATAAAAGTGAACGATTTGATTTTACTAGCAACCAAAGAATCTTTAGTGAAATGCTTCCGTTTACGTGAGACTCTTCTGAATCATTTCTGGAAGCGCTTGAAAAATGAGTACTTCTCAACTTACAATCTGCTCACTACACGGACCAGAATAATACTTCTGACTTTGAAATATATGATGTGATTCTTATGCATATGAACATTATATTAAAAGACCTATTGATTCTTGTGTATAATTTAGAAGTGAAAAAAACTCTGAACTTTTTTATTAATAGAACTGAAAAAAAAAAAAAAAAAACTTTGATATTATTAGAGACTCAAATACTCTCATTGACATTTGACTTTCAAAAAAAAAATCTTGAACTCTTTTTGTTATTGACTTTAAAAAAAAGATTTTTATTTTTTTTCACTTAAAAAAAAAAATGTTTCTTGTTTGATAATATTTCTAATTTTTACTTTAATTTTTTTTTGTATTGAATATTCTAGAAAAATTTGTATAGATTTAAATTGTTCTTTCTATTTTTAGTAGCAGAAACCTGTTGGCAAATTTTTAAATTGTTTATTATTTTATTTGAAGTCCAGTATGTAAGTATATATTTTGATTTTGTATTGTATTTATGTATATTGTAACTGATAATTTTTTAGAATAATTTTTATTTCTACTTTAATTATTTGAATCCCCATTTTGATGAACCCTTGTTCATCGGGGGGGAGTTTGTGGAATATTTTGCAACCTTCTCTCGCGGGCCTCTCTTAGCCAGGCGGGCGCCGCGAAGGATCACGTGGCCTTCGAGAGAATTGATATTAAAAAACATTTTTTCTTTCTTGTTCCTTTTTAGTTGGTTTTGTGAATGTAAAATATGAACGCAGTAAGTAGACTGCATTTTTTCTCTTGGTCTTCTAAAATTAGAAGAAATGTTGTTTTAATTTTAAAAGGAAAATTTATCTCGAGCATAAAATCATGCTATTGTTCTTTATGGCTTCTTAATAGAAGAAAATAGTTGCTGGAAATTTAATTGTATTTAGAATCATGACTTCTAGAAGGAGTAAAGCAACTAAATATGTTTCATCTGTAAATATGTAAATAATATACATTATGTATATATTCGAACTGTAAATAATAATCTACAAAAGTAAAAACTTTTATTTGTGAAATATGATGACTTTAATATGATTTAAATGGAATCTTGACTTCTTATAATAATGCTCTCCCTATAACAATTTCGTGAACTGTGATTTAATTGTGGAATAACTTGAAATTCTTCAGATATATTTCTGTTATTTAAAATTAAATTTCTATTCATATGGGGAAATGAGGCTATAAGAATGGTTAAATATTGTTGATAGATTAATATAATATTGAAAAAACTGGAATATAATAATTATAACTATTAATAAAAAAATAATTTTTAAAGAAATTCCTTAACTCTTTAACGCCTACAAAGACGAAAAAATCACTACCTATAAATCCTGGCGTATGAAAGGAACATTTTGAGAAAATGGACTCGTCCTTTTACCGCATTTGAGTATCCCATGGGGGAGGCGTGGTTGAAATGTCATCTTGATGTATGTTTACTCTCCTCCTTCCCCAGGTACTTTTGCTTGTTGATCTATTATTTGTTTGGAGTGTTAATTCTAAACAGAATGAGGAAACATTTATCCCTTTTCACCTGTAGTAAGAAGTATTTACACTGCATTCTTACTCCATACATTTTATCGGAAATGTGAGTTTATAGATTATAAGACTTGGAAGAAAGGCTACTAATATTGTTCCTTGACAAGCGAATTTGAGCAAAAAGGTTTTTCCACGACTCTCCTCATACGACAAATTATGTATGCATGTAATAAAAATGGTAATACAGTCAAACCTCGTTAACGTGAACACGCTTAACGTGAATTACTTTTAACATGAACCCTTCCCACTGTCCCCGTCAAAATTAATACGGATTCTAGTATTTTTTCTCCTTTTAAGATGAACACCTTTAACGTGAAATTTCGCTTAATATGAACAATTCTCGATGTCCCCATGAGAGATTTTGACGCTTAACGTGAACGAAAATTCCTATAAAAGTGTGAAAGCTTCCTTTTCCCTGGATAACAATGGGTTATACTTTAGAGCTTCATGGAAAAGATTATTCTTTAGAGCAATGGAAACATGTACTATTACCATTGTATTAAGTTTAATTACGGTAAAACACAAATTTATGATGCTATAAAAAAAAGAGTTGACAACTTCCAATAGAAGGAGGAAAAGTGCTGTGGAAAATGAAGACATCGATTTATTAACTTTTGAATGCTTTTCGATTGCTAGAATGAAAATCTGCCCATACCTGGACTCTATTGGGAAAAAATAGGGAAAACGGATTTTAAGGCTTACAGTGGATGGTTAATGAGTTTCCAGGGGTGTAGTGAGGGTATACGCCGTATACCATCTGGATTTTTATAAGGAACACCGTATACCCTCTGTTTCTCAAGAAAGCTATACACAAGCGTATACCCTCTGCTTAGAACGTATATCCTCTGTTGTTTTTTTTTTTCTTTACGAGTACACCACTGTGAGTTTCCATAATCTACACAACATTGCCATGAAGACCAGAAAGATGTTTCAGAGCACGAATTTCAGGACTAGAAAGGAAAATTTCAGAATTGAAGCCATTTCGTATTGGTAATATTTATTATTGTGTTTAAATATTGTTTTTCGAATTTAAAGAAGAATACTAAAAGTTAGGAATGTAAAAAAATTACACGATTTGTGCTTTTTTTTTCAGAGGGGGGGGGGGGGGGGAAGGCTCTCTTTTGCATAAGTCGGAATATTTTCTACCGCGGAAAATTTTCTCAGTCCCGACCGATTCCGCCTTAGACAGAGTTTACTGTATTATTAAAAACTGATTTAATCGTTGATCAAAACAAATATTTATTTAAAAAAAAAAAAAAAAAAAAAAAAAAAAAAAAAAAAAAAAAAAACCTCATCTTGATGCTTAATTGTTTCTTGCTTTGCAAATAGCTAACGAAAAAAATTGGTTCGATGCATGTTCTTGTGTGATACTAGAAATGACATTTACTCATAAATTTTGACTGTTATATTTTACGAGAAAACCCTGTTGTCCCGTTAGCTCCGATGTCCCATTAGCCCCCAGTCTCCCCTATATGCATTTTTCTCAAATTTTTTTAATTAGGATTTTTTTTTTGTTACTGATAGCATGAACTACGGATAACATGAACAAAAATTTCCTTCCCCTTGAGGTTCATGTTAACGAGGTTTGACTGTAATCACAGAACAACAAACAATTTTAAGAATGCTGCAGAAAACCTCATATAACTATAAAATTACAATTAGAAATTAAGATTCGGCAGATATTCTATATGTGCAAAAAAAAAAAAAAAAAACAGAATACAGTAGAGCGCTGATTATCCGAACAAGTCGGGACAGACCCTAGTTCGGATAAGCAAAAGTACGGATAAATGGACAGACAATTTAACGCGTGTTCCTGACTATACTTAAACCATCACACTTTATCCAGGCTTAGGACTGGCAGCACCAGTTAGTGCTAGCGTGTTTAAAAACTGTTTTTTTTTTTTTTTTTTTTTTTTTTGTTTAGTTTTCTATCATTTAAAATTTTCTTTTTCCCTTTTTATAATTTTCTGAACTCCAAACATTATAATTTAAGCTAAAAAGCTTTCGATTGTTGCTTGCTTCAAAGAAGACGTTCCTTCCAATACTGCCATATCTCGAATTCTTTTTAAATACGTTAGTTGAATAAAATCAGCATTCTTCTGCCGGCATAGCCATTTCATAACTGTTTCCAAACATTCAAAGACTTCGTTATGTGATGGACCTGGGTCATTTTCAGAGCATTTGTTTTCATTTCTTCAATTTCTTTTTCATCTTAAATCTCATCCATAATATCATAATTAGAAAATTTTTTTGAGAGAAATAGACTGTTCTTGGAAGTTCGGTTAATTGGAGTTCCGATAATCGGCGCTCTACTGTAATTCTATTTGGTTGGTTGTGTTTATAACGGCCAATTATCAACACGAGGGATACAGGCCCAAAGGGGGGGAGTGCCCTCCGTGGAGGTCTTTCTAAGTGAACCTAACCCGTATTTACGCATGGAAATCCACGGTTCGAAGAAAATAACGAAAACTCCGAACGATTAGGTCGACGGGCGCGATTCGGTTTGAACCCAGCACCTCCCGTCTACCAGCTTGGAAAGCAGAACCTGTCGGCCACTGGTGGGGCAATTCTATTTGTATTAGACCTCATTATTTTCATTATAATGTAAATATTTCGGTAACATATATTAGAGTATGAGATTAAAAAATTCTTATTTTAGGAAAAGGCTAATACTTAATTTAAGGATTTAAAATTCAGAATTTTTTTAGAACCCCCCCCCCCCCCCTCTAAAGCTTTTACAGTACAATTTCAGAACAAATGCTTTTAACCCTTTATGTCCTAAATTATGAATTCATGAAAATGTCATCTTCTAAAGCATTTTTCGTGAATTTTTGAAACTACATCAGAAGATTGACACAATCCTTTAATAACTTTTAGAAAGATTTTGTCAATTACAATTAATTAATTAAATTTGAATTTATAGGGATTTTGTACAATATTTATTACTCCACTCCAATCTTTTATTTACAATACTTTTGTTAGCATTTCGTAGAATTAGGAAATGTACAAATATAATGTCCTTACAATAGAAATATAGAAATATTTCCGAACTGAACACCCCTCTCCCCTACACACACACACAATCTTTCAATGTCAATAAAGCTGAAAAGATGCAAACAAGAGCTGATGCAGCCCTCCATTTAGAAAGGTAGTCATGTCTCCTTTTTTTTTGGGGGGGGGGGGGGGGTGTCACATCACTTAATAAGCAATTTTTATATTGAAGGTTGTCCCCACATCCAAAATGGCTAAATTTTTGATACGTTTGGGAAGTTATTTTCATTTGTAAATACCAAGAAAATAATATTCGTAATTATATATTCGCATTAATATTCGCAAAAAATATAAAATATACACATTTTATTCAGATACCCAGAAATTGAAGAATTTCCCATTTTCTTATAAATGCAAAGAATCTTTAATAGATTGAGCATTATATACAAATTTTTAGGACTTAACAGTTATTAAAATGCCGTCAGGAGGGAGCAATTGTTAGTCGCGGCCTGAAATTCAGTTTTAAATCCCACAGTTTAAGGAAATTTCCCGAAAGATGCTTTGCCTTTATCGGAAAATGGAAAACGCTAATCAATCACATTTGTTTTGAGTAAATGTACTTGCAAATATCTTGCATCTGAGATTTAAAATGACAGCATGGATGTGTCAGAAATTACCTACTTTGGATTTAAGTACAGCTTTAAAAGACACAGAAAGATTCTCATAGTTGAGCAAAGGATGAATCTGAAAGAATTTAATATATGTTTCATGTTTTTAAGTTTCCTTTGGAAATTTTGAACGTTCAGGAAGGGGGGGGGGGGGGGTCACGACCTCCGTGAACTCCCCCACGGATCCGCCATTGGATACAAAGGCAAAAGAAATCATCCTTTTTTGTGTGTGTGTGTGTGTGTGCGTAACCAATAATGCTCTTGGAACAAGATAAAGTAAAGTATCTGTAACTCAATCTAAACTGTATTACTAATAATCGATGTATTAAATGAATTTTATAACAAGTTATTTTAATAGTACTTATAAGTACCGTCGGTGCATAAAGTGTTAAGGAGATTCCCAAAAAATATTCTTCCCTGCTCAAAATTATGAAATTTTCTGTGACATTTATAAATTTATTTTTTCGAGAAAAATCACGAAATTTCAGCCATGGCTCTTGAATGGTTCTGATATTTTCTTCTTTTTTTTTTTTAATAATGCATTATATCTTGAATTATAATCGATTGCTGTCTCATGACGACTTTTTTATGGCTTCCCGTCGGGTTTTTGGTTCAAAACGTCAATTTTGACAGTATTTTCAGAAAGAACGTGTTCTTCTATAGAAAAAGGGAAAAAGCTATTCGCTTGTAGTTTGTGAATGTGAACATTTCATGTGCCTAGGTTTAAAAATGACTTCATGAGGGAGAATAACAATAACTATTTAGAATTTGAGAACAGCCCTAATAAATATTATTTAATAAGCTATATTAAAACAGTTCTCAAATCCAAACTGCTATTTTTTTTACACGTTCATGGAGTTATTTAGAATATAATGCAGCATTCTCTGTTAAAAAAGAAAGAATTAGTGTTTTCAATTTGCTGTACAGATAAAAGCTTTTGCTGGAATAGGGTGACAGAAATCGTGTTTTAAGTCGATTTTTGTGACGTTACAGTAAAAAAAGAAAAAAAAAAATGATGAAAAAAATATTAAACGATTATATTCCAATATGTAACCCATTTTCGGCAACATAAAAACCATTACTCGCTTCATAGATATTTGAATAATAATGTTTGCAAATTTCATTATTATTATTTTTTTTAAAATCAAAAATAAGTTATCTTATTGTTAGAATATTTCACACTTTTGAGAAGGCGGGGGGGGGGGGGGGGGGAATCTCCAATTAAAAGGCATCTAGCATTCGAATCTAAGTTTTTGATAACCTTTATTTTGTCTGTTATGATTTTTCCTGCAAATATTTTAAAAATAAACAAATGATGTACTAAATATGAAACAAGGTTATTTTTATTTTTATAATTTTATTAATGCATAAGGTCTTGAAACAGCTGTATGATAAAACTTTTTTCAACTGTTTATGCTTTTTATTACATTAGCACAATTTTCTGCACAGCAAGAAAGACAATCAGAGTTTTAACATCTTATATGGTTTTTAATGTCATTGCAACACAGGAGTGTCTGATCTCACTTTATCAGATTTTTCGCACTCTTGAGGAGTTAATTTATCAGCTTATCTTATTATTACTGTATCACTGAGTTATCCAACAAAATATCAGAAGGTTTTATTTAGACGAAAAGTTAGATTTTATTTTAGATAAAAAATAATTCATTTTATTTCTCCAAATCTTTAAATGTACCTATTTCTTTCATGAATAGCTAATGCAACGATGATGGCGATTTTAGGTGTTAGGAAAATTCTTAGTGCATTGAAATAAACTACGAAAAACACCAAAAGCTGCGATTGGTATGTGTTCAGATTTCTTATGAAGAAGGAAGTGGGGGGGGGGGGGAGGCGGTGATTAAGCTAAGCAACTCATTTGTTTAGGAATATTATTCGCCCACAGCCCGACATACCAAAAGCATAATTGAAGTGTTTTTCTAATACATTTTATGAAAACAGAGCTATGCAGTGATAGAATGAACTTAAACTAGAAAATTAAAAATAAAATGTCATAGTAAATATATTAGAAAACTAAAAAATCAAATTCAGCCCTTTCTGGCGAATTTATCAACTATTAGATGTACAGATAGGTTTTAAAGATAGCTTTCATAATTTATTCTGACAGGTTTTTTTTTTTCTCTGTGTGCGAGCGTGTATGTGTGTGTATATTGGGTTTAACATGTCAAGTGATCACCAAAATAAGTAATTTTAAGCACGTAATATATATATATAACATATAGTCTTTTCTTTTGTACATGTGTCCAGAAGCCTGTTGATTGAGTATAAAAAAGTGTATTCATGCCCTATACCATTTTTACAATGCTGTTCGGAGTTCGGACATAACGATTTTTTACAGCTTTAACATATTTCAGATTCTGATTTTGTTTCCTAAAATAATGACAAAGAGTAGGATAATCCATTTGGCCGGGGGGGGGGGGGGGTTCAAACTCCTTACAAAGGCTTGAGCTTGATAAAACTGATTCATCATGCCACTCAAACCAGTCTTTCGCTTCACAGTAAAATTAGAGTTGCATTTCATGCTGTCGTCGGAATTATTTCGGTGTTTGTAACTTGAGCTGGCTCTATAATCCTAAACAAACTAGGTTTTTTTTGAAAGACTTAAAATGAAAAAAAAAATTTCGCTATTGAAATGGCGTCCTCTTTGTAACTGGTGATTATTGTACTGTCAGGTGAGTGCCTTTGTGCGACGCTTAAGCTGTACAATCGCATGGCACGACCCCGAAAGCTTTTTAACATATTCCCACTCAGTTTAAAATATAGTCAAAAAGATAATAAAAAAAATCCTCTCTTACACGTCATGAAGTATTATAATGTACAAACGTAACTACTGAAGTCATTTGGGAGAGCGTTTTCTAATTTTCGATAAATTTTATGAAAAAAAGTATATAATGTTAGTATGATGTTCAATGAGGTGCGCAATAAAAAGCTCAATTATGAAAAAAAAAAAAAAAGGTAAAAATAATAGTAGTAATTATAAAGAATACACTCGAAATTATTTCGAATATAAATACACAACTTCATAAAGCATAATATGTAGAAACATGTAGAAAGTGATTAGAGTATAATATATATACAAAGAACGCAAAATATTAATTGGCAGCATTTAAACTTCATTTTACTTTTATTTAATTTTTAACTTACTTTATCTTTTATAAACTTGAAATTATAATTTTACGAATAGATGTTACATATTGAAAATGTATTAGGGGTGTGACTGTGGAGGAGGGGGGGGGGGGGCAGGGCCCCATTAACCTCTGAAGCTATGGGAAGCACAAATGTCATTTCGGGACTCCCTTTCATTTAAGAAGAACCTTTAATTTAAAATCTGAACATTATTTTAAATTCGCCGTACTCGAAAATTCACCAATGCATATTATTCTAAAGAATGGATCAGTTCAGTTCATGTATATTTCATGAAACAACTTTTTTTTATATGTTCCCCTATTTAAATACACAGAAATTGGATACAATCAAGAAAAATATCTAAAAATGATTTTGCAGGTATTAGAATAATTTTGTTAGTTGGATAAAAAGGTTAAATTCAGCATGTACGCGCAACATAAAATATCACTGTTTTGAAATATTTCTTTCAATATTGGCAATAGTTTAAATGATTAAAATTTTATGTTGTCTATATAAGCCAAATTCAGTAATATTCAAATTCAATATATAAAATAAATAAACATTTAAAATAATGAACAAACTTAAGGATTGTCATCACGTAGTTGAAACTGTTTTATTACATGAAGATTTAATTTGTTATGAAAGGTATATTTATGGAACACTTTTTGAAAAAAAAAAAATATATTATATATATATACAAAGGAATTAATATAATCTGAAAATAAATTTGATAGAATTTTGGAATAGTATTGATTCAATATGAAATTTGGGTCCCTCAGTTTTCTCAATTTCGGGCCCCTTCAAAATTTTCTAAGGGAAGTACGTGCTTCTCGTATCTATTCGGTAATCAGGGCCTTGGGGGGGGGGGGGGCTCGTGGTTTGAAAGAAGTCCATCTGTAGACTCTTTCAACTCGCTACATAAATAGCTTATGTATAAGGGCAGAGGCTTACTACATATTTACCACATTTACGGATATTTTCCACAAGGGTAGACATTGGAATGTAAAGGGGGGGGGGGCATAAATTAAATTAATCAAAACTTTACATACAGAGATTTTAAAGGAGTTGAAATAAAGACAAACACGTGGAAATTATTGAAAGGTGAATATTTCTCATTGTCTTTACCTTTACAAGATAAGAGTGATTAAAAAAAGTAACAAAAACTATGAATAAAAATTTTTAGGTAACACTAAGAACCAAGAAAACTCTATTTAAACAACACACAGAAAAAATAAAAATGTTTTTTAGATTTGTTTTGATAAAATTTAGGATCTAAATTTTTTGGTTATGGTAGTTCACAAGAAAAAATGGAAAAAAATGTGTATTTAAGAACAGGAAACTTTCTGACACAGTTACTGACTAATTTTTAAACGTCATTAAACACTCGGAAATGACTATTGAAATGATTTCGATTCCAATGGATGTTTTCAAAGTTTTGATACATAAATTAGATCTTGGGTTATAAGCGATCGTTTGCCGAGGATGACGTTTATTGGACTGTCGCGTAGAAAAATTCGATTCAAAACGTGAATTTTGAAAGTATTTTTTAAAAGATCATCTGCCTTTGTGAAAAAATGGAAAAGACTATTCGACTTACATTTTCTCAATAGCAACATCTGCCAATTCCAGGTGTTTACAAGCAAAAATTAATCCAGGAATGTAAAATGTGCACCTTTTCTTTTTGTACCAGTTTCCAACATCGTTGGAAAAAATATTCAATTTCTACATGGACAAGTGGGGCACACATGCACATCGGCTCACAGGCCGCTTAATTTGGATATCCCAAATGGTTTCAGTTTTTATAGTAGTATTTTTTTTCTTTTCTAGTTTATTCGAAAATAATCTATATTTTTAAAATAATCCATAGCACTGTAGCTAAATTGTAGAAAAAATATTTTTTTTTAAATAATTTATTTGTTTTGATCCATTTATGTTGAATCATCTCTGTTGAATGTTGTCTATTATTTTTTTTTTTTCAATAGCAAATAACATTTTAAAGAACATATATCTGAAAACCTTGTACAAAGTATCATAATAGCTTTTCTTTCATAGACATCCAGATATTTAACTTTAAATGTGATTAATTAAACAGCAAAAATTTAACAGTCTTAGATCAATGCATTTAAATCTTGTATGAAGGCATAACAACTGCGGATAGTATAGTATAAAAATCATTATATTCTTTGAACTAATTATTTCATATACACATGGTCTGAGTTGTTTTATCCTAAAGAATGTAAAATAATTTTTCTAAAACAGGAAAAATGTCACTTTTTTCTTTTTCGAGCTTTCATGTCCCGGATCACTTTGTAGACATCCTATGTGATTCCATAAAAGAGGATCTCACTTTTACACTTTTCACTTTTTTTCTTATTTTCCTAAATAACGAAGTTTAGTTAGCTTTCAGTGAATGTTAGAAAGTGTTTCATAATCTATGCCGTACGCATGATTTTTCTTTCTTGTTTTAATTGTTTATAAAAAAAAAAAAATAATTTGCCTTGTTCTAATTTATTTTTTTAAGCAATCTGTAACATGTAATCAAGGTATACAATCAAGAAGTAATCAATAAAGGCTTCAATTCGAATATTCATAATTAAGAAATGAGAAATCAGTGAACATTACGGTATGCTGACACATTCCTAAGAAATTTTATTTTGTTTTATCAATGGAAGAATACATTACAAGGTAGGTATAACGTCATTTTCAGCGACGCAAACTTTTTACCAGGTGATCTATTTTCGTGTTTTTATGGGTATCCACTATCCACCATGTATTAAAATAAAAATATACTTTATATTTAATTGTAATGACCAAAAGAAAATAGAGCACCAATAAAGTTACAAACAATAAAGATAAATAAACCCGATGGAGAATATTATTGTGCATCAAAATAAATATAAATCGTTATTTGTTTATAAAAATTAAGTATTTTTACCGAAATTTATCTTTTTTTTTTTTTTTTTTTTTTTTTTTTTTTTTTTTTTTTTTAAAAAGGTTAAAAATCTGCATAATATGTCTAAATATCAAATATATATTTTTTGTTTTCAACATCCCTTTTATGCAGATACATAATATAAAATAAAATGCATAATAAATGAAATACAGTATAATAAAGTTATAGTAATCTTAAGTTTTATAGAATGTACAAAATTAAAAGTAGATAAATACAAATTCATTTAATGCTAATTATTGCTGATGCCAATATCCTTTTCTCTATCATATATATTAAAGCGTAAACCTGATTCTGTAAGATAAGACTAAAATATTCACGCAATTGCGCATGCGTGAAGTTAAATTTACTAGATTTTCCATTTAGAGGAAAGGTTGAGCAGGTCTGGTTAACCGAGTGGTCTAGAGCACCAGTTTAAACCTCCGAACTTTCGTAGACAACGTAGGTTCGAGCCCGGCAAAATGATTTTTGGCGATAATTCATTTCGATAATGACATATTTTATTAAGAGAAGAAGTTATATGGTTTTGATTTTATTATTATTTGAATGGTTTATCATTAAATAAAATTTGACACTCAAAAATATTTTGAAAAAATAATTTTATATTTAAAATAGTTAACCTAAAATATTTTGCATGTAATTATCAATTAAATAAATTAAGCTGATCTACAACTTTTGTTTATATTTTTTTACCATTATCAAGAATATATAAGTGCGTGAGTCAGAAGAAAAAGTTTGCTATTCTTTTCAGTAAAAAAATAAATAAATAAAACGGAAAGAAAGGAAAATATTCATATAAGAACTATAAAATAAATTATATTGATATCCATGGTTTAATATTTAAAAAATGAAGAAAAAAGTAAAATAAAATTCAAGTAATAAAAAATATATATTATAAATCGTTAATTGCATCAAGTTTAAAATTTAGGCTTTTAGAGATTGATATAAATAAAATGCATGGCAGCTTTTAAAGGTCGTGTAGTTAAAAAAATAAAAATAAAAATGAAAATAGATATTGTTATTTTGTTATTTTTTCAACAAGAAAAATGAGACTGTAGTAAGTAAAAATAAATGCTCTGCCCAGTATTTTTCGGTAAATTTCTGATAAAAGGAAAGCATAATTGGTTGTAAATTATAAACTTAAAGTTCTTTCACTTCATTCAATAGGTTAGACTGACGGCACCCTCTAGCGCGCTTTCAAGAAATGGGAATCACTTATGCAATATAAAAATTTGTCACGATTTCAATAATTAATTTAAAAGCAACTAATTGAAAATTCAAGAATTTTTCTAATGGAACATCCAAGTTATTTACCGTCAAATCTTGACGGGTACTATCTAGTATACATATAAAACGGACAAAAATAAATGAGGTTCGCGTGAAAGATTTTGAACAATATTTTTACTTAGTATACTTGCATTTTGTTGAAAAACTTTGATTAAAAATTGCAGTTAATAATAATAATAATTATAATAAAAATTATATACGCATCGACAAATAATATTAATGACAGCATTGCAAAACTCCTTGCGCGGTTCTTCTTGCTTTACATTATGTCTCTTATTTCTGCAACAATGGGAGAAATTGTATTGCCATGATTTTGAAGAAATTTTATGGAATATAATTAAAATTAAATACAAAATTGAGAATATTAAAAAAAAGAGCCATTGTGGGCATATCTACAAATGAAAATCTATGAATTAAAACAATAGTTAACAAAATCGTTTTAGTGGGAAGTTCAGGCCTGATGACTAAAAAGCAGCTTTGTGTTTTGAGGTACTTCTACACTTGCGCGAAAACGCCCGCTCTCTAATGTTAATTCTATGGGAGATTTTTTTTAAAAATAACTTTTGTATTTCAATATTTTTAATACATATATATATATTTCTTTGCATAGATGTGGTCGATATCTACAATGGCCGTTTTTATTCTTTTCATATTGTTTGAAGTTTTTTGAGGATACTTTCCCTTTCGAAACCGGTTCCGAAAGTGAATGTACCCTAATAAAATAAGTCTAAAAGAAAGCAGAAAAAAACGGTCTGTGTAGAGATCAGTCTCAACAATCCAAAGAAAAAATATCATTTCAAATTTTTTAAATATAAACGAGATATTTAAAAAAAAAAATTGTCCCATAGGTTTGACATTAGTGAGCGGCCGTTTCCATATTCATAAAGTAACCCCATTATATAGATTACTAGATTATATTAAAATATACAAGATTATATAACAAGATATATAATAATAATAAATATTTATAATAAAAAAAAATGAAATTCTTTCAGTCTTCAAAAGAATTGGAATAGCTATTTGGCTATGGACGGTAACTGTTAAAATAAATTTTTAAATGTTTACTTAGTTATCTTTTTTACCTTATTTCCCTAAATAACGAAGTTCTGTTAAAGCTTTCAGGGAGTGTTGGAAAGTGTTTAATTATCTATGCCGTACGCATGATTTTTCTTACTTGTTTTAATTGTTTATAAAGAAATTAATTTACCCTGCTACTAATTATTTTTTAAAGCAATCTGAAACATGTAATCAGGGTATACAATCAAGAAGTAATCAATAAAGTCGTCAATTCGAATATTTATAATTAAGAAATGAGAAATCAGTGAACATTACGCTATGTTGACACATTCATAGGATTTTTTTTTCTTTTATCAATGCAAAAATACTTTACAAGCTAGGCATAACGTCATTTTCACAGACGTAAACTTTTTACCAGGTGCTCTATTTACGTGTTTTTATGGGTATCCGCTATCCACCATGTATTCAAATAAAAATATATTTTACATTTAATTATAGTGAAAAAAAAAAAAAGAATCAATAAAGTTATAATGAGAAAAGATAAATAAACCCAATGGACAATATTCTCGTGACTCACAAAAAATATGATTCATTCACTTAAATCTGCATGATGTGTCCAAATATCTAATATACATTTTTTGTTATCAATATTCCTCTTCTATGCACACACATAAAATAAAGTAATAGGTATTATAAAAAGTATAGCATAATGAAGCAATAGTAATCTTAAGCATAATAGATCGTACCAAATTAAAACTATATAAATGCATATTTATTCAATGCTAATTATTTCTGATGCCAAGATTCCTTTTACTACATACATATAAACTGGACAAAAATAAATGCGATCACGTGAAATATTTTGAACAAGATTTTAAATTAATATACACTTGCATTTCGTCAAAATACTTTCATTAAAAATTGTAGTTAATAAAAAAACTCATCCAAGATTTTAACTTAATATACACTTGCATTTCGTTAAAATACTTTGATTAAAAATTGCAGTTAATTAATAAAAAAAAAACTCATCAACAAATAATTTTAATGACTGCAGTGCAAAACTGCCTTGCACGGTTCAGCTGGTTTTTCATTATTTCTCAGTTCTTTGCAACAATAGGAGAAATGGATTTGCAGGGGTTTATTATTATTATTATTATTATTATTATTATTATTATTATTATTATTAGGAAAGTTTCACTTTCGAAACCGGTTACGAAAGTGAAAGAGTCTTAATAAAAATCACTCAAAACAAATCGAAAGAATAAAAACCGGTATTTGCAGACATCGATCTCAACTATCCAAGGAAAAAAAAAAAAAAAAAAAAACCTCATTTAAAAAAAAAAAAAAAAAATTAAATGCAAACGACATATTTTTAAATACTTCTCCCATAGGTTTAACAAAAGCTATCCGCTGTTTTCAAATGGGTGAAATAGCCTCATTGTATAGATTACAAGATTATATATAAGACTGAAGATTATATAACAAGATATATAATAATAAAAAATGTTCTTAATGTATACAATCAAGAAGTAATCAATGAAGGTTTCAATTAGAAACTTTATAATTCAGAAATGAAAAATTGGTGAACATAGACTATGTGGATGTAATCATATAAAATTTTTCTTTTGTTTTATCAATGCAAAAATAGATCTCAAGCTAAACATTAAGTCATTTTCACAGACGCAAACTTTTCACCAGATATATTTAGGTGTTTTTATGAGTATCCACCATGCATTTAAATAAAAATATATTTTATAAGTAATTGTAAAAAACCAAAAATTAGAGCATCAATAAAGTTAAAGTTCTAAAAAATAAAGATAAATAAACCCGATGGACAACATTATTGTGCATAACAATAAATATAAATCATTATTTGTTTATAAAAATTAAGTATTTTTACCGAAATTTATCTTTCAAATTTAAAAAAAGTAAAAAATCTGGATAATATGTCTAAATATCAAATATTTTTGTTGTCAACACCCCTCTTATATTCAGATACATAATATAAAATAACAGGTATAATAAAGGAAGTACAGTATAATAAATTTGTAGTAATAGTAAGTCTTATAGAATGTACAAAATTAAAAGTAGATAAACACAAATTCATTTAATGCTAATTTTGCTGATGCCAAGTCAATATCCTTGCAGGAGATGGGCGCCGATAGGGATTGAACCGGAGAACCCACGGTCAGAAAGCGAGATCTTACGTGCCGAGCAAAAGGCTAGCTCGATCGCTTCCTGCGAGAAACTCGTTTTTACTGACCGCGCAAGATGGCGTCGCCACATCCTCTTCTCTATACACATATAAAGCGGACAAAAATAAATGAGGTCGTGTGAAAGATTTTGAACAATATTTTTACTTAGTACACTTGTATTTTATTAAAAAATATTGATTAAAAATTGCAGTTTATAATAATAATAATAATAATATACGCATCGACAAATAATATTAATGGCAGCCTTGCAAAACTCTTTGCACGGTTCTTTTGATTTTACATTATGTCTCTTATCTCTGCAACAATGGGAGAAATCGAATTGCCACAATTTTGAAGAAATTTCATGGAATATAATTAAAATTAAATACAAAAAGGAGAATATTTAAAAAAAAATAGCTATTGTGGGCATATCTACAAATAAACATCTATCAATTAAAACAATAGTTAACAAAATCGATTTAGTGGAAAGTTCAGGCCTGATGACTGAAAAACAGCTTTGTGTTTTGAGGTACGTCTACACTCACGCGAAAACACCCGCTCCCTAATGTTAATCCTATGGGAGATTTTTTTTAAATAACTTTTTGTATTTCAATATTACAATTTTTTTTTTTTTTTTTTTTTTTTTTTTTTTTTTGCATTGTATGGGTGTGGTCGATATCTACAAAGGCCGTTTTTATTCTTTTAATTTTGTTTGCAGATTTTTGAGGATACTTTCACTTTCGAAACCGGTTCCGAAAGTGAATGTATCCTAATAAAAAAAGTCTAAACGAAATCGAAAAAAAAAAAAAAAAAAAAACGGTCTTTGTAGAGATCGGTCTCAATTATCCAATGAAAAAAATATCATTTAAAATTATTGAAATATAAACGAGATATTTAAAAAAAAAATTCTCCCATAGTTTTAACATTAGTGAACGGCTGTTTTCGTATTGATGATGTAACCCCATTATATAGATTACTAGATTATATTACAAGATATATAATAATAATAAATATTTATAATAAAAAATGAAATTATTTCGGTCTTTTTAGGAACTTAGGCGAAAAATAGTCTCATGGTATGGGCCAAAACATTCTGCGCACAGGCAAATTTGGCAAACTTCGCACATCCATGAACTTTCAATAGGCCTATTAGAAAGGGTTTTCAATTTTAATTTTCTGCACCTTATGCAGGTTTTTTTGCGCCCGACAATTTTCACTTTTATGTGTCTGAAATCATTTGAAGAATTTATTTTTTTTGCTATTTTGACAGTTTCAGACATACTTTTGATTAACTCAATTCTAAAATCCAGCAGTGTTTTCGGCTTTTTCTGTAAAGGAAAGTTTGTTGTTGAAAAAATAATAAAAGCATTATTTATTGCACTGTTGACAAAAAACCAGAACAGATATATCCACCATTTTCTAGATTTCCTTGCAATGTCATAATACTTTCTTTTTTGGTCTGCAGAGTCTACTCCACCCATTTTTTTGTTGTATTCCGCAAAAACAACAGGACAAGGGACGGTGTGAATAATTCCTCCTATTCTGCGTTTTACGGTTGTCTCTTTGTGCTCAGTATCATTGGAAAGCATAAGAATTTCCTTTTTGTCTTTCCACACACTACACGTTAGAAACGGAAATTCTGTGCACTGGAATGCTTTGAAATCACCTGTTTCCTTTAGTTTAATTTTGCTAATATTTGCTGGGAGATTTTTTCGATTTGACATGACTGTCCCACTCGCTGATATTCCTTTTTCGGATAAACTTTTCATCAAATAAGTAGAGGTAAAAAACCTATCAAAATATAAATGGTGATCCGTTTTAAGGGGCTTAGATAGATGTGTTACCACATCATATCCAAGACCGTAATTAGATCGTGGCATTTGATCTTTTTTCCCGCAGTAAATTTCAAAGTTATAAATATAACCAAGAAAAGAGGTGCACATCATCCAAACTTTGATGCCTCTCTTGACTGGTTTTTTAGGCATATATTGCACAATGCCTAATCGGCCCTTATATTTGATCATCGCTTCGTCAATCGACAAATCTATATAGGGTATAAAATGTTTTTGACAATTTACTCTAAGATCCTGCATAAATGGATCAATTTTCTGCATCATGTAAAAGTTTTGATGAGTTAGAGGTAGCTCTTTACTCCTGTCAGAAAGATGCAAAAATTTGTATATTTGAAGAAATCTGTCTCTTGATATGATCTGTTTTACCTTTTCGTTCCCTAGCATTGGATCTGAAGACCAGTAGTCTCTCAGCTTTGGTAATTTATTAATTCCCATGATTAAAATTATGGAGAAAAAGTTCCACAATTCTTGAACATGATTTATCGGAGTCCATTTCCATTTCTTTTTCCCTATGGGCTCAAAAGCATCTTTTACGAGTTCTTTAATGTAATCAGCATAAAGATTCGTATTTATTCTGATCGTTTCACACATTTCTTCCGTAAACAATAATTTGAAAAAACTTTCTGCGTTCGATCCTACTGGTAAATCATGCTTTGGTCCTCCCGAAGCTTTATTCGACTTGTCCAGTATTAATTGGTTCTGAATGATTTCCGACCAAGTAAATAAAATATTTTCGTCATTAACTGTATCACAGTTTGTTCCTATATTTATGTCTTCATCAGCTACGGCTTCATTTAACACCGAATTATCACCATCCGCTGTTACAAAATAATCATTGTTTTCTTCCATTATATCACTTATGATTTCTTCATCGGAATCATGATTATTAATAAAAGAACAATTTAAATTTGCATCTATGGGCCATCCATCATCTTCGCTTTCTATGTCACTATCGCTATCATCTGATCCAAACAAGATTTCATCAATTTCTAATTGGGTGAGAGGTCTTTTTCTTTTACTCATTTTAAATTAAACTTTAAGTAAATATCTCAATACTAGAGTTAAAAATCTGCACAAACAACGATATCGTTCTCTTGAAATAAGAAACTGAAATGAAAAAAAAAAAAAAAAAAACCGGCTCGTCTGAATAGAATCACTTTAGCTTTTAAAAAGGTAATGACAAACCTGCAAGCAATTACAAAGTATTCCATCACTGTCATCGGACAACGTGACCGGCGACAATAAAGACGAACCCCTCAGCACAGGGAGAAACGAATCTCTTTCTATACCTATCACCCCTTATTTTGCTATAGACGGCCGAAACCGGCCGAATTAGGACTTAACTCACAAAGCCGTATAGGGCCGTTTCAGGTGTTAAAAGGTTAAGGGTGTCCATTACTGGCACATCTACCCTATATAATACATATATACAATAGGCGTTACGATTGAATCATTTAATAAATATGGAAGTTTCCGTTCACAATATGTCAATCAATCGTTATATTTTTTGTAACTACAAATTTTCATTTACTTCATAATAAATAATCTTGAGTGAAAAATCATTTTTTTATTATATGATTATAGCTGCTAATGCAACCTTTTTATCCACTGTATATTTAATAAATATTTAGGTGATAATTTGTAACACTGATTTTATTAATATTCTTAAATATATTATCTTATATAATGTTTTTTATAAGTTATTATCCTGGTTAATAGCTTCTTGTTTACAATTTTAGCGTGTCAACAAAAGTATACGAGGTTGCCAGAAAATCGCCAAGAAAATCACCAAATCTCCCGCTCCATTAGCGGTGATGACGTCAAAAACATGGAAAAATATGGACATCACGTGACTCGTTGCCACCTAACAAATTGGTCTATTGTGCGAAAATATCCTTTTGCGCGTAGGATAATTCCTTGATTTTCTTTTTTTTTTTTTTTTTTTGAATGAAATTTTATCGAGACTAGGCTGGAAATCATATTTTACTTTGAACATTATAAAAATAAAATGTAATAGTTGTAGATTATTTTAACTAAAAATATCTGTACATATATTTTTTAAAGAGATAATATATATAGGTTTGCTGTCTAGTTTTGTAGTGAATAAAGCATGATTAGAATGTTTATAAATTTTCTACTGAAAGTATAAGTAAGTATTTTGCTTATACTAACAGAATTTTGAATGCCATTTATTCCTCATGTTTTATGATGTATTTTGGTCTCTCATCCACACGGTATTAAAATATGCAATCATAAAATAAGAAATATATATATTAAAACCTTCTCTGAAAAATTGTCTAACTAACAGTGCAAATTCCATTGAAATCCATCCAGTATAGTAGGTTACAAACAAATCTCATATGTTGATATCACAGTCTTGGTTTACTAACAGCATTCTATTTATCACGGAAGATATAAATCAACTGATAAATTATTTTTAAATAAATAAAAAGAAAATTGTTAAAATTTTTAGATCACCAGTTGAATTCTTAAATTGTATCAATCAACCTACCAAACAACACACAATCACGTGATCAAATCGCCCACACAATTTTTTTGAGCAGCTCGCGCGGAGTTTGTGCGCGGTTGGTTAACTAATTTTAAATTCTAAATGGGCTAAAGTAGATAAAGGTGGTCACGTGATGTTTTCCCCGACTATTTTAGATTTTATCTGAGTGTACATAGGCATGTATTTCTGTTACGAAAACCATGTTTTGGAAGGATAAAGAAATATAGTCGTTGGTTTTACTTTTTTGAACCATTAAACATAATGAAATAATTGAATTGCTTTAAAATTCCTTTCTTCGATAAGACCTACTCCATGGCATAAACTTCTGAGCGCGCGCGCGGCGCAAACTGCACTTCTGAACACACTCACTGTCCATAGAGAAAAACATAAGAGAGTTTAAAAGCTTCATTTGGAATTTTAAACTAAAATCCTTTTATTATAATAACATGATAAGGAAAAAATATAAAGGGGCTTGTTATAAAAAAATTGACTGGGAATTTTTAGTCACATGAATTCGATTTTAAATAATATGTTCTAGTACCTCAGAGTAAAGATAAGAAGAGAAGAGTATATGAGAAGTCTATGAGCGTGTTCAGAGGTGCACTTTGCGCCGCGCGCGCGCTCAGAAGTTTATGCCATGGAGTAGGTCTTATCGAAGAAAGGAATTTTAACATAATTCAATTATTTCATTATTTTTATGGTTCAAAAAAGGTAAAACCAACGACTATATTTCTTCATCCTTCCAAAACATGGTTTTCGTAACAGGAATACATGCCTATGTTCACTCAGATAAAATCTAAAAAAGTCGGGAAAAACATCACGTGACCTTCTTTATCTACTTTAGCCCATTTAGCATTTAAAATTAGTTAACCAACCGCACGCAAACTCCGCGCGAGCTGCTCAAAAAAATTGTGTGGGCGATTTGATCACGTGATTGTGCGTTTTCTGCTTATGTGTTATTGGTTGTGCTTTGTTTGGTAGGTTGATTGATACAATTTAAGAATTCAACTGGTGATCTAAAAATTTTAACTTTTTAAGAATTTTCTTTTTATTTATTTAAAAATGATTTATCAGTTGATTTATATCTTCTGTGATAAATAGAATGCTGTTAGTAAACCAAGATTCTGATATCAACATATGAGATTTGTTTGTAATCTACTATACTGGATGGATTTCAATGGAATTTGCACTGTTAGTTAGACAGTTTTTCAGAGTAGGTTTTAATATATATATTTCTTATTTTATGATTGCATATTTTAATACCGTGTGGATAACAGACCAAAATACATCATAAAACATGAGAAATAAATGGCATTCAAAATTCTGTTAGTATAAGCAAAATACTTACTTATACTTTCAGTAAAAAATTTATAAACATTCTAATCATACTTTATTCATTACAAACTAGGCAGCAGACCTATATATTTTATCTCTTTAAAAAATATATGTACAGATATTTTTAGTTAAAATAATTTACAACTATTACATTTTATTTTTATAATGTTCAAAGTAGAATATGATTTCTAGCCTAGTCTGGATAAAAATTCACTCGTAAAGTACTCAGAAAAAAAAAAAAAAAAAAAAAAAAAAAAAAAAAAAAAAAACAAGGAATTATTCTACGTGCAAAAGGATATTTTCGCACAATATATATTATTTTTTCATTTGGATTTGCTTAATGTTTATATCATTATACATATACATACTACATATATAATCACTTAGAATCAAAACTTTGAATATTTAAAAGGCGTTCAGATCTAAAACTTTCATCTCGAAATACCTCATTTTCTCACATTTAAATGAGTATTTTATTATTATAATAAAAATACACGTGCCTCTGTATAACAAAAATAAAAAATATATCTTCATCAAAAATATCTTATTCATTATGAAAAATATAAAACAACCAATAAACAAAACAAAACAAAAAAAAAATTGTGACACAATGTGGGACTGGAGGGATTCGAACCCACAATCCCTAGTCTCGAGTTCACTGCCTTATCCATTCGGCTATCCAGCACACGTTCCTTTTGCAACAAAATATCTTTATAATTAGCACCTTAATTAATCAAATCCATGATCTGTTCCTGAACATACTACGTGTTATTCCATACATGATATGGACCCACTCCATGTTCCTGTCTCCTGAGCTCGCGCGCGTAACGCGCGTGCTTCTTGAACACACTCTATGTCTAGTACTTTGTCTTTAACTTTGTCCATAACGGGTATAAACATTTGTATTTTGATCGGTCTTTTTTTGAAATGAAAATTTATTTTTTCAATTATTAATTATTATTGGAATTAAATTAACAGATTAGTAAGTACTATTAAAGGATTTTTAATATTTATTTCAATTTTATTGCTTATATTGCTAATAATTTTGTTTTTAATACAATGTTTTCGATATGCCGGCATATGAATTTTGCGTAATTGGTATAAAAGCATGTTTAATTACCTTTTTTTTCTATTCCGCTCTGAAATAAAGCAGTATTATTGGTTTTAATACTTATTCGTTTGAAAAACAAAATCTGTTTGTTTAGTAAATTTATATCTTGGGCCGCTTTATATTAAATAGCCTGCATGTTTTTTGTTTATTTTCTTGTACTGTGTGTGTTTAGAACTTTGATCATCAAATGTTTTTTTTATAAGTTACAAAAAGAAAAGCGAAAGTGTTTCGTGTTATTTTTTTCTATGTCTTGATTAGTAGGGTAGATGTGCCAGTAATGGACACGCTTTGATGTTTTTGATTCATAAAAAAATAACTGAGAAATATTTAGCTTTAATTATTTTTTTTATAATGCCCCCTTGCATGTTTTATAAAACTGGCTTATTATTGACACTTTTAATCAAACCAATCAGGAAGCAGAAAATAATGTTTCAAAGTTTCGCTGTTTTTCTGTGAAAATCTTAATGAAGAGGATAAGAGCTGGCTTCGTTTAATTAATTGGCCTAGATGTGTTTTTGGTCTGCAAAATTTGAATGTTTTTGTTTGAGTAGCAATAGAAAATTTAGAATTTTATATACTAACGGCCATTTGCAAAATTTCATTTATTTTTAAGATTTTAAGAGGAGGGAGCCTATTACTGGGATGGTTAATTAGTCATTTTCCAGTAATGGACACCTTATGTAGACATTGCTAAAAATGCAATTTCAGTAATGTTTATAGTGCATAAAATATTTTGACTTAACTGCAAACCTAAATAATCAAATTTAATTTCTGTATACTTCCCAAAATGTATTAATAACACCAAAACTTCTATAAATAGCTGCTTTTAAGTTACCTTGCATATTTTATATTCTGGCAATCAAACCAGCCAGGAAGAAGAAAATATTGTTTAAGAGCACAATCAAAGAGGGGTTCATGGAACCTAATCCCTCTCCATTTAAGTAAAAATAATCGGAACAGATGTGTTATTATCCCACCTTCCGCCATCTTGGATTTTTTTTGGCGAGAAAACCCCTTTTCCGCCAAGTAGTAAATGTCGCCAAGCACCCGTTTATACGCATGTTTGGCTCAACGAAAATAAAATGTAAATAATAAACAAAATTCGCTAAACTGGCAAATCAGTAATCCTTGTATGAGCGTTTCGCGCACATTTAATGGAAAAAAAACATCGCCGAATTCAGCATTTCTCGCGATATAGCATTCTCAAAATTCAGCAGTTCTCATCTTGTAGCAATCTCAAAATGTAAAAAACTTTTAAAACAGCAAAATATACCTAAAAAACGAGACTCGCTAAAGTGGCAATCAGCAATAGTTGTATGAGCGCTTCGCGCTCATTTTCCGAAAAAAAACATCGCCGAATTCAGCATTTTTCGCGATATAGCATTCTCAAAATTCAGTAGTTCTCGTTTTGTAGCAATCTCAAAATGTAAAAAATCTTAAAGCAACAAAATATACATAAAATTATCAACATACCTTAACAGACATCTGCTTTCTTGAAACCTACAGCACAAAATATAACACTGCCATCATTTTCCAAAATAGGCTTAATACGCATTGACACGCTATAAACAAACCAGGGTTATCTTTTTCCCGTCCAAAACTTGTTTCTCCCATCCCACTGGGAAAAACTGGTAAATACTGGGGAAAACTGGTAAATACCGGGGAAAAACTTCCAAATGACAATATGTAAGAAATATCCTAGCTTTCTGAATCTGGTGTGTAAAATTAAAGATAGAAATACATAGTTATTACAAATTTTCCTTAGGTTTAAAATTATTTTGTAGGAAAGGAATATAAATAAATAAGAATTATTGAATAAAGCAGAAATTCAAGAATCTGCTGTAGAGAAAATAGCTGGGAGAACTGTTACTCTCATGCAAGTTGGATGGAGTAATGTCCATAATGACCCTTTTATAGCCAATTCCATATTTTGTAATGGAAAAAGTATGCTTCTTTCTGCAATAGATTTCGGGAAAAATAAGAAAACAAGAGAATATTGTACAAATCTTGCTCGTGGGGCAAAAATTGCAGCAGCAGCTACATATGGATGCACTGTAAAAAGTTTCGGTTCGGATAATGAACAGAAAATGCTTACAATAAGGCAGAATCTTGAAATGGAAGATATTATACCAGTTACATACGGATCTGCATCGAATTATTTAAATATTCTTCGCAAGAATGTGACTACTGATTCTGTTTTGGCTAATGTTGCCAAAATTCAGAATTTTTTTAGAAATCACCATAACCCTGGGAGTTTATTGAAAGAGTAGGGTCAGGTGGGGGAAAGTGGTCATAAAAACAGGCTTTTCAAACTTTCAGAGGATATAAACATCAGAATTTCTCTGGTGTTTTCTAAAATTTTGGGTGTTATTTTACATTACATTACTCTAGAGTACATCCATATCCATTTCAGAAATATTTTTGGGGAATAACACCTTTTTATAACATATTTTTCCAGGCATGTTTTTATGACCACTTTACCCCAGGGGGTGGGGTAAAGTGAGTAGTGCATGGGGTAAAGTGGTCACATTGAAAAAGTGTAATAAAAAAATAAACTAATGAATAAAAAGGGACATTTTATTATTTACAAACATTTTAAACAACCTTTATAATGAGTTATCTGCCATTTTATTTTATTAAAGTGTAAATTTGTAATGTTAAAATTGTTTGTTGTTAAAATTTGGTTCTTCAAGGATTTTGATAACATCTGATTCTGGAAAAGTATAATGATTGCAAAATTTGGAATTTTTTTTTTTTTTAACATACTTTAAGAAAAATAGTCATGTTTTTTCCCAATAAATTGCTTTATTGATTTCTTCATTTCATATCTTAGCAACACTCAAGGTCTTATAGATATGGCTTGAGATGTCATCTTTAGCGATTATAAATGGATTCAAATGAGAATGTTGACTAGGGATATTTTGTTGTTGTTTTTTTCCTCTTGGAAATTTAAGCAACTTTTAAGTATCCCATTCCTCTTGTTACTTTTGCAGATATAATGCAAGTGTTTTTTGTCAATACTACCTGATCTTGGACTGGACACATTTCCTTTTCCTTTAAAACTATGTCTAACAATTCTATTCACATCTGAAATGAGTGTAGATAATGTTGCCAATGTAGCTTATTTTAAATTTTTTTACATATTTTGCAGTCTGCTTTCTTGATACTGTTTCTTTAAAATTCCTTTCCAGGCTTTTTTTTAATGGGAGAAAATACACCTAGATCTAATGGTTGTAGACTATGGCTAGTATGAGGTAGCAGGCAGAGTATTATAATGTGATTGTTGATAGCTATTTTTCACAGCGTCATAATTCATTTATGTCCATCACATTAATAAATAAAAGGGGGCAATTCCACGGTTACTCTTGTTACATTTATGGTGGTGTTTTAACATAGAAATGCATTACTTTTGATGCCTTTTTTTTAAATGCACAGAATTTTTTGCTGTATAATAAAGAAGAATGCCTACTTTTTGTATTTGTGCAAGAAAAACATGATAAACTTTATTAGTTTTATAGACTGAGTCATCTAAAGTATGGTTACTCTTGTTACCTGAAAAAGACATAAGTTTTTAATTCCTCTACATTAATGACTATTTTATCTAAACTACATACCAAAATCTTCAAATTTAAAATTATTTCAAAAAAGGAATGATTACTTATTAAATGACAGCCATCTAAAAGTTTTAAATTCTAATATATTATTTAAAATTGGAAAAAAAAAAGGTTACTCTTGTTACAAAAAAATGGTTACTCTTGTTACATTCCCCTTTAAAGATTTGGTAAGAAAGTTATAAGGCACATTATGAGTACAAATAATTATATAATAATGCATTTATTAAATTTTATCAAAGGAAAAATGATTTCTAGAGTTTACAAGTGGTGGTAAACTCAATATTTTTACGATTTATACTGCCCCCTGGTGGTAAACATTGAAACTAAAATATATATGGCTATGGTGCATAATATGAAAGGGTGGTCAAAGGAGTGTCGGCTAAAGTTTGAAAAGGGTGAAGGTTAGAAAAGTTGCTAAAAATACAGAAGTTAGAGCCCAGACGGGTAAATAATGTACGATTTTTTGAAATTTTTAGTATGATCGCAAATGTTCTGCTAGAAATATGCAAAATTTCACATCTCCAATTTAATTAGAGGCTGAGTTAGGAAAATTACTTAAAATACACAATCAGAGCACAGGGGGTAAATATAAGACTTTTTCAAAATTTTATGATTTTTCATTTGATGTGAGGTGTTCAGCTATAAGCAGGGCTGCAGATTAGGAGTCAGGCTTATTTTGAGCGAAAGAGTCAGAGTCGGATCTGTTAAAATTCCCGGAGTCAGAGTCGTCCATTTTACAAGCAGATCTGCGTTGTCAGAGTCATGCCCATTTTTGAGCAAAAGAGTTGGAGTCGGATCCTGTTAAAATTTCTAGAGTCGGAGTCGTCCATATTTCCCACCGACTCTGCAGCCCTGGCTATAAGTATCCAAAATTTTAAGTCTTCAACTTAATTAGGAGCTCAGTTTAAAAAAAAGCTCAAAATGCACAAGTTAGAGCCCAGAGGGGTAAATATAAGACTTCTTCAAAATTTTAAGAGTTGTCGTTTGGTGTGAGGTGTTCAGCTATAAGAATCCAAAATTTCAAGTCTTCAACTTAATTAGGGGCTCAGTTAGAAAAAATAAGCTTAAAATGCACAAGTTAGAGCCCAGAGGGATAAATATACGACTTTTTCAAAATTTTATGATTTGTCGTTTGATGTGAGGTGTTCAGCTATAAGAATCCAAAATTTCAAGTCTCCAACATATATAGTTTCTGAGAACGGGCTCTGTGACGGACGGACAGACAGACAGAGGACTGAGACGAATAGGGTTTCCTCAGATGAACGAAACCATAAATACTTAACTGCTTTATAAACCTTGGTATCTTCTAAATTTGCTTGTTCTTAACATGTAGAATTATTAAAAATATTTACTATGAGTAAAAAAAAAAAAAAAAAAAAAAAAAATCCTGGCATTCTATAGAACAAGAACATGTTAATTTGTTCCTTAATTTATGCTGAGTTGAGTTGTTAATATGCCAAACTTCTGTTTAACTGTTTACAATAGCTTCAAGTTTCATGTAGCTATTACAGGTAGTGTTGAAATGATGAAAAAATTGGTTAAAATCATTTAATAAATTAAGAAAGTTGTGGTTATTCTTGTTACAAAGAATCTAAAGTTACTCTTGTTACAAAATGAAATTTAAAGTAATAAGTCATAATTTTCATAAATTAATATCATACTGTTGAAGATTGCACAAATAACAGATAAGCAACACATCTATATGGATAATTGTGATTTTAATTTATTTTTTTCTCCTTAGGATAAACTTTTATATGTTTTTGGTTACTCTTGTTACATGTAAAAGAACAAATTTAATTAACCTTTTTAATTAAAATATTATGTATATATATGTATTTTTTAAATATTAACTAATAAAAAGATACTTACTACTACTGTAAAAAATAAAACTGTAGCAAAACAAACAAAACTATTATGATTGATTGGCATTTGAAATAGTATGAAATTCAGGCATATTTGCTGCTAAAAAAAATGTTATTTTGTAACCCATTTACAAAAAAAAATACATATAAATATAGAAAAATACCTCAATTTTATTTTTCTTTGGACTTTTTACTAAAAAAAGATATATATAATACACCTATGTCTTAAGAAGAAAAAAAAACGTTCATGATGTCCTACTTTGCATGGAATTGCCCAAGGGCATGCTTTTGTAATCTTTCGGTGTACTATCTACTTAATAAAATGATCCATCCAAGATTCAAGTACAGAAACCTGCATCTATCCAGATTCCATGATTCATACAATGCTCCTGCATGGCCACCTTTTATCCATAATCCATATGTACTCACTCGTGAACTGCGAATGGAAGAATGTAATAACCACTAGCTGATATACCAAAAGGAACACTAAACATTATCTTTCCTTTGGTTTCTGAATTTTATATAATGCATTACATTGAGTAAATTTTTTTAAACTGGACTATTTTGGCTATCCATATTTATACCAGCCTCATCAACATTAAAAATTCTTTCAGGACTTTCTTGTGGACCATTTTCTTATATAATACAAGTATAGGTATTAGAAAAAGTAGTTAGTATGTTGGTTGTTAAATCAGTTGATGTAACCTTTGCAAGCAATTCGGGTTTACACTTAATTAATTCATTCACTATTCTGAACCTATTAAAAATTAAACCTAACTTTTTTTAACCCCCATATTATAAACTATTATTAAATAATAACTATTTGCAGTTAGTTTTTAATAATTATTAGTATTTAATAAACTGGCATTGTATATAATGAATAATTTAACTCAGATCAAATATCTATAAGTTAAGCCTAACCCTATGACCACTTTACCCCATTTAACTAAAACTATTATGAAATAAAATCTGTGATAAATATAACTTAGCTATAAATGAAAATATGTTCTTGAGATATGTGAAAAGCTTTCTGAACTGCCAATTTAACAAAATTTGGGATAAACAAAATGCAGCAGAAAAGTTAATTAAAAAGTTAAAAGAACAATGTGTAACAAAGACAAACAAAATGAGTGCTCAGTGGCTCAAACATGTTACTAAAAATATTTTTTTGAGTGAGAAACTTCGATCAATACTTAATAAATCTAAAATTAAAAGAAAGTTATTCAAATTTCTTTATTAGTCAGGATTTTAGACCTTTTTATGAATTATGACCACTTTACCCCGCCTGACCACTTTACCCCACCTGACCCTATGCCAATTCAGTTAAACCACAAATTCCAGGTGGAACTCACAAATAGCATGTTTGAAAACTTTTACTACTAACAGGACTTTTTATCTTCAAATTGTCGATAATCACGAAGATGAAATTGATAAAAACATTAACTGCTTATGCTTAGTAAATAATCTCTGTATAAAGAAGGAAAAAATATGTACAACCAAATGGAACCAGTTCTAAAAGCTCTTACAGAGTTGCAACTCGATAATGCCAATATTGCTGATGCTTGTGAAATTTATCTAGAGCTTCTTCAAAATAAAGAATTCAATACACATTTCACCAAAGTGAAATCTAACTTTGATAAAGCAATGACCCCTGTCCATTTTTTGGCACACCTGATGAATCTGAAATATAAAGGTGAAAAGTTATCACAGGATCAGGAGGAATCTGCTCGTGTGAATATTTACAGACTTTAAATCCAAAGTACTCACAATACAATTCAAGTGAGAAGATGCACCTTTTCCGAAGACATTACAAACACTATTTCACCTGCACTGTGGTGGAAGAATTTAAGTAAAACTGGAATAGATGCAGAATTTCTCCAATTAACCCATTTATGCCTAGCGTCCCATTTTTGGGACGTTTCAAATTTTAATGCATTTGTATAATTTTCTTCTTCTTTATAACATGAAAATTGCATGAAATCATTATTTATAAATGTCTTGATCTATAACCAAAAGATGACAGCACAAGGTGGATCGGTGTTTATAGATTTTTAATTTTTCAAGAGGGTGAAATATAAAAAGTAAGTTTATTTGTATATTTTCTATCATGGACCTAAAATCGCAAATTATAATCTTAGCTTGTGGACTTTTTTTGAAATATGTATTTTTTTAAATTGCGAAATTAAATGTTCAAGCCTACTTTTTATGCATTTTTGTAATGTACAAAATATAGTGTTCTAGGCACAAATGCAGGGTTCGCAAAAACCCGGGTTTTTTTGAAAAAACCCAACCCACATGGGTTTTTTCGGGTTTTTTCATGAAAAACCCAATTTTCCCCGGGGAAAATCAGGTCTTTTCAAAAGTACAATGTATGCGATATTACATTATTGTATACTATATTATATGTACTATACATAAAAAACTACATTGTTCCCTTATATATACAATATAATTGTAATGCTATTTTACAAGTTATAAATTGTATAAGTTATATGAATTTAAATTAAGTGTCAGTGTTTCTCACAAATTAGTTTTAAATATAATAGAAGATATAAAATTGTTAATTTGCTTTAAAATCAAATGATGAATAGAATATTAATATTTAAAATATATAAGTAGGAAGAAAAAAAGGGGTAAACTAGTCAGATGTGCCTATCCAAAAACTTTCCTCTATCTTATGCATGTTAATTCAAAATTCGCTATCACAGTGCCACGCCCATCACGAGGATTGTAAAATATAGGTTCGTTCAATTGGATGCATTTAACAAGGAGATGTAAGTATCACACTGTTTCAAACAAATCATTGAATTTTGGAACCCACCCTGTTAGATGTCCACAACCAAAATTTCCAACCCAAACAATATAAAATCAACACCTGTTATTCAATTTACATCCAAGTCTAATAATGCATGAAAATGAAACAGAATAAGTTTGATTAAATTACGTGTTTAGTTTTTGAGATATAGATTTTGCAAAAATCGTGAAAAATGCAGCATACCAACACTACCTGCTGCGCAATTTACACCTGAACCTAATCAGTAACAGCTTATGTCAATGTCTAATTGAATCTGAAGTTTGATGAAAATCCATGCATTAATTCTTGAGATATTGTAGAAATGATACAAAATGCAGCACAACAGAGCCACTGTTGGGTGATATTCATCAAAAACTAATCACCACCAGTTTATATCAAGGTCTAACTGTATCTAAATTTTTATTCAATTCCGTACATTAGTTCTTGAGATAAGAGTTATTGCTGAAATCGTGAAAAAATGTAGCATAACAGCGCTACCTGTTGGGCGATATACACCAAAACTTGATAAGCAACAACTTAACTTGTAACTGAATCTGAAGTTTGATGAAAATCCGTGCATTAGTTCTTGAGATAAAGCTATTGCAAAAATTGAGATAAATGCATCATAGCAGCACCATCTGTTGGGCAATATACACCAAAAACTAATCAGCATCAGTTTACATCAAGGTCTAACTGAATCTAAATTTTGTGAAATTCTGCGCATTAGTTCTTGAGATAGAGCCCCACAAAATTTTTGTCACATACAGACATTTTCTAAAAACCATCAAATCGTCTTCAGGACATTTTTAAAACGTATAAATCCATCGTAAACTGGAAGTTGAAATTTTTCACAAATTAAATACTTTCTTCTTGTAGAGATAGAGGAAAGTAAAAATACATATCTTTTATTTTCATGAATATAGTTCATTTGAATTTTTTATATAAAGACATTCTTATGATATGCCTTTACCTATAATTATGTACTACGTATGTTGCCTACTATGTTCTATGTTAGTAAAGTATTTCAATGTGCTAAAATACATTTTTATTTTACCTCATGTGTTTATGTAATGGCTTTTATGTATTAATTTTTTTTCAAAATTCACTGAAATGACTTAAATTTATTAAATGTTTATGTTGTTTAAAATTTTAAATATTTCTGAAAATTGAAAAAACCCACATTATGGGTTTTTCAGTGGGCTTTTTCAAGTGGGCCCATTCTGAAAAAACCCACCGGGTTTTTTCGAACTGGGCCCAGCTTTGCGAACGCTGCACAAATGGGCACATATTTTTGTTAGAAATTTAGGAGATAGTTATTTATGCAATCTCCTTTCGAAGATATTTATGAAATAAATTGTTATTAAGTCTGCAATACGATTATTCTTATTTTATTATTAATAATAGTTATAACGTTATTAGTCTCTGCAAAGAAATATATTTTTTTTGTAGTTCATTAAAATACTAATTATAGTATATAATAAAAAATATATACAATTTAAAACATTTTAAATATAAATATAGCAAAATATATAATTATGCATATTATTCTACTAGAAATACTCATATTTAGTTCTTTTACATTTTATCAAATAAATACAAAAAAAATTAAGCTTAATTTTTTTAGTATTTTTCCAGTTCATTTTGCAACATTTTAAAGTGATTTTACCAAAAAATTTGAGAAAACAAAAATTCAGGCACAAATGGGTTAATGGAACATCTTCAGGGATGTCCTGCATCATCAAAATCTCTGGAGTGTATTTTTTCTAATTTTTTTTTTCATCCAAAACAAGATTAGAAATAAACTTGGTTTACAAAAAGCCTCTAAATTAGTATCTTGTTATATGATGCTAAAATCCAATGTGGAAGGGGCAAACGAAGAATATGATTATGATTGGTAAATGTTTGGGAATATGTGTGGTGTATAAATATTTAAATAAATGCACTTCATTGTCTGTTCAGATCTTACTTTTTTTTTTTTTTTTAACATTTCAAGCTATTTACTTAGAACTCATTTTTGACATTTTTAAAGATTGTTTTGAATTTATATTTATGTTTTTAATAATCAGTTTTTCCCATGTGGGAAAAACATAGTATTTCCCAGGACGGTAAATACCGGTTTTTACCATGGTATTTACCGGGGGTGGAAAAAACCTTGCCAACCCTGAAACAAACCCCCCTTTCATGTCAAAATTTCCTCATATTTCTTAATTACTTCAGCAAGAGTGTTTAAACGGACTACAGAAACTATAGTCAATGAAATACATCCAATAAATTTAACATAAAAATAAAAAGACAGCCATAGAACACGATATCAAAGAGTATCTGGTACAAGAGTCAAGCAACGGTCAGCAACGACACCCGGCAGTGAAATGAATGTTCACGCTCTCGCGTCGTAAAAAAGGGGGTTGCCATAATAAGTTACTAGACGTCAAACGCCGGGGTTGCCAGAGCGATAAAAATCGCCAAATACTCAACATCGCGGAGGGTGGGATAATAACACATCTTAGCCAAATAATCTAAGTTACAGAAGCTAGGGTCAGGTGGGGGGAAAATGGATCTAAAATCAAGCATTTTTCGAAAAATGCTTATATATCAACCTTTTATAATTTTCTTAGTGAAACTTTTGATACATATTATATACATTTGGCTTATATAGATTACAAATATAACATTATTCTTCACTATAATTTAAATGTTACTTTTCAGTGCTTTATTTAATAAGGCAAGTATTCAGAGGCCCATTTTCCCCCATGCTGGGGGAAAATGGGCCTAGTAATTAAGTGAATATTTGAATAAAAAGAGGCTAATACAATGTTTAATCTACAGAACACTCATTTTATTGTATTCAGTACATATTTAAATAGAAACATATTATTGAAAAATGTGTTTTTTTTTTTTTTTTTTTTTTTTTTTTTTTAAATATTCAATTAAAGAAATAGTGTGCATGGTTGTCAAATTTTGGTTCCTTTACTATGCGGCAAATCTGACTGAGCTCCACATCATCTTCGTCATCAATATCAGGAAAAATGTAACATTTCCCTAATTTAAATTTAGACTATGTGATAAATTTAATAAAATAAAACTTATATTTTATGTGATACAATTCATTGATTTCTTTCACTTGGCCTATGAACGTTTGACTTTATTTCTTAAGTCAAATTGTAGTATTTAACTTCTACCCAAGAACCTTGCTTTATTTCTGAGAGTGGTGCTGCTACTTTTAAATTAGGACCAATTTTGCTTTCAAGTTCACCAGTTTCATTTTTCCTTTTTTTTTAAAAAAAAATTCTTATTTTACTTGATGTTTGAATGACCTTTCTTTCTCTTTTGATTGCATTTTTTTTTTTTTCAAAATATGTGATGAAAATAAATGGAAAATAGTTTTTATAGGTCAAAAATTGTAAACTAGGTTAATAAAACAAGAACTAATAATGATGAAATAATTGTTATTTATCTTATTTTTTAATACTTCAAAAATAAACAATAGAGGGCTAAGATGTGTTATTAATCCCACCCTCCGCGATGTTGAGTATTTGGCGATTTTTATCGCTCTGGCAACCCCGGCAATTGGCGTCTAGTAACTTATTATGGCAACCCCCTTTTTTACGACGCGAGAGCGTGAACATTCATTTCACTGCCGGGTGTCGTTGCTGACCGTTGCTTGACTCTTGTACCAGATACTCTTTGATATCTTGTTCTATGGCTGTCTTTTTTATTTTTATGTTAAATTAATTGGATGTATTTCATTGACTATAGTTTCTGTAGTCCGTTTAAATGCTCTTGCTGAAGTAATTAAGAAATATGAAGAAATTTTGACATGAAAGGGAGGTTTGTTTATAGCATGTCAATGCGTATTAAGCCTATTTTGGAAAATGACGGCGGTGTTATATTTTGTGCTGTAGGTTTCAAGAAAGCAGATGTCTGTTAAGGTATGTTGATAATTTTATGTATATTTTGTTGCTTTAAGAGTTTTTTACATTTTGAGATTGCTACAAAACGAGAACTACTGAATTTTGAGAATGCTATATCGCGAAAAATGCTGAATTCGGCGATGTTTTTTTTTTTCGGTAAATGAGCGCAAAGCGCTCATACAACTATTGCTGATTGCCACTTTAGCGAGTTTCGTTTTTTAGGTATATTTTGCTGTTTTATGAGCTTTTTACATTTTGAGATTGCTACAAGACGAGAACTGCTGAATTTTGAGAATGCTATATCGCGAGAAATGCTGAATTCGGCGATGTTTTTTTTTCGTTAAATGTGCGCGAAGCGTTCATACAAGGATTACTGATTGCCACTTTAGCGAATTTTGTTTATTATTTACATTTTATTTTCGTTGAGCCAAACATGCGTATAAACAGGTGCTTGGCGACATTTACTACTTGGCGGAAAAGGGGTTATCTCGCCAAAAAAAATCCAAGATGGCGGAGGGTGGGATAATAACACATCTGTTCCAAAAAAAAAAATGTGAAAAATTTAAATGATAAAGTTATTCTTGCCTTTTTATACAATTTTGTTCTTAAAAGTGTCCTCTAATAGTCTGCATCAAAATAAAACAGTATTTTCACTATCTAAAGAAGAAGTAAGAAAGTTTTTCACACAACAAATTGCAATTAGACAATTCAGTGAATATAAACAACAAAATTTAAGTATCTATAAATTTGTTTCCAGATCCTAAAATTTGATTAGAAATACTTGGCATAATCTCAGAGAATGCTTCTACAGAAAAAAAAAATTCTAAAACAAGTACATTTATGTGGTGAAAAGGGCCATTTTTTAATATAGACCCATTTTCCCCCACCTGACCCTATTAAAAATCTATTTTCTGTCTTAAATGTTTCTTTATTCACCTCTGACCAAAAAAAAAATAATAATGATAATAATAATAATAATGAAAGTTATAGGTAATATTCATGAAACTAGTAAATCTGCAGATCAGTGACCTCAAACATCAGTTCTACAGTTTTATTTTGAAATTATTTTATTTAGTATTTAAAATATTCAACTCACAATATCATTTCTTTCATGTTTGTAATATTAGTAATTATTATAAATGATATATCAAGTATTCTCTGGAAGATTGATTGTTAAAAATAGTGAGACAAAACTAAACACTACTATTCCAAAACTTTTTTTTTTAATTACCTTTTAAATCCCCCACTGTTTAAATAATTTGATAGCTGTAATTGACTGATATATTTAGTATTTTAAACTATTCATCTAAAATAATTAAAACATCAATCTTCTGATAATTACAGTAATTAATGCAAACAGTAAATGATTATCACAAATATTTTATTAATTACCTGTATCCTAATTGTTAAATTTATTTGAAAATAACTATTTTGTTTCATTAGTATGTATTCATTAAATTCTGGTTCTAAATACAGTCATAAAAACAAGTAGGTAAATGCGATCACAGATCGCACTAAGGGTTTCGTTTAATATTCCTTTCAAAACATTTTATCCTTTTGAAAAATCTGTTAGTTCCACATTTCGCAACCAGGGGTGCACTCTATTCTAAACAAACCTCTATCAGAACGAAACTCCGTTTTATAGACTATCTGTAGATATATTAGTCGAGGGGATTCGGCCGATAGTGCCCGAGATAAGTAGGCGCCCCCTGGCGGTAAAAAGTGGAACTAAAATATGTAAGGCTATGATGCATAATATGAAAGAATGGTCAAAGGGGTGTCGGCAAAAGTTGGAAAAGTGCTCCCCAGGTGAAAAGGGCGGAGGTTAGAAAAATTGCTTAAAATACACAAGTTAGAGCCCGGAGGAGTAAATAATATAAGACTTTTTGAAAATTTTATGATTTGCCGTGTGGTCTGAGGTATTCAGTTATGCGTATGCAAAAACTCATGTCTACAACTTAATTAGGGCCTCTCTTAGAAAGAATTGCTTAAAATACATATGTGGTAGCTCAAAGGGTTAAACGTAAGACTTTTTCAAGATTTTATGATTTGTCGTATGATATGTGGTGTTCAGCTATAAGTATGCAAAATTTCACGCCTCCAACCTAAATAGGGGCTCATTCAAAAAGAATTGTTTAAAATACACATGTGGAGCTCAAAGGGTTAAATGTACGGCTTTTTCAAAATTTTACGATTTGTCATTTCATGCGAGGTGCCCAGCTATAAGTATGCAAAATTTCACACCTCTAACCTAAATAGGGGCTCATTCAAAAAGAATTGTTTAAAATACACATGTGGAGCTCAAAGGGTTAAATGTACGGTTTTTTTCAAAATTTTACGATTTGTCATTTCATGCGAGGTGCCCAGCTATAAGTATGCAAAATTTCACACCTCTAACCTAAATATGGGCTCACTTAGAAAGAATTGTTTAAAATACACATGTGGGAGTCCAAAGGGTTAAATGTACGACTTTTTCAAAATTTTATGATTTGTCGTATGATGTGTGGTGTTCAGCTATAAGTATGCAAAATTTCAAGTCTCTAACATGTATAGTTTCTGAGAACGGCTCTGTGACAGGCAGACAGAGGAGCGAGATGAATAGGGTTTCGTCAGATGAACGAAACCCTAACAATTATATTTATTGTTATTTATATTTATATATATGTTATACATATGTTATTTATATTTATATTGTTATTTATATTTATTGCTTTTTAATTATATTTATTATTTTTTATGGGGTGTCCATTACTGGGCTTTTGGGTGTTTTGATGTATTTCTGTTATTTAAAATTAAATTTCGATTCATATTGGGAAATGAGACTATAAGAATGGTTAAATATTATTGATAGGTTAATATAATATTGAAAAAACTAGAAGATAATAATTATAACTATTAATTAAAAAATAATTTTAAAAGATATTCCTTAAAAGTGTCCATTACTGGCACATCTACCCTATTTCGAACTTCTGTATTTGTTATAAATTTTAACGTAATAATAGGTATATTATAAAAGAAAATTTTAAAATAAATCTGAAAGTACAAAATTGTTTATTTTGAATTGAAAAATGACATTTTGTGACATTTGATTATGCTTGGTTGTACATTTTATTTACTTAGAACCCCCTCCCCCTTTATTTCCTATGTTTTTAAAATAATTATTTAAATCAGCAACTTATTTTTAAATATAGTAGGTACAAGTATAAAAAAGAAAAAAAAAAAAATGTGATTTTATGTTAAATTTTGTAAAGCTAAATTAAAGAATAGTAATTTAGAGAAGGATATTGAGATTAATGAGTTATGAAAGTTTGATATGCAAATTAAGTATTTGAAGTACAAAGTGAGTTTTAATTAACCTACAACTTTAAACACTGAAATAACTGTTCTGAGCCTCACTAGATGGCGGCACGAATGTGTGCAGTGAGAAAGGACATAAAAGGAATTCAATTTGTTTAGTGTCAGTTCCATGTAATTTCGAAAATGTCACTTAAAGCATCATATTCAACTGAAGATAGTATTTTTATTGTTAAAAATTGGTATTTATGTAATGAAAATGCAAACTGTTTCTACGGAAGTAGTCAAACACTCAGAAACTGACCTAAGCCTTTTAGAGCAATCAGAAATTATCAGACTAATTGTCTTTGAGTCAAAGTTTAGTTAAAGTTACAGCTGTCGCCTATGAGGTAATAATGCTGAGAGACATTTTTTCCCCAAAATTAGCAATCTGGGTACGAAAACCGATGAATATTGGTTCATGTAGGATGGTGCCCCTCTATATAGGACAGGCAGTCTTTTTGACACCATAATCAGTGAGTTTAGAACCAGAGTTATTGCTTATCAATACCCAAATAGTTATCTTGGTGCATTGCACTGACTACCTTATTCACCAAAATCCATGTGATTTCTATCTTTGAGGTCATATGAAGGATTTCATTTACAAGAAGAAGCCGATAGACCTTAGTATTAGCAGGGGTCGATGCAGGTTTTTATTCTTGGGGCCCATTTTGTGAAAAGTAGAAGTTATTTTTGTGAATTTTATTGTATTTTTGTGAAAAATAACATTTTGTAACGAAAGTTGAAATCCATTTACTCAAATTCGAACCAAGAATTTATGAACAAAAACCTTCTTTAAATCCCCTTGCTAAAGTTTTTGTTTTTCGTGACCTGGTTTTATTTACAAATTACACATTTTAAAATAATTTTTATGAAAAAGAATGTTACGTAGGAAGCCTTTTTATTAAAAGGAATTTTGTGAAGGGGCCTGTTTTATTAAGTTCATTTTTGTGAAGGGACCCATTTTATTAAATTTAATTTTGTGAAGGGGCCTATTTTATTAAATAGATTTTTGTGAAAGGGCCCTAAATAGGCCCCAAATTTTGTCCGGATCGACCCCTGATTAGCCTTAAAAGTTCCATAAATGACTTTTTTCAAGCATAAAAAAAGAAACGCTTGATTTTGTTACTAAGTTGTACTATTGTATCATCTCTGAAGGTTTTAACTTTGAAAACCTTATCCATTAAATTTCTTTTCCATGTTCTTTTCAGTAAAAAAAAAAATGCTTTTAGTGTTATCTGCAACGACTTAGGAATTATTTCAGTTAAAAGTTGTAGGTTAATTAAAAGTCACCCTGTATTATCTTCTAGCTTGACAGTTTTTATTATTTGGCTGTTATGTGATTTTTAAATTAAAACCCAATTCCACATTTCACCTTTTTAAACTTCCACTGATTACGACTACTAAAATAAAAATGTTTTGGCAAAATTGGAGGAAATGCTAAAAGTCTTGCTATCAAATGGAATCCAAACAAATCTGGACTTCTAACAACTTCAGTTCTATTTAAGAAAAATTTCATAGTTTTTCAGCATTTAAAAAAACAACAACAGAAACAACCAAAAATAAGTATTTCCTCTCGCCCTTCTTTTAAGGGTACAGCGCACTGCACTTTTTAAAATCGGTAAAATGCAACCTGCCCTTTTTCAAAATAGTTAAATGCACCTATAGTCTATGTACCCTGAATAACTGTTTTTATCTTATCTTTTTCTTTTAGAATGGAGGTGACCGAGAGCAATCTGAATACGCTGGTAGGCTATCTTCAACAAACTTTAAGCCCTGATCCATCTGTTCGTCGTCCTGGTAAAATTTTATAATTTATTTATTTTGGTACTGCTTGTTTTTCCTGTCGACCAATTTTGCCGATTAATATAAATGACCAAATTATACAAATTGACATAATTTTTATTTTAAATAACGAAAGAACAAATAAATTAGTAAAACATTAATAAAAACACAAATAAAACGTCAAATTAAAAGTTACTTGATGACATAGGGAACGCGTGTAATGTGTTAGCAAAGATCAAGCTTGGAAGAGGGGTAAGACAAGGAGACATCATTTCGTCTAAGCTTTTTACTGCTGCCTTAGAAAATATTTTCAAGAAGCTGGATTGGGAAAACAAAGGGATTAGAATAAATGGGGGAAATTTAAGTCATCTCCGATTCGCTGACGATATTTTAATTTTCATTAACAGTCCTGAAGAATTGGAAAATATGCTAAAAGATTTGGCAGAAGCTAGCATTAATGTGGGATTAAAAATAAACTTGGAAAAGACTAAGGTGATGTTCAATTCATTTGCATCAAAAAAGAAAATCGTCTATGACAACATTGAAATTAAAGAAGTGCAAAGGTATGTGTGGGCAGGAAATATCATCGGACAATAGTATCATGAATGAAATCAATAGAAGAATAAGAAATGGATGGAGTGCTTTTTGGAAGAACAATATTATTCTGAAGCAGGGTTGGAAAAAAAACGGTTTTTTTTGTAAAAAAACCAAAAAAAAAACGTTTTTTTTGGTTTAAACCAGGTTTTTTAAAATATAATTTCCTATTGCATACAGATGCATATCTGTTGATAAAATAAACATTTTTGGATATTATATAAGTAATATAACTTTTGAAAATATTTAAATTAAATAATTACAGTCAATTATATAGAAAATTGAAATCATTTCTAATTCAAACATTATCAGTAACAGCTATGTCTTATGTTCAAAGTAAACTGCTCTACACAGTGAAACATTGATACCTTTTAAAATCTTATGAAGAATCCTTTGATTAATAATATAATAATCAATCAATAAACATTTGATGCAGTTTCATGAATATAATATATTATTCTATGGTTGTTATCATTATTATTTTTTTAATATCCAAATACTTCTGGTTATTTTGTTTTCTGAGTGATAACTCCAAGTGTCCAAGTCAACATTTTTGGCCATTAGATTCAGATACAAACAGAAAAGACTGATTGGTATTATTGAAATGCTTAACTAGTACTCAATTTTTGCAAGCTGTATTATTCAATCTGATATCTTTTAAATTCTTTAAGGATAATCTTTCCCAATCCAGAAAACTTTCTTTTACAACGTAACCAAAATCTTAAAGATCATTGTATTTTGTTATTAACTGCTGTAAATAATCTGCATGTTTTATGTGAAAATATTTTATGCTAAATATTGAATATTATTTATCTATTTTATCTTTTCTAATTTCACATGTTTTAAGAAAAATCTTTAGGGCGGTACCAGATATGTTCATCAGCACATGCTAATTTTCATTCTACATGCATAGAAACATGACCTAGGCTCGTTATGTCTCATGTTGACTGCTGAGATGAAGTGTTAAAAGTAGAAATTACTTCTGTCAATAATTTAAAACAATTAAATTACAAAAAAGAGAAAATATTATATTAGACTTTTTCTAAAATACCCAAATGGTTTTTTTGACAAAAAAAAAAACAAAAAAACAATTGGTTTAAACCGTGCCAACCCTGTTCTGAAGAGTAACATGCCTCTTTGTTTGAAAAGAAAGGTGTTTTGCCTGTGCTAACTTATGGAACAAAAACATGGACGCTAACAAAATGGATGGTACAAAGATTTCAAACAACACAGAGAAGTATGGAAAGATGTATGCTAGGTATAACTAGAAGAGACAGAAAAGGAATTACCTGGATAAGAAGTCAGACGAAAGTTCTTGACATCATTGAAAGAATTAAACGGCTAAAATGGAAATGGGCTGGGCACATTGCAAGAAAACAAGACAATAGATGGAGCACAAACACCCTACAGTGGTATCCCAGAGATGTAAAACGGCCAAGAAGACGACCTCAAGTAAGATGGGTGATGAAATCAGAAAAGTAGCCAGTGTTAATTTGATGACTAAAGCACTAGACAGGAAACATTGGAAAAAAATCCTTGCCAGCTCTGCCTACAGGCGCAGGTAGATTTCGAAGTTAAAAGTTAAATTTTTATTTTAAATAATGAAAGAACAAACAAATTAATGTAACATTAATAAAAATAGAAATAAAACGTCGAAATAAAAATCATTTGATGGCATAAACACGTGTAATTTGATAAAAGTCAAGTGAATGTGACATTTACGATCAACCATTATTGGCATTTAATCTTATAGTCGACAAGTTGGCATAACTTTTGGTGACTAATTTTGGTCACCAAATTTGGTGATATATCGCCATGTTGGCGACAAACTTGGCAGCAGACCAGGGTTCCTCCTATGGTAACCCCCTTAAATGTACAGTGGTGGAAAATTGGCGCAGAGGAGGAGCCTATTGACACCACTAATATTTTGAAGTATTCTTCAACTTAATAAAAACTCAGAAATCCTATCATTAGATAAGCCGAAAAATACTATGAAAATTTAGTGGTGTCAATAGTAGGGATGCAACGGATATCCGGCAAATATCCGATATCCGGCACATCCGGCTGATTTTTCAATATCCGAAATACCGTCGGATATCCGAATCACAATCACCGGATATCCGACTTCTCTGCCGGATATCCGGCAGAGTGCAGCAAAGCGAATATATAAGGATAACAGAAATCGTTTGACCCCAAACAATGGCGAATAATTTTGTTTATAATGTAAAATATGAAAGTAAGTTCACTATTCATGAGTAAAAGGTAATTCTCAAAAGTTTAAAGAATTGCCAGGTTTCATAACATTGATATTTGAACTCTTTATTTTTTAAATTTAAGAATTTACATTTACTTCATTTAGAAAATTGTACCTTTACTTTCAGAGTGTAAAACAAAATTTGAAGTTGTTTATTAAAGTATGACTTTAATTTTTTTTCTTTCTTTTAAGTTTAACAATTAAACAGGCCTATTTTTAGAAGAAAGTATTGTAATAGAATTTTTTTTCGATTTCTGGTTTTCGACGGATTTAGATGTTTTAGGGGTCAGATATCCCAAAACATGTTTATACAAAATGTCTGTCTGTCCGTATGTCGACATCGTATCATCGAAAAGTGAATGAAGTTATGCATAGAATTGAACCATTTTTTTGTGAATGTTTTTGGCTATAGCCAGGCGGCCCTCCTTCAATATGGAAACATTCCACTGGAAGGGGAGGGGGGGGGGGCACGGTAATCGCGATTTTTGTGCCATTTTCATTATTGTACCATCGAAAAGTGTATGAAGTTATCCCTATAATTGAACAAAATTTTTTGTATTTGCTTTTGGCTATGTCCAGCAGGTTCTCCTTAAATAAGAAATATTCCGCCAGGATAGGGATATTTCCAATAATAGCGATTTTTGCCATCGTAAGGAAGTTATGCATAGAATTGAACCAATTTTTTTGCGAATGTTTTTGGCTATAGCCAGGCGGCCCTCCTTCAATATGGAAACAATCCACTGGAAGGGGGGGGGGGGCGCTGTAATAGCGATTTTTGTGCCACTTTCGTTCTTGTACCATCGAAACGTGTATGAAGTTATGTATAGAATTGAACCAATTTTTCGGGGGTATGTTTTTGGCTATGGCCAGCAGGTCCTTCTTCAATTTGAAAATATTCTGCTGGAAGGGGGCGCTATAATACGGATTTTTGTGTTATTTTCATTATTTTACCATTGAAAAGTGTATGAAGTTAAGTATAGAATTGAACCAATTTTGTGGTGTATATTTTTGACTATAGCCAGCAGTTTCTCCTTGAATTTGGAAATATTCGCCAGAAGGTGGCACTGTAACAAAGATTTTGGTAAAATTTTCTCGATTTTTCGCAGTTTTTTTTTGTACTGTATATTGGCGGCTCATGAAGCGAAGGGAACTTCGCATCCTGCTAAGCTGGCTATTCACAAACAGCTGATGTACAACAGAATAACGAAAAATTTTTTGATTTTAATAAATATGATCGAGATTAACTTATTCTTATTCTGATTAATTGACTGAAGCAGAAATTTTAGACCAAAATCAAAGTTGGTATAATATTGAACTAATAATATTGAAGTATTAATATTTGGAACTACTTTTTGAAATATTAAGATGTATGAGATAGAAGAAAGTTTTGTGATTGGCAAATCCAACTAGTATTTTTTGTAACTTCATTATAAATATTTAAAATTAAAAGTAATTTTCTTTTTACTTTTAAATATAAAAATAATTTAACTTAAAATAAAACTAAACGTGACTTAGAGCAAAAACAATATTAAATAATTAAAACAAAACAGAAAAAGGGCATCAACTAAACCTATGTTTGGAGAAAATAACTCTTTAATCGTGGGTATATTAGTAGATATTTTATGTTTAAATTATAAAAAGAAAGTATGTAGTATTTCTTTGTGAAAATACTCTACAATTATACACATATTAATTGGTTAAAATTTTTTGTACAAATTATCAGCATTTCATTGTACAAATTAATTATTAGCAATTATCGATATAGGCAATCCTATATTTTAATCCAGTAGCAATTATCAGCATTTCATTGTACAAATAAACAGAATACTTTAATGTTTAAATTACATTTTTTATGCAATATTATTAATATACATTACAGGGCTTGAATGACAGATACAAGCAGGGGCGTAAATCCTGGGGGGGTACGGGGGGTGCAACATCCCCCCTACGAAAAAATCAGTCGGAAAATTTCTCGTTCGATTGGAAAAAGTACGTTTAGTCGGAAAAAATGGTATTAACCTAATAAAAACTTATAAATTGGAAAAATGAAAAAATCAGTCGGAAAAATTCCCGTTCGATCGGAAAGAAGTAAGTTTAGGGGCATCCCACACTAAGGCGACAAGCGACATGTAGCGCAAAAACCGGTCAAAACAAAGAACTAAGTTGTTTTAAACCAGTTTTTCCAGCGAATTCAAGCGACATGTCTTACGTGTCGCCTTAGTGGGGATGCCCCTTAGTCGAAAAAAAAAAAATGGCATTAACGTATAAAAACTTATGAATTGGAGAAATGTTTTTGTAGTTTTTAATTAGTAAATAAGAAAAACAAATTAGAGCGAAGAAAACCTATAAAATTTTATTCTTAGTCAGATTTTTTTCCCTTGTAGTTTTTAATTAGAAAATTAGAAAAAACAATTTAGAACGAAGAAAAAATATATAAATTTATACTTAGCCGGAAATATTACGGATTTTATTTTTGTGATTAAAACTATTCAGAAAAACTTTGACTTGTCAAATATTGTGAACTCGAAAACCTCGACATGAAGAATATTTATATTACATATTCCAGCAAGTTGTTGAAAACAGCTGCTCATCAAGTTTAGTTGTTACAGAAATGTTTGGAATCCTGGAAAACTTATATGTGTTTTTTACTTCCAGCACAAAAAGGTACGCACAAATAAGTGACAGTTTTAAAAAAGTAGAAAACGCCTTAAATTTGAGAAATTTATTTAGAACAAGGTGGGTCATGCGGGCAGAATCATTAAATGCTCTGTGGATAAGCTATGAAGTGATAGTAGATACGCTTTGTGTCATAGTAAACTCAACGAAATTTGACAATAAAAGTAAAGTACAAGCAAGTGCATTGTACAAAAAAATTCTTTCATTTGAATTTTTGGTTACTGTCCTTTTTATGAAAAACATTATGTATAAAACAAAGAGTTTAACAGAAAAATTGCAAAGTGAAATGCTGAATATATTGGATGCAATGACACTGACGAAAACATGTACTAGCATGCTTTCTAAGATAAAAGAAAGTGACGAAGAAATTAATAATTTAATAAGTAGTGCGATAGAATATACTAATAAACTTGAAATTGATTACAAATCGGAATTCGAAAAGCATCATCGTCGCCACAAGAAACCTCAACGTATCGATTAAAACCCGGATTCAGAAGCCATTTTTTCTATCTACGAGTATTATAGAAAAGAATTCAGATGTGTTTTAGATCACCTTGTTGTCTTAATGAATGACAATATTATGGCTAGCATTTCTTCAGTAGAAAGTTTCAGCATTTTACAGCCGCCTTTAGAGCTAACAAAGTGTTCTTTAGAAAATGTAAAGCTACTAACAAAACTTCACCCTAAATCATGTGATGTTGATCTATTTGCTTTACAAGCTGAATTGCAACAGTTCGTTTACCATTCTGACGGTAACTTAAATATAGCCACAGTATCGGAAGCTGCGGAATTTGCTTCCAAGAACAAAAGTGTCTTTTCCTTAGTTCATCAATGTTACCAAATTCTGTTGACAGCTCCGGTGACAGTTGCATCTAATGAAAGAACTTTTAGCAGGCTAAAATTTATAAAGACTGCTATTAGATCAACTATGGCTGATGACAGATTGGAATCATTGATGCTTTTGAGTTACCACAAAGAATTAACAGACAATATAGATCTGTCCACTGTTCTTGAAAAATGGGCTAATCGTGTTAATCGTGCTGTAAAAGTGTGAATTTTGTTACAAAAGCACAAATAAAATTTAATAATTCAAATTGCAATTATACAATAATTATTCAAATAATATTGTACAGTAAATTCTCTGTAAGGCGGACTCTGTGTAAGACGAAATCTGTCTAACTCGGAAAGATTTTCAAGTCCCTGCAAATCCATAGACATAGAGTTAAATTTGTCTAAGGCGGAATATTGTCTACTACGGAAAATTTTCTTGGTCCCGATCGATTCCGCCTTAGACAGAGTTCACTGTATTATAGTCATTATTATTATTTTATTAATATATTTAGATGATAATCTTAAATTAAATTTATTCGTACGTAATCCAAGCTTTTCCTGATGATCACAAGGTTTAAAAGGATGTGTTGAAATTACTTATAAACAAGTTTTCATTTGTGATTAATATTAACCCCGTTATTGCATTGGTATATTTGTAAAGTAAGTTTCTCCAGAAGCAAGACCCATATGTATGTACACTCATGTCCAAAATTTTAGCATATATGACAAAAACGTAGAAAGGGAGTGTTAAATATCTTACGAAATTATTAAATTTTATAGATGAAATTCACAAGATAATTATGACTTCGCATATCGTATTGAGATAGTCAAATAATTTTAAAGCGCTGATGTCAATTCTTTTCGAATTATTAATAAATTTATCTAAAAATTAGGGGAGAAAGTCTATGATTAATATGTATAGGAAAATGCAGATTGGAATCAAAAAGTCCTTCCGGCCAGTGCCGGGAGGAAGAGGTAGCTTTCATATTCCTTATTTTAGAAAACCCAACTTATATCATTCAAACACACGAAGCTCAATTTAGTGGAAACCGAATATAGGAGATTCAATACTAATTTTTATCGGCATAATGAATGAGAATTTCGCAAAATTAGCCAGCTTTATCCAAGCTGCTTTTCTTTAAAGTAACTTATATTTGGCTGCCAAATTCGGCGATTTCTTAAAGTGCCTTCCATTTTAAGACAACATGGTGGATGAGGCTAACCAGTGAACTTGGTCGAGACCTTAGTAATTGCTGTGCACATGCTCACTCACATCGGAATCGGTTGATATATACGAGTGCTGTCGCATGCAAAAAATCAGATTTTTCAAAATGTCACCCACAATAGAAATTGAAACTGTTATATCTGAGCCATTTTTTAAGGTAAAGACAAACAAAAAATGCTCCTGAATCCTTATATTAAGGTCAAATACTTAAGAAAGAAACCTTTTTCAATTTCCAATTTTTTTGCACCTCACTTTAAATATATTTTTTTTTCTTAATTTAATGGCCGCCATTTTGAAACAAGATGGCTGATGAATCTGGCCAGCGAACTTGGTCGAGGTATTGATGTATACTATCCACATGCCTTCTTACATCGAAATAGGCGAATACGTGTGTTATCGCATGACAAATACAAGATCGTTTCAAAATGAAAGCCATGCTAGAAATTCAAAGTGCTATAATTCAACCATTCTTTTAAGATATAAACAAAAGAACAAATTTTCAGAAACAAAAACTGTTCCGGAATCTTTGTATCAAGGCCAAACACATAAAAAAATCTTTTTCATTTTCCAATTTTTTAATACCTCATTTTAAATTTTAAATTTAATTTTTTTTTAAATGGCAAACCTTCTGAAACAAGATGGCGAATGAAGCTGGCCAACGAACTCAGTCGAGACATTGGTATGTACTATGTACAGACCAAGTTACATCCAAATTGGTTCATAAATACGCCTGTTATCACGTGATAAAAATCAGGTCGTTTTAAAATGTCAGCCACAATAGAAATTCAAAATGCTATTACTCAGCCTTTTTTTTTAGATATAGACGAAACAAAAACTGTTCCGGAATCTTTGTATTAAGGTCAAACACATACAAAAAAAATCTTTTTCATTTTCCAATTTTTTGGTATCTCATTTTAATTTTTTAATTTTTTTTAAATGGCCGCCATTTTGAAACAAGATGGCAGATGAAGCTGGCCAACGAACTCGGTCGAGACATTAGTATGTACTTTGTATAAACGAAGTTACATCCAAATCGGTTCATAAATACGCCTTTTATCGCGTGACAAAATTCAGGACGTTTCAAAATGTCAGCCACGCTAGAAATTCAAAATGCTGCAACTCAGCCATTTTTTAAGATATAGACGAAACAAAAACTGCTCCGAAATCTTTGTATAAAGGTCAAATACATAAGAAAAAAAATATTTTTCCATTTTCAATTTTTTGATACCATATTTAAAATTTTAGAAACTTTAAATGGCCGCCATTTTGAAACAAAATGGCGGATGAAGCTGGCCAATGAACTCGGTCGAGACATTGGTATGTACTATGTACACACCGAATTACATCGAAATCGGTTCATAAATACGCCTTGTATCGCGTGACAAAATTCAGGACGTTTCAAAATGTCAGCCACGCTAGAAATTCAAAATGCTATAACTCAGCCATTTTTTAAGATATAGACGAAACAAAAACTGCTCCGGAATCTTTGTATAAAGGTCAAATACATAAGAAAATATTTTTCCATTTTTAAATTTTTGGTACCACATTTCAAAAATTAAATTTTTTTTAAAAATTTTAAATGGCCGCCATTTTTAAACAAAACGGCGGATGAAGCTGGCCAACGAACTCGGTCGAGACATTGGTATGTACTATGTACACACCGAATTACATCGAAATTGGTTCATAATTACGAGAGTTAGAGTGTGACATAGGTCAGATATATATATATATCAATTCTGAACGGAGGGTGGTTTCGGGGTCTGGGGGTCATGATCGATGAAAATATACCAAAATTTTTGTAAATCGCTTTCCCCCGAACGGCTGCAATAGGTAGCTTTTTGTAATGAAAGCTACCTAAAACTGCTTTGTTACATAGCGATATATCTTGTTACTAAACGTACAAAATTTGATTAACTTTTATTGAAGTACTAAGAAATGGATATAAGTTTTGTTCATTCGAAAATTTTCAATCTTAAATTTTGACTTTTTTATGTTGTAGACGTACATCGTACACTGGTAACAGGATTCCTTATGCTTAATTCAGAATTTGAATTTTTATCCGGAGTGGAGTCTATGTGAATAAATATGCCATACACAGAAAAAATAAAATGCATCAAGCCCTTTATTGGTAAAAAAAAACGGGCATCGAATCCCCAGCTCTTCAATCATCCAGTTTCATCAAATTTTGTACGTTTAGAAACAAGATATATCGCTATCAAGCAAAGCAGTTTCGAGTTCCAAATCGCAATTTACTACACATATTAATCATTACTTCACCACTAATTTTTAGAGACATACATTAATAATTCAAAAGGAATTAACATCAGCGCTTTAAAACCTATTTGACTATCTCGATACGCTCAGTCATAATTACCTTGAGACTTTCATCTATAAAGTTTAATAATTTCATAAGATATTTACGGTATCCTTTCTTCATTTTTATCATATATGCTAAACTTTTGAACATGAGTGTATATATATATATATTAATTAGTAGGCATTTTGTTGGCAATAGTACTCGGAAATTTTTCTTCTTGGAGTCGGAAATTTATGAGTCTACACCCCCCTACGCGACCAGGGTGGTTTACGCACCTGGATACAGGGCTTGAATTTCGAAGCGGGATGGCAGGATTTGTGCACTATTTATTATGCCCTATTGTGAGTGGGCGGCTCCTGTTTCCAAAAAATCATTTTCCGAAAATGTTTCTTTGTAAAATGACGAGCAAGTCTCAGCACCGACCGACAAATTTCGTGATATTTTCTACTATCGATGGGCAGATTTCACAGTTTCTTCTTACGACTGATTGACAAAATTCCTGGTTGTTTTTCTGCATCTGACTGAAAAATTTTGCGCTTTTTCTCCACGACCGACTGACGAATTTCACAATTTTTTCTAGAGACCGATCGATGAATTTCATAATTTTTTTTTTTCTCGAGATCAATTGATAAATATAGCAATTTTATTCTGTGACCGATTGGCAAATTTCTCTGTTTGTTCATGCGATATACTGATGAAAGTAACGATTGTCTTTCTGCATCCGATTGAAAATTTTTGCGTTTTTTCTCTGTGACCGGCTGAGGAATTTCACGATATTTGCTCATGACAGATCGATTGACGAATTTTGTGATATTTTCCCGCTGCCGATTTCCCCTGCACTTCAGTTTTCTTCTTGCGACCGGTCGACAAATTTTTTTATTTATTTTCACCATGATTGACGAAATCGGCGATATTTTTTTTTATGACCGATTTATGTATTTTGCGATGTTTTTTCCCTATGCCCAAAATAGCAAATAACTAAAAGGGCAGTAATGACCACCAGAGACCGAAACCTACCAAATTGGCCAATAGTCAGCACTCAACAAAATGAGATTACACTTGTGGTGCACATGAAGAAAAAAAAATTGGTTGAACTTAAAAAAACATGTTTAGAAATAACAAACTAGTTGATTCTTGCAATTCACAGATTAGGACATGACTTTTTGGAATCAACCTTTTATCGTGTAATAGAAAAAATCAATGACTATTTCCTTTTCAAACTTTGGATATGGATTTAAAATTCCAATGCATAGAACATAGTTCAATTAACAAAAATACCAGGGACTACAGTTTTGACTATAATTCCATTAAGGATATAATAAAACAAGTTTGTTCAGAAGTGACATACAATCATCGTAGGATATTGACAATAGAATCACCGGTATGCATTATTCATGCATTTTTAACTTACTGTTAAAAAATAATGCACATCAGATTTTGCAAAGTTTTCTAAAATTTTTTAACAGAGCATAACCATGCGTTCCCGATAATTTCTAAAGTTATAAAAGTTGGTATGTGCTGTTTGTCAAAAGTGTAACTTGTGAAAGAGGCTAAATCACGCAAAATGGAATAAAATCTAAATTAAGAAATTCATTTAGGAACCCAATTGTTAATTGCCCATAACATTAGGTGAAAGTTGAAAGATAGACATGGTATATACCGGGTGTCCTAAAAAGGACTGACTGATTTTAAAATTCAATAGCTTGTAAACGGTGGCAGATATTTAAAAAATTCTTGCAGGAGGGTTATGCATAAGGTCAAAAGTTTTTTTACAGTGATTTTCAATTTTAGTTCGAATTACAAACAATAGATGGCGCTGCGATAAATAGGCGCTAAATTCAGGTTCGATTTTTGGTACTTCGTGGCCCGGATAATACATTTTCATCTCCTTTTTCCGCATGGAACAAGAGAAAGCACCAAAAATCGAGCCTGTATTTAGCGACTATTGCTTACAGCGCCATCTATTGTTTGTAATTCGAACTAAAATCGAAAATCACTGTAATAAAACTTTTGACATTATGCATAAACCTCCTGCAAGAATTTTTTAAATATCTGTCACCGTTTACAAGTTACTGAATTTTAAAATCAGTCAGTCCTTTTTAGACACCCGGTATATAAAACTTGATTCTGTTCCTTTGTTTTAATAAAAATAAACATTTTGGATAATTATCTTGAGTTGTTAATTTAAATTATTTTAATGGTATTTTGTCATGTCTGTATAAATGTAATTCTTTAAGTGGCACATAAAAAATAACGGGGTTTAAAGATTTTTTTTCCTTTCTAACAGTTCAACTCCCCTGCATTTTTAAATGTTGGGTGGGAAACTCCCCTCCTGGGGAAAACTTGAATTTCAAGCCCTGATATTCAAAGAGATATAGTTTTTGTAAATTATATTTCAATACATTTAAAATGTTTTAATGATGTGTGAAACATGCTTGTAATTTATTGTTCTGAGATGGCATTATATAAGGAAATAATTCCCCATATAACTAAAAACATATTTAGTGCCGGATATCCGATCGGATATCCGGCCGGATATCCGAATCCGGCAGGCAAAGGAGCTTCGGATATCCGGTATCCGATATCCGGCAAATCCAATATCCGGTGCATCCCTAGTCAATAGGCTCCTCCTCTGCACCAATTTTCCACCACTGAATGTATGAAGATACGATACCGTAAATAGATTTTTATTTTTGATGTGGAAATCTTGCTATAGAAAAAAAAGTAATTGTTGTGATAAGAATTTTATTGTGGTTTTTTTTTTTTTTAATTGTTGGCAACTGCTATAACGAAAATTATTTTAATTTTAATGTCATTTTTTTGCAAGAATATGTTTCATCAGAATCATGTTAAGGCGGTATTCAAAATTTTTAACCCTCCCCCATTTCTACTGCCTTGGGCCGATTTTTCTCATTTGCAATCCCCGCCGAGATATTAGCCATCTCAATGTGTTTGGCGAGTTTCAAGACGATCCCTGCATAATTGTGACTTTTATCGTGCGGACAAAATTTAGTACATACATATATATATAAACTTTTTAGGTGGGGGTGGTTTGCGGTTCCTGGGGTCATATAATGAAAAGTTATGAAGGAATTTTTCAAAAGTCGCACCATGGTAACGACTGCAATAGGTAGTATTTCTTACAAAATCTACCTAAAATCTGGGGGAGACCTACATCCAGGAGTGGATTGAAAATGGTTGATGATGATGATATATATATATATATGATATATCTATCTATTAAAGTTGAAAATAAGCACTCACCAATCGCCACTTGGCGACTAAATGTGAAAAACTGGTGATTAAAAAAATGAAAAGTACCGGCCAAATGCAGGATTTTCCAAAAAGGATTTCATCAAAGAATCGCGGAAAAAACCCACGAATTTTGGCAAAAGATCACAAAAAAGTATTAAGAAAAAAACGTAAATTTCGTTGAAGGATTGCGGGAAAAAAAAAAGCGAATTTAGTCAAAGAATCGCAAAGAAAAAACACGAATTTAGTCAAAGAATCGTGAAAAAAACAAGATTTTTGACAAAAGATCACATAAAAAAACCACACATTTCGTCATAGGATCGCCGAAAACCTGGATATCCTCAAAGGATCGTAAGAAGCCCAAATTTCGTCAAAGGATCACAGAAAAATGCAAATATTGTCAATGGATTGCGGAAAAAATGCAAAAATCGTCAAAATGTCGTGAAAAGAAATGCGAATTTCGTAAAAGAATCGTGAAAAAAAAAAACGCTAATTTTGTCAAACAATCACGAAATAAATGACACATTTCGTCAAAGGATCGTGCAAAAAGGCCGAATTTCGTCAAAGGAACTCTAAAAAACCCCAATTTCGTGAAAGAATTGCGGGAAAAAACCATAAATATTGACAATGGATTGCTGAAAAAAATGTAAATATCGTACATGGATCACGGAAAAAAGCGAATTCCGTCAATAGATCGCAGAAAAAACAGGAATATCGTCAAAGAATCGTGAAAAAACACGAATTTTGCCAAAGAATCTCTAAAAAATGTGAATTTCGTTAAAGAATCGTGAAAACGGACACGACTTTCATCAAAGAATCGTGAAAATTGCGAAAAAACGCGAATTTTGTTAGAGGATTGTGGAAAAAACACATAATTAGTACCAGGGAAGGCCCACCCTTTACATTTCAGAAAATTTGCTGTGAATTTCAGATTTTTTTTTTTTTGATTCACACCTGCTAGTCAGAGGATAAACATACCTATTTTTTTCTTGTCAGATCTTAATTCTAAAGAAATAATTGAAAAAAAGGGAGGAGGGTACTTATGTTGTTAGCTACACAAGTATCTAAGGATAGTGGGACTTATGTAGTTAGCTATATAAGCATGTAACATGTAACTTTGCTGTTAATTTAAAATAGATTGGAAATTTGTATCTCAAGTTTATTCAAAACAATATAAATTAAAATATTTTTATTTAGTACATAAATTACTTATTTACTCTAAACTTATATATATTTTAATTAAATATTCAGTGACATAAATGTACTTACTGGCTACTAAAGAAATTATTCTCACTAGCCAGTAACTGGCTACTAAAAAAAATCAACCTACCGGCCAGTGGCTACTAAGCAAAATTCCTTATTTTCATCTTTACTATCTATATGTAATATATATAATATAATATATGCATATGTACTTTTGGCTAATAAAAGATAAATTTGGCTAATGATTTTCAAATTTGGCTATAGTGTTGGCTAATAGTCTTAATTTCTTAGTGCGGTCCCTGACAATCCAAATTTCCTGCTATGTACAGAGTTTTTTTAACTTTAAAATGTGTTTTTTACGTACTCAAATGAACGCTTCAGAATTCAATTCTAAATTCTACATAAAAAATGACATTATATTCAAAAGAAAACCAGCATTTTTATATTTAAAACTGAAACATGTCATCATTTTTGCACCACTACATCATTTTCTCTGACTTTTCGCTTTCGACCGTTCTTAAACTACCAGCCGTAGATATAAAAATATCCTCTATAACTTATTGATGTTTACCATATGGTTACTTTCACTTTTATATGTTTATTGGTGAAAAAAATTTTGAAAGAATACTGAGCGTGGCTCGGTCTATGAGTGACTTTCTTATTTAATGAAGGAAATGTTTTGAATAGTTATTAGAATGTTCATGGTTCATTTATTTTGATAAAACACATCTGAGATATTATAGTATTGAACACTACTTTGTGTTTCAAAAGTTGTTCCACTAGATGCAAATACAGTTATTCATAGCAATAAATCTGACATCTCATTTTTTATTATTACTAGATGTCCTACTGTTGCTCTGAGGCGACGATATATACTACATCATGGCCAAAAGTCACTAAACACTTTCAATTTCAGACACTTAGTCAAATATCTAGAGAAGTACTAATGAATTCTTCTGGGACATCAGGAATATAAAGAACATGTTTGACTTCAAATTTATCAGCACAGGTTTGATCTATAATTAGGGGACCAACAACAGATTGAATAAGAAAATATTTGTGAATATTAAAAAAATTATTTGTAAAATAAGATGCACAAAATGATCTGTATTTGCAGCACATGACTATGTGGATCTTGTACAACATTTGTGAAAGAATAGTACATATATGCATTGAAGTATGCAGGTTTCTTTGAAGAATTTAAGGAATTTCTGCATGTTTTTGTTAATAACATGCAGAGCTTTGAATTAAATTTAACACCACTTTCAGAAAACACATCAAAGTATTGTAGAAATAATATATTAGAACTATAATCTAAATGTATTTAATATTTCATAAAGTATGAGCATTTGTATGAAATAGGGTGTCAGCAATTTTAATCAGTTGATTTAAATCAGCGATTAAAATCATGATTTTAATCAACCGATCTTTTAAAAAAAATCATTGATTTAAATCAAAAATTTTCTAAATGTTTAAAATGTCAAAAAATATATTAAAATCTAACATAAACATAAATTGAAAGTTTCTACAGGTATTTTGACTTATGAATAAACAAAAAAAGAGCTTTAAATAATTGTTTCTAAGCTTAATTCGTGAGTATTGTAAAAAATTAAAAACAGTTGAGTTTATAAAAAGCATTGTTATTAAGGTTTTATCCGAATTAAAACAGTTTAATTAAAAAATGATATTTAAATCTAATATAATTTGCAATGTCATAAATTCCTTTAGGTAATCAATTTATGCATTATTTTATATAAAATTACACATAGCAAGTGTAATAGTACATTTCTACAAGTAAAAGAATAAATAGTAATTAATAGCAATCTGAAGTTAAAGAAGAATGAAAGAATGACATCTTTCAAAGCTAAATTGTAAATGAATGCATAAGAAAAAAAGAAATAATTGGTATAAAAATGCTAAGCTCAGCTAGAACTTCTTCGGTATAGGTTGAATAAATGTTTTTAACTTTGTAACTCACATAATACTAAATAAAAAATAATGATTAGGGATAGAAAAGGCAGCAAAATTTTTCTTAAAAAAAAAGAAAAAAAAAAAAAAGAACCATTGAAAGCTAATAATCCACACTGAGAGGTAATAATGCTGTTACTTAAATATTTTGAGGATTTCAGATATAAGTGGCTAACTTAGATTTATCCTATATGAATGGGTTTAACTCATTTTCATAATTCTTTTGGTTATCATACACATACATGTGTGTAAGTTTAGACTTTGGTGGTTTACAGTAATTTTCCTAAATACAAATGCAAAACGAGCTGCAAATAATATTTGTTAGTTTTGTTATTTGTGTTACTAACAAATGAATTACTTATTTGCAGTTTATATTAGTCCTGTAATTACTTATACTATTTCTTCTAGGACTTTTTTAAATGGTGCTGCACCATGCCCCTTTTGAAATTGGCAAAATGCACCGTGCCTTAAAAAAAGTAGTTGAAATTCACCTGTAGTTGTAGCCAGAGATTTCTTGTAAAAAACTTTCCCATTCAACAGTATTTCTAAATTCATGTGGCCAAGATCTCACAAAAAAATAGAACTTTATTTCTTTAGAAAATACAGGATATTATTAAAATATGTTATTTAATTGTATTTTTCAATTTGTTATTCATAAAATTATTAAAAATTAAGGACACTTTATTCATTATACTAAAAATTCTTTTTTTTTTTTTTTTTTTTCTTATATATCATTACTAAACACATTACTAACATATTTCCTCATAAAATAGTAGCCTTTTTTGGAACTAGCATCCTGTCCCTTTTCCTTTCTAAAATGAATACTACATTATTATCATTTTAATAATGAAGTCTTAAAAATGTATAATATGTTCCTAATTAGAGAGTTAATTGTTTAATAATTATTAATTTGAAGTAGTGTTAACTATTTAATATAAAATGCAGTTAATAATTTTAATAAATGTTAAATATCACTAGTATTTATAAAGTTTTACATAATTATTACAATATTAATGTATATAACATTATTGTATGATACTACCTAATGAAACTACTAATTTGCAGTTTTTAATTTCTGTAATTACCAACTAATAATTATAATTTTATTAATTAAAGTATAAAAACATAGATTATGTTAGCAATTAGTGGTTTAATTGTTTTGGAAACCTAAAACTCTTGGTAGCTATTCCGTATTTGAACGCTGGGAAAAAAATCATAAAAATCCAATTTAAATAAAAAAAATCTGATTTAAATCAAAATAATCCGATTTTTTTTAAAAAAATCATGATTTTTTTACACCCTAGTATGAAATAACTTTTAACTGTGCATGGTCAAAGAATAACTTTTTTCCCTATAATTTAGTAGTCAACTAAATAGAGCAACTCATATAAAAAGGCAAGTCAAATATCAAAATTATAAAAGATATCGCCAGTATACTGAGCTGATTTTCAGTTGCTTTCTAAAAATAGCTGCATCATAAGGGATTTTTCAGAAATTGCTATTTTTTATTAACTGATTTTCAACAAAGGAATTAGTGTTGAATGTATCTTCATGCATAGCTTTGGAACGGATGCTTCAATTTTGATCATTTTTTTTGTTGTTGTTGTGGTTGGAATGGACTTGTTCTGATGATTCTTCCAAGGGGAACTAAAGCTTCAGTACAAAATGAAAGTGGAAATGATATTGTGGAAAACCCTTTTATTATTCAACTACTTTTAGAAAGCAACTTAAATTCAGCTCAGTATATCGCAGATATCTTTATGAATTTTCATGATATTAGACTAGTAATATTATATAAGTGTCCTATATAGTCAGGGTTGCAAAAAGCCGGCTAAAATTAAAAAAAGCCAGGCCGGTGGCTTTTATTGGCCAAAATTGACCTTTTTTGGCCATAATTGGCTTACAATGAAGCATTGTAATTATAAACTGCACATTTTAAAGTGTTTTTAATTAGTTTTAATGACATTTAATTGATTTAGAGTTTAATAAGTAACCCAATTTCTCAATAATGAGGACATTAATACTGGAATAAAACTTAGATAGTTTTGCTAGTGATTAGTAGTCAGAATTGCTAATATGTCAGCTAAATTTTAAAAGGGCCATACCAACTGCCAATTTTTTCATTTTTACTGCTTTAAAAAATTAGAGGACAATGGTTACTTAGTTGCATGTTTTATTACTTAATTTTAAGAGCTATCAATATACAAGTCTTATTTTATTTCTAGTAAACATTTAAAATTATACATAGTCATATTAATAAAAACACCATTTCTCACTATTAAAAACATTATGAAATAGCATGTGCATGAATATGCTTAGCAACAAGCTTTTCAAAATTTTATTTAGAGAATTTTTTGTTGTTCTTGTTTAAATGCTCTATTTTTTATACACTTATGTACCACTCTTCTCAAATATTACATCATTTCTCTTTTAACATTTATAACTTAATCTCTCCATATGGACACATAAGAATGTTTCCATTTTGATGTGCTACATTTTGTCATTAATTAAATGTAATCTTTAAAATGTGTAGGGTCAGGTGGGGTGGAATGGGTATAAAAACACAAGTTTTTCAAATGATTATGGAATCATTCTTAATTGTAAAGGAATTTATACAAAGCAATGACTCAGTGTTTACATTACATTTATAGACATCCCATTTTCATTGTAATTGTTTTTCAAAAGATTATTTATTAGTGTAAAAAAAAAGTTTTTCAGATGACTGTTTTTATACCCATTCCACCCCACCCAGTGGCAGAAAGTTTTGTAGCTGTCTGCGACAAGCTTTTAAAATTTCATAATCTGTCTGCAAATTTTGCATGTCATTTTAATGAATAAATAATAAATTAAACTAGGAATTTTTTATCGTTTTATTTAAAACATGACAAGCATGATGCATTCTCATTAATTTTGCTTATAACATTTCATCATCGAACTTCTTGTAGAATTTCTAAAGTGTGGATAAGCAGAACCACACATAGGCAATAACGATGCTTTTAAAAACCTTCGGAAGCTTCAGAGGCCTCAAGCGCGAAAAGCAAGTTTTTTCTAAAACCCCTGAATGAAATCTGCAGCCTTTTGAGGAAATTATTTTTTTGTAATTCTTTGGTGAAATCCACGTTTTTTCCATGACTTTTTGACGAATTTATCGTCTTTTCCACAATTTTTGGACAAAATTTGCGTTTTTTTCGTGATTCCTTGATAAAATTCGAATTTTTCTTTTCTGCGTCCTTTTGAGGAAATTTTTTTTTTTTTGTAATTCTTCGGTGAAATTCACGTTTTATCCATGGCTTTTTGACAAATTTCGCGTTTTTCCCGCAATTTTTGGACGAAATTTGCGGATTTTTTTCTTGCGATCTTTTGACAATATTCGAGTTTTTTCTACACTCCTATGACGAAATTCGCGTTTGTTCCGCAATCCTTTGACGAAATTCGTACTTTTCCGCGATCCTTTGATGAAATTTGCGTGTTTTCATGATCCTCTGACGTAATTCGCATTTTCCGCGATCTTTTGATGAAATTTGCATCGTGTCCGCAATCCTTTGATAAAATTCGCGTTCATTTCACGATCCTTTGACGAAATTTGCGTTTGTTTCACGATCCTTTTCCAAAATTCGCGCTTTTTACGCGATCTTTTGCCGAAATTCGCGCTTTTTAAACGATTTTTTGCCGAAATTCGCGCTTTTTAAACGATTTTTTGCCGAAATTCGCACTTTTTAAACGATTTTTTGCCGAAATTCGCGCTTTTTAAGCGATATTTTGCCGAAATTCGCGCTTTTTAAGCGATATCTTGCCAAAATTCACGCCTATCACCCGATCTTTTACCGAAATTAAAGCTTTTAACGCGATCTTTTGCCGAAATTAAAGCTTTTAACGCGATCTTTTGCTGAAATTCACACTTTTTACGCGATCTTTTGCCGAAATTTGCGCTTTTTACGCGATTTTTTTTTATCGAAATTCACGCTCTTACCCGATCTTTTAACAAAATTAACGCTTTTAATACGATCTTTTGCCGAAATTCACACTTTTTACGCGATCTTTTGCCAAAATTCACGTTTTTTCCCGATCTTTTAAAAATTCACGTTTTTTACCCGATCTTTTACCAAAATTCACGTTTTTTACCCGATCTTTTACCAAAATTCACATATTAGATCTTATCTTTTACCAAAATTCACGTTTTTACCCGATCTTTTGCCAAAATTCACGTTTTTTACCCGATCTTTTGCCAAAATTCACGTTTTTTACCCAATCTTTTGCCCAAATTTACACCTTTAACCCGATCTTTTGCCAAAATTAAAGCTTCTAACGCGATCTTTTGCTGAAATTCACACTTTTTCCCAGTGGCAGAAAGTTTGGTAGCTGTCTGCGACAAGCTTTTAAAATTTCATAATCTGTCTGCAAATTTTGCATGTCATTTTACTGAATAAATAATAAACTAGGAATTTTTTATCATTCTATTTAAAACATGGTAAGCATAATGCATTCTCATTAATTTTTCTTATAACTTTTCATCATCTAACTTCTTATAGAATTTCTAAAGTGTGAAGGATAAGAGAACCACACATAGGCAATAATGATGCTTTTTAAAACCTTCGGAAGTTTTACAGGTCTCAAGAGCAAAAAGCACTGAGATTTTTCTAAAACCCTTTAATGAAATTAGTATTTTTTTTTTCCAATCCTTTGACAAAATTAGTGTTTTTCGCGCACTTCTGATGAAATTCACGTTTTTTTCCCCGACCCTTTGACGTATTTTGCGTTTTTTTTTCGCGATCCCTTGACAAAATTTGCATTTTTTTTTTTTTTTTTTTTCTGAGGCCTTTTAAATAAATTATTTTTTTATAATTCTTTGGTGCTATTCACATTTTTTCCATGGCTTTTTGACGAATTAATTGTTTTGCCACAATTTTTGGAAATTGCATTTTTTGCGTGAACCCTTGACAAAATTCGAATTTTTCTTTTCTGCGTCCTTTGGAGGAAATTTTATATTTATTTTTTTTGTAATTCTTTGGTGAAATTTACGTTTTTTCCATGGCTGTTTGACAAATTTCGCGTTTTTCCCCGCAATTTTTGGACGAAATTTGCGGGATTTTTTACGATCTTTTGACAATATTCGCGTTTTTTCCACAATCCTGTGCGAAATTCGCGTTTGTTCCGCGATCCTTTGACGAAATTCGTACTTTTCCGCGATCCTTTGATGAAATTTGCGTTTTTTCATGTTCCTCTGACGTAATTCGCATTTTCCGCGATCTTCTGATGAAATTTGCGTTGTGTCCGCGATCCTTTGCCGAAATTCTCACTTTTAACGCTATCTTTTGCCAAAATGCGCGCTTTTCACGCAATCTTTTGCTGAAATTCGTACTGTGATCGCGATTTTTTGCGGAAATTTGCGATTTTTTACCGAAATTTGCGTTTTTTTTTATACGCGATCTTTTGCCGAAATTCGCGCTTTTTACTCGATTTTTTTGCCAAAATTCACGCCTTTTACCCGATTTTTTGCCAAAATTCACACTTTTTACGCGCTATTTTGCCTAAATTCGCGCTTTTTACGCGATCTTTTGCCGAAATTCACGATTTTTCGCCAAAATTCACGGCTTTTACCTCATCTTTTGCCGAAATTAAAGCTTTTAACGCGATCTTTTGCTGAAATTCACACTTTTTACGCGATCTTTTGCCGAAATTCACGCCATTAATACGATCTGCTGCCGAAATTTGTGTGATCTTTTGTCGAAATTTGCGCGATCTTTTGACGAAATTCGCACTTTTTACGCAATCTTTTGCCGAAATTCGCGCTCTTAACGCAATCTTTTGCCAAAATGCGCGGTTTTACGCGATATTTTGCAAAAATCCGCATTTTTTTTTGCGATATTTTGCCAAAAATCGCGTTTTTTTGTGAGAAAAAATTGTCCGAAAGTTGCGGACAATTTTTTTAAATTGATTTCATTAGTGCAGACAATAATTGTCCGCAAAAGATTTTTTTTGTCCGCGACTATGTCGCCGTGTCGCGGTGTTTCTGCCACGGGGCCACCCCATAGGGTGGGGTGGAATGGGTAACCAAGTTTAAAAGGCATTCAAAGCAACCAATAACCCAAATTTCAGTGTATTATATATTTTATTACGTCAAATTATTTATTGACAATTATACTGACCAATTTTTTTCTCATTAAATACATAATGTCCCTGATTATTAAGTGTTGGTTGGCTAAGCTTTCTGAAAGTTGTTTAATGTCGATTTCTACCTTGTCATCTTTGTTGGGAAAGGTCTAGAAATTTCCTATTGATGATTTATGCAGGAATTTTACAATGTAAGTAATAGGATCTGATGTTTCAATCGCTTGGGCATTAAAACATTTTTTAGATTTTTTTTTTCCTGAGTAGTTTTTTCTTAAACCTAATCATATACCCATTTCACCCCACTTTACATTTTTAATTATAACTTTTAAAAAATAAAGAATTTTTCTTATATGTTTTAGCCAATAAAGGACACTGCTATGTACAAACTATGCAGTAAAAAAAATATTTCTGCAATAAAATAAAAAAATACAATAAAGTTAATGTAGCACTAAGTGACGTTGACATTCACCATGTGCCTTTCAAAACTGATTCTAAATGGGCTAAATGTTGCCAATATTTTTTTTCTAAACTTAAAATGGAAGTTGAATGGTTAATAAATTAAATACATGATTTACAAATATTTTTTCTACATAGTATGATTTTAATTCAGACACAAAACAGTATTACCCATTCCACCCCACCTGACCCTAGTATATGTGGAGTTATGTAATATAGAATTTCAAAACACCAGTTTGGAGCCTAACTTATATTCTTTTCAGTGTTTATATATATATTTTTTTCAGACATAATGCCTTTTAGAAGTTATAAAGACTTATTTATTTGACAAAATTTAATAGAAATCTATAATTTTTTTTATTAGAAAATATTTATAACTGTATTAAAAATTAATTGATCCAAATTTAAAATGAATTAACTGTAAACCAACCTTACAAAATAAAAGCCGGCTTTTTTTAAGTGGTTAAAACCAAAAGAAGCCGGCTGGCTTTTTTTGGCCTGGCCAAAAACCGACAACCCTGTATATAGTTGATTACTAAATTACGCAAAAAAAAATAAATAAATAAATAAATAAATAAATAAAAAGTAAAATTATTGTTTACACATGCACAAGTTAAAAGTTATTTTATGTAAATGCCCATATTTCATCAAGTAGGTATTTAATATATTTATATTATAATTGTAAGTATATTATATTGTTTCTACTGTACTTTGTCAAGTTTCCTAAAAGTGGTCTTAAAGTTTGTTGAAAAACCCTGCATGCTATAAGCAAAAAGCATTAAAAAATATCTTGAATGTTTTAAAAAAACATTATTTCTCGAATATATGTGCATGTGCAGTTCCCATAAATCCCAGAAAATTCATGAAACATTACTTGCAAATTTATAACTCTTACTCCACTGCAGAAATATCTCAACTATTGTCTGCTCTCTCAAATGCACCACTACTATAACTATAAAAGCAATTGAAAAATGATGAATTATTTTAGTTGCTGAGTTAGAAGAGAAAAAATATTCCAAAAATAAAATGTTAACTTTTTTCAAGTGTCATATTTTCTAAATTTTAACTTAACCTTTTATGCCTTATTTTAAAAGCTTATCAATGTCATTAACTATCTTATGAGATCAGTTTTCTATATCTGAAAGTTTTTAAAGGTTTTGAGAAAATGAAAAATAAGCAAAAGTAATGTATAATTTTTTTCATTATAATACTTATATATTTATTGCAGCTAAGTTACTATGAAAGCCTCCAATTACAGTACCTATTTTTGTTTGTCAATGTTTTATTAAATAGACATATTTTATTATTATTAAGTTTGTTGAAAACCCACTCGCAGTTTTTCTCAATTGACTGGTATTTTTATGTTTGTCTGACTTTAAGTTTTATGATTGGTGAGACAGACTATCTAGTAATATGTTGATGAACAATGAAAATCTTATATAGGTATAATATACTATTAAACAGCATACACTTTTAACAAATACAACGTGTAATAGATTTTATATTGAATACAATACATTTAAAAGTAGTTGCACATATAAAAGTAGTTATTGCTTGAGTTGCTTTAATATTATCTGTGTATTGTTGATGATGTATCTTACTGGTGTGTTTAATATACAAGTATACTGCCTGTTGTGTATCTTATTTAACAACAATGTTTCTTTAAACTAGAACTACCCCAGGGTAACATTATTTATTGTTTTTATTAGCTGAAAAGTTTTTAGAATCAGTTGAAGGAAATAAGAATTATCCAGTTCTTCTGCTAACATTAGTAGACAAAGGCCAAGTTGATCTGACCATTAGAATTGCCAGTGCTATAACTTTCAAAAATTATGTAAAAAGAAATTGGAGAATTGTGAGTTTTTCATTTTTTAGTTTTATTAGTATTTTACTTTACACTTATAACTATGAATAATAACTATGATAATTTTTGTGCATTTGAATTTCATGTTTATCTTGAATGTCTAAATACAGTCGAACCTCGTTATGCCGACACTCTAAGGACCAGAACAAAGTGTTGTCATAAGCGGGGTGTCGCGGTAACCGGAGTTGGAGAAAAATGTTTATAAAAAGCTGTATTTTTAAGTAATTTAAGACCATTTGAAATCCATAACTGGTCTTGCAGTTTTAAGTAATAAAATATTATTATTAAACAAAATAAACACAAAAACAAAATTGAAATTGAAAAGAATAAAAATCATATTTATGGTGACTTGTTTTTTTATTGTTACATGAAATATTAATGAATTAAGGTTTGCTTATCCCTAGATGTGCGTCCTACAATTCTTTTTTCAATATTATACAGTGAATTGTAATCAATATTCGTTGTTTCAGAAATGGATCTTAGATAATTTCTGATCGTTTCAATGCAATGCAATTCTTCGGTTTTAGTCGGATGAAAAATGCCTTGTAACCAAAAGAAAGTGCCACCTGACTTGAACAAAAAGACCGCAAGTAGACTGATACGTCTATCTGGAGCTTAAGTGGGTCATTCATAGAGTTTGGGTTCGTTTATTCAGATAAAGGATTGAAGTAAAATTTCTGATGTGTCTCAATGGGTATTTTAGACACTTTTGTGAAAAGTTTGTTTAAGATATTTCTTACTGCTTAATTTCCGTGCTTATAAGCTGGATTATGAAAAATGGACAATTTTACTAAACCGTCGAGATATCCGGAGTTGAACATTATACAACAGCGTAAAATCCAGAGTTTATTTACATTAAAATCATGTATGGAAAATCGGGACTTTGAAACACTGACGTGATAAGCGGAGTGACGTGATAACCGTGTGTCGGGATAACGAGGTCCGACTGTATATGCCTGTAAATATTATCATGTAATTTTTTATAAAATGATGTATAAAGTTCAAAATTGTGTTATTGTAATTTGAAAAATTCTATTTGAAATTTTGTGAGGTAAAAACAATTATGATTTTTATCTGTAGACCAGTGTATCAATGAACCTAGAGATGAGAACCTTTTTTGATTTTGCCAGATTGTTTTTTCTCATATTTATTATACAGGGTGATTATAAATGAATATCCCAACTTTAAAGGGCTATTAAAAGAAAACAAGAAAAAGTACAACCTTGTTGTTCATTGAAAATCAAAAATAACACTTGAAAGTTTAAATTCTACACAGTTATAAGTGTTCAATGTGAACCCCTCCATAAACATGAACGATATTGAGGCGGTACGATAACTCATCCTACTTTTTTCTCAGCATGATTTTTGTGGCCTCAAGGGTCAGGTTTTTTTTTCAATTGCTACCAACTGATGTTGAAAAACTTTGGACATGCATATCTGTAGCCATTCACGCTGAGCATGCTGAAAAAAGTGGTAAATTATTGTAAAAATCATGCTGTGATTAGTGTGGGATAAGTTATTGTACCACCTCAATATCGTTCGTGTTTCTGGATGGGCTCACATTAAACACTTATAACTGTGTTGAATTTTAACTTTCAACTGTTATTTTTCATTTTGAATTAAAAACAGCGTTTTACTTTTTTTCGTTTTCTTTTAATGGCCCTGTAAGGTTGGGATATTCATTTATTATCACCCTGTACATGCACACTTCACGACCTTGGCCAAATTGATTGGAACTAGGTGTAATCATATTTGTGAGGGCCATTTTAATAAAGAAGTACCCTTTAATTTTTGAAAAGTAAAAAGTTTATTTGTCTATCCCTTTAAATGATACTTTACATGGCACACTGAAACAATTTTCAGTGTGCCATGTAACATAGTATTTAAAAATGGACCAACCCTATCAATCTTTATTTTTTGGCCATGAGCCTTTCATATGTAAAAGGAGAAAGAAAAGTTTTTAATATTTTTCAAGCCACGTTGAAGTTAAAGAAAAAAAATGACATTTTTCAAACGACTGTCATGTCCAAATTTCGTCCAATTTCTTTAAAAATAGATTCATGCAGGCCCCAAATTCAGTATGTTTTCTGAAAAATTTGATTTTGTTTGCTTCAGATGACTCTGACAAACTGTGCACTAATTGCCACAGGGTGATGCAGACTTGGCAAGTCTCCTGATTTCGGCAGGAGACTCCTGATTTTCACATGTTTTTCCATACTCCTGATTTTTGACATATTTCTGCTGATTTTTCACATATTTTTAAATATTCTATTATTTTACAATCAGATGTACTGTGATTCAGAGATGAAAACTCCAGTACAGGTGTAGTTGTTCTTTAGTATGATTGAACAAGAGCATTTTATGTGATAAACTGCATTCAGATTCGTTATAAATGATGAATCTTTAAGATTTTTCTTACTGTTACTGTGGGCATGTTTTGGATTATATTATTTATAATTTGTCTCGATTAAGACCTATTTAATGTCTGCACTATAGTTTTATATATGTTTAATCTGCAATAATAACCAAGCCCTTTTTAAAATTAAACTTGCATTAAACATGTTTACATTTTAAAATTAATAAGTTTTCATTGACAAAAATATCTCCTAATTTCTGAAATGAAAACTCCTGATTTTTGGCTTTCAGAATCTGGCAAGTCTGGTGATGCATGCACAATAGGACAATATCAATAATTTAATATTGCGATATATCATTAAGTTAACATTGATATTGCTGATAAATCATTATACTAATTTAAAGGAGGTGGAAAGTAAGTAGAAGCATTAGCTATTTTCGACAGATAAGTGATATAGTAATAAAAATTTAAGCACAAAACATAGTAGAAAGCAACAAGTCAAAATTTATCTATTTGCTCATATGACATAATTTCTATATATTTTTTTAAAACAAAATATAGACAAAATGAATCAATTGTTCAATAACTATTTACATTTACACTATTACTTTAATAAAGTTTTTCTTTAAAAATAGTATTTTCACCATTCATTTCATTTTATTGTATTAATCTTTTTTTTTTTTTTAAGTCTCATTTTCACTACCTTGATATAATTAAATATATAATTTAAAAAAAAAAATCCTTTGATAAAATGAAATTCAAAATTGTCCACATAAAAATTTATAAAATATTTTTTTTTTCATAGAATTTTAATTGTAGGTTATTGTTGTTTAAAAATAGCAAACTTAAAAAAAAAAATTTTAAACTTGAGCATGATTTCATTTATTTTGTAAACTGGATGGTCGCAGGACAAACCACTGGTACATCTCAATCCCTAAGCTTGGCATAAACAAATCATTCCAACCACCCTGAAAAACTTTGTTTTATCAGTAAGCAATATTGTTTCTTATTTTTATTTAGCAAAGGATGGACTTGGATGGCTAAAAATATGAATTTAAGAAATTTTTAAAATATCGCATGTTTAAAGAAACTTACATTCACATACTGCAAAAATTAATCGCAACAACTTTGCAATTTAAAATTTCCTTCAATTTTTTGAGTTAATTAATATCTAACATTGCTTAAATTCTTTAATGTATCTCTGAATTCTTGTTTGCTTAATAACTGATAGACATTTTCCCGTATGGAAATTTAAGTTCCTAATAAAATCCACCAGAATAATTTTTAAATTAATTTTGATAGTCTAACAGCAGTGGAACAAGAAATAAGTTATAAATATTATTCTGTGTTCGCCTCTCTAATATACAATGGAACTTGCGGTTTGCAGGGATTGGCATGTGAATGTATTGGTATATTCCTTTCTTGGAGATTTTAACAAAAGAGAGATATCAACTGAGATAAATTTTCTGTTTTGGATGAACCAGGCCAGTGAATAAATACATGGATCAGGCGAAAGAAGAGATTGGAAAAGATATTGATACGGGATATTTAGTACTATTTTTTTTAGCTCGAAATCGCAGTGAGTGCAAAACAATGTTATTGTTACTGGGATATATTGGCAGAGTCAAAGTATAGTTATCTTTATTGCAATATTTTAAAAATATCAATATTTGACTGATATATTGATAAATAATCCAGCCCTAATGCACAACATACCCATCCCATGTATATACAATACCCATACATTACATATCCATACAATACCTCCATCATTTTGAATAATTATTGTGTACTTTTTTTTTTTTTGTTTTTTGTTTTTACACTAAAAGGTATGTATAATAAATTATTAAACTTCGTTTTGTGTTACTTTATTCTATGAAAAAAAAAATATATATATACAAAAGTTAATCTACATTTAAGGCTGGTGAACAGTAACCTTTCCTTGCTTAAATAAATTTGCACTATATATTTTTACATTTGACTTTAAAAAGATAAAGTTTTTGCATTAGTTTTATATTGCTTTGTTAAACTACTTTTTTATGTTACTGTTTTAGTAAATTGCTATTTACATAGCATGCACATAGCAAACTTAACATAGCAAACACATTTGCAGCCTAAAAAAAAAAAGATGGACGAGATATGGTTTAAATATGGTTGTTCTACGAGGTAGGATTCAAAAGTTCCTGGACTGACTGTATAATTGTAAAAATATTACCAATTACATTGTTGAAACACATCCGCCTTCAAAATAAGATCCTTGTGCAACAACACACTTTTGCCATCGACTGTAAAGGTCATTGAAGCACTTCTGGAATCCATTTTTAGCCATGTCCTTTATTCAGCCTGCGATGCACTTTTAATTTCATCTGAAGATTAAAATCGACGACCCTGCAAGCGACGTGCCAGTTCAGGAAGCAGGCTGAAGTCACAGGGTGAGAAATCAGGGGAGTAAGGAGGATGTGGCAAAACAGTTGTTTTCGTTTTCGCAAGAAAGTCAGCAACGACTAGGGATCAGTGTGAAGGACAGGGTGTCTACAGAATCTGGAAATCAGGGAATCATGGAAAAATCAGGGAGGTTTATCAATCTGGAAAAATCAGGGAAATATCAGGGTACTTTGTAAAAATATTCGAAAATCAGGGAAATTTGTCTATATTATGAAAATATTTGCATATTTACCTTGCCAACGAGATTGATTCGTCTATTTTATGTACCATATTTTTTAACATGCTGATTAGTCTTTCCCAATATTTTCAAAAAGTTGCGCATGGTATGAGTTTTTGATATTTAATGCAAATTAAGGTGATCAGATGTCCTAATTTTCTGTACATCGTGCTTATATTGAAGGCAATTTACCCATTTTTAAAAATTTTAAATGATACATTAGCATAACCGGACCAGGTGGCCAGTTTAATCCAATTAGCTATCCCGTCAAATGTAGATAAGTCTTAGAATTGAATATTTTTCAGAAAATGAGGAAATTTTCTGGTCACCCTATATCCATTGGCCACTACATGAAGTTGGATTGAATTTTGAGTTCGGATTTATAAAACTGTCAACAAATACTTAATGAATATTAGGCAATTTTTGTGTTTTTCTCTTGTTTTTTCTCGCAAAGGAGATATTAGCAGGCTGGATAAGTGTGTTATATGAGGAATCGACATACATGAAAAAATACGGTATGTGTATTGTTAATAATGGAAATCAGGGAATTCTGATAAAGATAGTCAGGGAAATCATGGAAAAATCAGGGAACTTTTTTTTAGAATTTCTGTAGACACCCTGAAGGAGCATTGTCATGCAAAAGCACCCATGACTGCTCAGCCCACAGTTTTGGCCTCTTCTTCCGGACCAACTCACACAAACGACGCAAAGATGTCTACATAGAGTTCTTTGTTGACAGTGCGTCCTTCAGGGATAAATTCCAGGTGCACAATGCCCCGGATATCGAAGAATATCTCTAGCATGACCTTCCCTTTAGAGCGATCTTGGCAGAATTTCTGCTTCCATGGTGATTGTATTGTGGTGATTACCACGTTGCCGATGCTCTCTTGGATTGTGGGTCATATAAAAAACACCATTTCTTGTCTCCAGTAACAAGGAACTTTATCAACAGCCAAGATTAAGTCTCCCACCATTTCCATTCAAATTGCCTTTTGGTCTTCGCTTAACATGCGGGGAACAATGTATTGACACACTCTACGCATGTTAAGATCCTTAGTCAGTATCCGCTGACTGACATGTGGCCTCTGATATCTCAACTGATTCTGCTATTTGCGATATTATTTGCTGCCTGTTCTTACGTACCGCCGCAGAAACCTTTTCGATGTTTTCATCCGTGCAGGAAGTCTTCGGACGACCTCAGCATTCATCATCTTCAGCAGTTTCCCTGCATTCTCTGAAACGTTGGTGGCATTCAAAAGCTTGCGTTCAGGATAATGTTTCACTGCCATACACGTGCTTTAACATTTTGTAAGTCTCTGTATCACTCTTTCCCAAGTGAACACACAATTTTATATTGATTCTCTGCTAAACAATCGCTATTTCCTTCAATCGCCTGTTACTAAATGCACCTGCCTTCAAAATACACTGTCGTTGAGAGTTTTTGACTGCCTGATTTGGGACAAACGACTTTTAGAAAAAGGGGAGGGAGATGCAAAATCATTCTCATAATCGCACTACTGCAAAAAATTTCCTGTTATATGCTCAGTCCGGGAACTTTTGAATCCTACTACGTATAAGTTTGGATCAAAGATGCAAAGAATATCTGGCATATAATGTTATGTTAACACCCAATCTGAAATATAACAGTAAATAAATAATAAATAGGTGGAAAATAACTAATAACTGTAAAATGTAAACAGTAAAGGATGACTAGAGAGGATTTTAAGTTAGGTTGAAGGAGTGGGAGTCATTAAAATTAATCAGAAAATTAGCATTTGAATATGAATGTTGAACTTCCTGTGTTAAAGGAACTTTGTAAAATTAATTAAAAAAAAAAACAAACCTAGGTCTAAAAAGAAAATAAGAATTTGATAATTTGTCATGGTTATTTTTTCCCCAACTTTCTTAGGCAAGACAAAGTTCCTCCTTATTTGAAAATCTATCTTTTGAGAGGCAAATTTGAACACACTCTGAGAATCAGGGATGTAGTGGACGGCATACGGGGGGTATACTCCGTGTACTTTCTGGATTTTTTTAAGAACCTCTGTATACCCTCTGTTTCTCAAATAAAGCATTAGCGTATACCCTAGCTATGAATGTTCATGACATCAGCGTATATCCTCTGCTTATACCGCATACTCTCTGCTTTTTTTACGACTACAACACTGCTCATAATCAATGCAAAAATGTTAGAAGTAAATAAAAGGGTCATAAATATGTAAGAAAGTTACTTCTCAGAGTTTTTGTCATATTAACTCTTGCAGTTTGTTTCTATACAATTTTATTTTTTATGAACACATAAAGTATAATGATTTGAGGCTCTAATTCAAGCATATTTACTTGTAACTAAATTTCATTATGTTCATGTGTTTAATGGTTAAAGAAAAGAAAGGATATAATTTTTAGGATAGCTCTTTCATATGTTTAAATAATATATTTATTTTAAATAATATTACAGTAGAAGACTACCTCAAACATGTAATTTTGAAATCTGCAGATTGTTACGGGTGTAAACAATGAAGTTGTAGGGGGGGAAATTCGAGGTGCTGAGGCTGATGTCAGCGATGATCGTAGTTTTTTATTATTTTTTTTTAAATCAAAGAAACTTTTTTGGCTAATACATCTGTCTAACTACAAATTAAATTTTTGATACTTAACGATTTTGATGTAAAGTAGCCTATCTAGAACAAAAACTTTGCAGATCGTAGGTTCTGCACAATATTCACATTTGTAATTATAACCAAATTGTTGTTGTTGTTGTTTTTTACACTTTTCTGGCATTTGTTTGTTGGTTTTTCAATATCAAATAATTATTATATCATTTTATATACATTTTAATATGTAATTCTGGTTAATATGATTGAAGGAAGCATAAATTTATCTCCAAAAAAATTCAAGATGGCACTGATGTAGATCATGATCTTTTTGCCAAGTACATTTTTAATTAAAGCTTTTTTGGTTATTAAATCTATCTAAACAGGGAACTAAACTATTAAATTCTGTTCGTAAAATGACGAAATAATTGACTGACACCAGAATTTTAAAACGAATTTCTTAGAAAATAAAAACTTGCTCTTCTACACTTTCATTATAAAAGCAAAATGTTATTAAAATATTCTTGCAGCCGGTTGTCAGTTTTGGAATTAAAATTAGTTGGCCACGCCATGTGACCACCGCTCTTGAAATATCTATTTATATATTTATTTAAGGGATACTCTGTGAGAAAATAGGTATAAAACAATTGATTCATTTCTTTCTAGAACTGTTGGTATTTAAATTGCTGCTACCTACCTATCTTTCGAAATAAGGATTTTTTTTCAACTCCTACACATATTAAAGTAGTTACAGCAATATATCACCAATATCAATATTAACTCGTGGATATATTGCGATATTAAATTTCTGATATCATCCAGCTCTACACACCATCAATGTTTTCTGGAGTCACAGCACTTTTTGGTCTATTCTTCCGTAAATCATCACTGAGATTTTTATGACCGTGGGAGAATTCTTTAAACCAGTTGTAAATTGTTGCCTTAGACGGTGTTTCGTTACCAAACGTCGAATTCATTGTATCGCTATGCTGTTTCTGTGTGAAACCTTGTCGAAAGTCACAAAAAAATCATGGCTCTGAAGTACCTTTGACATATCTCCATAATTATTTAGCACTTCTAATTTTCGAAAAATCGTTGTAAATAGAATTTTACAGCTTTGGATGTTCTGTAAACGCAGACATTCATGTAACTGTACGAATTTTGATAAAAATTTTGTGCGCTGAAAGCAGCTGTTCCTTGTCAGATTCTAAAAACTTAAGTAATGGCCATCGCTTTACAATTATCTGATACTAGGAACTGTTTTATTGTGAATTGGTTACATCCATACTGTTTATGCATTTCATTTTCTAATGTGTAGACAAGAAAAAAATAATTGCATTTAATTTTTACTATTACAGATAGAGGATGAAAATGTGAATAAAATTCATTCAGAAGACCGAGAAACTATTAAAAAGCAGATTGTAGGTTTAATGCTGAGAAGTCCTGAGCAAATACAACGTCAGGTATGATTTTTTCTTTCTTTGTGTCCTTCTGATTTTAAGTTTTTTTAAGTTTGATTATTCATAACACCGCTTCTCTTTAAGTAATACTATAAAATTATATACCAATCAAAAGATAATTTAATAAAGAATGCAATGTATGAAGTCTGTGCTATTCCAAGACTGGAATATTTTTCCACACTTTAGCATTTAGCAATATGACATGAAAAGGAATCCTGTGGAAATATATGTAAAATAAACCTTTTTCCTCCTAGCCGGCTGCTGATTTCAATGTCGTAATATGAGCATGGGAGAATGGATTCTTTTAGCATTGCATATTATGTTATAACTATTGAGTTAATTTGCAAACGTAATTAGTTTTGTTATTTCTCATACAGTAGAGCACCGATTATTGGAACTCCAATTAACCAAACTTCCAATTATCCAAACAGCCTATTTCTCTCTCTCTCAAAAAAAAAAAAAAAAAAAAAAAAAAAAATAATAATAATTTAACCAAACTTCTAGTTATCCAAACAGCCTATTTCTCCCCAAAAATTTTTTAACCGAACTCCCAATTATCCATTGTCTTGGAATAAAATTTTCAATTAAAAAAAAAAAAAACTGATAGTGGATCAGAAAAGGAGGAATGTAAAACAATGAATCAGATAGGAAGAACCCTAAGCTATGCAGAAAATGAAATTAACGAGTGGTTAAATAGTGAAGTATATGACCCTGGATATCACATTTTAAATGATGAGATTGTGGATGAGATTCATGATGAAAAAGAAATTGAAGAAAATGAAAACAAGCTCTGAAAATAACTTATATCCATCACATAACAAAGACTTTAACTGTATGATAAAAAATGTAAACAAAAAAAATTAAAAAGACAAAAACAAATAATTAGAAAAAAAAAAATTAGACATGCCAGCACTAACTGGTGCTGCCAGTCCTAAGCTTAGATAATGTGTAAAGGTTTTAGTATAGTCAGAAGCATCCCTTAAATTGTCTGTCCATTCATCCGAACTAGGGTCGATCCCGACTTGTTCGGATAATCGGTGCTGTACTGTATTAGGATTTATTTTATAAGAACATAAAAATTTTTGTTATTCGAGTTATGTATATAAATAAGTTTTTGCAATAATGTTGTGTGCCTACAATTTCTATCAAGAGCAGCATCTTAGTCACAATGTTAAATTAATATTCTCAAAGATATCTCATAATAGAGGTTGCAAAGTTACAAAATATTAAGAAATAAATTTAGAAATTATATATATATAAAAGAAAGTCTGAATTTTGTATTAATCAACGCGCAGCCCAAACTACTGAGCCTAAAATTTTGAAAATTGGGGTAAAAATACTTCTTATGACATAGAGTTCCGCTAAGAAATGATTTCCTAAAATTCCACCCCTAAGGGGGGTAAAAAAAAGAACAAACTTTTAAAAAATTCCTTAAAAATCTTATTTTATAGTTATTTTTCAACTGATAACATATTTTAGTGTATTTTTGTATGCTGAATCGAATGGTACTAACTAAATTCTTTTAAGTCCAATAGTCTGTGAGATATTTCATATTTTTCTAATTTGGCAATGCTTTTGGTGCCAAAACCTCGAAATATTTAACATTAGTGATAATTCAGGCATATTCATTCTTATTGTACATCCGTTACTGTGGCAACAAAAGAAATTCAAATTAAATCTTTTTGTTAATTCTTTCGGTTAAAGAATTAAAACGGCTATATGAGTTTGAAAAATAAAATAAATACAATGAATCGATCCACTGAGAAATTAACAATGTAAAACGAAGATATTTAGAAAAAGAAAGCAATGTTTGTATGACTTAAAAATTTTTTTTGGTACTTACATCCGGGCCATGTCAGATACAACAGCGTCAAGCATGGCGACAATTACACTAATTACAGCAACCCTTATTTTTTGTCCATTTGATAGTTTATTTATTATAGTTTTAAATTAATTTTATTATTATAATTTTTTTTTTAATTATAGTTTATAGTATGTAGTTTTATGTTATATATTTTATTTATTTATTTACTTTAAACAATTTGCTATTTTTTAACAAGGTTATGTATTTAAGAATGTTAAATTACTGTTTTAAACCATATTGGCAAACGATAAATAAGATTGGCAATTGTCAACCATTTTTGGCGATCTATCTCATGGTCCGAATAATACGTAAGTAGCACTTTTTTTCAATGAAAGAAATTGGAATTGAAATAATGCATCGCGTTTTATCATTTGCTCCTGGATAAGAAGAAAAAATGGATACTTTTACGTCAGCTGTGTGTAAATCTCGCCATTAAAGTCTTCGTTTTAAGTTATGCCATTACTTCCTATTATTGTTTTACTTTTCAGATTTTTCAATGAAATTAGTGTAAGGCATGTATTTTAAATTAAATGAGTGAAACGCTTATATTTTGAATGAAAATAATAAAATAAGAATTAGGTGTGGAAACAATGTTTGTTGATTTATTACTTGCGCCTGGCTAACATAAAGGTATCACAAAGGCCATATATTCACCTTTCTTGGGGTAGTTGTTCATGGGATTGCTGGTTAATCTTCCGTAAACGGATACTTCGCCAATCAGTGTATCAGTTACAATGTTGAAAGCATCGCTTACGCATGAAGCAAAAACTTCACGATGAATTCTATCACAGAAAATCGCATCATCATCATCTACTAAATATTTAAAATGGAAATTTGCATTTCATTCCGATCGTTTATATTATAATATTTTGATAGAATATACCACTATTAGCCTCCGGTACGGTATGCTATTTCATTCTCCCAGCTTATTTTGTGTCCAAAAAAATAACGTTACCTTACTGAAGCTAGCCGTAAAACAAAGCATTACAATTAAATACTCTTTAGCAATTTTTTAAACTTCTAAGCATCGCACATTTTCAATTTTTATACCGTTGTATTGGAAAAAAAAAAGTTCTTTTAAATGCATTTTGTTTGAAAACTATATCTCCATTTATTTCTGAAATATTAATTTTTTTGTTGTAGTTGGAGCCATTTGCTTAATATTGGCAATGGAAGAACTTCATTTCTGTAGAAAGTAAAGGAAAAATAGTTTTAAAATAGTAATTATATGTTTTTGCTGCCGTTTTCTCGTGAAGTGTTAGGTGAAGATGAAAGAGCAGACGTAAAAAAAATTATGGCCATCTCCCCCCCCATTCTGACCAGAAAATCAGAGTTCTAACTTTTTACGATGGCTCTTTCATCTTCACCTAACACTTCACTTATAATGGCTGTTTCATAATAATAGAATCCATCAGAAGAAAATGGAGTGATGAAAATGCCGGGGGCGACACTAAATTCTGAAAAAGCAGAATTCCTGTTCTCTAGTTAGCTAGGTAATATTTTTGGAATGTTTTTTGTGTATACACACAGTGTTCTACGTTGCTTGGTTATAGAGATAAAGGAAAAAGTTAAAAAATTAAGTGAACCTGATTATTAAAGATTAGCCTTTAAAAAAAATTCTATTTAACAGATTTTGATCCAAGTGGCACTGTTACGTAACTTTTCAGGAATGGTTTTAGTTTATAACATTTCATTATATGTTGCTTAGTTATAGAGCTATTGGAAAAACTACAGAGAAAGGAGAACGCAATTATGAAAGATACATATACTGTAATTATATAAAATGCAAATTTGTCTTTTCTTCCACCCATTTCTAAGTTGTGTTTTGCTGGATGTATTTTGATGGGACTTACACTGTTAGTTAGATTATTTTTGTGGATGGTTGGTACTTCTTGCATGTATGGTCCTTCTCTGTAGCGATATTTTCTTCTGGGTTATTGTTTTTTCTGAAGCACAAGCTTGACAATAAATCGGATTGCAGAAAATGACATTACAAGAGAAATATATTTAAGGTTCTACTGAACGTATTTTGATTGGAGTTCCACAGTTAGGTAATATTTCAAGAATTGTTTCAATATTTAACATATCATTCTCATTTTTTTGTTACGGAAAGTTCACAGTGGTGTAGTTGTAAAAAAAAGAGGATAAAATCTAGATGCAAAGGGTATATACTAGAGAGTATATATGTTATAGCTATGAAGGGTGTGCAGATTTTCTAAAAAAATCCTGAAGATCTACGGCGTATAGCCTACGCAACACCTCTGAAAGCTCTACAATCACGTTAACTTGATTATGAAAGATATATTTAACTATCTACTTCACTTATAAAATACAAAGAGCAATTTCGGTCCTACCACTTATAACTTGAGTTCTTTTGAATGGATTTTGAGAAGACTTGCATTGTTAGATACATTTTCAAAAAAGGGTTCTGTATATAACACATATCATTCTACGTTGCTTAGTTATAGAATTATGTGCAAAAGTTCATTAATCAGTGAACCCTATTTTGAAAGATTAGCCTTTTTAAAAGGTTCTACTGAGTTGAGTTTGATGGAATTAGCACTGGTTGTTAGATAATTTTTCAGGAAAGGTTTTAGCATATAACACATTGTTCTTCACTGCTTTGCTATAGAATTATAGGTGAATGTTCTATAATCTGGTGACCCAATTATGAAAAATTAGTCTTATTAGAAGGTTCTACTGAACGGATTTTGATGAGATTTACATTTTTAAATTTTCAGGGATGATTTTAATATGCTATGTATTGTTCTACCATTCTTTTCCCTATTCTATTGTAAATGATCAACTAAAAGATTTTCTCCTTAACAGTCCAAATTTTGTCTGACACATTAGAAGATATAAAACCGTAATGGCGTTCATATTGTTTTCAGCAATGCGGAAGATCATTTGAGATAAATATATATATATTGCTATAAAACACAAGATCAAATATGCCGATATATTGTGTTTGATTAACATTGAGTTTGGAGAAACCGACCAGCGTAGCGGGCGAAGGCTGCTAGTTATATATATATAAAAAAATATTTTAATTTAATTTAAATATTTTAGTTACTTAATTTTAATATTTAAAATATATAAATATATATATTAAGTTTATCAAATGCAAATTATAAAATAAAAAACAGAATTATTTGGCTGACTTCAACAGAAAAATAGGCAACAAATTGTTTTCCTGTTTCATATTTCACCTCATCAGTGCCCTTCTCATCAAATATAGATTTTGTATCACTTAAATATCAGGACATTTGAATCATTTGGAAATTTCCTGAATATGCCAACCTTTACAATATTTCCTCTTTTTTTCTTTTTTTTTTTTAAACAACGTAAAATTTTTATATGTTTTATTAGAAAACTTAAGTTATCTCTTTCAATTATGTACTATTGTAGACTATGTAACTAATAATTCTAAGCTGTGCTTGTTATTATTTCTCAGTGAGTTCATAAAAAACTCTTGTGCTTTATAGAGAATTAATGATGTGGAATAGGAAGAAGAGGGGGGGGGGGGGGGGATATTTTTTACTGGCAACTAGAGTTTTTTCTATTTACCAGATTTTATCAAATTCATAAACCCTGGATAATTACTTTATTCTAATGTGAGTAATCATCTTCCTTTCAGCTTAGTGATGCAGTCAGTATTATTGGAAGAGAAGATTTTCCAGAAAAATGGCCTGGTTTACTTCAAGAAATGATCTCGCATTTCCAAAGTGGAGATTTTCATGCTATTAATGGAGTACTACATACTGCTCATTCTTTGTTCAAAAGGTATTTTCAAAACTTAACTGTCAATCAATTATCTTAATTCATCTTTAAAAATTTATACCTATATTGTTGTATTTAAAAATTTTAAGAATAAAACTGATTTATGCCTTTTTTATTTCTTTTTTTGATGCAAGATTTAATTTGCTGATTACTTTTCCGTTTTATCTATTTGTCTGAAACTAAATGAAAATAAGATCATTCGAATGTATTGTGTACTGCAATTAATCATTCATTATTCATTGTATATATTCATTGGCCTGTTGTTGATATAAGTTGACTTCCCTTCTTTAGGAGGAGAAAAATCTAAAAAAAAAAAACATTCATATGTCAACTCCCCTTCTACAGTAACATGTCAAAATTTCACGTATAAGCCTTCCTACTTTCTTCTTTATAAATGTTGTCTCAGACAAACATACATATTGCTTTTGAACAAGGATAAATATACTAATCTTTCCTAGAATATTTGGAAACTAAGTATAAATATATATAAATAGTAAAGTAATATTTACTGTGTAATCGATTGAATAGTAATTTATTCATTGTTGTCCCATCATCCAGTGCTGTCTGATCGCTGGCTGGTGACATTCCCCAACATGGTTTATTAGTGAGAAACTGACATGAGCTAGGATGTTGGCCAGGGTAACTTAGTGGTTAAAGCAACAGCACGGTACACTCTGGACCCAGGTTCGAGTCCTGGCCCAGGCTAATTTTTCATTCCTGTTGAGTTATTGTATTAATTGTGTTCAAGTCTGTCTTAATATATGTGCCTTTAATAAAAATGAATTTAGACACTAATTTTTGTGCTTTAATTTTAATGTGTATGTTCGAAAAGTATAAAGCAGAGGTCTTTATCACTTTTACACTTTTGAAATGATATACATTTCTTTTTTTTTCACCTGTATTATTTAACAGTTGTCTAACAACTGTATTTCATAACATATCAGGAAAAAAACATTTAATAAAACTGGGCTATTTTGACAGAATTAAACTGGAGTTTCAATATTTTTATTAACAGAAAGCTAATTTCTTGTGATTTTTGTATGTTTTTTTTATTATCAAAGTAGATCAAGTTTTATTTATATAACAGCTCTGTTTTAATACTATAGAATTATCAACCTTTTATTTCCTTGTGAAAAAAAAAAAGGAAAATTAAAATTACCTTCTAAATTATGCATGTCTTGTAACAGGAACTTATTTGCATTACTATCTTGTTTTTTTCCTATTTTGGAAAAAGATGCAGATGTTTGTTGATTTTCATGATTTTCTTTCATTGTTTAAATGTAAGTATTATTGATAGGATGAGATAAAATCTCTTGTCCAACGAAATGCTCATGTTAATGAAATTACATTGTAAAATGCAGTTGTAGATATTTTCAAATCCTAAGATGATACAATTTTTGAAAATTGTAAACAAAATTAATGAGACAACACGAGGTTCTCATAAAATTTTTTATTTGAATAACACTACAAGGGCACTTTTAACACTTTAAACAAGATATTGCATAAAGTCATGTTTAATGTAACAGCTCTTAATTTTGAATAACCGAATATTCTGTATGCAGTCATACTACAGAATATAAAACAATTTAGTCAGCTGAATATTAAATTATTCTCCATATTCGGCTAAACCGAATAATTAAAACTTTTTGAAATATTTTTTAAAACCTTACATAACTTCTATAATTGTCAATAAATATAATCAAAATAATAAAGAAATAGAATCATACTTAAATAAAAGAGTTCCTTATATGTTATTTATTTACTGTTTGGAATGTGTTAGTTAAGGAAATTAACTATTAACTAGATAGTGCCCATCAAGATTTGACGGTAAATGACTTGAATGTTTCATCAGAAAAATTCTGGAATTTTTAATTAGTTGCTTTTTAATTAATTATTGAATGACGAATTACGTGATGAATTTCTATATTGCATAAGTGAGTCCTATTTCTGTAAGGCGATAGAGGGTGCTGTCAGTCTAACCTATTCATATATGTGAAAGAATTTTAAGTTTATAATTTACAACCAATTATGCTTGCTTTTTATCAGAAATTTACCTAAAAATGCCAGGTAGAGAATTTATTTTTACTTACTATGGCCTCTTTTTTATAACAATATTTATTTTCATTTATTTATTTTTAAACAACACGACGATTAAAAGCTGCCATGAATTTTATTTTTATCTCTCTCATTTTCTAAAAACCTAAATTTGAAACTTGATGCAGCTGACGATTTATAATATATATTTTTTACTACTTGAATTTTATTTTACATTTTTTAAATATTAAACCTGGGTATCAAGGTAATTTCTTTTATAGCTCTTATACGAATATTTTCTTTCTTTCCGTTGTATTTTTTACAGAAAAGAATAACAAACTTTTCTTTCTGACACACACATATATATTCTTGATAATGGTCAGAAAATATAACGAAAATTGTATATCAGCTGAATTTATTTAATTGATAATTACCGTATTTTCGGGTGTATAGCCCGCACCCAGTGTATAGCCCGCACCCCTAAATAGAGCAGAACAGTAAAAAAAGTTCATGTATAAACCGCGGAGCTGCGTTGTTGTATAGTCCGCGGGCTATACACCATCTACGAATGTATATTTCAATCAGGGCTCTAAATTAGAGGTCATTACCGTAAAATCCCGATTGTAAGTCCCCCCCCCCCCTCCTCCTTCCTTTCACAAAATTTTTTGTAGTGAAAAATTTATCTAAAAATCTAAGGGAATATTTTGACTGTTTTGGCGATTTTCTACATATTTTCACATAATATTAATGAACCCCACCCACAACTCTGCATGAAGTGTCCGCTTCCTTTCTCTGCTCTCCCTCCCCTCCTCAGTACAAAAAGTTTAAAATCGTGGCAATCTTAATTCTATTGTTTTATTTGTTGCTCGTTAATAACAACAAATATATAATCGATTATTTAAATTACGCCTCTTTCTCCAAAAGTTCTTATTTCTCCTCTGACCCCCCCCCACCCTGCAAAGTTTAAAATCCTTAAATTTAGTTTGTAAAAAAATCCTGCCCTATTTCTTACAGTTGAACCTTGAAAATTCAGAATCGGCGGGACCGCGGCGTTTGCGGATTTTCGAATTTTCTGGATTTTGGAGGTCTGTTAAAAAATATTTTTCATGGCAATATAACATACAAAATGCATTTTTCCCCTAGTGCAATAAACGATGATCAAATTGCCGAATTAAGTTATAAAATAGGAATGGTACACTAAAACATAACACTTATACTGAAATTAAATATACATATTATAACACAATAAATTAAAATATAGTACACAATAGATAATACAGAAGAAATTTTATTCCGAATTTTCCGAAAATTTAAGTCACTCGGTTCCGAAAATTAAAGAAATATCGGCCACCAGTCCAAAAATCGAACAGAAAAAAAGCCTCAGAATAAAAAAAAAAAATCTGGAAAAGAAAATAAACTTCTTAACATAAAATTGCTTAATGGATCTTAAATATGAGTGAAATTGTGCAGTTAGATCACAAAATCTTTATTTGAGAAGGTTTAGTGCCATTTCTAGAGTTTCATGAAGAAGGGGGGGGGGGGGGGGGGTCTTTGAGATGACATGTAAAATTGCGCGATTCTTCTGAGAATATATTTAGAGAATTTCTTCAAACAATCATGGAAAAATATCGTGAATTTCGTCACATATCTAAGAAACAATTAGAGATTTTTTTCCCCAACTGATCGCTGTAAAAAGTTGCTAATTTCAATAATCAATTAAAGGGAGAAAAAAAATCAAATTTGTCTACCATTCGCTGAGAAAAATCGCGAATTTTGTCATAGGTTGCGGGGGGAAAAAAAAAACAGAGTTTCGATAAACGATCAAGGAAAAATATCGCACATTTCGTCAAAAGAGTGAGGAAAAAAAAATTATATTTTGTCAGTCTGTCACAGAAAAATATCACGAATTTCGACAAACGATCGCTCCCAAAAAAATCAATTTTGTCAGTCAATCGCAAAAAAATTGCCAGTTTTATAAAACGATCGTGAACTGAAAAAAGAAAAAGCAAATTTTGCAAAGGATTGCGGGAAGAAAAAAAAAACGAGAATTTTGTCAAAACGTCGCATAAAGAAAAGAACAACCTCGTTTTCTTATTTTCTACTGCATTTTAAGTTCTTTTCGAAGAAACGAAACTGAAACAAACACATCCAGATCGGCAAATGCATGAGTCAAGGTCAGAGGGCAATGTATCACTCGGTTGATCATTCTGTTGCAGAAGAGCAGGTGTTAGTAGAAGAGTGGCTATCAAGTGTATTTATCTATTCAGTTCAATCAAATGAGAATGAAATTGCATGCTTGTTTCTTTAGTTATAAATATGATTTTATTGGAATTAAAATATATGAAGCTTCGAGTCATCAACGTCTTTCAATTTTATGCCGTTTTTTAACTTTTCAGTTACAGTTTTCCAGTTACAATGCTTTTGTAACAATTAAAGTATTTAATTAATGGTCAATCATTTACCAGAATATAACTATATTTATTTATTTAGTGTTTGTATTTGAAAGAATTTAACTGCATTTGATGAGAGATATGAAAGATACAGCAGTCTTATTTTAAAAAGTAATAAAACTGAAATCAGAAAAATGTCCGGATTTTAGAGATTTCCGGAATTTGGATGCCGAGATTTTCGAGGTTCAACTGTATTTTGTAGCAAGGTGATTGATCTAAAATCTCATCTACATAATTTCTTACAAGTATCACTCATCTGAAATCTTCATCCTCTTTGAAATTTTTTCTCCGTCCTTTTTCCCCAAATGGTGGTGGTGTGTGTGTGTGGGGGGGATCTAAGTATGCAGAAAGAAAGCAAAAGATTTTTCTGCAGTTTAGCTGTTCTAACCCTTGAATTAAATATGTATTTTATGATTAAATAGAGTAAAACAGTGTTGAATTCAGACACTTTTCTCTGGGAGGGATTTCTGTGTTTCTGGGGGGGGGGGGGGGTGAAGTCCCCTCCGGGCCACCCCCCTGAATTCAACACTGGAGTTAAAAAAAAAGTAAAAACAATTTGTTTTTAAATATACTGCGTGTGTTGGGGGAGGGAACAAAAAAGAAAGGAAAACATTTTTTGGGGGGGAGGGGGTGAAATAATTTAGGTGGTTATTTAAATATTTTACGACAAAATCACAAATCAAACAGAAATGTTAAAAAAAATTACTGATTTTAAACTGCATGAGATGCAGGGAGGGGAAGGGGGATCATGATATGAGAGTCAGGAGAGACAATAATTTAGCTGATAGATTATTTACTGTAAGTATAGTGTATCTGTATAGCATATTGTGTATTAAGAAATCTAAAGAACTTTATAGGTTAAATTATGCATGTTTGGTACCAGAGGGAGGGGTAAAGGGGGAAGCAATATTTTTTGGAAAGGGGGTTAAATGATTGATTAAATATTGCTGCAGTAAAATAATAAATAAAGAAGCGCATTTGAAAAAAAAAGTAATTTTTAAAAATTTTGCTTAGATTTTTTTTTGGAGAGATTTTTTTTTTTTTACAAATCGGAAAGCTGTCAAAATATAGAAGATACTCGCCCCTGTATTTACGTTATTTACTTCAAAATTAATCATAAAACAGGTTTTTAAATAATTTTTTTTTAAATCTCGATTATAAGCCCCGTCCCAAATTTAACTGCTTTTTCTTTAAAAAAAAAGGGGGGGGGGGGGTGGCTTATAATCGGGATTTTACGTAATGAACTTTCTTCATTTTTAAATAAATAAAAATAAAAATAACAATTTATAATGCTTTGTAACAGTAAAAAAACATTTCAAACATGGAAAAAATCTTTAAATTTTGCGGCATAGCGAAAAAAATTCAAAAATTTCGACGATTTTTGAAATTTTTTGGGGTATAAAAATTGTAGAAAATCACGATTTCCATTTCCTTTTTTAAAAAAAAAAATCTTTGTATAACCTGCACCGTGTATAAGCCGCAGCGTCTATTCCAAATGTTTTTTTCTTGTATAACCCGCGGGCTATACACCCGAAAATACGGTACATGCAAAATATTTTAGCTTAAATATTTTAAATATAAATCATTATTTTTTCAAAATATTACTGAGTGTTAAATTTTATTTAACTATAAAGCATTCAAATAATAAAATTAAAATCCTAAAACTTCTCTTCCTAATAAAATATGTCATTACAGAAAGGAATTATCGCAAAAATATTGCATTTTGCCAGGCTTGGGTTCGAACCTGCACCCGCTACAAAAATTCTGAGCTTTAGACTGTTGCGTTAACCCACTACGCTAGCGGGAACTCGTTGTCGTTCCTTCTAAATTGAAGAAGTTCGAAAAACAGTTGACACATTTGAGATTTGATATTACAGAAATAGTTTTGCATTTTAATATATTTGATACTTTTTCAAAGAAGCAGCTACAACTTAACATGCTAGTTTCCCAATCTTCGTGTATAACTATTGGCAATTTATAAGACGGATATAACTTTTAGCCTCAAATCACTGTGTTTATCTTCTGTATGTAATATGACCAAAACAATATGGCACTCCCGAAATAAACCGTATCTAACTCTTAATATCGACGCAGTAAATTTTTGAATTGTTAATAATGATGAAAGTGCCAAATAATATTAACTTTGTGAAAGAAAGAAAAGCTAGTTTACAGTAAGATCGAATAGCAGACGAACTTAAAATAATTTCTACCTGTGATGTGATACTTCAACCTCAACTGAGCGAGCATCTTTGCGCATGTGCAGCGTGTCACTCCAAAGGCAGACTTGTACTTTTATGCTGCGCATGCGCAACTGTAGAATTTTAATTTAAATTACGGCTAATTAATAAAATATTTGAACAAACGAATGTATGATAACAAATCTGGGGCCTAATATCTCTCATTTAAAAAAAGATTGGTGTAATTTGATGCAGTAGTTTCTTCTCACGGACTGTCGAAAGAAAACGCTTAGCATTTTAAATATATAGATGATGACACTCCCAGGAATTAATGCTGTATAAATGCACATTTTGATAAATGCCTGGTAATGATTTGTTTCTTTTTCACAAACAATGTATGATAAGGAGTGAGATATCTAAATAAGCAGTTTAAATAAAATGGATTGGAAATGAACAAACAGGGTGTTTCTAAACAAAATAAAACAAAGTTTTAGCAGTGATAATAGGTATGAATACAAACAGCTTTTATAAAGAAACCAGAATCATAATCAAACTTATTCATTCAAAAATACTGTGTATCTCACTTGAAGCTAAACTTGGATTTTCGTTTGTACTTTAAAAATAAAGAAGATATTGTTATGATATTTTCAAAAGACTTTGCTTTCTTTGAAATATGGTGACATCAAGAGAAGTGATGGAAATTGTAACCATTCACATCCAAACAACACTGTTCTTGACATTCTATTTATTCAAAATGCAGTTGGTAGTACATACATTGTGCCACTGATCAAAATTCAGTCCCTTCCATTGATGTCATCAGATAACATTTAATACAAAGCAAAGTTAGCATGATGAAACCTCGCTAAAGTATGTTATTTATTGTTAAAGTTGTGAACAAAAATTTGGTTTCAGCTTGTTGCAGGGTTAGAAATTAGAAACTGCCAGGCATCAAATGATACCTACAATTTTTTTTTTCTAGGTGCCAAACTGCATTTCATGGTTCCAATTTTATGTTATACAGTAGATTCCCTCAAATTCGCACAACTTGGGAACTGAGGTTGTGCGGATTTTAGAATTTTGTGGATTTCTGGTCATTGATTTGTTTACATTTTTGAAATATTAATTTGATTTGTAGTTAAGCAAGGGAAATTATAATGAATGCTTACAATAAAGTAAAACATTAAAATAAGTAAAATATTAAAATAATTTATTAGTTTAAAAGTAAGTAATTATTAAAATAATTATGTAAAATAAAAATTTAGAAAAATATTAAATTATTACCGATGAAATCGATTCAATTCAATTCCAAAAGTCCTGTGCTGTCATCTAGTGGTAAAGTGAAGGCTTAACGATGTTTACGAAGTAAACATCCCAGAGATAAATTAAATAAAGAGTATTTAAAGTTAAAGACTGCCGAGAAAAAGGTAAGTAAGTTACATATTTAAATAAATACAGATGAATAAAAGTAAACTATTAATGTAGCTGTATATTTTATTTATTTATTTAAGCTATGAGGTATTCGCTACGGCTTTTGCCGGCATGACCTCAAATGATCACAAAAATGGCGTTATTTCCTTGGGACAACCACAAATTCAACCTTCCTCCACGAGGAAAAAAGGCAGAACCATGTAGCTGTAGTTAAATATAATATGTATAAAGTAAACAAATGACTGGTATTTCAAACTAGTGATGACACAAGAAATAGGGAAAGAAGCAAGGAATTTATATCAAAATCAAAAGTAATGTAAATTTATTTAGTAATAAATCAGCTGTAATAGCCAAAAGAGAATGATTAACAAAAAATTTAGTAAAAGAACATTGCGGTTGTGTCGCTGATTTCGGCGCCATCTTGAATTTTGTTCCTGCAACTTAAATATAAATTTCATTGTTTACATCCGACAAAATATGCGGATTTTAGGCGTTCGTGGATTTAAGGGAGTCTACTGTATCATATTACGTGATGTTAATTTTTTTTTTTTTCGTAACCATATTAACAATAATATTGTTTCTATTTTTATGTTTTAAGGGGAGGGGGTGGGGACTGTACATATTAAACACTTTATGCCTGTGTTATTAACTAAAACAAAATAAAAACTGGCTTTCTTTAAAACTGTAAAACCTGATTAAACTACAATATTTATATTCTAGAAAAATCTTTAGGAACATATAAGGAAGAAGAAGTATTGCATAATAAAAAAAAAATGTGCATATTTTTAAAAAAATGTATATGTAAATAGAATTTTATTATCCGATATTTATTTTAGACTATTTTACAACAATTGCTTTGAAAAATCGAAACCAAGATATTTATTTTCTTAACTCGGGGTCTCTGATTAAAATGAAGTGAACATAGAGATGATTGTCAAATGCAGGGAAGAAGGGTGTCTAAGACACGTGCCGCTGCTCGATCTTTTATCGAAAACAGTTGCTTTTGAAGTGTATGTGTTGGGGAACTTACGCTAAAGTATAAATGAAAGCATTTGTTAAACAAAAAATTAAATGAAAGAAAGCCAGGTGTCAAATTTGATGACTAGACATAATTTTCTGGTCATGAAATGCACTAATTTAGTTGCATTTGACGACTAACAACCACTAATTTCTAACCCTGGCTTGTAGCTAGACACAGCTCTCTGGTGCATTTAAACACTTCCTTGTTAAATCACAAGATGTAGGGAAATTATTCTGACAGAATAATTGTCACCATTTGGAAAGATTTTTTTTTTTAACTGTAGTCTCTTTTTTACAAATAAACACTACCTGACTGTAATATTTTCCTTCAAAATTTCTCTTTGGTTTTAAATTATTTGTTTTCGAAAAATAATAAAAAAATATTTTGGTTTTAAATTATTTGTTTTCGAAAAATAATAAAAAAAATATTAATTTATTTTAATTCATAGAACAAGTCATGAAGCTTAAAGTTTTATCAATTTAAAAAAGTTCTCTTCTTAAATAATAACTTAAAGCATAGTTTTTGCTGTGTAAAGTTTTGTTTATCAAAATGGAAATTATTTTGTTAAATGTGATGTACAATTGTTTTAAAATGTAACTTTTTAATATCTTTTTAACCCCCTCACTGACAAGCCCATGTTAATACGTTCACTAAGCTCCAGGTTTCACTGCAGTACAAGCAGTATTTAAAGTAATATAATTCAATTGATTTAATGTATTTTTAATACATTGAACAATGATTAATACTTCCAAGGATTGCATTTATATTAGTTAAGTTTTTTCTTATAAAATGTTCAAAGAATCATTTTTTTTAAGCATTTAAAACAAAATGCAGAAAAAAACATTACAATTTTGCCCTTTTCCAAGACAGTCGGAGGGTTAAAACTACCCAAGACATATTCTATTTGACGAAAAGTTGGTAGTTGGTTCAATAGTACTTTTCAGCCAAAAACGTTGTTTATTGGATCCCTAGTACTTAAAGCTTATATTTCCTGTATATTCTGACATTTTCTATGTTTAAATATATATATTTATATGTACTTAAAAATAAATTCTGGATTTTAAGATATTAACTCTTATATAAGTTTTTTTTTTTTTTTTTTTTTTTTTTTTATTATTATGACCTGCAGCAATGGTGTTGAGACCCCCTAATTTGCAGATTTATTAGTTTTTAACACTTTCCAGCATAGGTGAAAAATTTTAATAAACTTTTGTTTTTCGGCCTGGAAATCTGTGTATGCTCTAAGTCCTGTAAACATACTCTCAGTGGCATGTTATTTTTATATGCGAATGAGGTTCACTATAGATTGTTTGCTGTAAAAATGAAGTTATAGTTTATAGTTCATTTACAGGGACATGCAAAAAACACGCACTGTTATTCAATATAGTCTATGGGTAAAAATAATTTCCAATCCATTTTATTTAAATTACTTATTTAGATATCTCATTTCATTCTATCAAAGGAAAATTCTTTAAAATATGGTTGATGCATGATTGTTTGTTCTTTTTCATCATGCAAAATGGTTCAACTCTATACAGCAGTCTGAGTGTTAAAACTACTAGCTAGTCATTTATTATTTTTATTAGTAGTTAATTATTATTAATTAATTTTATTAATAATAAGAATGAGTTTTGAGTAAGTTTTTTGTTAATAACTGCTTATTTTAAATTTTAGGTATCGCTATGAATTTAAATCCCAGGTGTTATGGACAGAAATCAAGTTTGTACTTGAGAACTTTGCTAAACCTTTCACGGATTTATTTGTGGTAAGTGTATTTTTGCACTTTCCATATGATCCTTAAAATGCATTATTACTTTGTAGTATCTGTAAGCATTAGTAATAAGCATCTCCCTGCTGTAGTTTTCATTCTTAGAAAAGATGCATTTCATTTTTTAAAAGGTTTTATGCCAGTTCATCGTTTATCTCAATTGTGTAATTTTTTAAAAGCTATTTAACATTTAATGGTGTAATTTTTATAAAGAAGTTCAGTTTTTTTTCTTTCTTTTTTTGTGATTTAATGTTTTATGATATAAGATTGGATGTTAAAGAATGGAACTTTTTAACCTTACATTGCATTCAGTGCACAGACGGGGAACAACCAATACTATTGTCTACAGTCTTGAGTAAATGAAAGGCAAAGATATATCTAACATCTGTTGCAGGAAAGTCAAACAATATAGAAACATTTTAATGGAGTGCTTGATGCATTTTCCTTTCACTGCTTTTCCTTTTGCTAGTACCACAGCAACAAAAAGAGCATTAGATTGATAATTTGGGAACACATTTGCCTTATTGACAATTCTAAATATAAGTAAAAAGGAATTAAAAACATTTTGTTTATGTGATTCTTTTAAAGTAATTGTGTCTTTGAAGAGTACTAAGAACACATTTATTTTTGAAATGTTCTTTGAAGGCTTACTGCTGAGACAAAAAGTTTTGCTATCTATGTCCCATGCTAACTGTTACAATTGTTTTTTAATACATATGAAAATTTCTAGAGGTTAGCCTTGAGACCTTTCTGCACCCGCTGGCCAATTATTTCAATTTCAATTGTTTTCTTTCACTGGCAGTGATTGTTTGTGAGAATTCAAATTTCAATAAAAAGTATTTGTGCAGAATTATTATTATTATGTTTTTTTTAAAGTTATACGTTGGAAAAACTTTGTGCTAAAGCAATATAAGCAACTTTTTTCTATTTTTAATGCCAAAAACCCATAATCTGTGTAGCTTGTATGAGTAAATTGAAGAAATCATATGTTGCCCATAAAAAAATTGTATTAGTAAAGATGGTTAATGATATAAATACTGTAAGGTGACTGACATGACAAGTAAAACAACATTTTTTCATGCTGATAGATCGAGTAAAAGTGATGTAAAATGCTATCCAAAATACATTTCTCGTGTCAAGCCATGACATCTCATGAAATCACAATTTACATATAACAAATTTTCAATCAGTTGATTTAAATCAAAGATTAAATCGTGATTTTAATTAACTGATTTTTTTTTTTTTAAATCATTGATTAAAATCATAAATTTTAAAATGACATACAAAAGTATTAAAATGTAAGATGAACATAATTTGGAAAGTTTCTACAGGTATTTTGACTTATGAATAAACAACAACAAATCAATCAGTTCAATCAAATCAACCAGTTCAAACCAGTCATTTTTAAAAAAAAAATCATGATTAAAATCATAAATTTTAAAATGACATACAAAAGTATTAAAATGTAAGATGAACATAATTTGGAAAGTTTCTACAGGTATTTTGACTTATGAATAAACAACAACAAATCAATCAGTTCAATCAAATCAACCAGTTCAATCAAATCAATCAGTTCAATCAAATCAACACATCAATCAGTTGATTTAAATAAAAGATTAAATCGTGATTTTAATTAACTGATTTTTTTTAAAAAAAATCATTGATTAAAATCATAAATTTTAAAATGACATACAAAAGTATTAAAATGTAAGATGAACATAATTTGGAAAGTTTCTACAGGTATTTTGACGTATGAATAAACAACAACAAAAAAAAGCTTTAAATAATTGTTTCTAAGCTTGATTCCTGAGTATTGTAAAAAATAAAGTGCAATAAGTTTGTAAATAGCATAGATTTTATCTGACATAAAAAGCATTTCATTTAAAAATATTTAAATTTAATATAATTTGCAATGTCATAATTTTCTTTAAGTAATCAAATTATTCATTCTTTTATATAAAATAAGCATAGCGAGTATAGTAAATTTCTGCAAGTAAAAGAATAAAATAGCAAGAATTTCATTTTCTGATTCTATTTTTGCAATAATAAATTTATAGTAAATATTGGAGTTAAGAATGAAAGAATGACATTTGCTCAACAGTTATTGTAAAATAATGTAAACAAGAAAAATAATTGGACAGCAAAAACTTCTTCAGTGTAGGTTGTTTAACTTTGTAACTCATATACACCAAACCAACAAAACTTCTTCCTTAAAAAAATGAACAATTAAAAGCTGTTAATACCTACTGAGAGCTAATAATGCTATTGAATATTTTTAGGATTTCAGATATAACTAGCTATTCCTATATTTACTCTGTATGTGTGTATGAATGAGTTTAAATTACTTTTATAATTTCTTTATTTAACATACACATACATGTGTGTAAGTTTAGATTTAGGCGATTAACAGTACAAATGCAAAACAAGCTGCAAATAATGTATTAGTTTTATTATTTGGGCTACTAACTAATGAAATTAACTATTTGCAGTTTTCATTAATTATGTAATTACTTACTATTTCCTATAGGCGATTTTCTAAGGGCCCCTTTTGAAATTGGCAAAATTGTGGTCAAATTTTAATTTATCCTTAAATTGCATTTTTAATGTATTCATTACATGGTTTTTCATAAATGTGTTTAATTTTTTAAAATGCGTTATTCTCATCTATCACTGCAGAACAAGCGAGAAAAATACATTATTGTTCATGTGTGATCTTTTTATTTCATTTTCCGTCATCTTTGACACGCTATCTTTCTAGTAAGTTATATTTAGTAACATTTTCCTATTACACTGACAAGTAAGACAAAAAAGTTATTCAACTATTAAAACTGATCGAGTAATATCTGTTTAAAGTTGGACCATATTTTTTGCTGTGAATTAGAGGTCATTCACAAATTTAGTAGAAATATAAATAAAATGATCAAAAGATATATTTAAAAAAATGCTTGAGGGTAAAATTAACATTGCAATATAAATTTGAAATCTGTAATCATTTGGACATATTAATGCAAAATATACAATTTGTACTAAACATATAAGTGGAAGAAAATAACATAATTTTTGTTAAATAAAATGATGAAAAGCAACAGCCTCAATTCTTTACAAAATAGTATATACTTTAAAATGTTATTAGATTATACTAGCCTGCAAAATTTAGGTTGTGTCAGGGTTTTTTTTAGCTTTTGATAATTGATTTATGTATTTTGTAGCGCTGAATCCAGAATTGACCCCAGTTTTTTACCATCATATAAAGACTTTTTGCAAATCATGAAAATCATTTCAAAGTTAAAAGAACAAAAAATAGAGAAAATAAATAGATGTGATTGTAATGTTTTTAACTTTTGATAATTGATTTTATGTATTTTTTACCACTGAATCTGAAAATGATCTTCATTTTTAACCGTGACGTCAGGAGTTTTTGCAAATCATTAATTTCAAGGTTAAAATTGCAGACCCCTCCACCTCATCAGGACCCTGAGCTGTTAACTGCAAGAATCCCAGTTTAAGCGAAAAAGTTGAATAAATTATTGAATTAAAAAAAAGGTGTTACATCTGTTTTATAGAATCAAATATTTGCTATTTTTTAACTTTGAAATTTACTACGATTTGCGAAAAATTCTAACGTGATAGTTAAAAATGAAAGTCATTTTCAGATTTAGTGCTAAAAAGTACATAAAAAACAATTACCAAAAGTTAAAAAACATAACCATCTCCTCTATTTTATAGTATCAGATTTTTGCTTTTTTTTTTTAAATTTATGATTTGCGAAAAATCCTGACATGACGATTAAAAATTAAGTTAATTTTCGGATTCAGTGCTAAAAAATACATAAAAATCTTTTATAAATGTTTAAAAACACAACCATCATTTGTGTTTCCTAATCTAAAAAATTTTCTTAAACTTCTTGGCGGTAATCTATCTGAAATTTTTTGTGTTATCCTGTAAAATAACTATAAATTGTAATCATTGAAAATCATAATAATATTAGATTGTCGTCGGATTTATATCAGCATGTAAAATTTAACCTCGATTGGATATTTGAAAGTGAGTTAAAGTTCAAGTACAAATTTTGAACTGGAAAGGCATACATACTATCATTGCAAGTTAAATAAAAGCTTATAAAGTTGCATAATTTTTGTTAAAAGAAATCATGAAATGAAACAGCCTCAAATCCTTACAAAATAAAATGTATGTTAAAATCCTAGGGTGTAAAAAAATCATGATTTTTTTTTAATTAAAAAAATCGAATTTTTTTATTTAAATCAGATTTTTTTTTTTTTTAATTTAAATCGGATTTTTATGATTTTTTCCCCCAGTGTTCAAATATTGAATAGCTACCCAGAGTTTTAGGTTTCCAAAATAATTAAAATTCTAATTGCTAACATAATCTATGTTTTTGCACTTTAATAAAATTATAATTATTAGTTAGTAATTACAGAAATTATAAAACTTCAACTATACAACAACATTATATAGATTAATATTTTCTAATAATTATGTAAAACTATATTAAATGCTAGTGATATTTAATATTTAATTGTTAATACTACTTAAATTTAGTCATTATTAAACAATTAACTTTCTAATTGGGAACATATCATACATTTTTATGCTTTACTTACTAAAATGATAATAATGTAGTATTCATTTTAGAAAGAAAAAGTCCTTCCGGCCAGTGCCGGGAGGAAGAGGTAGCTTTCATATTCCTTATTTTAAAAAAGCCAACTTATATTATTCAATCACACGAAGCTCAATTTAGTGGAAACCGAATATAGGAGATTCAATACTAATTTTTATCAATACTAAATCATTATGAATGAGAATTTCACGAAATTAGTCAGCTTTATCCAAGCTGCTTTTATTTAAAGTAACTTATATTTGGCTGCCAAATTCGGCGATTTCTTAAAGTGCCTGCCATTTTAAGACAACATGGTGGATGAGGCTAACCAGTGAACTTGGTCGAGACCTTAGTAAATGCTGTGCACATGCTCACTCACATCGGAATCGGTTGATATATACGAGTGCTGTCGCAGGCAAATATCAGATTTTTCAAAATGTCACCCACATTAGAAATTGAAACTGCTATATCTGAGCCATTTTTTAAGATAAAGATAAACAAAAAATGCTCCTGAATCCTTATATCAAGGTCAAATACTTAAGAAAAAAACCTTTTTTAATTTTTTTGCACCTCACTTTAAATATATATATTTTTAATTTAATGGTCGCCATTTTGAAACAAGATGGCTGATGAAGCTGGCGAGCGAACTTGGTCGAGATATTGATGTATACTATCCACATGCCTTCTTCCATGGAAATAGGCGAATACGTGTGATATCGCGTGACAAATACAAGATCGTTTCAAAGTGTTAGCCATGCTAAAAATTCAAAGTGTTAAAATTCAACCATTTTTTAAGATATAAACAAAAAAACAAATTTTCAGAAACCAAAACTGCTCCAGAATCTTTGTATCAAGGCCAAACACATAAAAAAATCTTTTTCATTTTCCAATTCTTTAATACCCCATTTTAAATTTTAAATTAATTTTTTTTAAATGGCAACCCTTTTGAAACAAGATGGCGAATGAAGCTGGCCAACGAACTCAGTCGAGACATTGGTATGTACTACGCACAGACCAAGTTACATCCAAATCGGTTCATAAATACGCCTGTTATCGAATAACAAAAATCAGGTCGTTTTAAAATGTCAGCCACACTAGAAATTCAAAATGCTATAACTCAGCCATTTTTTTAGATATAGACGAAACAAAACCTGTTCCAGAATCTTTGTATTAAGATCATATACATACGAAAAAAATCTTTTCATTTTCAAATTTTTTAGTATCTCATTTTAAATTTAAAATTAAAAAAATTTTTTTAAATGGCCGCCATTTTGAAACAAGATGGCGGATGAAGTTGGCCAACGAACTCGGTCGAGATATTTGTATGTACTATGTACACACCAAGGTACATCCAAATCGGTTCATAAATACGTCTGTTATCACGTGACAAAAATCAGGACGTTTCAAAATGTCAGCCACGCTAGAAATTCAAAATGCTATAACTCAGCCATTTTTTAAGATATACACGAAACAAAAACTGCTCCCGAATCTTTTTATCAAGATCAAACACATAAGGAAAAAATATTTTTTCAATTTTCAATTTTTTGGTACCACATTTCAAATTAAAATTTTTCTTAAAAATTTAAATGGTCGCCATTTTTAAACAAGATGGCGTATGAAGCTGGCCAACGAACTCGGTCGAGACATTGATATGTACTATGTATAAACGAAGTTACATCCAAATCGGTTCATAAATACGCCTTTTATCGCGTGACAAATTTCAGGACATTTCAAAATGTCAGCCACGCTAGAAATTCAAAATGCTATAACTCAGCCATTTTTTAAGATATCGACGAAACAAAAACTGCTCCGGAGTCTTTGTATAAAGGACAAATACATAAGAAAAAAATATTTTTCTATTTTCAATTTTTTGGTACCACATTTCAAATTTTAAATTTTTTAAAAATTTTTTAATAGGCCGCCATTTTGAAACAAAATGGCGGATGAAACTGGCCAACGAACTCGGTCGAGACATTGGTATGTACTATGTACATACCGAATTACATCCAAATCGGTTCATAAATACGAGAGTTACAGTGTGACATAGGTCAGATATATATATATATATATATATATATATATATATATATATATATATATATATATATATATATATATATATATCAATTTTGAACGAGGGTGGTTTCGGGGTCTGGGGGTCATGATCGATGAAAATATACCAAAATTTTTTGAAATCGCTTTCCTCCGAACGTCTGCAATAGGTAGCTTTTTGTAATGAAAGCTACCTAAAAGGGACAAGATGCTTGTTAAAAAAAGGTACTATTTCAAAAGGAAATATATTAGTAATATGTTTAGTAACAATATAAGTAAAAAGAGTATATATTTTTTTAGTATGAAAAATGTCATTAATTTTAATAATTTTATGAATTACAAATTGAAAAATACAATTAAATAATGTTGTAATTCTACCCTGTTTTTTTTTTTTTTTTTTTTTTAAGAAATAAAGTTCTATCATTTGTGCAAGATCTTGTGCACATGGATTTAGAAATACTATGGAATGGGGACGTTTTTATAAGAAATCTCTGACTGCAACTACAGGTGAATTTCACTATTTTTTTAAAAGTCAGGGTGCATTTTGCCAATTTCCAAAGGGTCAAGGTATGGCATCATTAAAAAATGCTGTAGAAGAAACAGTAAATAATTACAGAATTAATAAAAACTGCAAATAAGTAATTTTATTAGTTGATAACACACATAACAAAACTAACAAATATTATTTGCAGCGTGTTTTGCATTTGTATATAGAAAATTTGCTGTTAATCACCTGAATAAACTTACACACATGTATGTGTATGCTAACAAAAAATGATAAAAATGAGTTAAACCCATTCATACACACATACAGGGTAAATTTAAGAATATGCAGTTATATCTGAAATTCTCAAAATATTAAATAACAGTATTATTACCTCTCAGTGAGGATTATTAGCTTTCAATGGTTGAAATTTATTTTCTTTTTAAAAAGAAAATTTAGCTGCCTTTTCAATTCCTAATTTTTTTTTTTTTTTTTTTTTTTTTTTTTTTTTTTTTTTTTTGGGAGGGGTGGGGGGGTGGGGGGGGGGTGGGGTACTAGCTGACCTGCCCAGCATTGCCCAGGTCCATGATAGTAGTATTAAACAAACCTGAAATCCGTATGATTTTATCTCTAACTCCATTCGATTTTGTCTGAAATACATTCCCGCTGAGTGTGTGAAAAATCAGTTAAAAAAAATCCTGTGATTAAATATCAAAATGACTGCAACGGGAAACAGCCATCGTAGACACATACAGACAGACAAAGCAATATGTTCTTTCAGGGTTGTTTGTTTTAAACCACGTTGGTTTAAACCAAATGGTTTTTAAAAAAAAATCATGCTGGTTTTTTTTCATCTGGTTTTTTTCTCTTTTCCCTTAATGTTTGCATTTATTTTACACATTATTGAAAAATGCAAAATCCAAGTTATGCAGAAGCTACAAGCAAAGCTTTAGAAAAATGATGAATTAATAAATCTGTAAAGTGACAAACATTTTCAATCAAACTTTTCTTATAAGCTTTAAATCTAGATGGCAGACTAACTAATTTTTCTAAAATTAGCTGGGAATAAAAAAACAAGTAGTTAGTTTGCTTTCTTCTTCTTTTTTTTTTAAGCCTTTTATTTTTAAAAGTAGCCAAAATGGCAGGTTTGAGCTAAAAATACATTTTTACTACTTAGATTGCTTGATTAGTTAAGATTTACTAAGGATTGCATTATGCCTCAATGATGACATAATCATAAGTAATTCTCTCCATTGGTTACTCTTTTTTTTTTTTTTTTTTTTTTTTTGTATGCTAATGAATGATTGGCTGTGAGTTTTCTTTGCTGTTAGGTTTTGTTTAGTAAGCCTTTGTTTTTCTTGTATTTCTACATTGGGATTAGGGTTTTGCATTATGATTTTATTCTGTTACCATCAGGGTTGGCACAGTTTAAATCAATTAGTAAACCAACTGTCTTTTTTAGAAAAAGTCTAATCTAATCTAATATTTTCTCATTTTTGTAATTTAAGTTTTTGAAATTATTGGATATAAATAATTTCTAATTTTAACAGTCTTATCCCAGAAGTCACCATGAGACATAGTGAGTCTAGGTTATATTTGTATGCAGTAGAATGCAAATTACATGTGTTGATGAACATATTTGAAGATCTAAAGAGAAAATTTAAAACAGGTGAATTTAGCAAAGATAAAATAGATTAAAAATATTCAATATTTTGAATAAAATGTTTTCCTTTGAGAAAACATAGATTATTTATAATTAATAACATAAAATTACCTTTAAGATTTCAGTCAAGCTGTAAAAGAAAATTTTCTTGATTGTTGAGATTATCTTTAGGGCTGTTCTCAACAAGCACTAAACGCTCTGACAGATGTACAAATTCATTTTTTAACAGAAAGATATAAAATTGGAAGGCCTGATTATGGAAGCTATTTGGAATCTGTGTTTTCCATTTTTGATAAATTAATCACCTATTGAGTTGTAAGCAATTTTGATCACGTGACAAAGATGTTTTTAACCTTCCTTGAGTGGTTATTCTTCTTTCACACGGAAATTCGGTTCAAAACGCACGCCCACTTTGACAACGTTTTCTGAAAGATCTATTGTGTCTGCTTAAAAAAAAAAAAAAAAAAAAAAAAAAAAAAAAAAACTGAAAACGCCGTTTGATTACATAGTTTCTGAACAACAGCATCTGCTAGTTTCATGCATTTCCGAACAAAAATAAATTAAAACTTATGTCATAAAGTTGCCCTTTCGGATTTGAGAAACACCCTTAAAAAAAAAAAAAAAAAAAAAACTCAAGATATGAAGTTGAATAAGAGGACACTGTTGTGACAAAATTGGGCACAAAAATTAGGTGCTAGCAAAGCACCTGTTACTAAACATGCTAAAACTAAAACATGCAATAAGATATATTTAAATCGTCTATTGCATAATCGAATCCACTATTTAGATCTGACAAAAAAATGGGGGAAAATCGAGATTAAGGTTTGCTTGAGACATAATAGAAAAAAGACTCATAAAAATGCCAAAAAAGATGCATTACTAATTTTTAGTTTAGACATTTAAAAGTAATAGTGTTATAACATAGCTCAGAAAAAAAGCCTGTGTATTAAGTCTGATGGCTGTTTAAATGTTTTAGTGGATGAAAACTTTTATAAATCTACTTTTCATTTTAAGATAAATGTTTTCAGTAGTCTAAAAAGCTGGTAAATAGGTATTTCTGTTTATTTTACTGTCGCCTTTTCTTTTTTTTTTACCTGGCAGTTTCAGAGGAGAAATGTCAAATGACAATACACAATAACTTCTTGAAATGTGAAAGACTCTACTGCTAAATTCAAATCATTCCAGGAATTCTTTATAAAAAGCTTTACTTTCAATAAAAGATAATGATTGTCCTGTAGAGTTCAAACAGAAAAATCAGATATCTGAGATTGCAAATATTTCAAAGAAATTATTTTGAATAGCTATGAGAAAGAATACTATATTTATGAAACTACATTGTACATTTATTTATAGTACTACTAGTAATTAAAAAATTGTTTATTAAGATTTTCAAGGTATCATTGTTTCTCTATATAGAGCATTTTATTCATGGAACATAAGACAGCTTTTACTAAAAAATGTTTAAATATTAAATGATTTCAATTTTCTACATAATTGATTGTAATTATTTAATTTAAATTATTTTTAAATGAAGTTATATTACTTATGTATCCAACGATGTTTATTTTTATCAATAAATATGAATGTATATGTAATAGGAAAACTTATTCAAAAAAACCTGGTTTAAACAAAAAAAAACAGGTTTTTTGGGGTTTTTTTGAAAAAAAAAATGGTTTTTTTACCAACCCTGTTTTTTTATTAGTATAGATAAATGAGTTACAAAGTTAAAACATTTATTCAATTTATACCGAAGAAGCTTTTGTTGTGCTTAACATTTTTATATCAATTAGTTCGTCTTCTCTTATACATTTTTTAACAATAACTGTTGAGCAGATGTCATTCTTTCATTCGTCTTTAGCTCCAATATTTACTATAAATTCATTGTTGCAAAAGTAGAATGAGAAAATAAGATTCTGGCTATTTTATTCTTTTACTTGCAGAAATTTATTATACTTGCTATGCTTATTTTATATAAAAGAATGAATAATTTGATTACTTAAAGGAAATTATGACATTGCAAATTATTATTAGATTTAAATATCATTTTTAAAGGAAACTGTTTTTATGTCGTATAGAAACTATGCTTCTTACAAACTTACTGTATTTTTTTTACAGTACTCAGGAATTAAGCCTAGCAACAATTATTTAAAGCTTTTTGTTTGTTTATTTATAAGTCAAAATACCTGTAGAAACTTTCTAAATTATGTTCATCTTAAATTTTAATACTTTTTTTTTGTTGTCATTTTAAACTTTTAGAAAATTTATGATTTTAATTAATGATTTTTTTTTTTTTTTTTAAGAATCAGTTGTTTAAAAATCGCAATTTAATCACTGATTTAAATCAACTGATTAAAATCATTCACACCCTATAAAATACAGTTATTTTGCCATTCTGAAACTTCTTTAATAAAAGTTAACTCCATCATAATATTTGCACGATTTCTTTCAAAGTGCTGATGAACGTGAAATAAGTTCTTCTAATTCTTTAATCACTTTGTATACGACCCCACAAAGCATGGCCGAACTCAAATGTTTTCAGATACAGAAAAGTGGTATAAGTCATGCATTTCAAAGTTTCATAACTCGGTCAATTTTACTGTTAAATGAATGGGACTTTTTGCTGTCTTTCATTTTAGTGTAACAGGAAATCTTTACTAGATATCACTTACAGGACCAAGACCGTGGAAGACCGTATAAAAAATAAAATTTCATAATTTTTTAAGAAATGTTTTTATTGATCCAAATTGCTTTTAAAATACTTCTTTACCTCATTTAAAGCATTTTTGTAATTGGTACTATATGTCTATGACTAATGGTTTAGGAATTAGCCATTGGACTTTGTTGAGAGTGGACACCCTGTATATCTGATTTGGCATATCATAATTTAGAAAACTGTGGAAAGAATATGACAAATACAAAAATTACCAGATATCCATGGACACTAAAAATAAATCTTAATGTAAAGTTCTGAAACTGCAGACTGTGTGATAAATGAATACATTTATCAGATAAATTAGTCATTTTACCTTTATATATATATCTTTTAATGTAATTTTTTGGGAATCGCTGGAGTTTGCAAATGATGTGTGTAGAAGAGACACATGACTAATTAATCATAGCTGGGAAATATATATATATATATTACTGCAGCAGCTCAAAAATAAAGATAAAAACTTTGACATTGAAATGGAAGAAAAGTTAGGTACTTTTAATCTATTTACCGCGTTTATCAGGTATAAAGGAGTATAAGTGTTATACGAATTTTGTTGATAGGGAATAATATTTCTATTTTGTTGAAAAAAATTACTTAACTGCTTAACAGTTTTGCCCTAGCAGTATTCATGTAACCTTTTTTCGATACTAGTAAATTGATTTGCCGATAAAATTTCTGCTGTTAATAAAAACAAACCTAAATTAATAAATTGTGTACTTGTAACAGTTTATTTTACTGTTTAGAATTTATGTAATCAATTTGAAAATAAAATTATTTATCAAAAAAAGGTGCATAATTCTGACAACATCTCATAAAATGAAACTGTTAAGTGATTAAAGAAATGTATTATTTTATTCACTATAATTCTGAACAAATATCGTATTTCTCCCTTGAATTGAGAAGAATTTAATTAGCAGTGGTTTGTTGTAACATTTTTAGAGTCCTGCATCGGGTCGGGTTACCTGCTTTTACCCCTACCCGACCTGAGGGTCGGGTCGAGTCGGGTCAGCGCTATATTTCCCTGTTGCAGGTCGGGTCGGGTTGACTTTAAATCTTTTTGGTGTGGGTCGGTTTCAGGTTGGCTTTTTTACTTTTGCGGGTCGGGTTCGGGTTGACCTGCTTTTTTAAAAGAATGTGGAATATATTTTTTCCCGTTAAAAGCCTATTAAACTGCAGATCAAAGTTTCACAAAATCAAAATGTGTGCCTGTCTGTTTTGTCTTTAAAGTCATCCTTTCACGAGTCTTCGAAATAACAAACTGCATTATATTTTTACTGTATTTTAAAAACACAATACGCAGCAAAATGCTAAACGGTTCTTCCTGTGTAATGTATCACGTGAATAATTTAATTGTGCTTACATGCCGTGCACTATGTTAGACGGGAAAATTTTCAAAATAACTGCTGATAAACTAAGGGCAGATGGCCACTTGTGTAAAAAAAGATGTATCGTTATAAGTGCAACTTTTGAAACTGCAACAAATTTTAAAGCATATTTAAAGATCAGATTTTTAGTTTTATAGCATTTAGAATCCATCGGGTCGAGATGGTATTAGAGAATTAGAGGTCTGCACCGGCCGGAATTTCCAGGCCCGGGAACGGCCCGCTCCATCCCCTATAAAACTTTAAAGTTCGGCCCTAGCCCGGCACGGCCCGTTTATAATTTTATCGGCTTCGTCTAAATATTTACATTGGGCCGGTAGCCCCGCTTAATTGTAGTTATCGTTCAATTTTTTTGCCGGCCCTTGACATTGAAAAAACTGCTCTAATAAAGCAGCATGGCCACAGTTTGAAATTTTGCCGCCTAATCGCGGCCGGTGCAGACCTCTATTAGAGATACAATTGTAGATTATTTTTCATAATGGTATTAAAACATGATTTGTATTCCTTACATTGTGGGTTCGGGTTGGGTTGCAGGTTGAAATATTGCGGGTTCGGGTTGATATACCTCAGGTTCAGGTCAGGTTGCGGGTTGCCTGATATTATTTTTGCGGGTTCGGGTCGGGTTGCGGGTAGCCGAAAATTATTTTTGTGGGTTCGGGTCGGGTAGGACCCGACCCGCGCAGGGCTCTAAACATTTTTTTGGAGCTTAATATTTAAGTCTCTGAGCAGAATGTTATATATATATATATATATAGGATAAAAGAATCAATATTCGGCCATTTAAGTGTCTTATTTTTGTCTTTTAACCCCTTCATGACGAGCATCCTGTGTACATGACACATAAAGTTATTCCTATTAGTTATAATAGTTTTGACATATTTAAAACAGGTCTAGGATTAAATTAAGCAAAAATTTATATTTTGAGAAACCAGTGATAAAACATTAAGAATTCTGTAAAAGATGTTTATTGTGAAGGGGTTAGTAAAGAGAAATGCAACATAATGTTAGAATTTCTTTTTTGCAACTGAACAAAAAAGATTTATTTCTTTTGAAACTTATTGTATTTTTCTTTTCTTTTTATGGTGTTTTTAAGACAGGCAGGGCGAACCTTTTAACCAGTGTGTGTCGAAAACTGTCCTGTAATTTGATTTTTAAATGTAAAAAAAAGTATGCATTTTAATCAATTTATTTCATTTTGTTTCAGGCAACTATGCAGCTAGCTGAAACTCACGCAAATAATGTGGCTGCTTTAAAAGTTATATTCAGCTCTTTAGTTCTGATTGCAAAAGTTTTTTATAGTTTGAATTTTCAGGTACATCTATTTTATTGTAGTAAATTACTTTTCTTTTAATTTTAGTAGAATAGTATTATAAAATGTAATCTCACCTTCTGCTGATTTATATTTTTAAACATAAATGCTTATGTAAGTTATATTACATTGATGTTATTATGTATAAATTTTTATTCATTTTAATTTATAAGAAAGTTTTTTATTTGTATTAAATTTTCTTTAAATTTATACATTTGAAAAAAGTTCAAGGATCTGTCTATATATTGCAACATGAACAAATTTTTATTAAGATTTAATAATTTTCATTGTTACATGTTATCCATTAATTACATCATGAATTTTTAAATATATATAAATACCTCCCTCTAGATCATTGTTTATTTCATTTGACTGGTACTTCTCCCTATATGTCCCTGATGTGGCATCACAGATTTGCAATCATTAATTTAGAGCTGATTTTGCTTAAAGGAACACTGCAATTAATGTATATGTTACCTTTAAAGTGTAAAATTCAGTTATTTCATAAAATACCTAGTTATTTTATGAAATAACTAGCCAAGTCCGTTAAAGTGTGTAAAATTATTGGATTATATGGTTTAACTAGTTATTTTATAGAATAACGATTGTCTAACCGTTAAAGTGTAAAATAATCATTTTGACATTAAAACAAATCCGTTGTTTTGGAAATTAACTGATGATAAATAGTTAAAGTCACTCGAAAACTACATTTCAAATTATTAATAGATGAATTGATAAGTAATATATAAAAACGGAATATATAATATAATAATACTTTTATATTAGTAAAACAGTAATAGAACATAACATTATGCAGTGTGGCAATAGTTATATTTAAATTTTTATAAATTATAATTACATAATTATTAGGTATTTTGTCCTATTGGCAAAAACATTTACACTTTTTGAAACATATTACAAAGATTTTATCCAAAACGCAAAATATAAATAATTCTTACAAAAGAAACAACAACAACAATAATAATAATAATTTTAAATATTATTAAAAAATGACATGCTGTCAGGAATAATTGTGTTATTTAATGGAAACACTTCATAAACTTTTTTTTTTAAATTAATAATGCAAGAGCATTTTAATTTAAAATTTATGAAATAGTTTCATTTTATTTTTCATTATTTATAAGAGCAAGGATCGCTGTGATGACACTTAGATTTGCATTGCATATTATGTTTGATACAGGCACACTTTTTATTATCACACAGTGCTTACTTCTGCAATTGAATTCAATGATTCTTTCACGAGTAAGTGTAGCACTGTTTTTCTTTTTTTCACGCTTATTTAACAAGGATTCCAACTGCTCTTGCATTAAGTTTTTCTTATTTGCCGATTGGTCTTTCATACCTGTAGAACTCATTGTTTTAAAAAAAATATTGCAAAAATCTTTGAAAATAATCCCAAATGAAAAACGCTAACATAAATTCACCGCTTACAAATTTATGCAAGTTCAATACACATATCGACAAAACATGCACTCCGAAAGACCTTTAGCAACTAAGAAGAGATCTAAGAAAAAACTGACTAAAACCAGCTATAATCGGTTCTTGCGGCTTTCGTGTGCCGTATTTAGTACTTTTACGGTTAGACAATCGTTATTCTATAAAATAACTAATTAAATCGTAAAATTTAGCATTTTTATACACTTTAACGGACCTGGTTAGTTATTTCATAAAATAACTAGGTATTTTATGAAATAACGGATTATACGCTTTAATGGTAACATATATATATATATATATGTGTGTGTAACATATTTTCAAAATTTTTTCTCATTTTTATTGTTATTTTTAGTCTTTAGTTACTCCCTCCCCCTTTTCCAAATTCCAATAGCCTTGAAGGTTTAACTTTGCTTTCCCTTTCAATTCATTTGATTAAAAAAAAACTTTTTTTTTTTATTTAGAGGGATGCTTCCACCAAATGAGTTTCCAGCATGCCGTTTCATTAGATTAGAGCTTTCGTTGCAATACATCTTTTGTATTCCTATGCATTAGTGATAAAAATACCTGCATGAGCTTAGAAGCCACCTTTTCCCAGTCAATTAGCTAAACCTGGTCCAAATAGCTTATGCAACATCAACGAAGCATTTGACACGCTGATTTTCCCAGAATTTAATGAATTATTTTCATGGAAATTGATGGAATAGCTAATGCAGTGGCTCATATTTGTTTTTGAAACTTATAAAACACATCTAAATATTAAAGGATCTACTTAAAAAAAAAATTATATAAACTTTTTTTTTTCAAAAAATTAATTTGTCGAGAAAGAGTTTAAAAACAATCTTACATAAGTAATTGGACACTCGAAAGCTTTACTAAATTTTTTGACAGACGATAATTTTTGTTATTTATTTTTATTATAAATGTAAATATATGTCAAATATTATCGTCTGCACTTTGGAATTACTGCTAATTCATGTAAATTTGTTTACATTTCTATATTTGAAGTGAACATGGCCGGACGCTACAAAGACAACAATTTCCATTCGTAATTTAATCATAGACAATTTTAAAGATTTTAAAAGCATCAAAACTATCACAAAACTTGTTAAAGTAAGACATTCAACAGTTTTTGCTATTATAAAACGATGGAAATTACGTGGAACTGTTGAAAAGCATTAAAATCAGGAGCTCTTCACAAGCTAACTCTGTGGAATCGAAGGTTTATAATGCATAAAATGAAGAAAAAAAAAATCCAGATTTAAAGTAAATAAATAATTTGTTACCTTGATACTTTGTCCGTTTTTTTTTTTTTTTTTCTCTGAAAATGTCAGTATAAGAAATTTCTATTATAAAAGAGCTTAAAAGAACTTAGGTTTATGATATGGCCAGCTATAAAATTAGTATTCTTATTGTTATTTTGATCTCGATTTGTGAAAAAATATACTTGTTATACTGAACAAAGGATTGATTAGTACTTTTCTGGATGCTTATACTGGTTTTAGCCTTGCATTTGTTTATTGGTGAATTATCATTTTATATATTGTACTAATAACATATTTAAATTTAAAATAATATGCAATAAAAGGGGTTGTTTTGCTGAGTAAGTGCAGTAAGTCATTGGATGGTACCATTAAGGGTGTCAACACAATATCTTATTGAGAGCTCTTAAAGTAGGTGATGTAAACATTAGACACAGAAATAAAAACTTTATATGCATTAAAAAAAAAAAAAAAAAAAATTAAATACTACTTTCAAGATTCTATCTTAATTGCATTTGCAAAATTATTAAAAAAGGCATCCTGTTGCCTACAAAGTTTAAAACAACATCGTTAGTTAATTTTAATCAAAAAATCAGATTTAAATTTAAAAAATCCTATTTAAATCAAAGTAATCAGATTTTTTTCATACCCTGAGTTGCAGGAACTAGCCTTTGAACTTTAGAACTTTCATTCATACGTAAAAATTATCTTTTACATATATTTAGATTAAAATTTAATTGTATTCAACTTTAACTCATTCTTTTTATAGGACCAACTGGAATAATAACTGAAAATAAATATGGATTCAAAAATGGATTTTTTATCTATTAATATGTAACTACTATATGTAAAATAACAAAAAATATTTTCTGGCTAGGTTTTTTTTACCACAAAGAAAAAAAATTAAATCTTTGAAGCCCAATTCAGTTGTTAAAATCATATTTAGTATTTGCGATAATGAGTACATTATAACCTGTCCTTTTTAATATAAGAAAAACTATCTTTATTAATCTTTGTGTATAGCAAAAAGTAAAGAAAACACAGAAAACATAAAAGAATTATACAACTGCAGTCGTATTTGTGTTCTTATTTTTTTCTGACAAAACATAATAGTGATATAATGTACATCTAAAACCTCACTAACAACAGGTATAATAATCTCTATAATCATAATTTTTATGATGTATCTGAGCATCTTGAAATCGTCTATCTTCCTCTATTACTTGAAGAAGAGCATACAGAAAAAAGCTCAATTTTTTTTATTTTCAATGGAGCAAATTGAAAAATATGATTCATTCCAAACCCATATGTTTAACGTTAGAGAAGGGAATTTGTGGTTTAACTAATGAGGAACCTTAAGATACAATTTTCAAAGAAATAATAATCAAAAGAGCATTTTTTTTTCCCTGTTTGACAGGTAAAATTTGAAATTGTGTAAGGTTTAGAAGCTGAAAAATTTGTGATAAAAAATTTAAATGATTGTTCAGGTCATTCACCTTTTGTTAAAAATAGGTTTTTTAAAAAAAGGTAATTAGAAGTGCCAATCATTTAAAGAGTTTGAATGAATTTCACCAACCTGATCAGTGGGTTTGCTCTAATTTTTTCGCTGTATGTCAGATTGGAAAAAATTGTAAAAAAATTGATTTCTTACAAATATCTCGCTATTCTAAAAAAAAGTAACTACCGCTGTCACCGCTGCCGGTTTTGAATTTTTTGTGACCGGAGGTCTTTCTTCGTTAATATTAAGAAAAATAATGCATACAAAAATATGAAAATCGGTAGTATTATACAGAAATGTTTGATAAACACTCTGATGCAGACAGTTTTCAGATCGAAGAATTATTTTAAGAGATATTTAATGCTAAAGTTGGACAAAATCGTTCCACTAAAAAAGTTTTATAGGAGCAAAAACTGTTCATAGGAATTTAATCATTTTTAGATCATTTTATGCATTAGAATTTGCCGGAGTGCAGATTGCATTAATTTTTTTATTTTGACTAATTTTTTGAGGTTTTATTTCTATTTTAAATTAAGATTTTCAGCATTTCTAGAGATATTTTTAACAGATTTTAGAAAGTGATATTAATTTAAACTGTTGCCAACTGTATAAACAGCGGAAACAATGTTTGCTTCAAAAAAAAAATATATATATATATATATATATTTATACGTGTAAATAAATTAAAAATTTATTTACACGTGACTATTATAAACAGAAAAAAACATTTGGAATTAGAATTAAATAATTATGTACAAAAAGCAGGAACTTATTAAAAATTACGTCATAAAAACTATAATTACACGTGAATTTTAAGAGAGAAAGGAATTTGTAAAGCAATAAATTTATTAACATGCATTAGAAGTCTTAAATAGGAGAAATTACGTCATATTTACGTCACATTACAGTTATTACATAAAATGAACACAAAATAATATTGCAAAACAGTTTAAATTTAGAAATTGTGCTAGACATTTATTTGGTATTTTAAGAGGATACTTTTCAACTATTTTTGTTAGGAAAGCGCAAATAATATTTAATTTCTAACACAAGTATTTTCACATGAATATTAAAAAGAGAAAGAATAGTTTGGTCAAAACTACGTCAGATTAAAAACAATTAATTTAAAATGTCTTATTTAAAAGAACTTTCTTTTCGCTTTGTTAAAAAATACCGGGAGACAAAGACTCTGTTTACTTAATTCCTTTTATATTAGCTTATTTTTAAATGTTTAACTTATTTTACTTAATCAAAGACAAAAACAGTGATGGTATCTTTGGTACTACTTAGTTATCCCGTCGACCAAAAATCTATCATTCGCCATACTAGAAGATTAAATGCCAATAATGGTTGATCGTAAATGTCACATTAACTTGACTTTAAGCAAGTTACACATGTCTACGTCATCAAGTTATTTTTATTTCAACGTTTTATTTGTATTTTCATTAATGTTGCACTAATTTATTTGTTCTTTCGTTATTTAAAATAAAAATTATGTCAATTTGTATAATTTGGCGAATGGTTTGGCGATTTATATAATTTGGCGAAATTGGTCGACGGGATAATTAAGTAGTACCGCAGCGGATTTGGCCTTAAAATTCCCCAATCAAAGAGAAATGAATAGAAATCCGTTTATAGGGAGATCGCCACTGTTTTTTAAATTATAATTCAATCTTCCGAAATCTTTTTAAAGTCTATCAAATTAGCGTACTTTTAGAGTCTGCGGTGTCTGAGCGGGCGTTGACGAGCATAGCTCGTAGGGGGCAGAGCCCCCTAGTTTCTCAAAAATAAGTTATATTTTCTTAAATATATATATATATATATATATATATATATATATATATATATATATTAATAAGCATTTTTTAAATTTCTGCACGCTAAATTTTTTTCCCCTTTACATGAATATATTACCCCTCCCCTCCAAAAAAAAAAAAGAGAAAAGTCTCGGAATTTTGACAGTAGTAGTTTTTCTTCCGTAATTTAACTCAGTTGTTTTGTAACATTTCATGTCTCTGTTGAAATGATTTTTTGCCAGTAGATCTTCAACTAGTAATGGGCGATTCTCGAGAATTCTTCAATCGAGAAAAATCGTCATCGTAAAAAATCACAATCGATGCAGCCATCGATTAATTCCTATAATCTACAATCGAGATGTTTTACAATCGATTATAACGAGAGAAGCTAAAAACAGTTTTTTGAAAACTTAGCTATTATTCTGGACGAAAATTTCATAGTAGTGATAGGGCTTGCTCGATAATTCTGCTATCGCAATTATTTGCTCCTAATTTAGGTTTAAGGGGTTACTTCAGTCAAGTGAAAAGACCCGCTCGCTAATGCTAATCTTATAGAAGAAATTTATAAAGATGTCTCATTTGAATTTCAGTATTTTAAAATGATTTTCTTTGCATTGGATTAAATTCCCCTTTCTTCTTTATGAAACTGCAATGTCCAAATCGCGTAACAATGACGCATTTGACGAATACAATAACCTTTCTACTTTTTCGATAATTAAGATTGATACAATTTAAAGTCCCCCTAAATGTCAAATGTTATGGAATTTCCCCATTGATCAAAAACAAAAGTTTCTTTCGAAAAACGTAATGATAGTAAGAGGACCTGCTAAGAGGGAACCTGTCTAACACGGAAACTGTTTTCCAGTGCCTAGCGATTCCAACATGGCTCTAAGTCTGTATCGAAATCCAAAGTAGCTACTTTATGACACATTTATAAACTCATTTTTTATTTTAGACGCATTAGCTAGAATCGATTAGCATTTTCCTCTTTTTGATAAAGGCAAAAGGTTTTATAGAACTTAAAGTTATCTAAATGTCTAAAGTGTGTCAAATGCTGTGGAATTACTTCATTTATCAAAAACAAGACAGTTTTATCGAAAAACGTAAAGACAACCAGACAAATATACCTGCTAAGAGGCAATCTGTCTAACACAGAAATTGTTTTCTAGTGACTAGCGATTCTAACATGACTCTAAGTCTGTATCAAAATCCAAAGGCGCTACTTTCTGACACACTTACAAACTTATTTTTTATTTTAGGCGCATTAGTTAGAATCGGTTAGCATTTTGCTCTTTTCGATAAAGGCAGAAGGTTTGATACAAGTTAAAGTTCCCTAAATGTCTAAAGTGTGTCTAATGCTGTTGAATTTCTCCGTTTATCGAAAACAAAGGAGTGTTATCGAAAAATAGGAAGGTAAACAGACAAATATGTCCACTAATAGGGAATTCTATTACTAAAATAAAACTTCAATGGACTTCATTTTTGGTATTTCGGATAATTTTAATCTTCCAATCCTTACCAATGTGGTATTAGATGATGGGTCTGGAAAAGGTAGAAGAAAGCCCCTCCCCCCCCCCCCCCCAAAGGGGCATTTGGCCCCAAATTGACAGTAGGGCAGACCACTTGCAGTTAACTTGATGTAAGAGAGAGGACCAGGGGAAGTTGAGAATGGTAAAAAAAAAAAGAAACCATTGAATAAGAAAAAAATTGAAGAAAAAGAAGAAATGGTAAAAGAACAAGTGAAGCGTGTGATTAGAGCCAGACAAATGAGAAGGGGCCCGATGGGCCACAGCTGGTCTAGAATGAGTGCCCAAATGGTCAGAATGGGTCAAAAACTTCGAGATTGGTATCTACAATGGAGAAAAACAATGAGACAAAATATTATCAAAAACAGATGAAAAATACCAATACCCTGAGGCTAAAAGTAAAATGTTTCACTAGGCGCCATCCCCTGGTGGTAGTAAAAATAAAATTGATACGAGAAGATTGGGGAGAATGAAAAGACTTTATTTTGTGAATTTTATAATTTTTTGGACAAACAGTATACTAAAGGTTTGAAGAAACAAAACTTTAAAGCGCCCTCTTGAGGCGAAAAAGGGAGTTAAAATTAAGAAACATATATCCATATTTTTTATTCGATTTTAGACACAATTTGATGTTAGTCTTATAACTTTCCTATGAGTGAGAGATACCGTACTAGAGTACGAAAAAAACCACCGCTAAGTATATTCCTTTAGAGCATTTTAAGCCCAGTGTCTAAAATTAACGGTGGATTGACAAAAGAAAGGTAGATTTAGAAAGGTTATGAGATTACCCTTATTTTAATATATTACATGAGCAGGGTAAAATAATTCTGAAAAATCCTCTTTCCTGAGGCAACACTTAAAATCTTGAAAACACATAATTTGCAGTGCAGTTTTGTTTTAACAATAGCATTCTAATATTAAGAGATATGGGACAGCTTAGGAGGGCTAAAATAAGAGAAACATTGAAAATCAAAGACAAACTGGCGACAAATTCACTAGAAAACTTCTATATCAACAACTGAAACCCGAACTGATGAGTTAAACCACTGTGCCTCCTAACCCATATCGGTTAATAACAAAAGTGAATGGAAAAGAACATGTACTCCTTTGGGAAATCATGACTTACACCAGAAGCGCGGTAAGTTTGACTCTTCTGAAAGCTTCCTTTCTCTCACTCTCGCACTTCGAGATATATTTTCTGGATGCAAACTGCTCTTTTACCTCGAGGAGACATCTCGCTCGATGGCAAACCTCTCGCTTACTTCGAGATATCTCATCAATTGTAACTCATTGCTTTCCATTGTCACTTCTCGCTCTCGGTCTCTGTTCAACATTTCATATGACATTGTCGAGAATGAGAAATCAGTTTTCGTCCTTTCTGGAAATGTTACTCTCAATGATTGTCATTTCACGCTCGGCCAAGAAGGGCCATGATGAGATATCGAGGGGCGAGCTGGACAGAGAAATAGGCATGACAATGAGCTGTGAAATGAAGCTTTAATTTTCAATGTTTTTCTTATTTTAGCCCTACCAAGCTGTCACATACCTGGAGCCCTCCGATAAATATTATTTATTAAATGTAAAAATTTCAAAGAGGAAGGTGGGTCGGGTGAATTCCGAGGACGTGAGAGTGAGCATGGCGCAATTTAAAAAGTTTTACTGAACTCTTCCTGTGACATATTATCGAAAAACCCTTTGACAACTCTTTCATATTATGAACCTTTCTTCTCCCAAAGGTGAAATTCGGGGGGTGGGGAGGGGCGAACAAATTTTTAAACCGTAGCCGATTTCTATAATAAATTTAAATATCATTTTAGATGTGGGTTTTTTATGCAGTCTTTCGGTAAATATTATTTATTGAACATAAAAATTTTAAAGTGGGGGCTGCGTGAATTCCGGCGCGAAAGAGTAGACCCAAGAGGGGGAGGGAGGGGGAGCAATTTTCAAACTTTTTTTGACCTGTGATGTGATATATTATCGGAAAGCTCTCGGATGACTCTTTCATATTATGAGACTTTCTTCCTCCCCTCCCCAATTTGGCCCCCACTGTGGGGGGTAGTTTTTCCATTTTTATCATTTTAGATCGGATTTTTTTTATGGAGCCCTCCGATAAATATTATTTATAATATATGAAATTTCAAGACACTTTTCTAAATTTAGCCAAGACCCCTCATGTGATATATCGTTGAAAAGGTTTGTGACTACTTATTGATGTTATGCACTTCCGTTGGCCGTCCCCCCACTTTGCCCCTGGGGGACACTTTTCCAAATATAGCCAAGACCCCTCATGTGAGATATCATTGGAAAGGTCAGTGACTACTTATTGATGTTATGCACCTCCGGTGACAGTCCCTCCCCCCACTTTGCCCCCCGCCGGGGACATTTTTCCAAATTTAGCCAAGACCCTTCATGTGAGATATCGTTGGAAAGGTCAGTGACTACTTATTGATGTTATGCACCTCCGGTGACAGTCCCCCTCCCCCCACTTTGCCCCCATGGGGACATTTTTCCAAATATAGCCAAGACCCCTCATGTGAGACATCATTGGAAAGGTCAGTGACTACTCATTGATGTTATGCACCTCCGGTGACAGTCCCCCCTCCCCCCCCCCCCCCGGAGACATTTTTCCAAATTTAGCCAAGACCTTTCATGTGAGATATCGTTGGAAAGGTCAGTGACTACTCATTGATGTTATGCACCTATGGTGTCCATCCCCCCACTTTGCCTCCCGGGAGGCACTTTTCCAAATTTAGCCAAGACCTCTGATGTGAGATATCGTTGGGAAGGCCTGTGACTACTTATTGATGTTATGCACCTCCGGGGACAGCCCCCCCACTTCCCCCCCTCCCCCGGAGGACATTTTTCAGATTTAGCCAAGACCCCTCATGTGAGATATCGTTGGAAAGGTCTGTGACTACTTATTGATGTTATGTATCTACGGTGTTCGTCCCCTCCCCCCTCCCCCCACTTTGCCCCCCGCCGGGGACATTTTTCCAAATTTAGCCAAGACCCTTCATGTGAGATATCGTTGGAAAGGTCAGTGACTACTCATTGATGTTATGCACCTATGGTGTCCGTCCCCCCCACTTTGCCTCCCGGGGGGCACTTTTCCAAATTTAGCCAAGAACTCTGATGTGAGATATCGTTGGGAAGGCCTGTGACTACTTATTGATGTTATGCACCTCCGGGGGCAGCCCCCCCAATTTGCCCCCCCCCCCCGGAGGGCACTTTCCAAATTTAGCCAAGACCCTTCATGTGAGATATCATTGGAAAGGTCTGTGACCACTTATTGATGTTATGCACCTTAGGTGACAGCTCCCCCCCCCCCCCCCCTGGGAGACACTTTTCCAAATTTAGTCAAGACCCCACATGTGAGACATCGTTGGAAAGGTCTGTGACTACTTATTGATGTTATGCACCTCCGGTGACCGCCCCCCTCCCACTTTTCTCCCCACGGGGGACACTTCTATATTTAGCCGAATCCCCTCATGTGATATATTGTTGGAAAGGCCTATGACCACTTACTCATGTTATCCACCTCCCGCACCCCTCCCCCCTCTTTGCCCTCACGTGAAGGGCATTTTTATAAATTCAGATCCAGACCCCTCATGTGACATATGGTTCGAAAGGCCTAAAGACCTGTGATGACTTATTCATATTATGCAGCTACTGTGCCCCTCCGCTCACTTTGACCCCTCCCCCAAGAGATCTGGTTCGAGGTTCATTCATTTCGAAATTATATTTTTCTACAAGATTTTGTAGTGCATGCACGCCATGCCTGCTATACGGTGTCGTATATAGCGGGTAACCTGTTCGTGATTTCATATTACAAGATTACATATAACTTAAAGGCCCCGATTAAAGGAGGGGCCCACTAGCGGGCGGAGTCACCTAGTCTTTATTAACACCGACTCATTCCAGTTCACCCGCAGACGATTCTTGATAAATGTATGACGTATATAGTACATAATATATGATGTATAAAAGCAATTGGCAAACTGGAGTCATCGAGAAAAGATTTATACTATCGAAAAATATCGAGATGTCCATACAATCGAGAAAATTGAGAAAAACATCTCATTATCGCCCATCACTAGCTTCAACCAACATCACTCCAGTTTGAATGTAAATTTAAACTGTATTATACATCACACCTACGTAGTATTGTTCCTTTTTTTTTTTTTTTTAAGTATATAAATGATGTCATTTTAAGAAACAAATTATTGCATTTCTAGATTTATAAATATTAATTTCAAATCTTTCATTATTTGAAAATTTGTAATATTTTACAATACAAGGGCGGTCTGCCCCTTATGAACTACGCTTGCCAACCCCTGTTTAGACACCGCAGGTTCTCTCAACACACTAATTTGATCTGCTTTAAAAGGATTGCAGAAGATTAATTATGATTAAAAAAACTGTGGCAATCTCACTGTAAACGGGTTTCCATTTGTTTTCTTTTTACAGAGTTTAAGACTGAATTAGTTGCTGTTAGTCATCTAATAGCTGGTTTCGTGTTTGATTAAATAAGATCAGTTAAACATTTGAAAATCAGCTAATATAAAATGAAGTAAGTCAACAGAGTCTTTGCCTCCCAGTATTTTTTAACAACACTATAAGAAAATTTTTTTTAAATAGACATTTTAAATGTATCATTTTAAATCTCACTTAATTTTCACCAAAGTTTTCTTTCTCTTTTTAATATTGTCATAAAAATATTTTTATTGTTAGAAAGGAAATATTATTTGCACTGTATTAGAATTGGCAACAATAGTTAAAAAGATCATCTCAAAATATGAAGTAAATGGCTTGTTTAAATATATTTTTAATATTAAACTGCTTAGCAATGTTATTATTTGGCCATTTTAAAGATTATGCAATTTCCCCCACTTACTGCTTTTAACACATATTAATGAATTCATTATTTTAAAGTTTTTTTTTTCTTTTTTAATAGCCATGTGTGAATACAATTTTTATGACATAACTTTCAATATTTTCCTGCTTTTAACATGTAATCATTTAATTCTAATTTGAAAGTTTTTTTCTCCTGTTTATAATTTATAAATTTTTAATTTAAAGGAAATATTACTCTTTGTGTTGGTTTTACAATTGGCAACAATTTAAAGTAATAACCTTTTTTAAAATATGAAAAAAATATCTCTTGAAATGCTGAAAATTTGAATAAAAATGTGCAAAAAACCTAAAAAAAAAATTAGTCAAAAAAATAATGCAGACTGCACACCACGAGCTTCTAATGTATATTCCTAAAAAAATGATTAAATTCTTATGTATAGTTTTTATTCCTATGAAACTTTTTAATAGAACGATTTTGACCAACTTTAGCATTAAATAGCTCTTAAAATATTTATTTGATTTAAAAACTGTCTCCAGCATGTTGTTTAAAGATTTCTCTATAATACTGCTATTTTTCATATTTTTGTATGCAGTAATTTTCTTAAAGCAGAAAAAAGACATCCTGTCACAAAAACAGACCTGCCAACTGCTACGAAAAAATCGTAGTTGCTACGATTTGGACTTATCAACTACGATGCTACGAAAATCGGTCTTAAACTACAATTTTTTGCAAAAAACACAAACGCATTTTTTGTTTCTATTTGTGATTTTTATCCCGCACAGCATATTTTTCAGGAGTAATTCTGTCGCGAAATTTTCAAAATTTCAAAGTATTCATTTCCGAAAGTTTTAAAAAATTGACCATTAGTCCGAAAATTCGGACATTAAAAAATGCTCATGGGGGAAAAAAAAAATCTGGGCTGCAAAACAAACTTCTTAACATAAAACACTCTATGTATATTAACCACGAGTGAATCGTGTTTCTGTAAATATTTATACAGGAATTCGCTTCTTTAGAAACAAGGTGCCATTTTAAGAATTTCTGGAAAGGAGGAGGGGGGGGCGGGGTTCTTTGAAGGGCAAGGTTTGAAATAGTGTGCAAAATCGCACGATTTGCGGTAAACTACCGCGAATTTCGACAAATGACCGTATAAAAAAATCAATTTCGTCAAAGGATCGTGGTAAAAAGTAGTATTGATTTCAAGGGGTGGCCCGGGGGGAGGGAATGTCACCCCGGAAGATTTGAGATTTTGTGTTTCAATGGCATGAATTTTGTCAAAATATCGCAGAAAGAAAACGCGAATTTCATCAAAAGATCAGTAAAAAAAATGCAAATTTCATCAAAAGATCAGTAAGAAAATGCATATTTTCACCGAAAGGTCGCAGAAAGAAAACGCTAATTTCGCCAAAAGGATCACGGAATAAACGCAAAATTTGACAAAGGATCGTGGTAAAAAATGCGAATTTCGTCAAAAATTCATGGTAAAAAGTGTGGATTTCAACAAAGAATCGTGATAGAAAAATGTGAATTACGATTGCGGAAAAATTGTGAATATCCTGAAATGATCGCAGGAAAAAATCCCGAATTTTGTCAAAATTTACTGCACTGGGCTAAAAAATTGGAACCAGGCTCCTTTTACAAATGTAAAAAAAAAAAAAAAGAAAGAAAAACGCTGCGAAACGAAAAGAAACTCTAAAAATCGTATAAAAATTTTCAGATGAAAAAATTTACTATATTGAATTGAAAGACTGAAACCTTATTCCTTTTACGAATGTCAAAAGATGGCTGTGTAACACGAAAAACCAACCAACCAACTTCCAGATTAAATTTTGTGTGCTACGATTTCTCATTTTCAAAGGTTGGCATGTGTGCAAAAATTTCATTTATGGTACCGGTGACAGCGTTTTTTTTTTTTTTTTTTTTTAAGAATAGAGAGATTACAATTTTGTTGTTGTCCCTTACAATTATAATTTTCATTTCCTGTATATTTAGATTTGGTGTAGCTTTCCAGCCTAAACTCAAATTTTTAATATGAAAGTAATATATATTTTAATGAAAGTTATAAAACTGGTGGATTTATACTTATAAAAAATATTTCGCAACAATTTTTTTTTTTCACAAAAAATTGCTTACATTATCTTTGAAAAGTTTATTTGAACACATTTGTAATAAAACAAAATGTCTAAGAATAAATTGGTAATACAGTATAACCTCGAAAATCCAGCATCTTGGGGGTCAAGAACAAGCCTGATTTTTGAAAATTCCGGATTTATGAAAGAATACCAAAAGTACTTTTGATATTCTTAATGTTGCCTTTATTCATATTTTAATTCATAGCCAAGTGTTATTTATGTGAGAAAAAGAGAAAATTAAATATTTTAAAAAACTTAATTTAATTGATATTTTCTATTTTACGAAAAAAAAGAAAAAAATACTAATAAACAGTAATGGCATTTCTTGTCGCGAAATTTCCGAAACATTGATGCCAATTTTCTTTGCTTCAATTTTTTCAGTCGTTCTTTAACAAGTTTTCTTGGATTTTATGCAAGTGAAGAATAGCGATTATAGAAGTAGTCTTTTTTCCCCTCTAAAACAGATATTAATTTTCCAGTCAAATTTATCCATTTTTCAAGTGAAACCTTCTCTTCTGCCTGCTCCGCCTCCTTGTTTCTCTGAGCTACTACTAGCATTGTCAGCAGTTCTATTTGTAGGGCCTGTGGATCACCGTGCTATAAGAATAATCAAATTCACCATCATATCTTTCTACACTGGGTGTATAAAGCCACAAGTTAAAACAAAAGTTTTAAAAAGGAGTAACATATTTATTCTTCAGAACAATGTTAGTGTAACTTGAGTAAAATGTATTAATAGTAACAATAGGTAAAGCTTAAGTAGTATAACAACAACAACATAATCATGTCTTCTCAAGAACAACCTCTCCATAGCTTAGCTAGCCTCATACCTGGATGAGAAAATTTAAAAATAGCATGGCTGTACCAGACAGCGTAAAAATCAGCAGAAAGCTAATACCAATAAGCTGCAAAAGCATGACTTCAGTCAGAACAGGATAGTAGCTGCTATCTTAATCTTTACACCTCGAAGCAAAAACACCTGGCTTAAATATTAAATGAAAAAGAGGTTAAAGCACACAGTTAAAGATTAATATGCAAGAGTGAACTGCAATAGTGAAGCAGCAAAACCAATTAACTGCAGGTTAACTGACATGAAAGGGCTTTCCTGCCACTCGCTCATCCAACCATGAAGCCAAAAAACCATATCTACAATGTAAGCAGATCAAGCAATGATGTGACAAAACATGGTTAGTGAAAATACATACTCTGTAGAACTGCAAATAAAGTCCATAGTATCAATTAAGTAATTAACATTAAAAAATAATAAGCTGATATCTTGCACACACATTTAAATGAACTTCAAACATTTTTAACCAAGTTATTGAAACTTTACTGTTTCTTTGAAAAACATTAAGTGTTATTGGTTGAGCAGAAAAACTGGGAAAACAAATTGGGAAAAATATAGAAATGCATTTTTATTTTAATAAACTTAACTTTTCAGAAACTTTATATTTGAACTTAAGCCAACATTATTTAGCACAGTGTCAACTATCTAAATGAAGATAGAATATATATTCTATAGATCCCATTTTCTATCTTCATGGCAATCTCATTGTCCTCTAATTCATTATTGATGAATTATTCATTATCGATGAATTAGTGGACAGTGAGATTGTCATGTATTAAAAAATGCCAGTGAGATTGCCATGTTATTAAAAAATATTTTTTTTCTGGTAATAGTTGAATATTTCTCGCTATTACCATCTGATTATGTAAAAAATTGCAGCTATGCTAACTTTTGTAAAAAATATCTAACAAAAACATAGATGTGAAAAAAGGGAGCCAAGTTCTGTAAAGACAATGGCAAGAAAAGAAGTGATATCTAAGTGGGTGCCAAGTTCAAATAAAATTCACTCAAACTTATCTTCTGAAGTATTATAGCATTTTTTAAATTGTTTAGAAATAAAAATTATTGATAGCATATTAATGATAAATCTAGAACTTGGCAAGTTTTTACCTACAAGTCATTTATTTTTATTAATGACATTATTATATCTAAACTTGTTATTTCATGTTTGAAAGCCTTCATTTGAATGAGCTCCTTCCCCTTGAAGGATGGTGTGATAAAATATATCCCACCTAATTTTAACTGCAAAATGCCACATTGACACTAGAATTCAGGACTAAAAAGTTTAATTCTATTAAATACGTGAAAAGAAGCTTTTACCCATTTTGAAATAAATTTGTTTTTAAATTCTGGTGTGATTGAATCATTTCAGCATGTCACGAATAAAAGCTCTTTGCCCCTGAAGGGTTAAAAAGGGGTGCAGTCTCTAGAGGGATGACCAAGAACAAGCATAAAGGTAACTGTCCCTTTCTCAGGCCTTGCCTGAGGACCTCAGGTTTTGCCTTCTCAGGCCTCTTTCTCAGGCCTAGTCTGTTTGCATTGAGGTTTCCGAAGGGTGGGTGCTAGAATGATAACCAAAGACGAGCGGGAATGTATTTGTGTATTTATTAGTTTATCAAATCTCTAACATGAGTCATTTGTTTATAATAATAACTATATAATTTTTTTATAATGACATTGTTGTTAATCATCATCATTTTATTAAGACATGAAATTGATAGGCATAGCAATCAAAAACTTGCCAAGTTCTAGATTTATTATTAATATGCTATCAATAATTTTTATTTCTAAACAATTTAAAAAATGCTATAATACTTCAGTAAGTAAGTTTAAGTGAATTTTATTTGAACTTGGCACTCACTTAGATATCACTTCTTTTCTTGCCATTGTCTTTACAGAACTTGGCTCCCTTTTTTCACAGCTATGTTTTTGTTAGATATCATTACTTTTTGTAAAGTTACAATATATTTAGACACTTTACTTAATGTTTTTTAATGTGTTTACATGAGACTATTTTATTCACCAAGCAACATTCAATTTTAATTTAAATTTCCTACAACAAACTATTTGGCTGTCAATTTGCGGCAGAAATCTATATTTTAATACTGCTACACTGAATGCATGTTTTGAAACGAAATGTATTGATTCGAAATTTTTATTGTTTCTGAAACAGCAATTCCTATTAAATTCCTATATTAAATTTTCCTATTAAATTTTCCAATTAAATATCCTATAGCTGGGCCTTCTTTTTTGTACTGGAAGTGAAAAATAAAGTTATGTGCTTATGCCACACTATGTATCATTCATCCATGGGTGCGGGCAAAGAAGCAGTGCACAGGAAGGAAATTGCCCCTCCCTGGATTTTTAAATTTAATTAACTAAATAAACTTTTCTCTGATGATTTTGAAAATAACAAGTGGGTAAGTGTGATCACAGATCGCACAGAGGGTTTTGTTTAATATTCCTTTCAAAACACTTTATCCTTTTGAAAAATCTGTTAGTTCCACATTTCGCAACCAGGGGCGCACTCTATTCTAAACAAACCTCTATCCGAACGTAACTCCGTTTTACATACTATCCGTAGATATATTAGTCGAGTGGATTGAGCCCATAGTACCCGAGATAAGTAGGTGCACCTGCCGATAAAAAGTGGAACTAAAATATGTAAGACTATGGTGCATAATATGAAAGAATGGTCAAAGGGGTGTCAGCAAATTTTGGAAAAGTGCTCCCCATGTGAAAAGGGCGGATGTTAGAAAAATTGCTTAAAATACACAAGTTAGTGCCCGGAGGAGTAAATAATATAAGACTTTTTGAAAGTTTTATGATTTGTCGTGTGCTCTGCCGTATTCAGCTATACGTATGCAAAAAGTCATGTCTCCAACTTAATTAGGGACTCCCTTAGAAAGAATTGCTTAAAATACATATGTGGTAGCTCAAAGGGTTAAGCGTAAGACTTTTTCAAGATTTTATGATTTGTTGCCTAGCCTTAGGTGTTCTGCTATAAGTATGCAAAATTTCAAATCTGCAATTTAATAAGGGGCTCAGTTAGAAAGAATTGCTTAAAATACGCATGTGGAAGCCCAAAGGGTTAAATGTACGACTTTTTCAAAATTTTATGATTTCCTGTTTGATGTGAGGTGTTCAGCTATAAGTATGCAAAATTTCACGTCTCCAACCTAATTAGAGGCTCACTTTGAAAGAATTGTTTAAAATACACATGGGGGAGCCCAAAGGGTTAAATGTACGACTTTTTCAAAGTTTTATGATTTCTAGTTTGATGTGAGGTGTTCAGCTATAAGTATGCAAAATTTCATGCCTCCAACCTAATTAGGATTCACTTAGAAAGAATTGTTTAAAAGACACATGTGGGAGCTCAAAGGGTTAAATGTACAACTTTTTCAAAATCTTATGATTTGTCGTTTTATGTGAGGTGTTCAGCTATAATTATGTACAATTTCACGCCTCCAACCTAATTAGGGGCTCACTTAGAAAGGATTGTTTAAAATACACATGTGAGACCCCAAAGGGTTAAATTTACAACTTTTTCAAAATTTTATGATTTGTCATTTGATGTGAGGTGTTCAGCTGTAAATATGCAAAATTTCACGCCTCCAACATGTATAGTTTTTGAGAACGGGCTCTGTGACGGACAGAATATCTCAATTTGTTGATTTTCTGTAAGCAAGTAAACCCAGATAAACCCCCAGTAAGTAGATAGGTTTACAATGGAAGTCTATGGGAATTTGGCGAAATATCAGAGATATCGCCAAGGTGGCGTCACTTTTGGCGACTAATTTTGGTCGCCAAATTTGGCGACATATCGCCATGTTGGCGAGAAACTTGGCGGTATTTGGCGACAGAACAGCGTCCCCTCCTATGGCAAATTAAAATTTCGCCTAATAGACACAATGGTAAAGTAAAAATGGGCACCCCCAGGTGGGTAATTCATCGATTTTCACAATTTTTTTATTTTTTCCCTTAGTTTTATAGTGTAAACGAACTTCGCACCAAATTTGAAGTCTGTAGCTGCAGTAGATATACGAGATCTTTTTGATGAGTGAGTCAGTCAGTCAGTCAGTCAGTCAGTGGTAAAATGATCGGATATCAGACATTTTCAAATGTCATTATCTCGGAAACTAATCATGCGTTATTTATAAAATTTTGGTTTTTAGGTAATTAGGGTGGCCTTACTACACATTTCGTATAACAAGTACGTAGGTCTCATAGATTTTCAGTTGTAGAGCATTGAAATTAGATGAAAACAGCTCGAAATGGTTCGTGTAAATAACACACGGCTATGTCAGGCGAACTTGGCTGACACACTGCCGTGTGTCTAGATAATCAGAATTTTATGAATTAGAAATTATCAGCTCGATAATGGATTCATTGGTTATTTCTAAGGATCGACAAAAACAGATTTTTAATATCGAAATCAAAATCGAATTTTATTAATCTTCCTATTTTCAGCCGAAAACCAAAATGTCTAAACATTTTTTAATTAATACATAAATATACAGAATTATTAATTAATTATGCAATTACACGCGTGGCTTAAGTTGGCTCTCTCTCTGTGCCTCTGACCAAAACTTTTCATTTTCATATGAAGTAAAATGTAATTTATTCATGTACAACACTGAATGAATTTCTAATTATACAAATTTCATTAAATTAAAAAATATTTTAGGTGTACATACCTTGATTTATTTTTTATAATGATTTTTCTAAATGATCATATGTTATGCTAGAGCTTTCTCAAAGGGTATTCGAAACACTTCTGCAGTTTCAAACTAAAAATTTTCTGTTAATGTTAAGTCTGCAGCTTTTAATCAGCACATAAAAAATGTATTCAAAGTTTAGTCATATATGCATTGCTTACTTTATAATTTGCACTCACATCTTGAGAGTGTCATGACTTGTAAACAGTGAAGTTCATAGCAACAAATAAAGAGTGTCTCATTTGAGCTGATACAGCTCAAATAATGACCTGATATAGCTGAAATCAATGAGTAATGTTGAAAATCTTCGAAGGAAGAAACAAGATTTTTGGAATACAGGAAGTATCGATCCTGCTGAATTTTCGGCAGCATTTTCACCGAAAATGAAACCGAATTTTCGTAGTCATTTCAGCTCTTATGTGACAGGTTTTTTTTTTTTTTTTTTTTTTTTAAATCATTACATTCATGAAGTAAGGTTTAAAAAAATTTTCCAAATTGTCTATTTTTTAAATCTATATTTAAGGAAAAGAAAGAAAAAGAGTAAAAGAGCTTGAAAAAAGTAATTTCAACTGTATATTATAAATTTTAAAATCCTTACATTTTTGATGGATTCAGTTTTGAGATTTAAACATTTTCCGAAATGTCTATTTTTAGGGTTTCGTTCATCTGACGAAACCCTATTTGTCTCGCTCCTCTGTCTGTCTGTCCGTCTGTCACAGAGCCCGTTCTCAGAAACTATACATGTTGGAGACATGAAATTTTGGGTACTTATAGCTGAAGACCTCACATCATACAACAAATCATAAAATTTTGAAAAAGTCCTGCATTTAACCCTTTGGGCTCCCACATGTGTATTTTAAACAATCCTTTCTCAGTGAGCCCCTAATTATGTTGGAGACATGAAATTTTGGGTACTTATAGCTGAACACCTCACATCAAATGACAAATGATAAAATTTTGAAAAAGTCGTACATTTAACCCTTTGGGCTCCCGCATGTGTATTTTAAACAATTCTTTCTAAGTGAGCTCCTAATTAGTTTGGAGGCGTGAAATTTTGCATATTTATAACTGAACACCTCACATCAAACGACAAATCAAAAAATTTTGAAAAAGTCATACATTTAACACTTTGGGCTCCTGCATGTGTATTTTAAACAATTCTTTCTAAGTGCGCTCCTAATTAGTTTGGAGACGTGAAATTTTGCATACTTATAGCTGAACACCTCACATCAAATGACAAATCATAAAATTTTGAAAAAGTCGTACATTTAACCCTTTGGGCTTCCGCATGTGTATTTTAAACAATTCTTTCTAAGTGAGCTCCTAATTAGTTTGGAGGCGTGAAATTTTGCATACTTATAGCTGAACACCTCACATCAAACGACAAATTATAAAATTCTGAAAGTGTCATACGTTTAACCCTTTGGGGGTCCCACATGTGTATTTTAAACAATTCTTTCTAAGTGAGCCCCTAATTAGGTTGGAGGCGTGAAATTTTGCATACTTATAGCCAGGGTTGGAAAAAAACCGGGTTTTTTTGTAAAAAACCAAAAAAAATGGTTTATTTGGTTTAAACCAGGTTTTTTTGGTTTAAACCGGGTTTTTTTAAATATAATTTCCTATTGCATACAGATGCATATCTGGTGATAAAATAAACATTTTTGGATATTATATAAGTAATATAACTTTTGAAAATATTTAAATTAAATAATTACAGTCAATTATATAGAAAATTGAAATCATTTCTAATTTAAACATTATTAGTAACAGCTATGTCTTATGTTCAAAGTACACTAGTAAACTGCTCTACACAGTGAAACATTGATACCTTGAAAATCCTTTAAAGAATCCTTTGATTAATAATATAATAATCAATCAATAAACATTTGATGCAGTTTCATGAATATAATATATTATTCTGTGGTTGTTGTTATTATTATTTTTTTAATATCCAAATACTTGTGGTTATTTTGTTTTCTGAGTGATAACTCCAAGTGTCCAAGGCAACATTTTTGGCCATTAGATTCAGCAACTAACAGAAAAGATTGATTGGTATTATTGAAATGCTATAACTAGCACTCAGTTTTTGCAAGCTGTGTTATTCAATTTAATATCTTAAGTTACTCTTTTAAATTCTCTAAGGATAATCTTCCCCAATCCCAATCCAGAAAATTTTCTTTTACAACTTAACCAAAATCTTAAAGATCATTGTATTTTGTTATTAACTACTGTAAATAATCTGCATTTTTTAAATGAAAATATTTTATACTAAATATTGAATATTATTTATCTATTTTATCTTTTCTAATTTCACATGTTTTAAGAAAAATCTTTAGGGTACCAGATATGTTCATCAGCACATGCTAATTTTCATTCTACATGCATAGAAACATGACCTAGGCTCATTATGTCTCATGTTGACTGCTGAGATGAAGTGTTAAAAGTAGAAATTACTTCTATCTATAATTTAAAACAATTAAATTACAAAAAAAAGAAAATATTATATTAGATTTTTTCTAAAAAAACCAAATGGTTTTTTTGACAAAAAAACCAATTGGTTTAAACCGTGGTTTAAACCATGGTTAAAACCACTTGGTTTAAACCGTGCCAACCCTGCTTATAGCTCAGCACCTCAGATATCACGTCAAATAATAAATTTTGAAAAAGTTTTATGTTTAACCCTTTCAACTCCAGCTTGTATATTTCAAGCAATTCTTTCTAACTGAGCCCCTAATTAAATTGGAGATTTGAAATTTTGCATACTTATTGCAGAACACCTGAGACCAGGCGACAAATCATAAAATCTTGGAAAAGTCTTACGTTTAACCCTTTGAGCTACCACATATGTATTTTAAGCAATTCTTTCTAAGTGAGCCCCTAATTAAGTTGGAGACATGAAATTTTGTATACGTATAGCTGAATGCCTCAGACCACACGACAAATCATAAAATTTTCAAAAAGTCTTATATTATTTACCCCTCTAGGCTCTAACTTGTGTATTTTAAGCAGTATTTCTAACCTCCGCCCTTTTAACACGGGGAGAAATTTTCCAACTTTAGCCGACAACCCTTTGACCATTCTTTCATATTATGCGCCATAGCCTTACATATTTTAGTTCTATTTTTTTCCGCCAGGTTCGCCTACTTATCTCGGGTGCTATGGACTCAATCCCCTCGACTAATATATCTACGGATAGTATGTAAAATGGATTTTCGTTCGGATACAGTTTTGTTTAGAATCAAAAGCGCCCCCTGGTTGTGAAATGTGGAACTAACAGATTTTTCAAAAGGATAAAGTGTTTTGATAGGAATATTAAACGAAACCCTCTGTGTGATCTGTGATCACACTTACCCACTTGTTAAGTCAAAGAATTTTGTGAAGGGTCATAAATTTTATGGTGAAAAAACTGCGAAACGACCTTTAAAGTACTCCCTAAACAGATCCTTGCTTACAGATAACATTTTCCGTATTGACATGGACGTCATGTGTGACGCTGAACATGAAAAAAAAAATATATAAAGAAAAAGTATCAGAATGTAGCCATTATAAAATGTTGAATATGTTACTTTATAATTGAAATCTCAATTTTTACAATTCAGAAAAATTGAAAATAACCCCTTCATAAGACCCCCCCCCCCCCCCATCCCCCTCTCCGATCATTCCCATCTCTAAATCAGTGAATTCAAATTTTAATATTTTATTTAAAGGCATTCTATAAGTACTGCCAATTGGATTTTCTATTTAGATATTTTTATTGTTTGTAAATCAGTGAGTGTATCATTGTTTTTCATTTACTTCTTTCTTCCTTTCATTTAGGATCTTCCTGAATTTTTTGAAGATAACCTTAAAGTATGGATGAGTTACTTTTTGAAGTTGCTGACTCTGGACAACGAGTTATTAAAATCAGTAAGTCTTTTTAATATTTCTTCCAATAAACTGTTCCAGTAGACAGAATTATTTCTTTATTAATTTAATGTCATTGCTTAATTATAATTTATAATTGAAATCAAACATTAAGGATTTATCATAATTCTTCCACAGTGCTTTTAGCATAATCCACCAAGGCATTATATGCTACATATGTAAATATAAAGAGCAGTTCTCAAAAGATTGGAGCTAAAAACATATCAACTTTAAGCTTTCACAACAGATAAATTTAATTCTCATTAAATGATTTTTTTTTTTTTTTTTTTTTTTTACAGTGAGGTTTTAATTCTAACAGATAAATATTGACCTAATTTATTGTAAATGTTTAGTATAAGTATCTTAAAAAAAAAAAAAAAAAAAAAAAAAAAAACTAAAAGGGCTGATTTTGGACGGTTATAAAGTTAACTAATCTAATGTAACACAAAGAATTATACCCTGGCATCCAAGGTGCAGTGATATATACAGGGGTCATATTCATCCTGAAATTACTAAAATTCCTCAAATTAAACAAGTTCTGAAATGTCCTGAAGCATGGTATTCTTTCCTAAAATTCCTGAAATTGAGTTTTGTGCTATGTCAGCATTAAAAATCAAACAAACAGAAAAAAAAGGACACCTGTTGCCTTATTGTGCAAAGTGATAAAAGTTCCCAAATGTGTTGATTTTATGATAATATAAAATTAGCATATGCCTGGTACCCAAAACTTACTCCAAACATTTTTCTGCATAATGTAAGTACTATTTTGGTGTAATTTTTTATTAACTTAATCTTATGCTCTGATATTTTCAATATATCCATGCTAAATTATTTAGAAACAACTTGAATTCAAAGGTGTCATTGTGCTTAAAAATGCTTTTTCGAATTTTTATTATTTAATATTACTTATTATGTTCATCCCCCCCCCCCTCTTTTGTTGTTGTTGTTATTGGTTACAGACGTTGTTTTTCTGCTCAAATGCTAATTTCTTCTTTTTTAACCATGATTTTGACCATTTTGCAGATCAGTGCAAATTTGTATAAAAATTGATATATGTGTGTAGTGTGAGTGTTTGTGTGTAGAAGGAGGTTGTTGTATCTTTTAATAGATGCATAATGATCATGAAATTTGTGATTTTCTTCAATTTATCTTAACAGATAGTGAGTTTCATCAATTTGTTAAAAAAAATTTCGGTGATCTGTTACAAAAAATTATGATTTTTATTGATTGTTCATTAAAAAAATAGATCCTGATTTTTGTCTACAAGTGGCAAAATTCACATTTTGAACCAGTCTGTTCTGAAAATAAATAAATAAATCACTATTTTCATAGATTGCTTGCAACAAAATTGCTATTTTCATAGATCAGTATAGAGAAAATAGTGATTTTTTTTTTTTTTTTTTTTCAACTTGGTCGAAGGATGCTGGTAAATGTGGTAAAATCACTTTTTTTAAATGTACACTTTTAAAACAAAAAAAAAATCTGTGTATAATGTAGTATTTAGATAGAAAAATTAGTTGAGCAAGCAGGAGGTCAGGTTGTATTTCATGCTAGGTAAATGTGTCCTGAAATATCACCTAGGGAAAGTAATACCCCTGTATATACCAATGTATATATATATCTAATATTTATTTTTAAAATATCATGATTGATATTTTTATATGTTTGATATTTATTTTCAAAATATCATTGTGTATATTTTTTATATTTTCAATCAAAACAAGTGTAAATGAATTTTTTAACTGTTATTGTCTGCAATGTTCTATGATAAAGAACTTTTGCTCTGCCCCCCCCCCCCCCCCCTTAAAAATTAATAATTTTACATTTAAAGCTGATTTATTTTTTTTCAAATGTAGAATGAATAATTATTGGGACAATATTAGAGCAGCCATTGAAAGAAAACCTGTCTAATTTAGATTATAAGTTATTTACAGCTACATTTGAAAGAATTTTTTCTGGTTTTAATTTAGTCCAGTTTAAACAGCACAACAGATTAGGGAATGAAAAGCAGACAAGCTTACTTTTATGTTCACATTTTTCCAGTAAAAACGTTTATTAATTTGTATTTAAAATTTTGATGTATGAAACATAAAATTTTCTGGATACTTGAAACTAATCTTATAGATTGTTTTTTGTAAAAGTAAAAAAGGAAGTTGTGTCTGTTTTCAATTATTCATTCTTGTTTTATGTTACACAAAGAAAAAGACATTTAAAATGTTGCTTTATTAAATTTTTATGCTAAGTGCTGTAATGTTTTACTTTCTAATTTATATTAAGTCTGAAAATGTTTATAATCATCAATAAGTTGACTATTTTGTAAATATCACCAGATATATATCAAAACAGTGGATATCATATATATTATTTCTGTTGCCAACATCCCTTTTTCTCAACTACTATGTAGTGTACATCGATGAGTAAAATATCATTGGATAGGATTTTTTGCTCACATCTGTCATTGTTTACTGAATTTTTGTTATAAAGGGTGAGTACAAATGATGGACCCGATTTTAGAAAATCGTATTTTCGAAACTACTGCACATATTACGATAAGCGATACATGAATTTAAAGGGAAATATACCAAGTTTTTCAGTTACAAATGTTTGATGTGTGATCCTCTTGTTACACGGCATACGTCCAATCTGTAATCCAGTTCATTCCAAACATTTTGTAGCATCATTCTGTCAATGGTTCTGAATGCTGCACAAATGCGTTCTTTAAGTTCTGACTGTGTTTTCGGCATTTCGACACTGCCAGAACTTAAACCATTTTTAACATTGTATAAAAATTAATTGTATGTGCAGACAGTCTCTAGTTTTGTCCAGAATATATTTTGAATAGAGGTCTGTGCAGGCTTTATTTTTTCACAGTTTGTTTGTTACACACCCTGAACAAAAAGCAGTGAAAGCAGCCCAATTCAATTTTTACAAAAAATGCTTATATTGCTTAATCGCCATCATCCTACAATAAAAATTATTTTTTAAAGAATATTGCTTATATATTTATGCAAAAATTTGAAAGTACGACTTTTTTCAGCTTATATTTTCACAAGCCATAGAAAAAAAGCTAAATAATATTGTAGTTTAGGATGAAAGAAAAGATGGTTTTAAAAACAAAAACACAATTTTGAAGTTCTATAAAGAAATAAATGTAGGTTTTAAAAATTATTTTTCAAAAAAATTAATATTTTGAACTAATTTAAATTTCAAAATTTGAAGAGTTATCAATATTATAATATCTGTGTATCTTCAGAAATAACTGGTGGTTATTATTATTATTTTTAAACCACGATTCATTCTATTCTCAGAAGAGTAGGTATGAAATATACCTAGTTAGATTTTAATATAATAGATGCCACTATTTTATTAACATTTTAAATGTGTAATATAATACTTTCGCAATCCCTTTCAGGTCCGTTATGCAATATATTACACACACATATATATATATATATATATATATATATATATATATACAGGGTGGTCCAGAATTATATGTCAAAAATGTAAAGGCAGGTAGAGGGGACCTAAATAAGCAGATTTCGTATAGGAATGTGGGTTCGGAAATGCAGCGTTGAGGCAGTAGAGGGCGCCATTGAGTGTGGCAGATGAATGCTCTCCATTAGCTTGAATCGTCATTTCCCACATGGATTTCAAGAAACATGGATTATTACACTTGCCGACATGCATTTCATGTATGGGATTGCGCAAGGAAATGGATTGGCTGCTCAAAGGACTTAGATTGAACGACGCAAGAAAATGGATTGGCTGCTCAAAGGACTTAGATTGAACGATTCCCAGGTATCAATCCCCGGGAATCATTCAATCTAAGTCCTTTGAGCAGCCAATCCATTTCCTTGCGCAATCCCGTACATGAAATGTATGTCGGCAAGTGTAATAATCCATGTTTCTCGAAATCTGTGCAGGAAATGATGATTCAAGCCAACGAAGAGCATTCATCCGCCGCATTCAATGGCACCCTCTACTGCCTCAACGCTGCATTTTCAAACCCACATTCCTATACAAAATCTGCTTATTTAGGTCCCCTCTACCTGCCTTTGCATTTTTGACATATAATTCTGGACCACCCTTATATATATACACACTTACACATGTTTAATACTTAAGAAGCAATTAACTGGTTTTACTTATTTTGATTGCATTTGTTCTATTTCATGAAAGAAGTTCTTATTTGTAAAAAATGGAATACTAAACAGACACACTATAATCCTGTTTTTTTTTTTTTTGTTTTTTTTTTCTTGAAATCATATTTTTTTTTTCCTTGGGAAAGTTAGAAGGTGTGCAGCTCTCTAAAAAACCAAATAATAACTTAACATTTCCAAAAATCATTTTCTATTAATTGCATATTTAATTGTACTTTATTTTATAGTGTTAACAAAATTGCACTGCATTTGCATAATTTTCTGTTGCTTAAAATTTATGTTCCAGTTTTGTATGAAGTTCAATATTATGGGTCTTATGCACTTAAGGGGGTTTATCTTACTTTGAAATTTTTAGTTTTCATAAAGTTACTGTAACAATGTGAGCAAGACAGAATTTATTGTGTTACTATAGTAAATCTTACATAGTTGAAGACTTAAAGATAAAAATTAAGTATACTGTAAATGTAAGTTAAAAAAGCAATGCCTAAAGAAAAGTAAATAAGTAAATAAAAATAGAAAATGAAGGGAGACCAATAAAAATTATAAATGGGTTCTTAAAATAGAAAGAACAATATTTGAAAAAGCATCATAATTTTGAGAGCAATTTCAAAGGAGAACTATTTTGTCACATCTTATTTTTTCTGTGCATGAATGTGTGTACAGTATTTACAAATAATGTTTAGTATTTTGCATTTTAATTTAATCATATGTGCACAAGGATTTCGTGTTTCTAGTTTATTAAAGAAGATTTACCATGAAATTTCTTAGCAGTTTCTCTATTTCCATCAATCAGTTTAATAATATTTTTTTCTAATTTATTATCATTTCTTCTTTTTTTCTAGGACAATGATGATCCTGGTCTTTTAGAACAGTTGAAATCACAAATTTGTGAAAACATTGGATTATATGCTCAGAAGTATGATGAGGAATTCTCTGAGTATTTGCCAGAATTTGTAACTGCAGTTTGGTCATTATTAACTACAACGGGACAAGAAGTAAAATATGACTTGGTAAGTTAATGCTAGTTATTAATGTCTAGTGGTTTGATTTAATCCAATATTACTGTGAGGAATTATAAGCTTTCGTCGCATTTGTGAATAACAGATGTGCAAGGCTGACATTTTTCTCACTTTTAGTCAGTTTTTTAGTCATTGTTCTTTGACCTCATGTTTCTAATTTATTAAAGAATATTTATCATGAAATTTCTTAGCAAAGTGCTTGATAAAGTACTTCATTTGAACTGAGATAGAAACTTGATGTGGTGAACTTGTTGAAAATGTTTTAGCAGTACTACAATGAAACTGTTATCTAGAGATTGTTAAACTACATTCTTAATGAGCAGTTGTTGTTAAATGAGTGTAAATTGTTATTGCTTAAGATGCACTTAAAACTGTTGCATACATTGACCAATAGTAGTACTACTTGTTAACATTTGGTATTATTAAATATTACCTAGTGTTAAATTAAGTTTTTCAAATTTTGTTTAGTGCAGATTTTTATTTTAAAAAACGGTAAAAGAGAGAAAGTTATTAAATGTTCAAAATTTTATAGCATGGCATAGTTACATTAAGATAAGCTTGTGGAGTACTTTTAATTCTTAACTTCTTGTACCTAATTTTGCACTATTTGTGATTATTTGAATGCAGTTTGATTTGCACAATATTAAATTGTTTGTATGAAAGCAGAATTCATTTTTTTTCTCTTCCAGTTACACATTTAAATGTACTAATATTGTCAAACCAAAATACCTGAGCATTAAGTCACATAAAATTAAGAGACAATATTTAAAAAAAAAAAAAAAAAAATTGTTTTTAAGTTTACTGTTTAGCAGCATAAAACTAAGTCTGCACTAACAGCTTTTAAATCTTCATTCACAAGTGTATTCAGCCGTCAGATGCCTTAGGTAATGTTTAAATGCTAATCTATCAACAAGCACAGGGCTGTCACTTGCTACTAAAATGCTACTAAAAGCGACTATTTTCACCATCAGGCTGCTATGGCTACTATTTTAGCCCAAAATCCTTCAAAAGCAACTTTTTTGGAGAAAAATCAGAAAAAGGAGACTATTTTCCAACTCCAGCTACTATTTTGGGGGAAAAACTGATTTTTCATCAACATGAACCTGCTAACTTTTCCCTTTTTATTTTTTTCTTTAACCCAATATCCTGTTACAATTTATCATAGACTAGCTGACCTGCTTTACTTTGCCCGGGCCCATCATAATATTCTTAAATGAACAAATAACCCTTTAAAACCTGACCTACACAATTGTATAGGTGATCCTAAAGAAAATGAAAAACATTTTCCTCTTTTTGTGTGATTTAAAGTTGAGCCTACAGAATTGTGTGGATCCTTCCTTGGCATAACCTGACATTGGATATTTTTTTAAATGTTTTTTTCAATCAAATATGATTCTATTAATTGGGGAAAACCACCATAACTTTTCATTTCTTCCAAAAACCTTCTGGTCTTAAAGGATTAAATTTGTATTTTATATCTTTAACTTGAAATTGATTTTGTATCAAATACGTGCCAAGCTGACTGTGGGAAAAATCAGTTTAAAAAAATGTAAAAATAAAATAATAAAAACCCAGTTTCATTCCTTTTTTAAAGTAAGTATGCGACTATTTTGGCTACTATTTTCTAACAAATACTACCATTTTGGCTACTATTTTTTTCATTGGAGGTTACTAAAGCTACTATTTTCAGTGTCATTCATCAGTGGCAGCCCTGCAAGTGCCTCCAATTTTCTAATTTGGTCAAGGCTACTCTGTCTTTGCAAAAGGCACTTTGAGGAAAATGTCCCCTAAATGACAAACTCTACTAAAATCAACATAATTGTTCTAAGTGATAACTCCTCTGGACCCATTTCCAGAATATTTTTTTGACAAAGTTTAAACTCTGGGATTTGTGTATAACGACAGTGTGTGCAACTGTTAAAGACAACTGAGTTTGTGAACGCACTTTTTTCTCTGTTGACAGGGAGAAGTTTTTCAGTTGGAAATGGTCTATGATAATAATTATCGAATTCAACCATAAGCCTAGAAGTCAGAGAACAGGGTAGTAGACATTATCTTTTACCTATATCAGTATAATGTGTAGCAAAAAAAAAGGGTTAAAAGACTTAACAATAAATTTCTTATTTTCTCGGTCAGGACTCTGTTAGCCCAAGTTGATTGCCCAGGGAAGTCATTTTGACTGCTTTTTAACTTCAATTAGAAAAACAATTATGTATATAATGACACAATTTCTTAGAATTTTGTGACTTTTTGTGCAACATATAAATGTGTTTATTAATAATTGTAGTTACCTGCCCCTCCTTCATTTCCGGTATATATATATGTTATACCTATATTGCCCAAAAGCAGTCATTTTGACTGATTGGGAGATTTTTAATAATCAAATGACTCTTATGATTGAATTGAGTAAATTTCTTATATGACCAGTTCGACTCTGTATTGAAATAACAGTTTTCATTTTTTTCGATTACCATCCCATGATAAATTATCAATGTGGGTGTATACTTGATAAGTTGCAGTTGCTCAAAAAAGTAAAGTAGTACTTGTTATTCAGGTTTTTATGCAGTGATACTTGTTCTAACAAGTTGTTTGTTTTCATTTTGCGCCCTAAATTCATGAAAGAAATGTTGAATAGAAGTGAGTTATTGGAAAAGCTAACGAACATAAGTGAAGAGTGCTCCGATATAGAATCAGATGCAAAAAAATCTGAACTATCATCTGAAGATGAAGCGGATTATATTCAAAGTGAAACATCTGATACTGAAGATAGCGATGAAGAGTCGATCACCAATGATGAAAATGAAAGGGTCATCAATATGCCCAGGAAAAGGTGTAGGGTGGTAAGTAGTTCAGACTCTAATGGAGAAACTGAAAACACCTTTCAGGAGGCCGAAACAGCTGCCAATGGTACTGTGTGGTCAAAATTTGGTAAATGTGGTATTCCTGAAAGGTTACCACCTACTTGTACTTTCAAGGGTATGAAAGGGCCAACAGGCTATGCAAAAAGGAACAATATGGCAGATAATCCCATCAGTGCATTCTCGTTGATAATAGATAACTATATTATCAAACATATAAAAAAGTGCTCAGAAGAAGAAGGCCACCGAATTTTGAGGAACAATTGGACAACAGCATTACCGGAAGTACGTGTATTTATTGGGATTTTATATGCTCGTAAAGTCTACGAGGCAAAAAATTTAAAACTGAGTTATTTATGGTCAGCAAAGTGGGGTCCCGAATTTTTTAGAAAAACTATGGCCAGAGAAAACTTCAAGCAAATCCTACAGTTTATTCGTTTTGACAAAAGAACCGAAAGAAGTAGGGGCCTACAACTTTGTTTCAGAAATATGGGACAAGTTCATTGAAAATAGTCAAGCTTGCTATCAACCAGGGCAAAATATAACAGTTGACGAGCAATTATTTCCGTCAAAAGCCAGATGCAGGTTTACACAGTATATGCCTAATAAACCCAAAAAATTTGTCATCAAATTCTGGCTTGCATCAGATGTTAGTAGCAAATATGTTTTGAATGGTTTTCCTTATTTGAGAAAAGATGAACAACGACCATTGTCAATGCTTCTCAGTGAGCACGTTGTTCTGAAACTTGTCGAGCCATATCCAAGCTGTGGAAGAAATATCACGACCGATAGCTTTTTCACTAGCATTTCACTCGCGACAATATTATTGGCCAAACAAACAACTCTAGTTGAAGCTATTAGGGGAAACAAAAGAGAACTACTCAAAGCAGCCAAACAAACGAAGGATAACATGCCTCGTCTTTCCACCCTGCTATATAAATCAGAGAATTGTGTTCTTACAATATATAAAAGCAAACCAAATAAAAGAGTAGCTGTTCTAAGTTCTAAGCATAAATTTGTGAAAATTGATAAAAGTAATAAAAAAATGTTACTGGAATCTATTCAATTTTATAACAGCACAAAATTTGGAGTTGATATGGCGAATCAAATGGTCGGAAAATATACAGTAAAAGCTAGTTCTCGTAGATGGCCCCTCCAAATATTTTTCAATATTTTAGATTTGGCTGCTATAAATGCTTGGATCCTTTACAAAGAAACGACAGGAATACAAATACAATAAAAGAGTTCTTGTTTCAATTAGAAGAAGAGCTTTCCACCGAATACAGAGTTGCAAGACAGAAAAATTCATCAGAACATGAAGACCCACAAAGATCAACTGCAACATCATCAAATGCAACCCATTCTAACAAATGCAAAATTTGTCAAGTACGACTTTGCCACAACAACAAAACAAACAATGTATGTGGAAAATGTCAAAAGTATGTTTGCAGAAGATGTACTAATAAAAAGATTTTCCATTTCATTTGCATAAAATGTACAATTAATAATGCATAGATTATTTTTGTTAATACTTACTTGTTATATAACTGTAAATAATATAAAAAATATAAAAAATTAATTTTAAACAAATTTCTTTACACATTAGTTATTCTTTCACAATGCAGTCATTTTGACTGCTTTTGGGCAATATAGGTATATACTAAATTTCAGTCTTTCTAGTGTTAAATAAATTTTTGCTTTATGTATGTTTTGATTTAGACAAGTTTTACTGAATTAAGTAAAGCTATAATTAATTTCTTTTTTTAAAGTTTGTTATATTTTTATTGGTATAATGGCTTGATCAAAAAATATTATGTACATTTTCAATTATTTTTCAACTTTTTTCAACACTGAAGGAAAAAAAAACCTTCTCTTTTTCAGTTAGTCAGCAATGCCATTCATTTTCTGTCATCTGTTGCAGAACGTCCTAATTATAAAACTCTATTTGAAGGGCCTGATGTTTTAAGCTCTATTTGTGAAAAAGTTATCATACCAAACATGGAATTCAGAGGTATTTGTTATATATAGACTATTTCTGTTTTAAATTAACTGATATTTAACTTAGCATGCACATATTTACCTTAAAGTTCTTAAAAATTCATGTTGAATGAAAAACTGTGTTCAAGGTGCTTAAAAACTACTTGAATGAACAAAAACTTATTGAAAACTTAAATTATTTCAAGATAAAATTTATACTGATTTGAACATGTGTTATGTCTGCTACTGACCCAGTGTGCTGGAGCTACACACTGCGCTGCCACCTTACAGGTCTGAGGTTTGCCACTAGATTTGGGGAAGGTTCTTCACCTGTACCAATTCGGATTGATAAAATGAGTAACCTTGCATGCTTGGGGAACTAAATCCTGTTGGTCCTACATCCGGCTACCATATGGCATCCCAGCATGCCATATATATCATGCCTGGGATATATGCCATTTATATAATTGCAGAATGTGACCTTTTATGAATTGTACCACCTGGAATTTAGTTTGATAAAGTGTTACTTTGCTGAAAGATAAAATTGTCCATTTTATTTATTACTAAGGAAAAAGAAATTTTGTATTAATAATAGTTTTTCATGTTCTGGATATTTTGAGAGTTGCTGATTTAGATGAAATTCACATTAATTTTATTGTTTCTGAAAACTTTCCGAATTTTATCCTGGAAAAAAATTATTAGATGATTTCTTTTCTTATTACAGTATGGAACCATTTATCCGGAAACCAGTTAACCGGAAAACCAGTTATCCGGAATGATATTTGATAGACTGATTTCACAATCTTTGCAGAAAAGGGTATCACACACTGCCAGTTTGATATAGACTTTGCTTGAACAATTGTATAATTTGGTGACAACATCTAGTATTTGAAAGGAAAACATATTTAGTTGTATTTTAAATGTTTTAATTTTCATGCAGAGGAAACAGAAGAATTTTTGTTCCTAAGGGATTCCCATAATTTACCTTTTTTAATCTCTGGTTAACTTTTGATTTTTCTTGCATTGATTTTTAATCCAAGTAATCTAATAATTTAATATCAGAAATAATGCCACAACCACATATATTCCACAAAACTTATCAAATGGATGCTGCTTTCATGCACAACCAGTTATCCAGAATACATCTGATCCCAAGCATTCTGGATAAATGGTTCCGTACTGTATTTAAAATTGAAGCACACTAGAGTATGACCTTGTTATACCTTCTTTTGTTAAGCTATGGACAAGGAATTGTGGAATAGCAATGCCATGAATGTGTTATAGCATGTAAATTGAAAAACAAAATGTTACTGAAATATATAATTCTCTCAATGAAGCATCCTTTATGTTATCTAGTGGTTAACCATTTGCCTACCATTGGATGGAAGAAAAAAAAATATGAAACTGACCTTCAAATAATAAATTTTTTGGAATAGTAAATATTCTTCCTTTTTTTTTAAAGAGAAAGCTACCATTGAGAGCAGAAAAGTAATATATATATTTATGTTTTTCTCCCCCCCCCCTCCCTTTGGATCCAGGCTACAAGGATGCAAATTTTAAACTTCATAAAATATAAATACAACTGCCAGATTTTCCTTCCCCCTTCCCTTCCCGGTAAATATTCATATTTTTCTTAACAAAAAGTACTGTCCAGAAGAAGATACTGGCTATCCATAAGTTTCTGTCCTTATCTTCTAATAAAGGTCCTAAAATAAGCAGATTTTTTTTTTTTTTTTTTTTTAATCTTTAGAGCAGAAAAGGTACCATTGAGAAGTGGAGAAGTTCTTTCTATTCATAGGTATATTTCGAGGGGTTTTTTTTATTTCTTTTTATCCAGGCTAGGAGATGGCAGAAATTATAAAAAATGCCTCCAGATTTTTTTTTTTTTTTTTTTTTTTTTTTTTTAAATAACTATGTATATATTTTTTAAACAAAAAATACTGTCTAGAAGAATGCATTGGCTATTCATGAGTTTTTTTTATTTTATCTTCTAATATTGGTCCTAAAATGAACAGATTTAAAAAAAGAAAAATCTTGAGCAGTTTAATGCTGCTATTCATGGATAAATTTGGGTTTTTTTTCTTTTTTTTTTCTCTTGTAGGCTATGGGAATGGCAATTTAAAACTGCAAAAAATACAAAAACCATTTTTTTTTTTTTTTTTTTTTGGTAAATAATATTTTTATTTAGTTATTTATTTTAATGAAAAATACTGTCCAGAAGAAAGTAATGGTTATCCATAAGTTTCTTTCTTTATCTTCTAATGTAGCTCCTAAAATGAGTGATTTTTTTTTTTCTTTTTCCATTCAGTCTGTGTGGATGGCAATTTAAAACTATGCAAAATACAAAAACAACCTCCAGATTTTTTTTTCTTCTTTTTATTAAATACTAGAAAGGTAGCCCGTCAAAAATGATGGAATATGATGAGGTATAAAGATATATACAACACATGTGCAAGAATGAGGTTTTTTTTTGCTTGTTCTACAGTGATAGATGATGAAAATAACAGATTTTAAAAACAAAACTCATTTATAAAAAACTATAATACAGTAGAAGACCACTAATCCGCACAGCTTGGTTCCATGTGTTGTGCGGATTTGAGGCTTTTTGTGGATTACAGATCATGTCTATATTATAAAATTAGATATATGGCTTCTTTATGTTATATAAATTGTATAAATATTGAAAAAAAAAATGTGTGTGTATGTGAAACAAAACAGCAAATAGGTTGCTAGAAAATATGTTGCAAATTTTCCTTCTTCGCCAAGCGTCTAAACTGGAAAATACAGAGAATTTAATTTTTGTATCTGGCTATATAAAGCATGATACTTTTCCAGTATAGGAGCCTTGACGTACTTTCTTAAAGTTTGGCATAATTTGGGCTTCAGAAGTGAGATTTGTTGCCAAATGATATAAACAGCTATGAAATTTTGTTATATATATCTATTTATCTATCTATATATATATTTTTTTTATATGCAGTTTACTTTTGTTTGTATACAAAAATAGTTAAATGGCTTCTTTATATTAAATAAATTGTATAAATATTGAAAAATTTCTTGTATGTATGAAACAGTGATCAAGTTGTTAGAAAATATGATGCCAAATTTCATTTCTGTCAAGGCCATTTTCTCTGTCTCGCCAAGGCCCGTATATTGGAAAAGTACCTAAAGCACATTAAAATCGGGCAGTTAGGAGCGCAGAAAGTACAATGCTGTCTAGTGGCGGTTATGTTATTAGTAGTATCGGGATGAAGATATAAAGACGTACATTTTCGTATATTACATTTTAAATTCTGACCTATAGATTTTGAAAAAAAAAAAAAAAAACTTAAATGCACGGAATTTAAATTAAATTGTGGTGAGATCATTAGTGGTTTTAAATGGGAATTTTGCCCAATTAGCCAGCTATCGCCAAGTTAGCTTCATATATAACAACTTATTTTTGTTGCCAAATTTGGCGATATTTCGTTAAATTTGGCAATGTTTCACCAAGTTGATCAAAATTTGGTGCTATTTTGGCAACCCTGCCATATTAATATTTTTCAACGATTACTTATTGCAATGAGGCAGTCCACCCGGAATTGGGAGCAACTCACAGAGACTTGGATTTTATACAAATAGATTCATATTTTTTTTCATGAAAAATACTGTCCAAAGGAAGCCGTCCCATGAATTTCTTTGACTTTATCTTTGTTTGACTTTATCTTTGACTTTATATGTCAGTGATGGAACAGCTGCGCCAAATCGATCATTTTCTACCTGAATTTCGCCAAAAGTTTGCAAATTTGGTCAAAAAATCACAAAAAACACGCGATGTTTGTCAAATTATCGCGAAAAAAAAACGGGAATTTTAACAAATGATCGCTAATTTCGTCAAAAGACGAATAAAACGCGGTCAAAAGATCGCAAAAAAAAAAAAAAAAAAAAAAAAAAAAAAAAAGTTTCGTTAAAAGATCGCGAAAAACACACAAATTTTTTCGAAAGATCGCGAAAAACACACAAATTTTTTCGAAAGATCGCGAAAAACACGCAAATTTTGTCAAAAGCTCGCGAAAAACACGCGGATTTCATCAAAGGATCGCGAGAAAAACATGAATTTTGTCAAAGGATCGCTAATTTCGCCAAAAAACGAACAAAACACGGTCAAAAGATCGGGGAAAACCACTAATTTATTTAAAAGATAGAGGTAAAAACCGTAAATTTCATTAAAAGGTCTCAAATTTCATCAAAAGATTGTGAAAAACACGAGAATTTCGTCAAAAAATTGTGTATAACACGCGAGTTTCTTCAAAGGATCGCGAAAAAAGGGTAAATTTTGTCAAAGGAGTGCTAACTTCATCAAAAGCGAACAAAACGCGGTCAAAACATCGTGAAAAAACGCGATTTTGTTAAAAGATTGCAAATTTCGTCAAAAAGATCGCGAAAAACACGCGAATTTCATCATAGGATCACAAAAAAAACTTGAATTTTGCTAAATAACAGCTAACTTCATCAAAAAACGAACAAAACACAGTCAAAAGATTGTGAAAAAACACTACTTTCATTAAAATATCGCAAAAAACACGCAAATTTTGTCAAAGGATCGCTAATTTCGTCAAAAAACGAACAAAACGGGGTCAAAAGATTGTGAAAAAACGCGAATTTCGTTAAAAGATCACGGAAAAAAACGCAAATTTCATCAAAAGGTTGCAAAAAAAAAACCTCGCAAATTTTGTCAAAAGATCGTGAAAAACCACAAATTTCCTCAAAAGATTTAGAAAACATGCTAATTTTGTCAAAGAAGCGCAGAAAAAAACGTGAATTTCGTCAAAGAAATGCAGAAAAAACACGAATTTCGTCAAAGAATACCAAAATGACATTTTGATGCTCCAAAATAGTTATTTTCTGCTCCAAAGTGGCTTTTTGCTGCTCGAAAATAGTTATTTTCTGCTCCAAAATGAGCATTTTTACTGCTCCAAAATGGCTTTTTGTTGCTCCAAAATGAGGTCCATGCTATTCCATCACTGATATGTCCTAAAATTTCTTTTTTCATTGTCTGTGTGGCTGGCAATTTAAAACTGCGCAAAATTCAAAAACAACCTATCCAGATTTATATATATATATATATATATATATATAAATGTTCATTTTTTTCCCTTGAAAGTCACTGTTCAGAAGTGACCTCCCATGAATCCTCCCCCTCCCCTCCCCTCTCCCATTCCAGGTCATGGGGATGGCAATGTAAAAGTGCACAAAATATGAAGACCTTCAGATTTTTATTTTATTTTTTTTAATAGTTAATCACTATTTTTTTTTAACAAAATATACTGTCCAGAAGAAAGTACTGGCTACCCGTGAGTATTTACTTATACATATCAAACTCTTTTCAAGCCCCAGTGATTGTGGTTTTAAAATGCTAATTATACTTACCGCCGAAACTCTGCATACAGGTGATCATATTACATGTTCATGCTAAAATTACTATTGTAATCTGGCTTGGGAAAATCAACATACCTCTCATTGATTCTTCAAGCTTACCTGATTCAAACAGCAACAGGAAAACAGACCTTAACGTGAAAAAATAAGAATGACCGCCAAACAATCGCCAATCACCCCCGCCAAAAGTCAGCATACACTTATAAAATAGAGCTCTTAAAGGCCTTCTATTGTGAGATAATTTAATCAAGTTGTGTTTTTTAAAGTAATTGTAGGCTTCTACTACGATTTATTTAGGATTTGAGATTTTGAATGTTTGTATGGTTCCATGGGAGGTAACAGAAAAGAGATTGCTATTGCTGAAAGAAAGATCATCATAGATCTTTGGAAAAGGGAGAAATCTCTTAGATTAATTGCTGAAACTGTTAATAGGAGACACTCATCGATTCAAAAAGTGATCATGAACTACAAATCAACGGGACTTTTAACGTCCAAGCCAAGATCCAGCCGCCCTTCTGCATTGTCACCTTGAGAATCTCACTTTGTAATACGCTCTGTAAAAATAAATCCAAGACTATCAGCTTCACGAATAGCTAAAAGTGTTACTGAGAGATTCCAAAAAATGTGAGTTTAACCACAGTTCGAAGAGAACTGAAAAAGCATGACTATCATGGCTGAGTTACATGGAAGAAGCCATTCATCTCTCGAGTGAACAGAGCTAAGAGAATGACCTTTGCCAAAGAACACCTAAATAAAACACATGATTTTTTGTAAAAGGGTAATATATTCAGATGAAAGTAAATTTTGTATTTTCGGCATCAAAGGGCGAAAATATGTGTGGAGGAAACCAGGGTTGCAAAAAAGCCGGCTAAAATTAAAAAAAGCCACGCCGGTGGCTTTTATTGGTTTTAACCGGCTTTTTTTGGCCAAAATTGGCCTTTTTTGGCCAAAATTGGCTTTTATGCAGTGAAGCATTTTAATTATAAACGACACATTTTGATGTGTTTTTTAATTTGTTTTAAAGACATTTAATTGAGGTAGAATTCAATATAACCCAATTTTTCAGTAATGAAGACATTGATATTGCAATAAAAGGTCATACCAATTGCTTGGTCTGGTTTACACTGACCTTAACAATCTTTTTTTTTTTTTTTTTTTATTGCTTTATATAATTAAAAAGGACAATGGTTGCTTAGTTATATATTTTATTAACTAATTTTAAGGGATATTAATAATACAAGTCTTGTTTTATTTTTCATAAACATTTATTTAAAATCACACATAAAGTCATTTGATAAAAACATCATTTCTCTCTATTAAAACAGTATTATGAATAACATATGCATTAATTTATGCATGAATATGCACTATTTTCAATAGCAACTAGCTTTTCAAAATTCTAATTCAACAAGTTTTATTTGGAGATTTTTTTTTTTTTTTTTTTTTTTTTTTTTAATTGTTCTCTTTATTTTATGCACTTCCATGTACTAAAATTTCCTCAAATGTTATATCCTTCCTAATTTCTCTTTCAACATTGTTTATTCTATGATTTTAATCTGTCCATATGGACATATCTGGAATAAGTTACATAACAGCTTAGTAGCAAAAAAACTTTACATATATAATTTTTATAAGTCGATCATTTTTATAAGTATTTTTTATATATCGATTGCTTATTATTGCTCAAGTTAAGATAATTTCAGTTATTAAACACATATAAGCTATTTAGTTTTAATCAATTTTAAAAGTAAATATCAGTATATGTAAGAATTTTCTATTTTAATGTGTGACATTTTCTTATTTTTTCATAATCTTCAAAATGTGTGCTTTGTGTAGATCCATGATAAAGAATTTCAAACCAACACTAATCAAATGTGTAATACAAAGTCTAATTTAATGCATTCTTCTGAATATTCATAATTTTTTCCCAGACATACATAATGCTTTCACAGTTGCATCCTGGCAGTTATAAGGTCATATTTATTTGACAAAATTTAATAGAAGTTTATATTTTTTTCGTAGAAAATATTTATAAGTGTATTAAAAATAAATTAATCCAAATTTTATATGAATTATCTATAAACCACCTTTTTGAAAAATAAAAGCCGGCTTTTTTCAATTAAAGCCGGCTTTTTTTAAGCGGCTAAAACCAAAAAAACCGGCCGGTTTTTTTTGGCCTGGCTAAAAGCCGGCAACCCTGGAGGAAACCCTGTACAGAGCTAAAGAAAGAGAATCTTTTTCCGACTGTCAAGCATGGGGGGGAGACGTTATGGTCTGGGGGGTGCATGGCAAGCAGTGGGTTGGTAATCTGGAGTTTATTGAATCAACAATGAACAAAATTGATTACTTGAACATATTGAAGAAAAATATCAAGGCAAGTGCCGAGAAACTTGTGGTGGAAGATGATTTTTACTTTCAGCAGGACAACAACCCCAAGCACACGGCATATATTGTGAGGTCATGGCTGCTCTACCATGAGCCAAACCAACTCCATACACCACCCCAGTCCCCAGACTTAAACCCAATAGAGCATTTGTGGGATTTACTCGAGTGGAGAATCAGGGAGCACGTAATAACATCCAAAGAAATGCTCAAATCTGTCCTGCTAGAAGAGTGGAACAAAATAACCACAGAAGAGACATCTAAGCTAGTTGAATCCATGCCAAATAGGTGAGAGAGGTTATAAAAAAAAGGGGATACCCTACAAGGTATTAACTTTTATTTACAATCCATTATCATAAAGGTTTTTTCTGGTGTACGCAGACTTCTGATGGACACGATTTGTGTCGTTCTTAAGTTATGAATTTTTGTATTATTTTATGTAACGATCAGGTGATTGTTGTTTGTACTATTTGAATTTAAGACGTTAGAGGAATCAATAAAATTTGTTTTGATTCAGAAAGATTCCATTTACTTAGTGATTGTTGCATGAACGTGGAAGATGATCGTCTGTACGCAGACTTTTGGCGGTAAGTGTATGTATGTAACAAATGGCATTACGGTGCTTCAACCTTTTCAATGTAGTGTGTTTGTAGCCGAGCTGTTCAAGGGAGCATGACTCTTTCATTGGGGACCTGATTTATTAGTCTTTTTTAAAAATCAGGTTCAGCTGGTATGGTAATATGAGAAGGTCTTCTTGGCTCATATGTTCTATATGCCAGGAATGCTCTTCTGAGCGACAGAGGTTTATTTTTCGTACTTCATATTAGGTAAAAATAGCTCCCTCTTGCTTGTGCAGTTCACTTTTGTTGGTGTATCTCAAACTTCTTCAAACCAGGGGGGGGGGGGGGGGGGGGGCTAAGTGTCAAAGTGTGCAGTTATTTCAACCCTGATTAGTTTAATCTATTTTTAATGGTGTTTTTACTTTCTTCTATCTTTACAGGAAGAAAGTATTGGTTTCATGAAAATTTTCGAATTCCAGTTTTCGACGGATTTACACGTTTTATGGGTCAGAGATTCCAAAAAACATGTTTTTACAAAATGTCTGTCTATGAGTCTGTATGTGACACAAATTTTGTGGGTGCTCTTTCTCAAGAACTAATGTGTGGAATTTAATAAAAATTTATATTCAGGTAGTCGCTGATACAGATTGGTGCTGATTAATTTTTGGTGTAAATCGCCCTGCAGGTGGTGCTGCTATGTAGCATTTTGCTGGATTTCCACAAAAGCTCTATCTCAAGAACTAATGCACGGATTTTTATAAAACTTCAGATTCCGTTAGTCCTTGACATGAATGGATGCTGTTTACATTTTGGTGTAAATCGCCCAACAGGTGGTGCTGCTATGCTGCATTTTGCAGGATTTACACTATTTTCGCAGTAGCTCTATCTCAAGAACTAATGCACACATTTTCATCAAACTTCGGATTTAGTTAGTCCTTCATATGAAATGATGCTGACTACGTGTTAGTGTAAATCGCCCAATAGGTGGCGCTGCTGTGCTGCATTTTGAACTATTTCCTCAATAGCTCTATCTCAAGAACTAATGCACGAATTTTCATCAAACTTCAGATTTAAGTATAACTTGATTAATATTGCTCTTGATTACGTGTTGTTGCAAATCGCTCAACAGGTGGCGTTTCTATGCTGCATTTGTCATGATTTGCGCAATACCTCTATCTCAAGAACTAATGCACGAATTTTCCTCAAACTTCATATTCAGTTAGACGTTGACATAAGTTGGTGATAATTAGGTTCTGGTGTAAATAACCCAATAGGTGGTGCTGCTTTGCTACATTTTGCTGGATTTACACGATTTCAGTGACAGTCATACCTCGAGAACTAATGCACAGAATTTCATATTTTTAGAATTCTCATGATGAACACAGATTGCCATTTAATTTGGCTCTGAGATAGTGAATTTTGAAGTATTGACATGTATGAGATAGAAGAAAGTTTTGTGATGGCCACAACATACTAGTTTCTGAGATGACACCAGTCTTGGCATGAGAAGCCTGATCACTTATTCTAATTTCTACCTTTGACATTAATTGTTATTTATGAATTAATAAATGTCAGCTAAAGAAAAGTTAATCAGACATATCAAATACTTATTTTGACATTAATTTAATTGATCTTTTTAAAGTAATTATTTAATTTATATGCTCTAAATCTAATAACAGTAGAGTATGAGGAAACTTGAAAAAAAAATTATAGTCTAAATATAGGTTGAATGAATTTATTATCTGAATAGCTGTCACATTTGGGAAAGTTAACTGCTATTTATGTCTTTGAATAATCATTTGATTACTTTCTCTCATTGATTTTGTGAGACCCATAAATGTGATAATGAGGACATTTCTTAGGTTTTTTTTTTATTTTAAATACTCATTTGCTGATTTTTAAACATCAATCAATGCGAAAGATATTTATGATGATATCATTTATTTAAAGTTAGAAAAAGATTTTGAGAATTTTGAATTTTAAAAAGTGTTTACATTTTAGCCTGTCATGTATATATGAAAAAGAGCTTCAGATATATATATACAGTGGTGGGATTCAGCCGGTTTGCACCAGCTCGGTAGAACCGGTTGTTAGTTTGTGTTGTTTGGTGAACCGGTTGTTAAAATGATACTTCAAATGCGAAAATCGCATTTACATTAAGTTGCTTTCTTTAAATATTTATCTGCACAACATTGTTTTCCAGGCATAATTCTGTGATAAGTCCTGATTAATTTCATTTAATAAATAATATTGCATTTGCAACAATAATATATTTTTTCTTCATCAATCCTGTAAGAGAAAATTCAACTTAAAAAACGAAATTTTGAAGAATTTTGGTAACTAAATTGACAGCCCTAGGCTAATCCCAGTTATATGGCAATGTTATTAAAAATTGCACTAACTACTTATCTATACTAATAAAAGAAAGTTTTGCTCTGTCTGTGTGTCTGAGTGTGTGCAATGGCTAGCAAAATCTATGGCACGTACGAGACTGAAACTTTTTGTGAGGCTAGCTCAAAAGTCTCCTGATGCATTTGAGACACATAATTTTAAAATTCTATTAATTAGTTGAGTTATTAATTAAAAGTCACAACTTACTCTCATTAAAAACTCAACTCGGTCCTTGCGAGAAAGAAAAAACTCTGGCGTACGCACATAAGCCTTATTTATGTATCATTTGAAAATGCAGAACGAAAAGAAGAAATTTCGGGTGTATTTTGTCGTCATTTATTAACTTACATCGGCCAAACCGCTTAGTAAATTTAAAAATGAAAGACATATTCTGAAATATCTACTTCTTAAATGCCCCAATCAATTAAAAAAAATTTCGCAGTTAACCGCTTGAAAACAATTTTCAAAAGGGGTCATTTTTCTGAGAAACTTTTTCTCACTTATTGTAACGCCCTCCAGGGTGCAATTTTGGAGGTACCGACAAACCAAAAATATGTTCTTAAAGTGAAATCCTCTTCTAATCAGTGGTGCAATTTATTTAAAACAAATATGAATTTTAACTCTTTCAAATACACTGGTAAACACAGGTCACTTCGTGCCTCACGAGGACGATATTTTTTTCTATGCTAAAAATAACTAAACGTCCGTATTCTTTTAGAGTATCTTAATAAATAGACCAGATTTACATCACCTACAAAAATTTTGAAACGTTCGAATGGGTAGAAATATTTCTTATAAAATAAAATGTGTGAAAATTTTGACGAAATCAGTGAAAATCTGAGTGTTTCGTTGGGGGCTTTACTCCTACCTACAGGGCGAAATTTTAGAGGTACTGATAAACCAATATGTTCGTAAATCTGAAACCACCTTCTTATCGATGGAACAGTCGGTTTAAAAAAATAGGAATTTTAACCCTTTACTGTATTACTGGGGGGGTGGCCTGAGCGAAAGCACCGCGACCAGGGGTCTATTGTGCTATCTCCCAAAAAAATGAAAGAGGAAAACATCCTCACTTAGTCCTTAAATAGACCAGTAGCTGACATAAAATTCAGCAGACATTTGATAGGAATGTCCTGAATTTCCCATGGCTCAATCAGATGTCGACTTATGTGTTCGAAACGGTAAGCAGCATATGCCTCACAGTGACAGAGCACATGTAAGGCAGTCTCCTCTTCATACTTACAACCCCTACAAAGAGGGTCATTAACCACCTTCATAGTACTAAGGTGTCCATTAAGTCTACAGTGTCCTGTTAACAGTTCCACCATATTTCTTAGACTATTCCTTCTGAGCCCAATGAGTTCTTTTGCCCTTTTGCTAGGGCATCCGCTATTGAGCTCTTTCGCTTGTCTCTGTCCTTTTGAGTCAAGCCATTCTTGATACTGCTGCTCTCTTAAAATTCTAAAAACACTAGTTCTAATGCAGTCCTTGGAAATGCCAATAGCTGGTTCAGGTCCAATAAATGGAGTAACCGACCCTTTCCTTGCTAGACTATCAGCAAGCTCATTACACAGGATGCGAGTATGACCAGGTACCAATGTATAGCAACATCATTACCATTACTGGCAAGCCTGTTCAAAGAGCAGTAACACTCCCAAACAATCCTAGAAGTAATTGTATGTTTCTGTAAGGCAAGTAATGCTGCCTGACTGTCAGAGTAGATATTGACAGACAGCAGGGTTGTAAAAAACCCGAATTTTTTGTTAAAAGCCCAGCCCGGGCAGGTTTTATTATAAAACCCGGGTTAAATGGCCAATTTTCCCCGGATAAATTGGGTTAAAATGCCAAAATGGGGACTATGATTCCACCTGCCTCACAAATAATAATTTTCAGGGTTGCCACTGTATAGGGAAAACTGGAAAAACTGAGGGAATTTAAAATGAATATTAAAAACAAGAAATTTTACTAAATTTTGGTACTTTTCAAAATTTATCCGTTGAAATTTTGAAAATTCTCAGAGGAATTACTCAGGGAAAATTTAATTTTTTGCTTAGCAAAGCGCAAGGAATTTGATTGCCGAAATAAGTGGCAATTCTGATCTAAAATACAATCTTTGTGAACGCTTCATAGTCTTATAGATGGGAATGACTTCATAGTCTTAATAAGGATCTCAATACATATATGCCAATATCTCCGGAAATTCCGGAGTTTCTCCGGAAATGTGTGATAAAATACGGAAGTACGGTAATAAGGTAGAAAATACGGAAATTTGAGGCAAAAAAAAAAAATCGCGAATTTCTTCGATCAATTGCGGCAAATTAAAAAAAAAAAAAAAAACTAATTTTGTCATTCGGTCGGTGAATTATATCGTGAAAATTGTCTATTAGTCGATAAAACCGCGATTTTCTACAATCGCTCGCGACAGAAAATCGCAAATTTCGCCAACCGATCGTTGAAAAAGTTGCAACTCTTGTCAGTCAGTCGCTGCAAATAATCGTGAAATTCATCAATAGGTCGTTGATAAAAATCGCAAATTTTTTCATTCTGCAAAAAACTCTAATTTCTGTGTCAGCCGCGGCAAAATATCGCGAATTGAATTAATCAGTTGAGGAAAAAAATATCCTGAAGTCCTGTAATCGGCCAATGATAAAAATCGCGAATTTTGTCAATCACTCGCTGCGCTGTAAAAAAATTACGAATTCCGTTAGTCATTCGCGGCAAAAAATTGCTGTTTTGGTCAATCTGTCATGGCAAAAAATCACTGTTTTCGTCAGTCAGTCGCGGCAACAAATAGCGCTTTTCGCCAGGCAGTCGCGGCAAAACATCGCTGTTTCGAAAATATAAGGCATTCGGTTCCGAAAATTAAAAAAATCGGTCATCAATCCGAAAATTTGGACATAAAAAATAGCGCGAATTTCGACAATAATCAATTCCATCAAAGTAATCAATTTCGTCAATCGTTCATAAAAAAAAATCGCCAATTTCGCCAAAGAATCGCGGGGAAATTGCGAATTTCGTCAGATGATTGTGGAAAAAACCCCGCAAATTTCGTCAAAAGGTCGCAAAAAACGCACAAATTTCGTGAAAAATCGCAAAACCCCCCCGCAAATTTCGTCAAAGATTTCGAAAAACAGCAAATTTCGTCAAAAATATAACGAATAACGCAAATTTCGTCAAATGATCGTGAAAGAACACTAATTTTGTCAAAGGGGCGCAGAAAAAACATATAGTTAGTGTCGGAAGTGGATTTCCCTCACCCCTCTGCTGTAACCTTTCAGAAAAATTTCTGTGAATTTCAGAATTTTTTTTTTTTACTCATAATCACCCCTGGTTAGTGAGTCGAGGCAAAAAATCGCGATTTTCGTGAGTGAGTCGCGGCAAAAAAGCGCGATTTTCGTCCGTCAGTTGCGGCAAAACATCACGATTTTCGTCCGTCAGTTGCGGCAAAACATCGCGATTTTTGTCTGCCAGTCGCGCCAAAACATCGTGATTTTCGTCTGCAAGTATTGGCAAAACCTCGCGATTTTCGTCTGCTAGTCGCGGCAGAACATCGCGATTTTCGTCAGTCAATTGCGGCGAAAAATCGCAAATTTTGTTAATTGGTCGCGGAAAAATGTCACTTTATTTTTTTGTAGGGAAAAAATAGTCATGTAATTTCACACAGTTATATCAATTGCGGATTTTTTGCTCTGTAGGGATAAAAAAAAATCCATTTTTATAATTTTATTATAAAAAATTATTAATATATTAAAAGTAAAAGTAGATTAAGTGACCTTTATTTAAATTAAGTTTGTTTTGATAAATGCAAAAGCTGCAAGAGGACTGAGAATATTTGTAAAAAACTATGTGCAACTCCTGAAATTACTCCTGAAACGTGAACATTTTACTCCTGAAGAGTGTCCAAAAACTCCTGAAATTTAACTGTTTTACTCCTGATACAGTCTTTACAATGTTGGCATCTATGTCAATATTTTTCTCTGTTGTTAAAATACATATATATATATATATATGATCCCTATGACAAACAAATTTTAAGAATTGCAAAGCTATCAGTTGTGTGTTATTTAATAAAATATAACTTAAAAAAAACTTGCTCCTTTGAAATTAACATAAGATAGTAAATGTTGATAAAAAAAATATCTTACAACAAAAATTTTTTCTTATATGTATATACAGGATGTCCACTCTCAACGGTGTTAGTAGGAGAGCTGTTGAAAATTTTTGAGTAGGTATTTGAGGCACCCTGAAAATTTGTGCAACACTTCTTTTGTAATGCCTGAATAAGAATACAAAATCGAATGTCTGGCTGAAGGATCGTGGCCCAAAACCTGTGCCAGACACGTGTCAAGTGCCATTTTTTGACACTACCCAAAAAAGGTATTTGAGGCACGCTGAGATTGAAACAGAATAATATTTATACTTAGAAAAAAATATTTTGAAAATGACAGGCACTTTAGTCGGCCCAAAAACTGTGCCAGACACGTGTCAAGTGCCATTTTTTGACTACCCAAAAAAGGTATTTGAGGCACGCTGAGATTGAGGCACAATAATATTTATGCTTAGAAAAAAATATTTTGAAAATGACAGACACTTTAGTCGGCACAAAAACTGTGCCAGACACGTGTCAAGTGCCATTTTTTGTCTGGCACAGGTTTTGGGCCACGATCCTTCAGCCAGACATTCAATTTTGTATTCAGGCATTACAAAAGAAGTGTTGCACAAATTTTCAGAGTGCCTCAAATACCTTCCCTAAAATGTTTAACAGCTCTTGGACTATGTCCAATGGCTAATTCCTAAATCGTTAGTCATAGACATATAGTTCAGATTACAAAAAATGTTATAAATTGTGGCAAAGAAATATTTTAAAAGCGATTTGGGTCAATAAAAACATTTCTTAAAAAATTACAAAATTTAAGTTTTTATACGGCCCCCCGGTCCTATAAGTTATATTTAGTAAAATTTTCCTATTACACTGACAAGACAGACAAAAAAAGTCCTGTTCATATAAAACTAAAATTGACTGAGTTATGAAACTTTAAAAATGCATGACTTATACCACTTTTCTGCATCTGAACACAAATGAGTTTGGCCATGCTTTGAGAGGTCATATACTAAGTGCTTAAAATATTTGAAGAACTTTTCATGTGTATCTGCGCTTTGAAAAAAATAGTACAAGTGTTACAATTGAGTTAACTTTTATTAAGTTTCAGATTGGCTAAAATTATTGTATTTTAACATATGTTTTATTTTGTAAGGATTTGAGACTATTTCTTTTAACAAATATTATGATACTTTATTTAACTTCAACGATCGTATGTATGTTTTCCCAGTTCAAAATTTGTACTCGAAATTTAACTCACTTTCAAATATCCGATTGAGATTAAATTTTACATATATACTGATGTAAATCAGATGATAATCTAATATTATGATTTTTGGTGGTTACCATTCATACTTATTTTACAGGATAACACACAAAATTTCAGATAGACTAAAAAAGAAGTAAAAAAAAATTTAGATTAGATAACACAAGACTGTTATAATTGTGTTTTTTAACTTTTGTGTATTTTTTAGCACTGAATCCGAGAATTACCCTAATTTTTTACCATCATCTCCAGGATGTTTTGCAAATCATAAATTTGCAAAGTTAAAAAATAACAAAAATCAGATACTATAAAATAGAGGAGATGGCTACCTTTGATAATTGATTTTTATCTACTTTTTAGCACTGAATCTGAAAATAACCTTCATTTTTAACCATCACGTTATAATTTTTTTGCAAATTGTAAATGTCAAAGTTAAAATATATCAAAAATACTATAAAACAGATGTAAAACTTTTTTTATTTAATTTTCTTGACGTGATGGTTAAAAATGAAGGCCATTTTTAGCTTCAGCGGCAAAAAATACATAAAATAATTTAATAAATATAATAAGTTTAGTAAATATAATACTCTTGAAGCTAACTGAAAAGCTTAAATTTTAGTTTTAAGTTAAAAGCTAACACGTTTTAAAATTATAGGGTTCCCAATCTAAAAGTGCAAGTAAATTAGTAGAAATATATTTTCTAAGATTCAAAGAAGTGAATAAATAAAACAAACTAACCATAAACTGTTAACAAATATATCATTTGTTCCTTTCCAGAAATATATTTAAAAAAAACCCGGGTTTTTTACATGGGTTTTTTATAAAAAACCCAGCCCGGGAGGGCAGCTGGGCAGGTACCTGGGCAGCTACCCACTACAACCCTGACAGACAGGCCACTATACCCCTCTCAATGCAAATGTAACAACACATAAGTATTGCATAGACCTCTGCCTGAAAGACAGTGGCGTATCTACCCAGTGGGTAAAAGAAGGATGTACCATCAGCTGGGCAGCACATCCCAGCTCCCGTACCAGTATTCATCTTGGAACCATCAGTAAACCAGATCATACCAGTCTTAAGCTCCATTACAGAAAGAGTCTCCCATTCAGCTCTAGAGTGAAGACTAACTCTGAACGACTTATCAAATACATGCTTTAAAGGCATGCCGTCACCCTTCATGATAAAGACTAGATGCTTACAGATTTTACAGTTAAGCCTGCCCCAAGTAAGATACCCTGAGTAACTCTGCCACTGCCCATGTAAAATGAGTCTATAAGAGCAGAGCAATGCTTCTGCCTCAATAATCATATGCAGTGGGTACATACCCAACAGCAGCTCCATAGCAGATGTAGGAGTTGTCCTAAGTACACCTGTCATGGACAAGCAGATCATCCTCTGCAGTTTTGCTAATTCTGACTTCGCAATGTCAGTCATTGTTCTTGACCACCAAGCTATACTGCCATAATTGATCATAGGGCAGATCACCATATTGTATATCCACCAGATCACTTTTGGGCTGAGTCCCCATGTTTTGCCAATAGCATTTCTGCATGACCAGAAAATCTTTTTGGCCTTATTGATGCAGTAATCATGTGTCTCTTCCAACACAATCTCTCATCGAAATAGACACCCAGATACTTCACCTCCTTTGACCAACTCAAAGTGCGTCCATAAAACAATTTCATTGAATTTGATTGATTTTTTCCTAGTGAAAGCAACAAGAGTCGTCTTTTCTGGGTTAACAGAAAGACCAACATCCCTGCACCACCGCTCTACCTTCTTAAGGATATTATTGAGGATATCTGAAAGAATATTTTCAAACTTGCCTCTAATGATGATGACAATATCATCAGCACACCCAATACAGTATCCACCATGCAGATGAATCTCAACAAGGAGTCCATCCACCACCAAACACCAAAGTACAGGAGAAAATACCCCGCCCTGTGGGCAGCCCTTCTGTGCCTTAACATGAATTGTATCCCCCAACAACTCAGCATGGATGGACCTATCCCTGAGCAGACAGTTGATCCAATTCAAAGTTACTTCATCCGCACCCCTATTGGCCAATGCCCTAAGGATGGCATCCGTAGATACCTTATCAAAGGCACCCTCAATATCAAGAAAGACTGCCAAAGCAGTTTCATTTGCCTTAAAACTTTTCTCAAGAACAAAGGAAAGATTATAAAGAGCAGTGTCAGTTGACCTGCCAGTCTGATAGGCATGCTGGGAGCTCGAGAGTGGCTTTACACTCAAGATATGTTCTCTGATGTGCCTATCCATTAACTTTTCCAATGTCTTAAGCATGAATGATGTTAAATTAATTGGTCGGAAAGATTTTGCTTCAAAATATGTGTCTTTCCCAGGTTTAGGGATAGAGACCACCTTGGTATGTCTCCATGCATTTGGAATGTATCCAAAAGTGAGACATGCCCTATAAATCTGACTAAGCACTGGGACCAAAATCGTTTTCCCCTTTTGCAACAAAACAGGTACGATTCCGTCCATACCCGGAGTTTTGTAAGGGCCAAATGAATCAATAGCCCACAAGATCCTGTCATGAGTGATGATATCACCAGCAAGATTCCAGCACTCCTTACTGCTACTAAAAGCAGCAGGTGTGCTTGGAGCTACATCTTTGTTACCACTGGTGGAATCAGGAAAATGAATCCTCATCATTTCTGAGAGAATCTCCTTTCCTGTTTCAGCATACTGCCCATTTGCCAATTTAATGGCATTCAGACTAGAACTACTATCTCTAGCCATAATTCTCATAAGTTTAGCACTAGTAGAGACATCATTAATACCATCACAGAAGTTTTTCTAAGAGTCATACTTGGACTTCCTGATGGCCTTATTATATGTGGTGAGTGCAGACTTATATTGCTGCCAGTCACTACCCTTCTTGGCTTTATTAAAAGCCCTGCGGGTAATTTTCCTGAGTTTGCTAAGCTCAGAAGACCACCAAGGCACAGGCCTTGGGGAGCTAGCAACAGGAGGTTCACAATTGTTATAGTAAGATTGGAGAATGGCCTGTTGCACTGAGTCAACAGCCAACTCCACGTCCGAAGAATTATTATAACTTAACTTACCCTTTAAAGACAGGATCCTTTCTTCAAGTTCCCTGCAGTAAGAATGCCAGTTTGTTTTCCTGGCATTCCTCTTCATCATTGCTGGTTCAGTTGTCCCTGCAATGTTGAACATAATTAATCGATGATCTGATAATGAAATAACATCTGACACCCTCCAATCTCTAATGATGTCATAGCAGTTTCTACTGCAAAAAGTGACATCAAGAACCTCCCTCCTATTTTTAGTAATAAAGGTTGGCTCATTCCCCCTATTAAGAATATACAGGTTATAAACCAAAATATATTCTAAGAGGTCATCTCCTCGTTTGTTGCAGTCTGTGCTACCCCAAACAGTATGATGTGCATTTGCATCACACCCGAGCACTAACTTGTGCCCCTTCCGAGAACAGTAACCCATGAGAGCTTTTGCCTCATCAGAAAGAGGGTCCTGTTTCTCAAATGGAAGATAAGAAGACAAGATAATTATCTTATCTGGCCCATTTTCACCCTGAAAATCCACCTTGACGGCAACACAGTCACCACTCAGGTAGTTCACCATATTAATTGCGTTTAGCCTTGGGCTGACATAAATGCAAGCTCTCGGCCTGGGACAGGTTCTATCATAGTAGAGCCTGTCCTTTCTACATCCTAGACCAAGAATGTTGCCATTCCCAGTCCAGGGCTCCTGAATAAGAGCAATATCAACCTTCCCTTCAGAGATCATCTTTCCTAAAGTAGCAGATGAACCCTTACTGTGATGGAGGTTGATCTGAGCTACCTTTAAATGGGTCATCTGGTTTATTTATGACCAACAACCTCCTCAGAGGTAACCATATCCTCCGTGTCCTCAGCCAACAACTGTTATACTTCATCCAAAAACATGGAGGGGGAATTATGTTGGACAGAAATATTTTCAAGTTTAGCATTAATTTCTTTAATACTACTTGTTTTACTTACCTGAGAGGAAGTTTATGTAGCCAGAGCTTCAGCCTCCTTCTCTCTCATCTTTTTAGCATTTGGATCATTCAAAATTTTGAATGATCCCTTGTCAAGGCCGGTATACACCTTGTAATCAGCTCTTTTTATAGCTTCAGAGGCAACAACATCAACCTCAAAGATCCAACAGATGGACTGGGGTTCTGCAACATGGTCCAGAACACGCCAGTCACCAGTCTTCAACTCCGGGTTATATCTGTTGAGCCTCTTGAGCAGCTCAATGGTATCTTTGGTGTAAACATCCCTTGTTTTGAAAGCCACCTTGACTGGTTTCGGCATCTCATTCATGGCAAGTACCTTGAGGGGAATATCCTCAAAGACGGTAGTATTGCCCTGATATGAGGTCCTAATCCAGTCCTCAGTGGCATCTCCTTCATAAGTGAAAATTAAGGCTCCATTAACAAGCCTGGAGTCATTTATCAGAGGCAAGGGCTTATCATCAGGAGTCTCATCAACACATCTGATGACATCCCTTGAGATTATATCTACCTCTTCCTGTGTCAGCCTGGTCACTGGAAAGTCTTCCTTAACTACAGCTAACTTCCTAGTTGCTGCTACAGCAGCAAAGGACCTTTGGATATCCTCCTTAGGTCTTTTTGCTATTGCCAACATCTTAGGTGAAAGTGTCAAATCTGTCACCTTCCTTTTACTTCCACTTTCCCTTGAACCCTTTGGTGGAGCATTAGCAGTGTTGGTTTCCACCTCCTCCCGCTTCTGCTTCCTCCATTGGTTTCTTTTTTGGGTCTTAGTGAGTACTTTCGGCCCTCCTGTAGTGGTTCCAGAGTGTTCCCCACCTAGGTGAGTTCCACCTCTGTCTCCACTAACAGTCATGCCGATTTCCTCCTTCTGACATACTGCACTTTTCTCCGAAGAGTCAAGTACAGTCTTCAATTGGTTTTCACTAAAAGTGACCCCCAATCTTTGTTTTCCATTTTTCCCACTATTACAACCACTGTCGACCCTGGAACTCAATAATATTTCCTGATCAGCAATAGTTGTAACCATAAGAAAATTTAATATCCACAGTAAACTTCCCCCCCCCCCCCTAAACCTAACGCTACCGAGAGAGCTCACCTCTGGGACCGTTTTCTAAAAAACATTCCTTAAAAACGATATTATGGTAGCACGCCACTCCTCTCCCCCACACAGCATTCAAACTGGAGACCTTTCCCACACCCAACTGGATGCCACTAGGCAGAGCCCGAAAAGCCGGTACTGGGTCCCCATAAGTTCAAATGCCGAACGGGGAAGATCGGTATTGATACTATCATAACCAAGAAGTAAGAAACTGAAAAGAGAAGATTAAAAAGAGTGAAACAAAGAGGAAAGGATAGACAACTAAAATGAGAAGGAAAAGAAGAAAGATCGCTCAGGAATCCGGGGTCGCGAAACCCGTGAAAAAGAAGGTATCCCCCTGAGGGAAATTTTAACCCGTACAAATACACCGGCAAATGCAGGTCATTTCGCACCTCGCGGAGACGATTTTTCTGTGCTAAATGCAATTAAATGACCGCATTTGAACACAATCTTTTAAGAGTATCTCAAATTCAGATGGCACAGAGATTATCAATAGATCAGATTTACATCATCTATACAAAAATTTTGAAACATTCGGACGGGTAGAAATATTTTTTACAAAATAAAAATGTGTGAAATTTCGACGAAATCAATGAAAACCTGAGTGTTTCTTCGCGGTTTCGCTCGCTTTCGGTGTGCATAGATTCCACAAATCAAATTGAGCAGAAAGTAAAGTACCAAATAGCATATACTTTCAATTCAATATTTTTTTTTCATTAAAAAATATAAATTCAGATAAAATAGATTTAAAGATATAAAATCATACAAATTTCAGGTTAATTTAAGGGTCATTCATCGCAGGCCCAGGCAGTGTTATTATTCGAGTGAACAGTACTTTGCTTTGGCACGGAATGTTCCCTGTTATTGCTGATCTATAGCTAATACTTAAATCATCAGATTTAGATATATACTTCCAACTGCATATTTTTTTATATTGTTCTTCATATCTTAGAAGTTTTTAAAATGAAAATAGTTATTTTCATAGATGTAACAAATCCGAAATTTTGATAAGTTCCTCGAGTAGAAAAACATTTTTCCAGCTCTTACAAATGAAAAGACATTGTATGATCCAAACTTGCCGAATCATGATACTTTGTATTTTACGAATCAATGTCTGGCCTTTTTTCTTTTTAACTAAGAAATTGTAAAAATTCTTAAAATTTCTAAATGTCATAACCCGAGAAGTTTTGGTCGTGCAAAAATTTGTCTCACTTGTTATAGCATGGATAATAATTTTCTAAATGTGTTATATACAACTTTAGGTCATGAACATAGGTTAATTCTTAAACTTATATTTTTGCTATTTTTATATTATATTGTTTTGAGGACTTAATTTGTGCCGGAGCCCACCGGATCTTAGCTCTGGTATTTCTCTGTTTTTAGTAAATATTTAAATATTGGTCGGAATTTTCACAGGAGCTCATAAACACAAGGCTCCGGAGCCCAGTGCAATAGCACTTCTGAAAAACCGAAGCCTAAATTCCCCTTTCCTTTCCTTCCCATCTCCAAGATTCCTTTGCATTCTTTTTTTATCAAAACACTTATACGTGAGGATGAAGGAGATGTTTCAACTCAATTTTTATATGAGTATCTGAACTTGGGCTGGCTCAAGCTATATCTGAATTACATTCAAAATTTTATTTATTCATGTGTATCTAAAATAATCCTCCTTAAAAATTACGTATTATATTTTATTTCAAATCATTTTAATGCTATTTTGGTTAGAATAAAGGGAAACAGGAATCGTACTTTTCTATTCTATTTGCAAATTTATGTCTGGTATTGATGGCGGCGACGTGTTGATACGAAACGATTGATCAAGAGACTAAACAATGAATTTGCTTACAGTTCAATTTTCTTTTGTGACATTATGATAATTTTTAATTGGCAGGTTTATTTTATTTTTTGATTTAGATATCGAACCTGAAAAGAATATTTTCTGTTTTTAATCAGTGGGCATCAGCTTGAGGTTTTGTTTGTTTGAAGTTTTTAGTTTTCTATTTTGTATGAGTATAAAAATCACGTTAGAGATTTTTCTGTTTATTTTGTAACATGAACGATGCCCATGCTAAGGCTCTGCTCTGCAGATTTACGAAGTTTACGGTTGTTAGCATTGCAGAATATTAGGGTTCCAGTACTTTTTTCTTAGAAATTAAGCCCTGATTGTTTTGATGCATTTTCTGATAGAAATTATGATCAGGGTTTCATGATTTCTGAATATTTATTAACATTCTTTTATAGGGTAACATGTTTCAGGATTTTTTTCACTGTACCAAATGATCAAAGTTTTTTTTAACAGTGTTCTTTTAATATTGGAAAGTGTTTCATAATCTATGTGTGATGTTTCATTTTTCTTTCATTTTTGTATATCAAAAATCCTTCGGGCAGCGAACCGGTTGTTAAATTATTTGAATCCCACTACTGTATATATATACACTGTACTATATACTGTATATTAATTGCTTCTTTTAATTGCTGTATATTAATTGTATTTTAATTGCTTCATATCGCCAGTTTTCGGTGCTGTTTCGCTGTGCTGTTTCGCTATATACTGTATATATATATTTTTTTTCGAATAAGTATCATTATATATATTTTTTTTAATAAAAAATATCATTGATACCAAAAAGACACTGACTATATACAGGTGTCCTTTTTTTACTTTGAAGACTAAATAATCGCAATTTTAAAACTCTAGGGAAAATGTAACATTTCCCTTCCATCTGCTGCCTGTGTGCTTGATGTTTTCCCCAATCATGTGTGTGAACAATCATGATGTTGTCAAACTAAGGGCAATCGAAGCTTGTTTATTAGCATATTGAGGTTTTTTAATTAACATCTCGGCTAATTGTAAAAAATCTGAATATCAGGTGCATTGGGACCTGTCTTTTATACATCATTATCCAAATTTTAAATCTGAATGTGAGATTTCTGTAGCCATCATTAATAGACAGACTTCTAAGCAAAAATTTTCTTTTACTAAAATACAGATAAGTAGGATATTTTTAACATAGTTTACAGGATGAAACGTGAAGAAATTTAAAGTAAAAAATACAACTTGATAACTTTAACTTTTTACTGACTTCAAAAAGGAGGAGATTATCAATTCGACGCGTATGTATGTTTTTTTTTTTTTTTTTTTTATGTATGTTCACCGATATCTCCGGAACTTTTTGTCCAATTTATGTGATTTTTGTTTTAATTGAAAGAGGATACTCTCGAATTGGTACCACTTCCATTTCATCGAAATTGATTGAGTAGTTTTTAGTAATTCAACAAAAACCAATAAAATGAAGGATTTCACCCAAATTATCTTTCATTGTTGTAACCGGTTTCTCAATCATAAGCATAAAACTATGTATTCATATACGTTAGCGCCAAGTTGTCGCAAAACTTGGAGCAGTTACACTTATTATCGCCAAATTTGCCGACCAAAATAAGTCGCCATAAATGAAGCCAACTTGGCTATAACTGACTAATTTGGCGATATTCCCATTCAAATTCAGTAATGGATCTTCCCCAATCTGTTTCTTCACATTTTCTAATCGACAGTCATATTTAATATACATTGATTAAATATACACCATTATTTCAAATGCTAAATAATACAGAAGCAAACTAACTTAATACAAAACAATAATTTAGTATACAATAGTTTAGTTTAATTAAACACATAACAACAGACTGGCGGCACATAATATATATATATATATATAATATTGGTACTTCTTAGTTATCCCATCGACCAAATTGCTGTCGCCGTATTGCAAGATTAAATGCCAATAATGGTTTGCCATTAATTAATTAATTGTAAGATTAAATGCCATTAATGGCCAGTAAAACCATTAATTTGACGTTTTATTTGTATTTTTATTAATGTTTTACTAATTTATTTGTTCTATCGTTATTTAAAATAAAAATTATGTCAATTTGTATAATTTGGCGAGTGGTTTGGCGATTTATATAATTTGGCAAAATTGATCGACGGGATAACTAAGAAGTACCATAATATTATATACATACCTATATTATATTAAACAGTTATATGTATGAATGCTTTTTGATTGCCTTTAATATTTCCACTAGATAACATTAATGATATGGGGGTGTATAGGGGCCTTGGAGAGAAAATGAAAATTTCACGCATATTTTCTGACAACTTACTTAGTTATCCTGTTGACCAATTTCGCCAGATTATATAAATCGCCAAACCACTCGCCAAATTATACAAATTGGCGTAATTTTTATTTTAAATAATGAAAGAACAAATAAATTAGTATAACATTAATGAAAATACAAATAAAACGTCAAAATAAAAATCACTTGATGACGTAAACACATGTATCTTGCTTAAAGTCAAGTGAATGTGACATTTACGATCAACCATTATTGGCATTTAATCTTATAGTTTGGCGATAGATTTTTGGTCGACGGGATAACTAAGTAGTACCACTGTCTCATATACACAAGCAAGTTTTTCAATATTTATAAATTTATTTATTGTAAACAACCATTTGTCTACTTTTATATGCAAACAGAAGTTGAGCCAAGATCCCTATGCTGTTAAAGTACAAGATAAACAACATAGAAAGAAATAAAAGGAATTACTCTAATTAGTATTACAGACGGCATTGTTATGGTGCAGTGTATTTACATGGCACAGAACTTAAACATCAGTAGGCATAAGCATAATGGCGAAAGCAAATCAGTGAGTTACGCAGTCAAGAAAACATTTGAATTGTATCCAGAAATGAGAGCAAGTAAATTTGAATCAGATTGCCCGATAAAAGCAAAAAGTGTGCGATACTAACAGCAAACATGGTTTAGGAAATGCGAATATCATAAGCTGCTTCCGAAAGTTTTATATGTTTTGCAGTACCTATACTCACTAAAATACATCAGTTACTATGCAGACCAATGACACTTTAATCAAGACTATTAAATGAGCATGACGAGGAATTTCTAATCTTCCGTAATCGAGCCCACAGTTAAGGCTAGCGTGAAACAAAAAAAAAATAGCAGCAGCAATTGGTTTAATGTAAATGTGGGTATCATAAAATATTTAATTTGTGAAACTCTTCAATGCACCAAATCATATTAGCTCAGAAACATCAATTGGCAGTGGACACAATAACGGTAGATTACTTAATAGTTTTAAAATCTCTACTGCCCAACGTATTGCAGATGATGATGCAATAAGAAGCATAAATGCCTAAGTGAGTTAAACTGATTTTGTCAAGAAAGATTACAAACAAAAATAAACAAAATGCCGTCATGATGCAATGAGTTCTCAATTTCTCTATCAGAATCTTTAGATTTGGCAAAAGATTAAGCAAATAATTTAAATTATGAATAAAAGTACCATGCTGAAACGCTTAGCATACATTTAAGCACATTGGCATTACGTATACATTATACATTACATATTGGCACTTGCATAATATCTTCATATAAGAAAACATTAATGCCACCAAAAAATAAATTGTTTTTAAATTCTTGAAACCTCAAATGAATTATATATAAATTCTCTTTTGACACCATGGAAATTTCATCAATGACCAGCCATTTGAGGGAACGCCATTTAAGACTTTCCCCCTGTAATCTTTTCACGATCAGTTTTTGATAAGTTATTCGGTTGCCTTGTCATGTACCCTAATGGCTCCTGGTACATGTAAACTCCGTCAATAGGTGTGAAGACCTCGAATTTACCTATAAATTATACCTCTGAGGTGCCTTGCCAGATGAAGGTCTCGTCATCTGATTAAGCTTCTAAATTACGAGATCAACATGAGTAGCAATGTGCAGGTGCTAAACAACAAGATATAAATGTTAAGTAACCGGCATAAAAAAGTTCATAATTAAGAAATAGGCACTGTCGATAGTAAAACGATCTAGGCGTTCATCAGGTTTATTGCCGCTACGTGGCGATTAGGTGGTCTCCTACGCCGATGCCAGGTATCAAATCTGTTCATCTTGGGCAACCCGGAAGATAAGAGCCTGGTCATCGGTTAGAAAGTATGAAAAATAAGTCATTGGGTTTCTCTTTATTTCATAGAGCATTTTTAGTAAGCCAAAGAACTTTTTATTGTCAGTTTCCAAAGTTCAATATTTTTTCATGCGAACAGCATCTCTTGTCATTCTACCCGTGTCCAAATAGAGAAACAAAAATATTTAATTAAAAAATAAAGCTATTAAATCTGAAGAAGAATAAATGTAATATATATATAAAGAATTTTCACAAAAAACCTGTGTTATTAATGTACACACAAATCTGGACAAAAGTATTTACTTATCAAAATAACATCTTTAAAAGTAAAAGTCTGTAATTTCCTCCAAAAGAATCATGCAAAAATTGTAACTCAAAAAAAAAAAAAAAACTAAAAAGTGAAAAATAAACTTTTTTACCAAAAATAAAACAGACTTCAAAAACTACTACAAAGTAAAAAATAATTTTTTTACATAATAGTTAATAAGAAATTAAATTAAGAGCATTGTATTTACCATGCGTATTATTATATTTATGTACATTAATTTGATTTTTTGGAGTCTGTGCCAGCCAAGCCAAATTCAAAATTAAAATTGTTTATCCAATACAAATCGTAACAAGATTCAGCAAAACCGTTTAGAAAAAATAATCTATTCTCAATCAACTCTGACACCATTCTGCATTTGAAAATCTGTGTTTGGCTACGATTTTTTTACATAATAGCCTGTATAAACGCATTAATTTTACAATAACCCTTAATTTAGCACACATAATTACAACTAATCTCACTTGAAAATACACGTTTATAAAATCAGATGAAATGTTTCAAAAATGGTAACTAAATAACAAATCGTAAAAAAAAACTCGTAGATATTTGGATGTGTGTCTGTTGGATAATTATACTTAACTTCGTTTGGCTGGCACAGACTCCAAAGAATCAAATTAATGTACATAAATATAATAATATGCATGGTAAATACAATGCTCTTAATTTAATTTCTTATTAAATATTATATAAAAAAATTATTTTTTACTTTGTAGTAGTTTTTGAAGTCGGTTTTATTTTTGGTAAAAAAGTTTATAGTGATAACTTTTAAAATTAATTGTATTAAACAGAGTTTGTGGTTATAGTTATATTGAAACTATCAATTGGTTTATTCTCTGTAAAAGTGAAAAAAGTTATGACTATGGATAATCATCAATTGTTTTGAGGACCTTTTCTGTCATTTTAAGCTATACCTGTGTTCCAATTCTATACCATTTCACACAAAATATCATTGCCTTGGCTGCTTCAAAATGTAGTTTTCTCTCTGTGAAATTAGAAGGAGCCTATATATTTTGTGTCATATATGTTTTAATTATAAATTACTAATTACAATAAGACATATATTATAGAGATTTATTTTGTGTTTGTAGTGCTGATTTAGCTTATTGTTGTAAAACAGTCATCACATAAATAATTTTGTTACATGTTAACTTTTTCCCTTAAATCCATTGTAACATATACTTTCTTGTTATGTAGAATGTGATGAAGAATTGTTTGAAGATAATCCTGAAGAATATATTCGTCGTGATATTGAAGGTTCAGGTAGGTTAATTTTTTCAACTTTTTCCTGTATGTTGCAAGTGAACAAATGAGTGTGCAGAAGCCTGGTACTTGAATTCCTCTTGTATGCTTAATCTCTTGTGTAATGTGCTTGAATTCCTCTAGCCTTGTTGCTAGAGGAATTCAAAATCAACCAATAGCACAATTTTAAACTTCAATATTTTATGAAAATGATTAAGATGGTTTTAGTAAAAATAGATTTTGTAATAGTATACGAACATCTTAAGTTGAATTCATAAAAGTTTAAAACTTTCAGAATATTAAAAAGGTGTTATCTTTACGTTAAAAAAAAAAATCTTTCTTTCAGAACTATGGTTTGAGGTTGACGTTATCAGTATTGAAATGAAATATAAAACAGCTGTTATTCATATATCTTTTTCTCAATAACTACTGAGGTGAATTAAATTTAATTTTTGACGGAAAACAAGTTTTTTTTTTCAGCGAAATCACGTAATTATTGTACTTTTTTTTCCCTTTCAGAAACGATCAATTTATAATTTAATCATTAAATACAATCAGAAAGTATATTTTTATGTCATTATGTTTGGAACGCTTATGGAGATTCTAAATCAGGATGTCTTATCCAATAAAGTATATGCGCTTATGAAACCGTTTTCACGTTTTCTATAAAATGGTCGAAGGATTGGTCAATTTCCTGCAAACTTTTAACAGAGTAAGTAAAACATTACACTTTTAGGTAGCTTTCATTACAAAAAGCTACCTATTGCAGTCGTCTGGAGGAAAGCACTTCCGGAAAATTTTGATATATTTTCACTGATCATGACCCCCAAAACCACCCTCAGTTAAAATATGATATATGACTTTTGTCATGCAATACCTCTTGTATTTATTAACTGATTTGGATGAAATTAATTGTATGCATAGTACATAACATGCCAAAGTCTCGATCAAGTTCGTTGGCCAGCTTCATCCACCATCTTTTTTCAAAATGGCGGCCATTTAAAATTTTAAAAAAAAATTTACAAATAAAAAAACAGTGCAAATAAACTAAAATCTGAAAAATATAATTTTTTCTTAAGAGTTTGACCTTGATACAAGGATTCCAGAGCATATTTTGTTTTGTCTTTATCTTAAAAAATGGCTGAGATATAGCAGTTTGAATTTCTAGGGTGGCTGACAATCTGATTTTCGTCATGCTGTAACTCTTGTATTTATAAATTGATTTGGATGAGATTGATTGTATGTATAGTACATACCAATGTCTTGACCGAGTTCATTGGCCAGCTTCATATGCTATCTTGTTTCAAAATGGCGGCCATTTGAACCATACACTGTTGTGCAATGCTTAAATATTGTTTGTTAATATCCGTTACCTACAAATTCTCGCCAAGCTTGGCGACACTTGGCGAAATATTGCCAAAGTTGGTGACCAAAAATAAGTAACCATAAATGATGCCAACTTGGCTATAGCTTACTAATTTGATGCAATTCTCATTCAAATTCAGTATTGACTAATATTCTCTTATCACTATCAGGTTCATTGCATTTTAGCTTCTTAAAATTTGAGTAAAATTAGCTTAAACTTGCAAAATATGAAAACCAAAATTTATGAAAGCTACCTCTTCCTCCCGTCACATGCCAAAAAGACTTTTTAATTTCTTCTTTTTTATTTATTTATTTTTTTTTTTTTTTTGGAAATTTCATAAAATTATATGTTTGTCATCTCAATTAATATACCTTCTTCCACTGAAAAGCAGTATTCTGGAAAAATGTTTCTTATCAGTTACCGTATTTTCGGGTGTATAGCCCGCGGGTTATACAAGAAAAAAACATTTGGAACAGCCGCTGCGGCTTATACACGGTGCGGACTATACAAAGATTTGTTTTAAAAAAAGAAACGGAAAATCGTGATTTTTCTATAATTTTTAAACCCGAAAAAAATTCAAAAATCGTCGAAATTTGTAAATTTTTTCGCTATGCCGCGAAATTTAAAGAATTTTCCCGTGTTTGTAATTTTTTTTACTGTTTAAATGCTATTATTATTTATTTCTGTCTTTGGAAATAGAGATATTATTGGTTTGTTTATGACGGACTCAGAAACTTCCGATTTTGAAGGATTTTCCGATTCCAGTGATTAAAATAAATATTATTGAGCGAATTACTGTGTGCCTTTTTATACAGTAGTTTTATATTACTTATAGTAATTATTGTTTAAAATAATAATAACATATTTTCTAGAAGGTAAAATGCCATTAATGGCTCCAGTTGTATATTACATCCAGTTCTCTCAAAGTTACTGTTGTGATAATCAGTGGTGTAGTCGTAAAAAAAGCAGAAGGCATACGCTCTAAGCAGAGGGTATACGCTAAAAGCAGAGAGTATACCCTACAGTGTATATACTATGGGTTTTTTGAGAAACAGGGGGTACATGGTGTTCCTTAAAAAAATCCAGAGGGTATACGGCGTATACTACCGTATACCCTCCACTACATCCCTGGTGATAATTTACCTATTATCTGCTGCTGCAATTCAAAAAATTAAACTGAGATAAATGGTATTTAATGTTTGCCAGAAATGTATGCAATGAGCACAATTTACATTTACTTTTTGACATGAAAAAAAAAATATTGTGGAAAAATTTGTGTATTGTGTTGCTTATGATAGCTAATTATCTACGAAATGGGCCCGGAGAGGCGGAGATGCCCTCCGTGGGGGTCTTTCTAACGGAACCTAACCCGTATTTACGCACAAAAATCCAAGTTTAGAAGAAAACTCCGAACGATTAGGCCGACGGGCGCGATTGGGTTCGAACCCAGGACCTCCCGTCTACCAGCTTTTGAGAGCAGAACCTCTCGGCCACTGGTGTAGCGTAGAAAAACGAAAATATTTCTTGAATTACCTCTGACAATAATTTTGTTATTTTTAAAGGAAAAGAAAAAGTGACTTTTTTTCCAGATTAAAAATAATGATAATAATAAATAAGTTAAAATATGGTTTTATTATTATGGAATTATTAAAAAAAAAAAAGATTTTAGTACCGTAATTTACGGAAGAAACGCTGCGGCGTTTACGTGCTTTAAATTGAAATTTCAAGCGATGCGGCGTTTACGTGCAATTAAATTTTTTTTTTCACTCCCAAAAATTCAGATACCAAAGATGAGAAATTTCATATTAATGAGATTTTAAAATAATGTGGGTGATCCGAAATTTTTAGACCCATGCGATCGAAATACATTGGTCCTGCCTAAGCTAAACTTGAACCATTTATGCTAAAAATTTGGCCCACCCAGACAAGAAAAATCAATTAAATCAAGTCCGGGATCCTATCAATAAAATTATTTAAGATATATTTTTTACATACTCATGCGAACATTTTGCAGCTTAAACTAGTATGTCCACAATCTATGAAATATGGAATGGCAACATTATTGATTACTTAGAGAAATTCATTTAAATGATAACTCATTAGAAATATAATGTAGTTTAAAATGGAAGAAAAATATTTAAGAAAAAATAATTTTGAAGTTCTAGAAAGATTTTTTTAAATATATTTCTCTATAATTTAATAAAATGAAATAAATTTCAAAAGATTTCGTCGAACAAAGGAAAAATTTCACTGTTATTTTCGCAAAAACCTGCCGGTTTAACATGGCACCGAAAAAAAAAAAAAAAGTAGTTCTCCAGTCCCGTTCCGGAACGGCCGCAGATAAAAATTAAGCTCGATTGTGGTCCGGCCCGAGTCTAATAAAAAGAGATTAACCAGGTCCATGCAGATCTCTAATGTGTACGTTTTAAGTGAAAATCCTATAAAAATGATTTAAAACAATATTCATAGGATACATAACACAAATTAGTGGATATAATTTTTTTTAAATGCTTAATATTCCATATTTTCTAAGAAAATAATCTATTTGTAAAAAATGTATTTTTCTAGAAAAAATACATCCCCCCCCCCCCTCTATCCATAACAAAACAATAGCAGGTAAAATCAGAATACAAGATCAAATGTTGGACTCTACTCTGAACCTGAACTGCAAGGTCCGGATTATATCCTATCCGAATCCGAAAATTCTACTTAAAGTCAACTCGAGACCCGACAAGAACAAATATTAAAACCAGAATATTAAAACCAGAAACTAAAATGAAGGAAAATTAATCCATATTTTATTGCATTTACAGAAAAGTAGTCTATAATTATGTTTTTCTCGTATCAAATTATTTCGGCTTTTACCATTTTAACAAATATTCAGCATCATCTTTTGGAGAGAAAAAAAGTTAACTCGAACGAATCAAATTCAAACCCGACCCACGTCAAAAGAAAGAAAGAAAAAAAAAATCCCGCCAATCCGACCCGAACTTTAAGTCTGGTTCGGGTACTATCCGATTGCCCGACCCAATGCAGGATTCAATTCTGTACCAAGTGATTGAAATAAATATAACTTTTAAATGTTCAGGCAAGAAGTATTTTTAAAACATCTACAATAACGCCAAATATTCTCAAAAATGACTATAAAATAAATCAGATTAAATTGCATTGTTAAATCATCTTGTATTTAAGAAACAGCACAGTGATGGTAAGTATTTTTTTTTTTTTTTCTTGGTAATCACTTCGTGTATAAATGCTTTTAAAGCAAAATCTTCTAATTGAAATCTATATTTATTTCTTCGAGATTCTGACAGCTAAAAAGTTCCAAACATAGCGATAAAAGAAGGGGGAAAAAAAGAAAATAGCTTTAGGATCGCACGTGATATCTTTTCGTAGTGGTTAGCATGAATCATATAATGTTTATAATCCTTATCGCTCGAATTAAATAAAAAGTTTTGTTTTGTTTCTGATAACTTTATTATAAAACACGCATACACACATAAATAACGGCTGCATTCACTATAAGTCATTTTTAATTTTAAATGTATAAAACTATTGCCGCATTTATTAATACTTAACGAAGTCGAACAGCGTTTTTCAGTTTTTGATAAGGGAAAAAACATTTAGAAAATGCTGAAAGTTGATTTTTTAACTGAATTTCCAGATGAGACAGCTAGGGAAAGGTCATCATCAAATAGCAATCGCTTATAACTTAAGATATAATACACTTATCGAAAATGGAAAAACGCATTCGATTTCAAATCACTTTGATAGATATGCCAGCAGATTCCATGCTTTTCCGTTTAACATTCTCGATGAATTATTGTGCGAGGTTTCTTTTTAATACACCCCCCCGCCCCCTCTTAAAAAAATCCAAAACATCCGCATTCCTGATCTACAGATTCTTTTAGAAATGATTAAAATGAGAATTTTTATATCTTATTCAATTGACGAAAAGGGATGTGATAACGTTATTTTATTTATACATAGCGCTAAATATTAAAAATAATTCGTTTATTATCTATTTGTAAATAATTTTAATATATGGCACTGTGAAAATAAATGTCATTTTAGCACGTCGTCATTTTAATGTCGTTCGAGCATGCTATTTAAGATACTTAATTAAAGTTGAGATTGCTAACGCCCAATCGTTCTCATGACGCTCTTTAGTGTATAGAAAAGTTTACTCAATTTTAACGGGATTTTTTCTTTTAAAAATTATTTATAATGAATTATTAATTTTGAATATCGTACTTATATTATTTATATCAAATTAATAATTTCATATTTCCAGAGCTCCCACTCAACTTGTGTAGTAAAAAAGGGGACCAAAAGGGAGCACATATTTTGTAAAAAAAGAGATCAAAAGGAAACTATTTTCGCAAATCGTAAAATAAAATAAGCAAGGAAACCCTCCTTTCCTTCAATTGTCACTAATTAATAAATGTTCAAAGTATAATTTGTTATAAAGAAAACGCTTGCTCCGATTCAAATTCTGAAATTCATTATCTTAAAGCCATTGTTATTGGTAGAGGTTACAAACTTTCTAAGACAGATTGAATTTCACGAATTTTCCCACGACTATTTAAAGAAATTTGCGTGTTTTTCGGGATCCTTTGATGAAATTTATATGTTTTTCACTATCTCTTGACGAAATTAAAGTTTTTTAAAATCTTTTGACGAAATTAGTTTTTTTTTTTTTTCGATTTTTTGACAAAACTCGTGTTTTTTTTCCGCAATCTTTTGACCGTTTTTTCTTTTTTTCGCGATATTTTGATGAAATTCGCATTCTTCTCGCAATCTTTTGACGAAATTCACGTTTTTTCGCGATCCTTTGACGAAATTCGCGTGTTTTTTCGATTTTTTGGCGAAATTTGCGTTTTATTGAGGGACCTTTTGCCGAAATTCGCGTGTTTTTTGCCACCTTTTGACGAAAATCGTGTTTTCCGCGATTCTTTGACAAAACTTGCGTTTTATTGAGAGATTTTTTGATGAAATTCGCGTTTTTTTTTCCAAAAACGCTATCTTTTTAAAAGATCTCGCGATCTTTTACAAAATTCTCATTTTTTTCGCGATCTTTTGCCGAAATTTGTGTGTTTTTCGCGATCCTTTGTTGTAATTTGCGACCTTTTGACAAAAAACGCGATTTTGGCTATTCTTTGACAAAACTTGCGTTTTTTTTCGCAATCTTTTGAGGAAATTAGTCTTTTTTGCGACCTTTTGACCGCTTTTTTTTTCTATCTTTTGACAGGGCCGAAACTAGGGGGGGGGGCATGTGCCCCGGGCGCCAGAACGAAGGGGTGCCAAATGAAGGAATATACATTTCGAATGGATCATTTTCTTCTGATGGACTGATGGCTTCCATTATTATGAAACAGATATTATAAATGAAGTGTTAGGTGAAGATGAAAGAGCAGTCAAAAAAAGTTAGAACTGATTTTCTAGTCAAAATGGGGGGAAAAAATTGCCGTAATTTTTTTTGGATAAAAAAAAAATGTTTTTCCCATTCTAACCAGAAAATCAGAGTTCTAACTTTTTACGGCTGCTCTTTTATCTTCACCTAACACTTCATTTATAATGACTGTTTCATAATAATGGAAGCCATCAGTCCATCAGAAGAAAATAACTAGGTTAAAGCGGAAACTCGGTTAAGCGGGACTCGGATAATCGGGACTCTACTGTCTATTTCATTTTAAAAATCCTCTTTAGAATATTTTTGTTGGTGTTCAGAGGGGGTTCATGACCACGGTGACCTCCCCTTGGAACCGCCATTGTCGATTACGTAGTTCAGTATTACATATTTTATGATTACATATTTTAAATTTTAAAGTAAATCGGCTATTAGAAAATTAGTAAAATTCTCTTTGTAAATATACTTTTCGGAAGATGGGGAGGGCGCCAAAATCCATGTTTGCCCCGGGTGCAAAAAAGGCTAGTTTCGGCCCTGTCTTTTGACCGCGTTTTTTTCGATCTTTTAACGAAATTCACGATCTTTTGAAGAAATTTGCGCATTTTCGCAATCCTTTGACAAAATTGGCGATTCTTTTCGTGATCGATTAACGAAATTTAATGGTATTTTTTGGAATATATTTGCGAAAAGCGCGATTTTTCCGTTATGCTCTGCTAAATGCCAAACATCGGAAAATTTTAAATAAAAGTCGGTTAAAAGTGTCAAAAAACGGACTTTACGGACCTAACAATGAAAAAACGGACCAATACGGACTTGAAGCAAAAAAAATACGGATCTAGTGGGAGCCCTGTAATTTTGGTGCTTGTGGTTTTTAAAATTTCAGTTTAATTAATTTTTCGTTGCAAAATCATTCGCGATATACCAAGGTAATAATGCGCACCATATGCCGGAATTTAAGCTGCAAATTTCACGCAATTTTAGTGTAGTTTTTCGTATTTATATTATTTAAATTATATTAATAATTTCGAATTTTACATTTAAATTATTTATTTCTAATTAATAATTTCATTTTTGTGATTTCTTAATTCTTCTTATTAATGTGTTTCTGTTTAGCATGCCATTCGCGATTACCGCGGAAATTTCACATGCGGCGTAAACCCTGGTCGAAATATACATTCGTAGATGGTGTATAGCCCGCGGGCTATACAACGATGCAGCTCCGCGGCTTATACACGAACTTTTTTATGGTACTGCTCGATTTAGAGGTGCGGGCTATACACCCGAAAATACGGTAAGTTAAACTGAAAATAAGTTTTTTATAAAAAGAAACGCATAATGCTGCTTATTGATAAAAGAAAAACAGTATTTGACATTATTCCAATATCGTAAAAAATATTTGGTGAATTTTCTTGCCCCTTCTTCCTAAATGCAATAGAATTGCGACCTTAATGTTGAACAAAAATATTAATGTGGATACTCATTTTACTCAGAATTTTAAGCTTTTCAACATTTGTATTGGCAATTTTTTGATAGAGTTAGCTGTTTTGAGATATTGTTACGGTAACTTGGTCTCTCCTGGCTTCAAGCTCTTGATTAGTGGTTAAGGCAAAATTTTGAAATAGAATTGCAACCTTAATGTTGAAAAAAATATTAATGTGGGTACTCCTTTTATTCGGAATTTTAAGCTCTACATGATTTGTATTGACAATGTTTTTGATAGAGTCATATGTTTTGAGATATTGTTAAGGTAATAACAAAAAAAATTTTTTTTACTATAAATATGTACATGTTTTCTAACGTTCACCTAGTATGAGGGAGAAAACTTAATATATTAATTCTAAACCTAAATAGAAGGGATTAAAACAATTTCCAGTTTTCCCCTAATTAATTCTGAGTTCAACCTCCTGAGCATGGGTCTAAAACTTAGAAGTAGAATTGTGACCTTAATGTTCAACAAAAATATTAAGAGTAGGTACTCATTTTACTCAGAATTTTAAGCTTTACAACATTTGTATTGACAATGTTTTTGATAGTTGTTTTGAGGTATTGTTATGGTATTTTTTTTAAAAAACATGTTTTTTGACTATAAATCAAAGCATATTTCCTAACATTCACCTAGTATGAGGGGGAAAACATAGTATGGTTATTGCTTTCCAGCGCATTGCTTTCCGTTCTAGACCTAAACTGACGTGATTAAAACAATTTCCAGCTTTCTCCTGATTAATTCTGAATTCAACCCCTTAACTACTGTGCTATTGGAGGAAATCTTGAATTTCATCAATCTGTCCTAGGATGAAATCACTAAATTCGACAATCAATCATTCAAACCATAAACTATCGCAAAATTTGATAATCAGTCTGACAAATAAAAACGTTGTGCCCATGGGTGCAAGACCTTCAGTCTCGGGACTTATTTCAGTCTCGAAGATATTTCTGACTGATAGTAAATTCTACTTTATATATTTAAATAATAGCAATTTTAATATCAGGAACTGTTAATCACTTTCTTTTATTGTAAGAGATAAATTTTTAGTGCATAATTCATAATGCAAAGATATATACATCTTCTAGCCCATTTTTGATTATTTCTAATACTGACAAAAGTTTTCAGTCTTAGCTTGTACATACTTCTTGCACCCATGGTTGTGCCGGTTCTTATCACTGTAGTAGAGATGGGCAATATCGTTCCTTTTAAGGAATCGTTCCAGCCGGAATCGTTCACCGAAAGGAACGAGTTCATTGGAGTCGTTCCTTTCGGAATCGTTCCGAAAAAAGGGAACGAATCCGAGAAAAAGGAACGATTCCGAGAAAAAAGGAACGATTCCGAGAAAAAAGGAACGATTCCGAGAAAAAAGGAACGATTCCGAGAAAAAAGGAACGATTTTGAAAAATAAAGGATTCCAAGGCGAAAAAAACACTTCCGAGATAAAGAGAACCACATGCAATCCATAATATTTTTTACTAATTTATTTTCTTATGTACCCATCCATTTTCTTAGGCATCCAATCGCTTTAATTTTGTAATGTTTTGGACAGATGATTTTGTTTTTAAGAGTTCATTTCATTGATCAATGTGTGCAATTAATTTGCAGTTATTTCTAACTTTATGATTTATGGTATAAAGCATAATTCCTCTTGGAAATTTAAGGGTGGTGCAAGGTCTATTCGATTTTCAGTGTAATCATTGGTTTCTCTTGAAAATATGTCGTCAAATGACCGTCCATTTATATTATTATTTTATACAGTGTGTCTTTACTCTCAACGATGTTCAGTGGCTAAGTCCTAAACCGTTAGTCATAGACCTATAGTTCCAATTACAAAAATGTTTTAAATAAGGTAAAAAATTATTCTGAAAGTCGTTTGGATCAATAAAAATATTTCTAAAAAAGTTACGAAATTTAATTTTTTATACGGTCCTCCGCCCTATAAGAGATAGTTAGTAAAAATTTCCTGTTCTCTTAAAAGAAAGACAAAAAAAGTCCCATTCATCTAACACTAAAATTCATGAAGTTATACGAAACTTTGAAATGCAAGACTTATGCCACTTTTCTGCATCCGAATACACATGAGTTTAGCCATGCTTCTAGGGGTCGTAAACAAAGTGATTAAAGTATTTGAAGGATTTATTTCATGTGTAGCTGCGCTTTGAAAGAAATCGTATTACGACAGATTTTTGTAAGGATTTGAAGCTGTTTCTTTTCATGATTTTTTTTAACAAAAACTATGCTATTTTTATAAGCTTTTAAATTTAACCTATTAACCGCCAAAACTATAAGTAGGAATTTTCAAATTTCTTGTTGAAAGTCGCTTGTCACCACAAATTCAGAAAGGTAATTTCCGCTTTATTAGAATATAAAAATTTCTGCCAATAAATAAGGCAATTTTTTTAATTGTAAAATAGTGGTGACAAAGTAATTAATGTAAGCATGAGCAATTATTTTGACCGTTGCGTGAACGCAACACCAGCGGGTAACGGGTTAACTTGAAACGATCGTATGTATGTCTTTCCAGTTCAAAATTTGTACTCGAAATTCAACTCACTTTAAAATATGCGATCGATGTTAAATTTTACATATTGACGTAAATCAGATGACAATGTAATATTATTATGATTTTCAGTGGTTACCATTATGTACTTATTTTACAGGGTAACACAAAAAATTTCGGATAGATTACTGCCAACAAGTTTTCTAAAAAGTTTTAGATTAGATAACACAAGACTGCGATGGTTGTGTTTTTTTATTTTTAAAATTATGTATTTTCAAAATTATGATTTTTATGTATTTTTTAGCGCTGAATCCGAAAATTATCTTCATTTTTAACCATCATGTCAGAATTTTTCGCAAATAGTAAATTTCAAAATTGAAAAAATAGCTAATACTATAAAATAGAGTCGATGGTTGTATTTTTTAACTTTTACGACTGATTTGTATGTGCTTTTTAGCACTGAATGTAAAAATTACCTTCATATTTAACCATCATGTTAGACTTTTTTGTAAATGGTAAATTTCAAAGTTAAAAAATAGCGAAAATCTGATACTATAAAATGGATGTAAAACTTCTTTTATTCAATTTAATTTTATTTAATTCAAGAATTTACTAAATTTTTGGCTTATACTGGGATTTTTACAGCTAAACAGCTCGGGGATCCGATGATGTGGGAAGGGAAGAGGTTCAATTAAAACTTTGAACTTTTAAACTTTGAAATTTACGATTTGCGAAAAATCCTGACGTGATGGTTAAAAATGAAGGTCATTTTCGTATTCAATAGTAAAAAATACATAAAAATCAATTATCAAAAGTTAAAGAAATAACAATCACATCTATTTTATACTATCAGAATCAGATTTCCGAAAATTTTTCACTTTTTAGCTTTCAAATTTACGATTTGCAAAAAATCTGTACTTTGTGATAAAAAATGAAGGCCATTTTTGGATTCAGTGTGCAAAGAATCAAGGGTGTTGCTTTTCAACATTTTATTTAACGAAAATTCTATTATTTTTTTCCTGTTATATGTTTAGTACAAGCTGTATATTTTGCATTAATATTTCAGAATGATTATAGATTTCAAATTTATAATGGAATGTTAATTTTACTATCAACTATATTTTTTATATATATGAAGATTATTTATATTTCTAGTAAATTTGTAAATGACCCCTATTTCGCAGCAAAAAATATGCTCCAAGTTGAAACAGCCATTACTTTGGTCAGTTTTAGTCGTAGAATAATAGGACTTTTATTTGTCTTACTTGTAAGTGTAATAGGAAAGTTTTACTAACTATAACTTGAAGGACCGGGGGATCGTATAAAAAATTAAATTTCATAATTTTTCAAAAAATGATTCTATTGACCCAAATCACTTTTTAAATACTTCTTTACCCCCATTTAAAACATTTTTGTAATCGGAACTATATGGCTATGACTAACGGTTTCGGAATTAGCTAGTGGACATCCTGTATAGGAATTTTTATTATTGCTCTGATATTTGTCACCAGCGTCTAGGAATTTTCAGTCTCATAGATTCCTCTTCAAAATCTACCTCTAGGTAATCTTAATTTCATTTTTCATTCTGAATCTCATTTTTCATTTGGATGGCCCTACTGGTTTGGATATGTAACTAGTTAAAGTAGATTACATTTTTGTTCCAGTGTCCGTACTTTCAATAACTTTATGCCCTTTATCGTCTTTCTCCTTAGCTCCCTAACTTTACGCACACAGGATATTTCGCATAATTCATCAACATTATTATCACCGCCTTCAGGATCTGGTTCAGAAGTGAAACAACCTATTCTATAGCAATCATCTTGTAGTGCAATTCAGTGATATATATCAATTTTAATGCATTTGAAATAGCTTAATGTCATTAAAATGCGATGGAAACGATTTTTTCCCGTTGACCATAATGTAACGAAATACTTTTGAGTGTCCCTGTAAATAAACTATTAATGCTACACTCTTCATATTGAATACCAAACATCCCATGGTAAACATCATTAACATATATCAATTGCATGGGAATCCGAGTATATTTACGGGAGTTAGGTATATTACACACTGAGAGCACAGAACGACACAAAGCGCAACATGAAGTGCAAAAACCAGTCGAAACAAAGAACGAAGTTGTTGCAAACTTGTTTTAAACCAGTTTTTCTAGCGAATTCAAGCGACATGTCTTATGTGTCGCTTTAGTGTGTGACTTGCCGTAGAGCGTGAACAGACGGTCTGACGGACAGACAAACCGCATTCATAAACACTAACTTTATTGGAAAGAGTTAAAAAGTAAAGCACGTTTTTGCACACTGTCTTTCCTGAGTGACTGATGTATGTCTTGTCTTTTACCCTAACATCGCTATTTGTGAACTGCTGTTAACTACGTAGAATTTCAATAAACTTACAACTCTTTTTGAATCTCCAATTTCACGAACACCTACAGGAATTTCTCTAATTTCACACCCTCATCCGCCGTCACCCTCTCTCCACTTATATCATACAGAACCTCAGTTCGGTGTGAGTGAATTGCAATGCTAATATGTTTGTTTGGATTGGGATCTTTGGAGCTTCATAACTCATAAAGTCATGGAACACTTGTGTTACACGAAAGGGTAGAAGTTCCTTCAGATGATTTGTAAACAGATTCATTAGCAGGGCTATGGCTAGTGATATTTATAAGATAATATTATATGCATTAATATTATAATATATATATATATATATATATATATAGTAATATATATGATTTTATTCATATATAGTACATATTATCTCCGCCAAAAGATATAGTGATTCACTAAACTTCAAAGTTCTATTTCTTTAAATTTGAAATTTGCTAACATTTTAACTGAAAAACGGTTTATTGGTTTAATTAAATTAAACAAATTAAAAGTATGTCCATTATTATTACAGAGTGTAGTACTATATAAAGAACTATCCTTTTGACGATGTTTCGGCCGTTGAATGAAAGATATCTGTTGCAAACGTGTTATAGATAATACCAACCTTAATTTTTTGAGAATTTGACAATTTTTTATTCGGAGTTAAACTTTTTACTGTCAGAACTATTTAAAATAGATAAAACATTTTGTTAAATTCGAACTTTTCAGGAAACTTTATGTAATTTAAGAAAAAAAAAAGAAAATAAATAAATAAATCTTCTAAGTGAAAAGAATAACAATAAGAAAGGAAAATACATAAAATTTAGTATCGTATTTGCAGTAAGTTTTACCTCAATAAAAACGGAAATTTGGTATTAGGCTTGAAACATTAAATTTAGTTTAGCATGAAGGGAGCCTCGATTTGATCGAAATTAAACTCAGATATGTATTATCCATCACCACAGTAACAGGCATTAATCGTGGCATTGATTTCGGGATTTACGAGTATCAATAACGATCAAGAAATCTGAATTATTATAAGAAATTATTACGATAAACGATTTTTTTTTTGCTTTTATTTTACGTTGAATTAAAACAAAGTCACAGTTATTTAAATTCTAATTATTTAGCAAGAAATAGAAGTAAAATAACAATTGAAAAAACTGTACAAAATCACAACGTGCATTCTTTGGAAACCAATAACTAAATTCGTATATTGTAAAACTTTTTAAATGCAATATTAACCTTCCGCATACCAGACCGGTGCAACAGACCCGATAGATACATTCAAATTGATTTTTCACATTTTAAAAAATGAAAATTTTGTAAATATGTGACTTTTTCTGGAATGTTCTACTCAAAAGAATAGAACATCCCAGAAAAAACCCATATTTACAGAAATTTCAGTTTTTAAAATAAATTAGAAATATCATTATAAATGTACCAGTCGGGGCCATTGAACCCCTCTGGTAGGCGGAGGGTTAACATAAATCTATTAAACCGAAACAAGCATAAAATATGCAGCTTTATATATGTCGCAGTGTTGGAGAAAGTCCGATAATCTATATGTAGCACGTGATTTTTCTTTCCCGTTTTTATACTCAAAACAGCCATTAAGAGAGCGAACCGCGGTTAAATTATTTCAATCCCACGCACCACTGTTACTGTTATTATTATTATTAGACATTATGCTTTTTGAAATATTCATTATCTTAAGAAAGAACGAAACGTTTTACAAAAATTCCTTGTTCTAACAGATTTTACTCTATGTAATAAACCTCAATGTAAGTTGATTAAAACAACAATCTTAGGGAGTTTCGAGATTTTTTTAATCATCATCTTCAGGAGAGAAAAACAAGACGCCAAACTGTGGAAATAAAGTGGTACTCGAGCGCTCGTAGCTGGTCATATATTTATTTTGACAAAGAGGATTCTCAAATTGAAATTATGTTTGAGGAAAAAACATGAAATAGTGAAATATGCATGAAAGTGCGTAACTCTACAATTATTAAAATAATTGAAAATCAGTTATTATTATCCTATTAAAATGCAATTTTTATGGCCTAGTGATATATTTCTTACATTATTCAAAACTGTTTCTAGTCAGATTTAATAAAATATTTTTCACTAGTAATTAAACAAGCATTTTCTTTGTTTTTCTTAAGTCTGTTCTTAAGTGATCTGCTCAACAAGCGTAAAATGTTTTGACACATTTACAAATTCATTTTTTAACGGAAAGATATAAAATTGGAATGTTTGACCTTGGAAGCGATTTGGAATCGAACTGTGTTTTTCATCTTTTGATCAGTAAATTACCTATTGAGTTATAATCGATTTTGATCACGTGACAAACATGTTTTTTCACCCATTTTTGAGAAATTATGCCTCTTTCGCGCGGAAATTCGGTTCAAAACGACCACTTTGACACTATTTTCTGAAAGGCCTATTGCGTTTGCAAAAAAACGGAAAAAACAGCTCGATTACATAGTTTCTGAACAACAACACCTGTTCGTTTCATGCATTTCCGAATAAAAATAAATTAAAACTTTTGTCACAAATTTATCCTTTTGGATTTGAGAACAGCCTTAAGAATTCATTTAGAAAAATTCATTTCGTATGATACATTTACCAATTAGAAAATGTATTAGTGTATTAAAGTACACAGGGTGTTCCATTACCCTCGGGGTCCAGGTACTCAATCGGTAAAGCACGTAAAGTTTCTGGGTTCGAATCCCATCTCGGGTACTTTTTCACTCAGGTGTAAAAAATCCAATTCGTATAAAATATTTTTTTTAATTATTTCTTTCAGATTAATTTAGCACAAGAAGATGAAATAGTAATGTTTATTAAACGCCCTACTCCGCCCCGCACTTCAATTTCTTTTTTCTTTCTTTCTTTACTTTTCTTTTTTTTTGAGGAGGGGGAGGAGGGGCACACACATTAGAAGGATATTTTGGCAATAAAGTCAGCTTTAATAGAATCAAAATCTGTTATTTTGAAATAAAATAGCATATTTTAATTTATTAAAACTGACCAGTCTACAAGAAAAGAACCGATTCCCGAGGAATCGGTCCTTTTCGGAACGGTTCCTCGGATTCGGTCCTTTTTGGAACGGTTCCTCGGATTCGGTCCTTTTTGGAACGATTCCGAAATGGACCGACTCCGAGGAATCGGTCCTTTTCGGAACGACTCCGAGGAATCGGTCCTTTTCGGAGTCGGTACATTTTGGACCGATTCCGAGGAACCGTTCCAAAAAGGACCGAATCCGAGGAGTCATTCCTTTTCGGACTCGTTCCGAAAAGGACCGATTCTTTTTTACAGAATGGAATCGTTCCTTCAGTTTCACTGCCGGAATCGTTCCTTTGGAGTCGTTCCTCAACAAATGACACATCTCTACACTGTAGCAGTCTTATAACTGTTGTTATCACCTCCTTTAATATATATTTTATTATCTTTTACCTTTATTAAGCATATCAATTTACCTTTTTATTAAACCACTTCTTATTTATGCTTCTTGAAAATATTCTTTATTAAAGTCATACATTACAATAATATTTATTCCTCTTACTTTATTCCTGTTGTGTTATCTTTAAAACTACGTATTTTGTTTATTTTTTCTCTGTTATTACACATATTTATTGTTTTCAAATCTTAGCTAGCAGTTCCCATGCAATCAGGAGCATGTCAGTCTCTGGAATGATTCTAGTTTTTTACGGTTTCTGCTAGATGGCATTGTCCATTTGCTTTGACTGCACATCATCTGTATCCCATTACATCATGATATCTTCCTTTCAAGAACTATTGGCTGCTACTCCTTGCCTTGCGTAATAAGCCATTATTTATACGATCAGATCATGTCAGTTCACACTTTCCTTACCAGATGTTCTCTCTTGTAGTTGTCATACTAACAAGTTAGTTCTTTAGAGATCGGTGAACATATAATGGCTGACAATGTCATTTAAAAGTTCTTTTCTTTTCCATTCTTTGTTTAATTTAAGTTTAGTTACGTTGTTTTTGCTTTGTGTACGATGCTGATAATTTTACTGATGTTAGTAGTGATTTTAAATTGAGATTACTGTGGAGTCTTTTTGTCTGCTATCTGATAGTGGGCATTGTAAGTTGTTATATTTATGGTCTTTATTACGAGGCTAATGCCAACATGTTTATTCTGCAGTTTTTTAAAAGTCTGTGAAGTTTGTTTATGGAGAATGTGTTTTACTAAGTTAAAGAATTAAATTTTTGGTTTGCTTCTGGCTTTCTTTTAGTTCTACATAAATAGAAATAAATCAAAGTACAACTTTTTCTTATTTCAGACAGTAATGAATACACATATAAATATATGGTGCTCTGGAGAGACAAATGTTTAAAATACGTTAAAGTACTACCGTAGAACCTCGATTATCCAAAGTAATTGGGACCGACCATCTTTCAGAAAATCGAAATTTTCAGATAATTGAGAATGCTTCAATTTTAAGATTAAGGAGAAATATATGCAATATTTCTTATTAAGGTAACAAGTATTTAATAAAACTAAAGCAATAGCAAAATAGAAACAAGAATAAATTGCCTGAATTTTAATTTTGAAATGAAGTAGCTTTTACATATATCACAAAGGTTTGAAAAACATGTTTTGTTTGTTGCAGTTTTGATTGCATTTGCTTTGAAACTCTATCACAGAGGTTTTTTTTAATATTATTAGTTCACCAGTATCACAGTCTTTCTGCTGCTCCAGCCGTGCCAAACCTTTTGCAAAACATTCAAAAGCTTCAGAATTGCTCATTTGTTCGCTTTCTTCCTTCCACTCCGCAGCGTACTCCGTAGCTCAAGTTAAATTCAAAGGAAATCTAAGAAAGGGAATCGAAAATATTTATATGTACTCGTAGTTGGCAAAGGACAGCTTTCACACAAGTAATATGATAGCAAAAAAAAAAAAAAACTAAAAATGGATTTGGTTAATCGAGAGTTTTGGTTAAAAGAGTTTCAGATAAAAGAGGTTCTACTGTATTTGTCATTATATTAAATTTTATTTATTGTTTTATTTTTTCAGTACTTTTATATTTGATTGGATTAAATGAACGTTAGATTGTTTTTATACTTATTTGTATTTATTTTACTGCCATACATTTATTTTTTTTATATGTAGAAATCCTGGATTTAATATGAATCCAGGATTTATTTGCGAAAAATCCAAATTTAATAGCTTGATTTCCAGATTTTGAATTTCACAGATTTAACTTTAATAGGTCTTGAGACAAAAAGCAAATATGTTTCTATTACTTGTATTTTAACCTCTGCTGAATATTTAACTTTAATTCCATTGGAATCACATGGGAAAAAAAATCGGAAAATTCGATAATCAGTTGCAGGAAAAAAAAAAAAAAAAAGACTCAAAATTTGACCTTCTGTCATGGGAAAATAATCGTCTTGCAGACATCGCTGCAAGCTGGTTTCCTTTTTCAGTTTCGGGAAACAAATCCTGAAATATGTGCATTAGTCGTGAAAAAAATTGCAAAATTCGTCTTCAACAGCTACAGAAAAAAATTATGAAATTCACCAATCAATCTCGGAAAAAATATCGCAGAATTTGACAGTCAGTCTCATTTAGATATCACAACATTTTTCAGTCCAACACGAGAAAAATCTTGAATTTGATCATTTGTTACAGGGTGAAAATGCAAAATTCACTAATCTTTCAAGGAAATATCGAGAAATTTGATAATCGATTGCTAGGAAAAAATCATAAATTTTATTTTGTCACATCAAAAACAATGTGAAATCCGTCAATTGAACACAGGAACATACTGCGAAATTTATTAATTGCTTGCATGAAAAAAATTGCGAAAATTATTCAGTCGGTTTTATTTACGCATAAATACGTTGAAATTAATTTAAAATTCTTTGTATTTATTTTAGCATTCCAGATCCTTGCTTATCTTGCTAATCCTTTAAAAATTAACTATCTTTTTCTGGAATTTTTTCCCTTTCACTTTGAGTTTATTGAATTTCTACTTTTTTTTTCTACTTTTCATCAATGAATTTGTGTAATATTATTTTTTAATGTCCTTTAAGATGTTGACACTCGAAGAAGAGCAGCATGTGATTTGGTGAGGGCTCTGTCCAAGCACTTTGAAGCTAAAATTACTCAAGTGTTTTCTGAGTATGTTAATGCTATGTTACAGGTAAGTTGAAATACTATTAACTTCTAAATGTTAAAACACATAAATGTATACATGCATAGCTGCCATAAATTCCATTTTTTCCTAAGTCAAATAAGTATGTTCAAACTAGAAAATTTATTTAATAAAATGTTTCTTATTTCTTTATAGAAATTATTTTATTACATTTTTTAAATAAAATTTCTGGTTCAAAATATATTTGACTTAGAAAAAAAAAAAATAATAAACAGTACTGTTGGCAGCTCTAAACAATTACCCAGAGCTTGAAAACCAGGTGCCTCAATAATACAAGTACAATTTTATGTATGTATAAGCATACATGTTTTGATTTATACGGTACTAGTTTATAAAATATAAACTTATCTTAATGTGCTGTCAATCTCTTCAAGATTACAGCTGCTAAATGTAATAAACAATAATTTTATTGAAAACAACAAACAAGAAATTTATTTAAAGTAATAGATTTTACAACGCAACAATGTGTGTTTTATGTCTATGCGTGTGTCTTTTAGTTTGTGCACTGAAATACCAATTGCACACTGCTTTGGATGGATAAGCTCAGTATAATTTTCAGTAGTCGTTGATGACCTCAGTCTTCTTTATTTGGTTTATAAAACTAAACCCTTCCTCAGAAAACCCTCTTTATAAATGAAAAAGTTTTCAAGGTGCTTAAAATTATTGCAAAGCAAAACTCATATGGCTTCAAACACATGTATTGTTGCTGGAAAAACACTTCTATATATTGTAGTTGCAAAATTCAAAATAATGTTTTTAGCACGCCATTCCACTGAAGTACGGTAGTTATTGGCCAAAGGCTGAAGCACAACAATTTTTTTTTCATTTTACTTCATTGCAATTATGTTTTTAACTTTCATCAAGTGTTTAATATAATACTGCTTTTTTGATCATCTTTCTTGTATATGGCTCAAAAGAGTTACACCTTCTATTGGAGTAAAATAAAAAAAATTCTCATCTTTACAATAGTAAAGTTCAAGTGTCATTCTAAAATAAAAAATGAAAAGTTAACTTTATTTTATCTTGCTATAATGTTGTCTTTAACTTTTACCATATGTATAAATTCCTTTTGAACTACATGGGTTTAAAGATGCAGGATTTAAATGTTATTTAGCGATTAACAAATAAGATGTTATTGCATAGGTACTGTGCTTAATGGCTTTATCTAGTCCTTAAAAGTTGAGTAATACTAAAATTATTTTAATAAAATCTTTTAGATTAAAGTGCATTCTGTATAAATTATCATATTCCATTAATAAATTTTAGTGTGACATTTTTAATTGAAATCTAAATTGATAAAATATAATTTTTTAGAAGTTTTTAATAGGTTTATGAGTATAGCATTCTTTTTAGTATTAAACAGTTCAAAGTGTGTTGTAAAAAATATATTGTAGTACTCTAACATTATAACTTTTGAATTTAATAACGTCCATAAAGTTGTAAAAAGAAATTTTTTTACAACTGGCAGGCTAGTTTTTTGCTCATTCTTGAATAGCTAAAAGAAACGTTTTATTATCAATTTAATGAATATTAAACAGGGTTCATACATCCTCAGGAGAACCTGGAAGTTGGGAAAATTCAGGGGAAATTTTTCAGTCATAAAATCTCAGGAGAAAGTCCAAAATATACTCCTAAGTATGGAAAATAATCAGCTACTTTGGAAAATGCAAACATTTGCAACTATTTGCATGTTTCATGATGTCATAATGAAATCAGATTAAGACCTTACCTTCTAACATTGTGAGGCTTTAAATCAGAAACTGTGAAAAATAATTTGTTAAGTGGCAGAGTTGGAGAATATAGACAAGTTTGTAAGATAATCAATCATCTGTGGACATTTTGCATGATGACAACCTATTGTCCCATTTATTGTGCATTTTGTTCATTCTTAAATATCTTTCTTTTGTCAAAGGATTTCAAATTTTTTAATTATGTAATTATTTAACTTATTATAAATAATGCAACAATAAGTTTATAAAATAAATTTTTCATGTTGTTAAATGTATTGTGTGTATGAGGGGGGTTAAAAGCAGATTATGGGGCAAACACTTGTGTTTGCAGAGTGTTTTCAATTTTATGCAACTAACATAAGTAGAAAATTAAATATTCTGTTTATGCATGTAATATATAACTTTACTTTTGAGATTACCAATTTTTTCTTTCTTTTTTACTCAGGGTATTTTTTTTTTCTTTAATGAGTATGAACCCTTCTGAAGTATGTTTTATTATTAAGTTATGTTGATGACTTTTATGTCTTTCTATATTAGAAATTTGGTTTTTTCTTTTAGCATTGGTTCTTATAGTATTTGTACTGTTTTATAGATGTATTCTAAAGATCCAAATGGTAAATGGAAAAGTAAAGATGCTGCCATTTATTTAGTCACTTCCATGGCAGTCAAAGGCCAAACCGCTAAGGTAATTTTTGTATATTATGCTCTTATTATTTTTGTTTTTTGTAAACATCTTCATAATTATAAAAATAGCAAATAAAGAATTTGTGCAAGAATATTAAAAGGTTGAAAACCAACATTTAAAAATGCGCAAATAATACACAAAAATGTAGTTTTAAATCCACAAGCGAGATTCTTCTTCAGTGCGATAGAGAGCGAAGTGCAGTGTGCATAACCTACTTTGTATGCACTATCAAAGGCAGTTGGGACCCAAATGTAGATTCATTTGGATAAATTTCCATGTAAAAATATAAAATCATATAAATTTGTAGGTGTGTACTGCCAAATGCAGTGGGACTAATAACTTTAGATTACCTTGAAAAAAATTTTTTTAAATGACATAAAATCATTCAATACTGATTTTAGATATATTTAAGGTTATTATTACAGCCTGGGTAACACTGAGTGGGCCAGCTGGTAGCTTGTAAAACAAGCATACAGTTATATGTGCATGTTATTATGTATGTAGTAGTTTGCACAATAACCGCAAATAATACATAATCATTAATTAAACATTAATTTGATTTAAAAAGGAAGTTGCTTAAAAATATTACTTAAAATTATTTAATAAAAACATAAATTTTTATAAACATTTAAATTAATTAAAAATTTGTTTAAGGTGCATATTTAATAAACATTATTTGTAACTTCCAAATTCTTCCCCCCTTCTTATGTGAATACATATATGGGGGCACACTAGGGAACTTTATCCCCGGGCTCCAAAGTTAACTCTCTGTGTCTTCGTCTACAATGACAATACAAAACAGACATGTATTTGGTACTTGCAAAAATTTCTGTATCTTGGTTAGGATATGCTCAACCACCATATGATTCTGCCTTTGTACCACCAGATTGCTACTTATTTTGTTGTCTGCAAAAATTTTTGTATGGCAAAAATCAAAATTGTCATGTCAATGTCAAATTGATCTTTGTGCAGTTTTCCCAATAAAAACCAGAGATTTTATTAACATGAAATTATGAAGTTGCCTGAAACATGGCAAAACGATTGTTTATAAAAATAAATAATACTTTACTCAGTAAAATTATTTTGTATTATTACTTTTTTTTAATGCAGTTATAGTTGCCAATCCAATATTATTAACAAGAATCAAAATATTATTAAATAAAATGCACAAAGATTTAAACAGCTCTGTTTGTTTCCTTATAAATACAGTTGTACACAGTCACATTTCATTACTTGGACATATAATTAATTACAATTAAAAATGTTCTGCAAATTTGTTCATTTTCTTGTATTTATCTTGTTTCTACATTTTTCTTTTTAATGAGTAGAAGAGTGTTTGCATTTTCTATTTAAACATTTTATCAACTTTGTCCTCTGATATCTAAATTATAAGACAAAAACGTGTCCATGAGTAATGCTGATGTCATATTGACAGTGGCACTGTCTGACCAATAAATTTTGCTTTTGCTATAATCTTTTTAACTTCTAAACATTGCACAATTTCAATTTTTACATAGTTGAGTAAGGTTTTTTCAAATGCAATTTGTTTGAAAATTGTATCTCAATTTACTGATTCTGTATGGTTTTTAAAATAATTTTGGAGCACGATTAAAAAAAAAAAAAAAAAAAAAAAAAAAACTATTTCTATCGCATACGGCCCAATTGCAAAAGATTAACCTGTTTGCACTTTAAACATTGTAAATAGTTCAGCATTTGTTTTGGGCTAATATTCCATAGTAAAATTAAAACTTCATCAATAGATATATAAAAGAATATAAATAAAACATACATTTAGCAGACATGTAATTGAATTAGTACTTAAATAATCAGAATGAAAAAGGCTGCTGTAAGCAGGGAAATCTTTGGCAATTTCTTTGGCTGTTAACCCCTAACATGCAGCTTGTATGGATGTATCACTAATGAATTTCAAAACATTAATTGAATACATAATTAATATTTTTTTTTAAAAAATGCTTTTTGGTGTTGTCAGAGGGCAATCTAAAAAAATCTGTTAAATGTAAAAAATCTACTAGAGTTAAAAAAAAAAAAAAAAAGTTTTTCTCCTGTGTTCTGTAATCCAGAAAGCTTTTGTTGGATCCCCTAATATTTATAATGAGAAACTTATGTTTATCTAATTTAATAACAACAAACTTGCCACAATTTTTAATAATTTTCTCGGTTTCCTGCTATTTCTGAAAATTCTGACATTTTCACTTCCTGTTATTCCATAAAACGGAACTGGCCAACCAACTAATTTTTGAGATGAACTCACGAAACACTTTTCTCGTCTGTGATTGGCAACTGGGTTTGTCATCACATTGTAGTATAGACATGATACAACTGACAAATGAACATGAAGTGTTATGGGTTTCAGCAGGTAAAGGAGATAAGCTATGTTTATTTTTCAGTTTTCTGTTACTTATTTGGAATCTCATGAGGGATTAAGTGTTTAATTTTGTTGTTTGTTCTTCAATTTATATTTGTCATGCCAAAAAAGAAATGTCCTTTCACCCATCTTTTTCAAATGAGTTTAATTATATAGTATAATCAATGAAAAGAAGTTCACATGCATAATGCATGGCATATTGTTTTGAGTTTACAATTTCTCATGGTGGAAGAGGAAATATAGTAAAACATGTTGGAACCCAAAATCATATATATAATGTACAACACATTAAAGCAAATAAGCTTAAATTTAATGTTTGAAATAGATAAAAAAAATCATTAATCCATATTTGACCATTGCCCTATATATAGAACAGCATACATTTCTAGCTCAAACTCATAAACTATTTGTGCCTACTGCTTTTGTTTCAGTATTACATTACTGTGAAAGAATCATTCATTGCACTCGCTTAATCTTTAATTTGTAATTTAAAAAAAATTATTTATAATGAATTTTCAAAATTTACCAATTTTAAGAGTTTTTGTAGGACTATATAATTAATCATGTAAAGAAAAATTGGATGAATAAATATTAAAATACTGTCTTATTTTAAACTCTTTAAATAGATAGGGTGATAAAATCTATAAAAACGCCCTTTATCACTTCGTTTTTACAGATGTCTTTTTAATAGGACAGTGGTCAAATTCGTAACTATATCCATCTGCCATCCAGGCATACCTGTCATATCTTCAAAACAGGGTAGAAAAATATGTTTTGTCTTTTTTTTTTTTTTTTTTTCTACCAGTGTCATTCATTGATAACTGTTTTCTGAAGTTCAAACGTTCTGCATTCTTTGATTTGAAGTGCACATGTCAAAATAAGCTTTCAGTTTTTGAATGCTGGAGAAGCATTGGAATATTTTTTATCTTTGGATGATGAAACTTCATATATTGAACCAGAAGTGATACTTTTATTTCCTGCACCAGATATAGTGAGTGATAATGAGGAAATAGATAAAGATTGTACAAAAATTATAGATAAAGACTGTACAAAAATTATACATGGCAAAATAATCTGGGATGAGATATGTTCTGGGGAAATAATAGGAATGGTAAAAATTTGAAATCGAAACAAGAATGAAGAAATATATATGTCAAAACCGAATTGGGAAAATTCCATACCCAAATTTACAAATGCTCCTAAATTAATTTCTGAAGAGTTATGTCAAACTATTCTGGATTTTAATAGTTAAAAATCTCCTATCAACCTTTTCAAGATGGCTGAAAAAATTATGGAAAAGACTGTAGAAGAAAATAATTATGCTATGCAAAAAAAAAAAAAAAAAAAAAAAATCGCCACTTTTTATTGAAAAAAATCAAAAGTGCCATTATCTCAATTATTTGTATGAAGTTTGCCTTCAATTGTAAAAAATCCAATGCAACACAAATTTATATGGTTAACATTTTTAGGTACTTCTTGATTATGCATGCCATCGACCAATTTCGCCAAATTATACAAATCAGCAAACTATTTGCCAAATTATACAAATTGACATTTTTATTTTAATTAATGAAAGAACAAATAAATTAGTAAAACATTAATAAAAATACACATAAAAAGTCGAATTAAAAATCACTTGATGGCGTAACAAACATGTGTATCGTGTTTAATGTCAAGAAATTGTGATATTATTGGCATTTAAGCTTATAGTTTGGTGATAGTTTTTTGACCGACGGGATAATCAAGTAGTACCTAAATAAATTAGTAAAACATTAAAAAAATACAAATAAAACGTCGAATTAAAAAGTCTTGATGACATAACAAACACATGTTTAATGTCAAGTGAATGTGACATTTACGATCATCCATTATTGTCATTTAATCTTAAAGCTTGGCAACAGTTTTCTGGTCGACAGGATAACCAAGTCTTTTTTACTTCTTATGGATGAGAAAATGCAATTATTTTGCTACGGGAGCTGTAAAAGAAAATGGAATGGCTAAAATGGATCGAGGTGCAGCAGACTGAAAATGTGATAAGAAATATGAAATTGCAGCAGTTCACTGGAAAATAATAAGGTTGTATCATTGCTCATGAATTTTGAAGATACAAGATGCTATGTAAAGGTAGAAAAGATAGTAAAAGGTGGCCGAGAAAAAGCTAACATACCAGCTTGTGTAAATTCTTACAATTAGGTGTAGTAGATTAGGTGTGGTGTAGATTTATTTAATAATCATATGGAAACCTATTTTTCTTCAATACAAGGGGAAAAGTGGTATTGGACATTATTCATAAATGCTTACGAAACTACACTAATTGCAGCCTGGAAAATAACAAAACTATTCAATCCAACAGAAGCTCTTGAACTTCTGGAATATCGAAGAGCTATTACAATCAGTTATTTAGGACTTCCTATACTAAGAAATTTAGCAGTTAGATAATTAGATACTGAACAGCGAAATCCAGAATTTTTAAACTGAAAAGTGATCACATGATCGTAAAAAACTTAACTGAAGACAGCATCATTGTCAATTACATAATTATACAAAAAAGCAAAAACTTTACTTGCAAAAAATGTGATGTTGGACTCTGTTTGAACTATTTCTTACCGTTTCATTTGAAAGAAGTTTGAGTACAAAAAACAAATTAGTGGCATAGCAATGGATTTGGCCATTCTCCTATATATAAGAGAGCCTGTAAATTTGAAGATAATAAAAAAATTTTAAGTTTTTCAATTTTATGTCTTTTGCTGTATCGTTATAAAGGTAAACAATAATTTTTGAACAAATAATAATTTTTTTCAATATTTGGTCAAATGTTGGTTTTCATCACTTTTATTGAATCCTAGTTTACCATTAAATTCTTCAGGGCATGCAACATTAGGGCTGCTAGCTTTATCTCAGTGGGGAAAAAAAGATAGATTTTTGTGGACACTAGTTAGTTTTGGTTTTATTACACCTTCTTCATTTTTCGTACCCTATTGATCCATGTTGAATGGCCACTGGCCAATAATGCTTTCAGTAAGTAATCAGGTTTAATTTATTAATTACTGTATTTAATCATTATTTTCCAACTGTATTACATTATATTCTATCTACATTGTTAAACTAATTTTGAAATTATATATCTCATTATGAATGAAAAAGTATTTGAATTGTAGGAGCAAAATTAAATCATAACATCTTAAAATTCAGTAATAATCTTGACATTTTACAAAAATAAATGTTTGTATTTAGGAGTAAAGGGAGATAATAAATGAAACAAAATATTAAAATTTAAGATATGAATATGTTAAATTAAAACTTCTATAGCCTGTATTCTTAGTTTATGTCATCATTAAGCACAAAACTTTTTTTAAATGACCATTACTTACTTGGTGTTCATTATTGGTACATTTAAGATCTATAAAAAAAATTGACAATATAATAAAAAAAATTCTCTATCTTAGGTAAGTACATTTTTTATATAAAAGCTAATGCCACATTAATTTTATGTAAACATTTAAGTTAATTGCATATTTATTTTACATGAAATTTTACAATGTGAATTTAGTACACATATTTCAGTATGGAAAAAAAAAAATAACACGAATAATTTAGAACAGAGAAAAAAGATTGCAAAAAATCTTGAATAAATCTACTTAGTTTTACATTATATTAAAAAATAATAATGATTATTAAAATAAATGACTGACCGCAATTATATTTAAAGACACATTTTACGTCATTTAAAAGGTTATCGTCTTTTTGTACCCTTACGCTCGTATTCATGAATAACTTCGACCCGGAGTTATGCAGAAAACCCGAGTTGAAAACTCAAATGGCATTCACCGTCAACCCCACTGAACCGGTTCGAGGTTGAAATCTAATGCCGGGTTCAGTAACCCAACCTTGGTCTACAGCAGGTTCAACCCAGAATTTTTCAACTGAGCATGCGTATTTAACAAAAAACAAGCGGTGAGAGGGAGAGGAGAGATAATCGACATTTTACAATGTCAGCAGACGTTCTGATAGGAGGTGCTGTGTAAAATATAGAAGTTCTACTATTAAATAAAACGGAATAACATTATGCAAAGGTATGTAATCTCATATATATGTAATTATGTTCAATATTTTTATCTGATTTGTTTATATTTATGTATATAGCCTCTGTATATTGAATACATGTTGAATTGTTTGTTTAGATAAATACGCATGGTCGCGAAAAATTTATTTGCCTTAAAAATAGCGAATATTACTTAAACAGTCGAATAATTGCTTCTAAAGTGACAACTGTTGCGTTTAAGGTAATTTATTTTTTGCAATTTTGATGTTAAAAAATTCACAAATGTATTTTAACAGGACCGAAATAAACGTCGTACTTGCATAAGTTCTAATTAAAATGTGAGTCTCAGGCTAATTTGCATTTTTGTTTAAGTAAAGAAATACACAGATTATCTTAGAATATCCATAGATTCTCTGTAGATTTTTGATCAGTACTTATAGAATGTTTTAAAATTAAATTTTGGGTCTATTGTGTAAAAGATATATTATTGTTTATGTACAAACTGAGATAAATATAAATCAGATCTATAAATTAGATATTTTAACTTAAAATTTAAACAATTTGAGTTTTATTACTTTATTGATTTTTTTTACGATTGTTTGTAAGCTTCTACGTATGTTTCCCAATTTTTGTGAAATTTGAAATATTTATTTTTCAACTGTATTTTAATTTCAAAATTATACATAATATAAAATATTGCATTAGTACTATTTTATACGAAAATAATAATAGTAATAATAAATCCTAAAATGAATAACTTAATGTTACCTCCTGAAATTGTGACTTTTTTAGAGATCACTTATAAAATTCATACATCTGGGATACCATCTATACTAATAAAAGAAATAGTATATATAAAGAACAACAGACTACTTTCTTAATTTTTTTTCTTTTTTCTCCATTTTAATATTTTTATTATCAGAAATTGTTTAATTGCTAACTAGAGCTATTAATAATAGAAATCATCATAATTGCTGTTGAAAAAAAATTTTAGTTTTTATTCAAATCAAGTTTCATTAGTTTTAGACCAAATCAAGTTCCATTTTTTAGCAACTATGCGAAAATTTATTTTGAAAAAGAACCTTTTAACATTTATTTTAGCAGTTGACATGTTTCAGATCATTAACCTAACTCATTAATAAATTAAAAAAAATAATTGTTTAAAAAATATTAAAACGTTCAAGAAAAATTAAGTTGATCCATATTTAGTGATTACAAGTTTTTATTTTGTCCATACATTTTGTGGGGATAACAAAAAAAAAAAACTAACTCTACATTGAATCTTTCTTTTCTTTTTTTTTTTTTTTAATTGGCGTTTTTCTTCCAAAACATAAACAAACGAAGTCTCGACACGAAACCGAACGAGGCATGTGATTTTTTTCGTTCAACCTAGGTCGAGAAACCCAGAGTTGGGTAACTTTTCATCCAAAGTAAACGGTGAATACGAGTTTTCAACTCCCGGTTGAAAATACCAACGTGGGGTTATTTAACCCTCGGTCGAAGTTATTCATGAATACGGGCGTTAGACAAATATCCTTGCATGACATATCAATGTTTGCAACAGTTTGTAATTCTGTTGTTTTAAGATCTGGAGAGTTTTGATTTCTGACATTTGTTCATTTTGGATGTATTAATGAAAATATTTGTTCAACAAAAGCACTGTAAAAAAACCCTATAATTTTTTAAATGTTAGGCACAGATTTTGCTGGGACTTTCAAAAAGAAGGATAGCGATTTTGATACATAATTTTTTTTAAGTGTGGTACATTAAATTAAAATAGACCTAGAGAATTTTCAGAAAAACCTTATACAGATTATCTAAATTAATATATTGTCTAAGTAGAATAATTCTATTGTACTTTCAAAATCTTCATAATTTATAACTTCACACTATGAATTTTTTTTTCAATTTTAAATATTTATTGTTATTGAAGTCGTAATCATACTTCATTTCAAGATAATTCAGAACTTTAGTATAAAAATTACCAAACTCATTGCTATTAATTTCTGGGATCATTCATGTAGCTTTCCCAAAGTTATCTTTGATCCCTAGCTCAGTTTTATTTTTCAAACATGCCGATGTTTTGACTGATTCAAAAATACTATCTTGTTTTTTAAGATTTTTTGCAGCAATGTCTAGTTGTCAAATATTTGCAAAAAATACAGCAATATAATATTTTCTTGGTCATAATTCTCTTTTTGGAAAATATTAGCAAAAACTTAGGGCACTCTTCTATACTTTTAAAGTAACTTGATAAAGCAGACGAGTTCTCTTACAATCCAATAAATGCTGGTGTTAGTGATAATAATCATCTAGGGGGCCCATGTCTTAATATTTCAGCCCATTCAACTTCAACAAAATTTTTAAAAAAGGCTTCAGAATTTCTCTTTTTGCAGACACTGAAAAGTGATTATAGATTTTCAAAACTGTATTTTCATTATTAACATCTAACAAACCTACAAACAAATCTAACAAACCAACATCTAAATCTGCAGCAAATTTCATCACATTATGCAGAATATGATTTGAACAGTTTGCTTTTGTTCTTTAAGAATTTAATAAACTGAAGGTTTATTCTCAAAATTTACATTTGCGTTATCTGCAGAATATGCTGATAGATATTTTATATCCAGAGAAAAATATTTTAGGTTCTAAAGTAGCATTTCAGAAATAAACATGTTTCATCAGGACATTCTATGAAGTTTAGTAATTTATTTTCAACACCAGTGTTTGAATTAAATACTTCATGCAAATGAGAAACATCTTCCTATTTTCTTTATTTGAAGCATCTATATAAATTGTAAAAAACTGTCTACTTTAAGAACTATTAAAAAATTCTAAAAGTTTATTTACACTCTTGGGGGCAAAAGCATTCTTTACAATTGACTCTGATTTTGTCCTTCTTCCTTCAACAACATAGTTTGTTTGCTATTGGACAATTACTGAATAATGTTGGCATTAATTTATTTCCACAATGCAAGCTTGCATAACTATACCTAACACTGTAATCTATTTATGCAACTTCATATGTTGCAACCGCATCATATTCCAAAGAACTTTTGGTATTCACAAAAAAGTTTTTTTTCCCCTTTATTCCATTCTTTATTTTATTTGATGTATTTTTTACAAGGTGGCCACAGGCCTGGAAAACATGGAAATATCAGGAAATTTTGTTGACCTGGAAATATCAGGGAAATTCAAACTAAACCTGGAAATTCATTGAAACAAATGTTAATTTCCATTACAATTGTGATAATCTGGAAGGAAAAAACAACCTCAGCTCTCAGGCTTAGTCTGTGTGTGAAACCATCTTGGATTCTATTTTTATACCAGTCTTCGGGCTCAGGCTCATGGTGAAAATTTTATTTTTGGAAAAAAAGAAAGAAAACTCCTACTATTTGAGAAGCAAAATAATCAACCTAAGTTTCTTACAGTATTTTAATATCCTTTAAAACTGAATTGTTATTAATGTGATATAAAGAGAAATATTCTATCTGATTTTGAAGCCTTTGCATGGTCAGTGTTAGTAACATAAAGAAGCCATAAGATATCTCTTATCATCTATCCTCTCTTTCTGTTTGAAGTCCTTTGTTTATTGGAAAACAGAACTTGTATCTTTCTTCCATAGTTGTACAATGATATTTTATAAGAATGAAAATAATGACTTTTATAGACTTTTGTTTAGTGGTTGGATATAAAATACAAATTTGCCATTTTAAACAGATTTTCCAGAACATGAAAATCAAGGCTTTTAAATGAAAATATATCTTGAAACAATTTTAAAATGTTATTAACAAATTCCTGCTGTGTACTTTCGGTATCAGTCTCAACCAAAGAAAGAAAGAAAAAAAAAAAAAAAAAGCCTGAACTTATCTGTAGGTTCAAAGGAATAATTGTATGTTCCTTGTACAAATCCATAATTGACGAAACTTAATATGCGAATCATTCTCAGATAATGGGAAATTTTATGTGCTTGACTAAAAAATGTGAATTAATCAAGTTAACTGTGAATGTTTGAACTTTTTGTGATTATTTCTGTTTAAGCACTCACTAAAGTATGTACTTTAAATATGAAAATAAATAAATATCTAAAAAAATTGTAAAGTTGTAAATGTCATTACCAAGGTTTGTCCCAAACTTCAGATTTATTAATTAAAACCCTTATTTTTAAAATTTGGAAAGCTTTAGAAAAAAAGGAATGATTGTATGGTTATATTTCCAGTCTCTATTTTTTACACATTTGACACTTTAGGCAAAACAGAAAACATTTCAATTAATTATCCAGTACTTGCCTATTACCTTTTGATCACTTTCCATTAAAAAAAAAAAAAAAATCGCCAAATTATAATGTCAAATAAACGAATTGAAGAATGTTGTCATTCCAAACTTTTATACATAAGAATATTAAGAAAATTAGAGTTAAAAACATCATTGAAGAATAGGGTGGCTTTATATAAGTGTATCGACATACCAGATACAAAATTTCATTTGTTCAGACGATTTTAGACAGTAAAAAGTTTAGGATAATTGGCTTTAAATTATGAATGCTAAATTTTTGCTATGTAGTGCCTTAAATTAATCAAATCTGTTTTTCGATAATTTCCTTGGCCTTTCGCAATTTTCTATATTTGATGTAATTTTATGCACATGCTCAAAAAATGTGTAAGAGTTCAGGGTTGCCACGCCACCTGGAAAACAGGGAAAACACAGGGAATTTTAAATTCCCCTCCAAAAACAGGGAAAATGCAGGGAATTTTGAAAATTTCCTAGAAAATCTGGAAAACACAGGGAAATTTTTTTTGTGTGTGTGTCTGATATTTTCAAACATAAATTATTTTTTCTCTTCTTTAAAAAAAAAATTCGCTCAGCAGAAGAAAAAAAGGAAAAAGCGACGCAAAAATTTATTTTCAACGAAACTTCATAAAAGCTCATTTCTGCCTACACCCCCTCTTCTTGCATATGGCTGAATCCACAAAGCAGTTGTGTTCACCCCATATCCATCTGCGACTGCGCGTAACGCTCTTTCTCTTCGTTTTTCTCCCTTCATCGTGCATGCATCTGGTACTGCAAAAACAAAACAATGCTGATGTAATCGGCACTGCTTGATTCCCGAATGTTGGAAGTATACATACACCGGTTGTTCTCTACAATACTTGCAAATTTGGCTAAGTAGTCTGACTTGAATGATGCATATGTAAATTTTCATAAAAATTAGATAAATGGTAAGAAGTCTGTCAATTATTGAAGATTTTAATAGCAGCAGAAATCGGTTTAAAAATTTGACTTAACAAAAAAATAAATAAATAAAAATTTGTGGAAAAAATAAAATAAAAAATGTGAGGGAATGATGAAATAAGACATTTTTACTAAGTTGTAGGGAAAAATGCAAAAAGTTGTAGGGAAAAATGCAAAATTATGAAGAAATCCAAACTGTTTCCTTTAAGAGCAACACTTAATGTATAATGTATGATAAAATTAAAATTTTTGATATTTGTAAAAAAATTAGTATTCTGTGTGAGGGAATGACTGCTAATAAAAACGCTTCCAGATATATTGACTGAAATTTTTTTTTGAAAAATTAACAAAATCTTACACCACCAATTTATGTTGGTGGACTGACAAGTGCTCAAAATGGCTTCTTCTCTGAGAAGGATGCTAGACTGCTACTGCTCTTTAGTGGTAGATATTTGAGATAATAGTTGTGTGTGAGGGAATGATGGTCTAACATGGGGAAACATATGGAACAGATGTGTTATTATCCCACCCTCCGCCATCTTGGATTTTTTTTGGCGAGAAAACCCCTTTTCCGCCAAGTAGTAAATGTCGCCAAGCACCTGTTTCTACACATGTTTGGCTCAACGAAAATAAAATGTAAATAATAAACAAAATTCGCTAAACTGGCAAATCAGTAATCCTTGTATGAGCGCTTCGCGCACATTTAACGGAAAAAAAACATAGCCGAATTCAGCATTTCTCGCAATATAGCATTCTCAAAATTCAGCAGTTCTCGTCTTGTAGCAATCTCAAAATGTAAAAAACTCTTAAAACAGCAAAATATACCTAAAAAACGAGACTCGCTAAAGTGGCAATCAGCAATAGTTGTATGAGCGCTTCGCGCTCATTTTCCGAAAAAAAAAAACATCGCCGAATTCAGCATTTTGCGCAATATAGCATTCTCAAAATTCAGTAGTTCTCGTTTTGTAGCAATCTCAAAATGTAAAAAACTCTTAAAGCAACAAAATATACATAAAATTATCAACATACCTTAACAGACATCTGCTTTCTTGAAACCTACAGCACAAAATATAACACCGCCGTCATTTTCCAAAATAGGCTTAATACACATTGACACGCTATAAACAAACCCCCCTTTCATGTCAAAATTTCCTCATATTTCTTAATTACTTCAGCAAGAGCGTTTAAACGGCCTACAGAAACTATAGTCAATGAAATACATCCAATAAATTTAACATAAAAATAAAAAGACAGCCATAGAACACGATATCAAAGAGTATCTGGTACAAGTCAACCAACCGTCAGCAATCACACCCGGCAGTGAAATGAATGTTCATGCTCTCGTGTCGTAAAAAAGGGTGTTGCCATAATAAGTTACTAGACGCCAAACGCCGGGGTTGCCAGAGCGATAAAAATCGCCAAATACTCAACATCGCGGAGGGTGGGATAATAACACATCTTAGCCAAACATATAATTGATTGAGTAGACTATATAATAATAGTAAAAAATAATATTTTTATTATTTTTTGTAATGTACCAAATAAGAACTTTATTTTGCTTAGGGTATTTTTAATTATTTTTATTTCTGGATGGAAAGAAATAGCAATAAAATATGGTAGTACAGGTGGGGGAAAGGTGAGGGAATGATGTTTGCATGATATATATTACATTTTTAAATACTAAATTTATTTATTTTTAAATTTTACTTTCTGTCCCTAATAAACTATGTTTAGATCTTCTAATAAAAATAAATAAAAATGTAATGAAATTAAGAGCATTTATATGACTGGAAAACACTTTTTGCACTATTGTAGAGAATAACCCACGTATGCATATATTTTTGCCCGCTCACCATAGTAATAAACACATTGTAGTACAGGGAAAACACAGGGAATTTTTTTTCAAGATTAGAGTGGCAACCCTGGAGTTTTTTTTATCATTTTTACAATTTTGAAATAATATGTATGTTTTTTTTATCCTATTTTTTATTATTATTATTATTATTTAACAGTTGCCTAGTAACTGAAGTTCATAACATATCATAAAGAGAAAATTAAATAAAATCGGCTAATTTGACATTCTTAAAAATTAGATTTTCTGAACTTTTTAGAAAAATATGTTTAGAAATTTACAAATTATCTAACATTATAAATTGCTTATTTTAAGGTGCCATATATTAAGGGAATCGAGATAAAAATTAAACTGTTTTGAAAAATTTATGTTAGTAGATCTCTGATCTTAAGATTTACTAGTTTAATAATTTTTATGTTGAATTATTAAATTAAACAAAAGTATGATTTTTTGTTGTTGTTGTCGTATGTTGTTGTTGCATTTATGAATGAAATACAAATATTTTATTTTCCATATTTAATATGATACATATAAAAAAAATAATATGAGCAGTAAGAAATTATGTTTTAATGCATATTTCATCCATATTAGAAAAATGTTAAACTATCTTTGGATAAACATTACATTAAACCTTGAAATTATTTAAATTAAAAAAAAAAAGCAGTAATTATTCTGGAGGCCAAAAATCTGTAATGCCATTCAAATAGCGACAAAATATTCAACCTTTCTGTGAATTCAACACCATATAAACGAAGTTAAACATGAATCTGTGCTAATGTGCTGTTCTGTGGTGCTTCTTATTTTGCCATTTAGCTAAGCCCCAAAGGCATTCGATGTTTTACATAAGGGCATCAGTATCTGGATCTATAGAATTATAGTGATGTTTCAAATCCTGCAGCATTTAATTTGTCTGTTTTATAAACCTCCCATGATTCTGAATAAATGATAGAGCTGTGCTTCTATTGAGAACTTTTACTATTGCTATATATATTGTGTGTGTGTGGCCGTGGATCGCCGTAGTGGTTGTCTGAAAATTAAAATGAATTGGCAACCAATGAAAATATTAAGAATTAAAGTTAAATATACAAAATAATTTATTTAGAAAATGTTGCCTTTGAAATATTCAATGACGGAAGCTGAAAAATAAAAAAGTGTAAAATAACTCACCCGGAGATTGAAGGTACAGTTGACACATATTTTATTTAAATATTTTATATGCACTGCATGCATAATAATTTGAATGACTATTATTGGTAGAAAATTAGAATTTTCCTGGCCAGGAATACGACATATTTGTGTGAAGAGGAAAATACATTTATATGATATTGCACTATGTAAACAATCCTTCAAAATTGCTGAAATTGATGCAAATCTGAGAGTTCACTATATAAACTAATTTTATACTGTCCGAAGTATTATGTCCATAGTCCAGATTAAAGGTCCTGTATTTAGGAATATATTGATAGATGAGAGTTTGAAGATAAACTGGAGATTGTATATTTTTTACTATTGAAGATTTATGACGATAAGCAATAACTGTAAAATTGATGAAGGCACAAAGGATCACAGTGTTGAAATAGTCATCACAATAGGTTAGATGCAGACCCGTACTGAAGTTGTCGGAGATAAACTGGAGATTATATTTTTAACTATTGAAGATTCAAGACGATAAGCAGTAACTGTAGAATTGATGATGGCACATTATCGGTGGAGCTCAGCTCGACATGGCAGATGTTTTTACGAACGGGAAAGGACGCTCAGTTATTAAGCAAATCCTTTGAGGGCTATTAATAATCTCAAAGAAATGAATACATTAAAGTAGAATTGATGATGAAGTTTCAGCTGCTGGGAGTACAGGAAATTGACATGGGAGAGCTTACAGTTCATAAAATTGAAAAGAAAATAACATTTCTTCGTCTGGCTCCAAAAACTAAAAAATGGCTTCCAAAATGCAGTAATGCTGCTACTTCCTGAAAAATTCTTAGTCTGGGTCTAGAGCCCCAAACATACGTGTGTCCTCCTCCTTACATTGTTGACAAGTCCCAGAGACGAAGCGCACATGGCCCCCCAAAAGATCGTTGGGCCGACGCTGAACTCAAATTCGCCAATCAGCGACCGGCACGTGCACATCTGAGTCATCACGATAGCGATTTTCATCGCAATCGAAATATCGATAACGATATGTATCGTAATCGAAGTTGCATTCCCCCTGCATTCCTGAGTACCGGCGATATCACGCCGTGATACCAAAACAAGATGGAGGATAGAGTGACGTCACGACGTCCTTTTCTGCGAGGAAGAAAGATAAAAAATGTCTAACTGCGTCGGGGAAAAAAAATGGATCGCGCGTCTTTTAAAACTGACAGAAGTGATTAAATTTTGTAATGCGGATATCTCGCTAAATTACGGTTTAAAATTAATGAAATTTTGGCAATCGCTTAGAAATAAATAGTAGCATCCAATAAAAATTGTTTTGGAATAAAATAATTAATATTAAATAACTTTTTAAATTTATATTTTCGGAAGTTAGCGATTGTAAGAAAAGCATTGTAAGTTACTTTAACGAACGATATGCCTTAATGTTTATATTTTAAAAGATCCGTACACTATTAGAATTATATTTAATTGCATATTATAATATTTATTAGTTTGAATAATTATTAATTATAGGATTATTAACGGAATATAAATTATTTAGAATGCTTTTTATTTATTTACTTAATACGTTTTTAAAGTTGTTTTTGAACTTAAATATTTAAATTTAAATAGAGAAATAATGCAGACGATAAATTAATAATCTGAAATATTGAAAATGTAACAACTATAAAACATTTATCAGTTTCTCGGAATAATCCTCCAAACAGCCATTACTGAAGAAGAATTTAACTGGCTTGATTCCCCCCCCCCCTTTTTTTAAAAAACAATTCCCCCCCCCCCCACCCCTTGTGGATAAATGTTTGCCGATGTCAGTTGAAATTGATAGATTCTAATCATTGCAGTATTTTTTCTTTTCTATTATCATGACATCATTGTTTAATCACATACTTGTTATTTTAATTAACGAAATAACTAAAAAATTAGTAAAATATTAAAAATAGTGAGATAGCATCAAATTTAAAATATTTTAATGACATAACAAATACTTGTAAACTCATCTGACATAAATTGAATGCAACCCAATGACCATTCATTTTTGGACGTTAAGTCCTCTAGTTTGACATTTTTATATATATGCAAAGTGGTCGATGGGATAATAGACAAGTAGCAATTATTCTTATTTGAAGTTTGTCCCTATTGTCATTACTGTGATGCACAGTAATTTTTTCTTCGGCTCCCCACTAGATGTCGTTGTGATACAACAGCATTTTTACATTGTACAGTACTACAAGTTCTAACAACACATTAAACCTTGAAATTATTTAAATAAATAAAAAAAACGCAGTAATTATTCCAAAGGCCAAAAATCTTTAATGCCATTCAAAATAGCGACAAAATAATTTCCAACCTTTCTGTGAATTCGACACCATATAAACTGAGTTAAACATGAATCTGTGCTAATGTGTGTGAGAATACTTCTCGCAGTTTTTAAATTTGGTTTATTTTTATTCCTTTCAGCTATTTTTTTTTTGCATCGATAGCTATTTGAATTCAATCATTGAGCTGCGATGTTGACGTTTTTATCTTTCACCATAAAGCGAGTCTGTTTTCGCCACCGATCTGTTTCTCTTGGCTTTCAGGCGAGCTGGCAGTATTGCACATGTGCGCACTCCGCTTTTTTCGGAGCACATCTCTGGAGCTCTGGTATCGCTGAAGTCAACTTGCATTATGATAATGTCATTGAAATGCTTAGCACCTCCCTCTTTTGATGTATTCGTTGCGCGCTTTGCTGACAGGAGGATTTTTTGGTTTTGTTTTCCAATCAGTGAAAACATTTTTAATTCTGTGTTTTGTAATTCGATTTTCATTAATTTCCGTAAATTTAATTTGGCTAATCAATTTAAATTCTGCCTTTTAATTACTTTGTCAACCCCGTATTCATCATTTAAATACTAAAACTCATTAATTTTTAAATCAGAATTTGGTTTGATATTGTGCTAAAAAGATGTAGATTTTCAATGCAGTGTTTTTCGCGGTGCAGGCTTTGCCTGCCGTTGGAATGGCACAAGTTTGCGAAGAAAAATGTCTGTATAATGGGTCGTATGTTCGTGGATACTTTTTGTCATGCCAAAATTTAATTTTTAAAGTTGTGCTGCTCTCATCAAAAAGAAATCCCATGGAATTATTCTACGTTGGCTGTTAGATTTCTCTTCTTAAGAGATTCAGTTCTTTTATTTCGAAATGGTGACCAGAAGCAAGAATCATCGTAGTCTTCTATTACTAACATCTGAAAATAAAGAATTTTATTTATTTCATCAAGTTGCCTTTTCATTGTCTTCCTGTAAAGTAAGAATTCTCCATTTTTATTATTTCTATAACGATCAATAGTTTTATTAAAAGAACTTCGCAATATGTACTTTAACCACTTAACGATCATCATTTTATTACCGCCACAGCGTGCTGTTCTGTGTTGTTTCTTATTTTGCCATTTAGCTGAGCTCCAAAGACATTCGGTGTTTTGCATATGGGAACCAGTATCTGGATCTACAAAATTATAAAGATGTTTCAAATCCTGCAGTATTTAATTTGTCTGTTTTATAAGCCTCCCATGATTCTGAATAAATGATAGAGCCATCTTTATATATTCTTTTATTTCTCCCATCAGTGTAGCCGTGCTTTTATTGCAAACTTTTACTATAAAATATTCATCAGTTCCTCGGAATAATCCTCCAAACAGCCATTACTGAGGAAGAATTCAACTGGCTTGGTTTTGAAATTGAAAGATTCTATACATTGCAGTATTTTTTCTGTTTTATTATCATGACGTCATCGTTTAATCATATAATTGTTATTTTAATTAATGAAAGAACTTAAAAATTAGTAGAATATCATTAAAAATAGAGAGAAAACATCAAATTAAAAATCCCTTAATGATATAACAAACACTTGTAAACTCATCTGACATCCATTGAATGTAACCCCACAATCATTCGTTTTTGGGCCTTAAATCTTATAGTTTGACAATATTTTTAAATCAAAGTGGTCGAGGGGATAATAGACTACTACCAATTATCCTTATTTGAAGTTTGTCCCTGTTGTCATTACCGTGATGCACAGTAATTTTACATTTGGCTCCCCACTAGACGTCGTTTTGATATGACAACATTCTTACATTGTGCAGTGCCACAAGTTCTAACAATCAGTAATATCTATTTTTGATTAACTGTGCAAGAACTCGTACTGTGATATATATATATATATATTTATTTATTTTAATGTAAACTTTTACTAAGTGATGGCTATGTGTTAGAGTAATGTTGTAAAAGAAATTATCTATGAAAATTTCATTTTTTTAATGCTAACTTGGAAATATTAGGAAATTTTAATAAAAGATATTTGTGACCACCCTGTTTTTATTGACTTTTCTGTTTTATGTTTGACTGACCACCATGACTAATACTAAAATCTTTTCTATGTAAGTTGCAGTAAGCTTTATTTTTGTTCGGCCCAGGGTATAACCACTCATAAATGTCCTCCCATTTTTTTTTTTTAAATACATTTTATTGTACTACTGAATTTTTTGCTTTTTTGTTAGAACAAAATTAAGATCCAATTCAGAATCAGACATGATAAGAAAAAATAAACCTTGCTGCTTACTCAGGCTGTGATCTTAAACCCAAAAAACAAACTGTTAAAAAGTGTAACAGCAATAATCGTCCAAACATTGACAGAAGGCTGATTGAGAGCTGATATTCTCTGAACTGTTCAGATCCATTCATCTTCATCTAAAAATACAACAATGCATGCTGTTATGTTGATAATTTGAGTTTTCCTTAAATAATTAAATATTAAAAAAAAAAAAAAAAAAAAAAGTAATGCTAATTTTTAAGATGTTTTATATAGATAATAGTTGGTTTTTTTTACTTTAGAATAACTTCTTTTTCTGTCAGTCAATAGTTCAAATTACTCCATATTATACTTAATGGTTTATTGTAATGCCAAATAATATTTTGAGGAAGTTTTTTTATGTTGGCTTGGCGCCCGCCAATGTAAAGACTTTTTCCTCAGTAATTATGAATATTTTATGTGTAAAATATAAGCCTATAATGTTTAAAAATGTAAAAAAAAAAAAATATTTAAAGCTACAACTAAATCGCAATTTAATATTGAAAATATGTGTTCAAATGACAAAATAATATTATTTTAGAAGTTTTTAGAGTTATTCTATTTGTAAATAATTAAGCTTAATTTATTATTTCATTTTTAATCGCACGTGGTTCCGAATCGGCGATGTTTTGAGTATTCATCCGCGTACGATCGGACCACGTTTTACATGCAACTAAGACTCCTTTTAAAAATCGGAAAATACTGTGTAAAAATAGATATTATGTGTTATTTAAATGATGATTAATTCATTTCAAAAAGACCTAAAAATAAATAATAGCGCATATCTCTGTGTTTTTCGGCGCGGAACGGAACTTTGTACCGTTGCGCTGGACGAAAGAGGTAAGGAAGCAAGAGGATAAAAGGAGAGATCTTCGCTAAAAACGGGGCTTTTTCTCTTCGGAAGATCGGAGTTCGGAGGTGGCAGGCTCGGCTGCAAGGTGGAAGGAGCGACCGTGTGTCGGCTGGAAGGTTTAGAAGAGCGAGAGAGGTCCGGAGCTAGTAAAACCAATTGGCCGCAATGATGCTGAAATTGAGTATCAAGATTGTGGAGAGTCTTCAGAGAGAAGACTAAATGACACCGACGAATTGCCTGGAGATGTTGTTTAAATTATGAAAATACTGTAAACATTAATAGAGGTACCTCTTATTTATTTTATCCGAAGAAATTATAAATCATTTTCAATCATGAACAAATTTGCAATCTATCTTTGTTAGTTTTAAACTAAAAGATTAGATAAATAATGATACTTGTTAATATTGTATGTGTAATTTTTTTAAAGATGAACTAGATTTTAATATTAATTGCTTATATCCTATTCCTTAAATAAACATTAATTTAAATCAGTAAAAATATCTCTGTATTAATTTTTCCTTCCCACAGCAGCATTTTTCCTTTTTAGGTGGGTTTTTTTTATGTAATGAATAATCTATACGATCAGTTTTTTTTATTTTCTCTTGGTAGAATTTATCTACCTCGTGTTTGTGTCTACCTAGAAATGTTTTAGGTACGATACCACACATTTTTGGTGCCTAGTGACCTTTGCCATTTTGGCGTCGCGGCACGGTTCGGGTCCGCGTTTTTTTTTTTTTTTTTTCTCGGCCAAATTCGGCGCCGTCACCTGTTGTTTTCTTTTACCTTTTGCTGCTGTGGATAATGGAAAATATTTGTAAATGGAGTAATTTCTTAAGAAATTCATTTTTTTAACATGATTTAAGTGGCTGTAGAGAATATTAACTTTAACTTAGTTTTCATTTTTGATTTTCCACATGTTGCATGAAATTTTTATTTTCACAATTTTTATATATTTTTATAGTAATTTATAATTACAATTAGTATTATTTTGGGGGAAACTTGCAGTAATTGATAATAATGAGCACTGAGACAGATACGCCTGAGGAGGTGACTGGACAGGCTGGGAAAGGGAATGAACAGAATACTACTTTAACTGATTTAAATAATAGTGTAGAAAATGAGAAATCCAAAAAAGAGAGTAAAGAAAATAACCCAGCAAATACTTCTTTTGGTAGTAGCAGTTCACCACCAACATTATCACCAGTCAGGAGTTCAGACAGCTATGGGAGGAACACACATGGACCAGTGTCTCTGGTACCAAACCTAACTTTTAACTTCAATCAGTTCATTTCAAATATCCCAAATTATTCAGGAGAAAATCCCGATATAACAGTAGCTGATTTTCTAGACAAAATAATAGAAGTTAGAGACTTTGCAGGTTGGCAGGAGGAACAATGCGTCTTTGCCATAAAGATGAAATGCATAGGAGAAGCCCAAAAATTTATTAAGTCCCAGCCTCACTTAAAAAATACACACAGCCTACAAACTCTAAAAGAAGCCTTAATTAGCCGATTCAGTAAAACTGTAGATGAGGCATACCATTTACAAGAGTTTACAACAGCCCGCCAAAATATTAGGGAGTCAAATAGAGCTTTCCTGTCCAGAGTTTTGGGTTTATCTTACAAATGCTTTGCAGATCAAGAGGCCATCCGAGAAAAATTACTCGTACAAAAATGTCTGCAAGGTATGTTACCGGAGGTGCGAAAATTTGTCATGCCACATTCTCCTAGCACTTATAAACATATTTGGGACTTGGCAATTTGTCAGGAGAAATGTGCAGACTATGACCAAACACAAGCACCAATTAACATTGCTCAAACTACTAATAATTACTCAAATGAAATGCAAGAAATTAAAAGTCTCATTCAAAATGTAGTCAGCGAGAGTGATCGAAAAATCGCAGAACTTAGTAACCAAGTACAAACATTATTACGTGTCACCCAAGGTCAGTCACAAGGGTATGGGGCAGGTCCATCACAATACGGGGGTAGGCAGTACCGTCCCAGACGAAATATTGTTTGTTACCAATGCAACCAACCAGGCCACTTAAAAAGGAATTGTCCCTCATTACACACACAATCACAAAATTCTAATTCAGATTCTTTAAACCAGTAGTGGGGCAAAACGGGAACGTACCACTGTCTTTGGATTCTCCCCCTAATTTGGTACGCATAGATACGGTTAGTGCTGAAGTAGGACAATTACCTATAATTTCCCTTAAATTAAATAAACAAAAAATAGATTGTCTTATCGATTCAGGAGCAGCAATAAACTTAATTTCATCCGAAATTTTGAATAAACTCTTACCAAGTTGGGTTGATATAGCTGAGTCTTGCACAATGCGAGTCATTGGCGTCAACAATGACATCATGGGCTTAGATAAGAAAATTAAACTTTCCTTAACTGACCAAGACGTTAAATTTGACGTAACCTTCTTTATTAGTAATAGTCTAAAAACAAACTATAACGCAATTCTTGGATCGGAATTTTTAAAATCTCATAACATTATCATTGATTATAAAACTGAAACGTTAAAATATATAAACCATACGATTTTATGGAACAATATAAAAAATATAGAAGTTAACTCGATAAATTTACATAAATTTGAAGGTATAGGGAGTACGGTAAATAAAAATGTTATTGAACCTCGATCTGAACAATTCATCAAAATTAAAATTCATGGGTTACCACAAACTCAAAACCTAATTTTTGTTCAGCCATCAAATAAATCTCTAAATAATTCTTGGTTAGTAGCGAACGGAATTTATAATTATGAAGGCAACAAAGATTTATGGATTAAAGTAGCTAACGTAACAGAAAGGAAAATTCATATAAATAAAAATTGTCAGATAGCAAAAATTGAATTTGTTGAAGCAGTTAATGTCCAAAATACAACTGTAAATAATTTAGAAGTGGAAAATGAGATAACTGATTTTAATCCTTATGGGGAGAAGTTCGAATTAGATCATTTAACTGAATCACAAAAACAGGCAGTCATGGAAGTCATAAATAAAAATAAAGCTATTTTCGCACAGTCGGTTAAAGACTTAACAGGTTGTAACACAACCAGTCATCGGATTTATTTAACAGATGATATTCCAGTCCGTTCTAAACCCTATAGGACACCATATGCTTTAAGAACAGAGCTGAAACAACAAATTGATGACCTACTTGAAGCTGATATAATTACCCCTTCTGATTCTCCTTATGCATCCCCAGTAATATTGGTTAAAAAGAAAAATGGTTCTTACAGATTAGTTTGCGATTACCGAAAGCTTAATTTAAAAACTAAACCCTTGCCATTTCCCCTCCCCCATATTTCAGATTTATTAGATAAATTAAATGGTGCTCATTACTATACATCTTTAGATTTATGCTCAGGATATTGGCAAATGGAGTTGCATCCTGATGACAGATACAAAACTGCCTTTTGTACAGAATTTGGTTTGTTTGAGTGGACAAGATTGCCACAGGGCCTAATCAATGCTGCAGCTTCTTTTCAAAGGCTAGTTGCTACAATTTTATTAGGTTTAGATACTAATACTTACATTGATGACATAATTATTGGTTCTGCAACTTTTGAAGAACACATTCAAAAATTAGATCAGGTTTTTAAAAGACTCAATTCTCATAACCTGAAAATTAACCCTGAAAAATGTCAAATAGCAAAAAATTCAATAACTTACCTTGGATTCCAAATTAAAAATGGTGCAGTCTCTCCAGATGAAAGAAACGTAAAAGCTGTAGAAAACTTCCCCATACCAAAAAACAAAAAAGCTGTACGTAGTTTTATTGGAATATGTAATTTTTATAGAAAATTTATTGATCATTTTGCCGACATCGCAAAGCCCTTAACAGAATTAACTAAATTGAAAACCCCTTTCAAATGGAGTCAGGAAGCAGATTCAGCGTTTAACAAATTGAAACAGTGTTTGACTTCTTACCCTTGTTTAATGTTGCCTAATGTTGAGCAACCTTTCTTTTTACATACCGATGCGTCTGGTTTCGCATTAGGTGCTGTACTTAGCCAAAAAGATGAATCAGGTGATCTGCATCCAGTCGCTTATGCTAGCAGAACTTTAAAGGATGCCGAAACAAGATATAGTACGTTTGAGAGAGAACTTCTCGGTGTAGTTTGGGGAATTAGTAATTTTAGACATTATCTTTACGGGAGGGAATTTACTCTTTTTTGTGATCAGCAGGCAATTTCGCAGGTGTTGAGAATCCAAGACAGTAGTAGAGTTTCTCGTTGGGCTCTTGCACTGCAAAATTATAATATAAAATATTGTCATACCCCAGGTAAATGTAATGTACCAGCTGATGTACTATCGAGAAATGTCAATGTGATACAAGAAATAAATATCAACACAAATTTTTCAAAAGAATTTATTAAATCATCACAAAATCAAGATGCAAAATGTAAAAACATAATTGAACAATTAAATAATATAAATGAAATACAATTAAATGAATTAACCTTCTTTTTAAAAGATGATTTATTATATTGCATAAACAAAAAAGATGCACATAATGACAATCAAACTAAATTAGTTATTCCTAAAACTTTAATTTCACATATCTTAAATTTAGCTCATGACTCTGTAACCTCAGCACATCCAGGATTTAAAAGAACACTAATTAAAACTAAGAAAAATTACTTTTGGTGGGGACAATATAAACACACACTCAATCACGTTAAATCTTGTGTACAGTGTGCCATTCGTAAAGGATATAAATCCAAACAGAAAGCTCCATTGCAGAGAGTCGAAATTACTTCACGTCCTTTTGAAAAGATTGCAGTCGATGCAGTGGGTCCGTTAAGTACTACAGCAGTGGGAAACAGACACATTATTGTAATTACAGATTATTTTACAAGATGGGCTGAGGCATATCCTGTACCGAATTTACAATCTGAGGTTATAATATCAGTGTTAGAAAAATTTATTTCTACTCATGGGATTCCTGAACACCTCACTACAGACAAGGGCAAATCTTTCATATCAGAGGCAATCTTAAAAGTATATGAGAAACTTCACATTAAAAAACATACTACGACCAGTTATCACCCGAGTGCAAACGGGGTTGTGGAACGGGCCAATGGCACGATAGTTAATATGTTAAAACACTTAGTGGACTCTTCAAATGAAGATTGGGACAAAGTTTTACATTTTGCTCTATTGGCTTACAGAACAGCTTATCACGCTGCTATAGGGGATACCCCAGCACATTTAGTGTACGGTAGGGATCTACTTTTACCTGTTGACCTCATAACCAAACCTATTCAAAGATCTTACGCAGATACTCGAGAGTTAAGTGAAGATTTACATTTAAGGTTAAGCAAAATTTTTCGCTTGGTCAAACAAAATTTAACTACAGCTGCAGAAAAGCAGGAAGAGTATAGGTTAAAGTTTGCCACAGACAAAAATTTACAAGTGGGGGACTTGGTGCTATTGTACACACCAGTAGTTAAGCCAGGGCTAGTAAAAAACTTACACAGTTCAATAAAGGACCTTACCGTATCACTCAACAAACTAATACAGTAAATTTTAAAATTGTTCACATACAAAACCCCAAGGACGAGCAATTAGTACATGTTGATAGATTGACTAAAATCACTGAAAGAATTATTTTTCCTGCACTTTTTGAGGAAGAGATTAATAATGGGGAACGGGATACGGATCAAAACAATCAAATTGACATGGATGTTAAGGATTCTCAGGTAGAAGAGATTGTTGATCAGTATCCAGTTTTTGATTTGATAGGTTATAGTGATAGTAGTAACAATCAAGCTCATGCACACAATAATAAAATTAACACTGATAATGTTGACATAAATACAGGTTTACCTGGTCAGTCACATTCAGGATCTAGGCAAAATTGTAGACAGCATACGAGACCTGCAGTCGTTAGTGATTACAATTTGCGCACCAGAGACACACATGGTTTTGTTGTGAAAAAATAAGATTTTGTGGTGAATACATTTTCACCATTGAATAGTGTTGTATATAATTTTTTTTCTATTGTATTGTATTGTATAATTTGTGTAATATAATTTATGTAACGTATTGTATAATTTGTGTAATATATTGTATAATCAGGATCAAATTTTCGTTTTAAATTTTTGAACAAACTTGCTATTTATTGTATGAATGTGATAAAGTATACGTATAAATCTTAAACACACCAGTCAACTAATGGAAATCACCTTGAATTGTTTATTATGTATAATCTAAACATTATGGTTATGGATGCATGTCAAAATTTGATGAAGCAAGATTTCATTAATGTTTGGTAAAGTTGTCTGAATCCTGATTTGGTTGGTTTTGGTGACTGGGTGTTCGGAGTTTAGCCAATTACTTGAATTTCTATCTGGGTAGTTAGAGGGGTATTCACATGCAACATGTTTTTTTTTTTATTTTTTTTGGCGAGGACCTGATTCTTATTCTTTTGCTTACAAAAAATTTTTTTTCAGAAAAATTTTTTTTGAGGGGACGGAGATGTAATGTGTTATGTTGATAATTTGAGTTTTCCTTAAATAATTAAATATTAAAAAAAAAAAAAAAAAAAAAGTAATGCTAATTTTTAAGATGTTTTATATAGATAATAGTTGGTTTTTTTTACTTTAGAATAACTTCTTTTTCTGTCAGTCAATAGTTCAAATTACTCCATATTATACTTAATGGTTTATTGTAATGCCAAATAATATTTTGAGGAAGTTTTTTTATGTTGGCTTGGCGCCCGCCAATGTAAAGACTTTTTCCTCAGTAATTATGAATATTTTATGTGTAAAATATAAGCCTATAATGTTTAAAAATGTAAAAAAAAAAAAATATTTAAAGCTACAACTAAATCGCAATTTAATATTGAAAATATGTGTTCAAATGACAAAATAATATTATTTTAGAAGTTTTTAGAGTTATTCTATTTGTAAATAATTAAGCTTAATTTATTATTTCATTTTTAATCGCACGTGGTTCCGAATCGGCGATGTTTTGAGTATTCATCCGCGTACGATCGGACCACGTTTTACATGCAACTAAGACTCCTTTTAAAAATCGGAAAATACTGTGTAAAAATAGATATTATGTGTTATTTAAATGATGATTAATTCATTTCAAAAAGACCTAAAAATAAATAATAGCGCATATCTCTGTGTTTTTCGGCGCGGAACGGAACTTTGTACCGTTGCGCTGGACGAAAGAGGTAAGGAAGCAAGAGGATAAAAGGAGAGATCTTCGCTAAAAACGGGGCTTTTTCTCTTCGGAAGATCGGAGTTCGGAGGTGGCAGGCTCGGCTGCAAGGTGGAAGGAGCGACCGTGTGTCGGCTGGAAGGTTTAGAAGAGCGAGAGAGATCGCGGAGTCCGGAGCTAGTAAAACCAATTGGCCGCAATGATGCTGAAATTGAGTATCAAGATTGTGGAGAGTCTTCAGAGAGAAGACTAAATGACACCGACGAATTGCCTGGAGATGTTGTTTAAATTATGAAAATACTGTAAACATTAATAGAGGTACCTCTTATTTATTTTATCCGAAGAAATTATAAATCATTTTCAATCATGAACAAATTTGCAATCTATCTTTGTTAGTTTTAAACTAAAAGATTAGATAAATAATGATACTTGTTAATATTGTATGTGTAATTTTTTTAAAGATGAACTAGATTTTAATATTAATTGCTTATATCCTATTCCTTAAATAAACATTAATTTAAATCAGTAAAAATATCTCTGTATTAATTTTTCCTTCCCACAGCAGCATTTTTCCTTTTTAGGTGGGTTTTTTTTATGTAATGAATAATCTATACGATCAGTTTTTTTTATTTTCTCTTGGTAGAATTTATCTACCTCGTGTTTGTGTCTACCTAGAAATGTTTTAGGTACGATACCACAATGCTGTGGCGAGCCACTAGCTTCAAGTGTTTGCACATTCATGTAACTTGTTTTGATTTCTGAAGCAAATTGAAAATGAAAAAAATTATTTAAACTCAGATATGGTAAAAAACTGGAAGAAAACGTCATTCAGGACAGCTTTACATGTACAATGTACGATAAGCCTAAAGAATGTACAATCTGGCAACCCTATGCAGCACCACTTTTTGAACCCCGATAGTGCTATAGCAAAAAATAATTATGCACAAGGGCAAAACCAACCACAATTGTAGAAGAAATAGCCAATAATTTGTAAATACCTGACACATTGCAAAGTTTTGCATCTAAAAGTTTCGAAAATTTAATTATGTAAATTTATATGAAATTTATGTGCTAAGTTATTGTAAAACAAGCATATCATCAGAAGAATATCTTAATTTCTGTCATGACCTAGTGAATTTGCTGTTAAAGTAGTGTTTTTATATATATATATCTCAGTAGTGTAAATATGGTCATTTTTTTCTTTTCAGCATGGAATAACCCAAACAAATGAATTAGTAAATTTGGTAGACTTCTTTAATGGACATATTTTACCTACTTTGCAATCACAAGCAAGTAAGCAAAATCTGATGCTTTTATTTCTCTCATTTAAAAAAAGTGCATATTCTTAATCTGATCTTTTTTTTTTAATTAAAAAATTTTAAAAGGTTAAAGATATTTTATCTCTAATAAAATGTTTATAAACTATCTGGAGCTTGCATTATTTATAAATACAGAAACTAACAATTTTTAGCAATAAAAAGTCCTTCCAACCTGTACCAGGAGGGAAAAATAGCGTCCCTATTCCTTGTTTTTAAGAGCCATTATTTTGAAAATCAGACAAGTGTGATAGTTGTATTTTTTGTTTTGCGTGATTTTTTTTTTTTATGTTGAAATAGATCACATTTAATGAATAATGTGCAATTTTGAAGCCCTGAAAAAATTTTCCCTTCCCTGTAGAAAATATCAAAGTTCAAGGTTGTGACCGTCATTTTTCATGAAAAGTGAAATGCGAGTATGTTTGCAGTGCTAAAGCTTGGGAAAGCAACGACATCCCAAAATTCTTTTGCGATGAAATATTAGTATAACACTATCTGCTTAGTAGACTGTATTCGTTTCCATGGGGCATTGTTATTTTACATTGTTATGTTGCCTCAAAATGCAATGAAAATGACGTTTTTGTCCGTTTTCCGAACGTATTTTCTTATTTAAGCAATAGTACCCCCAAACTTTTTCTTATAGAATATCAAAGTGTACTACTAGGACAAGCTAAATAATATAAAACTTTATCGGAATATTGCTGCTGTTAGCAGGAATGGTCTGTTAAATATTCAAAAATTTCAAAAAAGGCAGCATTTCAATTAGTCTTTTCTCAAAACAGCATCACCATTCAATAAAACAAAATATATCACGTAGTAGTTGGAAGTATGTACAAACACATGGAATAGAAAAAAAAGTGGGGTCTCGTCATATTTTTATAAAAAAAAAATGTCAAAAGTCACAAAAAAGACTGTCATTTATCATACTTTTTCCCTATCAGAGAATGAAACATCCCGTTTCTCTTTCCGCTAGCTAAGTTTTTTCCCTATGAGAAAATGGAATATCCCCTTTTCTTTCCCCTTCCTTGTTCTAAATGGAAAAAAGGGAAATTTAAACGGGATATTTTGACTGTGAATTTTTGTAAATTTTGTTATTTTTTTTTTTTTTAAATATGACGAGACCCCCACTTTTTTTTCTTTTCCATGTGTTTGTACATACTTCCAACTACTATGTGATATATTTTGTTTTATTGAATGGTGATGCTGTTTTGAGAAAAGACTAATTGAAATGCTGCCTATTTTGAAATTTTTGAATATTTAACAGACTATCCCTGCTAACAACAGCAATATTCCGGTAAAGTTTTATATTATTTAGCTTGTCCTAGTAGTACACTTTGATATTCTATAAGAAAAAGTTTGGGGGTACTATTGCTTAAATAAGAAAATACGTTCGGAAAACGGACAAAAACGTCATTTTCATTGCATTTTGAGGCAACATAACAATGTAAAATAACAATGCTCCCATGGAAACGAATACAGTCTACTAAGCAGGTAGTGTTACACTAATATTTCATCACAAAAGAATTTTGAGTTGTTGTTGTTTTCCCAAGCTTTAGCACTGCAAACATACTCGCATTTCACTTTTCATGAAAAATGACGGTCACAACCTTGAACTTTGACATTTTTTACAAGGAAGGGAATTTTTTTTCAGCGCTTCAAAATTGCACATTATTCATTAAATGTGATCTACTTCCACATAAAAAAAAAATCAAGCAAAACAAAAAATACAACTATCACACTTGTCTGATTTTCAAAATAATGACTCTTAAGAATACAGCTAATTTTACTCAAACACACAAAGCTAAAATGCATGTAACCTGATTATAGAAGATTCCTACTTTTTGTCAATATTGAATTTGAATGGAAATTTAAAAAAAAAAAAAAAAGTTAGTCATCTACCACCAAGTTGGCTTCATTTATGGTTATCTCTTTTGCCATCAGATTTGGCAACATTTTGCCAAGTATTGCTAAGCTTGCCAATAATTTGATGCTAGCAGATATAACTATTAAGTTTAAGTATATAAGAGTTGAAACAAAGGTTATAACATTGAAAAAAAAAAATACAAGAAAAGAAACCACATACAAGAAAACTCATAAATTAAACCCATTTATGCAAGAGTCCCTTATTTTTAATCTCTTGTCTTGTTTTAAAAATGCCAGCCAACTTAAAATTTCAAACTGCTATATCTCTCAGCCATGTTTTAAGATAAAAGCAAAAGAAAAAAATTTCCAGAATCCTTGCATCAAAGCCGGAAAAGAAAAAAAAAAAAAATACTAGATTTTAAGTTTTTCCTTTTTTTTTTTTTTTTTTTTTTTTTCCATTTCAAATCTTTAAGTGGCCTCTATTTTGAAACAAGATGACAGATGAAGTTGGCCAACAAACTTGATCGGGACCTTGGTAAGTACAAGTGCTACTGCTTGACAAAATCATATATATATACAGGGTGTCCTAAAAACATTGACCTCGACTTTTATTCCATAAATATAGATCATAGACATATGTTATACATTGCAAAGTTACATAGAAAAAGGTACAGAATTTTATGAAATCGATTAAAATTTTCAGGGATGAATTTTGAAGAAATATAAAATTAATTTTTATTCCCCCTCCCCCCTTCCTACAAAAAATTCCCTATGAATAAAATGTTCCCCATATGCTAATAAGGTCATGTACAAAATCCAGCATCTTATAAAAAGTCACAGCGATATCTTTAAAGAAAGTTGGTGTTGATGAGATGTTAGTCATAAATTAAAATGTACCAAATGTTTATAGTTATAGCATAGCTGCCAACTCTTCCGATTTTTTCAGAATTCTTCCGAAAAATCGACATGTTTTCCGATTTTACGCGCGTAATGCGTTTTCTTCCGCTTTTCGTCATTTTCTTCCGATTTTCGTCATTTTCTTACGCTTTTTACGCGAGTTTCGTCAAAGGATCGTGGGAAAACCCGAAATTTCGCCGAAGGTTCGCGAGAAAGACGCAAATTTTGTCGGAAGATCGCGTAAAAAACGAGAATTCCCCCAAAAGAGCGCGTAAAAACACGAATTCAGTGAAAAGATCACGAAAAAACGCACATTTCGTCAAAAGATCGGGTAAAGAAGTGCCGTCAAAAGATCGTGTAAAAACACTATTTCCGTGAAAAGATCGCGTGAAAACGCGAATTCCGTTAAAGGATCGTGGAAAAAACGGACGTTTCGTGAAAAGGTTGCGGGAAAAACCCAAATTTCACCGACAAATCGCAGAAAAAACCCAAATTTCGCCGAACGATCGCGGGAAAGACGCGAATTTCGTCAAAAGAGTGCGTAAACAACGCGTAGGGGTGATTTTGGTCCGAATTTTCCGAAAATGTAAGGCATTTATTTCCGAAAATTTAAAAAAATCGGCCACCAATTCGAAAATTCGGACATAAAAAATATCGCGAATTTCGACATCTTCTCCGAAAAAAATAAATTTTGTCAATCGTTTGCAGAAAAATCGCCAATTTCGTCAAAGGATCGCGTGGAAAACGCTAATTTCGTTAAAAGATCGTGAAAAAACGGCAAATTTCGTCAAAAGATCGTGAAAAAACGGCAAATTTCGTCAAAAGATCGTGAAAAAACGGCAAATTTCGTCAAAAGATCGCGAAAAAACAAACACAAATTTCGTCAAAAGATCGCGAAAAAAATACAAATTTCGGCTAAAGATCGCGAATTTCGTAAAAGGGCCGCGGAAAAAAAACGCATAGCTAGTGTTGGAAGTGGATTCCCCCCCCCCCTTGCTGTAACTTTTCAGAAAATTTGAAGAAAAGAGAGAGATTTGAAGAAAAAAGAGAGAAAAGAAAAGAAAGAAAAATTTAGGAGTCAGAAGTGTCTTTTAATGTGAAAGGTAGGATATCTATAAATATTCCAAAAGAAAAAACAAAAAGTAATTTTTAATATATTCAAGTTATTCTTTTTTGTCATAATATATATTGTGTAATTGCAAATTAGTGAATATTTTATTCAAGTTTCTCTTTGAAATTTGTGTATTTATAAGGATTCAGCTGTTTTTTTAATCCTTACTGAAAGTGCTATAAGACTTAAAAAATCTTCTGATTTCTTCTGATTTTTCGCCAAAATCTTCTGATTTCTTCTGATTTTTTGTCCAAAATCTTCTGAGTTTTACCGAAATTTAGTTGGCAGGTATGGTTATAGTAGCAATCATTGTTTTCTTTCATAATTTGTGTACAAACCCTGAAACCCGATCATCCAACATGATTTTTCCCCTTTATGAACTCATATCTATGCATCGAAAAGTTGTTTAAGTCAGCATTTATGTATTTTCATATCTCTGCAACTTTTTGTAATAAAATGCTGAAATTGTGTGCATGACCTCATTATGTATATGGCACATTTTACTAATTGGGAATTTTTTTTGTGCGTGAGCCGCATAAAAATTTAAATTTTCTATTTTTTCAAATTTAATCCCTGAAAATTTTAATTGATTTCATAAAATTCTGTACCTTTTTTAATGCAACTTTGTAATTTATAATAAATGTCTATGATCAATATTTAAAGAATAAAAGCCAAGGTCATTGTCTTTGTGAACATCCTGTCTAAATCAACATTTGAATGGAGAGTGGTTTTTGTGTTTGGTGGTAAGATCATGATCTGTGAAAATATGCTTAAATTTTCCAGAATTGTTTTCCTCTGGACGGCTGCAATAGGTAGCTTCTTATTTTTTGTAATAGAAGCTATCTTAATAATCAGTTAAACAGTAACAAAAGTCAAACATTTATTTAATTTTTTAATGACACACAGATGTAATAACTACTTATATTAGTGCAATATTTCCCAACTGACGTGTTGTAGCACATAAATGTTCCATGAGAGTGCTTTAGTGTATCATCATAAACCAGTCATATGAAACTTCAAACTGATTTTGAAATTTTAATGTACTCTATTAAAATGTAATTTATCTTTGTTTCTTTTATTACTCAGAATCTCATCAGGTCTTTCAAGAAAAAAAATAAGTAAATAAAAGTGAGGGTGTGGAGCGGGTTTGTAATATTTATATTGAGGACGTGAATTTCAAAACTTACCTTATCAAAAACAAACAAAAATCAGGTTTTCTCTATTAATCTATTCTATGGATAATACTGCACCTGAAAAAACACTGCAATCTGTTTTATCCTGTATTTCTGGCATTGTAAAATCTTAGTTTACAATGAAAATCAATGGACGCATATCAAATGTAAATTTCCAACTGGACAAAAAATGTCTTGACCAGATTCAAACCAGGGATCTCTTGGCTGAAACTGCCAATGTTCTACCATCTGAGCTATCCCGGACAAATTTGGTGGAACTTTTTCACCTAGCTAACTTTATTGAATATAGCATCTGGTCTGAAATCTGGTTAATCAATAAGGTTAGCTGGATGAAAAAGTTTCTTGAATCATGTGCCCTAGGCTTTCTACTGAACCGATTTTGTTAATTATTTCTTTCAATGAAAGCTATGTACATGTGCCTTCACTAGATATTCTTTTTAATTCCCATTTTTATATTTTAATTTTAATTTAAAAAGTTTTTTATGAAATTTCTTCTAAATGAGGGCAGCAATGTTGAATTCAGACACTTTTCTCCAGGAAGGATTTCTGTGGCTCTTGGGGGGGAAGGGGGGAGGGAGAAATTGCACTTTCTGACCATTGAAAACACAAAATCTCAAATCTTCTGGGGGGGGGGGGTGATGTCCCCCCGGTTCAACCCCTGAATTCAACACTGGATGGCTATGTGATTACTTCCATTGTTTCAGATAAAAGAGAAATAATGAAAAATATTCAGACACGTGGCTTTTGAGATCTATTTTTTTATTTGCAAATTATTTTTTGGGGAAAAAAATTTAAATGAATTGCGACATCATGAGAATATTGTCTCTTGAATTTATTTCATTTTTATGCATTGTGACTATTAGTTTTGTCATTATAATTAAATAGAAAATATTTATTTATTTGAATACTAGCAGACTATTCCTGCTGCGCTGGTCTTTTTTTGCACACGAACCTTAAATCACACGGAATAATGAATTTGATCTAATTTGATCTTATATTTTAAAGCAACATGGCCCTACACCTGGAATGTCCTGTTGTACTATCTTATGCGTTGGACAAAATTTGGGCTATTCAGAAGAACTCTTTTAGTTTATCAGTTATAGTGGAGTCTGGTAGGGGAATGAGGCAGTTATGGCAACAGGAGTTGAAATATCTTTAGTCACCGCAGTACTAAATTATTGAACATTACAATGATTGCAGAGAATGACCATTAAACTAAAATAATTTTCGTGTGATTCATATTCGTTTGTTAGTTCTTGGACTCCGGACTTCTCAGCTTGACGAAATGTGTTGTGTGTAGCTTGAATAAAACTTCACACTGCATTATGTTATATTTCGCAATATGCATCTTCTTCTGGCAGGCCTATTACAGTTTTCCATCTTCAGATTCCAGAAGGCAAAAATACAGTCAAAAGTGTAACAAATTATTAACCATCATATTCAAAAGAAAAATGAAGAATAAAAAACATAGATTTTTAAATCTGAATTGTTTGAATAAAAATAAAAGAACATAATTTTCATTGTCTTTTCATTTTATAGACCAGTTGCAATCATGTAACCGTTAACCTGGAAAAATCCTTGATGACTGATACTGATAGAAAAATAAACATTTAGTTTGCATCTAATAAAATCTTCCGTAATCGTATTAAGCCAAGGTTAACGCAAACATTAGAAGTGTTTGCAACGATAGAGTTACAAATGTAACACATTTAGATAAAAAACAAAGTTAATTACGCACCAAACTACTTTTTATTACATTATGTCAAATTACTATTGACAAAATTATAGATCTTTTGCCAACAAAAGCCCATATCTTAATTACAACTGACAATGATAAAGCGTTAGTTATGCAAAATGTTCAGTAAAAATCCTTTTCGTGAATACTTGAACCGAAGGTTTTCTTTGCATTTTTCTAATGAGCATAAAAACACAGAGAGATAAAGAGACTTACTATTTCCTTTATATTTAAAATTAAATTATTATTCGATATGTTGCCTAAGTAATCCCGATATTGAAAATAATCGTTTATTTGTCACTAAGATTAATTTGTAGAACAGCCTGTCAGACGAAATTCTTTATAATTATCTAAATTTTGTTTAATCAGAATTGCATTTTTTTCTTATATAGGCTAACTGATAGATTGACAAATATTTTTCCATGCATTGGTAATAAAAAGTTTTTCAGTAGCTTGCAATTATTACTTTTTTTGTGACATTACAATAACAGAAGATGAAGAATATATAATACTGAATTTTGTTCGTATGCTCCGTAATAAAAAATTATAAATATAATAATAGCTAATTACAAAATTCCTCTAATATTTTGTAATCGGGTTCACCATCCACAGTCTTCAATCATAAATCAATCTTCCAAAAATATAGAAAAATGTCCAATTGGCGGGTGACCAGATTACGGAAAATAAGCCCAATATCTTTTTAATACCTTCCTAAAAGAATAGAAGATATGCAGAAAAAATTAAAAAGAAATGGCGAATGAAAAAGAACATTGAAAATTTATTTCAGCCTTCTTTTTTTTTTTTAAATGTCGAGTTTATCTTATAGTAATAACGCATAATTGCAAAAACCTCCTTAAGAATAACTCGATTTCCTAACTTTTGAAGCCATGAATTTTCTGCACAGATGTCATATACATACCCATATTGGCGCGATATTTTTCTGACGGCAATTCGACGAAAACGTCAACAGCATAAACAACAATATCCGGATTACCATATCACACAAAATAACGACACTTTGGCGCCAGTTAAGTACCGTTGCGTATATGACATTGGCTGCAGAAAAAAATCGCGCCAATATGTTTGTTTTTTTGTTGTTGTTGTTTTGTTTTTGTAATGTGTGAAATTAAATATTTTTTACAATATGTGTATGTGTAACAATCATTTACGTTGAAATTTAAATATTTGAATTCATTTTTATAATATTAACTGCTATTTATGCAATTTACATTGGAAAATAAAAATTTATCCTCTCTAAAAAAAAATAAAAAACATTATCGCCCCATCTGAAGTCACGCTTATGCCTTTTTGGCTTAAAATCGCATTGTTTGGCGACAAAAGTAAAAACAACAGGCACAGATATCATATTCGCCCCCATATTGGCACGATTTTTTCTGACGCCAATGTCATATACGCAATGTATACTTAACCGGCGCCAAAGTGTCGTCATTTTGCTTGATATGGTAACCCAGATGTTGTTGATGTTTTTGCCAAATCGGCATCGAAAAAAAATCACGCCAATATGGGGCGAATATGACATCTGTGCCAAACAACATTTTAAATAAACAAATATCATTTTAAATAAACCATTTCCTACAACTCATAAGTAGAGCCATTTTTAGAGCTATTTCTGCGAGTTTCTCCGGAAAGACACATAATGGGAGTGAGATAAAAATCAAAATAATTTTAAAAAATAGTACTGAGATTTTATATAATCAAATTTTTGAGTTGAATTTTTCTGTAGTACTTGATTAGGCACAGATGTCATATATGCACCACGTTGGCACGATTTTTTTCTGACGCCAATTTGGCGAAAACCTTGTATTCGAATATCAGTTACATTAAAAAAGGGAATAGCAATAAATAAAAAAGTTTAATTAATAGCTATAGAACAAAACAATTTGTATAATTTTTAAAAAGAAAATAAAAGTTAATAAATAAATAACAACCTCCGGGTTACCATAGCAATCAAAATAACGACACTTTGGTGCCAGTTACGTACTCCGATGCGTAAATGAGATTACCGTCAGAAAAAAATCGCGCCAACGTGGTGCGTATATGACATCTGTGTCCTTGATTATCCTGTCGACAAAAAAACTGTCGCCAAACTGTAAGGTTAAATGCCAATAATGGATGATCGTAAATGTCACATTCACTTGACATTAAATATGTTAAACGTGTTTGTTACGTCATCAAGTCTTTTTAATTCGACGTTTTATTTGTAAATTGATTACTGTTTTATTAATTTACATATTCTTTCGTTAACATTACTGTAAAATTTGAAATTTTTATTCTTTAAGCTGATATCTAATGTTTACATAATTTTATAATTATATCCGTCTACGTTTTTTGGCTAAATAAAGAGCATCAGGTTCCTTGCAATTTTCCGTTATCATTGATATTTATTGCGTGTTCTTTAATAAATGCGATTATTACATTGTAAATATGTAAACTATTAGTATTATTTTGTCCAAAATTATCTAAATAAATCAAATTTTATAATTGGTATATCGCTTTACGCCACAAGTGAACGTCATCATTAAAGTAACACTGTTCTTTAGTGATTTTTTAAAATTAAATTAATCAATTTTTCTTTCTTGATAGTTTAGAGTGGCAACATTCTTCCATGTGTTTAATTTGGCGAATAATTTGGAAATTTGTATAATTTTGTGAAATTGGTCAGAGGGATAATGAAGTAGTAATCATTTTTCTTAACCTGGCGGAAGCGATAACGCGCCAAATATTGCATGAATTGAAATATTTCATATTGAATTCATTTTTAAGCATTTCGAATATTCCTTTCATGTTTAAATTAAATATTTTCGTTTATAATATTTTCCCTCATTAAAGCGGTTTTTTCTTTCACTGTTTAAAAATTAAATATTAGTAATTATTTTCTCCTTTTGTTTGCAAGACGTTTGTATTGTTTTCTAACAGGTATAGCCATTTCAATTCATTTATCAAAGATAATTTTTGCCAAAAGGTAATCACTGGCAACCTTTTCGTTCAAAATAACAGTAAAATACGAAATTTATTATCAAAAATCATAGCTATCCCTGTATATTTTCTCATAAACCACCCCGGGAATATTTCCTATCGAATGATACAATTTGGAAAAAAATCCACCGGGTAGTTTTTGAAAACACTCGAGCGGAACTTTCAGAGCTTACTGCTTTATAATATATATGATACTGTGATTAAGCATAAAAGTACATAGGTAAAATATGTTTGAAAAGTTTGCACCTGTTACATTATGCTTAGCTTGAAATGTATTTTTATATATTAATAAAACTAAGGAGAAAAATGGATATAATTCTGTCAACACGACATAATTTTCACTGATTTTTCACTTAATTCTAAAGATTAGAATTGGAATCGTTATTGGTCGTTGAACTATTTTAGCAATTGTTAGGTTAAAAAAAATATCCTATATATATTAAGTATATATATATATATTTTTAATATATGTTAAGTATTTTTAGAAATCATTTGTCATTTTTAAAATGTACTTTTCTACAATAGACCTTTCAGTAATAAAATGAAAAACAGCATTTCACCATTTTTGGCGAGGATTATATACTAGTAAACTTTATAAAAATGTATTTATTATTTTCTATTTAAATTGATATATATATATATACATATACATATATATGTAGTTTTTTATGATACACTGGTAATTTTGCTTTGAACATTTTAGTTGATGAATTCCCTATTTTGAAAGCAGATTGCATCCGGTACTATTTAATTTTTAGAAATCAGGTAAGTTTGATATTTTTTTTTTTTATCTTCCCTTGTCTTTTTTTTTTTTTTTTTTTTTTACTATTATAACAAATTGTTCAGTGATTTTGAACATCGTTTTTAAAAATGAAAACTGTAAATCAAAGTTTTTAAAATTATTTAATGATGAGCTCATTAAATTACTCAGCCAATTGCCCTATTGATAAATTTAGTTTGGATGGAACATATAGAAAATATTAATTAAAGGAAAAATTTGAAGCCATTTATTTCAAATCTAATACTACATACACAATGGCACTACAATCCATGCAGAATTTTGACCTCTCTCAGTATACCTCACCAGACCTTCCGGTCTCTGGCCTTTAATTTATAATAAGGTTTTATGCTAGATCTTTCTCTACCTCTTCTGTCCATCTCTTCCTGGGTCTACCAATACTTATTTTCTTTATTAAATTACCATTACATATCTTCTTTCTGCTTCTCTCATCCTTCATTCTGATTAGATGGCCCATCCATTGCATTCTTCTTATTTTAATAGTATTTATTATATCTTTCTCATTATATAACTGTTCAATCTCCATATTTGTCCTGATACGCCATGTATTGCCTTCCTTAATAGGTCCAAAAATTTGTCTTAGGATCTTCCTTTCCCAAGTAATAAGTAACTTTTCATCTTTTTTGTGTAGTGGTCCAGGTCTCACTACCATAAATTACTATTCGTTTTATAATAGTTTTATAAATTTTAAGTTTAGTTGTTCGGGATATTAGAGATGGTTTTAGAATGTTTCAAAGAGAAAAATAGCATCTATTTCCTGCTGTAAGCCGAGTTTTAATCTCTGCTTCAACCATATTATCAGAGGTGATCATAGATACTAAATGTTTAAATTCTGTTACTTCATTAAATTGTAATTCATTATTTATTGTTAATGTTGCTGTTGCCTATGATTTCATTCGGTCCATTTTCATGTCTTTTGTTTTTTCTTTATTTTAACCTCGAGGGCTTGTTTTTTCCCTTCAGTTTCTAGTTTATTGAGTGTTTCAATCAAGACTCTTATTTCTAGCAATTATAACAACATCATCTGTAAATGCAAGGATTTGTAGGGAGCGATTCATAATAATACCTCCCCTGTTGTTGTAGATGCTTCTAATTATTTTCTCCAGACATAAATTTAAAAAAATTGTCAAGAGAACATCACCTTGTTTTAAACCTGAATTCACTGTAAATTCTCTTGAAAGTCTTCCCTGCACTTTAGCTTTTGTCAAATCTAATACTAATATCTAATACTAATATCTTCATTCATTCTTTTTATAGGGACTAGAAAGGGAAGACAATTTCTTACATGTGTATTTTTGCAACCTATTCACTCTTTCATATACACAAGCAATTTATTCAATCCTTTTGCAATTTAATATATTCATTTACACACAGAAGCCATTTATCTGTTATTATATGCAAAATAAGTAATTTATCTAATATATATGTAATCACCAGCAATTCTTGAATACATGGTTGTGTCTTCTGTGAGCTGCTTACCAACCCCTGTCCAGGCCCCACAGGCTCTAAAAACATGTTAATTTGTTCTGTTTAAAAAAGATTAACCAATTACTGAAGAGTAAATAATATTATCACGACTAGTAGTGATCTTCTGGAATCAGATTGTCTTTTTTTTTCTTTTGATGGGGATTTTTTGGTGCCCAAGACACATCTACCATTGTGGCGACAGCTAACGTTTGTTTTTGTGATTAATTTAAAAGGATCAGTTGATAATCATTTGATAATCAGCTTGTATAATATGATTAAATAAATAAAAAAAAAGACGCTGCCTTTCAAGCTTTTATAACTTTTAGATACTATTAAAAAAACTGTTTTAAATATGACATACTTTTCACTATTAAATGCTTTTTTCATATAATAATTTGATTACTTTAATGTTGTCTTTCTTTTTCAATGTTGGGTGTAAATATATATTTCAATTTAAAATATATTGCTTAGAAACACTGTAAGAAAATGGTTTAAAATATGACATTTCAAATATATCATTTTAAATATGACATAATTTTCATGATTTAATGCTTTTTCACACATAATAGCTTAATTATGTTAAAGTTTTCTTACTTTTTTTAAAATTTGTGTGTAAATATATTTTTCTGCTGCAAAGTGTTTGCAAATACAGGGCTCCCAAATGGTCCCCCTTTTCTCCCCAAAGTCCCCTTTTTAATAAAAGGTCCCCTTTAGTTCCCTTTTATGTATTTTGGTCCCCCTAGTCCCCTTTTCGGTGACTGAAAAAATCAACGCAAAATAAAAAAAATTCTAAAAATCGCTAAAAGTTCAAAAATCATAGGGGACAAAATTTGTTACAGTGGGCTAAAGAGTTGTAACTGGAATTCTTCCACGAATGTTAAAAAATCACCATGGAATACAGACAAATTTTAAGAAACTCATTAAAATCCTAAAAATTAAACTATCGCAGAACACAAAAGTTACTATGTTAAGCTACTGCTTGACCAGTCTTCAAAGACAGGCCTTTGCGTGCTGCCAAAAAAAATACATAAATAAAATAAAAAATAGAATGTGTCAAATGGAGAGAAGCATTGAATTAGGAGGAGACGAAAGATTCAAATTTTAAAAAAATGAATTTAAAGCTCACAACTCTGAATCATTTAAAAGGAAATGGATAGAGTAAAATGCTTTTTGCATATTTTTAATTATTTGAATGCAATTTCTTTGAAAGAAGACTATATACCCCTACAGAAAACTTTCTGTTGAATCAAGAATTAAAATATTTCTTCCTTTCTCATAATTTATTTTTCATACCCTTTAAAATTGTTTAATAGTGTAATTTATAACTGAAAACAATACTACAATACATATTTAAACATCCAAATTATCATAACATGTTTCTTTGGTTTAAAGATATTCTTTTCTTGGAAGAGAAAGCTAAAAATTTTCTGTACTGTTACCCAGGGCCGGTGCAACCATCGGTCAAACGGGGCTACTGCCCAGGACACCAAGTCTATAGAATTCGAAATAACGTTTCCTTGGTATCTTTTTTATCCACATTTGATTTTCAATGTTTTTTCATGATAAAAAAAAGTTAGTATTAACTTTATTTCTTACAAGCAAAGTTGATATAATTTTAGGGGAATGTATAGATTTGGTGAAAGTAACTCTGAACGTAAAAAATAAATATTTAAAGTATTGTAAATTATAGAAGATTTTTCGAAATCGAAAATAATTATGCATATCACATGTGAAATTAGTGGTATTTTGGTACATTTATTATCTATATTATATGAGGACGTGAGTTTCAAAACTCGCCTTATCAAAAATTTAAAAAATAGAGTTTTCTCTATAAATTTATGCTTGCATTGAAAAAACACAACAGTCTGCAAAAAAAAAAAAAAAAAAAAAAAAAAATCTAGTTTTATCTTGTATTTCAATTTCAGCCCTTGTAAAATCTTGATCTACAATGAAAACCAATGGACGCAGTTAGAGGTTTTTCGTCATTTCCCCAGATTTGATTTTCTGGATAAGGCGAGTTTTGAAACTCATGTCATCATATATTATTCTAGGATGCATACACTTTAAAAGTAAATTTTATTAGATCAATATGGCAGTATATGTTAGGTCCCATTAACTCCTTTGCCTGGGCCCTGTGCTATATTGCGCTGGCCCCGCTAACTGCTTGTTACCTCATAAAAAGCAAAATCCTTTTTTATGTGCTTGGAAACAATACGAAATTGTTAGAATTCTATTTATCCTCCACAAAATAAAAGGTAGGGGAGACTTCTCTATTATTACCCACTTTTCATTTATCAAGGAACTTGTCTTAGCCAGACCTGTTACTCACATGACCAGTTTTTGAAACCGAATGTGAAAAAATCATCGCAAAATGCGCAAATAATAATTCTTCCTTTCAAACAACAAATGTATTTTCATGTAAACGTTAAAGAGAGAAATAAAATTTTGGTGAAAATTACGTGAGATTTAAAACGATATATTTAAAATGTGTTATTTAAGACAATTTTCTTATAACGTTGTTACAAAAATTCCAAAAGTCAATGGCTCTGTTAGATTTGTTCATTTTATTTAGGCTGATTTTCAAATGCTGTTTACTGATCTTATTTAATCAATTGCGAAAACAGCCATTAAATGTCTGAACAGCAGCTGATTATACCTTAAAATCCCTCAGTGAAGTGGAAATGAATGGAAATCTGTTTACCGTGAGATCATCACTGGTTGTTTAATTATTATTCAAATCTTCCATAATCTTTTTAAAGTGGATCAAATTAGCGTGTTTTTAGAGTCTGCGGTGTCTGAATGGAATTTGTCGAGCATAGCTCGTAGGGGGCAGAGACCCATAGTTTATCAGAAGAAAGTATTGGAATCATGAAAATAATTTTCATTTTTTGATGGATTTGCATATTTGGTTGACCTGGGGTCGACCTGAATACGATTTGACTATTTTTTTAAAAATCTCTCTCTATTTGTGATACAAAATTTGTAGCTACTCTATCTCAAAACTAAAGCATGGAATTTCATCAAATTCCATATTTAATTAGACTTTAGCACAGATGGGTGCTGATTAGATTTTTGTGCGTATGGCCCAACAGATGGCATTGCTATGTTACATTTTTCACAATTTACATGATAATTATACCTTAGCATCGTTAGGGTGAAATTCCATCAAACTTCACATTCATTTAATCCTTGACATAAATTGGTATTGATTAGATTTTGGTGTATTTCATGGCAGGTGGCAGGCACTACTGGGTTGCAATTTTAATGATTTCTGTGAAAACCAGATTGCGGCATGTTTGGGATTAAATTTCACCAGATTTGATTGATATGTAAGATGATTATAAGTAACTGATGATTCAATATTGGTTTTGCTCACTACCCCAGGGGACTTTACCATACTAGGCTTTTTCCGATGAACATTATAGCTTATCCTAGCTTCTGTTGTGTAGAAAGAAACTAAATTTTATGTTTGAGGAAAATAATTAATAATATATATATATATCTAATTTTAAATTTTAATATTCAACAGAAATCGCTATTATGCTGTGTTCTTTTTATTCACTGTTATTTTTTACCTTTAAAGAGAAATATCAAGATGAATGCCGAAATACTGAATACTTTCTATATTCTTACATTAGGATAAACTGTGTACATTGTTTAATGACATAAAGATAACCATCTAACATATCTTCTGGGGTAATTTTTAAAATTTACTTGCATATTTAGGAAAATTGGTGCAATATTTTTACTCATGATCCTTTTTTAGTCTCCTTCTTTAATAAAAATGGTCAAGTTCCCTTTTTGAATAAAAATGGTCCCCCATTTACTCATGATCCTTTTAGTCTCCTTTTTTAATAAAAATGGTCCCCGAAGTTCCCTTTTTGAATAAAAATGGTCCCCCAAAGTCCCCTTTTTGAATAAAAATGGTCCCCCAAAGTCCCCTTTTTGAATAAAAATGGTCCCCCAAAGTCCCCTTTTTAAATAAAAATGGTCCTCCAAAGTCCCCTTTTTAAATAATAATGGTCCCCTTTCCCCTTTTTGGGGGGCTAAAATGTGTTGGGAGCCCTGCAAATATTATTATTTGAATTCTTTTTAATCTGACAACAGTAAGTAAAAACTGGCTATTTCTAACTATGAGTTAAATCTCTATTCAGTATAATGAAATTTTTAATAAAAATTTGGAAAATAACTTTAAAAATTAGGCACATTTGAAAAATGATTGCACATTGCACACCAAATTCTAGTGAAATATATGCTAGCAAAAGACTATTAAATAACTTTTGATCCTAGAAAACATTTTTAATTGGACTATTTCACATAAAATAGCTCTGAAAATAATTCTCCGATTTAAAATCGGTCTGCTTTAGCATGTTTCTCATATATTTCTCTGTATAAAACTACTAGTTTTCATATTTTAAATGCAATAATTTTTTTATTACGAGCCGATAAATTAAAAAATTCTCATTAAATTCAATTATGCCAAGTGCAGCCTTAGTTGCTTTTTTATAAAATAGATATATATACAGTTCACCAGTTTCATTTTCATTGCTGTTTATATCAATTTCTCTTTTATTGATTCTCCCTTTCTGAAGCCCAAACTGTTTCAACACCATTTTATGAAGCACCAAAGCTTCAGAAAACAGGGAGTACCTGCTCCTTCGACAAAAATATAATACAAATAATATGAGTATTTGTTATTGGTATATGTTATATTAAAGTAAGCCTACAATGATTTTTTGGCATGCTTTAATATCTATTAGCACTGTTTATTACTTAACTGCATATACTTGCATAACTGGTTATTTAAAGGTATTAGTTATGTCAAATTGTGCATAATGCACAGATTTTCTTTTCATATTGTTTTCAAAAAGAATGAGTGGAGTTTATTAAATCTGAACTAAGAACTTTGAACTATGGGTGTATTCAAATCTACTTTTATTCCAATCATTTTCCATTTTGACTTTATAAAAATCTGCTGCATGAATATTTATTACTTCTAATGCTTCTATTTCTATACTTGACTCCGAAAGATTGAAGATTTGCATTGCAGCAGTATCCAATAATAATTGAACAACAAATTCTTTATTTTTATTTTTTACTTTTGCACTACAAGTCTGTAAGAAAATTCTATTTTTTCCAATACACAAAATAGCCGAAATAATTTCGTTACTTGTTTATTTTGTGAATTCGCTACTTCCAAATTTTTATCCATATAATTTTTATTATTTGATGAATTAGATTGTTTACAAATAACTCTAAATATGTCTACCCCACACGTACATCGTATTTTAGAAACACAATCTCTGATTCGATGTTTCGGCATCAGGCATAAAAAACATCTACCTTGTGATTTCAAAATATTTCTCTTCTTTTCAACATCAAATGCATTGCATAATTCTGTCAAATGATTATTCTTGCAAAAAATACAATTTTGTTTATCTGTATTTTTTTTTTTTTTTTTTGTCTGAGACTGTAGTCATTAATTCATGTGTGGATGAAAAGTTTAATTCTCTTTCAGAGGTTTCATAGATCTCTGTTTGTTTACTAATTTATTTGATTTTGAAAATGAAAAAGCCAATTCTCGACTTTTAATTTCAGTTTGCAAGAAATTCAGTAGTTTGTTTATACCAGGGTTACATGACTTAATTTTTTGTCTATTATATTTTAAATTTAAATCTGAGGGCAGTAATTTCAAAACTACAGCTAAAAGCATGGAGCTGTAAGCATGTGGTTAGAGTCCAATGTGGTGAAGGACCTTTCATTTATCTCAATATCGTCATGAAGTTTCTGTAATTTTGAAATGACATTGGATTCCTTGGAGCCCTCTCATTGATATGCCCATGTTATAATACATTCACTAAGCTCCAGGTTTCACGGCAATATCAGCAATATTTAAAATAATATAGTTCTGTTGATTTTATGGATTTTTAATACATTAAACAATGATTAATACTCTCAAGGATTACATTCATATGTTTAATTAAGTTTTTTTTATGTATAATGTTGAAAGAATCATATTTTTTTAGCATTTAAAACAAAATGCAGAGAAAACAACTTTACAATTTTGCCCTTTTCCAAGACTGTCAGATTGTTAAATACAGGAGATAAATTTAGCAATTTATTCATGTGATGATTAATAATCATCTCTTTATTCCCAAACCTATTTTCAAGAATTTTAAGTGCTGTGTCATAATTTGTTTCCAAAACTTCTGACTCTTCTATAGCATTTAAAGCAGATGACCCTAAGTAACTTCGTAGATAATTATACTTTTCAATTTTCGTTAATGAATTATTATCCTTTTCATTTATCGAAACTTTAAAAGCATTCCAAAAGTTTGTGAATTGTGTGTAATCCCCGTAAAATTCTGTATATTCTGCTTGGGAAGTTTCACAAATTTATTTTCATTATTGGGGAGAGAATCAATAACTGAATTATTACTCAAAGGAACAATATTTCTTTTATTTTCTTAAAGTTTCTTTTCGACGTGAAAATTCATTAAAGATATCTTGTCAGCATATTCATATGTTGTGATCATTTCACGCCACCGAAAAGAAAATTTAAGAAGAATAGGACTATTTTAAGAGGTTCTGTTACAAAGTTAATAAACAGTATAGAAACTATTTTGAAAAGTGACATGGTAGATGTAGATTCCTTCTAAGAAACTTTTAATCAGTTGAAAATTAAAACATGTAATTTAGATGAAGTAAATAATAAAATAGAAACTTACCTGGTCAAGGCCTCAAAAGAGCAATAACGCCGGCTGAAGACCGTTATTTGAGACTTCTAGCCAAAAGAGACAGGTCTACGACAGCGACACAACTGTCTCGGCACCTGTATAATGCAACAGGAACATCCATTTCATGAATAACAGTCACCCGGAGACTTAATGCAACTGCCCTGTATGCCAGTCGCCCTGCAGTCCGCATCCCTTTGACTTTGAACCACAAAAACGCCCATCTAGCATGGTGCTGGGAACACCCGTCTTGAACAGAGGATAGTTGGGGGCAGGTTCTCTTCAGTGGTGAGTCGCAATTCAGTCAGGACAGCGACTTGAGACATGTTCTCATCTGGAGAGAACCCGGGAGTCGATATCGGCCCTCTAACATTGTCGAAAAGGACCACTATGGTGGAGGTGGTCTAATGGTCTGGGCAGGCATCGTGGCAGACAGACGTACCAACCGTCATGTGTTTAATATAGGTACTCTGACATGTCAGCGGTACAGGGACAAGATCCTTGCACCCTATGTGAGACTTTTCCTCAGAGCATATGGACCAAATTTCGTCTTTATGGATGATAATGCCCATCCACTTAGGACTCAGTAGGTGGGTGAATACCTCGAATCGGAGGATGTTGAACGAATGGATTGGCACCTTAACCCCATCAAACATGTATGGGACACCCTTGGACGATCATTTGCAGCTCCAAGACCAGCTCCAATGACCATCGGGAAGCTCAAGGGTGCCTTGATGCAAGAGTGGGTGTGGTTGCAACAGGGATTGATAAGGACCCTGGGAAACAGTATGAAATGCCGATGCGAGAGTTGTGTAGTTCTTACAGGCGATCATACATCGTATTAAACAAGTTTTTTTCTGACTGACAGGGTGTCGATCAGCTGCTGTGCTGGACACGTGACCGGTTTCCTTATTTAGGTTGCAGGGTTGTGCCCATTTTTGTTTTCCCATATATTGGTCTTATATCGGATGATATTTTAGCCAAGTTTGGTTTTATTTGCTTTGTTAGTTTTTTTTTAATTGCAAAAAAAAAACATTTATCCCTTTGTTTTCACCAGTGTACATAAAAGACACAATTTTGGCCTGTAAACATATAATCGGAAGATCTAAAGTTTATTTAGAAGATTAGATGTGTAAAAAAGCTCAATTCTGTAACATACGAATCCTGTTTAATATGCGGCTTTTGTCCTGTTCCATGAAACATGTCTTAAACGGGTTCGATTGTATTTTTTTAATTATCTTCATTATTTTTGTTCTAATTTAAAAATGTCAAAATATCTCTGTAGAGTATATTATACTTTTGAATGATGATATTTAATTGCAATTTTGAAAAAAATATTAGGTATCTTCATTTCTATGTTTTGTTTAGTTTTTCTGTATTTTTTGTTTTATCAATGCACATATTATTATCATCATCATTAATTTTATTGTTAATATTATTATATTTCAGCTTCCCACAGATCTAGTACGTAGTACTTTACCATCTATTATTAACTTATTAACTGCTAAAAATACTGTGGTGCATACGTATGCAGCATTTGCAATTGAAAGGGTCTTCACCATGAAGAAAGAAAATGGAGCTGCATGGTATGTTTTCTAAAACTATTTCGTGTTTTACGTTCTTAGTATATTTTATTCTTTTAAATGCATTCAAAGTGACAAAAATTATCTATAAAAAATATTGTGTTTATTATCTCCATTTAGCAGACTTTGTTTCATATTTTGCAAATATTGAAACCGTTTTGCATGCATAGGCTGCTGCGTGTTTTGTTACTTAAGAAAACATACATTAAAGAAACAAATAAATAAAACTTGAGTACAACAGACATGAAGCCTGAAAGGGAAAATTAAAGTAAAGAATCTAAAAGTATAATGTGAGGAATGACAATAACTTTTAATGTTTTATAAGATTAATATAGCAATATGAAATAAAGGAAAGAAAATTCATTCTAGATATATGATCTCTCCCCTCCCCCCTCCCTTCCCGGCCAAAGAGAATTTAAGAGTTCAGTTTTACATCTGTCATTAAAAACTGAGACACGATAAGCATGCATCGAAGGTTTTTCTTTTTTTTCCCCTGAAGTATGTGGTTTTTTTCAGTGCAAAAATATTTTTCACTGCATCTTAAAACCTATTTAACTTTGCTAGTTGGATTTGACAATGTTATTATGTGTGGAATATTTCGCAAACCCCTTGAGCGAGCCTCTCTCAGCCAGACTGAAATGGCGCCAGTGATCACGTGACCTTCCAGAGAATTGATATTAAAAACATTTTTTTTTTCTCTTGTTCTCTAGTTTTGTAGTAGAATGTGAATTCGATAGTAGCTTGCACGCTGTATAGTTTTATTTCTTGATGTTCCAAAAGCAGAAGAAAATATGTTCCTGATTATAAAAATATTAGCTTGGGTTCCCAGAGAGGAACAAGTGATTTTCAAATATTAATCAAATATTTCTTTGTAAATATGATGTATCAATGTAAATTATGCATATAGTCTGAGTATCAATAATAATCTACAAAAAGTTCTTGTGACGATGATTATTTACAAATGATGAACACAAAACTTCAGAATATAATACGTGAAAGTAACTCCTTTTAATGTGTTATAAATAGAATCCTGACTTCTAGAAATTTGCTCTCCCACTATTTTTTTTATCAATTGAGATATAACGTGAAATTCGTGGACTACCTGAATATCTTCATTATTATGAAAGTACTATTAATTTTGATGAATTGATATTGTGATTTTTTTTCCCTATAAAAATTTACCAACAAATAGGTATGTATTAAAACCAAAACATTTTAAACCATTATTTCTGTATTATTTGTTTCTGGCATCTCCTTGAAAACTGTGAACCCTTTAATTTTATTTCTTAATAAATATGAAGATGAAGCCAATATAAATGAGATTTTTCTAAAAGATTTTATTTGAAATATTATTTACCAAATTATACCAGTGTTATTTTTCTATGTAACATTCTCTAACATCTACATATTTTCTCAATATATTGGGAGTCATAGGTTCAAGACTTCAGTATCAGGACTGATTTCAGTCTTGGAGAGATTTTTGATTACAAGTAAATTGTACTTTAGATACCTAAATAATAGCAGTTTTACTATTAAAAAAAACTTTTAATCCCTATCTTTTATTGTAATAGATCAATTTTTAGCTGTAATGCAAAACATAAAAATGTTGTAGCCTATTTCCATCTCGTTATTCATAATACTCAGAAACAATTTCAGCCTTGGCTTGAATAGACTACTTGCACCCATGTTAGGAGGGTTTTTTCCTTTCAGTTTCTATTTTTGTATTATTTAAAAAAAAAAGAGTATATGTGAAGTCATTTGCCCAAAAATTCTTTGATTTTTTTTTTTTTTTTTTTTTTTTTTTTTCTGTGATGAAAATATTTTTCCTACTGACATTTCTTTAAAGGCATTCAAACAAATAATCCTCCAAAGATGATAAATTCAGATTATAAGGAGAATGTTTGAGGGTTTTTTAGTGAAGTTTCTTTAATTTTTGTTTTATAATTTTTACATTAAAATTTGCTGATGAAGGATTCTATCGAATCACAAATGTCCTTTTTAAATGTTATTTAGTGTTTTTATCATTCTATCTATATTATTCTATTTGTCTGTAATCTCAATGATCTTTTATAGTTATAAATATTTTCAGATGTAGTACTATTGTTTACATCAAATTTGATTATTCTTTGTTGGATTTACCACTTTCTTGTATCTTTTTGGCTGTATGATTCAGTGATATAACTCGAAATCTTCAAAGGCAAATTTGATATTTTATTCACAGGTCTAATGTAAAAAGTACAAAAATGAAAGTATAAAATAAAAATAAAAATCGTGGACACAATATTTATTGTGAACACAATACATCATAAGAGACTGCAAGAACATTGTTTTAACAAATATATCTTGTTAACCGTGCCTAAAATCACATCATAAACCAACCAGAATGGATTATACTCGAAAATGCATGTCATTGGAGGACAAGTAACTCACTATATTATTTAGCGAAAAAAAGAAGTAGAATCTGGGTGGTCTGATGGCTGAGATTGTTACTGTCATGACCTCAGGAAACAGCCATGTACTTTCTTCAATAGATGGCGAAACAGTTTGACTTTAATTGTTTGGAGCAATTGGCTTTACTGCCCAAAGCTGCCTGGCATTTCTCCATGAGAAATAAAATTCAACAAAGAATTAAGCAGTATTAGAGCAACATCTACTTCCATTTGGTAAAATCTTAGGGGTGCTGAGTGGAGATCCCAGCGCAACTGTGCTTCAACCCACAACTCACATTGTACAAAACAGCGGCTTTTGCCTAAAATGTTAATGGCCAACTTGAAGCCCAGGTTTAAATCCAATTGATAAATAACATTGAGGTATCTTAATTCATGAAATACATGAATAGAAAGTTACTAAGGAACTAAAAGTCACCATTGGAAAAGCATGGTATTCTTTGCCACTAATATTACTTCAAAAGCTAACTGATTCAATGGAAACCTTATTATTTGAAGTTATCAAAAACCAAGGAAATACTGTTAATAAATATCATTTAAAAATGTTAAATGATGTCTCTTTTTCCATTGTGCCTAAGTGTTTGAGACTCTGTATAGTTAGACTTTTTGTTTATGATTTTTTATCAAAGTTATGATAATATGCCCATTTATTCATTTTTATATTATTTACTTGAATAATTTTACAGAATCTAATAAGTAAATAATGTTTTTGTTTAATATTGTATTATATAATTAACATTTTCTTGTTGTGCCTAAACTTTTGTGACATACTGTGACAAAGAAACAATTAAAAAAGTAATAGAAGAAACCATTTCTCTGAAAAGTCTATATTGAATAGCTAGTTTCAAAAACATTATAATTTTTTCTATCAGATGTAGCAGAGTTTAGTTATTACTGTCAGGAAATTTTTGCCTTATTCTGCAAATTTTATAAAATGGTGCAATTTTTGTGAAAATTGTTTTAAATTCCACTTTTTTTTCCCTAATGTTTTTGTCTTTAAAGATTGTTTTGTATATTTTTATGGTAACTAAAGTTTAGTAAATGAAAGTTAATAGTTTTCTAGTTAAGATTTGCAACAAAGTTATGCCAATGAAATCGAGGGTAATTTGAAATGGCATATAAAAGAGCTGTGGGGGATATTGATAAGATAATCTAAGAAATAACTATTTCTTTGAATGCTTTTTAAAAAATTGGTACCTCCATGTTATATATTGGTGCATTAATTGGGATTTTGTACAATTAGAGAGTCAAATGATAAAGATCTGCATGGGCCCAGGCTTGGTCTGTACCCAGGCTGTCAGATTAAAGGCAAGATTTTTTTAACGGTCTGGTCTGATAAAAAGATTAAATGGGCCTGCCGGTCAGATATAGAAATGTAAAAGTGCAAAACTAAGCTGATAAAATATGGAAATTTTCAGTGGCTGTGACTGGGGCGAGGATAAGTATAAATGTGCTGCACAATTGCTACATTGACAACATCTATAGAGAAAACATGATTAGCGTAAAGATCAGCACCGGGCAGTTGCATTTTGTCTGAAACAAGGCTTAAATTTTTCAATAGACTCTGGTCGGGTCTGCATCAGGCTTACATTTTATTCTACATACTAGGTCTGCGTGGCAGGCCGGTAGTAACTTAAGAGGCTACTTCAGTCACGTGAAAACACCAGTTCGTTAACGTTAATGCAATGGGAGAAATGTTTAAAGATATCCATTTGCATTTCAATATTTTTAAATGATTCTTTCTTTTTGCATTGCATAGCTAAGTGTTCGATCTCTACAAAGGCTGTTTTTGTACTTTTTCGATTTTGTTTGCAGTTATTTTTAATTTCCTAATACTTTTCCTTTTGGAACCAGTTTTGAAATTGAAAGCATCCTCATAAAAAGAAAACCCTGCAAACAAAATCAAAAAAGTAGAAAATGGCCTTTGTAGAGATTGACCCCAGCTATGCAATGCAAAAAAATTGTTTAAAAATATTGAGATGCAAACAAGATATCTTTAAAAAAAAATTCCCATTTTATTAGCATTAGCAAGCAGGTCATTTCGCATGACTGAAGTAGCTTCATCGTGCAAGCAATTTGTTTTGTTAAACTAATAGTAATAATAATGAAGGTTTTGGTAATAGAAAATTGGGAAATATACTTTAATAAATTACTGTGAATTCAAAATCTTTTTTTTTTATTATTTTTTTTTTATATATACAGCTTCAAAAGTTATTATGTTTTTAATGAATCTATAGTTGAATTTAAGATTCTAATGAGTCCAAGCGATTATTAATAGTATACTGTATGCTCTGGCTTGCAAACACATAGTTATCTGAAATATACTGTTAAATTTTCCATAAATTTTTATGTAGTCTTCTAGAAAAGAATCTTAATTGTATGTTAAGAAAATTCGGAATTTTTTGTTGAAATTGAGTTGGGTCTGATTTCTTTGACTTTTGCATGGGCCGGGCCAAACTTTTAGTTTTTCCACTGGGCCAGGCCTATTTCTTTTTCGGCCAGCAAACCTCTATCGCAGGATTAGTTCTTACCTACAAGAAAACTGATTGTGGCTGACAGATAATAATAGTCAGTGTTTTTTTCAAAAACATTCAACTTGTAAAAGTGTGTAATACATTGATGGTTTAATAATTATACAGTAATGCTTGCCTAAAATAAATTGTAATTAAAACTTTTTGTTTTGAGTTTTAAACAATAACATATGAAAAATGTATGTGTATAAACTTAAGCTGCAACAATAAACTTGCAGGTAAAATTATTCGTTGTGCCCACACGTACTAAGAATATTTTTTTTTTGTCCATTTTTTCTCATTTTAAATCTCATATTTTGGGCATTTCCTGCATTATATCTGTTTTATATTACTTAAAAGTTGAATTTGGTAGAAAGGGGAGGTAGTAATTGGTGCTTTATGTATTTTGTTTTATTTTAAGTAAAATATATACAAAAGTAGTTTATTTTAAAATATTTGTGTGAATCTGCTGCAAATTTCGCTCAATTTTTTATTTGGCAAATGTTTGTCTGGTCATTAGGAAAGAAATTCAGTGAAATCAGGGAACTTTTCTTTTAAATTTCTGTTGCTACCCTGTTGTAGGTATTTAAAAAGAATGTAATAAAAGAATTTAATGAAATTTTGTTATAATTAATCAGAGATGAGATGCAGAAAAAACCCTCATATTCTGCATTATTATTTTTTTATCTCATTTAATTTCAAAGTTATTAAATATTTTCTAACAAACTACTATCGATTGAAACTGGGTTTAAAAAAAAAAAAAAAAAAAGGATCAGTGTATCCTAGATGTTTTGCATGCTTGCTTAAAAATTCTAGCTTGATTTATATCTGAATAGTTTTATGAAACAAAGCCAGAGTTAACTCTAGTTTTGGGATATTATGTTAGTGGGTTAAAAATAAAATAAATAAAATTTATGAATGAGTTCTAAAAAATCAGAATATAAATAATACTTTATGTAAAAAAACCTTTTCAATCATTCAATTTATGTGATTGAGAATGTTACCAAAAGTGGGTGGGGAGTAGGTTTTTTGCAACTTTCACAATTTGGCTATTTCATTTTTTTACCATATTCAGTTATTTTTTCATTCTACATACAAAATAAATATAGTATTAGAATTGGTACAGTATGGTACTAATTTGACAGATTGGGTAAAATACTTTTATGTGTTTATATCAAATGAAGGGATGTTAAGGATAATTTTAAAAATTTTAATTTTTCTTATAATACTTGAAAATCACATACTTTACAAAAATATTTATTTTAAGTATTTTAATTTCAAATCCAAATCAGAATTACTTTTCTCATATTATTTGCACTTGAGGGGATTCTTCACACACTTGAAAACACCCTCTCCATAATGTTAATCCTATGGGCAAGTTAATTTCGAATTTCTCATTTCAATTTGAATATTTTTAAACATTTCTTTTTGCATATGATAGCTGAGCTCAATCTTTAATATGACTCTTTTTTACTTTTTCGATTTTAGTTGCAGATTTTTTTTAAAAAGATACTTTCAGTTTCGAAACCGGTTTGGAAACTGAAAGTACCTTTTTAAAAAAAATCTGCAACCAAAATCGAAAAAGTAAAAAAGAGTCATACTAAAGATCGACCTCATCTAGCCTATGCAAAAAAAAAATCGTTTAAAAATATTTAAATTGAAGCGAGACATTCGAAAATAACCTGCCCATAGGATTAATATTATGGAGCGAGTGTTTTCAAGTGCGCGAAGAATCCCCTTAAGACAAATTTTAGTACTATCCTAGTTAGTATTGAAGTTTAATGAAAAATGATAAATGTGTTGGCTGCTGGAAAATAAATTAGGATGTTCAAAACTCAACTGTGACTCAGCAATTGGATAATTGGAAATAAACATGTTAAAAATATTTAAATTATCCCAGCTTTAATGTTTTAAAATTAAATTCTAAATTGTTCATACTAACAGAATTATTGTTAGTTTTCTACTTGTTTCCTTATTGTAAATCTATAAATACCACAATTTATATTTTAATGTATAATTATATTAAGTTAATGGCAGAGTAATATAGATGTTTTTTATTAGTTTTAAAGGTACTGACCTGCAACCTGTTGCTCAGTTATTGTTATATAATCTCTTTCAAGCTTTTCAGCATCCTGGATCTGCAGAAAATGAATATATTATGAAAGGTATATTTTAGTGTTGTTTTATTGTAGCCTATATTATGTATGCTAATGCATTTTCATGAATAACTTTTTTATTTATTTGCAGCCATTATGCGCACGTTCTCAATTCTACAAGAAAATGTTTTGCCCTATTTAGGGGAATTATTACCAAAGCTAACACAAAAGCTTAGTGAAGTGAGCAAGGTATGAAATACTGCCTTTTCTCTAATTTTCTTTATTTCATTTTATCACAATACTTTTCACAAAACTCTGTTTAATATTGTTTACCTTTTCTGAATTAATTAAAAATTGTTGACTCACATATATTCTGATTTGAGTAAAAATGCTAGATTTCCTCAAAATTAAATTATATTTTCAATTGTTGACCACTGCATTTACCTTTTTTTAAATGCTCAACATATGTTTTTCTCTCTCTCGTCTTTTTCTAGACAAAAAGATTATTATCTTCTGTAAGCTGTTGCTCTAAAAACTATAGTTTAAACTATAAAGCTTCAAAATTTAAATCATTTGTACGTAGCTCCTACATGAATATGTTTATCTTGTAAAGACATTTTTTAAATATCCACTCTACTAAATTATGATTGTATGTGTCAGGGTTCGCAAAAACCCGGGTTTTTCTGAAAAAACCCAACCCACCTGGGTTTTTTCGGGTTTTTTCAAAAGTATAATACATGCGTAATTACATTATTGTATACTATATTTTCTATATATTATATACACTATACATAAAAAAATACATTGTTCCCTTATATACAATATAATTGTAATGCTATTTTACAAGTTATAAATTGTATAAATTATATGAATTTAAATTAATTAAATGTCAGTGTTTTTCACAAATTAGTTTTAAATATAATAGAAGATATAAAATTGTTAATTTTCTTTAAATCAAATAATGAATAGAATATTAAAATTTAAAATATATTAAGTAGGAAGAAAAAAAGGAGTAAACTAGTCGGATGTGCCAATCCCAAAAGTTTCTTCTATCTCATACATGTTAATAATTCAAAATTCACTATCACAGTGCCAAAATTAAATGACAATTTATCCCCATCATGAGGATTGTAAAATATAGATTTGTTGAATTGGATGCATATAACAAGGAGATATAAGTATCACCTGTTGTATAATTTACAACAAAACCTAATCAGTAACAATTTACGTCAACATCTAACTGAATCTGAAGTTTGATGAAAATCCATGCATTATTAGTTCTTGAGATAAAGCTATTGCAAAAAGTGAGATAAATGCAGCACAACAGCGCCGCTTGGGCAATAATATACTAAAAACTAATCAGCACCAGTTTATATCAAGGTTTAACTGAATCTAAATTTTTGTTCAAGTCCGTACAATTGTTCTTGAGATAAGAGTTATTGCTGAAATCGCAAAGAATGCAGCATAGCAGCGCTACCTGTTAGGCAATATGCACCAAAACTCGATAAGCAACAACTTAACTTGTAACTGAATCTGAAGCTTTATGAAAATCTGTGCATTAGTTCTTGAGATAAAGCTATTGCAAAAATTGAGATAAATGCAGCACAGCAGCACCACCTGTTAGGCAGTATACACCAAAAACTAATCAGCACCAGTTTACATCAAGGTCTAACTCAATCTAAAGTTTTGTGAAATTCTGTGCATTAGTTCTTGAGATAGAGCACCCACAAAATTTTTTTCACATACAGACAGTCTGGTGGCGCCGTAATTCATCTGACAAATAAATTTTCAAAATCCAAGTGAGATGGGAGAGCAATTAGATTAAATAGTTTATTAAATAAAACTGAAATAGTATGTAAATTCTATTCATCATTAGAAGTTAATAATTGTTCCATAATAGTAATTCTCCGTATTTAACAGAGCCAATACAAAAAAAAATGTTCTCTGCTTCGTTGCAGAGTCAGGACTTCCAATATACACTCTGTATTAAACAGAGCCATGATTTAACAATTGGCATCTCTGATTACAGAGTCAGGACATGTTACATGTTCTCTGCTTGGTTACAGAGTCAAGACTGACCATTTTAAAAATGATACATATTATATAAAATAAACATCAAAATAAAAATTACAATATGCAGTTATAAATCTTCTAAATAGCTATAATATTCATTTAAATGACATCCAAGTAATTATAAAACTAATAAATCACCATCAATTCAAAATTATTATAAAGTAAATAAATCTATATTACATGACCTTGAAATCATAATGTTACTCATAAATATTGATTCAGGATTATAAACAATTTAGATAAACAGATTAGATTTTTTCTGTCAAAAGAAATCACTTTTATAATTATGTTTTACAACATGAAAGATAAACAGAGTTAAATTATAAACAAATAAATTTGAGGGCATTTACGCCGAAACATCCTCCGCCTCCATGAACGAAGTTCATCAAACAATTATAACTTACCAAATTTCCACTATCACATACTAAATAATCAAATATTCAATACAAAATTAAAATATTACCTTAAATGTCAAGTATAACTAAATGAAATGCAATTAAATCCTACTACTTCTAAAAAAAACAGTTTCTGGAACAACTAAAAATAGAAAAAGACATTAATATACAAAATAGTTCAGAAAGTTACAAAAATTAGACATAGAAAAAAATAATAATAATAAAGTTAGTTAAAATAAAGTAAAATTCTATTATATTAAAATGTCCATCGGTAGAGGAGACAATTTTGTGATAGGGCGTTTCAGTTCACCAGTAGAAGTCTTTAATTTGACAACACGAACAATATTATCATCCCCAGGAAATAGTTCAATTATTCTGCCCAATTTCCACCTTAATGGGGGCTGGTTTTCTTCCTTTATCAACACCAAGTCATTGATTTTTAAGTTCGGGTTGCTTCTAAACCACTTTGTACGTTGCTGCAATTGTGAGAGATAGTCTGACGACCACCTTTTCCAAAAACTTTGGAAAATCTTTTGTAGCAATTTCCAACGTTCCAAAGGAGTTACATAGGTAGAGGAGATATCAGGCTCAGGTAAGGAGGTCAAGGGTGCTCCTATAATAAAATGTCCTGGCGTCAGAGCCGTAAAGTCATTTGGATCAGAAGACTCAGCGACAAGCGGTCTTGAATTTAAGCATGACTCAATTTGTGCAATTAAGGTCAAAAATTCTTCATAAGTTAAAATCTGATCACCAATTGTTCTCTTCAAATGATTTTTCATTTGTTTTATTCCCGCTTCCCAAAGGCCTCCAAAGTGAGGGGCGGAAGGTGGGTTGAATTTCCATACTATCATTTCGTCAGTAAGATACTTGTGCAATTTTTCATCAGAAGCAATTAGAGACATCATTCTCTTTATTTCGCGGTCTGCCCCTACAAAATTTGTACCTCTGTCGGAAAATATTTCTAGAGGTTTTCCACGTCGAGCCACGAATCTTTTCAATGAGGCTAGAAAGGTTTCAGTTGTAAGATCAGTGACTAATTCAAGATGGATAGCTTTTGTTACGAAACAAACATACAGACAAACATAATGTTTAAAGGGTTTCACACCACGTCCCTTATGAGGCTTGATCAAAAAGGGGCCGGCTAAGTCGACTCCTACTCTTGAAAATACTCGAGCTTGTGTCACGCGTGCTGATGGCAGATTTCCCATCAACTGAGATGAAAGGTGTGATGAATTTCGGAAACATTTCATACATTTCCTTATTTCTCTTTTCACAGCTTCTTTAGCATTAATTATCCAAAATTTTTGTCGAATTGCTGAAATTGTCAATTGAGTCCCGCTATGAAGATGTTTCTCATGAAAATACTTTATTATCAAGTCTGTAACATGATGCCTTTTAGGGAGAATGATTTGATGTTTTTGATATTCAGACAAGTTTGCATTTTTTAGCCTACCTCCAACACGAAGAATATCATTTTCGTCAAGAAATGGATGTAAAGGAAGGAGTTTGCTTTTAGAATTTAGGATCTTTCTGGATTTTAGAATTTTCAGTTCGTCTCCGAATTCATGGTTTTGAATTAATTTCACAATAGCATTTGTTGCCCTTTCAAGTTCTGGAACAGTCAAAAAACCATAGACTCGTTCAGATGGGCATGTACTATTTTTGATGAATCTGAGGCACCAAGCCGTAATTCGTTTTAATTTAGACCAGGATGAAAATTTAAATAAAAGCTCAAATTCTGGAATATTTTGGGATATGGAGCAAACAAGCGTTTTACGTTGTTCTTGCAAGACCTCTTCATCAGGTAGATTAGGTTGAGTTTCAGGGGGAAATACTGGTAACGATTCTTCCTTCAGCCAGCTAGGACCATGTAACCATACCTCGTTATTAATCAATTCAGATGCAGAGCAACCACGAGAGAGAACATCTGCAGGATTTTCCTTTCCTTTACAAAATTTCCATTGTACAGGAGCAACAAGTTCCTGAATTTCGCGTACGCGGTTTGCCACAAAGGGCTTCCAGTTGTTAGCACTTCCTTTAATCCAGTGCAAGGTAATTTGGGAGTCACTTAGACAAAATATATTTTCATTCACAATTTTAAATATTTCCTTTAAATAATTCGCTAATCTTGCAGCCGTAAGTGCTCCAAGAAGTTCGATGCGCGGCAATGTAATTTTCTTGAGAGGCGCTACTCTCGACTTTGCTATTACAAATGAAGTTTCACAAGAAGAAGAATCACGTAAATAAGCCACTGACCCATACCCCTTTAAACTAGCATCAGAAAATATGAAAAGTTGAGCGGTTTCAGGATTTAATTTTGGGATAGTTACAAAATATTTTCTAAGAATTTCAAAATTTACCAAGTCTTTTATTTCATTATGCCATTTTCTGAATTTTCCACTTAAAGAATCTGGTAATGTAGAATCCCAGTCAATTCCATGTTCCCAGAGTTCTTGCATTAAAAATTTAATTCTTATCACGAAAGGGGAAATGAGTCCAATAGGATCATAAATTTTTGCCACAGTTTGTAAAACAATACGTTTGGTAATAATTTTATGGTCAAATTCTACTAAAAGTGGTTGTATGTCTATTTTCAAGGTGTCACTTTCTGTTATCCATATAATTCCCAATACCTTCGAAAGATTTTGTTCAAGAGTGTCTTCCTCAAAGTTTATTCCATGTTCCTTCCATAAAAATTTTAAAACGGAAGAATTGGTTTTAAATTTTCTGAGTTTCATATTGGCCTCACTCAATATCTTCTCTGCACCGTTTGATAAAACAAAAGCTTCATTTACTGAATCAGCTCCATGAAACAGGTCATCAACGTATAAGGAAGTATCCAGCATATTAACTATTTTTCCAAACAAATCTTTATACCCCTCAATGTGATGTTTGATGGTTGCAGAAAGGAAAAAGGGTGAAGTTGTTACACCAAAAGTTACACGGGTCATGCGAAAAACCTTCAAAATGGGATTGTTACTAGTGATATTGTCAAACCACAGGAACCTCAAAAAATTTCTATCTTCTTGTTGTATCTGGATTTGCAAGAATGCCTTTTCTATATCGGCCAAGAAAGCAATTTTGTGGAGACGGAATTTTAAAATAATGTCCAATATATTAGGATTTAGATTGGGCCCAGGAAATAAGCACTCGTTTAACGATTTTGCCCCCTTATCTTTGGATGACGCATCAAAAACAATTCTTACTTTAGTTGTCGATTTATCTTCCCTTATTACTGGTCTGTGAGGCATGTAATACGTGTTTATTTCATCTTTATTAAACTCACATTCTTCAATTATACCCAAACCACATTGTTCATCTAATATTTTCTCATATTCCTTAAGTAACCATTCATTTTTGCACAATTTTGATTTTAATCCCCAAAGTCTATGTTTAGCTACATCAAAATTGGATTCCAATTCATTTTTATTTACTTTCCACAAAAGTTTAGTTTCATATCTTCCATTTACAAAATTTAAATTATCATTAAATAAATCAAGAGCATCTAAATCCTTTTGTGAAAATAATTCATTTTTACTATCACAAATACCCAAAGACTCTAGTTTCCAAAACTTTTGCAAATCAAAATTTTCTATTTCATTAACAGATACAAGATGAGCATTAACTGTTTCGTTACCTTTAGAGTTTATTTTTCCCACTATTGTGTACCCAAAAAGTGTATTAGCTACATATAAATGGTCATTAATTTCTTCAACGACACCTCTCTGAACATTCCAGAAATAATCAGCTCCAAGTAAAATTTGTACTTCGGATTCCTCGGGCGTAGGGTCGGCTAACCTCCATCTTTTACTTTCAATGTATTTTATAACTAGAGGGTCAGAATTGGGAACCTTCAATGTTGTTGCACTTATCAAATCGGTAGCTAGCACCTCAACATCTATAAAACGATGATAATTCATTTTACTTCGCAATTTAATTTTAAAAACATCATATTCTTCTTCGCGACCTTGATCCATGCCAAAAGCGAATACAGTTAAATGTTCTTTTCTTAAAACAGGCAAATTTAATTCACGAGCTAATGCTTTTGTTATGAAGCTTTTTTCGCTTGCAGAATCAAGTAATAATCGAACTACCTTTGATTTAGAATTACCTTGAGCAGTTACACAACATGTTTGCAATAAAACAGCATGCTTAGAATTTCTAAAATTACAATGAGAATTAGATACAACTGTTTGATTTTGATTTTCATTAATTTCCGGTTTCAAACTTTTCTTAAAGCAAAATAATTTGTTATGTTCAGTGCTTTTACAATTTAGACATGGCTTTAATTTTATGCGGCATTGCGAAGATAAATGCGATTTCAAAAAGCATTTGTAACATCTACCCTCCTTACGTAACATTAATCTTTTCTTATCATCAGCTAAATTTTTACACTCGGAAGATAAATGATCATTACCTTTGCAAAATACACAAAAAACTTTAATATTGGCATTTAAGGTATTAGCATGTTGATATTTATTTGATGTTTTCTTTTCACGAAATTCAGTTTTATTTTTATGTACAAAAGAAGAGGATGCATCATTTTTAGAACTTGTCATTGACAAAGCCTTTTCTCTACATTCTATTTCACATTTCAGAAAGGCAATTAGATCGGTTACATCTGACTCTTTGCTAGTATCACGTTTTCTATGATATTCAATCACTAATTCATGGGGCAATAGCTTTAGCAAAATAGGATTTAGCAATTGTCCATAAGAACTGGATGTTACCCCCAAATTTCTTAAACTTCTAATATTAACTTCGCACATGTCATGCAATCTTCTTAATGCATTTAAATTTGAACAATTTTTAACTGGTTCCATATTTAATAAATTAGTCATGTGTTTATTAATAATAACATCAACCTTACCAAAACGGTCCTTTAATAAATCAATACAAGTATCATAATTTTGTTCTGTCAAAGGAAACCCTTCTACCACATTATAGGCCCGATTACATAACAAGGATTTTAGATAAGCGAATTTTTCTATCTTAGATAGTGATTTATTCTGGTGTATCGATGTTTCAAAACAGTTAAAAAATTCGACCCATTCTTCGATTTCACCAGAAAATTTTGGAACATTTAATTTAGGCAATTTCATGGCAGAACTCGTTTCTGTTCCACTAGCAGAACCATTCAATGAATTTACACGACTAGTTGCTATCATAGAAACATTATCCTTTTTACATTTTCTTAATCTATTTTTAATTTTAAATTTAGCACTGATCAATTGGTCAGTGTACTTTTCACTATTAGCAATGTCCTTTTCATATTCTTTTAAGTCGGATATTTGAGCTTCAATATCACGATTCAAACTTTGGAAAGCCGTTTCTTTTAAGAGAAATATTTCTTGAAGCTCTAATAATTCATCGGTTTTCGTATTATCAATGTCATCATTTAATAATGTTTCTAATTTTGTAATTAATTTCGTGAAACTCGTTCGTTCAACAGAACGTTTTGCTTTCAGCTTTTCAAGATTTTCCATTTTAAATAAAGAATAATTCTTATTTTAAAACATTAACCATTCATAGAAAATGAAAAAAATATTTTCTTACCTGTTAATTCCAGGTAATGTAGATGGCATGTCGTAATCCAAATGGCACAGTAATAATTCCACACTAATCGCAGGTTGAAAGATAAATCACACTTGTTAATCACAAATCACTTTGACAAACTGCTCACTATTCTTTCAAAAAAATGTTTCGCGGGTTACGAGGCACCAAAAATAAATGGTGGCGCCGTAATTCATCTGACAAATAAATTTTCAAAATCCAAGTGAGATGGGAGAGCAATTAGATTAAATAGTTTATTAAATAAAACTGAAATAGTATGTAAATTCTATTCATCATTAGAAGTTAATAATTGTTCCATAATAGTAATTCTCCGTATTTAACAGAGCCAATACAAAAAAAAATGTTCTCTGCTTCGTTGCAGAGTCAGGACTTCCAATATACACTCTGTATTAAACAGAGCCATGATTTAACAATTGGCATCTCTGATTACAGAGTCAGGACATGTTACATGTTCTCTGCTTGGTTACAGAGTCAAGACTGACCATTTTAAAAATGATACATATTATATAAAATAAACATCAAAATAAAAATTACAATATGCAGTTATAAATCTTCTAAATAGCTATAATATTCATTTAAATGACATCCAAGTAATTATAAAACTAATAAATCACCATCAATTCAAAATTATTATAAAGTAAATAAATCTATATTACATGACCTTGAAATCATAATGTTACTCATAAATATTGATTCAGGATTATAAACAATTTAGATAAACAGATTAGATTTTTTCTGTCAAAAGAAATCACTTTTATAATTATGTTTTACAACATGAAAGATAAACAGAGTTAAATTATAAACAAATAAATTTGAGGGCATTTACGCCGAAACACAGTCATTTTCTAAAAACTATCAAATTGCCTTCAGGACTTTTTTAAAATGTATAAATTCATCATGAACTGGAAGTCGAAATTTTTCACGAATCCAATACTTTCTTCTTGTAAAGATTGAAGAAAGTAAAAATACATATTTTTCATTTCCATGAATATAGTTGATTTGAATTTTTTATATAAAGACATACCTATAATTATGTACTATGTATGTTGCCTACTAGGTTCTATGTTTAAAGTATTTCAATGTGCTGAAATACATTTTTATTTTACTTCGGATGTGTAATGGCTTTTATATATTAATATTTTTTCAAAATTAACTGAAATGACTTAAATTCATTAAATGTATATGTTGTTTAAATTTTTAAATTATATCTGAAAATTGAAAAAATCCACTTTATGGGTTTTTCAGTGGGCTTTTTCAAGTGGGCCCATTCTGAAAAAACCCACCGGGTTTTTACGAACTGGGCCCAGCTTTGCAAACCCTGGTATGTGTAGGAACAATGTACAACAAAATATGCATTATCAGTGGAAATTTTGCACTAGCCTGGAAATATCAGATAATTTTAACATAAGATATCGTGGGGTGATCACCCTGAAAATACAAACCCTTTATTTAAATATATAAAGTAAAAATTATTTTTCCTGAAATAAAAACAGGGTAATGTAAGTTACATTTTTGGCATAATTATGTTAATTGTATTACATATTCACATCTGTATATTACTATGGATCTTACATTTTTCTATATTATATTAAAACTATGATGTAAGCAGATTTAGTTGTTTATTTTCTGTAGGCACGTTGAAGGTATAATTTAAAAGATAGCTATGTAACATTCAAACATTTACAAACAGCATATTTTTGATATTCTGCATATAAATACTCTTATAGTTGTGTATGTTTCCAAAAGAATAAAACATTTTATTATTATTCTTATTTACAGAATCCCAGTAAACCTCATTTTAATCATTATTTGTTTGAGACATTCAGCTTAGCTATACGAATAGTATGTAGGAATAATAAAAATGCTGTCTTGAGTTTTGAAGAAGCGCTGTTTCCCGTTTTTGAAAATATTTTGCAACAAGATATTCAAGGTATGTTTTTATCTCTTTGAATATTATTTTGTTCCTTAAAATGAAAGAATGCAAATTTGCATTTGTTAGAATAATCTTTACTATTTTGCTAAAAGAACAATTGTGTAACCTAACCTTTATGATTTTCAGGAAACATAGTGATATTTAACCACTTCAATGTTTGCCCCAAGATTAGTCGGGGGTAAAAGCACTGTTTCGCTATTCCTGTTGCCAGTGAAGTAATTAAAGTGAAATAATCCTAAATTCTTCCAATTAAGATACAATTACAATACACTCCTGATAATACAATACGCATTTGTTAACTCACACCCCCTTGCCTATTTAATTATCTGACTTGTGCAGTTAAGATGTTAGTTGCTGTATTTCAAAATTTTAGAATAAAATTAATATTGATTTGGAAGAACTTTAATGACGCTATATAATGTATCCAGGGTTTAAAAACCAAGAAGCTAAAATGCTCTTATTAAACAGAATTTGAAATCTTATTACGAGTAAATAGCAATTAAACCTACCCACAACAAATGTCTTTTACACTTCATTTAATTCCTCAGAACCAGTTTTTCCATATTGTAATTTGTTCTTTATTTAATCACTGAAAATCAGATTAGATAAGGTAAATTCTGCACTACAATACTGGTGTTTAAAGATTTCCTCATCTTAAATAGCTATACAGTACACAATACATGCTGCTAGTCATGAAGGCGTTAAAGGAAAAACAAAAATCTAGCATTGGGTGTTTTTCCCTTGAAATTATCTACCTTTTACTTATAATGAAAAAATAAAGAGCTATGTAATTGAAAAATTTCCTCCTTAAATTTGCTTTATTTTTATGTACTTTCTTTATGATAATAATCATTTATTTTATGTACAGTAATTTAATTATAGTTTAATGCTTTTTTATTTTGAAAATGTTTCTGATAGCTTCCTTGTTATCCAATTTTGATTTCTTGATATACTATGCCTGGTTTGGTGATTGCCTGTGTTGGATAATCGGGAGTCTACTGTATTTTTTCCAAGAGACTACTTTCTATTATTCCCCTATCCTCAAAAACTTTATTTCAAAGTCACATTTTTTTCAGTGTTTTTTTTTCACTATTGTTAATAACTGTTAATAAAAGCAAAATGAATTTTCTCAAATATTATTATTTTTGCTTTGTTTTTTTATAATTTGGATAAAAATATTAAATTAAGCTTTTTTTCCACAAAATTACTTTGTCATTTTACAGCAAATCAGTTTTCATTGTTAGATTTACTTACTTACTAAATTACCGTAAAAAAAATTCTATTGTATTTTTTCTTTCAGAAATTTATATCTCAACTACCAATTTTAAATTAAAAAAAAAAAAAAAATGTTAAAACTAGCAAAACTTTCTTCGGATATCATTTGCATTTTACTACAAGTTTCTCCTTTTCTAATATTATTAATACAGAAACTCAGGCTGACACCATTTCACTTTTAAATTATATTAAGAAATAAAACTATATACAAAAAAGATATTTTGCATCTTGGGAATACTTCATAAACATCATTAAGCATATTAATTTCTTATGAATCTGTACATTCAATATTGCTACTACCACACTTCTCATCCTTTTCTGTCCATCACATCACCACAGTTCTCTCGAACTCTCCACTTGTTTGACTCGTGTGTCTGATTGTTCTGCTGTGTGATCTCAATGCATACTGTTTATCAGCAGACACTAAGGAACACTCAAAAGTGTGGCCTATATTAATAATTTTTTCATATCTATGTCTAAAAAAAATCTGACAATATAAAACCAAGGTTCTGTCTGGACTTTTCTCACAGGGTCCTGTTTTTTAAGAAATTGCACGGTTGATACAGACTCTTTAGACTACTTTAGAACTCTTTAAATAAGCAAAATACTCCTTAAAAACTCCTTAAGTTATTATGAAACAAAATGTAGTATTGAACAATGATTTAATTGAAGTATACAAGAGTGGGAAAATGTAACTATATCTTAAGCAATAAATAATACTACTTGTATAATCATCTTTCTTAAGCATTTGTAGCATGAAAGAGATTAACCATTAAAATAAAATAAAATAAAAATCTTCTATTTCACCAAAGTTAAAGTTAGTGATTATTGCCATGCCATTCTTTTAAAAAAAAGGAGACAGAAAGAAATAATGTTTTGCAAGTGCCGTGTTGCTGCATGTTTTTTCCCTTTTAAAATCTAGGTGCATGTGATTCATGGTGAGTATTTGGAATTTCACTGGCCTCATATACACCATTGGTCACTGAATAAAGTAGTTTGCTGGCAGTTTTCTTTCAAATTTATGAAACCAGTAAGCAATATATTGTGCCTGTACAATTTTAACACTAGCCATTAGATTTTAATAAAATAAAATCTGTATTTCTGTCCAAATAAGTTATTAAAAGTTAACTGAATTCATGCGTAATATGAAAGAGAGATGATAATTAATGCACTCTATAGTCATGGGAGGAAAAATGTAAACACCCCTACTAATTCTGCAACAAATTATTGTAGAAGAAATTTACTGGTACCGAACGATTGGAAATGAAGTCTACTTTTAAATGATGTACACAATTTGCTTAGGAGACTATTTACATATCAAGCAAACCCAAACTTTGTTTTTTTTTTCAATAGCAATACACAAGTTTGACATCATAAATAAATTCTACACCTTTCAATTAGCCTAAAAACAAATTTTCATGAAATTTGTACAATTAGTTTCAGAGAAATTATTTTAAAACTAGTGTAAATGCCCGTCCTAGGACGGTGGGTAAAAATTGTGTTTTTCACTTAAATCTTGAAAAACTGATAAAAAAAATAATATTTAAGAAGCTTTTAGATGAGCAAAGTTCGGCTAGTTTATGTTCTAATAAACACACAATTAGCATTTACAATATTTCTGGGTAAACCAGGTTTTCCGGCTAATATACTATAACAAAATTAAGATTTCTTAATAAAACAAAAATTTAATAAATATGCAATAAAAGTGCGTAATTAAAACAGTCTGCTGCAACTATTGAAATAATACTATTTTTTAATAACACTTAGAAATTGTATTTTATCGTTTACCCCCCCCCCCCCCTTCCTCCCCCCTCCAAATTTTTTTAAATATGTATATTGATTAATAAATAAGTATCTCGGGTTGAATCCCAACCGTCTAATCCCCTAAGCTTCTGTCCTCCTGATGCAAAGCTATAAATCAAAAATTATTAATTTTACTTTTCGTATAAATATTAATTTTTTACTTTTAAAATATGGGATATGTTTTTTTTTTTTTTTTTTTTAAGTTTAAGTTTACATACACCTGTATATAGAAAAGGAAAATATAAGTAATGTGTAATTTAAAAATAAGTTACAAAATGCCAGGACATTATTTCAGGGGAGGGGGGGGGGTCTAATCCCCTAAGCTTCTGTCCTCCTGATGCAAAGTTATAAATCAAAAATTATTAATATTACTTTTCGTATAAATATTAATTTTTTACTTTTAAAATATTGAATATGTTTTTTTTTTTTTTTTTTTTTTAAGTTTAAATTTACATACACCTGCATATAGAAAAGGAAAATATAAGTAATGTGTAATTTAAAAATAAGTTACAAAATAATAAGCCTAAAATATTTAAATTGATTACTTTTTTAAAAGAAAGTCAGTTCTATCAATTTTTTTGCAAGAAAAAAAGGATATTTTTAAAAATACCATATCATTGTTTTCCGTGAATCACTTTATATGAGAAATAAATTAAAATTCCTTACATGTTGCAAAGAAAATTTAATATGATTGCAACTTAATACTTGAAATAATCTCAAGTGACACTTGGCGATTTATTTTGGTGGTGTAATGTGATGTGCCTTGCACTGATTTGTTAGGAAGAAGTGCTACTACTCAATTATCAGGACTTGTAACCTTGAGAAGTAATCATGGGATTCTTGTTTCTTGTCAACCAATGGGAGAATGGATCCTTTTCCCCTTGAGTCTCTTCCTGGGAGACTGGTAAGATTGATGGATTCGCCCCACCCAGCGTTACACTGGCTTTTATTATATATGAGTATATTTTAAGGGCTGTATCCAAATTGAAGTTTGGTACTCGATTGTTGAAATACTAACAGAATGATTATGTCACTTCTATTAATGTATTATTTCTTGCCAATATGGCCATTTCACTTGCTTAATATGTTTCAAATATTGCCAGCCCAAATGTTCCAATAATATGAGTAAAGTATATATTGTTCAAATTATACTTTTCTGCACATCATAGATGGCCTCTTAAACCATCATTTTGCCGTTTTTTAATCATAATTAGAAAACTACTTGGAAGAAAAATTTGAAATTGAGAATTCGCATAAAGCAGTATGTAATAAATATAAAGCTATCAAAAAAATTGTAGATGTGATTCATATTTTTTTTTTTTTTTTTTTATAATTATTTCATAATTCATATTATAAAAGTTTTAAAATTACAATGTTTGGGATTGGGATTTTTAGTGTTATAACCACACAAAAAATTATCACATTACAATTATAATTTCAGGAGATATTAATAAAAATATGAAAATTTAGCATTAGAAGTTCTAATTTTTAAATTTTTCTAATTCATAAACTTATCATCCAAATGACTTGAAATTTCGTTTCTAGGCAAAATTTGAACCAAATATTTAAAATATATTGTCAAAATTGGGTGTTGCCATTGAAAAAAAATAAAAAGTTTGGTCTGGTTTTGATTTGTAGATGGCCCCCTGAACAAATTTTATATACATAATTTAAAAGTAGATTTTATTTCCAATCGTTTGGTACCAATAACTTTCTTCTATTATAATTAGTTACAGACTTAGTAGGAGGTATTTACTTTTTTTTCTCACGACTGTACATGACAAAAAAAAAAGGTTAAAATACTTGTACTCCTTAGAATTTAGACTTCTTCGATTTTTTTTTTTTTTTCTTTTCAAGTCTATATGAACCCTGAGTTGTGAACAGATTTTTATATTTATGAAAATTCTAATCATAATTTTGTGAATCTGAAATTATCGCTGTATTCCGGTTCTTTTTTATAGTACATTTTTAACATCTTTTATATATGTAAAAGGTAGATAATTGGTTTTATGCCAAAACTTATCTTTTCCAACAAATTTGCAGTCAGTATGACTTTTTCTTTTAAATAAATACTGATACATTTAAAAAGTTCTATCTCAATTTGTTATTATTTTTTTTAATTTATAACTACCATAATGCATTTTTTGCTCTATTTTGAATATAATAAATATTTAGGTGCTTTGTGTAATAAGGACATTATATATTATTCTTTTTTATTTCTTTCACAGAATTTGTTCCTTATGTATTTCAACTTTTATCCTTATTTTTGGAATTTCAAGACTCTCCTGTTCCAGAGCATTATATGACATTATTTCCATGCTTATTAGTTCCTGTCCTATGGGAACGGTTGGGAAATATTCCTGCCTTAAGTAGGCTGTTACAAGCTTATATAGCTAAAGGTGCTCAACAAATCATAGCTACAGGAAAATTAGTAAGTTTTTGCATGGAAAAAATAAACCTGGTTTAATGATCTTTTAATCCATTTTAAATTATGCCTCATAAATTATTTTATTCTTATTTTCAAGTTGCGTCTATGCAATAACAAAATATTACCCATCATTTAATGATTATGAAAATAAGGATAAATATTACAATTCTTAAATAATTTTAACACTGTATAATTTGTGGTTTTTCAATCTTAGTTCAACTTAAACATTTAATGTATTATTGTAACAAAGAATAAGGATTTGAGGTACCTCCTCTTTTATAAGAATCTCGGCACTTTTTTAAAAGTGCTGTAATAATAATGCTGTTCAGACTAAGAACATCATTAAAGAAAAAAAAAATTTCTCTTGTTTCATACAAGCTACGAGAGCATTGTTTATAAATTCTAAAAGTATTAACAAGTTTAGACAATAATGTATATTTTTTAAGCATTTAAAATACCCCCCCCCCCCCCCTGCATCAAATCCAAAAATCCAAATACATAAAAAAAAAAACCCATCATATACTTTCAATTCTTTTTGCAACACTGCAACCATTTCAAGAAGTACGAAAATTATTCCTTTGAAAAAATTCATTCTCCAAAAGTAACTTTTCGTTTTTCCACAGATTCTGTCATAGGATTAACATTACACACATTTTGATTTAAAAAATACTTATTTTTATACAATAGCTCTGAAATTTTAATACTATATATTAACTTTTTAGATAATGATCATGTATCGATTTGGTTCAGGAATAATCGGATTTAAGGGTGAAAAAATTAGTTTGAAAATAAAAAAATTTCACTCGGGACATTGATGGGGGAAAAAAATAATAATAAATAGTTATGCGTAAAACAGTAATTTTTAGAGGTAAATATCAATATTTTATCACAAAAATTACACACAGTTGTTGGAAACATTTTATAATTCAGAAAATATAAGGTATGAGAGGGAAATAATCAGTTCCAATTTCAAAAATTTTCACATGTATGCCCCATCAGAAGAAAAAAACTAATTGGATATGCCAATCCCAAAACTTTTTTATATCTCATACATCTTAATATTTCAAAAAGTAGTTACAGATGTTAATACTGCAATTCAACACTATGTCAACTTTGATTTTCATCTTAAATTTCTGCTTCAGTCAATTAATCAGAGTAAAAACAAGTTAATCTCGATCATGATATTTATTTTTTTAAAATCAATAGTTTTTCATTATTCTGTTGTACATCAGATGTTTGCAAATGGCCGGCTTAGCAGGATGAGAGTTCCCGTCGCTGCATGACCCGCCGATGGACAACAGAACTACGAAAAACTGAGAAAAATATACAAAAATCACTATCACAGTGCCCCTTGCAGGCAGAATATTTCCAAATTCAAGAAGAACCTGCTGGCCATTGCCAAAAACATACACAAAAAATTTGGTTTAATTCTATTCATAACTCCATACACTTTTTGATGGTAAGATAAAGAAAATGGTACAGACATCGCTGTTACAGCGCCCCCTTCTAGCAGAATTTTTTCAAATTAGGGGAGGATCTAATGGCGATAGCCAAATACATGCACAAAAAATTTGGTTCAATTTTATGCCTAACTTCATACACTTTTTGATGGTACAATAATGAAAATGGCACAGACATCGCTATTACAGCGCCCCCTTCTGGCAGAATTTTTTCAAATTAGGGGAGGATCTAATGGCGATAGCCAAATACATGCACAAAAAAATTCGGTTCAATTCTATGCATAACTTCATATACTTTTCGATGGTACAACGGAGGCAGACCGATGGACACACAGACAGCCATTTTGTATAAACATGTTTTTTTTGGGGGGGGGGGGAGGGGGAGGGATTTACATTATTTAAGGTTTAACATTTTTTAGGGTTTACATTTCTTGTGGCCCAAAGCCTGTGTATAATTTTTATACTAAAATATTGATGTTGAGTTGTGAAAAGCAATGCAACCTCTAAAATGTATAAATCTGTTGAAAACCGAAAGTCGAAAAAGATTTCGATTACAATACTTTCTGCTAATGAAGATAGAAGAAAGTAACAATTAAAAAGAAAATAATAGAAAAAAACACTGCTTTTCACCACTCAACATCAATATTTTAGTATAAAAATTATGCACAGGCTTTGGGCGACAAGAGATATATTTCCTTACAGAGATGCAGAATATGTCCAATCCAGAGATCTAGGATTGGGGGAAATTGTATCCATCTGGGAAAATTTTGCCGAAAAATACATAATTGAATTCAATTTTAACAATATATTATATAATTCCCAGAAACAGAAAAATTTTCCCTACACTGTATGGCGACCTCTACAAAATTGATCTCAAAATAATATGTACTGTATATATCTGCGCATAAGTTGAGAAATTTTTGAAAAAAAAAAATTCTATGACTACATTAACACTTAACACAAAATTTTATGTCAGCCTATGTATCATATCGTAAAATTTTGTGGAAATTTTCATATGGATTGGGGGAAATGTAGTTGGAAGTAAAAACATTTTTTGCACCCCTGTTTCCTTAAACATTGAGTCTCCCCCCTCCGCTTTCCTGTTGCAGTTATTTTGATCCAAGTTTTCAAATAGTATGAGGACAAGCATTTAGACAATTATAGGTTGTGAAATTTATTGTGTTATGAAAAATGACATTTTTTAACAAAAGGTGAAATCCTGTTACTCAAATGAAAAAGTTTTCTTACAAGTGCTATTACCACTAAAAATTAATACATTTTTTCAGTTAACCCATTTATGCCTATGCATAGCGTTCCATTTTCAGGACGCTTCGAATTTTAATAAATTTGTATAATTTTCTTATACAGTACAGAACCATTTATCCGGAATGCTTGGGGTCAGATGTATTCCGGATAACTGGTTTTTCCGGTTAACTGGTTGTGCATTAAAGCAGCATCCATTTGATAAATTTTATGGAATATGCGTGGTTGGGGCATTATTTCTCATTTTAAATTATTAGATTAGTTGGATTAAAAATCAATGCAAGAAAGATAAAAAATTAGCCAGAGTTTAAAAGAAGGCAATTTATGGGAATCCCTTAGGAACAAAAATTCTTCTGTTTCCTCTGCATAAAAATTAAAACATCTAAAATACAACTAAATGTGATGACGAAAAATACTAGATGTTGTCATCAAATTATACAATTGTTTCAAGCAAAGCCTATGTCAAACTGGCAATGTATGACACCTTCTTCTGCAAAGATTCTGAAATCAGTCTATCAGAAATATCATTCCAGATAACTGGTTTTCCGGTTAACTAGTTTCTGGATAAATGGTTCCATACTGTAATACGAAAATTGTATGAAATAATCATCTATAAATGTCTATCTGTTACCGAAAGATGACAGCATAAGATGGATATTTATTTGATTAAAATAAAGGCTTTTTTTTTGAGTTTGTGGATTTTTTATTTTTCAAGACAGTGAAATGTAAAAAGCAAGTTTATTTGTGTTTTTTCTACCAATTATCTAAATAAATAAGTCATAATCTTAGCTTGTAGACTTCTTTGAAATACATATTTTTTTTTAATTGTGAAATTATATGTTCAATTTAATGTTCATTTTTATGCATTTTTGTAACTTACAAAATAAAGGGTGCCAAGCACGAATGGATACATATTTTTATTAGACATTTAGGGAACAGTTATTTATTTAAAGTCCTTTTCAAGATGATTGTGAAACAAATTGTTTTTAAGTCTCAAATACGATTATTTTTCTAATAACTTTAATGTTATTAGTCTCTGTAAAGAAATAGATACATTTTTTTAGTAATTCATAAAAATACTAATTATAGTATATAATATACAATTTAAAAGCTTATTTTATATAAATTTAGACAAAACATATAATTATGCATATTTAGTATGTTTGCATTTTATCAAATAAATAGAAAAAAGTTTTAGCATGATTTTTTTTTTTTTCCAGTTCATTTTGCAACATTTTAATATGATTTTACCAGCAAATTTGAGAAAACAAAAATTCAGGCACAAACGGGTATAAGTGTGAATTCAGACAAAATCGAGTTAGATATAAAATCATACAAATTTAGGGTTCATTTAAGGTTATTATCTTATCACAGGCTCAGGTAACACCAGATAGGTCAGCTAGTGTTATTATAAAGTTTGTTTGGAAAAGCTGATTTTGATGACTATTATAGAGCATTTGAAAAAGAGAGCTTCTATCTAAATATGTCCAAATTATTTTAATGCAAGAAACATGCCAAAAAATGCTTTGTGAAATAAAAGATTGTAATTTTAGTTTATCCTCTGGTGGTGATCAGTTCAGTCACCCTTTGATGCTGATGCTTTGATCTATATGTTGCAACCGGATTCTTCTCCTGTCAATTTAGATACTGTACCTCCATTAAATCAGTAGAATTTGATAGTAGGATATTTTTCCATCATAGGAACATTTCATTCATTTTTCATTGTTATGTGATTCAGCTTTCCAGTACAGAACTTGACAAAAACTATAACTTATTCACTTTGTCAGAATATGCACAAAAGTGTCCACTTGCATTTCATTCGCAACACATTCACTTATGACACATAAACATTTAAACCTATTGCATAATCTTTGGTATTTAGGTCTGCTGTCAAATCGTGCATTTTAAGAAGCATCATTTTGCACAATAGGGTGTTTGACTGTTCTTTAATAATTATGACTGTTCTTTATGACTGTTCTTTAATAATATCAATTCATTTCAAACCGTGTTGTTGTTGTTGCAAGCATCATTCATGTTTGATGCTAACCTTGGTCATGGATTTGATTACAAAAGATTAACTATTTTATTTATTCTCTTAATTCTAAAAGTCCTTTATGAAATTTCTTCACATGGGTGGCAATCAGGTTACTTCCATTGTTGAAGAGAGAAGAGAAAAAAGGAGAATTACCATATCATTATGAATGCCATTTTCGTATTAAAATTAAAATAACTTTTTTTAAGCTTTTGAACAGAAAATGACATCACAATTTAAAATAACCCATTTTTACTCATAAAGCTGTTGCATTTCAATATTTTTTTCATACCGCTGATCCTGAGATAGAGACGTTCATCTCAGTGGTCTTCAGTGAATAGAAATGTCATAGTAAAAATGAAATGAGTGTTTTCTTTGATAAAACTAAATATTTTACTACAAATGCATGCGTCTAAAAGTAAATTTCTGTGCATTGCTGGCACTCAGTTTAGAACCTCAAGCCAAGAGTGTGAATGTTTAAATGCAAAATTGTAACTGGCAAATGTGACATCAAGTTTGAGAATATATTTATTAATAATCTATTGCACATTAAAATATTTTTAAAATAGTTAATATGAATATGAAAAGTATACATCTAAATTTTCCGATGGTAAAAAAAAAAGATGTTATTTTTAGATTTTGTAAAAAAAAAAATTGTGTCATAGTGATGCAATTTTTGTTGATTTTTCATTACGTAAAACCAAAGATTAATTAATAAATAGCCTCAATTAATAACTTCATAATTTCTTTATCTTAATTAGATGTTATTGATTATGTGTAGAATTTAGTTTAATTTTTCAATAAACTTGAAATTAGACTTTTGTTAAAAATATTCGTTTTAAGATTTAGGCTAGCCAATGTAATATTTATTATTTATTGAAATTATTATTATTATTTTTTTTTTTTATAAATTCAGTCAATCAGTTCTTTTAAACATTTTCGTTCGTCGAATTCGACTCGTTATTATTTATGATAGCAAAAATATAAAATTGAAAAATTAAAATGTTTTAAATTTTTTCGAACAGGTACACAAAATTCCATCAAAAAATATTTACATAATTTAGAATGTCATGTCTCATGTGTGTATTGACAAAATTTGTATTAAATAGCTTTTTATAAAATAAATACAAATCCTTTATATAAAAAATTTAGCATCCATAATTTAAAGTTTAAAACAGTTATTCAAATGTGCTATTTTCTTTTCAGTGAATAAGGAATTTTGTTTTATTTTTTGAATTCTTATAAAAAACCATTATGATATGAAAGGAAATGCCTTATACTTTTTGAATGAATGAACCAAATTGAATAAAAAAAACTTTACAATCTGAATACCTCACCAACATATCTATTCAATTCCAAGCTAGTCGAATACTTTTTGTGTCAGTTACTGCAGAACAAACAGATACCACGTTTCGGTAGTTATATGACTTAGAATCATCAATAGAAATTTATGCAAGTAAATAATTTTACCCATTGAAAATAAATCAGTTGAAGGGAATAAGATAACTGTGTATGACTTCATTATTGCTAGTGTATGAAAGTGAGCATACCACCATGAATAACAAGCCAGAAAATATTAGATTTTTGAAAAAGATGTTAAAAAAAGAAATTTGTCAATTTTGTGTGCTGTAATTACAATAGAATTCTGAATATTTCTTATAATAAAGTTTTAGAAGCTTTAAAGTATTTCATTATCAGGGACCGCACTAAGAAATTAATACTATTAGCCAACACATTAGCCAAATTTATCTATTATTAGCCAAAGTATATATGCATATATTATATATACATATATATATATGATATCAATGCAAAAACCCTTGACGGGTTAAAAGTTTCCGACGCAGCACTTTATCTTATGCTCTAAGAATTTTAAATATGGAACTTAAAAATACTGATATCAAATTTTGAGTGACGTTATGCTATTTCTTAAAAAATATATTTGTATTTATTTCACCATTTTATTTTTGTTTTATTTATAATCGCATGTGCAAAAGTTATGTTCAACATGAAAAGCTGCATAAAATTTTATTCGCTGTTGCTTTATCATTTACATCTCTCATAAATTCAAAATATGTGTTTTAAAAGATATGATATAAAATTTAAGTGACGCCTTGCTGTGACTTTAAAAGGTTTGTTTTTTAAAATTCAATTTAAATTATTTTTGACTTGGTTAAAATATTTTTTTTACATCTACACAATACTTTTAATTTTCCAATTCACTGTTAAATATATCACTTTCATTGAATCTATACTATGCATTGAAATGTATTTATTTCAATAAATTGATTTATCTTTTGTGTCACGCTATTCAAAATTGTGAGTAAGATTTATGTAAATGGTTTATTTGCGTCAAACTATCCTTTTTCATACATTTCATGTAGTTTGGACACAATGACTCAAAGATACCATTTACATAAATCTTACTCACAATTTTGAATAGCGTGACACAAAAGATAAATCAATTTATTGAAATAAATACATTTCAATGCATAGTATAGATTCAATGAAAGTGATATATTTAACAGTGAATTGGAAAATTAAAGTATTGTGTAGATGTAAAAAAAATATTTTAACCAAGTCAAAAATAATTTAAATTGAATTTTAAAAAACAAACCTTTTAAAGTCACATCAAGGCGTCACTTAAATTTTATATCATATCTTTTAAAACACATATTTTGAATTTATGAGAGATGTAAATGATAAAGCAACAGCGAATAAAATTTTATGCAGCTTTTCATGTTGAACATAACTTTTGCACATGCGATTATAAATAAAACAAAAATAAAATGGTGAAATAAATACAAATATATTTTTTAAGAAATAGCATAACGTCACTCAAAATTTGATATCAGTATTTTTAAGTTCCATATTTAAAATTCTTAGAGCATAAGATAAAGTGCTGCGTCAGAAACTTTTAACCCGTCAAGGGTTTTTGCATTGATATCATTACTTTTTTGAGGTTAGTGATAAAATGATTAAAAAAAGATACTTATGGAATTTAATGCAGATTTAATTTTTACTATTTTATTACAATTTTCCTTATAGCAGTTTGTATATAAAAACAACTGGGTAAGTATAATCGCAGATCGCACAGAGGGTTTCATTTGATATTCCTTTAAAAACACTTTATCCTTAAATTAATAAATCCAAAATGTTAATTTATAATTATTAAATCCTTACATAGATGTAGCACCAATAGTTCCAATTTTCATGGGGCAGGGAACGCACTCTTTTAAACAAACCACTTTCCAATTGAAGTCATCAAAAACCAAGTTGAATAAGCCAGAGCCCGTTGTGTTGTTTGACAAACAGCAGTCTCATGTCCCCTCCTTCCCCCCTTTTTCAAAATTTTTCAGACCAGTACCTAAGAATGGAACCGAAATAATTTTTTCTCTTCAGAAATTACGATAAAAAAATAGTATGCAGTACTCATAAATTTACTTTAATGCTATATAGGGTGATTATTAAGTTAATTATAACGTTTGGAATCTGTTGCATTGATGTCCGAAAGGTAGTTTCTGAGTTATGGAAGCTGGACCCATAAGGCGCCATAGAGGGGCGAAGCCGCTAGTGTCTATCATAATTATATCTGCCATGTAGACTAATTGCGATATTTAATCAAAATAGCCCCCCCCCTCCTCATCCCCGGAAATATAACAAATACAAAATGTGTCTTTATAAACCTATCGTCAAATAGGTTTTTATTTCTTTTTCCCTAAAAAAAACATGATTTTTATATCCGTAACGTAAATAGCGGACGAAGCCCGCTAGTTCTTATCATAATATATATTTTTAATAATTTTATATAGTCTATAATAAAAATCAGACTTAAAATAGTCTAGTTCCATGAGTACTTGTAGTGTTAGTTACATGCTACGATTTTTGGATACCAGTATTTTAGAACGGGAAAATGTGACTTATTTTATCGGAGATATCTCATTAATTGAATAAGGTGAAGCAAACTTTTTGAAAAAAAGGTGGCCAACAAGCATGGCAGTTATCAGCTATGTGACTTTGTGCTAAAGTCCATTAATTTGATCTGCTTTAAAAAGATTACGGAAGATTGAATTATAGTAGAACCTGGATTAACCGAGCTTCGATTAATCGAGGTTTCTGTTAACCGAGCCGATAACAAAGTCTGATTTTTTTTTTTTCCCTTTTGAATGAGCCTTAAAAATAACCACACTCTTTAGCTCACTGTCCGTGCTATACAGGCCCTTCTGACCCCAAAAGCCCTCAACTCCAAAGAAACATTGGACCCTGAGAAGTCAATAGCGAACAATGCTTTGTTTCCAGTGGCTGTGTGAACTTTCGTAAATTTTTCAATTTGCATTTTAAAATTTACTACTGGTAGTTGATTTTCCTTTTAAATTTGTTAAGCTGTGAAACAGAATTTTACATATATTTACTTTTATTATTTAAAAAACGTTCTATATATTTTTTAAGAGATGTTAAATTCGCAAGCACGGCGAGTTTTTACACACAGTTTCTATTAACCGAGATTTCCGATTCCGATTTACTAACAGTCCCAATTAGCTCGGATAATCGAGGCTGCTCTGTATAATTAAAAAATCAATGGCGATCTTACTCTAAACGGGTTTCCCTTTTACTGAGGGATTTCAAAACCGAATCAGCTGATGTTAGTTGCTGTTTCCCTGCTTGATTAAATAAGATTAGTTAAATATTTGAAAATTACCAAATATGAAAGGAACTAAGTCAACAGAGTCTTTGATTTATGGTATTTTTTAACAACGCTATAAGAAAATGATTTTAAATAAGAGATTTTAAATGTAACGTTTTAAATGTGACATAATTTTCACCAAACTTTCCTTTCTCTTTGTAACATTCAACTGAAAATATTTTTATTATTAGAAAGATAATATTATTATTTGCGCTACCTTAAAATTAGCAACTATAGTTAAAAATATCATCTCGAAATTTGAAATAAATCTCTGATATAAATATATTTTTTAATTTACACTGTTTTGCAATATGTTTTGCAATGTGTTTTGTAAACTGTTTTGGCCACTTTGGCCAATATGACGTAATTTCCTCCATTTACGACTTTTAACACATATCAATGAATTTATTATTTAAAAATTTTCTTTTTCTTTTAATATTCACGTGTAAATATAATTTTTATGGCGTAATTTTCAATGTTTTCCTTCTTTTAATGCGTAATTATTTAATTCTAATTTGAAAATAATTGATTATTTTATAATTTTCTTTCATTTTAAGTAAGCATGTTAAAAACAATTTTTATGACGTAATGTTTAATATTTTCCTGCTTTTAACACGTTATCATTTAATTCTAATTTAAAAGGATTTTTTTCTGTTTATAATAGTCATGTGTGAATAAATTTTTAATTTAAAGGATATATTATTCTTTGCGCTGTTTTAACATTTGGCAACAATTTAAAATAACCTTTTCTAAAATATGTAAAAAATATCTCTGGAAATTCTGAAAATTTTAATTTAAAATTGAAATAAACCGTCAAAAAATTAGGCAAGTTAAGAATAATAAATGCACTCTGCAAACTTCAAGTTTCTATTGAATGATTAAATTGAATGAAAATGATTAAATTCCCATGTATATTTTTTTTTCCTATGAGACTTTTTTAATGAGACAATTTTATCCAGATTTAACATTAAATATCTCTTAAAATAATTCTTTGATTTAAAAACTGTCTAATTCAACGTTTTTATCAAACATTTCTCTATAATACTACGCAATTGCGTCAAAAGATGGCGACACCAGAATTCTGATATGCTTATTATGTAAACTGTAAATATTGCAAAGTTAAATAAAAAGAATTGTCTCGGGGTTATCAAACTTCATTGATATTTATAAATAAAACATTTCAACTAAATTATTTATTATAAAAGAATTATTACATCACAATAGCTTTTATGCAAGGAAAATAATAATTATAATAATAATAATATTATGGATGTCAGTGATTATATATTGATTGACCGTCATAATAATAAAAAATGATATTATAAAAAGAAGAGCTGAAATGAATTATTTTTTTACGTTTCTGATCGTGTGATTTATATTCAAATAATAATTATTAATGTATATTTTTTGTAAAGTGATTGAAATTAAATATATTTATAAAATTTATGGTAATATTTTTATTGTTGAAAAATTGCCAAGAAATAATCATCATCAAATTGGCGTCATTATAATTGTAATTTTATTTAACTTAATAGCAATTAAAAAAATTACAAAGGAACTGAGAATAATGGTCAACTAGCAGACTTTAAAAAAAAAAAAAAAAACATTCACATGTGAAAACACGCACCAGAGATTATCGAACTGCCTATCTTAAGGTCAGTAAACGATGGCCCTTAGCCACTCAGCCAGTGGGAAGACAAAATTTTTCTCCCCAAAAGTGGTTAAAAAGAAAGCATGTGTATGAATACAGTGTCATGCATTTTCGGTGAAATTTCCATAGAATGGCGAAGAAATATAGTCCGATTTTTCATGCGCATTATAAAACAAACAAGAGTCTTGCTGGAAACAAGTAAATTGTTATTTGGTTCATCTGAAACATATTTATTTAATTTTTAAAAAATCGCCCGTGTCATTTTCAAGAGAAAAAAAAATCGAATTATTTAATGAACGAGAGTTTTCCCAGAAAAAAGAAAAGTGTTATTCACCTCGCCTTAATCACAGTTATATTATGTATCAATTTAAAAATAATCGTTAGAACCGTTTTCGAGATTTTCAAATTAGGAACTTCCTCGATATTATACCAACGTTTTCACTTTAAAAATGGCTATTTAGATCTCAAAATATACTGCACGTAGAAATGCAAAAATTTCAGTATACGATTAGACTGCAGATATAAGACTGTTCTAGAAAATTCAGAACAATAAGACATATATCTGCTGAGTTATTAAAAGGCGGCTTTTCGCATTTTCTTTGATGTCGAGTTAGCTGTATATATGAGTTCCGCCATCTACGAATTCTATGATACGATACGATACAATACGATTTTAACGATACGATACAATACGATTTTAGGCTTAAGGCTGCGTCACTCGAAATACTACCGTCTTCCATGATAGGTATATATATATATATATCATATATATAATTATCATTAACCCTTTCAACCCTGACATTATCGATGGGTAAAAAAGCATTTTCTCACCATGCTACAGCTGCTGTGTGTTCAAATACTGCACACATTTTTGTTTTCTATTAGAATTTAATACTCCACACAAGAATAAAAATCGTATCTTAGACTATTATAAGTTTGATAAATCATAAGTTCATAAAAAGAAATTTTACTTTTTCCTCTTATTTTTGCAACACATTTTTGGAATATGTAAAAAAATTGTTATGTCTAAACAAAAATGAGATATATAACTAATAAAATTACTTACTTTAAAATATTTTGGACCACACAAACAATAAAGGAACTGCAAACTTGATGACGCAGTATTCTAACCATAGAATTAAAAAATTCCTCCTAAGCAGTGTTGAATTCAGACATTTTTCTCCAGGGGGATTTCTGTGGCTCGGGGAAGGGGGGAGGGAGCAATTGCACTTTTTGACCATTGAAAACACAAATTCTCAAATCTTCTGGAGGGTGGCCCAGGGCCACCCCCTGAATTCAACACTGCTTCTAAGCTATGACAAGAAATATTTACATGGATTAAATTATTTCATTAAATGTACAAAACAGAGAAAAAAATGCAAACAGTTAAAAGAAAATTTTTTTAAAAGATTATTATCATAAGTTTACTTTTTAATAACCTTATAATAATTATTTTTAAAAAGAGTTTTCTAAAAAATTTAATTATCTAATTTTTTTTTTTTAATTTCCTAATGCAGTTTTTATTATATTAAGAATAATAAAAGATTTTATTCATATTTTTATTTCTCATACATTTCTCTCGGATCTTCATGTACACGCCAGGAGTGATTCTGTGTAGAAAAACAAATTCTGAAAGGTTACAGCAGAGGACGGGAAGAAGGTGGGGGGGATATCCTCCGGCACTATGCGTTCTTTCCGCAGCCGTTTTACAAAATTTGCGTTTTTTTGTTTATCTTTTCACAAAATTTGTGTTTTTTCGTTATGTTTTGACGAAATTTGTTTTATTTTTTCGTGATCTTATGACGAAATTTGCAGGTTTTTTTCGCGATCTTTTGACGACATTTTTTTTTTTTTTTTCGCGATCTTTTGACGAAATTTTTTTTTTTTTTTTTCGTGATCTTATGTTGAAATTTGCATTTTCTTCACTATCTTTTGATGAAATTTTCAGTTTTTCGCAATCTTTTGCCGAAATTTGTGAGTTTTTTTAGCAACCTTTTGATGAAATTTGCGTTTTTTCGCCATCTTTTGACGAAATATGTAAGTTTTTTCTCAACCTTTTGACAAAATTTGAGCTTTTCCGCAACCTTTTGACAAAATTTGAGTTTTTTAAAATTTTTTGGATGAAATTTACATTTTACAGCAATCTTTTGACGAATTTTCTGTTTTTTCCACGATTCTTTAACAAAAATTCGCGTTTTTTTTTTCTTCATGATCCTTGGACAAAATTCACGTTTTTCCGCGATCTTTTGACGAAATTTGCATTTTCTTTCAGTGATCCTTGGACGAAATTCACGTTTTTCCGCGATCTTTTGGCAAAATTTGTTTTCGCGATTCTTTGACGAAATTGTTCATTTTTTCTGCGAAATTTTCCCATGATATTTTTATGACTGAATTTTCGGACTGGATGACCAATTTTTTAAAATTTTCGGGACTGGAAATTTGGCCAGTGTCATAGAATTCCGCCGCCAACCCGATGAGGAAGAGTTTCACCTCTTCTATGACGTGATTGTCTCTCCAGAAGCGTTGGCCACCCAAGTGTTCCTTTAACTTGGGGAACAAGGTAGTGATAATCTCTAGGTGCAAAATCCGATAACCGCTTCCGAAACTGATGGTCTTCCACTCCGCTCTTCATCATTGGACTTTCTTCCGACCAGCACTGAACTCCCTGCACCACTTTTGGACATGTTGAACGGACATACACTTCTAGGCCATACACCTCTGTCAACTGACTACAAATATCCATGAGTGGAGTCTCTTTGGCGTGCAAAAAGCGAATTGCAGGATGAATCTCGCACTTGGCGGGACCAGCAGTGGCAACCTTCATCTCAGACAGCTGCTGAGCCAAGAATGAGCGGCGCAGCGAAGCGTGGCCGGGGGAATCGCGAGTGCAGGAACAGCCGCACACAGTGCTGTTGTTGTATTTCGCCTTGCACCTTCCTGTGGGGCTGGAGCTCTTTGGGAACCTACTTCTGGATCGGCCCTTGTATATCTCTACAGTCTCTACATTTGACTGAAAAATTTTGTTTTCATCATCCTGTGTTAACTTGTAATTCCTGTCGTTGGCTCCCAAGGACTCCTGTGCATATACTTTACAACAGACAAAAAACTGAGGTGACTTGTGGGTTAATTTTAAGAAAACAATATAAATTTTTGGTAGGGGATAAAGCTTAGGGGCCCGTAACAAGACGTCACCTGTATTTAGGTATTATTTGAGTTACAAATTAGTTGTTCCAAATAATTGTTTTTTATTTAGTGTAATAGTTATTGAATTGTTGTAGGGCTAAAGGTTCAGATTGTCTGTATAGGGATTTCTTGATGATTTCCTTACGACATGTTTGCAAAAGGTCAGCATTTTATACTGTTTTGAACAAATATCTCAATGATCTTGATGTGTATGTCTTTAGCACATTAATTTCTTGTTGCAAACACTGTTGTATGAGAATTTTGATGCAAATCTGTAATTGTAATAGTAAATCTTAAAGAGGCAATTAAACGAGTATACTTCTGTAATTTTCTTAAATGCTTCTATGAAATCAAAAATTATGTATGTTGCATTTTATTTTTGTCTTTGTAATTCCTGTTTTATTTTATGATCTAGACTGCTGTATTAGGAGTTTTTCAAAAGCTTATGGCATCTAAAACAAATGATCATGAAGGTTTTTACATCTTGCATAGGATGATAGAAAATATTCCTTTGTGAGTATGATTTCCCTTAATTTTGTTTTTAATTACACCATGCAATGCAATAGAATAACTATGTACTTTGCATGGAAAATATTCCTTTTATCAATATTTTTCGTATCTTATGTCATAACATGATATACACTGTAGTAGACACAACATTTTTTACCAGTTTACATTATTTTATTAATTTATTTTTAATTATGTCTTTCTGTAACAAAATACTAACTTTTCTTTTTTTTTAAAAAATTTCTTTCTAATTTGTGACTTGTACAGTATAAAAGGAAAAGGGAACAAAGATGAACGTAAAAGTTTTTTTCTATCAAAAGAAGACATGAAACTTCAATAACAATAATGTATTTTTTATTTGAATCTGTGGTATAATTCCTGAATAAGGCATTTATGTAGACAAAAAATTGAACTAGTTAAACAGAGAAAGTAAAAGAATAATCTTTTTGTTGTTGTTTTATGATATCTCTATTCTAAAAAAAAGTAACTACCGCTGTCACCGCTGCCGGTTTTGAATTTTTTGTGACCAGAGATCTTTCTTCGTTAATATTAAGAAAAATAATGCATACAAAAATATGAAAATCGGTAGTATTATACAGAAATGTTTGATAAACACGCTGATGCAGACAGTTTTCAAATCAAAGAATTATTTTAAGAGATATTTAATGCTAAAGTTGGACAAAATCGTTCCACTTTTTAAAAAGTTTTATAGGAGCAAAAACTGTTCATGGGAATTTAATCATTTTTAGATCATTTTATATGTTTGAAGTTCCTGGTGTGCAGACTGTATTTCTTTTTTTAATTTGACTCATTTTTTGAGGTTTTATTTCCATTTTAAATTCAAATTTTCAGCATTTCTAGAGAGATTTTTTACGTATTTTAGAAAGTTATATTAATTTAAACTGTTGCCAACTGTATAAACAGTGCAAACAATAATGTTTGCTGAAAATATATATATATATATTTACACAATAAATTAAAAAATTATTTACATGTGACTATTATAAACAGAAAAAAACATTTGGAATTAGAATTAAATAATTATGTTCAAAAAGCAGGAACTTATTAAAAATTATGTCATAAAAACTATATTTAAACGTGAATTTTAAGAGAGAAAGGAAATTGTAAAATAATAAATTCATTAACATGCGTTAGAAGTCTTAAATAGGAGAAATTAAGTCATATTTACGTCACATTACAGTAACTACATAAAATGAACACAAAATAATATTGCAAAACAGTTTAAATTTAGAAATTGCGCTACACATTTATTTGATATTTTGAGGGGATACTTTTCAACTGTTTTTGTTAGGAAAGCGCAAATAATATTTAATTTCTAACAAAAGTATTTTCGCGTGAATATTAAAAAGAGAAAGAATAGTTTGGTCAAAATTACGTCAGAATAAAAACGATTAATATAAAATGTCTTATTTAAAAGAACTTTCTTTTCGCTTTGTTAAAAAATACCGGGAGTCAAAGACTCTGTTTACTTAATTCCTTTTATATTAGCTTATTTTGAAATGTTTAACTTATTTTACTTAATCAAAGATGAAAACAGCGATTGTATCTTTGGTACTACTTACTTATCCCATCGACCAAAAATCTATCATTCGCCAAACTATAAGATTAAATGGCAATAATGGTTGATCGTAAATGTCACATTAACTTGACTTTAAGCAAGTTACACGTGTCTACGTCATCAAGTTATTTTTATTTCGACATTTTATTTGTATTTTTATTAATGTTGCACTAATTTATTTCTTCTTTCGTTATTTAAAATAAAAATTATGTCAATTTGTATAATTTGGCGAGTGGTTTGGCGATTTATATAATTTGGCAAATTTGGTCGACGTGATAATCAAGTAGTACCACAGCGGATTTGGCCTTAAAATTCCCCAATCAAAGAGAAATGAATAGAAATCCGTTTATAGGGAGATCGCCACTGTTTTTTAAATTATAATTCAATCTTCCAAAATCTTTTTAAAGCCGACCAAATTAGCGCACTTTTAGAGTCTGCGGTGTCTGAACGGGGGTTGATGAGCTTAGCTCGTAGGGGGCAGAGCCCCCTAGTGCAGTAAAATTTCTGAATAATGGTCACCACTGTGAGCATGAAATTAAGTATCTTAGAAAACTTATCATTATCTTCCAATTTACTTGAAGCAAACAAGTATTCATCAGTTAGCTTCTAATAATGCTTAAGTTAAAGCTACTATACTTTAGAGGTTCTTTATTTTGAAAACTCAAAATTATTTTGCATTGAAATGAAAATATCTGACCAAAATTATTATTTTTACAGTTAAAAAATACATAATTTTATTTTGCATTAAAAAAATTACTTATTTGTATTTGTATTTTTTTTTTTTTAAGCATATAAGCTCTTAAAACATAATCATTTCCACAGATTTTTTTAAAGTCAGTTTCAGGGGTTTATACAGGCAAAAATCGGGGTCTATTTAGGGCTCTTTAACAAAAATCCATTTAATAAATTAGGCTCCTTCACAAAATTCCTTTCTATAAAATAGACCCCTTCACAAAATTCCTTTTAATAAAATAATCCTTCACAAAATTCCTTTTAATAAAATAGTCCTTCACAAAATTCCTTTTAATAAAATTCCATTCATAAAATTCCATTGTATAAAAGCATACTTTTTGTTATTTTTATTTTATAAGATTTTAAAATGCACAATTTGCAAACAAAACAGCCTCATCTGAAAGGAAAACTTTAGCAGGAAGATTTTAAAAAGTTATTTAATAATTAGAATTAAAGTTACTGGATTTGGTCTTTCCTTTACAAAATTTTATTTTATTTTATTTTTTTGCAAAATAGGTCCCAAGAAAAAGAAAAAACCTCTATTGACCCCTGGTTATTTATCATTCTGGTTGAGTGCAAAATTTTTCATTTCTCTGAAGCTGAAAAGAATACCAAAACATTATTTTAAGCTGATATATTTTGAGAATTCCAAATTCTCTTCCTCTTAATTTTCATCATCACTCTTATTCTCATTGAGTTTGCTTTTTATCAGTTATTCTATCCTGTTTAAGGTAGAAAAAACTGCCAAATCATTTACTTTTATGTATTTGCTGGTTTCCATTGTCATTCCAATTCTATTTAAAGTATCATTTAATTTATCTATTATTTCTCTATTTTCAGATTCTTGATTTGCAGAAATTCATAACAATATTTCAGTTTTAATATAGAATTGCAGTCAAAATTAACAAAACAACCAACCTCTGGTAATAAAACTACAAATAAATAAATAAATAATAAAATAAAATAAATGTGAAAATGTGAGGATAAGGAAATATTTAAAAAGAAAAAAAAAAACTAATTTCAATTTTTGCTAACAATTTTTCTACTGTAGAGCTCTTAGTTTCTTTGACTGCCATGTTAAAACAGTTGATGGTAGCACATTGAGTTCTTTTATTAAAACTCTCACTGATGTTGCATTTGTCATCATAGAAACTAATTTACTCATATTTCTGTAGTGTAATTTAAATGCTTGGATAATCCTCATATCCAATGGTTCAGGTAAAGTAGTGTTTGCAGGAAAAATATAATTTTTAGATTAGTGTAAATGTTATTTTGTAAGATAGCATTTAGCACTGTCCATAAATAGCAGACTGTTACATTTTTGTCTCTGATCTCTTTTATTAAGCTTTATTAGCCATTTATACATTTTGTCATCTAGTAGTTTTGATTACATTAGGGGTACGCTGAATATTCAATATGTATTCGACCATACTACTAAATATTTGGTTTGGCCAAATATGAAACTATTTGGTCTGGCTGAATATCAAAGTATTTGGCCATACAGAATAATTTTTTTTTTTTTTTAAATCCAGAAAATTTCTTGCATAATTAGTATTTTTAAATGTCAATAAAGGTTCTAATTCAAAGTAATTTAGAAACAAAATCGTATTTAAATAAAATGAATTGCCTTTAACATTATTTGCTTTGTTTTTGGAAACTGGTGAATTGATGACAGTATTCACAGAAATTAATAATTTTTTTTTATGTATTTTGCCCATTGCAATAATTTAATTTAACAAAGGCAATTGACAATGAATAAATTTCTGAATACTGCTTGTTAACAATCTGTTTCTTGCTTTTTCACATACAAAGTGTTTCTAAACCAATGGAACAAGCTTTCAAGGGTGATAGTACATATCTAGGCAAACAAATTTTGTATAGGAAAACTAGGATCCACTTATTCAGTCAAAAATCAGAGTTTCAAGCTGAGCTCTGAATTTTGTTCCTAGCTGTAAATAATGAAGATATTTTAATGAAATATTAATTGCATTTAATTTGTTTTTGTGAAATATGGTGACAGTATGAAAAGTGCTAAAATTTGCCACCAATTGCATCCAAACAACACTGAGCTATATGCTCCATAATTTGGAATATAGCTGACAGTACATACTTGTATTACTGACCAAAATTTAATGTACTTCGAATGGTGTAATCACGTTTGTACAAAGCAAAGTTAGTCTGAAGTTGTGTGCAAAGAATGAAAATTCAGATTTAGCTTCCAATGAGACATCCTGTATTTTTGCGACTCTGGTTTCCTCTACAAGATTTGCTTATCTTGATATGTATTGTCATCCCTCAAAGTTTGTTTCAATAATTTTTTCAACACCTTGTCTTTTAACAACCTCTAAAAATATTCACTGTATTCAGACGCTGCTCACTGGTGCATAATGTACTTCCATGCTAAATCAACAGAAGAGAAAAGTTATTCTTATACAGTTGTCCCAATTTGAATAGATTGTTTCTTTTGTTCTTTCGCTTTAATCTTTTCCTGAATAATACAAACTTTTTGGGGGTTTTTTCTTTCCAATCAGTTGTAATTAACATAAAGAAAAAGGGAGAGGCAAATGATTAGGAACCAAAATATAAATTTAAAAGTTGGAAGACTATGATCTCGTTAAATAATAATTCAAAACATGGTTTACTTCTGAAAATGTCCTTTTCATCAAAAGGACAGTATTTATGTTAAATATGATTTAAATCTGTTTTAAAATTTTACTTTTTAATATCTTTAAACCCTGAAATATAGGAGTACTCAGCCAGACGATTATTTACTGTTCGCCTGGTCAAATATTCGTTATTTCTGTATCTGCATACTAGTTATTTGGTATTCAGGCAAAATCCCCAATCACTGCATCCCTAGATTGCATTTCTACATCACAGGTAGTTTATGTTCTCAAAACATTGTGACATGGCATATTTGCTGAATGATTTTGCAAATTCTCCCACTACATTGCAACATCAAAGTATCATTAGTCTTTCATTTGCGATACTTCCTACTCTACAGACATCAGTTTTCAGATGTAGTTTTATCTGGAAAAGCACGGAAGAATAGACCGGCTCCATCAACAGCTATTCACTTCTTTGAAATTGTAATCAGCTATTAAGAGACTAGCTTCTCCCATCGGGGTATCTGTAAATCCTGCCCCCCCCCCTCCTTTTAATTTCCAAAGTAATATGCTATTTCCAGACCCCGCAGAACTCATATTTTTCTTCATATTTTCCTGCTTTTTTTTTTGGGGGGGGGGGGTAGATATTGTGGGATCTGTATTTCTTTCTGGCTCTAAATTTTTACAACCAACAATTAGAGATCTTAAAATTGGATATCCCCAGTTTTTGTGTGCTTTCCTGTAACATTCATCCAAAAATTGGGAGATTTTCCTCTCAACAGTTGAAAAGCCATTCCAAAAGTAAATTAACAAAATCTTTATAACCACTTTTTTTGACACTTTGTTTTAAATTCCAAATTTATCCCTTGTAGCGCATTTTCTAAATAAAGCTTTAAAAGCCACTTAAAAGAAAAAGAATTGTTTTTTTTATGACTTCTTCAATTGTAAATTTTAGCTAATTATTGTGTCATTGCACCTTTTTTGCTGTCCTGAATAACTTTTAACTTAAAGGTGAAAATCTTTATTTTGATCTCATTCTTTTGTGAAAAGATATTAAAAGATGAATGCGAAAAATTATCATGTTCCACACCAGTACACGTGATCATTGCTTAGTCTTTCTTTCTTTTCTGCTAAATGTGAAATTCCATCATTCTCCGCACACCTTGCCTGCTTAGAAATTGGGGTACTGCTAAGAAACCATTACAGATGCTTAGAAAATTTGTAAGGAGGTGAAATTAGCAAATCCCTCTTTGCATTCTTGTCAATCTTAGTTGTTGAAAAGTATTCTTTGTAGTACCCTTTATGATAATTTGTTATATTTGCTTAAAATTCTTTTTAAATTAGTGTATGTATTAAAAGCAGTGTGTTTCTTACAAAATAAGCCCATCTTTTTTATTTTTTAAATAGCCAATTCCTAGGACTTCATTTTGACTTTAAAAAATAAAAAATAATGCAGTGCACTTATTTGCTTATGTGACAACTAAACAAGGTAATTTATCTAAAAATAAGTCTTTTGAAGCAAAATTTTATCTTATTTTTGAGGAAACATGGTACTACATTTGTTTTTGTATATTTAAATTTGATCAAGTCAAAGAGAGAATAATGCTGATATTCGTTCAGGAATCCCTTTTATTATACTGCACCAAAAATTAAACATTATCTATGTCTTAGAATACAATATAAATATGTAAATACATATTTAGATAAATATATTTTTTGTTTTTAAAAGTATCCTATTATCAAAGTATATAAAATGTTTATTGTAATCGTACAAGGTCAAAATAGATTTAGAAAATCTGTGCTATGAAAATTGCATGCCTAATTTATGAGCTCCCAAAATCAAGGATCCCAGGGCCAAAGCCAGTTGGACCATACTTTAATCAAAGTCTGATTATTATTTCTCATAATCGGTCCTGTTGCAAGGGCATCATTTAGGAAGGGCAGAGTAGAATAATTGCTCCTTTCTGAATTTGACTTTTTTTCAAAAAATCATATAATCTGTTTTTATTAATTCAGTTTATTCACTTGCTTTTAACAGTAAATTAATAATTTCATGTAAATAAATTATAACTTTGAAAATATGCCAGAAAAATTAACAGAAAATCTAAATTTACATGTCCAACAACAGTATTTCGTCCCTTCAAAGCAAAATGTGAAATGACGCTTCTGTCGTGTTGATCTATTTTTTTAGTGTTATGAATTTTTTATTGATGATTTGATTCATTGTGATTATCTGTATTTTAAATTTATTTCTGTTTTACAGAGAATCTTTAAATGAATATCTGAAGAATATTTTCCTAGTTTTATTCCACCGTTTGCAACATTCTAAAACAACAAAGTTTGTTAAATGTAAGTTTTAATGTTACTATTTAGTGTATTTAGATTACTTTTAAGTGAAATTTATTTAGAAATAGAAAGAAGGTAATTTTGTCATTTTGGTCTAGTTATTAAGATATTTTCTTGATTTTAAGTCTCTAATTTATATCTTGTTTTTTTAATTTAGACATTTAACTTCCATCTCTGATGTTTCTAGTAGTAGATTTTAGTGTTACTTAAAATTCTGTATTTACTCGTGTATTTTTTGCTTTTTTTTTTTTTTTTTTTACAATTTCTTCAGTGACAATAATAGTAAGGAGATGCAAGGAGATTTGTATGGTTTTTTTTTTTTTATTATTTATTTAAATTATTATCCCCTTGAGTCCTGAAGTTAAAATAGTACTACAAATACATATTCATTGCTTTTCCTCAAATAAAATGGCATAATAATTGACAGATAAAGCCCTTTTCTAAAATTGATACTTTAGCATACTTATACTATACTTGCCAACTTACCGATAATTTCCGTAAAACTGTACCAATATCTCCTGTAGTAAATAAACACGTTTTGAACCAGGAAAACATTTTATTTTATTGTGTCCCTCATATAAATTTATTTATTATAAATTTTTCCGGTATAAAAATGGCTTATTTTGTCCTAGGTCACACTGAAATGATTTTACAGAAAGTAAGTTAGCAGCTATGCTTTAAGGGACTAGTAATTTAAATTCACAAATGTGGATCTAAAATTACTACCCGCCTTAAAATACTGATTTCATTATGAATAACCTAAATTTAATAACAAATTTTAGTGCTTTTATACCAGTGAATGATTTACAAATCCTCAAAAGATTTTATTGTAAAGGATTTAAGTTAAATAATTACGAAAATTACTTTCTTTGGCACACTGTCTTGAAGGAATTTTGCAAACTCAGATGAAAATAACATTCATTTTATAAGGAAATAAGCATCAGTACTGCCCTTTAGTGGTTTGTTTCAATACAAAAACATTCAGCTATATAGAAATGAAGTAAAAATGCAAATAAAAAAAAAAAAAAAATCAAACAGTTCAGTTTTTATGAGGAAAAAGAATAGAGATCCACATTTGTTTACCTGACGACTGAGACAACGTTATTATTGAATTTAGTAGTACAGAAGGAAAAGAGAAATGATCATCTTTAAGAATATAACATTTCAATGTTTAATTAATTATATGTATTAAATGAGCAAGCAGTTTTGTGTATCCAGACTATCTGGAAAATTGTTTGAATATTTTTTTTAAAACTTGCCTGCTATACTAAGTTAAGCACTAGAAAAGAATCTAGCTAGGTTTCAAATTCGAGAAAATTTATTTTGACAGATTTAAACAATCTTAACGCTGAACATATTTGCTATAAATCGAAATAAGCTGCAATGATATTTGCAACATTTGTCTCCTATACCAATTCAAGCACAAAAAAGCAATCTAGCTAAGTCACAAATTCAGGAAAATTGCTAAAACAAACTCAGCACAAAAAAAATCTGCTATATATCAAAAACAACTCAAACAATTTTCGTAAAATGTGACTTATTATAATTCAAAAAATTTTATTTTGACTTGTTAAAAGAGTCTATGTTGCTATAAATCAAAAACAGTTCAGACAATTTTCATGAAATAAGCATTATTTGAAAACAAGAAAAACATCTTACTAGGTCTCAACCATAAAAATTTGTTTGATACGTTTAAGCATTTTTTTGTAATTAACCTTCCATAATTATTATTGGCCATTGATCATCAACACTATTATGACATTAACGATTTTAAAAAATGCCTTCTGCACTAATTTGAGCATGTTAAAATGATCTAGCTAACAAGGAGAGATTCCGAGGTTGGTGTTACCAAATGTGCTGAACATTTGTGTATTAATAGAGTATAGTTAGTATATAAATATATGACCTCCATAAAGCGCAACTCCCAGGGAGTCTTGAGAAAATAAGTCTCAAAGTTTAAGCTACAGTTTATAAATGGATAAATTTCCTTCTTTGGCAAGCGAATCAGTAGCATGGTTGGCGGCATGCAGGATTTGGGATTTTTCTACCTAAGTTCAGATCCGGCTCGGACTTGTTTTTTGGAACGATAATTTTTATCAATCATTTTCAAACCGCAATTGAAAAAATATGTATAATAATTGAAATTTACTAAAAATATGAATTAAATGTATATTTTCAAGGTTGCCATGCCACCGAGAAAACACAGGGAATTTTAAATTACCCTCCAAAAACAGGGAAAATGCAGGGAATTTTGAAAAATTCCAAAAAAATCTGGATAACACAGGGAATTTTTTTTTGTTCTGGTATTTTCAAACATAAATTATTTTTTCTCGGCATTCAAAAAAACTTCGCTCTGCAGAAGAAAAAAAAACTGAAAAAGCAGCGCGAAAATTCATTTTCAACGAAATTTCTTAAAAGCACGTTTCTACCTACACCCCTTTTCTTCCAATGGCTGAATCCAAAAATGCAGCCGCTTCATCCCAATTCCCATCCATCTGCGACTGCGCGTGACGTTCTATCTCTTCGTTTTCTCCGTTCAGCCCGTCCGTGCACCTTGTACCGCCAAAACAAAACATTGTTGATGCAACCAGCGCGCGTTTTTTTCACGAATGTTCGAATTTCGTTTTGTTTTAGTTTGTGTTTTGTTTGACTTAATAAGAGGTGCTATTTAATCGTTTAAATTTCTTATAATGAGTTGTTCAAAGTCCGTATTTACGGATTGGATAGATTCGCATATAAATCCTGATTTTTCCGGATGGATTGCAGCGGTTCCAAAAAATCCATTTGCTGCATATTGTAAACTTTGCAAGAGGATTATCAGCCTAAGCAACATGGGAAAGCAAACTGTTACAAGTCATGCAAAGAATAAAAAACATAAAAAACTAACTTCACAATCAACTTCAATGTTTGATTTTGTACCCAAAGAAAGTGTTAAGAAAGAAGATAATACTTTGGTTTCTTCAGAAACGGCGGCGGTACCCAAAGAAACTGTTAAGAAAGAAGATAACAGTTTGATTTCTTCAGAAACGTTGGCATGTGTTACTAATGAAAATAAAAAAGGTCTGTCTCATTTCGTGATGCAGGAAAATACATTCAAAGCCGAAATTTTGTGGGCGATGAAGCTTGTTGCTTCACATTCTTCATTTAATTTGTTCAATGATGTATCAGATATTTTGTCACATGTTTCCAGACAGTGATATTGCTAAAAAATGTACTTTAGGACGCACAAAAATGTCCTATTTGATTTGTTATGGATTAGCTCCCTTCTTCCAACTTGCTCTTCAAAAGTCTGCGAAGAACAAAAAATATGTCATGTGCTTTGATGAAGCATTAAATCGTATTTCTCACTAATACTATTATCTTGTAATATTTTTTAAAGTAAAAAATAAACCAGTGTTGTGTATCAAAGCTGTCTTATATTTTATGTGTCCTGGGTCCATATTTCAATTTGAATGCATAAAGTAAGTAGCCTTTTCTTTTTTTTTTTTTTCCTCCAATTTTTGTGATATTATGTTTGAAATAATTGGTTTTTAGGTAAGATTCTTTAAAATTTTATATTCTTTAAATTATTAGATAGAAAGTTTTTACATATTCTAACATTCATTTACAAATACTTCAAAGTATTTTTTAGCAGAATGTATGAGTATTGCTTTACTGTTTTTATTATTATTAATGTAAAATGTGGGATTTAATAAGTGTAACAACTTTTAAAGAGTTTTTTTATTTGCTCATATTATATTTTATTTGGTCAATTAGTTGGGTAATGGTAAATTATAAGATGACTAACTAGTATACATACACGCATATTTTTGCACACTCAGTATAGTAATAAAAACTTTGTAGTACAGGGAAAAATACAGGAAATATTTTTTTCAAGATTAGAGTGGCAACCCTAGTTTTGTAGCATATAAGTGCTTTTTTAACTACGAAATTTTGCATGTTTAAATGTAGAATGAAAAGTTTTTAAAAAAAAGCATATTTATATGTTTATAGACCAGAAATTTTTTGTTGTTTTTTTAAATTATTTACAGTTATTTCAATGAATATCTAAAATTTTTAACAGAGAAATAAATTAAAATAAGTGAAGTCTGGTATTCTTAATTTTTAATTAGAATAAGTGTCTACGTTAATTTCTTTCAGAAATCCAATTTTTTTTTTCTTGTTTAATATTTTTATATAATGCAGTTTGATTATATAAATACATTTTTCGCTGTGAATCTTTGCATGCTTATATAATATTTAATGAAAAGTTAAGATAAAAATAAATAAATAATAATAACAAACTAAAAAAAAGTCAATTGGAACTTTTATAGACCATAAAATTAAGCTAATTTTAAAATTTATTTACTGTTATTTACATAAATAAGCTACTATTTTTCACAATGAAATAAATGTATCATTTTTTAACAACTAGTTTTTTTAACTTTTGAATTTTTAAATCTTGGATTCTTATTATTATAGTTAGAATAACTATCTTTGTGTTTAAAAATGAATTCTAAAAAGATATTGAATTGCTGAAAATGGTTATTAAGTAGCTAATAATTACAAAACCAAAAATCTGAGATAAAAAAAAGTCATTAAGAATTTTAAAGGGTGTATTGAAAAAATCATCAAATATTCGAAATACTTTCATATACAGTCGAACCTCGTTATTTTGAACACTCAAGGGGAAATTATTTTTGTTTGTGTTAAAAGTAGTTTGTGTTATCCGAACTTAAGTACATTACATACAATTGGATGGTGCAATTGGAAACTGTCCGTGCTAAAAGTAATTCACGTTAAGCGTGTTCATGTTAACGAGGTTTGACTGTAGAAAGAAAATTAAAATACAATTATTCTTACATTTATATCATGTGGTTTAATTTATTTCTCTGTGAAACATGCAAAATTTCATTGTTAAAAAAGGACTTATATGCTACAAAAGATACATTTAATTCATATTTTTTGTAAATTTCAATTATTATACATATTTTTTTAATTGTGGCTCGAAAATGATTGATAAAAATTTTTGTTCTGAAAAACAAGCCTGAGCTAGATTTAAACTCGGGTAGAAAAATCTCAAAACCTGCATGCTGCTGACCATGCTACTGAACTGCTGGCCAAAGAAGGAAATTTATCCGATTATAAACTGTAGCTTAAACTTTGTGACTTATTTTCTCAAGACCCCCTGGGGGTTGCGCTTTATGGCGGTCATATATTTATATACTAACTGTACTCTATCGATACACAAATGTTTATCGCATTTGGTGACACCAGCCTCAGACCCTCTCTTTGTAAGTCTGGAGTTCGGGAAAATTGGTTTTGGCATGTTAGAACAAACCCAGCATTAAAAATGCTATTGTAAAATTTCAAATCAAAAATGATTTCAACAATTTTTATCTAACTGTTATATACTAATTCAGACACTGGAAAAATCATCTAACTTGGATAGATTTAAACAAATTTTTCTGTCTTTAATCTTCCATAATCTAAGTTCTTGTCAATACTATTTATCATTGATCAGCATTATGATTACAGAAGATTTCTGCTCTATGGGAGATGTAATGTAGGTTGAACTTCAGGTCAGTTTGTCATAGGCTTAGGACAGATTGTGCTCAAGCAAACTGACAGTTTAGTTTTTCCATAGACAGTGTTGTCTGTTGAATGATGTATGAATTATGATGGTGCTCGAAAACTTAATTTTTCTGTGGTCGCCCTCTGGTCTAATACACATTACAAACACATAAAACAAGATTTTATGCATTAATTCAAACAAGAGAAAATTATCGGATAAGTATTGACTTCAGCAGAATTCTTTGTGATGGGTAAAAACAAACTTAAGACTAATATGCTGCTGATATACTGTCATTCACAATCATGTTAAAACTATTGAGCATAAATTTTCCAGGTTGTAGATGATTTTTTAAAAAAGAATGTTCAAATAATATTTTGTTCAACACACAGAAAATCACTAAACATGATTGTAAAAACACTCCTTTCACAATGCTAATAATAAATTGTTTGTTAAATGAAAAAAGCCTTGTGTTTTATGCAATTTATTAAAAATTGGATTGTTAGTCTTTCGTAATTGGGGCCTTGAACTACTGGTGTAATGCAAAATGTATTATTTGCTGCAACAATTACTACCAGTTTTATAATCATGAGAAATTTTCTGCCAAACATATCATATTATTGCCAAGATCTCTTATGATTGTCTCCACCTAGTGACATGGACACCAACTGTGTAAGAATCACTTCCATTTTTATAAAATGTAGAGAATAGCATTGAGGATAAGCCCCCAATAACATCACATTCATATAAAACAAACTTTTTTTTCCCTGTATGACTACCAAATTTTCTGTTATGTACTTGATTGAATGCTTTTAAAATTCGAATAGAAAATTTATATCCTCCTAAATAAATGACGTCATATTTAAAAGAAAACAAGCATTTTCATTTATTAAACTGAAACATATTATTACTATTGCGTCAATATGACATCATTCTTAGGATAATGAGATCTTGATATAAATATATTATCCATAACATTGATCTTCTGGAGATATTCAATTTTTCTTTTCTGTATGATTTGAGAAAAGAAATAAATATTTCAATAAACGTTGCAGATATTATGTGAAGTTGTTGTATATATAACGGAAATTAGCACTCATAATGACTTCTCCCTGCAAAAAAGAAGTTAGCGAATTAAGTTGAAAAGCAATTTAATATTATGCTAATTCATGTTGGGTAAGATGCGGTCGATTTGTGTAAGGTACTTGCAATCGTAGATCTTCAGAATGTCCAAATGTTCTTTTTGAGTAAAACAGTGGTACATCATAAGTTTTAATGTTCAGTGTAATAATGTAATCAGTATTATGCAAATTGACAATTTTTTATTTTATTTTATTTATTTATTGCCATGCTGATACAGCATTGTTGATTAACATTCAATCTGAAGATAGAGCATACTTCGTTTGTCATAAGGTCAGTAAGTTTTCTGTAACTAGCCCTTTCATGCATTGTAAGGAGAAGGCTTTATTCCTTCAGCATTTACATCCATTTTACTTTTAACTTCTTGCATTGTAAGTGATCGTGCAAAATTATTTTGTGAAATTCTGGCTAATTCCATAATTGATAGGATGCTAGTCTTTCATTAATAGCATCTTCAGAACTTTAAAAATGCATCTTACTGTAGTGCAGCAGTTCAAATTAATCTTTGTTGTTTTTTTTTTTTTTTGTAAGCTACCCAGGGCTGGCTATTTGCCGGCAAAAAAGGGTTTCTGCCTTGCCAGTGGCAGAAACTGGTTATAACCGGTTTTAACCGGCAGAAACTGGCAACAACTGGCATAAACATATTTCATGACATAATATGAGACTTTTTTACTAGTATTAAATTCCTTAAGTATATTTTATTCCGTATAAATAGCAAATGAAATATTGTGGGTAGTTTTAATTAAAAAATAAATAGATTTGTATTAGAAAAAATGAGTAATGTAACAGATAAAATTTTTGTTATAGTATGGTTATATAATTTTATATGTAAACAATTATTAGAGTATTTTAAAATTTCAGTTTAAAAATCAAATACAAAACTATATCCAATACTTATTTTAAATTAAACAATGAAAAGAAAAAAAAAATATTCAGTACTTGCTCAAAATAATTTTCTGTAATTTAACGTATTAATTTAATAATACTATAAATTATCTCTCATAGAAATGTTATAGTTATATGCGGATCTTGTAATTCCATGAATTTAAAAAACATTTCATTTAAATACAGTATTCAAAGGAACAAATCTGACTTTTTTTTTTTTTTTTCAATTTAAGACTGTTATAAGCATAGATCAAACTTTGTGCGAATTTTAGTAAAAAAGCTAAAATCTTTAACAATGATTTTACGCACAAATAACGTACAGACACGACAAAAAACGATTATATGGGATATTTTTGTTGTGTCTGTATGTTATTTGTGCATAAAATCGTTGTTAAAGATTTTAGCTTTTTTATTAAGACTGTTAGTTGAAAATGTTCCAACCACATTTTGCACTTACAAAACAAACAACTACAAAGGTTCAAAGCAGATTTGATACAGTAATAACCGACTACCATATGCTAAATTATTTACTTCATTCTAAGTATATGGGATCAAAATTGACATATGAGCATAAAGAAAAGGCAAGGAAATTGCTTTCTGATATTAATCCCAATTTTGTGTCATGTATAATATCCTTTGAAGCAAAATCGACTCCTGCCTCAGAGACATATTTCTCCAAGGAAGCCCTAGAAAATGTCTTGCCCTTACCTTCTATGTGGTGGTCATCTTTAAAAACGAATACTGGTGAAAATGAGGATTTTTCAAATTTGCATCCTCAATAATGACATTGCCAGCAAGTAATGATAGTCTTGAAAGAATATTTTCAAACTTTTCTTTCATTCAAAACAAAGAAACAGTGTGTTCAGAAAGATTAGCAAAATTTTGTCCTATGCTATGGAATGTTCTGTGGAAAAAGTAATAATAATATATTTGAGTGGCAATTTTGTTCTTTCAATATTGTAAAATAATTGTGCAAGATATTTCATTAATTTTTTTTTCTGTTATTTATTGTGCTTCAATTATTTACTTATATATTTTCACAAGAATCATAATCTTTAAGTTATTGCATTGCATTATTTATTTAAAAATACTCTGAAAAATACATTTGTTAAAATATCACAGATTTTTTTGTAAATTTCCTTTTTTACTTTTAAATAAAAATTCAACTCTAAACAATAATATAAAATAGTTAAACTTGTACAGCATCAGACTACCATTGAAAATTTCTGTTTTTCAAGTGAAAAAAAATTAGTACCTATTATTATATAAACAAAGTATATTTATATGATAATTTTGAAACTTTTTTACAACTTTGAATAACATTCATAATCTTTAATTTTAATTTTTAACTTAATTGTTTACACATCAAATACATGTATGAATTAAGAATCATTGCACATTAAAGTTCTTATTAATATTATTTCTGAGTTTCTGCCAGTTTTTGCCACTTACTGGCAGAAACTAGTTTCTACCATGCCGGTTTTAACCGGTTATAACCGCTGGTTTTAACCACTCTGGCAGAAACTTACCAACCCTGAAGCTACCACATATTTTTTTTATGTATGAAATGTTATATTTTGTTTTTCGATGGTTAAAAGGTAAAGCAATATTTACTTTAACCTATAGAAAATTCTCATGATATGATCACATCCGTAATGTTGTATGAAAAGAAGTTTTGAATATACCCCTTGACAATAAATCATTTTGCTATTTGATTATTTGAAATATCTAACAAAAATTAAAACTGTTATTTCGATAACATGGAGAAATTGGATAGAGTATAATGTCTATAGAAAAAACTCAAAAAAGAGCATTTTTTATTATAACTTTTAGAACCTAGAAATGATATTTTTATGCAGGTATAAAATTTTATATTTACTCAAACAATATGAATGTTGCAAAAATTATAGTGTGATACTTTGCCTCCCAGGTTCTTAAGATTAAATGAGTAGTACAGTGCTGGAAAAAATTATAAAGCCGATAGAAAAATTTACAAAAGTCAAAAAGTAATGGAATTATTGATATCGCAAATTCTATTTACATTTGCATGATCAACATCCCAATAATACGCATAAACTTTGTTTAGAAAAACGGAAGGGGGAACATAGATTATGCTGATTTCTTACAACCAATGAAAAACAACTTGGAAAAAATTATAAAGCCGATGGTTCTAGCCTCATTTGGCATAATGCCAAACTTGAGAAAGCAGGTCGCCAGGGAAGTTTAGATAAATGTAAACGTGTTACGAGCATTCATTTTGTATTTGGTGTGTTTAATACAATGCCCAGAGGAAAAAAGTTATCCAATGGTGAACAAATTAAAATATTAACTTTAAATGAAGCTGGAATGTCTGGTTCTAATATTGCAAGAAAAATAAGAAGGTCCAAGGCTGCAGTAAACAGTTTTCTCAGAAATCCCGAAGATTATGGCAGTAAGAAGCGTACAGGAAGACCGAAATCCTTAACTGTAAGGCAATCAAGACAAATCCGGAAGCTAGCTTGGGCAGAAAAAATGTCGTCAGCCCAAATCCAAGAACAGTTACAATTACCATGTACAAGCCGAACGGTAAGAAATGTTTTAAGTAACAATCCCATTGTTCAATTTAAAAAATTTAAAGGAAAACCTCCTCTTTCTAAGCACCGCAAAAATGCTCGCTTAGACTTTGCACGAAAACATTTAACTGAAGGCACAAATTGGAGAGATGTTGTCTTTTCCGATGAAAAGAAATTTAATTTCGATGGACCCGACGGCTATAAATTCTTTTGGCATAATTTACGACAGGAACCTCATATTTTTTCAAAGCGTCAATTTGGAGGTGGTTCGGTAATGGTTTGGGCTGCATTTGCTGCCTGTGGAACCACTACAATTGTTTTCATGCATAACAAAATGAATTCAGTTATGTATCAAGATATGTTAGGAGATAATTTATTACCCATTGCTCCTCTTATAATTTCCGGAGACTGGACATTTCAGCAGGACAACGCTTCTGTTCATGTTTCGAAGTCAACTAAATCTTGGCTGGAAGCTAATCAGGTGAAATGCCTTCAATGGCCAGCTCGTAGACCCTATCTGAATGTAATAGAAAATCTCTGGAGAATTTTAGCCCGAAATGTTTACAAAAATGGACGACAATTCAATTCAAAGTTAGATTTGATGAAGGCTATTAAAAACTGCTGGAACAATATTGATGCAAGTACTTTGTGTGGTCTGTTAATTTCAATGAACAAGAGACTAGTCAAAGTCATCGAAAAAAAAGGGTCTCACATCGATTATTGATGAAATACATGTATCGACTTTATAATTGTTTCCAACTTTCTTTGTACAGATAATTTTCTTAAGTCTATTAATCTTTTATTAATATAGTTATTAATGAATTTCTTTTTTTCTTTACTTCCTTGTAGCATATAATATATATGTATGAAATTTCACAAATGTTCCATTTTTTGTTTTTTAATTATATCATATTTTCAAGTGGCTTTATAATTTTTTCCACCACTGTATAATCACCTACACTTAGTTATAAACCGGCTGGGGGGGGGGGGGTGATTCCTGAAAACCAAACATTGAAAAATGATCCTTGCAGTTAGATTAATAGAAAATCCCATACATAAATAAAATTTTTCACATGAAAAATACACAACTCTCTTTTTTACTGAAATATTTCAAAAGTAGAGATGCAAAAAAATATTCAGGGGTGTAAATTACACGAGTAAATACAAAATATAGCTTGTTGTTAACTCTGCCCTATATCTTGACCATTCAACTTTATCTGTTCACCTAGGTTTATCTTATTTAATAGGTCAATTCGTAGATTTAGATAAATACTCTATTTTCAGTAAATGTAAATAATTAATATAATAGTTGTTGTTTTTATATTCTTTGACTTTATTTTTCCAGGCCTCATAGTGTTCTTTTTCTTATTTTCCTACAAATATGGCCCTCAAGCCCTTATTGGTCTTGTTGATAGTATACAACCAAAGTAAGTTTACACCCATTGCATTATTTTATGCTATGAATTTTTTTTTTTTTTTTTTTTTTTGTCTCTTTATTTTTTTAAGAGCTTGTCATTAATTATGTCACATTTCAAGAGGGGTGGAAGGGACCCCAAAAGGTGTGACACAATTTAACAGGCAGAAGGGATCAGGTTGATGCATTATTATGATAATATATCTAAAATATGAAAACAACTAGTTAGATATTGTTTACAAGCAGCATAATAAAGTTCATAAAATATTGTGTATTTTTTCAACAGCTTGAAGTAAAAGCACACAAGATCTTGATGATTTTATGATATTTATTTCTGTAGGTAATAGATAGCATATAATTATTTTTATATTTAATTTAAAATGTTGGCTGTTATAAAAATAAGTATTTTTAATTATAAAGTATTAATGTATGATGTACTTCATCACAGTTAATTAATATTTTAAAAAAATGTGCTGATCAATAAAAAATGCATTTTTGTTCATACATTTTAATAATAAGGGTATTTTTCCTTTCAATTGAAATAGCTTGAAGTGAAAGAACACAAGATCTTGATAATTTTATTGTATCAGGGCTTGAAATTTTATTTTTCCTTGTAGGGAAGTCTCCCTCCCAACATTTATAAATGGAAGAGTGTTGAATTGTTTGGGAGAGAGAAAAAAAAAAAAATCTTTAAATACCTCTATTATTTTACTTGCTCTTTAAAGAATTACATTAATATACACACACCAAAATACCATTAAAAAAATTAAATCAATAACTCACTCTGAATAATTATTGTGCAGAAAGTTTATTTATTTTTTTAAAGAAGAAAGTCAAATTTTATATATACAACGCCTGCTTTTCAACTTTCATCAATTGTTACAGGCCCTTAATAATTGTGCTGTTAAATGAATTTCTGAATTTAGATTTTATTCGATTTTGGTTTCTGAAGCCAATTTTACAAGGTACACTTGTGACAGGCCAGACAGCACAAGAGCAACTTTTATTTTTGGAAATTATCTGAAAAGTATAGTATGCTCTCTTAAAAAAAAATTCAGAAACTTTGTAAAATCTGATGTGCCTTCATTTTTTAACAACTTGCATGAAAAATGCATATTCGATTATGGCATCATTAGTATTCATTTCTGAACAAAATTCTTTTGTTATATCCTTAAAGGAATTATAGCCAAAACCAGAATCCCTTATTTATTTTTATTTTTTTTTGATTGAACTAGATTTTATGCATTGAAATTTTAAGCCCATGTCCAAAATTTGAAAGGAAAACTAACTATTGATTAATCTCTTAACAATAGTTGACCCACAAGAAATGTGGGTCAACCTTAAATTTTCAAGCCTTAATTTCTGTGAATTGCAAGAGCTAACTAGTGTGATGTTTCTATATATGTTTTCTTAAAGCTCGGAATTTTTTTTTTTTTTTTCATGTACACCACAACATCTTTTCAAATCTCATTTTTTATAAGTGATGACTCGGTCATTTTGGCAGCGTACACCTCCCATTGTCCCTTACTGCCCTTTTCCTTTTCAGCCATGGGGGAAAAAACACGCAATATGTCTATCAGTCATAGGAAAAAAATCTTAAACTTTGACAATCGGTTGAGGGGAAAAATTGTAAAATTTGAAAAGAGGAACTCTCATCGATCTGTCATGGGAAATAAAATCGCAAAATTCATCAACCAATCACGGGAAAATGTAAGTGAAATTCGTCAATTGGTCAATAAAAAAATATCGTGAAATTCATAAGTCAGTCAAGGGAAAAAATCACAACATTTTTATGTTGGACACAGGGAATAAATCATGAAATTCGCCAATGAATGGGTTGCAGAAAATTCCATGAAATTTGTCAATCGGTCAAGTGGGTGAAGATTGTAAAATTCACCTATCGGTCATGGGAAAAAAATCAGGAATTTCATTGATCTGTCACAGGAAAAAACTCGCAATATTCATAGATAGGTTGTAAGAAAATATCAAGAAATTGGTCAGTCACTTGCGGGACTTGATCATCATTTCAAAAAACAAAATTTCCTGGAAAATGAAATTTTTTGGGCAGGGAGTCTGCCTTCCACGATAGTATTTCGGGCGGGATTTCAAAATTTTGGGCATTCATCCCATCCTGAAATTTAAGCCATGCTTATTTGTTATAAAAGTTTAATCTATCATGTACTCATCATAGCAACCTTTTTTTTGACGATAAGGAGGTTACTCACTGGAATTTTTTCCTTGTTAAAATTTCACATTTTGCTGCATTTAAATAAAGAAAAAATTGATGACATTATTTCTTTAATAATAATTTTTAAAAACTGTTTCATATTTTTAGAATTTCATTCTTAATTGATTTAAGAAAATATGCTCCATAAAATATAACATTGGGAGGATAAAGTATTAAATAGCTGGAGTCGATGCAGGGATTTTTTCTTGGGGCCCATTTTGTGAAAAGTAAAAATTATTTTTGTGAAATTTATTTTATTTTTGTGAAAAGTAACTTTTTGTAACGAAATATGAAATTCAGTTACTAGACTTCGAACCAAGCATTTATTAATAATAACTTCCTTAAGTCCTTCTGCTAAAGTTTAACTTTCTGGTGAACTTGTTTTCTTTGCAATTTACACATTTTAAAACCTAACAATATAAAAATAATTAATGAAGAGTGTGTTTTTATGGAATAGAATTTTCTGAATGGGCCTGTTTTATTAAAAGGAATTTTGCGAAGGGGCCTGTTTTACTGAATGGATTTTTGTGAAGCGGCCCTAGATGGGCCCAAATTTTGCATGGATTGACCCCTGAATAGAAATTAGTTGATAAAAAAAACTAAGTTCTTGCATAAACTTAGAATGGCACTTTTGGCAGACCTGTATGTGAGTTTTAATATAGACATTTTATGTGTTTTATTGAAACATACTACTATATTTAAGTCTTGTGAAAATTTTACTTTCACCCTAATAATTGCTGAAGTTTCAATCAAATAATTACAAGCTAAAAGCACTAAAAGGAATTTTATTTTATGTTTGCATCATCATTCAATAACAAAAATGGTTCATTTATTTTAATTGGACAACTGTTTCTTTATTTCTTGTATATGATCATGAAATTGTAATTTTGTCTATTTTATTTTATTATTAACTATAATATTTTATCATTTACATGCTTAAGAAACTTATTATATTTCTGATTCTTATCTAAAAGTTTTAAATTGCATCTTAATATTTACAATTTAACAGATAATTAATAATAAATTGTTATGTTGATTTTATTGCATTTAAGTTTATAGTTGGATGTAATTAAAAATGGAGATTGTTATATGTATATGCCTTGCTGTCTATTTCTTACACTGAACATGAATATTGTTTTTGGTAAGCACTGATGAATTTTAAGCATTTCTTCTGTATTTTCTTATTTAGGATGTTTGGTATGATAATTGATAGAGTGATTTTGCCTGATCTTCAAAAAGTGTCTGGCAATATTGAAAGGAAAATTTGTTCAGTAGGTTTAATTAAATTACTTACTGAAGTACAAGAAGTTACCGAAGGTTGTTATTCTCAAAATTGGTAAGTATATTTTGCTTCTAACTTTCATGTCTCGCTTACTCTCTGAGAGATGGCCAAAATGATAAATATGTAGAAATCATATACTGTTGCTAATTTATCTTTGATTTTATAATTTATTATATTATGTACTTTTTACTTCATAATTTTTTTTCTGTTCAAAATTCATATCAATATTTAAAAGTATGGAAAAGTGTCTATTTTTTGCAAGTTGGCTTTGTTTGGCATTATGATCAAAAGTAGAATTAAGTGCACGAAACTTCCAAGTCTAGTTTATGATAGTAATGGGTAAAAGTAAAGAAATGAAAAGGCTACATACCTGCAATCCCATTTAGTTAGTGCACAATTGTCATGTCTACAGTAGTTCAAAGTCAAAAGTGCTAAATGTGCTGTTCCCACTTTTTTACTTTCTTCTATCTTCAATAGAAGAAAGTATTGTAATCGAAATTTTTTTCGACTTCCGGTTTTCGACGGATTTGCATGTTTTAGGGGTCAGTGATTCCAAAAAACATGTTTATAGAAAATGTCTGTCTGTCTGTGTGTCCGTCCGTCCGTCTGTCTGTCGCCATTGTACCATCAAAAAGTGTATGAAGTTATGTATAGAATTAAACCAAAATTTTATTATAAGTTTTTGGCTATGGCAAGCAGGTCCTCCCGGAATTTGAAAAAAATTCGCCGGTAGGGGGCGCTGATATAACAATTTTTGTGCGATTTTGAATATTGTACCATCCAAAAGTGTATGGAGTTATGCATAGAATTGAACCAAATTTTTAGTTTAAGTTTTTGGATATGACAAGCAGGTCCTCCCTGAATTTGGAAAAAATTCGCCGGTAGGGGGCGCTGTAATAGCGATTTTTGTGCGATTTTGAATATTGTACCGTCCAAAAGTGTATGAAGTTATGCATAGAATTAAACCAAACTTTTATTTTAAGTTTCTGGCTATGGCAAGCAGGTCCTCCCTGAATTTGGAAAAAATCGCCGGTAGGGGGCGCTGTAATCACGATTTTTGTGCGATTTTGAATATTGTAATGTCCAAAAGTGTATGAAGTTATGCATAGAATTAAACCAAATTTTTATTTTAAGTTTTTGGATATGGCAAGCAGGTCCTCCATGAATTTGCAAAAAATTCGCCGTTAGGGGCGCTGTAATAGCGATTTTTGTGCGATTTTGAATATTGCACCATCGAAAAGTGTATGAAGTTATGTATAGAATTGAACCAAAAAAAATTTTAAGTTCTTGGCTATGGCAAGGAGGTCCTCCCTTAATTTGTAAAAAAATCGCTCGTAGAGGGCGCTGTAATAGCGATTTTTGTACAATTTTTGTGCCATTTTGAATATTGTACTGCCGAAAAGTGTATGAAGTTATGCATAGAATTGAACCAAATTTTATGTGTTTATTTTTGGTCATGTCACGAAGATCCTCCCTGAATTTGGAAAAATTCTGCCGGAAGGGGGCACTATAATTGCGATGTCTGTACCATTTTCATTATTGTACCATCGAAAAGTGTATGAAGTTATCCATATAATTGAACCAAATTTTTTGTGCATGTTTCTGGCTATGGCAAACAAGTCCTCCCTGAACTTGAAAAAATTCCGAAAGAAGGGGGCACTATAATTCCGATCTCTGTGCCATTTCCATTATTGTACCATCGAACAGCGTATAAAATTATGCATACAATTGAACCAAAATGTTTGTGCTTGTTTTTGGCTTTGGCCCACAGGTTCTCCTTGAATTTGGAAATATTGCGCGGTAAAGGGGCTCCGTGCTAGCGATTTTTGTATACTTTTCTTGATTTTTCGTAGTTCTATTGTGCATCGGCGGCTCATGCAGCGGCGGGTACTCGCTTCCTGCTATGCCGGCTATTCGCAAACAGCTGATAACGACAGAATAAGGAAAAATTAATAATTTTAACAAATATCATGATATAGATTAACTCGTTTTTAGTCCGTTTAATTGACTTGAGCAGAAATTTAAGATGAAAATATGAGTTGGTATAGTATTGAACTAATAATATTGAAGTATTAACATGTGTAACTAGATTTTGAAATATTAAGATGTATAAGATAGAAGAAAGTTTTGGGATTGGCACATCCAACTAGTTTTTTTTTTTACATTTCGATTTTTCTCGAACTATTAAAATTGGACACAGCATATCTGTTCTTTCAGTTATCAATATTATATATATATTTTTTTTTCTCTCTCATCTCTCTCTTTTTTTTGTTTGTTTCCTCAGTGAAGAAAACATTTTGTTGATTCAGATGATCATTGTTAACTGGTGTTGCAGGGTAGTTGTCAGGGTTATGCTGTCGTGCTGCTGTGTGCATGTGTGGGCCTTGAAGATGCACGGCATGGCAGGCTTCTTAGACTCCTTGTTTTTTTTAAACTGTTTAAAAAGAAATTTAGTAATGTATGAAAAAATGAATCTTTATTGATTATGCTGATTCTGTTAATTTGGAAGTCTTCAACCTTTGTCCTGTGTCCAACCTGTGTCTGTGGTCACAGGTGAGGATATTTTAGTAGCCCCCTGTGTTATTTTGAATTTGCAATTGAAGAAGGTGCAATATTCTATTAAACATTTGTGTTAAATATGTAAGTACTCTGAAATAGTCAATAGTAAAAGGCATAAAATTGCTGATATCCAACACACAAACTTACTACTATATCTCAAAATAAAAGTCTGCCATTGAAAGAAATTAACTTCTTTTGTGCCACTAAAAGCAAGAGCTTTTCTGAGGTCAAGAGTACCATATTTTCTCATTTATCATTATGACAGTAGTGCTACCATTTTTTGCTTTCTTGAGTTCTAACCATTAGATTGTTAGTTCAAACCCTTAGATATTGTATGGAAATATAAATGTTTCTTAGAAAAATTATAATTTTGTACCTCTACAGAGCAACTCTCCCCTTGCCTTGAAACCTAGGCATGTATACATTTCTTGCTTATGCTATTTAATTGACTTACAGATGGCCACAGAACTTTAAGAATTTGTAAATGTTGCCCTCGAGTGTGGCCTCTGTGTTAATTGAATGCCTTATCGTTTCCTTAAGTCATAGTCTATGAAATATTTGCCACACAAGTCTTAGCTGTTGCCAACTTGCTGTACATGATTTTTCTCTTTCATTTAGGGCACCTCTACTTGTTGCTCTTATTGGTTTATTTGAGTTACCTGAAGATGATTCAGTGCCAGATGATGAGTATTTCATTGAAGTTGAAGATACTGCTGGATACCAAAATGCATTTTGCCAGTTAGTATTTGCAGGAAAATCTGAATTTGATCCAATCAATGGAGGTATACCTGATGCCAGAATTCACTTAGCCCGGTGTCTATATACTCTCTCTGTAAATAATCCAGGAAAGGTAATTAATTTTATATCTTAAATTTCATGTGTTTTAGTAGAATTTACATAGAATTTTGTAGTTTTATTAGATTTTGTATATATACTTTCATTTCTTGAAACACGTCATAAAACAAATATATGTTCAATTATTAGAATTTTATTTGATTAGATAAAAACCCATTTATTGAAGAAAAAAAAAAGTAAAAGTTAGTGCTTTGTAAAACTTCTATTCTAAAACTGCATCACATTACATTGAATCTTCATCTTTTTTTTTTTTTTTTTTAAATATAGTTATACCATTTTTACTTTCTTCTATCTTCAATAGAAGAAAGTATTGTAATCGAAATTTTTTTCGACTTCCAGTTTTCGACAGATTTGCATGTTTTAGGGGTCAGAGATTCCAAAAAACATGTTTATAGAAAATGTCTGTCTGTGTGTCCGTCTGTCCGTCTGTCTGTCGCCATTGTACCATCAAAAAGTGTATGAAGTTATGTATAGAATTAAACCAAAATTTTATTATAAGTTTTTGGCTATGGCAAGCAGGTCCTCCATGAATTTGCAAAAAATTCGCCGTTAGGGGGCGCTGTAATAGCGATTTTTGTGCGATTTTGAATATTGCACCATCGAAAAGTGTATGAAGTTATGCATAGAATTGAACCAAAAAAAAATTTTAAGTTCTTGGCTATGGCAAGGAGGCCCTCCCTTAATTTGTAAAAAAATCGCTCGTAGAGGGCGCTGTAATAGCGATTTTTGTACAATTTTTGTGCCATTTTGAATATTGTACCGCCGAAAAGTGTATGAAGTTATGCATAGAATTGAACCAAATTTTATGTGTTTATTTTTGGTCATGTCACGAAGGTCCTCCCTGAATTTGGAAAAATTCTGCCGGAAGGGGGCACTATAATTGTGATGTCTGTACCATTTTCATTATTGTACCATCGAAAAGTGTATGAAGTTATCCATATAATTGAACCAAATTTTTTGTGCATGTTTCTGGCTATGGCAAACAAGTCCTCCCTGAACTTAAAAAAATTCTGAAAGAAGGGGGCGCTATAATTCCGATCTCTGTGCCATTTTCATTATTATGCCATCGAACAGCGTATAAAATTATGCATACAATTGAACCAAAATGTTTGTGCTTGTTTTTGGCTTTGGCCAACAGGTTCTCCTTGAATTTGGAAATATTGCGCGGTAAAGGGGCTCCGTGCTAGCGATTTTTGTATACTTTTCTTGATTTTTCGTAGTTCTATTGTGCAGCGGCGGGAACTCGCTTCCTGCTATGCCGGCTATTCGCAAACAGCTGATAACGACAGAATAAGGAAAAATTAATAATTTTAACAAATATCATGATATAGATTAACTCGTTTTTAGTCCGTTTAATTGACTTGAGCAGAAATTTAAGATGAAAATCAAAGTTGGTATAGTATTGAACTAATAATATTGAAGTATTAACATGTGTAACTAGGTTTTGAAATATTAAGATGTATAAGATAGAAGAAAGTTTTGGGATTGGCACATCCAACTAGTTAGCTTGTAAATTTAGGTGTGTGTGTGTGTGTGTGTGTGTGTTTTAAAACTATTCTATACATATATAATATGTATATAATAGTTTAGCACAATGATTTAATAGTTTGTGTGTAAATAAGTCTAGTATAATATGTACAGGGTCATCAAAAAAGAATGCCGGGATTACAAATTTGTATTATACAAATAAAGAAACACATAGGAACGTAAATGTAGGATTAAAATATTAAAAAAAGTACCAAGTTTTATACCAATTTCAATACATTTCAATATGTGTACCATTAGTCGCTCGGCAGATGTCCAGATGACATTCATTCTCCCTCCATGTCCTGTGACGCATCCAGGGTTCGCACAGACTCCTTGGAAACTCCTTAGAAATGAAAACGTTCCCAAGTAGTACTTAGAACTACTTAGATAAGCAAACCACTCCTTAGAAACTCCTTAAATTGTATTGCAACTTCGGACGCAAGCGATATTGCTGCCGAGGGGGGAAAAATCGTGATTGTAAAACGCATGGTAAATCCTTTATACACGTCATTCATCTGAAGCACAGCATTGATTGGGTAGGATAATCTTAATACCAGGGCTCCCACTAGGTCCGTTTTTCGACACTGTTAGCCGACCTTTATTTTAAATTTTATCTATGTTTGGCATTTAGCCAAGAATCTCGGAAAAATTGCGTTTTTCGCAAATATGTTCCAAAAAATACCGTCAAATTTCGTCAATCGATCGTGGAAAAAATTCGTAGATTTTGTCAAAGGATCGTGAAAAAACGCGAATTTTTCCCACATCGCGGTAAAACTCGACACGAATTTCTTGAACAACAGCGGAAAAACGCGAATTTATTCAAAGGATCACGAAAAAACGCGAATTTCGTTAAAGATCGAGAAAAAAAGCAGATTTATTAAAAAGATTGCGAAAAGTGAATTTCCTCAAAGGATCGCGAAAAACGCGAATTTCCTCAAAGGATCGCAAAAAACACGCGAATTTCCTCAAAAGATCCCGAAAAACAAGCGAATTTCGTCAAAGGATCGCGAAAAAACGCGAATTTCTGCAAATGATCACGAAAAACACGCAAATTTCGTCAAAGAATCGCGAAAAACACACAAATTTCGTCAAAGGATCGCAAAAAACACGCGGTTTCCATCAAAAGATCGCGAAAAAAAGCGAAATTTAACAGACGATCGCGAAAAAAACGCGAATTTCATCATAAGATCGCGAAAAAAATGCGAATTCGTCAAAATTTCACCTTCAAAGAAAGCGATTACTGCTGTTCTAAAAGAATAAATTCAAAACTTGTTATATTATTTCTTGTATGTTGCGTTTAGCATTCTTTTTTTTTCTTTTGTCTTTTAAAATTTTCTTTTAAGTTGTATCATGTTTGTGATATACATAAGTGTTTGGGGTTTCACTAATCCCTATTTATATGACCTAGGGGTGATTCTAGTCCGAATTTTCCGAAAATGTAAGGCATTCATTTCTGAAAATGTTAAAAAATCGGTCACCAATCCAAAAATTTGGACATATGGTTGGTCATCGAAAAAAATAAATTTTGTCAATCATTTGCAGAAAAATCGTCAACTTCGTCAAAGAATCGCGGGGAAAACACAAATGTCGTCAAAGAATCGTGGGGAAAATGGAAATGTCGTCAAAGAATTGTGAAACCTCCTATTTCGTCTAAAGATCGCAAAAAAACCCACAAATTTCGTCAAAAGATCACGAAAAAACCCACAAATTTCGTCGAAAGAACACGAAAAAACCCACACATTTCGTTGAAAGAACACGGAATAACCCACAGATTTCGTCGAAAGATCGTGAAAAAACCACAAATTTCGTCAAAAGATCGCGAAAGAACCACAAATTTCGTCAAAAGATCGCGAAAAAACCCACAAATTTCGTTAAAAGATCGCAAAAACCCCCACAAATTTCGTCAAAAGATCGCGAAAACCCCCACAAATTTCGTCAAAAGATTGCGAAAAAACGCGAATTTCGTCAATGAGCCGCAGAGAAAATGCATAGCTAGTGTCGTAAGTGGATCCCCCCCCCCCCCCCCCCCTGGTGTAACTTTTCAGAAGATTTGCTGGGAATTTGAGATTTTTTTTTTTTTTTTTTTTTCTTTTACTCAGAATCACTCCTGTGACATTAACCATTGGTCACTGCATAAAAAAGTTGATTGTCAATTTTGTATTTAAACTTACAAAATCAGTAAGCAATGTATTGTGAATACTGTGCAATTTCAGCGCTAACAATTAGATTCTAATAAAGTAAAATTTGTTTTTGAAATGTTTTTATTGGAGTGTGCATACCGCATAATGATGCAGCACATAAAAACGTCGACAACAACAGCAAAAAAATGGCAAATCCTTAAAACTTTTTGGACTCCTTGGATTTTTTCTTCCCAACTCTGTATGAACCCTGCGCATCTCTGGAGTTACAGTTAAAGTTTCTGATATGATTCGATGTTTTAAATGGCTGATTTGATATTGGTAATTCTTTCACTGTACTCAGTGTTTTTAATGTATCCCCAGAAGAAGAAGTCCAGAGGCGTAAGATCAGGGCTTTATTGAGGCCATGAAATTGGACCATCTTGTCCATTCCATGAATTGGGGAACTTCTCATTCAAGGCTGCATGCACAGATAGGGTGAAATAAGGAGGAGCTCCGTCCAGAAAAACTTACATTTTTTTCACTACATTTCAACATTTTTTAAAATTTTTCATTAATTTCAATTAATTTTTTATTAGGTTGCAAAATTCCGGCATTCTTTTTTGATGACCCTGTATTGTATATAATATCTATTATATACATGTATGTCTTCCCTTTTATTGCAGCAAAGTAGCTAAAGCCTAAACCAGGGATGGCATCTGTTGCATGCAAAAAATTTAGATTTGATAATCATATAAATAAAATTCATTTTATTTTGTTACAATAAATAAAATTGTATTTAATACATACATGCTTTTATAAATAATCTAATACTTTTGCATAAATTAAACCTATTAGATAATATTGTTTTTCTGTAATGCCATGCAGTGTTTTAAACAGTATTACTAATTTGTGTTTTTATATGCATTTACAAATCTTTATTTCTTCAATTGAATTTCATAAAGTAGTCATTGCAGTAAAATTACACGTGGTTCTGATTTTGCTGTTATAAAGTTTTATCTATAGAATGTGCAACAGCAAAAATCTCATTAAGAGGCTACTTCAGTCAAGGGAAAAGATGCGTTTGCTAATGCTAATCCTATGGAAGAAATTTATAAAGATATCTCTGTTGCATTTCAATATTTTTAAAGGATTTTTTTTTTTTTTTTTTTTTTTTTTTGTATTGGATAACTGAGATTGATCTGTATGCTGGCCGTTTTTTACTTTTTCGATTTTGATTGCAGATTTTTTTTATAAAGATGCTTTTACTTTCAAAACTGGTTTCCAAAATGAAAGTGTCCACATTAAAAATACCTGTAAAGAAAATCGAAAAAGTAAACAACGGTCTTTGTACAGATCGATCTCAACTATTCAATGAAAAAAAAAATCATTTAAAAATATTTAAATTCAAATGAGATATCTTTATAAATGTCTTCCATAGGATTAGCATTATAGAACGGATCTCTTCGCTTGATTGAAATAGGCTCTGAAGACATGAAATATTTTTGCTTCTAAACTTGGATTATTAGAAGTTAGATATTGTATTAATGATAAATTAAAATTTCATTATATATATATTTTTTAGAACTTGTGCCACTTACTTCTGAATCAAAATTTTATTGAAGTAATGTTCGCTTTTGTCCTTATTTAATGCATGAAAACAACTAATCAAGTTAAAGAGTGTTTTTATAAGTAGCATATGTTGCAGTAATTTTTTATGCAAAATTGTGGCATGTTACTATGTTGACAGATTCTATATGTCATATGTGAATATTCAGCACATGCAGCTAAAGAGGTTTGCCATCCCTGGTCTAAAATATTTGTTACAAATTATATATTTAATAAGACAGATTTATTTTAAAAGCTGTTTTTGTAAAACTTTGTTAGTGTAATTGTAAGTGGCTAAATGTTTGAAGTGATAAAGGGAAAAAAGGAGTTGTAGGGTTTAAAATGCCTGTCATATATACTAGGGGGCTCTGTCTCCTATGATCTAGGCTTCCATCCAGACTCTACAGGCTCTAAAAACATGCTAATTTGCTCTTTTAAAATTACTGAATTACCCCCTCTGATTATCCAATTACAGAAGATTAAATGATATTATAACGACCAGTAGCTATATTCTATATTCATATTTCTATTAATTTCTCTTGGGATATTTAGGCCACATCCACTGCTGTCGTATCCTTGTATCTTTTGATGGTTCTTTTCGCGATTGATTATGCAAAATCAATTACACAGTTGAAAAACATCTTGTATAAAATGGTTAAGTAAAAAATGCTGCTCATCCAGGACTTTTATAACAATTATAAGAATTTTTTTTTTTTGTAAATGCTATAAGAAAATCATTTTAAATATGACAAAATGTTCACCATTAAATACTTTTTGCACATAATAATTCAATTATTTTAAAATTAATATTTACAAATAATTATATTTTCAATTGAAAAGTGCTTAGAAATATTATTATTTGGACTTTTAAAACCTGGCATTCTGTAATACTGCTAGTTTTCATATGTAATAGTTTTTGCAGAATAAGCTGAGAAAGTGAAAATGTCACAATAAATTTAACTGTAGCAGCAGCAGATTTTTATGGGGTTTCTTGTTGTTGTTTAATTAATGGCTGTGATATTTAATTTGTATTTTATACATGAATGAAATGCATTTTTAAGTTCTTAATTACTTCTTTTTTAGTATCCAGCTTTAATATCATCTAGTGTTGCACCTGAAGCTGCTGCTCATCTTACAAAGTATCTCCAAGCTGCCAATGTTACGCTATCATGAGAATGATTGCCAATGAACTGTGTTTCTAACATTTTATGTAAACAATTTTTGTACATAAGGACATCATTTTATCATTTCAGTGTTGTACACTGATGTTAGTAACTGCTTTGCAAAGAATGAAGTGGTGATATTTTCACAAATGGTATTTCCTTTGTGTTTTTTAAATAAATTAAAGCTTTAAACTTGTCTGTGTTTTTATTAAAAAGTTTTTTTAACCAAATTTCTATAAAGTTAGTCGTTACTTTTAAAATGATTTAATATTGCAAATTTCTAAATGTTTCCAATTTTAACGAGACATGACATGATGATAGTGGTTGTCAAATATTCTAATTTGTTTTGAAATTTTATCTAATTACATTAGTATAATTTTCTGAAATGCTCAATATTTCAATCTTTCTTTAGTTATTGTGATATTTAAATATTTTATTGTTTAAGATTTCTTTTAAATACTTGTGCAAATTTTAAACATATTCATGTTGGTCAGCATTACTGCATGAGATGGTACAACCCTTTTTCTTTTGGAAGTTTTTTTTTTTAGGGTTCCGTACTTAAAAAGTAAAAACGGAACCATTATAAGATCACTCCTGTGTCTGTCTGTCACAGCCATTTTACTCGTAAACTATGGAACGTGCAAAGTTCAAATTCGGGGAAGTAATAAAGACCATTGACCCACATTCATAAATATATTTAGTAAAAATGTAGAGAGGATAATTATGGTACTTGAAAAAAAAAAACCTTCCTTTGTATATCGTGTGGGGGTATCGTATGAAAGCTTTCGTAACGCTGAACTCAAAAATACATTCCTTTTAATTTTATGTATTATATTTTCAAAGATATTGTCGAAAATGTAGTGCAAAAATGTGTTTCCCCCATCTAATTCCGAATCTACTGAAACTAAAATTATGAAAAAATTAGAGGTAGTAGACATTAATTTAAACCTTGCCGGAAAATTATAGCGATCACCATAGGTCACATAGTTTTTGAGAAAATAGCATTTTTCTGTTACACACAAATTTCGATTTATGGGCATTCAGAAAAATTGTTGAGCATCGCTGGATGTACATATCGTAGCAGAAGTATAAAAACATTGTTGATAATGAATTTCGAAAAAAAATCATTGGTAATTAGCTGATATATTAACCCTTAAAGATACGGCCAGTTTGGACATACACAATGACAGGGGTGGCATACACTATGCCTAGTTAACAATTTTTAATGATATATATGTGTAATGTAATGTCCAGTATAATAGTATAAAAGCAATAAATATCAAATTGTTAAAAACATACTAATTTCAGGGGTCTCATGACTCTAAAAATTTGGAGAAAAAAAAAGACCATTTTCAACATTTAATGTCTTAAAATGTATATCATTTTAAAACACAATTTTAATTGGGATGAAAGATATAAGTATGTTCTTTCATTTCATGTATTTAAAAAATTGCAAGATGCAGAATTAGTATTTATAGGCGGCTCGAAACTGTTAGACATTTGTCAAACAGAAAATTGGCATAACAATTTGCAGGGTTACAAAATAAATATTGCAACTAGAATGAAAATTTTAGTGCTTACTTATACTTTATATTGTTATAATTACCCTGAACTTAAATAAATTTGTATTTAAAGCATTTTTATATTTTTAATGCAATGTTGCATTTACCTAATACAAAATTTTGAAAATTTCAACAGTATAATCACCTAAAAAATTATTTTTTTGAACAATAAAAAGGAAATTTTCGGTTCAGTTTATACAGACTAACATGAAATATATGTTTTGAAAATTTTATGAAAAAATATTCAGAAGTTTTTGAGGTATCCTGCGCGTTATGCCCAAAAAACGACATTTGGAAAAAAATGGCTTCAAAGTTTCGGAAACGCCGCTTCAGCTATTGTGTGAGCATAATTGTAAAAGCCATAACTTCTGTTCTAACGGCAATTTCAAGGAGACTATTATATCAAAAGGTTCAGAAAAGATAGAAGTTAAGCATCTAAAAAAATTTAAAATTCTAAAATTTTGAAGCTTTAAGAGTCCTGCGACCACTTAACCCTTTCTGGCATGGAGTAATTCTGTTTATAAACTTATGAAATAATGCACTGACACCAGAATTTATAAACGAATTTATTAGAAAATACAAACTTGCTTATTTTCACGTACATGATAAAAGGAAAATTTTAATTAAATATTCTCTTTGCCGTTTGTCTGTTTTGGAATTAAAATTAGGTATCCTTTTTTTTTAGCTCACCTTCCTCGAAAGGTTTAATTAGAATGAATCACATAAATACTGTGGGATTCACGAATAGTTTGCATTGAGTGTATCTCTCAGTATGCCTCGAATGACTTTAAAAGTTAATTAAAAACCTATGTGGAAATACGCGGCACTGACCATGGCGGCGTTGCAACTTTGCGACTTCCTTTCGAAGCACACTTAGCACAATGCCAAATTTAAACTTTGAACAAAGGTTTTGTTTTAACTACACTGCAGAAATAAAGGTTATTTCTAGACTGAATTTAGTTTTATGAAATGCCAAATGAAGTTTAAATATGCACTGCTTTTATTGTCAGTACCGAATTAAGTTCATCATAAACAGATTAGGATAATATTAAAAAATGAGTTATACAAAATAGCTATATTTGATATTATTTAAGTTCCATATCTCTTTGAACTTTCATGACATATCCATTTGCACTTTTCTAATATATACTGTTATACACAGCCCTATGTTGTATAGTTTTTTTCAAAGTCTTAGTATTATTTTAGCAACTTTTTTTTTTTTTTATAATACAATTACAAATTCATATATTTATTCTACGGAACCCTCTGTGCGCAAGTAATACTCGTACTTGACCGTTTATTTATACTATATTTAGGGTTAGATACCAGAAATTTTTCACCTTATTTAATAGCAGACTAATGTGATTACATAAAGCGAATATTTTAATTTAAATATAGTGGTTGCTTTGAACTGAATTTATTTATTTTGATTATTATATTATTAACTAAATTTTAATTGATTCATATATCTGCAAAATGAAAGCAATTTTTCAAACGTGAAGGGCTGAAAGAATCAGGGTTGTAAAAAACCCAGCCCGGGTGAGTACCCAGGCAGTTACCCACTACAACCCTTATGGTTGTAAAAAACCCAGCTCAGGTGGGTAGCTGGGCGGGTACCCGGGCAGTTACCCACTACAACCCTTATGGTTGTAAAAAACCCAGCTCAGGTGGGTAGCTGGACGGGTACCCGGGCAGTTACCCACTACAACCCTGGAAAGACAAGACAATTTTTGTTAATGGGCAGAATAATATAAAATTGAATGGGTCGGGCCGGACTGATAAAAGAATTAAGCAGGCTGATCAGCCCAGTATAATAAATTTAAAAGAATCGAACTACGGCAATAAAATAATTTGAAATCGGCATGACTGGTATGAAAATAAGTATAAATGTGTTGTATGAGCTCATGCTAGTTTAACTACAGAAATATAATATGTTCAACTTAGAGATTTCATAGGACAGTTACATCCTGTCTGAACCTGTGGTGAATTTTTTTCAGCAGAGTCAGGCTGTGCCATTATCAAACTTACATTTTTTCTACATACTCAGTCCCGAACGAACCATAACTGGACTTAATTATTCCCAGAGCGTATCGGATGCAATTTATTTTGTAAAAATTCTAAGTGATAATGAATTTCCCAATGGTATAATATATATTATTTCAAATATTTACTCTTATCGTATATATTATTTATTTACAATTTCAATAATTTAATTAACATATTTTGTTATTGTTTTAAAATGCCATACATATAAGTATAACATATATTGTTTAGATTTGACTGTTGTGTAAGATCTTTGTGTGTTGTTCAAAGTAAATTTTGGAGATTTATTAGATTTGAACTGTTGTGCTTATCTTATGTTTTCTAATGTAACTTTTCGATTACATTTTACATTAACATCAATATTTTAGTTACATATGCAATTTGGTTTTTATGCATTTTGACAATTAAATGTTACAGCATATGAAATTTAATGTATGTTTTGCTTTTGTGTGAGTGTACATAGAGTATCTGGAAATAAGGATATGTTCAAAATATCTTCAGTCTTGACCCGAGTCGATTAATACTGGGGCAAAGCTCCACTGATATTTTGTAAGAGTATTTTTGCTCTGTTTAAAACAAAAATTCTGTGTTTTAAAAAAGGTGAAATTTTCTATACTAAAATATTTTTGGAATTTGCCCCTGCATTAATCAGGCCCTAGTCTTGACTGTGACAGCTTACATCCATGATTCATCCAAAGAAATGAAATTTTTAAAAATATCAGTTAGTATACACGTCATGTGCTTCAAGATCAAACAGCAATGTGTTAGTGGGTTGCAATGTTGCCAATTGTTTTTTTTGTTTGTTTTTTTTTTTTTTCAAATCGATTGCTTGATTGCCACCTATTTTTTAAAAATCCCTGCCAGCTCGTGGCCCACAGGCGGAGGTAGATTTCGAAGTTAAGTACTAATTTCACCAACAAAAACTAAATCAAGAATAGAGATAAACACAGTTTAACAATTTTATTTGGCCGTTTTTGACGAGTTTATAATTTCATTTTGGGGTAAGAGCTGATTGTATAAGAATCATGTAAGGCAGTTTTCAAAATTAGAACCTCAAAATGTTAAAATATGCCAATATTGCCATAGTCTGGTTTTATCATGTTTCAATACGTTTTTTCAAACTCACATGATGTTACATATTTACCAGCTGACGTCCATTATATTTCCTATATGATGTAATATTCACTTTCTTTTAATTCGTCAAACTATTTAGTTCTTTTTCACATGGAAATCTTGCTATAGAAAAGTTATGACGTAATATTCACTTTTTTTTAATTTGTCAAACTATTTCATTATTCACATGGAAATCTTGCTATAGAAAAGTTATGACATAATATTCACTTTTTTTTAATTCGTCAAAACTATTTCATTTTTCTCGTGGAAATCTTGCAATAGAAAAATAACTGTTGTGGTAAGAATTTTATTGGTTTTTTTTTTATTATTATTGTTAGCAACTGGTTATAACGAAAAATGTTAAATTTTCCTGTTATTTTTTTGTAAGTGATGGTTTTATCAGAATCATGTTATGGCCGTATTCAAATTTTTTAACCCTCTCCTATTTCCAACCCCTTTGGCCAATTTATCTCATTTGCAATCCCCGCCAAGATATTAGCCATCTCAATGTGTTTGCCGAGTTTGAAGACTATTGGTGCATAATTTCGACTTTTATTGTGCGGACAAAATTTAATACATACATACATATATATATGGGGCATTCTCACAATCTTTTGACTTTCATGTCCCTGAATAATAATTTTTATTTTAATACACTTTTTTGTGTTTTATTTATTTCATATACTGGGGAACATCCCATTGCATGATTGCACAACAATATTAACAAGATAAATAAGTTTTGGATGATGTTGGGGGTCCAAACACCTGGAAAACTCCTATACCGTCCCGTGTCCCTGATGCTGATTTTTAAGTTTGGAGCCGTCTGGAGAAAATTGTTTCAATAAAAATAATTCGAAGTAATATTTTTCTGAAACTAGAACTATTGTTTTACATAAATATGTAGCTAAAAATTAACCTGCACACATTTTTAGGGTTGTTATTATTTTTTAAACTCTGTCCCTGGGTTTTAGATTCCTTACCATCCCTCGTCTAAAATTATACAGAAAATCATTTCAGATGCAGCCACAGAATTTTTTTCAAGTTTTTTCTCATGCAGAAGTATGCTAGAGAAATAATGTCTAAAATTCTTTGGCAGGAAATTTACTGTAGAATTTAAATCAGCATTTAAATATCAATTTCAAGCATCATGGCTTTATTTGGTAGTCTCACCGTCCCCAAGGTTTATTCCTGCACTTTTCGAGGTAAATTTAAAAAAAAAAAAAAAAAAAAAAAAAATTATTTAATTCAATGTTAACAACTGTTTCTAAAAATCAATGAACATTGTGGCTATCACTTAGTCTTAACATGATTTTCCTAAAAATAGGTGGTAATTTTCCTTACCGTCCCTTTTTTCCAATACCATCCCCTTTTTTTACCTTACCATCCCTTTTTTAACACCCCTTTAAGAGAATGTTATACAAAAATTCTGTATTAAAAGTACTACATTGTTAATATTTCTTATTTGAATGTCCTGTGGGTACTATGCAAATTCATTATAAGTAAAAATTTAGAAGAAAATAAAAAGTTACAGGGGTAAAATGGTAAGGAAAATTAAACTCGCAAGTTTAACTTAAACCTCAGTTAAATAAAAAAAATTTCGCTGCTGACCATTTTTTTCTTTATTTTGAATCATTAAGGCATTCATCTATCAGATTAAAATGTTATTTTAGCAAGTTTAATTTTGTCAGATTTTTTTCCCCCAAAAGTCAAAAGATTGTGAGAATGCCCCATATATATATATATATAATATATATATATATATATATATATATTATATATATTATATTTATTATTATTATATATATTATATATATTATATCAATGTATGAGGAACAAATTGATATAAATGAGGATATGAAGTGCTTTCGTTACATTGATGACGTTTTAATAGTCAGATGCAATGATGTGAAAAAAGAAAAATTTGATTGCTATCCTAGAGGTTTAAATTTGAAATTGGAGTCAAAAAGTAAAAACATGGTCAACTATTTAGACATTAATATCGAGATAAAAAATGGTGAGATAAAAACAGATATATATGATAAACGAAAAGGCTTTAATTTTGAAACTATGAAAATCTTAAATTTTGGATCAAATGTGCATATCTCAATATATAGAAATATTTTTATTAACGGGTTAAACCGTATAGATAGATTGACATCAAATACTGGGGAAAAAATTGAAGAACTTTACAATTGGTATATTCTGGCATTGCACCATGGCTATCCTGAGAGATTTTTGAAGAGTCTGCTACGAAATTTCGTAAAGTGTAAGACTTATCGCAGAGATTTAGAGGTAATGTGGATGCGAAGAGAGGAGTAACCGTGGCTTTGACTGTTCAGGGTTTGCGTGCACGATTGTTTGGTGTTTCATGTTCAGTTGTTTGTTTTCGATGGGTCTAGGCAGCTCATTCGATTTGTTAGTTTTTTTTTTTTTTTTTTTTTTTTTTTTGGTCTTGACAGGTTGTTTGGGGAGCGTTGTGCACATAAAAACTGGTTTTAACCCCGCAGTTGCATGTCGCAAGTGCATGCCGGCCTGTCTCCATGGTTTCAATTTCTTCTGGTTTTAGTTTGAATGTTTTTAAAGTTTGCTGTTTTTAAAGTATGTTGTTTTTAAAGTATGTTGTTTTTAAAGTTAGTTGTTTTTAGTTATTTTGTAGTTGTCATTTGGTTTAGTTTATTTATTATTGGTTCAGTTCCGTGGTTTCGAATTTTTGGTTTGGTTTTGGATATATATATATATATATATATATATATATATATAAACTTTTTAGGTGGGGGTGGTTTTGAGTTCCTGGGTTAACAACTGCAATGGGTTGTATTTCTAATGAAATCTACCTAATAGTAATATTTCCTGTACTTAATGACAAATTTTATAAGTTGACTATTACTATTCCGAAACAAGTGGCAGCAATCAAGCAATCTGAATAAAAAGAAGCATGTGGCCCAATTAACAGGCACAACTGGTACATTAGCCATCCCAAAGTTGGAGTTAGCCATTTTTTCCACCAACTTCATCAGCCCTGGTTATAAGCATGGGGAAATATGTCAAGGAAATGCGGAAAAAAATTACATAAGGGCATGTTGGCAATGCTGCCAGTTATTTGTATTTTGTATTGCTTTAACACAAAGCACATGTTGTTAACTATTGTTGTTGCTCCTTTTGAGTAACTTCTAGAAATCTAAATTGTGATTTTTTAGTATTATAGCTTTGATCAGCAATGTATCTCATTAAAAGTATTGCCTGCATTTCTGACTTCCCATTAAAAAATTTTAATTTAACAGGTGCTTATTGAACAGTTTTTGAAGCTTTTAAATTCTCTAAAAGAATTGTAAATTAATTCAAAGACTTCAATTTTGTTTACAAATTTAGTGATTTATGACCCAAAATTTTTTTATAATATATAAAATATTTTAGGAGAAGTCCTTAAATTTATCATTTACTAACTTAATCTGTTAATGTAAAAAGGAATAAGATAAACGGCAAATTCTAATCCCATTAAAATGTAAATAACTATTCATGAAATTTCTTCCAATCTTGTCAATGTTTAGCATAGTTTTCATAGATCCTTTGTGTAAAAAAGTTTTAGTAACAAAATTATAGAAGAAAAAACCTTTTAAAACTAAATAAAATCTGATGTTTTTATCAAAATTTGGGCGTTTTTATCTATTAAAAATGTACTATCCTCCTTTACTTTTTTTAAGTTCACATAAACTGTAATATAAAGGCAAAATCCTTTTAACTGCTCTGTGCCTTTACTATGGTCACTAGGGTGGTCACAAGCAACATGGGAAAAATTTTTTTAAACATTTTCTTCCGGGAGACCCCACTAAAAGTTGCCAATCAGTTAGAAAATGAGATTGGCAAAGTGTTTCAGCTCAATTGAATAATATTAACCCGTGCCTCATCCAGGTTGAATTCTTGAAAATTTGCAATTTTTGGCGAAAAACCGTAGTTTTTCTTTCATTGATTGAAAACTATTTGTCTTTGAAACCTGATTCTTATCTTATTTCATAGAAAATGTTGTTGCCTTGAAGTTTTACTCTCATCAAAACTTATATTTAATGACATTTAGTGTTTTTCAAGTCAGCTTATGAACCATACCCTCAAATTCTGCATTTTTGAAAAATAAGTGAAAAATGAGAAATGAATAATTTTTATTAAATTTGATATTATTATTTTTATTATTTGCATTAAAAAACAACAAAAATTAGACAATTTTTGTAATTTTAACAATATTTCATGAATTATAGTTAATTATTAGTTATCTAGTTCTGTGCATGGAAAGAATTCCCAATTTGTATTGCAGTTGAAGCATATTTAAAATGAACCTCTGAATTTATCTTTTTGTTACAAGGCTGTTTTTATTACCTGCTATCGTTATTTATTTTTTTTAATCAACGAAACATTCTGATCCCCACCCCCTCTTTCGGTATCATGGTAGCAATGCAAGATTTTTTTATTAGGCCACATGCTCATCAAATCACCGGCAGTAAGTTATCAAGTAATTGTCAAGTTTTATGTATTTTATTTCATAATATTCCCAAGTTAAAATGAACACCAGAGAAGCTCCTAGACTACACCCACCAGTTAATCACAAATTTTAATTTTAAGTAGAAGTGTAATGGGACTTCGCAAACAACTATTTCGAAAATAAAGAAATGAGTTCATAGAAAACAGATTTCACAATTCCGATTTACATGGAGCTTTTGTTAGCTATGGTGGTAAACTGTTTCCTCATTTTTTTGAATAAAGAAAATGTCTACAATTTATTTATTCAAAAGAGACAGCAGTTGATTGTGGATAGCAGTTTTAATTAGTTATGGAGATGAGGAACACTTAATAAGAATTCCTCACCTTAAAAAACAGTATCGGAATAACTCAGGTAAAAACTGTATTTTCAGCACTTGAAGAGTAGGTGGAAGTTGGTAAAAACCAGGCAATGTGTATTGATACCACTGTAGTAAACACTGGTTGCTTCAGAGGAACTTGCATATATCTATATCAATTATTAAAGTAAAATTTTCTGTATTTACCATGTCGCCACCATAATTTACAAATTAACATAAAAGCTGTTTTCAGTCAGTTATTTAAAATAAAATTCAGATTAGATGACCAAGTTAGACCAGATTAAGTATGAAAATGCTATTGATGGTAAAATATTAGATATAAAATATTTAATTCAGAAGAAATTTCAAGCTTTCTTATACAACATTTAAAAAAGTAATAGCCCATGGGGGATTATAAAGAATTTATCTAACTTTATTTAATTTTTACAGGACGTCTTTCTCCAATAGACATCTAATTTCAATTCATCGACGATGGGTATCACAGGTCATTTATTCTCTCAAAATATATCTTTTCAGAGATCAGTTCTCATTAACAAATTTAGAAAAAGAAGGTGTTAAAGACATTTGATTATTTATAATCAATATTTATGTAAAAGTATGGTTCAACGCTTCCACTTTCTTGCAATCAAGACCTGCAATTATTAAAATCACTTTTCGAGTATAGAAAAATTTATAAATAGCTTGCAGACAAAGCACTCACTAAAATGATAAACCACCTTTGGTATCTGAACTCTGTTCAAGTTGCATTTTCATTTTTTGATAATACTTTGGGAAAAAAAGTGAAAATAAGCATGGCTGTAAAATTAATATTATTTGAAAAAAAAAATGATGTTGATGATAGGAATGTAAGAACAACAATAAGTTTCAACCAAGTGGATTATTTATTGAACAAATAAGTCGATGTTTTTGTTTAATGTCAAGCTGATTTTTTTTTTATTAGATTGTATATTAATTTACAATTTCTAGATACTGATCCTGGTGTATGGTGCGAAAATAAACATTATTTAAAATCAAGAAAAATACTGAATGATTTGAAGGTAACACAGCTGAAAGGGGAATAGAATTAGTCCATGATTTCAATTCCTGTTTAATAAAAGACAAAGAATAAAAACGTTTCTGCTAAAAGTTGTATCTGAATGTAGAAAAACATTTCAAGGCAGACCTTATCTGAACCATTACCACCTTAACATGACAACGGGGTATATGATGTAAGGGATAGTAATTTCTTTTCTCTATAATGCTTCTTTTCTTGTAACACAACTTTAATAATAAAATGCATTTTAAAATTTTTGTTCCCATTTTTATACTTTCTTTGCCCATTTTTTCTTTTAAATCTTTCAGTTTAAACTTCAATTTTTATCATAATTAAACCCTTTATTATATACAAAAGGAAAAAAACAAACAAACAAAGAAAACAAAATGTTGAAAGCAGATGAAAGGAAATGTTACATTGTTTTTTCGCATTTTCATAAAAAGTCAATTTTTAGGATTCAGATCAAGTCTGGTCCTGAAAAACGTGCATATGTTTAAATCTATACATTTTTACAAAAATGTAGCGAGTGGTTTTTCAAAGCAAAAATATTTTTTGTGAAATGAGATCAGCATTATGTTTCTAGGTTTAATTGTATTTATTTTACAAAGAAAAAAACAGCATTTTTTGCGAAAAATCACGTTTTTTTTTAACTTTGACCTCAATGAGGCACGGGTTAATGTTATCCAAATGAGCTGAAACTTTTCCAATCTCATTTTCTAGCCAATTGGCAACTTTTTGGGGGGTCCCCCCGAAAAAAATCAAATTGATTTCTTGTGACCACCCTAATGGTGATAAAAATAATAATAATAATAAAACCTTTAATAAAACCACCCTATGCCAGCATCCAAATTCCTTCAGACATGAACGTGGCACCCACATTTGTAGTACATTCCTTATAGGTCATTGAATAAAGACAAAAATGCAGCTGAGATTGAAGTCAGTACAATCAAGGGAAGAAATCACAACAGTTTTTCCCTTATCACCATTGCTAACACAGAGAAGAATTAATTGATCAGAAGCCAAATTTTTCTAAGACATACTGTTAGAAGACTTCTCTCTCTTGACACTCATCTATTGTGTCGGCGATTGTTTATGTGCATGCCTTGGAATCCTCTCCATTTTCAATACTTGGTGATATCATTTCACATTTTAAAATAAAGCAAGGAATAGAGCCTAATTATTATTATTTTTCCTCTCTGACATGTTAAAAAGCTCATAATTTAATATCTTTATAGCTAATTGGCTGATTTGAATTTTTTTTAATCAACTTTCTTTATTGAAAGAAGAAAATGAGTAGACAGGTTAAATGAAGATCACCATTGAAACCACTAAAAGATCCCTGGTTGGCCTGGACACATTTTCACTCAATTGGACAAATTAGAACTTATATGTCTGTAAGCCATTATGATAATGATCGCTTTCACATTTATGTATGTGAAGACTTATGAAAAACAGTAGTTTACATAGAATGAAACAAAATTTTAATTTTATAGATAAAACAAAGTAAATAAAAAAAAAATTTCTCTTCCATTACAAAACCAAATTATATTTCTAAAGATTTCACTAAGCAAATATACAATATATTATTTTTACCTTTTCTTCCCCCCCCCCCCTTCCTAAAAAAAAGTAACCCAATACAAACTTGCATCAATTACTTTCATTCTGCTTAATTGGGACCTGCCTATAGAGAAATCTAGGTCCAGTTCAGCTTGGAATTTAAAAAAATCCAAGGCTGGCCAAATCTAAAGAAAAAAATTGCCAAAGTTTGAGTTTTGAGACAGGGCTTGGATGCATGCAGACTCCCAACTAACTAGCTGGAAAAAGATGTTTTCTATTATTCTTAATTCAAAGTGTGAAGTAACAAAATTTTTAAATACATGTTATTTTTTCGCGTGCATAAGATAAATAAATATGCAAAATACTCAAATACAAATTCTTACTGATGCTTTGAATAGCTGTTATTTTATGAATTGTTAAACAGATGTATGGAAATGGCTGTCACATGCTTAGAGAAACAAATAAGTCTTTATATTAGTGTTTCTCAACTGTGATTCTGTGGAAATCTAAAGCTTCATGAAATGTAGTCATGAATAATAATTTTATGAAAATTAATATTATGAACTAAAAAATCCCATCATTTTAAGTTATGGCCATTAAGGTGTATGGTAGTGATCTGAATGCTTCATTTATCATATTAGACTTGCATCATTTATGAGTTTAAGCAACTAAGAATTTGCTGTTTAGCACGATACTACATTTTTTATGTATTCACCATACATCCTTAAGGGAACACTTCACCGATACAGATTTTCCTCTTGTTGATTGTGAAACTCAATGTTAACAACTGGATAGGTGATTATCTAATGTAATTATCAAAATACAGTTTTCATCATCAGAAAGTAAATGACCGATACCAATGTAATTTATTCTTTAAAAAGATCTTAAATTTTAAGTATTTTTAAAAACTTTATAAACTTTAAAATTTGTTATTTGATGAAAATTTTCACTTCTTATCCTTTTCTCAAAAATTCTTAAAATTTAATGTGACACTTTTTTAAAACACACTACATAGGCATTAGACCCACTTTTTGATAGGGAAAAATGTACTTTGATAAATTTATTTGGTAAGTTAATTTTTTTCTTATCTTAGCATGGGATTTTGCAATCAGAAGGATTTCTGAAGAATCCCCTTAATGTCATGGGGAAGTTTAGAATTTTAAAATCTCTCTCTATAAGTAAAAAAAAAAAAAAAAAAAAAAAAAAAAAATGTAGTAACACATCCTTTAATGTATCTGAATATAATAATTATTATAAGATATTAATATTGAAATATAAATATATAATGATTGTATAAGAACTGCATTGTAATGATTGTTCATATACAGAGGAGCTTAGACCATGAAATTGCTTCAAATGTTCTGCAAAAGTATAAGAAGTTGAGAAATGCTACTTGCATTTTAAAGTATTTATGTATTTAGATTTTTAAAATAATTAAATAGAAAATTAATTAATTTTAAAATATTGGCTGTGCTTCAGATACATCAGTAATTCAATAAATAAAATTGAATCTATCAATTTTATAAATGTTCCTAAAGCAGCATTTCCCCAATTGAATCCAAATTTACATTATAAGACTATATTTATTCCTCCATTATATTGATTTTTTAAATAATAAACTAAGATGCTATTATAAAGGCTTAACAATTATGATACCTACAGCTTTTAATACCTTAAGAGTTTCATATGGGTATGAAGGATAAGCAATACTGGTATATAACAATATTTATTTTGTCCAAATAATAACCCCTTAGAAATGATAGTTATAAGAATTATTTAATATGGCCCTATTGAAAAGTAAATAATAGATTATGATAATCATTTTCAAAAGGAAGTAGACTGCATACCACACAATTACAAATCATGAGATAAAAGTTAACCTTTAATTGGCTTGGCACAACTGCCGGAGGAAAATATTTACTAATTACTTTTTTTTTATTATTATTGCTAGCTCTTGCTAGTATTGTTCTATAGGAAAGTTTCAGATAACATTTGTTTTATCAGTGTTACAGTAATCATTTCTAAAGTAACATTTTTTTATCATCTTTTACAGCTCAAATTAAATCATTTACGGGAGAGGTGTTGCTTGTCTTACTGTTAATCAAAGAAATCCTGTGGCACTTAAAGATTCTTCATTAACATAATTTACAACTCACAGCAATCTGCAACTCTCCTTCCCATCTTCTATAAGAGTGGGGGTAGAGCCTTGTACTAAAAAGTCTATATGAAATCAACCTGAATCCGACAAAAAAAAAAATTATAAAAGTTAGTTGACTTACAAATCTGACAAACTTAAACCTGTAACTGATCGAAACTTAAAATGAAAAGAAATTAATTCATATTTTAATGAATTATGGAAAAATAGTCTAGAAGTGTATCGCTGGATTCAATTTTATCTTTTAAGTAATAAAATCAATACATATAATATATACTCATTAATATTCAAATATATAGTTTTTCACTGGAAAAAATATTCATGAAACAGTTTTGGTTATTATTTTTTATGGCACACCAGGAGTTCCACCCCACCCCCTTTTTTTGAGTAAGCATGCAACTATTTCGGCTGCTTTTTTTTTTTTTTTTCATTGTAGGCTACTAAAGCAATTATTTTTATGCCATTAGGCAGTACCAGCCCTGGAAATATGTTACCAATATGTATGTAGACCAAATAACACAGCCTGTAAACTTTTCACAAAATTCTTTCTCAATTTTTTAAGTTTAAGATATAAGTGAAATTGGCATGTGCTTACAGGTAGAAACTTGACGTTTTAAAAATTATTTAAATAATATTTCAAAATCAAAAAATTGTTTGAAATTTTAAACAAGATTTACTTTAAAATGTATTTTCTGTTCTACTGCACAGTATAAATTAATGGTTGCTATTCTGCATTAATTAGAACGATGACGATGTGAGATGATTTGTGTAGTTATTTGATTTTTTTTTTTTTTTTGGAGGGAGGTGGGGGGGGGGATATTCCTTTTCAAAATGGCTACTGAATGGAACCTCTATCCTTGAAAAATTAGATTTACACTCATATCAGCCTTCTCTATCTGACAAATGCATAAAATTGCTCCTCACAAAAATTGTAAAGTTACTCCCATTTTCTACACCTATTTCACAGAACTGCTTTTTTTATTTGGTAAAATGGACTTAATCAACACCTGTTTACAACAGGTACAGGTCTCTAGTATAAATGAAGGGGTCCATTTTTATAATTTACATTTGAAATATAAAAAAGTGTGAATGAATGAGGTATTTTTATTGTCTTGCTGAAAAAATATTGATTCTAGAAAAATAAACTGTAGCTATTATAAAAGCGTATTCGCTTACCAAAACTCATCCTCCGATTGTAAAAATTTAGAAGATTTATATTAGATTTTAAAATTTAATGTCCTTGCACATAATCCACTTAGTTCGCATTTGAATTCAGTAACTAGACTGACTTATAATATTTCTAATTGCTAGAAAGGTGTAAGATTAAAACTTTAAAAACAGTAAAATAATTTTATTTGACTGTTGACATGTTTCAACTCTATCCCAGTTATTTTCAAAACAAATAAATAATTATATTCTGAAATTGCACAGTCTATGATGCAATGATCTGAAACACCATCATTCAGTTTTTCATGTAACACACATTATTTTTTTATTTTACTTAGATGTGCCAATGTAACATAGGATTACAATGTGTGTTACATGAAAAACTGAATGGTACACTGGTCATAGTATCTTTTTTTTGGATTATTAATGATTTACTAAGTATTCTTTATAATGTTTTTAAATATAAACAGGCTTTGTTAAACTTCATCCTTAAATTTTAATGCTATTATTAAATTGAATTATTAAATAAATTAACTAAATACACATACATTTTTACATAGTGTTTTATATTTATAGTTAGAATAATTTTATAACTTAATTTTCTTAAATGCACGAACAATATCCAACACATATGGTTAGACAAAAATAAATCTAAACAGCATGTATGATCAACGCTGAATTCAGGTGGTGGCCTGGGAGGGAACATCCTACCCATTCCTCCAAGAGCTGCAGATATGCCTGAATTCTACTTTGTACGTGAACATAACAGAAAAATCTGACAACCACTTTTCCCTGAACAACAAGTACAATCTATTCGAGCCCAAACCATTCTGGCCTATTTATGGTCTATTTTGAGGCTCTGTTTACCTTGTGGAAATATTTTGCTTTGACATCAATTTTTCGATCAGCCTGAACACTTATTACATATCGCTGCCCGCATATTGGTTTTTGATCAAAATGTTTATTTCTATCAAGTACTCTGTATATCCGATACTTTGAATGATTTAATATCCTAGAAATTCCAATAACAGGCTTATTTTTCGATTTCAACTTAAATATCTTCATTAATTAAATTTCCTCTTTTGTGAATTCAATAGCTTTCAGCCTCTTACGATCTTGGGAAAAAGTGTCATGTATACGCACCACATGATGTGTTCAAAATCCTTTGTTATTCCCACCAGTTATTGTAAATTTTGCCTTATTTACTCAGGGCATTTTCCAAATTAAATTGGGCAAAAATTTCTGTTTTGAAAAACTGGTGATAAAATATTAAAAATTATGTAAAAGATGCTCGTCGTGAAGGTGTTAAATAACCAATGGAAATTGAATATTTGCTGTTATACTGCTCAAAGAAAATGGTTGGTAGAAACCAATCCAGAATTTTTTAACCTTTGCATATGTGCTTAAACTTTTGAAATAGTAGTTTTTTAACAAAAATATAAAAAAGTGTATTCTAAAATAAATAATGCTGATGAAACCAGTATAATATTATATTTGTACTTTGTTTCCTTTCAGTTACATTTACAGTATAATTTATTCAGTGACACCGTATGAAATAATTACATTTCGAACTGCAAAGCATCAAATTCTATCCTGTTTGAATGCGAATTGGTACCGCTTTCATTATTTCTCTTGATATAATTACCTTTCATGCAATTTAAATCTGCAAATTTCATCAAAATGTCTTTATTATTGTTTAAGTTATAAAAAAAGTCCAGGTTTGAACTGTAATGGAATTTTTGATTGAATAAATGGGTTGCATTCCTTATTTTTCATACAGGAATTGTGTGTGGTTGATCTACTCTTAACCCTTTATGATCCGACTGTACTTTAAAGTACCATTAAAATAACTTGTTATAAAATCCATTTAATATATCGATTAGCAGTAATACAGTTTAGAATGTGTTATGGATACTTTATTTTATCTAATTCCAAAAGCACTATTGGTTGCACAAAACGAAAATATTTTTAAAAGGAAGATTGATTTTTTATTTGCAACTCTTTAGCTTTCTTGATATTTAAAGATTGTGGGTGAAAAGTTTCAGTTTGGGAATGTTGCTATTATAAGCGCTGTTTTGTACATTTTCTATTTCTATAAAATACTAAAAAAAAAAAAAAAAAAAAAAAATATTTTAAATAAAACACTTGAGTGAAGTTATAAATATTGCACTAAGTCCCTTTAAATTTAATTCATTACTTAATTTTAATTGGCAAAATTCTTCTAAAATTTATTAAATGTTTGTGTAAATCTTCTAATGCAGTTTCAAAAATTCATGAAAAATGCTTTAGAAGATGAAAACCCAATAAAGATGTTATCCCAATACATATGTTATTTTTTATACCTTTTTTACTTTTTAACTTAAGTATTACTATTATTTTATCCCTCCCCTCAATGGCTCATGTAAATTTGCAAGACATCTCATTTTCTCACACCGGGCGTTAAGGGTCCTGTCCCTGCCGGCGAAGACACTCACGAGCTAATGCTAATCCTATGGGGAGGAATTTTTCTAATATCTCGTTTGCATTTCGACATTTTTAAATAATTTTTTTTTGCATTGGATAGCTGAGGTCCGTCTCTACAGCGCACCTTGGTTACTTTTTCGATTTTGGTCGCAGATATTTTTAATAAAGTTACTTTCATTTTCAAAACCGGTTCTGAAAATGAAAGTGTCATTCTAAAAAATATCTGCAACCAAAATCGAAAAAGTAACCAAGGTGCGCTGTAGAGACGGACCTCAGCTATCCAATGCAAAAAAAATTATTTAAAAATGTCGAAATGCAAACGAGATATTAGAAAAATCCATCCCCATAGGATTAGCATTAGCTTGCGAGTGTCTTCGCCGGCAGGGACAGGACCCTTAGGTTGGCTGCAGCTAGGAAGCCCCTGAAAGAAGATCAACTGTTCCAAAGAAGATGAAATTTTCATGGTCATAATTTTGGACATAAACGGTTATGCAAACTCTTCAGTCACTTGAAAACACCCGCTCGGTAATGTTAAACCTATGGGCAGGTTATTTGTGAAATTCTCGTTTGAATTTGAATGCTCTGACAGGGTTCCTACGGGTCAGGGAATTCGAAAAATCAGGGAAAATTGTAAATATTTGAAGTGGTCAGAGGGGGATTTTTGATGTACTACTTTCCATTAGAATCTCGGTCATTGTAAATGAAGAAATTTTAAATAAATTATTACTCTAATCAAAAATTTATGCAAACTATATAACAACAGCATAATATGAAAAATAATTAAAAATCAGAAATTCAAACAGCGTATACTTTTTTTTAGCATTTATCTAGGTTAAAGTTATCCATTGTGGTGGGTTTTACAGCAATATATAAGACAAACTTTTATTGAAGGTCAGGGAATTTTTTTTACCAGAATTGTGTAGGAACCCTGTCCGAAAGTGAAAGTATCTTTATTTTTAAAAAATCTCCATCCGAAATCGAAAAAGTACAAAATAGCCTTATTACAGGGTGTCTACAGAATCTGGAAATCAGGGAATCATGGAGAAGTCAGAGAACTTTGTAAAAATTCTCGAAAATCAGAGAAATTTGTCTGTATGCAAAAATATTTGCATTTTTATGTTGCTAACGAGACATTCATTTATTTTACATACCATATTTTCCCACATGCTGATACATGTTTCCCAATATTTTTAAAAAGAAACATGTGGTATGAATTTTTGATATTTAATGCAAATTAAGGTGATCAGATGTCCTCATTCTCTGTGGATAGCGCTTATATTGTAGAAAATTTATGAATGTTTGAAAATTTTAAATGCTACATTAGCATAACCTGACCAGGTGGCCAGCTTAATCCAACTAGCTATCCCGTCAGATGTAGATATGTCTTATTGTTAGAATTGAACATTTTTCAGAAAATAAGGAAATTTTCTGGTCATCCTATATCCATTGGCCACTATATGAAGTTGTTGGACTAAATTCTGAGTTAGGATTTATAAAACTGTCAACCAATACTTTATGAATATTAGGCCATTTTTATTTTTTTTCTTGTTTTTTCTCCCAAATGAGGTATTAGCTAGCCCGATAAATGTGTTATACGAGGAAGCAGCATGCATTAAAAAATACCATATGTGTATTGTTAATAATAGAAATCAGGGAAGTCTGATAAAGATAGTTGGAGAAATCAGGGAACTTTACAATTTCTGTAGACACCATGTATTAGAGATCAACCTCAGCTATCCAATGCAAAAAAAAAAAAAATCGTTTAAAAGTATTCAAATTTAAACGAGAACTTCGAAAACAACCTGACCATAGGTTTAACATTACCGAGCGGGTGTTTTCAAATGAGTGAAGAGCCCCCTTAAAGTTTGTCTAAGGACTTTCAGTCATTTGAATTACTCAGTATAAAATAATTTTGAGAAGAATTCGATATTTTAATATTTATATGTGGTGTAGATATGGAGGGATAAAGAGACGAAACGGTACTGTGCTTAAGATGATCTAAGTCAGCTCCGGGCTGTTATGGTGAATTCAGACTATAGTTGCCCTTTATTAAATTAAGTTTCTGGTTGAAATTACGTTTTTTCCCCCCTTGGGATTAAAGAAATCGGCAGCTATGTCGGACCTTTTCTTATTAGAAGAAAACTGCGGAGTTACAAGAGATGGAATCTCCTTCAGATCGTTAGCACGATATAAAATTTGAAATTTTCTGGGGGGATATAACGGAACCACTCTCTGAATTCAGTTCATCCCTCACCTTGTACCGCTATATTCTGGATGAGATTTAGTGTAATATATGATTAAAAATTAATGTGTAATAAAAATAAAAAGTTGAAAATATGTTAAGAAAGTTACCTATATTTTTGTTACAAATTCTATTTTTTCCCCTTTCTTTCTGCTGTTGAGAAGGATTTTGTTTGAGGTGATAAACAAACTTAAAAGATGCATTTATTTCGTATATTTTAAATCACCTTCACTTAAGTATACTGTCAAACTAGTTGGCGTAGCAACCTGATGTGTTGCATTTACATCGGATGAGACCTTTCGATTTTTTTGGAGAGAAAGAAAACGTGAAGTAACTACATTTAGAAAAGATTTATATTATTAATTTAGTTGAATTTAGCATTACGAGCTATAAATCATATTTACAGATAAACTGAAAATTACCAAGCTTACATTTTGCAAGTTAGTGATTTTTATGCAATTATAGTATAATGCTTTTATAAGAAAATAGCGACATACGGACAGTAAAATTCCATTGGTAGAAAGGATTTTGGTTAAAAATTTGGAGAGATTATATCAGAGCTATTAATGTATTTTGTGGATTGGCTATAGTTAGAACAAAATTGTTTAATGTGATTATATACTCTGTACTATGATCAGATTCCATACTCAAAAACTCGTGTTCTGGCGCACATTCATTTACATTTTGAACAAATTCGAAAAATATTTCATACTGATCAATATTAGTCTTTCAGCTGTTTGATAACAATTTTAGTTAATGTGGAAGTAAGTCTCATATGAATATTCGTTACATTGCATTTTTTAAAGTAAATGTAAACAAAAAATCATTACAACGATTTATTCAAACAAAACAAAAATATAGATTTTTGTTCACCATTTTGGATAGCAGGCGACATCCCATTATTTACCCTTTTCTTTCCCTTTTTCAGAAACGAATAATTCAGAGTAATTTAGTTGCCATCTTTATAGAAACTTCGTTAAAATTTACACTATATATATATATATCGGAAATCAATTCAATTTCTAAGAGCTTATATGACATCTTTGGATTCATCCTGATAACTGATGCGAATTTCATTGGGCTGTGTTCCATATTCTAGAAGGAGTAGTTATGAAATACGGGCAGTTAAATTTTAATATAGTAATAGAGTCAAGTGTGTTGCGAAAGTTAAACTGTTGGTTAATGCGCGGAATTTCAAGTAATCCTGCTATACCGTACTCACAATGAGCTTGATAGCTATATCTCGGAATCTACGGAATGGAATTGCGCCCAACTTAATATACAAGATACTTATGAAAACCTCTGCTTATTTAATTTTGGTTTTTAGGAGTCTGTCCAGACTTTTCTCACGGGGTCCTATTTTTCTGAAATTATGAAGTTTCCCTTTGTGAATTTGAAATTACTTTTCTATTCAGGTTCTATCCTTCTTATACAAAAAAGCTAAGTCATTTGTTATTTTATGAAATCAGCTGTTTTTTTACAAGTCAGATTTTATTTTAAATTTTGTGAAAGGTTCAATTTTAAGGGGGGAAATTTCTGTAAAAAGTCTACTGTATTTATAAGACAAAGAATTTTGTGAAGGGTCCTATTTTAGGATAAACAGTTTTGTGAAGGGTCCTGTTTTAAAATTAGAAAAAAAATTGTGAAGAGTCCTTTAAAGGACCTAAAATTTTTCTAAACAGATCACTGTATAGAAGTCGTTGCTGTACTCTGCTTTTTCGTGTGAGCATTATAGCTGTATTTCAGTTTTTTGGGGGAAGAAACAGATGAAATTTTATATTTGAGGTTATTTATATATCTATTGGTCCGGTTTTGGCTTTGAACCATCACCCAATAGGGTTACTGTTGTTGCTCTGTTTAAATTAACATTACTTAAATGATTTAGAAGAAAGTTTTGTAGTGACCACAGTATACTAGTTGCTCTGTTGCCAACTCATTAAGAGAGAAAATTGAGTGGCTCAAAAATAAAATCTTTATGGGACGAAAAGTACTACAGAAAAAAAAAAAATCTTTATCAAAAGTGCTAAGAAAATGAATACATAAATAAGTACTGGATGTATATAACAATAATTGTTATAAGTTGTAGTACTTTTTTTCTATACTTATAAAGAAATTGTAGTTTCCAAATGACATGTTAATAGCATTGGATTCCTTTTCCACTAATTAAACCGAATTTCAGAGTTTTTTAAGAAAAATAAATAATTGCCAACTTTAATAGTAACCCTTCGTTAATGATTAACCCTTTGTATCACCGTGTTGCAGATCTGCAACATACCCAAAAGTCAATGTTACTATTTTATTTATTACTCATATTTCCTAGCACATCAGTTAATATAAATTCATTATAGAATTCTCAACAGACGGATTTTCTGAGTTAATTTTTCATGCCAAATTTGTTGTTTTTTTATCATTTGAGAAGTTTCACGTCGATATTGCTAAAATGAACTTTGTAAATTTTGTCGAATTAAAAAAACTGGAGACGTCCAAAAATAGATTTTTTGAAAGGTAATTTTGTAAACTTTACAATTTTGTATTAGAAAATGGACATTGTTAATGAGAAATATGTAAATTTTTGTTTATTGTAGATGTGAAAAAAAATACCTTTTAGTCAATATTTATTTCAGTTTTATTTTCTAATTTTTTTTTTAGTATTTTTTACATGCTTAAAATGATGTATTCTAACATCTGAGTAAATATTTTTCAAATCGAAGTTGTTGAGTCACAAAGAGTTAAACAAATGGCTAAATAAGACTTGCGCTAACAGAAACATTTCATGATACCAAAAATTAAGTTTGTTTTTCAAGACTTACTGTTAAAAAATGCTTTCGCATGAATGAAACGCTGTTCACGTTTCCTATTCACATTTCGACATCAGGCTAAAAATTAAAGAAGTAAATTCTAAAGCGTCTGAAAAATTAAATTTAATTGGCGCTGAAAAAATGGCTTAAAATATTGATTTAAAAAAAGGAGAAATGAAAATTTCTTAGGGCTAAATTTAGTCTCTTTCTGGCTAAATTGGTAAGACTGTCTAGGTCAGGTTCATTCATTTGAAGCATTTTTACATTCTTCTTTAGAGCTTCTGAAAATTCACAAAACTCATTAATAATACCTCATTAACAAACTAAAAATATCGTAATTTATTTTCTCATTATCATTCTATGTAAAATTGCATTACCTTTGTTCTATCATTTTTAAAATCTAGAAACTGTCCTTATAAAAATTAAATTTTTTATTTTAATTAAGGATCTCGCATTAAGTACCTGATGATTTGTGGGTTGCAAGATCATAAAGTGAAATTTTAAACGTTTTTTGTTTGGTCCAGGAATGTTTTCTCACATCCCTCCAAACAAGTTAAACTGGCGTCTGACCTACTTACACATTTCCCCCAACTTTTTTTTTCTATGGGGAGAAGGCGGGAATAAAAAACCCAGATGGTGCAGAGAGATTTTTTGGGGGGTAGTAAAAAAAAATGGGATGAGTTACGTAACGACTGTCAGGTCCACGTCAAGAAGGGGAGTATACGAGGAGTAGAGCAGCAAAAAGAAAAAGTAATAATGGAATGTTCCAAGGGCTGATGAGCTGAGAAGAAACTCCCCCATCCGTTTAGACTGAGGGCAGTGGCGTACCCAAGGGGGGGGGGCTGATGGGGATACAGCCCCCCCCCGAAATTTTCGAAAGTGATATAGAAAGATGCTGATTTTTCGTCTTTCTTTTATGGAAATTTTTTTAATTTTTTTCCATTATACAGCGGACAAACCATTCTCATTAGTCCCATATTAGTCCACATTGACAACAAAGAAGAGAAAGGGGGGCTGACGGGGTTATACACACCCCCCCCCCTACTCCTCCCGAAATAGTCCAAAAATTATAAGAAAAAGTGTTTTTTTCTTACTTTTTAAAGATAAATCTGTAATTTTTTCTTCTGCCATACAGCAAAATAGCCATTCTCGTTAACACCATATTAGTCCAGGTTATATTAGTTAGGGGGCTGATGGAATTTCAGCCCCCTCCTCTCGAAATGGTCGAAAATGAAATGAAAAAATAGTGCTGAATTTTTTCTGTCTGTTCAAGATAAATTTGCATTTTCCCCCTATCGTTCAACAGACTATGCGCTTCCTTCGCTTTAGTTCCATATTAGTCCATGTGGACACCAAAGAAGAGAAAGGGGGTTGATGGGGTTACAGCCCCCCCCCCCCCAACCAGAAATCGCGAAAAATTAAATAAAAAAGTGTTTTTTCTTTACTTTATAAAGATAAATCTGTATTTTTTTCTTCTGTCATACAGTAAAATAGCTATTCTCGTTAACACCATATTAGTCCACATTGACATCACAGCATACCCTAAGATGGGGAGGGGGCTGATGGAATTACAACTTCCTCCTCTGGAAATAGTCGAAAATGAAATGAAAAAGTAGAGCTGATTTTTTTCTGCCTATTTGAGATAAATTTGCATTTTCTCCCCTATCATTTAACAGACTAGCCGCTCCCTTCGTTGTAGTTCCATATTAGTGTACAGTGACATCACATTATACCCGAAAAGATAGAAGGGGGTTAATGGAGTTACAGCCCTCTCCCAAAAATTCGAACATGAAATGAAAAAGTTCTGATATTTTCCTTTTTGTTTGAGATAAATTTGTATTTTTCCTCTATCATTCAACAGACTAGCTGCTCTCTTCTCTTTAGTTCCATACTAGTGCACAGTGATACCACATTATATCCAAAGAGGTGAAAGGGGTTAATGGGGTGTCCCTTTCCTAGATAGTTGAAAATGAAATGAAAAAAAAGGCTGTTTTTTTTCTTCTTGTTTGAGATAAATTTGTAATTTTTCTTCTGCCATACAGCGAAATAGCCATTCTCGTTAACACCATATTAGTCCACATTGACATCACAGCATACCCAAAGATGGCGTGGGGGCTGATGGAATTACAGCCCCCTCCTCCCGAAATAGTCGAAAATGAAATAAAAAAATATTGCTTTTTTTTTCTTTCTGTTTGAGATAAATTTGTATTTTTTTTCTCCTATTATTCAACAGACTAGACACTCTCTTCTCTTTAGTTCCATATTAGTGCGCAGTGACACCACATTATACCGAAAGAAGTAGAAAGGGGGTGATGGGTTACAGCCCCTTCCCAAAATAGTCGAAAATGAAATGAAAAAAGGCTGATATTTTTTTTTTTTGTTCGAGATGAATTTGTAATGCACTTGTTTTCTGCAATACAACGAACTACACGCTCTGGCTAGTCTCATATCAACGCACAGTTACACCACAGTATACCCAATGAGGGGAAGGGGCTGATGGGGTTACTTACTCTTCCGAAATAATCAAATATGAAATGAAAAAAAAATTCCAGTTTTTTTTTCTTTCTTTTGAGATTAATTTTTAATTTTTTTCTGCGACGCAGCTATTCTGGTTAGTCCCATATATTAGTGCACAGTGATGCCCCAGCATACACCAATGGATTCGATGGGGACGGGGGTTATGACGTTACAGCTCCATTCCACCTCTGAAGAGATCGCAGTGAAATGAAAAAAGGGCTGATATTCCTTCTTTTTCAGATAAATTTGTTTTATTTTCTGGCGTGCCACGAATTTGTTTTTCCTGTTAATCCAATATCCTCCTCAGTCCTGCGACCAAATTTACTTGAGACCACAAAATCCATTTTCAAATGGCTGAAATCACTGTTTTACTCGATAAATGAAAACATATATACTGAGTTCAAGAGACCTACAAATAAATTCGACAAATCTAAAAGTAGTTTAATTTAAGGATTTTTTTAATTTTTCCCATAGTCGACGGGTGCCAAGATTGTCAATGCGGGGGTATGTTAATGCACAGTAACACCACAGCTAATCTCAAGTCGATTTCGTCTAAATCTGAAATCCGGTGCGGAAAAGTTGACTGTAAAAGTAGCTTATTAACTTTCATTTTTCAGTCGCATCTCCATGCCACACCGAAATATGAGGGTGCGGAGGGTTGAAGGGACTAAACCTCTTTTACCTGCCAAAACGGTCAGATTAAATGGTAAAAAAAGTTTACTTCTTACTTTTTCGATCAATTCAATTATATATATATTTGTCATGCATCGCACTTGTCTTTCTTGTTAGTCCCATATTAGTGCATAATGACACCTTAGCTAATCCCTTCAGAATTTTGGTAAGTCGGAAGTCAGGCACACTATATATGTGCGGAAGAGCTGACTGTGAATGATATTCATTAACTTTTGTTTTTAACACTCGATTACTTCCTCGTATCTGTAAGATACACAGTGACTTCTTGTTTGACTGCAAAGACATCTTTGGAGTTCGGTAATGTCCCCTCCCCCACTTATCTTCCTATTCTGTCTTAACTTTGCAGCCAGTATTTTTCATCTGGAACGGTTTAAAGTCCTTCTTATTACTTGTGCAATGCACAAATAATAAAAAAAGTCTATTTTATATATGTGTATGAAAATATTTTGTGTATACAAAAAATAAATTGTGTTTGTTACAATATTAATTTATTGTTAAACAAGAACCGTAGCCAGAATTTAGTTTCGGGGATTGGAAGAACAATTTTACAGATTTTATGTTATAATGACTTTCTTTTAAATGAAAGTATATAAAAAAAAAAACCAGTAACACTTTTCAACAGATTTCGACGTGGTACGGTCTCAGGATCGGACCCGTGCCCTCCCCGCTTCCCCCCAGATTTGAGTCTGAGTTAAAAAAAAAAATCTGAAATTCTCAGCAAATTTTCTGAAAGGTTACAGCAGAGGGGGGAAAGGAGAGGTAATCCCTTCCTGCTGCTAATTATTTTTGTTGTAGTTTGGGTTAACTCTGTTTATATTCAGGTCAATTTCAGGCTGAGTGGGTTCGGGTTAACCAGATTTCTAAAAAGTTCAGCATATTATTTCAGTTTAAAAACTATACATATAATAATAAACACGGATATTTGTATGTGTTTTTAACGCGATCCTTTGATGAAATACAGGTTTTTATCACGACGCTTTGACGAAATTTGCATTTTCCCCGAACTTTTGACAAAATTAGCTTTTTTCCGCGACCCTTTGACGAAATTCGCGTTTTTTTTTTTTTTTTCGTGATCCTTTGTCAAAATTTGCGTTTTTCCGCGAGTTTTTGATGAAATTCGAGTTTTTTTCGTGAACTTTTGCCGAAATTCGCGTTTTTTACGAAACCCTTCGTCGAAATTTGCGTTTTTTTCGCGGCTTTTTTGACGAAATTCGCTTTTTTCTCGTCTTTTTGATAAATTTCGCGGCTCATTGATGAAATTCGCGTTTTTTTATGGAAATGGTCGCGTTTTTTTGTTTTTTCGCTGCTGTTTGACGAAATTCGCTTCTTTCCGCAGTCTTTTGCCGAAAGTCACGTTTCTCTGTGGCCCTTCTTTGTGACCATGCTTTTTTTTTTTGCTATCCTTTAACGAAATTCACGTTTTTTCTGCTTCCCTTTGACGGAATGCATACTTTTTTTAGCAATCCTTTGCCAAAATTTGCTTTTTTTCTGCAGCCCTTTGAGGAAATTTGCGTTTTTTCTGCGGCCCTTTGAGGAAATTTACGTTTTTTCTGAGGTCATTTGCCGAAATTCACGTTTTTTTACGAAATCCTTCGTCGAAATTCGCGTTTTTTTTTCTGTGGTCATTTGCCGAAATTCGTGTTTTTTAATGCAATCCTTCGTCGAAATTTGCGTTTTTCTGCGGCCTTTTGACGAAATTCACGTGTTTCTGTGTCCCTTTGACGAAATTCGTGTTTTTTCAGCTTCTCTTTGACGGAATGCGTGTTTTTTTTAGCGATGCTTTGTCGAAATTTGCAGTTTTCTGTGGTCCTTTCACGAAATTCACGTTTTTTCTGTGGTCATTTGACAAAATTTGCGTTTTTGCGCAATCCTTCCTCGAAATTTGCGTTTTTTCGCGGCTTTTTGTCGAAATTCGCGCTTTTTCTCGTCTTTTTGATGAAATTTGCGTTTTTCTGTGGCCTTTTGACGAAATTCACGTTTCCCCGTGTCCCTTTGACGAAATTCGCGTTTTTGCGATCCTTTACGAAATTAGCTTCTTTTTCGCAGCCGTTTGACGGAATGCGTGTTTTTAGCGATCTTTTTTTCGAAATTCGCGTTTTTTTGCGACCTTTTGATGAAATTCGCATTTTTTCTGCGGCCTTCTGACGAAATTCGGGTTTTTTCTGTGCTCATTTTGACGAAATTAGCGTTTCCTCTAGAATAATTTGACAAAATTCACGTTTTCTCCGCTATCATTTGACGAAATTTGACTTTTTTTTTCGCGATCCTTTGGCAAACTTCGCATTTTATCTGCGGCCGTATGACGTAATTCCGGTTTTTTCCTTGATCCTTTAAAGAAATTGGAGATTTTTTTTGCGAACGATTGACGACATTGATTTTTTTTTTTGTTTTTTGCGAACGATTGACGAAATTGATTTTTTTCGGCGACCATTTGTCAAAAATCGCGATAATTTTTTAAGTCCAAATTTTCGGACTGATGACCGAATTTTTCAAATTTTCGGAAAATTCGGAACAAAGTCACCCTTGCACCCCCCCCCCCCCCCCCCTCTGGCTACGGCCTTATTGACAAAAATGATTTCTGTTTATAACACAATGCAACGTGTTTCGTAAGATTTAGAACATTATGAAAATTTAAGTCAGCCCCCCCCCCGAAATAAAATCCTGGGTACGCCACTGACTGAGGGTGCTAACAGTAAAAGCCGCACCGGTTTCATGAGGGATTTAAAGTTTTAAATCTGAAAATTCACTTTGTACTTTCCTCATAATTAGCTCTATTTTCAGGGATTCTTCGTTATAGCCCACAGAAATTCAACCAGCCATTCTGTTTCTGTAGCTAAAAGTTCTTCTCATAATAATTATATAGACTTGTAACTGATTTCTTTTGGGTGACCGTGTAAATTAGGGTTGCACATGCACAACCTGTAGCTCGCGATGCGTTAACGTGTGGCCCGTAAATTTCGTCCGTTTATAACGGGGGAAAATCGTAATTTTGGTCCATAGGTCGCAGGAAAATAACGTGAATTTGTCAATTTGCCGCGGGGAATATTGAAAATTTCGTCAGTCAGTTAAGAGTCACGAATTTCGTTGATCGAGTGCGGGAAAATAGCGAATTTTGTCGATGAGGCTCGGAAAAATTGCAAATTTTGTTGATCAGGCGCGGAAAAATGGCGAATTTTGTCGATGTGACGGGGAAAAGTTGTAAATTTCGCCGATCGGGCACGAAAAAATGGCGAGTTTTGTCGATCGAGCTCGGAAAAATCGCAAATTTCGTTCATCGCGCACGAAAAAATCTTAAATTTTGTTGATGATGCGCGAAAAATTGCAAATTTTGCTGACAGGCTGCGGAAAAATCCAGAGTTTCCTCAGTCGCGAATTTCGTCAATTTGCCTCAGGAAAAAATTACAAATTTCGTCAGTGAGTTAAGAATCACGAATATCATTGATCGGGTGCGGAAAAAAATCGTGAATTTTGTCGATTAGGAGTGGAAATATCTCAAATTTGGTTGATTGGCTGCAGAAAAATTGCGTGTTTCGTCTGTTTATCGCAAATTTTGTCAGTGTGCCGCTGGTAAAATTGCAAATTTCGTCAGAGTCAGTTAAGAATCTCGAATTCCGTTGATCGGGCGCGGAAAAATCACAAATTTCGTCGATCAGGGACGAAAAAATCGCGAATTTGGTTGATCGTGTGCAAAAAATGTGCGAATTTTGTCAATCAGGCGCGGAAAAGTCGCAAATTTCATTGATCAGGAACGGAAAAATCGCGAATTTTCTCGATGATGGAAAAATTGAAAATTTCGGTGATCGGCCTCGGGAAAATCGCGAGAAAAAAGCGCAGATTCGTAAATTTGCCGCGGGAAAAAAAATAAAGATTTCATCAGAGTCAGTTAAGAATCGCGGATTTCGTTGATCGGACGCGGAAAAATCGCGAATTTCGCCGATCATGCTAAAAAAAATTGCGAATTTCGTGGGTTAGGCATGGAAAAATCGTAAATTTCGTCGATCGGGAGCGGAAAGATAGCGAATTTCGTCGATCCGGTGCGGAAAAATCGCGAATTTTGTCGATCAGGCGCGGAAAAATCGAAAATTTCGTTAATCGGCTCCTTCTCCCCCTTCTTTCATAAAGATCACATTTTTTTCGGCACTAGCCACTTTCATGCCTATGTTTGTTTTTTAGGACTTTTAATAAAACAAAATTTACTCCTCCGAATCCTTGCTATATCTGTGTTATATATGTAAACGTAAACTGTTGATATATCCTTGACAAATGAATTGAATTTGTGGACTAGGCAGGAGGACCTAGAGGGCTACCCCGCCCCCCTGTAAAACCTTATTTTTTTTATCTGATTATAGGCCACAGATCACTTCCCCGAAATAGAATTCTCTCTGTGTTACTAAAGTGGCCCTCGAGAACCCAGACATTTTTTTAAGCGGCCCTTCTTTTAAAAAGGTTGTGCACCTTTAGTGTAAATGAACGAAAAATGCTATGAATGCCCTATTCTATAGAAATCATCTTGTAGTGAAATTCTGTGATTTATATTAATTTCAATACATTCGAAAAAGCGTAATGTCATTAAAATACACTGCAAACGATTTTTCTCCATTGAACATAATGTAACGGAATTCTTTTGAGTGCCCCTGTAAATGAATCATTAATGTTGCACGCTTCATATTCAATGCCGAACATGCCATCATTAACATGTATAAATTGCATGAAAATCAGAGTATATTTACGCGAGTTACAGCGTGGACAGACCGAATTCATAAACACTTTTCAACTATGTTGGAAAGTGTTAAGAAGGCGCTGTTTCAATAATCCATTTTGAAAGCGCTGCTAGAACTTGTTTTTATACATTAAGTATATTTCTTAATTGTTAAATTTCTGTATTCCTTTTTAGGTTGATCTGAAAAGGAAAATGTCTTGCAAGGGTGGTGCTGTCAAAATATTCTCAGTTTATCTCACTTCGTGCGTATATTCGTCATTTTAATAAATGCGTCCAAGAGTGTAGATCACCTGTTCCAAAATCTAGACGCTCCCTGTGTTGCGTTTTGTCGGCATCGGCAATCATATTGGTCTCGAATAAATAACTGATATGTGAATACCTTAATTTTTCATTTTCCTTCGAAAGAAAGTATAAAAGAGTCTAATAGGAACAACGACAGATAATTTGGAAATGCTATCCTGATGGTATCAGTCGATTAGCCCGAGGTGCGGAAGTATCAGTGGAGAATTTATTAGCTGGAAACTTTTGCGGGTGGTCGAAAAGAGGAATTAAAATAAAAATTTTAGATGGAACATTTTCTGTGTTTGTGTGCATTAGAGTTGCCAGTAAAGCTAAAAATAACTCACTATGCGTCAATCGTCAATATACGATTAAACTTTGAAATAGGGCGATTAAAAATTTAGCCGGACCGACTAAATAATATATTTCTCTTCTTTCAGTTAATGTCATTTCAACTAAGCGTAATTCCCGAAAGGACAGAAAGTTGACATTTTCATAAAAAGTCGCGCTTTGTTCAAAAATTGCTAACTTCTTATTCTAGCATTAAATAAATGTGATTAACAGAAGTCCTTAAATGTTTGTTTATTTATACAGGGTGATTCAAAAAAGATGGGAAAAATTTTAAGAGGTGATAGTACACACCCAAACAAACATTTTGTATCAAAGAATGCATGGTTGAAAACTAAACGTAAAAAAGTTAGAGGGCGCCAAAAGTTATGTTCTTATACGAGGCAAAAACACACAATGAACGATTAAGTTAAGTTACGAAAACAAATTTAATGGCATTTGATTACAATAAGTGCTCAAAACATTGACCGGCAACTGTTATGCACGCAGTACAACGGCGAAGAACAGATTGGCGAATTTTCTGAAACACACCAGGCATATCGCGAACTTCCCCTACAGCAGCCGAAAGCTTGGCGACAAGTTCTTCTGCGGATTCAATGGTAGTCTCATACACAAGAGCCTTTAGCTGTCCCCACAAAAAAAATCGAGACATGAAAGATCTGGCAAGTGCGGTGGTGCCTGGTATGTTTCAGAAAATTCGCCAATCTGTTCTTCGCCGTTGTACTGCGTGCATAACAGCTGCCGGTCAATGTTTTGAGCACTTATCAAATGCCATTAAATTTGTTTTCATAACTTAACTTAATCGTTCATTGTGTGTTTTTGCCTCGTATAAGAACATAACTTTTGGCGCCCTCTAACTTTTTTACGTTTTGTTTTCGACCATGCATTCTTTGACACAAAATGTTTGTTTGGGTGTGTACTATCACCTCTTAAAATTTTTCCCATCTTTTTTGAATCACCCTGTATAAAGTTATATCTAAGTTATTTACATAAAGTTGTATCTAAGAAAAGGGAGAGAAACTGAATCTATCAAAATAAAACTCATTATGACATTTTAATGGTGTAATTATACTTAGTTTGTACAGTTAAATCATTAATTGTGTTCATAATATTTACAGGGTGTCCCATGGGTGAAGAAGTCCCCTTCGGCTGCAATGCAGAAACGTACACGCGAAAGAAATATAATAAATACTTTAAGAACTTTGTGTACGATCGCTTGAAGTATGGCCCGACTCGTCTGTGTTCGGCTGCAGAAAATTGGCATAAGTCATGCAATTCAAATAACTCGGTCAATTTTAGTGTTAAATGAATGTGATTTTTTTTGTCTTACTTGTTAGTATAATAGGATTTTTTAAAATTAAATATCACTTATAGGACCTGGAGACCGTATAAAAATTAAATTTCGTAACTTTTTAAGAAATGTTTTTATTGATGAAAACGACTTTTAAAATAATTTTTTATTTCATTTAAAACATGTTTATGTGTATGACTAACGGTTAGAAATTAGTCATTGGATACCGTTGGGAGTGGGAACCTTGTATGTGTATAAGGTATAGGGTGTAAAAAAATTATGATTTAAAAAAAAAAAATTAAAAAAATCGTTTTTTTAAAATTTAAATCGGATTTTTATGATTTTTTTCCCAACGTTAAAATACTGAATAATTACCAAGAGTTTTAGATTTCCAAAACAATTAAACATCTAATTGCTAGCGTAATCTATGTTTTTTACACTTTGATAAATAAAATTATAATTAATAGTTAGTAATTACAGAAATTATAAAAATTGTAAATTAGTAGTTTCATTAGTTAGTAGCAAAAATATCATTATATACATTAATATTTTATAATAAATATGTAAAACTATGTTAAATACTAGTGATAATTATATTTATTAATAATTGCATTTAATATTAATTGTTAACACTACTTAAAATTAATAATTATTAAACAATTAACTCTCTAATTAAGAACATAATGTACATTTTTATGGTTTAATTACTAAAATGATAATCAATAATTTAGTTATTCATTCTAGAAAGAAAAAATCATGCGTCAAGCATAGATTATGAAACACAAACACTTTCCAACACATTCAGAATAATGTAACAAAACTGCACCGTATAAAAAAATAAAATATTACGTCTAATTCAACCCTATGGAAACGCATAACATTTCAAAAACCAATTCCAGCTGTTCCCATCCACAATCTAAAAAATATTCAAATTTTTTCAGCAGCCTTATATAGGATATATAGATTTGAATCTATTAACTACACGCTTGCCAAAATTTAGTTCACTTAGAGATACATGTACTTCAGTTGAAAATTTACCTTCAGCATTTTCCTCTAATAAGGCGAACGGTACGTGAATACTTTTGTGCAGCCCTGTATTTGAGGTATAGAATTTATGTATAACGAGTAAGGTGCAAAAAATTAAATAAATTGAAAAGCGCATACCGAATTTTAAACCGTACACTCCAGCAATTATGACTCAAAGACAGTACTGTACTGCAATCGATTTCTTTTGTGTGTCCCTGTAAATGAATAAAAAATGCTATGAATGCCCTCTTCTAACGTGATCGTAGTGAAATTCGGTGATTTGTATCAGTTTCAATACATTTGAAATAGTGTAATGTCATTAAAATACTCTGCAAACGATTTTTCCCCCATATACCATAATGTAATGGAATACTTTTGAGTGCTCCTGTAATTAAACTATTAATCCTACATACTTCATATACAATACCACACATAACCTAAATAACCTTTATCAATTTCATGAAAATCCGAGTATAATTACGGGAGTTAGAGCGTGGACAGACGGCCAGACAAACCGAAGTCATAAACACTTTCCAACTATGTTGGAAAGTGTTAAAAAGGGACAGGATGATAGTTCGAAAAAAGCGCACTATTTCATGAGGAAATATATCAGTAAATGTGTTTAGTAACGATATAAGAAAAAATATATGTATATATATAGTTTTTTAGTACAATAAATAAAGTGTCATTAATTTTTAATAATCTTATGAATTACAGATTGAAAAGTACAATTAAATAACAACATGTTTTATTAATATCCCATTTTTTTCTAAAGAAACAAAATTCTATTATTTTTGCAAGGTCTTGGGCAAATGGATTTAGAAATACTGTGGAATGGGGAAGTTTTTTTAAAATAAATCTCTGGCTACAGCTACAGGTTAATTTCAATATTTTTAAAAAGGGCAGGGTGCATTTTGCCAATTTCAAAATAGGCCCTTAAAAAATGGCCTAGAGGAAATAGTAAGTAATTACATAATTAATGAAACTGCAAATAATTCATTAGTTAGTAGCCCAAATAATAATACTAACACATATTATTTGCAGCTTGTTTTGCATTTGTACTGTTAATCGCCTAAACCTAAACTTACACACATGTATGTGTATGCTAACTAAGGAAATTACAACAATGATTCAAACCCATTCATATACACATACAGAGTAAATATAAGAATAGCTAGTTATATCTGAAATCCTAAATATATTCAATAATAGCATTATTACCTCTCAGTGGGGATGATTAGCTTTTAATTGTTCATTTATTTTTTAAAGAAAGAAGTTTCACTGCCTTTTCAATCTCTAATTTTTTTTTTTTTTTTTTGGTGTATATAAGTTACAAAGTTAAACAACACTGAAGAAGTTCTTGCTGTTCTTACATTTTTATACGAATTCTTTTTCTCTTATACATTCTTTTACAATAACTGTTGAGCAGATGTCATTCTTTCATTCTTAACTCCAATATTTTCTATAAATTTATTATTGCAAAAGTAGAATGAGAAAATAAAATTCTTGCTATTTTATTCTTTTACTTGCAGAAATTTACTATACTTGCTATGCTTATTTTGTATAAAAGAATGAATAATTTGATTACTAAAAGAAAATCACGACATTACAAAATTATATTAGATTTAAATATTTTTAAATGAAATGCTTTTTATGTCAGATAAAAACTATGCTATTTACAAACTTATTATAATTAATTTTTACAATACTCAGAAATTAAGCTTAAAAACAATTACTTTAAAACTCTTTTTCTTTCTTTTTTTTTGTTTATTCATAAGTCAAAATACCTGTATAAACTTTCCAAATTATGTTCATCTTAGATTTTAATATGTTTGTATGTCATTTTAAAATTTAGAAAATTTATGATTTTAATCAATGATTTAAAAAAAATCAGTTGATTAAAATCACGATTTAATCGTTAATTTAAATCAACTAATTTAAATAGTTGACACCCTAACAAGGTATAATTTACTATTAGTCAAAAATCTTTCCGAGACTGAAAACATTTCTGAGTATCATGTATAACTAAAGGAGATAAGTTAGACGATTTCAATGTCTTGCATTATAGCCAAAAAATGATATTTTACAAGAAAAGAGATTACAAGTTTTTGCTTGTAAAAATTGCTATTATTTCATTATACTACAGTCCTCAGCAAAAGTTTAAACAATGGTGATTTTTAACCTTTAAATAAAAAATGCGAACACTTGGCTTATACAAATGGCTGTACTTATTTTTAAATATATTTTTAACGTTTTAGGACAAAAATAACGGTTTTAATGTAGGATATTATTTAATTTAACTTAAAAAGGTGAAATTTGCATATTGCAAAAGTTTAGACACTTTTGTGATTTTTTGGCAACTGTTCACGGAAAAACGCAAATTTTAAACTTATGACGTCACATGCATGAAGTATTTAAGTGCACCTCGCGATAGTATCGGTTAGTGAAGGTGCCGCGAGCTAAAAATTTTCAGCAAGATGAAGTAATTAAAGCAAGGAAGCTGAAATCGAAAGGGAAGACTGTTGCAGAAATTTCAGCTACTTTGAATCGTCCAAAGAAGTACTGTCTAAGGGTGACTCTTTCAAAGCAAAACATAAATCTGGAAGGCCTCGTGTGGCCAGAAAACGAGATTATAGAAGGATCCATAAACTGGCATCCAGACAAATGACGACTACTAATCGCATTAAAAGTGAGTCAGAGCTTTCCGTGTGAACGGATACTTTCGTAGATGAATTGTAGAAAGATGTACATTAGTTTACATGAAAATAATAAACAACTAGCCTTGAAATCTCACAACAAATTGACCCCTTTCCGGAACGGAGTAATTTTGTTTATAAAACTGATGAAATAATGGACTGAAATTAGAATTTATTAGAAAGTACGAACTTGCTTATTTTCACGTACATAACAAAAGGGAAATTTTAATTAAATCTTCTTGGTGCGGTCTGTCAGTTTTGGAATTAAAATTAGGTGTCCCTTTTAAGGACACTGCTCTCGAAAGAGTTAATGATTTGGGCCTCACTTTGTTTTAATACTAAGGTATCTCTGGAGTTTCTCAATGTTCGCCAAGCAGCGTAAGACTACATACATACATAGGAAACCGATTTACAGCCATTTAGTGAACTTTTAGCTCTTCCAAAGTATGTATTTGAGCAAGATAATGCGTCTGTTGATGTTGTATACAAATCAAAAAATTGGTTTAACTCTCAAAATATTATTATTATAAAAACTGTTATCGACAGGCCCGCGTGTAGCCCTGATCTGAACCCAATCGAAAACTTTTGTGGCATCATATCTCATACGGTTTGTGCAATTTTTTGACAATACTCCACTGTAAATGAACTTCGATCAGCTGTTGAACGTGCTTGGTACGAAATAGACCCCCAAATAATCCAGGATTTAGTTTCTTCGATGGGAAGTCACATTTTTGCATTAATAGCAATCAATGTAGGTGCAGTTCGGTTTTAATTTATGGATATTTTTTTGTTAACAGACAAATTGTCTATACATTTGCCACAATGTTAAATTTGTTTTTTTGCCATTATATATTATCTAAAGTGTATAAATTAAAATTTATTATATGAGTATGAAAGATAAGTCCCCAGTAATATATGACAGTTGAGTTACAACAATTCGTTACATACTTCTCAGTACAGAAGCATAATCGATCATTGTCTAAACTTTTGCTGAGCACTGTATAAGGTATAATTTACTGTTAATTGAAAATTTCTCCAAGAATGAAGGCTTGTACCCTGTCCACAAAGTCTCCGTACAATTTCAAGCTTTTATTAGAAACACAAATGTACCGACATATGTATGGGAAATACAATAACAGTAGACCGGTGGGAGGCTCTCGCACCACAAAATTTGAGTATACAGTATAGCTTCAAAAATCCGGCATCATCGGGACCGACACTATGCCGGAATTTTGAAAATTCCGGATTTTTAAAGGAATGTCAAAAGTAGTAACTAGGAATATCAAAAGTAATGCTATATTTTTAATGGTGCATTTAGCCATAAGGTAATTTATTATTAAGTGATAATTATATAAGAAAAAAAAAAGAAAATTAAACATAAAAATAAACTTACATTAATTGAAATTTTCTATGTTACAGAAAAAAAAATCTAATAAAGAGTGAAATTATTTCTTCTGGTATAATTTTGGAAACATCGATGTCAATTTTGTTTGCTTCAATTTTTTGGCCGCTCTTTAACAAGTTTTTTTTTGTATTTTATACAAATGGAGAATCTCTATTTCGGAAATACAGTCTTGTTCTCTAATCAGATATTAATTCTCCTGTTAAATTTATGCATTTTTCTAGTGACACCCTTTCTTATGTCTGTTGCTCATCCTCGCCATCGGAGCTGTTACTAGCATTATCGGCGGTTCTATTTAGCACAGAATGAGAAGAGAGACTCGAGAGAACTTGTATACTAGTCTCCACGCCGTTACTGTGCAACTGTGAAGCTCCTAGAAAATTTGTTCAGAAAATAATTGCCTCTGACAAATGAAAAAAATGTTAAATATTTATATACGTTAAATATGAAATATGCTTTGCGTTGTTGAAGTTTTTAATTCATAAACAATTGCTATTATTCTTCTACAATAACTTGAAAGTGTAAAAGAAAAAGGAAGGGAAAAACATGTTTTTAATGCCGGATATTTGAAGTTGCCGGATTTTTGAAGTCACACTGTATTTTCCGACACATTTTTCATTCATTTATAATTAACTGCATTTAAAAAAAAATCGAATAACTTGTATCAACGAAATATGAGTGTACTGTGTCAAACGCCGTTCAAAAACCTTTTGTATAGTATCACATTTATTGCTGTGCATTTTGTATATGCTCAGGAAAAGGGATGTTGATAGCAGAAATATTATGCGTGATGATACTTACACGAAAAGTGTAACAAAAATTCAGTTTGCAATGTCAGATGTAGGCAAAAAATCCTATCCAATGATACCTCATTCCTCTTTGTACGCTACATATTAGTTAAATTCAGTATGCGATATCAGATGTAGGTAAAACATCCTATCCAATAATACCTTATTTGTCGTTGTTACGCTGCAGATTAGTTTAGAACATAAATAACATATAAGATTGGAAGTATATATTGAAGTTTTTCTTGTCTCATTTAATAAATCCCCTATCAGGGCTGCCACAGGTGGCTATTTTTATGTTCTACTCGCACCACTATTTTAAGAAAATTTTGTAGTATATTTCTATTGCAGATTTTGTCAAGTGTATGTGAAAAATTTTTGTTTTAAAATAATGGTGCGGGATAGAATTAAACAAGCAATATAAGAAAAAAAAATTAAGTCAATTCCTACTTAGGTCAATAAGATATTTTTTTTTCTCCTGTGATCACTCCTGTGGTCATTCCTGTGTCTGTCTGTCACTACCATTTTACTCGTAAACTATGGAACGTGGAAAGTTTAAATTGGGGGAAGTAATAAAGGCTATTGATCCACATATTTGCAGATTATTAAACATTCATAAATATATTTAGTAAAAATGTAGGGGGGCTAATTAAGTTACTTGAAAAAAAAAACATATCTTCTTTGTATATCGTGTGAAAGCTTTCGTTAACGCTGAACTCAAAAATTTCGTTTAATTTTAGGCATTATATTTTCAAAGATATCGTCGAAAATGTAGCGCAAAAATATGTTCCCCCCATCTAATTCCGAATCTACTGAAACTAAAATTATGAAAAAATTAGAGGTAATAGACGTTAATTTAAACCTTGCAGAAAAATTATAGAGATTACCCTAGGTGACATAGTTTTTGAGAAAATCGCATTTTTCCGTTACACACAAATGTCGATTTACGGGCATTCAGCAAAAGTGTTGAGCAGCGCTGGAGGTACATATCGTTGCAGAAGTATAAAAGCATTGTTGATAATGATTTTCGAAAAAAATAGTCAGTAATTAGCCGAGATATGAACCCTTAAATATATGGACGGTTTGGACATACATAATCACAGGGGCTGCGTACTCTATGTACTATCGGCTTTTAAAGCCTAGTTAACAACTTTTAATGATATATATGTGTAATGCAATGCCCGGTAGGAGTATAAAAACAATAAACGCCAAATAGTTAAAAATAGACTAATTTAATTAGAATGAATCACATAAATACTGTGGGATTCGCGATTAGTTTGCAATACGCCTCGAGTGATTTTAAAAGTTATTAAAAACCTATCTGGAAAAACGCGGCACGGACGGAAGGTTATATTACTACGCTGAATTTAGTTTTTTCAAGTGGCAAATGAAGTTTAAATATGCACTGCTTTTATTTTCAGTACCGAAGTAAGTTCATTATAAACAGATTGAGATAATATTAAAAAATGAGTTATACAGAATAGCTATATTTGATATTATTTAGGTTCCATATCTCTTTGAACTTTCATGGTATATTCATTTACACTTTTCTAGTATATACAGTTATACCCAATCCTACCCTGTGTAGTTTTTTTTACAAAGTCTTAGTATTCTTTTAGCAACGGTTTTAGGTGCGTTTGTAATTATATAAATACGTAGCACCTATAGTTGTCGTTCAGTCCGTCTGTCTGTCCGTCCGTCCGTCCGCATATAACAGAGCAAAAACTACCCAACCGAATCGTTTAAAATTTAAACTATATAATTGTTGCATAATTTTGTCGAGTCATTTCAATTTTTATGAAAATCGGATGTATAGTTTAATTACAGGGACAATCAAAAGTTTTCCGTTACATTACGGCCAATGGGAAGAAATTATTGCAAGTGCATTTTAATGATGTTACAGCCTTCCGAATGGTCTGAAATTATAAATATATAATTGTTGCAAGATTTTGTCGAGTCATTTCATATTTTATGAAAATCGGATGTATAGTTTAATTACAGGGACAGTCATAAGTTTTCCGTTACATTACGGCCAATGGGAAAAAATTATTTCAAGTGCAAATTAATGATGTTATAGCCTTTCGAAGTACACTAAAATATACATTCTGTACAATATGCGGCGAAAAAAATATTTATAAAACTAGTTATAGTACGAACGCACCTCATTTGCCACGTTTGACGAGCAATTTCCAACTTGTTTACAAAGTCTTAGTATTCTTTTAGCAACTTTTTTTAATAATTCAATTACTAATTCATATATTTATTCTATGGAACCCTCTGTGCGCGAGTAATACTAGCATTTGACCGTTTATTATACTGTCATTTCAGTTTCAGGATTATATATGGGTGTAATTTATGAATTTCCGTTCATATGTTATTATATTGTTTAACACATTATTAGCTTTAAATATGTATATACCGGGTGTCTCAAAAAGGACTGACTGATTTTAAAATTCAATAACTTCCAAACGGTGACAGATATTAAAAAAATTCTTGTAGGAGGGTTATGCATAAAGTCAAAAGTTTTTTTACAGTGATTTTCGATTTTAGTTCGAATTACAAACAATAGATGGCGCTACGATCAATAGAGGCTAAATTCAGGCTTGATTTTTGGTACTTCGTGGCCCGGATAATACATTTCCATCTCCTTTTTCTGCATGGAACAACAGAAAGGACCAAAAATCGAGCCTGTATTTAGCGACTATTGCTTACAGCGCCATCTATTGTTTGTAATTCGAACTAAAATCGAAAATCACTGTAATAAAACTTTTGACTTTATGCATAACCCTCCTGCAAGAATTTTTTTAATATCTGTCACCGTTTGGAAGTTATTGAATTTTAAAATCAGTCAGTCCTTTTTGGGACACCTGGTATATATGCAAAGTTATGTGTACCTTGGGCAGGAAATATCATCGGATAATAGTATCATGAATAAAATCAATAGAAGAATAAGAAATGGATGGAGTGCTTTTGGGAAGAACAATATTATTCTGAAGAGTAACATGTCTATTTGTTTGAAAAGAAAGGTATTTATTTGCCTGTGCTAACTTATGGAGCAGAAACATGGACGCTAACAAAACGGATGGTACAAAGATTACAAACAACACAGAGAAGTATGGAAAGATGTATGCTAGGTATAACTAGAAGAGAGAGAAAAAGAATAACCGGATAAGAAGTCAGACGAAAGTTTTTGACATCATTGAAAGAATTAAACGGCTAAAATGGAAATGGGCTGGGCACATTGCAAGAAAGCAAGACAATAGATGGAGCACAAACCACCTTACAGTGATATCCCAGAGATGTAAAACGGCCAAGAAGACGACCTCAAGTAAGATGGAGTGATGAAATCAGAAAAGTTGCCGGTGTAAAATTGGATGACCAAATCACTAGACAGGAAACATTGGAAAAATCTGGGGGAGACCTACATCCAGCAGTGGATTGAAAACGGTTGCTGTTGTTGTTGATGATGATGATATATATTCAAATAGTTTAAATCATTATTTATCATATTAAATCATTAAATTCTGAAAATCAAGATCATCTAATCCTATTTCTAGTACAAACGTCTATTTATCTTCTCGTTTTTTAATATCATGGTTCTCCCCTCTCCTCCCCTACCCGCCTTGTATTTTGTCTTTCAATGAAAAAAAAAAAAAAAAACAGCATTGTAATTATTTATTAAATCATTAAATTCTTTATCATATTAAATCATTTATATTAAATTATACAACCATTGTTTACTATGTAAAATTATCCTTTATATTATTCGTTAATTTTCAGCCGAAGTTCAAAATTAATTTTATCAAATTCATCATTTACAATTTTTAACTATTTTTATTACTATTTTTGAAAACTATTTTTCTGTGTATCATTTTATAATAATATCACAATTTAAATATTATATTTATCATGCATCTATTTTATAAATTTCCTTTCATACGTTATTTTTATCTTTATAAGTGGTAAGAGTTTAAAATTGCCTGTTTTTATTATGGGTCTGATATTCAGCTGTGTAGAACAGATTTTTTTTTCCAGAAATTTCTTTCCATATTTCTTCTCAACTAGCTGATCGTAGCCCGGGTCCGTCAAAAACAGCACGAATTGCAAAAAACCTCTGAAAATCACAATAAAAAATTGCGAAAAATTTAAAAATCGCTGCAAGAATTTCGAACAAACTTCATCGAAAAGAGAAAAAATAACTATATTGGACTAGAAGATTGAAATTGGTTTTCTCTTACTAATGTGGGAAAATCGTAGCAAATCGAAAAACACACTAAAAATCACATAAAAAATTCACGAAATATTCGAAAATTACTGTCCGAAATCCGAATAAACTTTATTGAAAAGAGGGCAGAATTTACTATATTAGGCCACAAATTGAATGTCAAAAAATCGCCGCGTATCGCAAAAAAACCTAAAAATTTCAAAAATCACAGAAGACAAAATTTACTATATTCGGATAAAAGTTTCCAATCTAATTACTTTGATGAATTTCAAGCCGTGAAAACGCTAAAAAATCGCGATAAAAAGAGTTAAAATAGCAAAAATCGCACAGGAGAAAATTTGTTATATACTAGGCTAAAAGTTTGAAACCTAATTCCTTTTCCGTATCTCAAAAAATCACCGCGGAACTCTTTTAAAAAAAGCTAAAATATTGCACTGAAAATCGCATTAAAAATCGCTACTATTCAAAAATCGCAGAGCAGAAAATTTACCATAATAAGCTAAAGGTTTGAAATCAAATTCCTATTAGGCTCAAAGTTTAAAACAGAATTCCTTTTACAAATGTCAAAAAGTTGTTGTGAAAGAATTGCATTGAAAATCTCATTAAAAATCGCAAAATATTAAAAGATCGCTAGGGTAAAAATTTATAATTAAGGGATAAAATATTGTTCTCGAAAAATTTACTATATTAGGCAAATAGTTTGAAATCGAAATCAGTTTCCGAATGTCAAAAAATCGCTATGGAACTCGAAGAAGGGCGAAAAATCATATTGAAAATCGCATTAAAAATTGCTAAATATTTAAAAGTCGCTGCGGTAAAAATTTACTATTAAGGGGGAAATACTATAATTGGGAATCTTTCATGAATGGCCAAAAATCGGCACGAAACGTCAAAAATCTCTAAAAATCGCTAAAAATCACATTGAATATCTCATTAAAAATTGCTAGGATTCAAAAAGCGTAGAGTACAAAATGTACTATATTAGGCTAAAAGTAGGAAACCGAAATCCTTTTACCAATGTTAAAAATTGCCGCGGAACTCGAAAAATCGTTAAAATTCAAAAATTGCGGAAGACAAAATGTACTATAAGTAGGATAGAAATTTGATACCAAATTCCTCTTCCAAATGTCAAAAAATCGCTTTGGGACTCGAAAAAAAACAGCTAAAAATCGCTTTAAAAAATGCATTAAAATTGCTGAATATTCAAAAGTAGAAGGGGACAAAATTTACTATAATGGGGTAAAACATTGTAATCTGAATTCTTGCATAAATAACAAAAACAAATTAGACTCAAAGCACTGTAATTGAAAACCTTTCAAGAGGGACAAAAAACCGACATAAAACGTAAAAAATCTCGAAAAAATGCTAAAAATCGCATTAAAATTCGCTAAAATCAAAAATTGTAGATGGCAAAATTTACTATTTGGCTAAAAGTTTGAAACAAAATTCCTTTTCCGAATGTGAAAAAAATCGCTGTGGGGTTCGAAAAAATGCTAAAAATCGCATTGAATTTACTCAACTGGTTAAAACCTTGTAATCTATATATTTTTTAAATAATGACAAAGAATCGATGCGGAACATAAAAAAGGAATTACATTAAAAATTGCATTGAAAAATGCATTAAAAATCGCAAGCTTCAAAATTTACTCTAATGGGTAAAACATTGTAATCGGAAATCTTCCGTGAATGGTAAAAAATCTCTAAAAATCGCATTAAAATTCGCTGAAATTAATGCATCACGTGACCGTAAAACGAACTAATGACTATTGGTATATATAAGCCAGCCGAAAGCTAGTGCTGTGTTTAAAAACAGCTCCTACTTTGAATTTTGATTTGCTGAATGGATCACGTGACCGCAAAATGAACCATTGAGAATCGTCGCTCCAGAAACTACGGTTGTTGCTAAACAGTAAGATAGAAATTCAGCCTTTTTTTTCGCGCCACGGAAAAGAGATATACCGGGTGTTTCAAAAGTTCGGTGCGAAAGTAAAAGCGATAAAAAGGATCTATGGGTCGGAGAGACATACGGTTTGCAGATAAATATTCAGCGTGGTACGGTATTTTGCATGACACCAACAAAAAAATTAGTTCAAAATCTAGGTCAAAAAGTTATCTGCAGTAGCGTCCTCTATTGTCCTGATTTTGAACTAATTTTTTGTTGGCGTTATACAAAACCCCATACCACGCTGAATATTATCTACAAACCGCATGTCTCTGCAACCCAGGGATCTTTTATTATCTCATTTTACTTTCGCGCCGAACTTTTGAAACAGCCGGTATAGACGGGGTCCCATCTCCCGGTCCTAGGCCCTTGCAGACCCTTTTGTCCCTGTTCCGGGCGACCCGAAGGCCTCCCTCTACAAAGGCTCCAGTCTCGGCTGCGCACTGCCCAGCGCACGTCACTCAGCCTAACTCTCAAACAAAGAGAAGACCAGCCGATTGCGACAGTTCTCAACTACTCAGCACGAAAAGAGCCAAGTGGTCCCTTCGCTTGGTGCCCTATGCGGTTCACCCATTACCGTCTCAATACTCAGTATTGAAACGGTAATGATTCACCCCGACGACCCGCAGGATTCGAACACCTATAGAGGAGTCCAGCCGCCCACGGGCCGATGCCGAGGATTCCCGGCCAGGAGTTTCTTTATGGAGGTCCCTCAAGATCAGATACCATTATGCGGCAGAGACATATATGAGAGACAACCGATGGAAGGGGAAGGTGCAGCTAGCTAGCCTGGGAAATTCGTGGAAAGTTTCTCCCTCAGCGCATAGACACGCTCTCGCGAAGGCTGTGGGCTACGGGGTCGGACGTCTCTGGCCCCCAGTCCACTGTACCTTACCTACATATTTATTGCAGTACACATGTTATACACTAATACATAAATACACTACGGCATTTTATACACTACAAAATGCAGGTTCACGAGACAAAGTCCCGAGCCTGAGAACTTCATACACCGCCACCTCCAATGCCGCGTGTGCGGGGAACTGGTCTATTAGCTTTCGACTGCGGTATTTGAACGCGAAGGGCTCTGGTATAGCAACCAAGGTCTCGATCGAGTGTCCGCAGGAGGAGATAATTTACAATGGCTTTCACTCCCTTCCGACAGTAGCCATCTAGACACACAGGTCAAGAAGCGTTCGATTCTGGAAGTTCCAAGGGAAAAACCTTTCCATGATGGAACGTCAGAGAGGAGAAGTGTAGAGACAATGTCTCCGATCGCTTATCCCTGTCCCACAGAAACATCTGGGATCCTTCTGGAAGAAGCGAGCCTGGTGGTCACCAAAGGTGCCATGTCCCGAGAGGACTTCCTGACGCCGTAGGCGCGGAAAAGCTCGTATGTCACTTCGCCATTGCCTGCAGTGTCCCATCTCCTTTGCCATTTTGATATGACGTGGCCTAAAAGTTGTCTTTTGGCCTGGCGGCGAGTGGAGTCTACTTCCACGTCAACCGTTAACCGGGTCATGGCGGCTTTCGCCAACTCATCCACACGTTCGTTGTAGACGCGACCCACGTTGGCTTTGATCCAGTGCATGTGAACTTCGATCGCACTGCTCTTTACCAGGTCCTTTATCTCAGAAATCGCCCTATGCGAGGCACGAGGCAATTTATGGCCTGAAGCGCCGATCTTGAATCTGAGTAGATGTCGAGTTCACTGAGATCCTTGTGATGAGCGTCCGTGACCGTGATCGCCTCCTTGAACGCATGGACACCTAGGCTGCGAAGATTTCTGCTCCATCGGTAAGGCGGAATTAGCCTTCTCCGACGATCTGACCGTCGGCCTCAGCGATAAACGCGCAACCTACGGTGCGGTTCTGCTGCTTGGATCCGTCCGTGTAATATGAACACGTCGCACAGTGGAGTATTTGACCCGAAATCCTCGCCAAAAATAATTTTCTATGTAAGTATAGTCCCATTGCCTTGAAATTCTTAGATGTTATTGGATACCACTACCGCATGTTTGGTATCGTAAATGAAGTCTATAGCAATTACGGCTCATTTATAGAGACACCCAAAAAAATTCCCTTACATTATGGTCTATGGAGAAAAAATTGTTTGCTCTGTATTTTAATGATATCACGCTATTTTAAACGTACTGAAATTTATATACATCACTGAGATGTACTAAGGCACTTATTGTAGAATATGGTGTCTATAGAATATATCGTTCATTTACAGGGACACACAAAATAATTTGGCTGAAGAATAAATTTAATTATTGAAGTCTATGACCAATAATTGCTGGAAATGCGTTTGTAGTTGTGATATGCGTTTTTAAATTGAACTATTTTTTTTTAAATATTACTTGGTGTGGATATATTCTGTAGATCATATACAGGGCTTGTGGCGATAATTAAATGTTGTGATCGTAAAAGGGTTAAGTACACATTGTGAAGTTCTTTTAATAAAACTATTGATCATTCAAGAAATAATAAACTGGAGAATTCTTACTTTACAGGAGACAGTGAAGAGGCAAACTGATGAAACAAACAATATTCTTTATTTCGGACGTTAGTTGAATAGAAGGTTAGGAAATTACTTGCTTCTGATCACCATTTTAAAATAAAAGAACTAATCTTTTAAGAAGAGAAAAATAACAGCCAGCATAGAATACTTTTCCATGGGATTTTCCTTTGATGAGGACAGCACATCTTTTAAGATTAAATTTTGAGAAAGAACATATCCACATAAATAAAATATGACCCATAGTACGGCAAACTTCGCGGTATTCGACGGCAGGTAAAACCCGCGCCGCGGAAAACACTCATTGCAAAACTACATCTCTTTTGCACAACATCAAACCAAATTCTGATTTTAAAATTAACGAGTTTTAGTATTTAAATGATGAATACGGGGTTGACAAAGTAATTAAAAGGCAGAATTTAAATTGATTAGCTAAATTAACATTTACGGGAAATTAATGAAAATCGAATTACAAGCTACAGAATTCAAAATGTTTTCACTGATTGGAAAACGAAACCAAACGATATTTTCCTGTCAGCGATCGGCGTCAAAAGAGGGCGGCGCATCATTTCAATGACGTCATCATAATGCAAGTCGACTCCGACGAAACAAGAGCTCCAAGATGTGCTCCAGAAAAAAAAAAAAAAAAAGGCATGCGCAAGACTGCCGACTCGTTCCCCAAAGCAGAGATGAAAAATGGCGACGAAAACCAGACTCGCTTTACGGTGAGAGATAAAAACGTCAACATCGAGGCGCAATGATTAAATTCAAAAATTGGGGGGTACCAATTGTAAAGGTTCACATACAGTCTTGCTGTTTCATCAGCAGATGTTTGGTACTTTTTCGTCAATGCGATGTCCGCTTGTTATGACTTCCAATATTACTTACAACCGTTTAATCATTTCTGCGTCTACTCCAGACTTCTTTAATCCCCTCCTTTCTTCCCTTATTTTCTACCTATGAGCCCCCGAAACTAATTGGGGAAACTTTTTTCAGTAAATAAGTATTTACAATTTGAAGCCGATCTGATATTTCTATCAAGAGGTATCGAGTTGCGTACGTATGTACGTAAAAAAATGGCAACAATATGCTTACCTTTTTTTTGTGAAATTGGCATTCAGAACTATAACCAATACGATTATAATTCAAAAATGGCCTGCCAAAGTCCAGCACTTTTAAAAAGCTTTCGATATGTTTAAACTATAGCCAAAAACGCTTTAAAAATACCCCTTTTACAAATTTAATGTTTTTTTATTATATTAAAATCTAAACTATTTAATTTAACATATAATTTAACACTAGCTCTGGCCTTTCTTAAACACGTTAAGAGTTATTCAACTTCAGTTCAACAATTCATTCAGTCGCAAAAAAATTAAATTTAAAAGTAACAACAATGCCAAAAAGCAACAAAATATCATGTCTTAGAAGTTTTCTCTTCAACTGAGGCCTGGAGCCACGGCAGTTCTGAAATAGACATTGATCGACGCGCCAATTTGTCAGCTATTAAAAAATATGATTTTTACAATTGTTGATGAATTTTTATTTTTTGCATTTTTGGCCAGGTTTTGGGGTCAAATACTCTACTGTGCGTCGTCCGGGGACTTAGGTCCCTGGTCTGTGGGATCCGACCTAGATCTTCTCGCCGGAAGGATGAAGCCAGAAATCGACTGACTCAGTGTCGAGCCCTGTACCGTCAATGCCCCTGCCACCCCTGACAAGGGCCGTGAAGTCCCTGTCCATTTCTTAGTTAGTGCATGGCTCACTGTGTGGGCAATGTACTTTTATTCCTATTTTTAGTTAGTTCGTTTATATATGACTTTAGTTTTTAGTTGTAGTTAGTTCTATTTTACTCTAATTTTTCAGAAGTTGCTGGTTTGCTTTGGCGTGTGCCAACACAGCTTGTGTACAGTCAGTGAATGATTTGTTGATTTTTATTGTAATTTATGCCGTTCAGTCTAGGCCGGTTGTGGTAGTAGGGGTTTTTTCTGCCGGGACATTGGTTCCATAAACCTTGCGGTTGGCGTCCCGGCTAGCCGATTTCGATTTCAGTTCCTGTCCATTTCTGCACGCAAGTCCAAGGGCAGAACCCCCAGACAAAACGTGCAGCGCATCGTTCGAAACCGTGCTATAACACTTCGTCACGCACAGGAGGAGACCTCGCTGTGCGCTAAGCAACCTTTGCGCTTCTGCTACCTTGCCAGTGTACCATATCGGGGTCGCGTACAAGATTATTGGCTCTGCAACCAGTGCGTAGAGCATCTTGCGGAGTTGCGGCTTTATTCCCAAGTTGGCTGCGGTGAGACGGTCCATTTTATGCAGCAGCTTGAACGTCCTTTCCTGAACAATGTTCAGATGGGGCATCCAACTCAGATTCATGTCGAGAGTCACTCCCAAGTAAGTCAGGCGGCGCTCGAACTTGATGCCGTTCATGAGAATCGACCTAGATGGAGCGTAGTCGATCCTACCATTGGGTGGAACCACCGTGTAGTTGCACTCGGCGCGCTGAACTCCAGGCTGAACTCCGAAGCCCACTGATGAATCACGGTCAAGACCGGATTCAGGATTTCGGCAAACCAGAAGACTGCTGTGCTTCGTGCCGCTACGAAGACGTCATCGGCGAAGGCTTGATTTAGCCACACCTCGTCTATAAGTGAACGCCCCAGCAAGATGTTGATTACAACCAGCCAGAGGATTGGGCCGAGACATGCCCCCTGTGGCACCCCGACATTGAAGTAGTTCACCCTGACGAAGAGTATGATCGAGCGATACCAAAGGTAGTCGTCTATCAGACCTAGAAAGTATGATTCGATGCCGAGTTCCGAAAGACACCTGAAGATGTCCGCTCGTCGAACGCTGTTAAAGGCGCTCTTGATATCGAAAGTGAGCAGATACGTGTAAGCCCCTTGAATCTTTGATTCGGCTATGTAGTCCAGTACCCTGCGCAACGCGTCCACAGTACTGATATTCTTTCGAAATCTGAACTGTCTGGCGTCGAGCTGTATATATTGGTCTCAAGATGGAGAGCCAGTCTCGTAGCGCACATCTTGTCCAAAATCTTCCCGAGGATTGGTAATAGACAAATTGGCCGATATGAAGCGGGGTCGCTGCGGGAGTTCAGCGGTTTGGGAAAATACACCGCACCGACCTTTTCCAAGTCCGAAGGAAACAAGATACTCTTAGGCAGTCGTTATAAAGGGCCAGTAACCATTGAGGATGGTACTGGAGAACCTTTCGGACGATCTCGAGGCTGATCCCATCGTAGCCAGGCGCCTTGTTTCGCCAGGCGCAGCGTCTCCACTGCAAGCTCCAGCTCTTCGATGGTAAACCAATCTGGTTCGCCGGTTCTGTCGTGCGCGACCTGCGAAGCTTCATCGGCCTGCAGGAAGTGGTCGCAAGTTGCCTGCAGGAAGTCGCAAGTTCGTCCTGAGATTCCTCTGAGGTGGAGGCCTGAACGCAAGGGAGAACCAGAGTGACGGGCGCCTCCCGCATCCACTTGCCTCGTACCACCTCGACCGCACAGCCTAGCTTGTCCGTCTGAAATGAATCGTCGGAACGATGCACGTTTAGTGTGCAAGATCGCCCTTTTATATCCGCTCGCTTACGCTTATAGAGAGCATCAAGTCTCTCCTTCTGAATCGTCTCCAGCGCTCGCTGACAGAGTCGTCTCAGCGCACTCAATCGAGATCTTTGGCTAGACAGTTGATCCGTCCATCAACAAGCTGCTCTGCGTATCGCAGGTGTACGCTTTTTGTGCTTTTTGACACAGCCTCACCAGGATCGACATCACGTGTTCGACACCTTCGTCGGGGTTTTCAAAGCTGTACCGATCCAGATCTGCTATACGCAGATCGTGTAGGAATTCATCCCAGACCCTCTGTCGCACTTGCGGTGAACGCTTCGTGAGTGCCTAGTCTGCCTTGATAGGCCCACGTAATGAGTCGGTGGTCGCGGAGTGTTTCGATATCGGACATCTCCCAGTCTGTTATGTGCGACGCAGGAAACCGTGTCAATAGAACGACGAACCAGCCCTCGCCTTGAGGGCAACTGAATGACGCGATACTGTCCGGATCGTTCACGATTTCGAGATTTGCGTTCGAGGCGAAGGTAATCAGGGATCTACCTCTTGGATCTGTAGGTCGTTGCCCCGAAATCGTGGACATAGCGTTAAAATCTCCCACCAGAATGATCTTGTAACTCGGGAAGGACCCCAACGATTCGAGTACAATCTCGATGTCTTCCGAGGGTGCGCAGTAACAAGTCACTATCAACATCTTCTCATCGGACAGATCGCAACGGATGGCTACCAGATCGGGGTGCCGTCTGACCACACAGAATGAGACACGGCTGCTCGCCCAAAAGGCTGCACGAAAACGGCTCACTTGCGCGTATCCCGGCGGAGTTCCAAGAATTTTACCACCACTCACATATGGTTCATTCAGAGATATAATTTCATAGCCGGCAGACGAAACGTCCTGTGTAAGTTGGTTCGCCACAGCCATGGCGTGATGACAATTAAGATGAGCGAATTTCGGTGGATTACTCCCCATTATTGCTCTTTCTCAATCGTTCAACCTCCAACTTGTGGATATGAAACTCTTTCGAGTCTGCGGAGTGGTTAGTTGGTAAACTCTTATATCTCCCGGTCTCTGTCGGTTTTTCAAACTGCAATTCGGGCAACACGTGTGAGCGGTGCACGGAATTACGTGGTCAGTGTCGCCGCAATTCCCGCAGATTTGCGAGCCGCGGCATACTGTCTGTGTGTGACCGTACCTCCAACACTTATAGAAGACAAAAGGCAGCATATTAGGTCGGAAATCCACTTGGCGTCAACCCACATTTAGTCGACGTATCCCAGCGAGCCGATCGAATGTACTCTCATCCATCACCAACACCACATTGCATCGTCTCTCACCCACGAACGAAGTTCGGAGTTCGAGGGAGGCCTTGATCAGGACCTTATTCTGTTCTCGGAGCGCAGTGATAACGTCGGTGTCTGATAGATTTGAGTCTACTCCGCAGAGAACTGTCTCTGGAGTTCGACGTCGCGGTCTCATGACTAGGAGATCATTCGTCAGCTCCGCCGATTCCATCGCAGCCTCAAGTTTTCAAAGGTCCTCGGAATTGTTCACCAGGAAGAGCACCCCCCCCCCCCCGGAGATGTTTCGAGTCCCTTGAATCGCTATTTTGGCCTGGACGGGGTTGATTTTACTGACTACTAACTTGTATGTTTCATCAGAGGAAGATTCGGTATGCGTCCTGTCCCTTCGGACGTACTATGAGGGCTATTTCCTCTTTCGGGGGAGGCCTAGTATTGGACTTGGCACCACCACCCCATCGGCCTGGCCGTTGTTCTTCTCAGACCCGTGCCGGGCGGAGTCATGTGGAGTTTTCCTTTCAGCCTCGTGCCGTCTTTCGGGTTACCCTTCAATTTCTCCATCCTCCGCACCCTCCTCCTCATACTCTTTGGGATCAGGACCGCTTCACCTGGATCAGCTTCGAGGTCGCCTTCAATAGGTTTCTTTCTCAGTTTCACTAGCGGAGATTCCTCCTTCTTTGGGTTTCCTTTACTCCTCTGCTGAAAGTTGTCTTTGGTAGGCTTCGCGTCCGGTTTCACTAGTCGGTGCTTGTCCTTCCTCCGACTACCCCCAGACTTCTTGGTTAGGGCGTTGGTCTGTTTGGTTTCCGGGTAATTGGCCCTGCTACTTCCACTTTGACTTTCTTTCCGAGGAGTCCGTTACGAGTGCTTTGGCGCAACTACTTCAACCACAGTTGGATCGTCGCCTCCCGAGCCATTCTCTTTCGACCGCGCGGGCTGTCGCAGGTCGGCCTGGTCACCCTTTGGCTGCTTTGTCTTGCACTTTCGATTCCGGCGTCTCTTACGTGGAGCTCTCCGAGTTCTCCGGTCGGCTCAACATCGTACAATTCCCCTTCCTCTCCGTCGCCTCCCGCGCTAGCCTCCTCCGTTTGACCTGGCTTATGCGTTTCAGCCAGTCCTTCCTTCGAATCTGAAACCCTGCTCCTCGGGTTCGACCTATCCCCTTCCGGAACAGGCACAGGCTTCTTCTTACTCCCATTTTCAAGGGATTTCGAAGTTGCTTTCCACCTTCAGTCTTCAGTCTGGACCGCCTTACTTTTCAACTTGCTGATCCGACGGGACGTCGAATTCTCCACATTATCGCCAAGTTTTGATCCCACCTCGTTCCGACCGATAGACGAGAGAAGTTTTTTAGAGAATAGGGTGTGTTTCCTACTCCAACCTCCCTACAGACTACCGGCTGTTCTCCCGTCTGCGAGGCTTTCCCGTGCAAGAGACAGAGCCAGAGAGCCTTGTCACAAAGTCCATGGCGGGCAAGTAATTTCGCCGTACTCCTCTTTCTTCGCAACCATGTCCCGCTCGAGTATTTTGAGGAATTTCGCACCAAAAGAATGCGTGTCCTCGACGAAAACAGCCGAGAATCTCCACCATCTACGCAAGGGAGATATGGGCGGAGTTCGGACTGATCTCGATTTTAACCTCCGCATCCGTATGTCTATCCTTAAATGGAGAATCATCATTTGGGGGAAGGGCGGGTTCAAACTCGGGGATTGGCTTTCACTGGCCTCCTCCGGCTCGACTCACCTCCACTGCGTTCGATAGTAGTTGTGTTATCTTTTAACACTACTTATCCCAGATTCTCCTCCGGGCTCTTGGCCAGGCTTCCCTCCTCAGCCTGCCGGGGCCGCATCGCGACGAGCTGTCCTGGAGGAGGAGGACTTCCCGCCCTGAGAAGGGCGCTTTGCAAATTAATATTTGCGTCGTCAGCCATCCTCTTTATGAGCAGAATTTGATAATGCAGTAAATGAAATAGTTGAAAGTTTCTCGAAAACGCAAGAACTGCGTGAAAGACTTGTCCTTTGATATACTCTAGGATTTTGCCAAAGTCTCAATCTCTCATATATAACTTTCTAGAATGCCCCTGGACCGCAAGTTTGCTCTAAGCTGGGTGCGGTCCCAAACACCCGGTATATGGATAGATATTATGATAGCCGAAATGACGTAATTTTCAGAATTTTTTTAATTGTGCATATCAAACTAAGATCTTTAAATTAATAGTACGGACTTCAGTATTTTTACGCGCATAAATAAAGGCCAGTGAATATGACGTACGTCATATTGACAGAATCGTGCTAAAATATTACCGTTTTATAAAGACCCTATAGCGCAATTGGGAGTTCCAAACAAACCACATCTATGCATGGCTGTTGCTACAATTTTCCTAATGGTAACTCCTATACACGATGGAAAACCTACCCAGAAATCGGTTGTTTGTTTGTTTGAAACAATTCTACCGAGTGCCATCACATTTTTGGAATCTATATATGAGAATGAATCCTTTCTTTCAAATATGACATCATTTTTACCATCAGAACCACTCATCCCTTCCGAGATTAAGAAATTGATTTAAAATTCCTGAGGTTCATTAAATATTTATTATAATTAATTGGAAATTATTCGATTTTCAGAAATATTTTATTTTGTGGATACAAGAATCTTTAAATAAATAGCAAGTATCTATGCCAGGATTACGAAGTCTATTTAGGTGCAGGAATAAGGGTAAGTGAATATGACGTCATAACTGACACAATTATAGTAAAATATTTTATATTCATGGATAAAAATGCATCTTTTCTTTTTCAAATGACGTTATTTTCTTCATCGGAAATATTTCGCTTTACATATTACTTACTATGATAAGTTATTTACTGTTATTTTATTTACACAGATTACTTAATATTATTTCTCAATAAATAATCCATGTCCTATAATTCCACGATTAGTGCATAATTAAACGTAATCATTTTAATATGTTTACATTTTATGAAAACCATTAAAATTTTTCTTTTAAATTTGATGCGTTTCATGGGTGAAATCATGCATCTGATTGGTGGGGTGGAATGTAATGTAATAAGACAGATTAATTTTATGTTACTATAGTTGTTGCCAAACGGCAAGCTACAAATTCAATAATAAATCGCATCACGTAAGGGAAATATAGATATAGATACTATATTTATGACTATAATGATATCTTTTACTTGAAATCGATTTTAAAATCAACATGCCCATGGATAATACAATTTATTTACTCGATAAATTTAAGCTAACTTCCACAAAATTAAATTTTAATTTCTGCGCGTCTAACACACACGTGAATCTATTTATTTCCATTTCTTAGTTCATCGAAATGCTTTAATTTCAAACTGACAGAATGTTAAATAGCCTTATCAAATCTAAAATAGAAGTAAAAACATTGGTTGAATATTTGTATTAAGTGTTTGTTTCTAGAAAGATCTTGGCAAAATGTCTCTGATTAATATATAAAGAAAACAAGAGTCTGCAATTGGAAAATCCTATCAAATCACTCGCATTTCTTAGTACTCATATCACATCGCAATAGTTAGGAAAAATTGAAGAAATTCTACGTGTTTCTGAGCTGCAAAGAAAGAAATTGTTCAGGGAAAAAAAAATGTGGAATTCTGAAAGCAACCCAGAGGATAGATTACCCTTACTTTCCCCTGACAAGAAAAAAGAATCTGATAGCAGCTCATCCGAAAGCAGCTCTTATTCTGAAAGATCAGAAAGCTCATCTACCTCAGAAACACTAAGCAGCTCTAGCTACGAGTCATTTTTTGATGATGAAGAAGCGGGAGATGAAGAAGAAATTTTAGGATCTGATGATGATGATGAACAAGAAGATCCAAGTGATTACTGCAAAGGCGGTTATCACCCAGTAGAGATAGGCGACCTCTTTCATAATCGTTATCGTGTTATAAGAAAGCTTGGTTGGGGGCATTTTTCTACAGTCTGGCTTTGTTGGGATTTAGTGAGCGAAAAGTTTGTTGCCTTAAAAGTTGTGAAAAGTGACACCCACTACACAGAAACTGCATTGGACGAGATAAAACTTCTTCAGTGTGCTAGAGATAGCGATCCCAGTGACTGTTTCAGAGAAAAAGTTGTGCAGTTGTTTGATGACTTCAAGATATCTGGTGTTAACGGGACTCATGTGTGTATGGTTTTTGAAGTCTTGGGACACAATTTGCTTAAGTTAATTACCCATTCTAAATATCAGGGCATCCCTTTGGCTAATGTGAAAACGATTATACGTCAAGTTATTCAAGGCTTAGATTACCTACATCGCAAATGCAGAATCATACATACAGACATTAAACCCGAAAATATACTTGTTGCTGTAGATGAAGCTCATATCAGAAAATTAGCTTATGAAGTAAGCCAATGGCAGAAAATGAAAGTTCCCCTGCCTTGTTCATCAGTGAGTACAGCTCCTAAAGAGTTTCAAGGTCCTAATTCTAATAAGGAGTCTGAAGTATTATTTGAAGAAAACGGTAGATGTAATGATAGTTCGGGTGATTACTGTGACAAAAATCCTGATGAAAGTAGTACACTCACGCCATTACCTTCCCAAAAAGCCGAAGAATCTGAAATAAGACCAAGTGGATTTTTCCAAGAAACTGATGAGCCTTTAGACTGTAAATCTGATCCAGTACATGAAGTATGCGACGTATCAGTGAAGATAGCTGATTTAGGAAATGCCTGCTGGATTCATCACCATTTTACTGAAGATATTCAGACAAGACAGTACAGAAGCTTAGAAGTATTACTAGGTGCAAACTACGGACCTCCTGCTGATATATGGAGTACGGCCTGCATGGCCTTTGAACTAGCCACCGGCGATTATTTATTCAAACCTCACTCTCATGAAGACTATTCAAGAGACGAAGATCACCTAGCTCACATAACCGAGCTTCTTGGCGACATACCAAAGCATATTGCTTTTTCAGGCAGATATTCAAAGGCATACTTCAAGAAAACAGGTAAACTACGCCACATAAAACAATTGTATCCCTGGCGATTGTATGATGTGCTAACAGAAAAATATCAATGGGATCCTGCTGAAGTTCGTGCTTTTACTGAGTTTTTAATTCCAATGTTGGCCTTTGATCCGAATGAGCGCGCAAAAGCTGTTGATCTCTTAAATCACCCTTGGTTAACTTAGTGACTTCCAAAAAACTTTCAGCTCATTTCGCCGCTAAATTTCGAAGCTACAGCTATTCTTGGCATTCAAAATCAACTGAAATGTTTTGCACTTTTAATTTGTCATAGATATTTCATAAAATAAGAAAAATTGTAAATAAAAGTAACCAGATCTCAAATATTTTTTTTCTTTTCTTGAATTTTACTACTACGTTTTATGTATCACAATTTAGAATAGTAACCCTTTCATAAAATGAGTTTATGGGAACATAATATTGAATATGGGGTGGGGGGGGGGTGTTTTAATTTACGTGTATAATAAATATGGGCACAGATGTCAAATACGTTGGCGCGAATTTTTTTCTGACACCCACCAATGTCATATACGCATCGGGGTACTTAACTAGCACCAAAATGTCGTTATTTTGCTTGATATGGTAACCCGGATGTTGTTTATTTATTAATAAATTCTTTATTTTCTTTTTCAAAATTATATAAATTGTTCTGTTCGGCACAGATGTGGCGATTTTTTTCCATTGCCAATTTGGCGAAAACATCAACGGCATAAATAACATCATCCAGGTTTCCATATCAAGCAAAATAACGACACTTTGGCACCAGTTAAGTACCCGTTGCGCATATGACATTGGCGTCAGAAAAAAATCGCGCCAATCGTATATGACATCTGTGCTGAACAGAACAATTATATAATTTTGAAAAAGAAAATAAAAGAATTTCTTGTGTGTGTAAAGAATTATTTGGGTACTTGTTAGTTATCCCGTCGACCAATGTCGCCAAGTTATATAAATCGCCAAACCACTCTCAAATTATACAAATTGACGTAATTTTTATTTTAAATAATAAATTAGTATAACATTAGGCACAGATGTCATATACGCCCACCCCATATTGGCGCGATTTTGTTCGGACGCCAATGTCCCATACACACGAGGTACTTAACTGTCGTTATTTTGCTTGATATGGTAACCCGTATGTTGTTGTTTATGTATACCATTTTTCGCCGAATTGGCGAGGGAGAAAAATCGCGCCAATATGGAGAGTATATGACATCTGTGCCTAACATTAATAAAAATACAAATAAAATGTCGAAATAAAAATCACTTGATGACGTAAACACGTGTTGTCAAGTGAATGTGACATTTACGATCAACCATTATTGGCATTTAATCTTACAATTTGGCGACAGTAATTTGGTCGACGGTAATAACTACGATACTAACGGTGGATAACTAACAAGTACCAAGAATTTCGTACTTTGAATACGTGAAATTTTTTCACATTGCTAAGCGTAAACCAAGAGAGTTAGCAATGTGGAAAAATTTTACGTATTTAATATTCAATAATAATTTCAAGCGAAATTTCACTCTTGAAAATTAATTAAAATTATACTTAATGCTTTTGTACTTTTATATAAGCCGGGCGCCAATATGACAATGGTACCTCCTTTCCCTCTTTCCACTATAGTAGCTTTTGTTTTTCGCGTGTGTAAATTAGAAACGATACTTTGATGTTGAAACAAAATGTTTTGGTTTATGGTATTATTACTATTATTATTTTGTATTTTAAGTTATATGAGTGAAATACGCGTATTTTAAATTAAAGCATAGCGAGCAGAAGGTGAGCGAAGTTTCTAAGTATCAGCTCCAACCTGGACAATAAAATGAACACGATTTCTCAATAACGGCTGGATTCAATTATAATGTAACTTATCACAGACGTAGATCTCAGTAAGACGGAAGTAATAATGTGGTCGGATTTTTGAAATTCGATCTGTGCGCTGAATATTTAAAAGCGAAAGTTCTAATATAAACCCTATGTGCAGTAATCTCCCGTAATCCGGCTAGGCATTGTCGTGGTGTGTGTTGACGTCAGTCGGTCCTACCCCCCTTCCCCCAACAATGAATAAGTTAGTGAACGAAATGGAAAATATTTCTCCCATTGCTGATAAATTATTAAGTGGTTATGTTATAAGTCTAATATTGAAGCGCAGCGAGCCGAAGGTAAGCGAAGTTTCTTATGTATCAACTTCAATCTGACAATGAAATGAACGTGATTTCTTAGCAATAACTCGATGAATTACAATGTAACTTACCATAAGCATAGATCTTAGACACAGATAATAATTTAGCACGATTTTTGAAATTCGATCTGTGGCCAGAGTAACAAAAGGGCAAAGTTCTAATGCAAACCCTATGTGCAACAATCTTCCGTAATCGGATTAGGCGTCGGTCGTGATGTATAGAGACATGGTACCTTCTCCCGACTACCACCGAAAACAATGAATAAGTTCGCAGCCATCTCCGACTTCGACTTCGAAAACTATTTGAATCGAGGCTCCTGTGGGCAACCCCACGCATCCCCGGGATCAGGATAAGTGAAGAATGACTGGACAGTTCTGAAGACATGAAGTGAATGAAGATCATGGCCGAAGGTTGAAAAAGCAAGGCCGATTTCCCATTGGTTGAAGCCTAGACTTCGCCCTCTGGTGGTCGGACCATGCAAAGCTCTGGCGATGGAAGCGCTCAGAAAACCGCATAAACAAAACAAGGCCCAATTCAGGTCCATACATTTTTACATAATAATAAATAATAACCATTACAATTTAAAAAGATTTACGATGTTAAGAAAAGAGAAAATAGTCTATTTACAGAGAGATTTGCAGTATTTACACTAACAAATTTTCCAAAAAGAGACTAAACTTTATCCTGGGGGAGTTTTGAAATCTCATCCATGAAAGTAAGTCTTTTTCTCCCAGTATCAGTTTGTTTTACAATTTCGTTATAAATTTTATCAATAAATTCATAAAGTTTAGAAAAGGATTCAATTTTAAGTTCGGTCTTAATTTTTTCAATAGTTTCTGCAATCTTAATGAATCCCGTATTAAATTCCTCCAACTGATACATCTGACCCGGTTGCGGTGGCGCCATCTTGGGGTCGGATTGAGAAATTTTCTTTTTTGGGGCTGATTTAACAGGATTTACGAATTTAGGTTTAATTACATTGTTTTTAAGCGAATCTGCATAAGATTTACGAAATTGCGGTTTTAATGGGAAGTTCTTACATCCCTTAAAAGAGCTCGGATGATTCGACCCGCAGTTACAGCAGGTCGGCGGTGGTTTTTCCTTATTTTCATCGTTCTCTTTCGAACTGCTAGTTTTACTCGGGCAATCCAATCTTCTATGAATTTCCCCGCACCCAACATATTTTTGATCCATAAAGCAGTAGGTGCTAATGTGGAAAAAGCCTTGGCAATTCCAGCATTGCACTGCTTTATGGGTTACCCTATAATTCTCAACTTCAATGCAAATTTTGAATAAGTCCCTAACTTCAAGAAAAGTTTTCGATTTTTCATTTTTTACAAGATGAATTAAAAAGAGAGGGAGGGCCCTCTTGTCTACTCTACTAGTCATTTGCACGACTTTGACAGTTTCGAATCCTTTATCCACGATTTCTTGTTCGATATCGGCAATTTTGCAAGTTTTGGGGAGCGCCCTGATGACAAATTTAAGAGGGGCGATGGTGTCTGGCACCACATAAAATTGGTAATTTTTCTCATTAAGATAATTTATAAGTTTATCTTTAGTGGCTAAGTCTTTTGGAATAATTTTAAGATCATTACCTATAATTTTTATTATAAAATTTGGGTCACAATCCTGTTGAACCATAGCGGCAAAAATAACAACTTACTGGATGTTTTTGACGATTATAGGTTTGGGTGAATTAATTTTATTTTCAGAATTTGTAAGTTCTTTAGTTTTTGGGTTGTTACTTTGATTTTCAGTTAATTTGGAGTAAGCTTCGATGTTTTCTTTAGGATTTATTGGACTTTCGTCAAAAAATTCCATTTCTGAGATCGTTTCAGTATTGGAGATTTCGGATTGGTCCTCGCTGATGACGTCATCAGTCGACAGTTTAATATTGAAGTCAGCTTCGTTGCTGTCACTTTTCGGTTTTTTGGAGCAAGGTGCAACTACATCAGCTGTATCATACTCATTTTTACTATCTAATTTACGAGAATTTTTTGCATAGTAAAGCCTAAGGGCAGTATTACGGTTCTCAATATCAGCTTTTTTGCGATCGATCCATCTGCCACCATACATGACTAAGTAGTGAATATCCGAGAAATTACCGTCCTTATCAATATCTTCTAACTCATAATCGGGCACTTCGGAGATATATTTTCCCTCCTTAATAAGTTTAAGTGCTAAATCACTTTTCGGTGGAATAGGTTCCATATTAAATTTAAATTTGAGCAGGCCATCGCTATTAGAGCTAAGTGAAGATATATTACCTTCGGCCGGCTGCTGGTTGGTCTCCATAGCAGACATGTTAGGCATCGAAGAGAATTCTTCGCTCATCGATATACCATTACTGGCATACGTAGCTCTGACAAGAGCTTTTCACGATATATCGGTACGGTGTCAGGCACTGGAAGGGGATGTCTCGGCTGGAGTTGACACACTCGCTCTCAGCCATCTCCGCTCTTTCATGACTTTTACTAAAGGAAAATAGCTTTGAAATTTTTTTGGTGGGATATTCAGTAGTTCGACTAGGTATTGCTGCAGTGTATACAGGCGTCGGTCATTGTTCGGAATGATATAAATAATTTAGGATTGAATTTTTATTGTAGGATTTATTTTCGCACTTCTTTGTTATAGCAACCTCCGAGAGGCGGTAATGTACTGCCAAGTTAGGTTGCAAAATCGCGTCACATGGTCATTCCTAAAGAAACATTACACATTGATGTTATCGACATATTGCTTTTTTATTTTGATTTTCCAGAACATATTATTTCGTGTGTGTTTTTTTGGTACAGATGTCATATTCGCCCCATATTGGCGCGATTTTTTTCGGTTGCCAATTTGGCGAAAACATCAACAGCATAAACAACATAATCCGGGTTACCACATCAAGCAAAATAACGACACTTTGGCGCAAGTTAAGTACCTGTTGCCTATATGATATTGGCGACAGAAAAGAATCGCGCCAATATGGGGCGAATATGACATTGTACCGTTTTTTTAAACCACATGTTGTATTTTTTTATGAATATGAAAACAATCTTTGTTTTATCCAGTACTTTGATGGATGCAATTTCACTTTTTTTTTTTTTCAAAAGAGGGGGCTTTTACACAACAAGCAACTATGCGAAAATAACCATGATATGAAACTGTATGTTATACTAATGATGAAACTATATGGAGATGCAACGTAAAAAGTTGTAAAAAAAAGAAGAGGCTTTTGTATTACAAATTGATTTAGTACTTCGAGATTATCGTTCGAGTGCAGCTACCGTTCGTAAATGCTTAAAGGTGTCTAAGGCAGAATGTATCGGAAGTGCTCCGCACTTGCCGGAGACAATCGAAAGCCAAGTTGAGTGAGCCAAACCTCGTAGTAATTAAGATCATAGAATCCGAAAAAACGAATGCACCATTAATGTTCGAAAATGTTGGTAACGAAGTCTAAGATAATCTTTCATAATAGAGAAAGTTGAAATTGTGCCCTTAGAACCCGAGGAAAGAATACGCCCCCAAGCGGTGGCAAATGCCCCCCGCAGTCCTTGTAAATTTCACGGATTACTTTTAACATTAAAGGATATTTAATAAATGGATGAAATAGCTTATTTAAAGTAACGCGATTTTTAATTTACGGCCTTTGTGAGTAAACATAAGTTATTGTCGAAAAAGGAGAATAATATTCGAAAATGTGGTACCCGAGCATAAAGAAGGACCGGACCCTGAAGGCCAGGGTCTTAACTGGAATGTATATAAGTAGTAGGAAATGGAGAGTTCACCGACAACAGGCGCAATTGCGCATTCCGCAATCAGCGTGCGATCGATGATCATACTCATCTTTCTCTCAATCATGACAGTTATTAATATTATGTTGCTGCTCCGTTTAACACTTTGCTAGAATGTTGTATGAATATCAAGAATTAAAATATCAAAATGGTTTCGTTTAGAAACACTTGTTTATTTATAACATGCTGTTATTTTCTCTAAAATTTACTTGAAAAGATGTGTGTATACGAATACGTTTTTAATAAATATACATGTTTTCCACGATATTAAGAATAAGTGTTCAAAAAAATACGTGTCTAAGGAAGTATATGTGTTATAAGGTATATATAACTATATATATCCCATTCTATATGTTTGAATGAATCTAAGCATATTTAAAAAAAGTGTGTATTAAGATAAAAATGTTTAATTAAAAGCACTTATCCGTGTCTACACATATCTATATCCATAAAGTTAACTGCTTATATATAGGTTCTTGTGTAAAAATATATATGTATAAAGTTTACTAGTTTAAAAAAAATTGCAAAAAGTTTTACACAGGTAATAAGAATAATAATAAAAAAAGTTTGACAAAGGTTTAACAAAGTAAAAAAAAACTTTTAATAAATTTAAAAAAAAAAGTTTTAACAAATTAAAAAAAAGTTTTAGCAAAAAAAAAGTTTTAACAAATTTAAAAAAAAAAAAAGTTTTACAAAAAGTTTTAACAAATGAAAAAAAAATAGTTTTACAAAAAAAAATTTAAATGTGTTTTTAAAAAATTCTGAAAGAATAAAAAAGTTTTACAAAATTAAAAAAAAGTTTTAAATATGTTTTTAAAAAATTCTGGAAGATTAGAAAAACTATACATTAAGCAAAATTATTTACAATGAGCATAGCTATATACATATATATATATATATTGTATATGTGTGTATATGTATATCTGTGTATATGTTTGAATATACGTGTTACACATATCTAACAATATGTTAGGAAGGTTTGTGTAGAAGTTATAAATAAGCACTCATATAAAAAATCAATATTTTTTTATTTTAACAAAGCAATTTACAGAAAGTATATTTACAAAAAGATATATTTACATAAAAAATTTTCTTGATAATTCTACATCATATTAACAATTTTCATCACTGATACAATCTTGATTAATTTTATAATGTCCATAGGCAAAACTTGATATTCCATCATCTAGCAAGTAACGCTTATCATCAAAAGGATTTAAGCTAATTTTATTCTGTATTAATATATATAGGTGATGGTTATCTTGAGCGATCCTTGTCTGCTTCTCCATGCTAGTTTTCACCTGTTGTAGGCATTCTAAATAATCTTGATGCTTGATTTTCAGTCGAACAACATGTGTAGACACACCCTTCGCCCGCTTCTTTTCTTCACTCGAAGATTTCAGGGAGTACATTTTGGATTTTAGACCAACGAACTCAAGGGCTAAATCTCCATTGAGCTCATCCTTGAACTTGCCAATCACCTTCTTATTGATATCCGAGTAGAGTGAATGATGCTTTGGATAGTCTGAGAAATCAAATAACCCTGCATTATGTTCCATAACATCAAAAATATTTTTTGTTTTAATATGGTAGCACAGTGAGTCCGTATCTGTGAATAATAGCTTTGCATCATCTTCAAATGTTTTCTTTATAAAATTATAGTGAAAATCATACATTAAGAGCTTCGAAAGCTCCAAAATGCAGAAGCCAACATAAATCGACCGATTCATCAAAATAGTAGTTTTAAGCCTTTCTACGGCACTCAGGTCTTCGTTATATGTTTTGAATGCTTTGAATGTCGGCGAGGCAACCAATTTCTTTGCTCTTTTTTCATTATTGCAAAGCACAATATTCCGCCTCTTTCTTAAATTTTCCATGGTTTTTCCGAATACAGAGTTGTTCATTGATTTAAAAAACTCTTTTTCAGAAGAGGATTTTGCTTTCTTTCTTTTCTCTGTATTAAAATTAATATAGCTCTGCAGCCAGGGTGCCTGTTTGAATTGAAGAGCTTTATGCACAGCTGTCAGTTTTAATCCAAGTTGCAAATAATATTTCAGATTTCGGTAATGAGTGACATAATTCTGCTTATCTTGAAGATTTGGGATAAGTTTAGGAGTGCCTTTAAATTTTTTATTTCCAAGCATCCTCTTCGCAGTAGGTGACAACATCTCTTCATTCACAGTCAGGCGTTCCGGGGCCAGCGGATATTTGTTATGAAATTTATGAAGCTTCTTAGGGTATTTAAGGTCCACCTCTAAAATATATCCAATTTCAGAATCATCAGATAGAGAAAGAATCCACTCTTCTGTAATATTACTTGTCACACTCCAATGAAACCCTCCGTATGGTAGATATTGGGACATAGCCCATCCATAAAGATTGTTCGCATCCCAATCCATGATGAAGCTGGGTGCTTCATTTTACCTAAAATCGGGCGTATTGGGGATGTTCGCTAAGGCGTGTCTATGACTAATCATACTGATACCACCACGTATTCCATTTTCAATCATTAACAACATATCAATATCCGTTAACAATTCTAGAGGTGTTTCAGACATTTTCAAGGATGCTTGCCATGCGAGTGAAGGTCCTGTATATAAATGACAAGGATCGATATAATAATACTGTTGGCACAGTTTACGAAAATTTTGGAAAACATCAGCTAGTAATAAAATATCTGTTTTTACATACAGATCGTGATATTCACCTAGATTCCGAATATCAAAGGTTTTCCACACGTTCAAGGCATGTTGATAGTCTTCATCTTTAATAGCTTCATCTGTGAGACTGTTATAAAATGCTGCAGGCGGGGGTAGTTCCTTTTCATCGAATTTTTCAAAAGAGGTGAAGTAGTCATAAGGGTATACCCCTTTTCTTGTAAGCATATGCAAATTAGTATTTTCAGGGAAATTTTCTTCAAGTATGGTGAATTGCTCAGGATTAAGATTTTTAACAAGCTTTTCTAGGGAGTGAGTCAAAAACTGGAATGAATCTAAAAAGATCCTCTGTATAGGACTTGTTGGCTTTCTTAACTTGAAGGTTATATAATTTTCCATAGAGGAAGCAATCACATCAATTTCATGATCTTTAAATTTACCAATCTTACTCATTAGATGATGCCCATCATAGTTTTTTAGATTATGGAATATAACAGGAATTGTTTTACATTGTTTGTAGTTTAGATTGCAGCTTGCATGGGCAGCTCCTCTGTATGCACCCGTCACGTGGTCATGGTCACGAACACGTTCTTCACATAATGCTTGCTTACAAATAAAACAAAATTCCGCTTCCTGAAAAGCTTTTTCTTGTGCAGGTGAAAGCTTCATAGGTTCGATATTTAATAACTTTCGTCCTAATACATCTTCAATCTTCAGCATCTGTTTTAAAAAATGGTCTACACAGTCTTTGCCATGATAAACTTTCGCTCTCCAGACACATCTCCCATTAGGTCCGACAACAACATAAGCATACCCACATGGAAAATGATAAGTTGTTTTTTCAGTATAGGATGGTGTGGTAGAGGGTGCAGTCGGCGCAATAGGTATAAGAAGACTCTCAAAGTCAGCATACACAACATACGGTATGGTGTGCTGTAGATGTATTCCAGTGAAAGACAATATATTCTCGCCTTCTTTCGGCAAGTGTATCCTTTGTGCAGTATGTCGAGAACAATATTTGATATGCTTATCCAATCGGTCTTGACTTGAAAACCGGTGTAAACATCGATAGCAGTAAAATACAACTCCATTATGATGTGTCAGATCCCCTAAAAGTCTTGAGAAGCTTCTAATTAGGCAATAGTGTTGCTTTTCACCATCACTAACTAATAATAAGTTGATAACATCAAGATTTTGTTTCTCTGATATATACAGTGGACAAACTTCATCCTCTTCATATCCAAACACATTAATCCGTAAATTGTTGAGTTGTTCGATAATAGGTATCTTCTGAAGAGAAACAGGGCATTCAACATTACCAAGCTGGATATCACTCTCGTAAGGGGTATAATGAGAAACACGTTCAGGATGTTTTGAACAATGTAAATTCAGCTTAAATGCCAAAAGACACCACACTAAGCACTTGCAGGGTGTCTACAGAAATTGTAAAAAAAAGTTCCCTGATTTTTCCATGATTTCCCTGACTATCTTTACCAAATTTCCTCGATTTCCATTTTTAACAATACACATACGGTATTTTTCCATGCATGCTGATTTCTCATATAACACACTTATCCAGCTTGCTAATATCTCATTTGGGAGAAAAAACATAAAAATTGCCTAATATTGGTTGACAGTTTTATAAACCCAAACTCAAAATTTAGTCCAATAACTTCATATAGTAACCAATGGATATACAGTGACCAAAAAATTTCCTCATTTTCTGAAAAATGTTCAATTCTAAGACTTATCTACATCTGACGGGATAACTAATTGGATTCAGCTGGCCACCTGGGTCAGGTTATGCTAATGTATCATTTAAAATTCTTAAAAATGGGTAAATTGCCTTCAATATAAGCGAAATGAGGACATTTGATCACTTAATTTGCATTAAATATCAGAAACTCATACCATGTGCATATTTTTTTAAATATTGGGAAAGACTAATCAGCATTTGAAAAAATATGGTACATAAAATAGACGAATCAGTCTCATTGGCAAGGTGAAAATGCAAATGTTTTTGCATATAAACAAATTTCCCTGATTTTTGAGTATTTTTACAAAGTTCCCTGACTTTTCCCCGATTTTTCCAGATTAATAAACCTCCCTGATTTTTCCATGATTCCCTGATTTCCAGATTCTGTAGACGCCCTGACTTGTTATCTTCGTTTTGAATATTCAACACTGCTTTTTTATCATTCAATTTCTTAGGTAAAGCAATATATGAACTTGCAGCAAGAGGATGATATTTAGCAATCTTGAGTTCTAAATGCTGAATGTTTCTAAGCTCTTTGCACAAATTCTTCAAAGGATTTTAATATTTTGGAGAATCCTTCTTCAATGTGTTGTGTAATAGTTTCTTCAGTAAGTTCTGTAAAACATTGACATCGAAAATAGGATTGAATCTCTTCCATCTCCTCATTATCAGTCATACGTTCAAGTGTTATTTTTTCCACCATATACCATTTAATAGCACCTTTAGTCTGAACTTCATCTGTTAAACGCTCTTGAATTTCAGCTTGTAAGTGGGTATGAAACACAGTTAAATCACTTTCTTCATGTCCATCAGGAAAAAGCATGGTAGTTTTAAACACATTAAATTAAGCACATCCGATTGATTCTGCTTCAGTTTTTTAGACTTTACATTAGATGAAATCCTTTTCCGTTTCACACTCACAAGAGGTACACGGGAGTGTTGGGTGCGTATATGCTGTTTCAACTCATAATTTCGTCCAAACATTTTATCACATTCACGGCAAGAGAATTTCGAACTTTCATGTGATCTTATATGTTGTGTCAAATTGTCCTTTCGCTTAAAAACTTGATCACATGTGTTGCACTTAAATGTAGATCTTTCATTGTGAAATTTCAAATGTCTTCTCAAATCAGATCTGCGACTAAAAGACTTCTGACATACTTCACACGTATACACCTTATCATTAAAGTGTATCTTCATATGTTGATTCAGGTTAGAAATAGTTGAAAACATCACATCACAAGTTGAACATGCAAACATCTTCTTGTCAACAGTTAAAGTCATGAAAGGTTCTTCAGATGTTATATCAACATCCAGAGAATTAGACGATTGATTGTTCTTCGATGAAAAAGCTTGAGAATGATCATCACGCTTAAAAGTTGTTGCTTCATCATTGATATGAGTCTTAGAATGTCTTTTCAAATCGGATCTACGGCTAAAAGACTTCTGACATACTTCACATTTGAAAAACTTTCCACCTGAATGTATCTTCAAATGCTGATTCAGGTTAGAAATAGTTGAAAATGTCTTATTACAACTAAGACAAGTAAAATTCTTCTTCACAGGCACAGAACTTTCCAAAGGCATGGCTTCGTCCAAAGGCATAACAGCATCCATGATAAATTAATAAGAAAAAAGATTTAACTCCTAACGGAAAACAACAATCTTCACGAATAAATTACTGGAAAAGCAGGGAGCACTGAAATACACGTCTGATCGCTAGTAGAACAAATCATCAAATGATGCAGATCAAAAATTTCACCGCTATTTATACTCCACAGGTGTTCACCCCGAGGCAACAAAAGTTGCCGACACTTTCCACATCAACAAACACAAATTGTTTTACCATCAAATCGGTTCTAAGAGTCGTGATTCGTTCGAAACATCGTATCTGGTTTGCAACCACCGATTGCTCAATGATTTCCGAAGCCAATCGATATTCTTAACATCGACCAGTGATTGGTTCTTGAACTCAATCGTTAAAACTAAATAAAAATCAAGGTTCTAAAGACAATCACCAACCAGTCATTGCTTTTCAAACTCAAGTATCATCACAGTAGCAAGTCAAGACTGATTATCTTGGAATCTACAAATTAAAAAATTATTTTAATTTAGGAAATCCATTTCATTAAAAAATTATCTTCATTTAACAACAGATTTGTTCTAATTTTCTCTCGCGGTTTGACGAGAACCAGATGAAAGATTGAGAAGAACACCAACTAGCCGAAAAAAAAAAAAACTTATCGACGACAAACATTTAAATACGCAACATTCATTAAAACATTTAAAAAAAGACTAATTTTATAAATTATCATGTACAACTACTCGCTAAAAATATTATTATTAAAAAAGTCTCTATCAAAATCATGTTTACATAATTAAAAACGAGCGATTAAAAAGAAAATGTTCAATCCCCTTCAGAAGATTACTTTCAAAATCATCGAGCCCAAATACATTCTAGCAAGTTCGAACAACTTCATACAAGCAACAAAACTGCTGACTAAGCTCACTAATAACAAATCACATGACTGCTAATCACCAATCAGAGATGAGGATGATAACATCTTATGACAATACCTCTACCCAGCGTAATATCCTCCCCCTGTGAACAGGGAGCATGTCGAAGCATGTACCGTCTTGCTGGCGCCAGATGATTGACAGGTGGGTGGGGGAATGTCTGCAATGCAGACACAGCGGTGCCCACCTGCTCCTGACACAGGTCATGTGATCTGCTTAGCCAATCAAAAGCGTGTAGGGGGGGCTCCCGTCGCCTTCGTGCATAAGGTCATAACCGGTTTTATGCTGAATCATACGCCATTTCTTCGGAGGTTGTGGATGGGAACGGACGTACAAAGACGATGCTCTGCGGTAAGTAGTTTTTAAATGTCTAGGTTAAGGATTGTTTTAAGAAACTTTGCTTTTGCATGTTATTTCAAACTACATTTTCAAATAACAAGTGTCTTTAATCACTTTTTAGAAGAATAAGTTTAACTTTCTCATAAAAAGTACTACCACAAAAACTTTTAAGGAATGTCTTTTAAAGACTATCTTGTTAATTAAAGTTCAAATTCAATAAAAATTTTAAAATAATGATTATATCCTAATATATGAACTAATCTCTAATTAAGCAATCTCTCTTCCACAACAAAAACATCTACTTCAAATTTTAAAGTCTAGCTAAAAAAAAAATACAATCATCACGTTAAAGAACTCGGTGAAAATTATATAAAACTTAAAACAAGCTCTATTTGAAATATAATATTAATTGTTGTTAACTCAAAAAATCCTATATCAACAAAAATGAACCATTATAAAATTAATAAATCGATCTTACACTTAAAATAGCTACTTCAATTTTTAAGTTTATTTTAGAAAATACAATCATCTTGCTAAAAAACACGTCGCCAATTAAATACAACTGTTTAAACAGACTCATCAGGAAATAAAATATTAATTGTTACTAACTCATTTAAAAACCAAATCTTATGTCAATGAAAGAAATCTAATAATTAATTATTCTCTAATTAATATAAATAATTCAATCTCTAACATAAAGTATCTGCAATTTCAAAGATTATCTTTAAAAAAAACAACCATCTTTGTTAAAGTACACGCCAAAAATTAAATAAAACTGTTAAAACAAAATCATTAAAAATATATGTATATATACATATATATATATTAATTGTTATTTACTCATTAATAAAATTGATCTTACATCAACAAAATCTAAAAAATTAACCATTCTACAATTAATATGATTAACTCAATCAGCTACATTGAAAATACCTACTTCAAATTAAAAAGTCTATCTAAAAAATACATTTATCTTGTTAAAACACAGACATTACACTTGTACTTCAAACAAACAGAGTGCGCAAAAACTCACCACTCCACCCTCAACTCAAACAAGCCTAATACTATGTTCACACTACGATACTTAAGATATCTTAGGCCGCCGAACTCTCTTAATTTTGAGGTGGTACCCTCCCGGAATTGGAAACCTGTTCACATGGAAAAACTCACTTAAGATAACTCAGTGAACGTCACTGTGTTCTTTGCGCATGCGCTTAAGATAAAACCGCCCGCAACACCCAATCAGTTAATGCGAAGCTTTACAGCCAGCGAGAGTGAATGGTCGTGACTGTCTCTAGCCCGAAGAAAGTTGAAACTCTCTCAGAGAGTTTGTGGATCTCCCTCAGAGAGTTCGGAGGTTTAAGAGAGTTCCGATAACGCAGTGTGAACAGGGTGTTAGTCCCATCTCGTATAGTGGCTAGCACGCTGGAGTCCTGTCCGGAAGATAGCAGGATCGAACCCCGTCGTGGGAGAGTCGAAAAATGCTTCTTTTTAACCCAAAGTCAGCAAAAATCTCGATAGATGGCGCCTCTGAAAGAACCTCCATTTTCCTTCTACTAATGCATACCCCCTATTTTCGCCCCATTTTATTTTTAAAGCTTTAAATATTATTTTGCTTCGGGTTTTTTTTTTCTTTCAGAGGCGCCATCTATCGAGATTTTTGCTGACTTTGGGTTAAAAAGAAGCATTTTTCGACTCTCCCACGACGGGGTTCGATCCTGCTATCTTCTGGACAGGACTCCAGCGTGCTAGCCACTATACGAGATGGGACTTAGGCTTGTTTGAGTTGAGGGTGGAGTGGTGAGTTTTTGTGCACTCTGTTTGTTTGAAGTACAAGTGTAGTGTCTGTGTTTTAACAAGATAAATGTATTTTTTAGATAGACTTTTTAATTTGAAGTAGGTATTTTCAATGTAGCTGATTGAGTTAATCATATTAATTGTAGAATGGTTAATTTTTTAGATTTTGTTGATGTAAGATTAATTTTATTAATGAGTAAATAACAATTAATATATATATATATGTATATATACATATATTTTTAATGATTTTGTTTTAACAGTTTTATTTAATTTTTGGCGTGTACTTTAACAAAGATGGTTGTTTTTTTTTAAATATAATCTTTGAAATTGCAGATACTTTATGTTAGAGATTGAATTATTTATATTAATTAGAGAATAATTAATTATTAGATTTCTTTCATTGACATAAGATTTGGTTTTTAAATGAGTTAGTAACAATTAATATTTTATTTCCTGATGAGTCTGTTTAAACAGTTGTATTTAATTGGCGACGTGTTTTTTAGCAAGATGATTGTATTTTCTAAAATAAACTTAAAAATTGAAGTAGCTATTTTAAGTGTAAGATCGATTTATTAATTTTATAATGGTTCATTTTTGTTGATATAGGATTTTTTGAGTTAACAACAATTAATATTATATTTCAAATAGAGCTTGTTTTAAGTTTTATATAATTTTCACCGAGTTCTTTAACGTGATGATTGTATTTTTTTTTTTTAGCTAGACTTTAAAATTTGAAGTAGATATTTTTGTTGTGGAAGAGAGATTCCTTAATTAGAGATTAGTTCATATATTAGGATATAATCATTATTTTAAAATTTTTATTGAATTTGAACTTGAATTAACAAGATTGTCTTTAAAAGACATTCCTTAAAAGTTTTTGTGGTAGTACTTTTTATGAGAAAGTTAAACTTATTCTTCTAAAAAGTGATTAAAGACACTTGTTATTTGAAAATGTAGTTTGAAATAACATGCAAAAGCAAAGTTTCTTAAAACAATCCTTAACCTAGACATTTAAAAACTACTTACCGCAGAGCATCGTCTTTGTACGTCTGTTCCCATCCACAACCTCCGAAGAAATGGCGTATGATTCAGCATAAAACCGGTTATGACCTTATGCACGAAGGCGACGGGAGCCCCCCCTACACGCTTTTGATTGGCTAAGCAGATCACATGACCTGTGTCAGGAGCAGGTGGGCACCGCTGTGTCTGCATTCCAGACATTCCCCCACCCACCTGTTAATCATCTGGCGCCAGCAAGACGGTACATGCTTCGACATGCTCCCTGTTCACAGGGGGAGGATATTACGCTGGGTAGAGGTATTGTCATAAGATGTTATCATCCTCATCTCTGATTGGTGATTAGCAGTCATGTGATTTGTTATTAGTGAGCTTAGGCAGCAGTTTTGTTGCTTGTATGAAGTTGTTCGAACTTGCTAGAATGTATTTGGGCTCGATGATTTTGAAAGTAATCTTCTGAAGGGGATTGAACATTTTCTTTTTAATCGCTCGTTTTTAATTATGTAAACATGATTTTGATAGAGACTTTTTTAATAATAATATTTTTAGCGAGTAGTTGTACATGATAATTCATAAAATTAGTCTTTTTTTAAATGTTTTAATGAATGTTGCGTATTTAAATGTTTGTCGTCGATAAGTTTTTTTTCGGCTAGTTGGTGTTCTTCTCAATCTTTCATCTGGTTCTCGTCAAACCGCGAGAGAAAATTAGAACAAATCTGTTGTTAAATGAAGATAATTTTTTAATGAAATGGATTTCCTAAATTAAAATAATTTTTTAATTTGTAGATTCCAAGATAATCAGTCTTGACTTGCTACTGTAATGATACTTGAGTTTGAAAAGCAATGACTGGTTGGTGATTGTCTTTAGAACCTTGATTTTTATTTAGTTTTAACGATTGAGTTCAAGAACCAATCACTGGTCGATGTTAAGAATATCGATTGGCTTCGGAAATCATTGAGCGATCGGTGGTTGCAAACCAGATACGATGTTTCGAACAAATCACGACTCTTAGAACCGATTTGATGGTAAAACAATTTGTGTTTGTTGATGTGGAAAGTGTCGGCAACTTTTGTTGCCTCGGGGTGAACACCTGTGGAGTATAAATAGCGGTGAAATTTTTGATCTGCATCATTTGATGATTTGTTCTACTAGCGATCAGACGTATATTTCAGTGCTCCCTGCTTTTCCAGTAATTTATTCGTGAAGATTGTTGTTTTCCGTTAGGAGTTAAATCTTTTTTCTTATTAATTTATCATGGATGCTGTTATGCCTTTGGACGAAGCCATGCCTTTGGAAAGTTCTGTGCCTGTGAAGAAGAATTTTACTTGTCTTAGTTGTAATAAGACATTTTCAACTATTTCTAACCTGAATCAGCATTTGAAGATACATTCAGGTGGAAAGTTTTTCAAATGTGAAGTATGTCAGAAGTCTTTTAGCCGTAGATCCGATTTGAAAAGACATTCTAAGACTCATATCAATGATGAAGCAACAACTTTTAAGCGTGATGATCATTCTCGAGCTTTTTCATCGAAGAACAATCAATCGTCTAATTCTCTGGATGTTGATATAACATCTGAAGAACCTTTCATGAGTTTAACTGTTGACAAGAAGATGTTTGCATGTTCAACTTGTGATGTGATGTTTTCAACTATTTCTAACCTGAATCAACATATGAAGATACACTTTAATGATAAGGTGTATACGTGTGAAGTATGTCAGAAGTCTTTTAGTCGCAGATCTGATTTGAGAAGACATTTGAAAACTCACAATGAAAGATCTACATTTAAGTGCAACACATGTGATCAAGTTTTTAAGCGAAAGGACAATTTGACACAACATATAAGATCACATGAAAGTTCGAAATTCTCTTGCCGTGAATGTGATAAAATGTTTGGACGAAATTATGAGTTGAAACAGCATATACGCACCCAACACTCCCGTGTACCTCTTGTGAGTGTGAAACGGAAAAGGATTTCATCTAATGTAAAGTCTAAAAAACTGAAGCAGAATCAATCGGATGTGCTTAATGTGTTTAAAACTATCATGCTTTTTCCTGATGGACGTGAAGAAAGTGATTTAACTGTGTTTCATACCCACTTACAAGCTGAAATTCAAGAACGTTTAACAGATGAAGTTCAGACTAAAGGTGCTATTAAATGGTATATGGTGGAAAAAATAACACTTGAACGTATGACTGATAATGAAAAGATGGAAGAGATTCAATCCTATTTTCGATGTCAATGTTTTACAGAACTTACTGAAGAAACTATTACACAACACATTGAAGAAGGATTCTCCAAAATATTAAAATCCTTTGAAGAATTTGTGCAAAGAGGTTCCGGGTGGAAGCTTAGAAACATTCAGCATTTAGAACTCAAGATTGCTAAATATCATCCTCTTGCTGCAAGTTCATATATTGCTTTACCTAAGAAATTGAATGATAAAAAAGCAGTGTTGAATATTCAAAACGAAGATAACAAGTGCTTAGTGTGGTGTCTTTTGGCATTTAAGCTGAATTTACATTGTTCAAAACATCCTGAACGTGTTTTTCATTATACCCCTTACGAGAGTGATATCCAGCTTGGTAATGTTGAATGCCCTGTTTCTCTTCAGAAGATACCTATTATCGAACAACTCAACAATTTACGGATTAATGTGTTTGGATATGAAGAGGATGAAGTTTGTCCACTGTATATATCAGAGAAACAAAATCTTGATGTTATCAACTTATTATTAGTTAGTGATGGTGAAAAGCAACACTATTGCCTAATTAGAAGCTTCTCAAGACTTTTAGGGGATCTGACACATCATAATGGAGTTGTATTTTACTGCTATCGATGTTTACACCGGTTTTCAAGTCAAGACCGATTGGATAAGCATATCAAATATTGTTCTCGACATACTGCACAAAGGATACACTTGCCGAAAGAAGGCGAGAATATATTGTCTTTCACTGGAATACATCTACAGCACACCATACCGTATGTTGTGTATGCTGACTTTGAGAGTCTTCTTATACCTATTGCGCCGACTGCACCCTCTACCACACCATCCTATACTGAAAAAACAACTTATCATTTTCCATGTGGGTATGCTTATGTTGTTGTCGGACCTAATGGGAGATGTGTCTGGAAAGCGAAAGTTTATCATGGCAAAGACTGTGTAGACCATTTTTTAAAACAGATGCTGAAGATTGAAGATGTATTAGGACGAAAGTTATTAAATATCGAACCTATGAAGCTTTCACCTGCACAAGAAAAAGCTTTTCAGGAAGCGGAATTTTGTTTTATTTGTAAGCAAGCATTATGTGAAGAACGTGTTCGTGACCATGACCACGTGACGGGTGCATACAGAGAAGCTGCCCATGCAAGCTGCAATCTAAACTACAAACAATGTAAAACAATTCCTGTTATATTCCATAATCTAAAAAACTATGATGGGCATCATCTAACGAGTAAGATTGGTAAATTTAAAGATCATGAAATTGATGTGATTGCTTCCTCTATGGAAAATTATATAACCTTCAAGTTAAGAAAGCCAACAAGTCCTATACAGATGATCTTTTTAGATTCATTCCAGTTTTTGACTCACTCCCTAGAAAAGCTTGTTAAAAATCTTAATCCTGAGCAATTCACCATACTTGAAGAAAATTTCCCTGAAAATACTAATTTGCATATGCTTACAAGAAAAGGGGTATACCCTTATGACTACTTCACCTCTTTTGAAAAATTCGATGAAAAGGAACTACCCCCGCCTGCAGCATTTTATAACAGTCTCACAGATGAAGCTATTAAAGATGAAGACTATCAACATGCCTTGAACGTGTGGAAAACCTTTGATATTCGGAATCTAGGTGAATATCACGATCTGTATGTAAAAACAGATATTTTATTACTAGCTGATGTTTTCCAAAATTTTCGTAAACTGTGCCAACAGTATTATTATATCGATCCTTGTCATTTATATACAGGACCTTCACTCGCATGGCAAGCATCCTTGAAAATGTCTGAAACACCTCTAGAATTGTTAACGGATATTGATATGTTGTTAATGATTGAAAATGGAATACGTGGTGGTATCAGTATGATTAGTCATAGACACGCCTTAGCGAACATCCCCAATACGCCCGATTTTAGGTAAAATGAAGCACCCAGCTTCATCATGGATTGGGATGCGAACAATCTTTATGGATGGGCTATGTCCCAATATCTACCATACGGAGGGTTTCATTGGAGTGTAACAAGTAATATTACAGAAGAGTGGATTCTTTCTCTATCTGATGATTCTGAAATTGGATATATTTTAGAGATGGACCTTAAATACCCTAAGAAGCTTCATAAATTTCATAACGAATATCCGCTGGCCCCGGAACGCCTGACTGTGAATGAAGAGATGTTGTCACCTACTGCGAAGAGGATGCTTGGAAATAAAAAATTTAAAGGCACTCCTAAACTTATCCCAAATCTTCAAGATAAGCAGAATTATGTCACTCATTACCGAAATCTGAAATATTATTTGCAACTTGGATTAAAACTGACAGCTGTGCATAAAGCTCTTCAATTCAAACAGGCACCCTGGCTGCAGAGCTATATTAATTTTAATACAGAGAAAAGAAAGAAAGCAAAATCCTCTTCTGAAAAAGAGTTTTTTAAATCAATGAACAACTCTGTATTCGGAAAAACCATGGAAAATTTAAGAAAGAGGCGGAATATTGTGCTTTGCAATAATGAAAAAAGAGCAAAGAAATTGGTTGCCTCGCCGACATTCAAAGCATTCAAAACATATAACGAAGACCTGAGTGCCGTAGAAAGGCTTAAAACTACTATTTTGATGAATCGGCCGATTTATGTTGGCTTCTGCATTTTGGAGCTTTCGAAGCTCTTAATGTATGATTTTCACTATAATTTTATAAAGAAAACATTTGAAGATGATGCAAAGCTGTTATTCACAGATACGGACTCACTGTGCTACCATATTAAAACAAAAAATATTTTTGATGTTATGGAACATAATGCAGGGCTATTTGATTTCTCAGACTATCCAAAGCATCATTCACTCTACTCGGATATCAATAAGAAGGTGATTGGCAAGTTCAAGGATGAGCTCAATGGAGATTTAGCCCTTGAGTTCGTTGGTCTAAAATCCAAAATGTACTCCCTGAAATCTTCGAGTGAAGAAAAGAAGCGGGCGAAGGGTGTGTCTACACATGTTGTTCGACTGAAAATCAAGCATCAAGATTATTTAGAATGCCTACAACAGGTGAAAACTAGCATGGAGAAGCAGACAAGGATCGCTCAAGATAACCATCACCTATATACATTAATACAGAATAAAATTAGCTTAAATCCTTTTGATGATAAGCGTTACTTGCTAGATGATGGAATATCAAGTTTTGCCTATGGACATTATAAAATTAATCAAGATTGTATCAGTGATGAAAATTGTTAATATGATGTAGAATTATCAAGAAAATTTTTTTATGTAAATATATCTTTTTGTAAATATACTTTCTGTAAATTGCTTTGTTAAAATAAAAAAATATTGATTTTGTATATGAGTGCTTATTTATAACTTCTACACAAACCTTCCTAACAATGTGTAACACGTATATTCAAACATATACACAGATATACATATACACACATATACAATATATATATATGTATATAGCTATGCTCATTGTAAATAATTTTGCTTAATGTATAGTTTTTCTAATCTTCCAGAATTTTTTAAAAACATATTTAAAACTTTTTTTTAATTTTGTAAAACTTTTTTATTCTTTCAGAATTTTTTAAAAACATATTTAAATTTTTTTTTTTGTAAAACTATTTTTTTTTTCATTTGTTAAAACTTTTTGTAAAACTTTTTTTTTTAAATTTGTTAAAACTTTTTTTTAAATTTGTTAAAACTTTTTTTTTTTAATTTATTAAAAGTTTTTTTTTACTTTGTTAAACCTTTGTCAAACTTTTTTTTATTATTATTCTTATTACCTGTGTAAAACTTTTTGCAATTTTTTTTTAAACTAGTAAACTTTATACATATATATTTTTACACAAGAACCTATATATAAGCATTTAACTTTATGGATATAGATATTTGTAGACACGGATAAGTGCTTTTAATTAAACATTTTTATCTTAATACACAATTTTTTTAAATATGCTTAGATTCATTCAAACATATAGAATGGGATATATATAGTTATATATACCTTATAACACATATACTTCCTTAGACACGTATTTTTTTGAACACTTATTCTTAATAGCGTGGAAAACATGTATATTTATTAAAAACGTATTCGTATACACACATCTTTTCAAGTAAATTTTAGAGAAAATAACAGCATGTTATAAATAAACAAGTGTTTCTAAACGAAACCATTTTGATATTTTAATTCTTGATATTCATACAACATTCTAGCAAAGTGTTAAACGGAGCAGCAACATAATATTAATAACTGTCATGATTGAGAGAAAGATGAGTATGATCATCGATCGCACGCTGATTGCGGAATGCGCAATTGCGCCTGTGGTCGGTGAACTCTCCATTTCCTGCTACTTATATAGGTATAATATTTTTTCTTACTAGTTTTAAAGTAGCTGGAGGACGCTAGAACTATGTTAAAGAAAAAATTGTAATACAGTCAGATCATTTTTAAAAAAGCTGCAACGAAGGCCCCAAAAGAAGGAGATTAATATTCAAAATTGGTAGTAGCTGAAGTCTGAGAATTTTTTTTTTGGTCATTTATTTAGAAGCTGGAGGACTTAAGAAGTTGTTAGGGAAAAAAAGCTAGTAAACCTGACTTCATTAAGGGAACAGTTTGCATCAAAATTGGTCAAAATGCCAAATTTTTTATATTAAATAAAAGTCCGTTTAATTGTGAACATTTTGACACCTCATTTTTACCCATACATAATTATATAGCGAAATATTGTAAATTTTGTTAATACAACCTTCTCAATTCCCCACACAAATGAAAATTTTAACTTTAAATGGCTTTTTCTCCATGTTCGTATTTTCTTCACTTGTTTTCAAAATGTTAAGTATTTGAGATAGAGATTTAATTTTTTTTCTTTTTTTACCTGCTATTTATTATATATGTAATAAATCTGCGTATGGAATTAGCTTTCAGGTTTTCTGTTGTTATTATTTTTTTTAAATAAAAGTATATGAAGATGTGTTATATTTCATCATTTTACACTATATGTATCAGTAAAAAAATTATATTAAATGAAATATTAGATTTATCTAAAAATCCATACTCAGTCTTGTGTAACATACATTTGAAATTAAAAAAAGATTGGATAAAAATATTAATATTTAAAAAATGTGGTTTTTTAAAAACTTTAAAAAAAATTAATTAGATATGCAGGTAAATTTTTTTTTTTCAAAATGTACGATTTTTTTAAGTCGAAATACAGTGAGTTCACAATTTGAACCATATTTTTAAAAATAAACAAAATTGTTGGAAAGGTAAACCCTTAAGGGAGCTATAATAATCCGAACGGACCGGGTTATTATAATAACGGACCCTTTTATTAAGAGAGCTATAATAAAGAGCCCAAAATGGCCAACTGATAGTTAAGAGCAGATCCCTAACATGAAAACATATTAAAAGGTCTTATTTCTTTAGTTGAAGAACTTTAGATCTTCAATTAGTCAAATTTAAGTACAGAGGTAATTAACCATTAGAATAAATTTGTAAAGAAATGCGTAAAAATGGGGGGGGGGGATGCTTAAAAAAGGGCCCCGGGGTCCCCGTAAAATGTCTCAAGACTCAACTTTAAAATTATGTATTGAGAAGGCGAGAAAATTAGGGGATGAAAAATGTAGGGCGCACAAAAAGTTCAAAGGGCCCTAGGATTTTAACTGGATTGTAGAAACGGGAGAATAACTAAATGGAAAAATGGTTCCAAAAATGAAGATCGGATTAAGAGGGGGCAATTTATTAACAATTTATGGTACAAAAACTTCAAGGGACTAGGACCTTAAGTGGAAGGTAGTTGGGTATAAAGATATTTTTTAGTAGTTTTTAAAGTAATCTAAGTACGCTAGAACTATGTTAAAGAAAATTTGAAGCGATTCGGATCATTTTTAAAGAAGCTGCATCAAGGGCCCACGAAGGCGATTAATATTCAAAATTAGTGGTAGCTGAACCCTGAGAAATTTTTTTGTAGTTCATGTAGAAGCTGGGGGACCAGGGGCGGATCCAGAGAATCGTTTTGGGGGGGGGGGGCGATACCGAGTGACATATAATCAACGTAGTTATCATTTCTGTTGCTCAAATCCTTCCTTGCAGTTAATTATTAAATGAATATAAAATTAATGCGATTTAAAAATATTACAGACTCTCGATTATCCGACATCCGATTAACCGAAACACTCGGTTATCCAGCACTCTTATTTTATAATCCGCCCTCTCCTTAAAATATCGTTTATTGTTACTTATTAGGTCGTAAAATTAAAAACGTTATAACAGAATTTATTTATTAAATGTCTTTTTTTTTCTTTTTCTGTTTACTCTTATACTATGGTAATTATTTATCTTATTTTTTATTCTTTTAGTTATGGTGAACAACGTTAATAACACAAGCCTGCGATGATTATCTTTTTTAACTTTTGATAATTGATTTTGATGTAAGACTTTTTAAAAATTTGCGATTTATGGAAAATCCTAACGTGATGACATGGTAAAAAATGAAGATCATTTTTGGATTCAGCACTAAAAAATACATAAGAACCAATTATCGAAAACTGAAAAACATAACCATCACATCCATTTTCTAATATCAGATTTCTGAAAGAGAATAATCTCTGAAAAAGGATCCCCTTCAGAAATCTGACGGGCCTTTAACATCCTAGAAAGTCAAAATGTGTCATCTAAGTGGTGTGTATACCTCTTCACTGGCGCGGATCCAAGGAAGTGTGTGTGGGGGGGAGATCCCCCCCTTTGGACAAAAAAATATAAATCCACCGACTATCGCGAATTTCGACAAATGGTCGCCGAAAGAAATGAATTTCGTCAATCGTTCGCAAGTCAAAAAATCGCGCAAAAAACGCGAATTTCGTCAAAGAATCACGCAAAAAAACTCGAATTTCGTCAAAGGATCGAGCATAAACGTGAATTTCATTAAAGAAGCGCGGGAAAAAACGTGAATTTCGCCAAAAAATTGGACATTTCATCAAAGGACCACAAAAAAATCGTGAATTTCGTAAAGGACCACGAAAAAAACGCGAATTTCGTCAAAGGCTCGCAGAAAAAAACGCAAATTTCGTCAAAGGATCGCAGAAAAAAACGCAAATTTCGTCAAAGGATCGCAGGAAAAACGCGAATTTCGCGAAAGAATCCCACAAAAAATGCGAATTTCGTCAAAGAATCGCGAAAAAAATACGCAAATTTCGTCATAGGTCCGCGGAAAAAACGCACAAGTAGCACCAGGAGGAGATTCCCATAGGCGAGCATCCACGGGGGGGGGGGGGATCGATAGGGGCGGTCGCTCCCCCTAGATATAAATCCAATGTTTTTATCGGCAGTTTTCGCGGAACAGACAGACAAGCAAACGAAAATACTTTTCAAGTGTCAATGGTAAACCTCACTGACGTTTCGGCAGTTAGTGAACAAAATAGGATTATATCCTGTCAAAAGGCATATGGCGCCATAATTTTTGACACTAATGGGTTGAGGTGGGGACGATGCCATTTCGTGTACCTTTTGTTGAATCTCTACAACAGAAATTGACAACGTTATGCGGATCCCTTTAAAGTGTTGAAACTGTTTCGTTCTTTCAAAGAAGCTGCAATTCTAATTTCTGTATAACGATATTTTTGAGGAGTGCTTTATTGTTTGAGAAAAGAATGGGATTCATAGCAATTTCCATAGAAAGAAAGAAACAAGAAAAAGAAAGGTCCTTTGAAAAATTCAAGCATCTTAATATTTTCTCAAGAAAACCAATAATGTGTTAAAAATATACTGTTATTTCCACCCACATTGGTGAATTTCAAGAGTATTTCATGAATGAAAAAAAAAAGGATTATGTCCTAATCCCAGTCAGTTAAAAGCTAAAATGAGTATGGTGTGTTGATTTCTTAAAAACCAACTCGGTAATTTAAATTAAAATAATAAAACTTTGTAAAAAATCACCATAAAATAAAAGCAAAACATAGGACGCGTTTCGAGCTAAAAATATAACAGTTCGTCATCAGCTACAGTAAACACGTGTCCGTAAGCGGACAAGGTCAAAAATGAACTGAAAGGGAGAGAATGTTGCAAAGAATGCGACAGATGGCGCTAGGTGAAAGGGGAACATACAGAAGAGAAAAGTGTTGCCAAAAAAAAGAAGAGAAATTGATAGGGAAAAGATGGAAAAGAAATAAACAAAATAAAGAAAATAAAAGAAATAAACAAAATTAAAATAAAATAAAAGAAGTAAATCAAAAAATGTAAAATAAATAAAGAAATGTAAAAGAATAAAACAAAAAAAAAACCAAAAGATCCCCCTTTTTTTTTGTACAAAATAAAAAGAAAAGAAGCAAGAGAAGAGGGAAAAGAATTACAAAAGTAATTTCCACGCTAGAGACAGCAAAGGAGATGATGGGAGATCATTGACAAGATTAGCAGAATTTTTAGAAATAAAATATGCTTCATGAAAATCCAAGTGAGAGGGAGAGGCAGGGGAAGAAATAATTTTGGCCATGGAGAAATTCAAACAATGACTGGAAGACCAACAGTGAGAAGCAATCGAAGATTTAGAGATTTCTTGATTTGCAATATACCTCTGATGCTCGCCTAATCTGAATTTTAAAGCTCTCTTTGTTTGACCAATATAACCTAAATTGCAAGAGCAAGGAATAAAATAAACAACCCACCGGTTCTCAATAGGAATAGGATCTTTTAGAGAAGAGAATTTAATTTTATTCATAGGTTTGAAGATAACTTTAAAATTAAAACGAGAAAGGATTTTAGCAATTTTAAAACAGAGAAGAGGATAAAAGGGAAGAATTATTATAGAGTTAAAATTAGGAGGATTGTTTGAATCAGAAAAAGGACGTTTAGGCTTATTAAATTTATACAAAGCTTTATCAATCAAAAAGGGAATATAACCACGAGCAAGGACAAGAGATTTGAGATAATTAATTTCATTATTCAGAGTACAAGAGTCAGAACAAATGCGTAACGCCCTAAAAACAAAAGTATAACAGTACGCCACTTTTTGTTAAGGAGGATGATTTGAAAAAGCATGAGGAGGAAGAGATACAGCGAAAGGTTTTCTATAAACGGAGGTAGAGAACCGATCTGGGTGTTTCGAAACCAAGACGTCAAGATAAGGAAGAGAATTGTTCTCTTCGACTTCGAGAGTAAATTGAATATAAGGATCAACAGAATTAGCAAGAGAAAAGAGATTAGAAAGATCCAGGTCAGAGGGAATTAAAATGAAAGTATCATCAACATACCTAAACCAGAAAGGAAATTCATAAACTGAAGAGTTTTTCTTCAATAAAATGCATATAAATTATGACATAAAAGAGGAGACAGTGGATTACCCATAACCAAACCCTCAGTTTGAGAATAGAAAGAATTATTAAACTGAAAAGCAGTTTACCTGACACAAATACTAACTAAATGCAGGATTTCATCAATCTCCATGGAAGAGTAATGAAATTCGCGCAACCTTCTTTCCAAACAATCAACTGCCCCTTGAACAGGCACGTTAGTGAAAAGGGATTTAACATCTAAGGAAACCATTATATAATTGCAAAGAGAAAGGCGTTTAATTTTATCAACAGTCAAAAGAGTTTTTCACAGTGTGAAAGTTAGTGGAAGATAAAGGAGCGAGTAACTTAGAAAGGAACTTGGCAAGTTTATAAGAAGCAGTACCAATATTGGAAACGATAGGGCGAAAGGAAGGAGTAGGTTTATGGACCTTAGGAAGAGCATAGAAACGAGCACAATTAGCGATAGAAGGGGTGACCAAACGTTTGGTGTTATCATTAAGAAAGACAAAATTTTTAATGACATGCTTGATATCAGATAAATGCTTAGTAGAAGGATCCTTCTTTAATTTGAAATATGGACCAGAGTTTAACATAGATTCAACGTGGGAAATATAATCAGATTTATTGAGAAGAACTGTTTGACCGCCTTTATCAGCCTTAGTAATAAGAAGGTTAGGAACGGAATTAAGTTCCTCATGCTTTTTCAAATCATCCTCCTCAACAAAAAGTGGCGTCCTTTTATACTTTTGTTTTTAGGGCGTTACGCATTTGTTCTGACTCTTCTACTCAGAATAATGAAATTAATTATCTCAAATCTCTTGCCCTTGCTCGTGGTTATAATCCCTCTTTGATTGATAAAGCTTTGTATAAATTTAATAAGCCTAAACGTCCTTTTTCTGATTCAAATAATCCTCCTAATTTTAACTCTATAATAGTTCTGCCCTTTTATTCTCTTCTCTGTTTTAAAATTGCTAAAATCCTTTCTCGTTTTAATTTTAAAGTTATCTTCAAACCTATGAATAAAATTAAATTCTTTTCTCTAAAAGATACTATTCCTATTGAGAACCGGTGGGGTGTTTATTTTATTCCTTGCTCTTGCAATTTAGGTTATATTGGTCAAACAAAGAAAGCTTTAAAATTCAGATTAGGCGAGCATCAGAGGTATATTGCAAATCAAGAAATCTCTAAATCTTCGATTACTTCTCACTGTTGGTCTTCCAGTCATTGTTTGAATTTCTCCATGGCCAAAATTATTTCTTCCCCTGCCTCTCCCTCTCACTTTGATTTTCATGAAGCATATTTTATTTCTAAAAATTCTGCTAATATTGTCAATGAGCTCCCATCATCTCCTTTCCTATCTCCAGCGTGGAAATTACTTTTGTAATTCTTTTCCCTCTTCTCTCGTTTCTTTTCTTTTTATTTTGTAAAAAAAAGGGGGATCTTTTGGTTTTTTCTTGTTTTATTCTTTTATATTTCTTTCTTTATTATTATTATTTATAATTTTTAATTTACTTATTTTATTTTATTTTTATTTTGTTTATTTCTTTTATTTCCATTTTTCTCCTATCAATTTCTCTACTTTTTAGGCAACACTTTTCTCTTTTGTATGTGCCCCTTTCAGATAGCGCCATCTGTCGCATTCTTTGCAACATTCTCTCACTTTCAGTTCATTTTTTACCTTGTCCGCTTACGGACACGTGTTTACTGTAGCTGATGACGAGCTGTTATATTTTTAGCTCGAAACGCGTCCTATGTTTTGCTTTTATTTTATGGTGATTTTTTACAAAGTTTTATTATTTTAATTGCTTCATATCGCCAGTTTTCGGTGCTGTTTCGCTGTCAACTTGGTAATTTGTTCTTTCCTTCTTTGCCCCGATCTAGCACCCCCCCCCCCCGGTAGATGCGCACCTAGGGAAATCTCCTCCCAATGCTAATTGTGCGTTAATTTTGGTGACCCTTTAACGAAATTCGCGTTTTTTCAGCGATTCTTTCGCGAAATTCGCGCATTTTTTTCGCAATTCTTTGAAGAAATTCGCACTTTTTTAGAGATCTGTTGACGAAATTAGCGTTTTTTGCGTGATTCTTTCGCGAAATTAGTGTTTTTTACGCAAGTCTTTGACGAAATTCACGATTTTTCGCAATCCTTTGACGAAATTTGCGTTCCTTTTGCGAACCTTTGACCTACGAACGATTGACGAAATTGATTTTTTTCGGCGACCATTTGTCGAAATTTGCGACAATCGGTGGATTTTTTTTTGGGGGGGGGGCGATGCCCCCCCCCCCTCCCCGTGGATCCGCGCCTGTGGGGGACTTAAGAAGTTGTAAAAAAAAAAAAAAAAAGAGCTAGTGAATCGGACCATTTTTAATGGAGTTATAATAAGGGGCCGAAAAGGGGCCAACTGATAGTTGAAAGCAAGACAATAACATGAAGATATGTTAATATGTCTTAGTTCTTAGCGCTTTAGATCTTCAATTAGTCAAAATTAAGCACAGGGTGTGAATTATTCATAATATTTTAAAGAAATATGCAAAAAATTGGGTAAATGCTTAAAAAAAAGGAGCCCTAGAGCACCAATAAAAATATGAGGGTGTCCGGGTTGAAAAGTCCAAGACTCAACTTTTAAATTATGCACTGAGAAGGTGAGACAATTAGGAGGTGAAAAATATATGGCGCACAGAAAGTTAAAGGGGCCCTGGACCGGGCCCTACGGGACAATATGGATTCCCAGAGTCTTAACTGGAATGTAGAAACGGGAGAATAACTAAATAACAAAAGGATACCAAATATGAAGTCCGGTTAAAAGGAAGCAATTTATTAACAATTTAGGGCGCAAAAACTTCAAGGGGCCCTGTACCGGACACTAGGAGTCCGGGGTCTTAACTGGAACGTAGAAATGGTGGAATAACTAAATGGAGAATTGGGCCCAAAAACGAAGAAGATCGGATTAAAAGAAGGCAAGTTATTAAAAATTTAGGGTATAAAAACTTAAAGAATAGATATTAAAAAATTTAAAATCTGAACCTCAGGTGCATCAGGTGCCTTGGACTACTATCACCTAAATTTTCAGGCTTCTACGTGCGGTAGATTTCACTAGCCACCGCAGACACACACACACAGAGCGAAACTTTCTTTTATTAGTATAATATGTAAATAATTAATATTTAACCATTTTATTAAAATAATGCAAGTTATAACGAAGTCTTGTTCCTGCTTTCTGAAACAACCAATCCAAAGCTCTCCGTCGGACTAACGTTTATTTGGAGTCATTAGGGTTATAAACATGAAAATTGACATGGCTATTATTTCTAAGACATAATTGCTCGCACATGACAATTTCTAAAAAATTCGAAATTAAAAAGAGTATAAGAGCAAAAAATTTCGATTTCTATGATTGGGAGTTAGAAACTTGAAATTCGGCATGGTAACTTTTAAGATGCAGATGCAAGCTTAGAAAGGTTTCTAAAACATTCGAAAATTGAAAGGATGAAATGATCAGAAACTTTCTAAAACTCTTTCAAATAAAAAATTGTTGAACTGTTAGGGCTATAAACTCGGAATTTGACATGGCTATTAGTTTTAAGAAGTAAATGTTCGCACAGAACATTTTCTAAAAAATTCGAAATTTAAAAGAGTACAAGAAATTCCTAAAATTGAGACTTCTGCGATACTGGTTGGGAGTGAAACTTGGCATGGTAGTTACTTTCAAGGTGCAAATGCTCGCTAACAACAAATTCGAAAAAATTAAAAAAAGATGATGAGCCGAAAACGTCTTAAATGACGACTTATTCGATATTGTTATGGCTATTACGCTTGAAATTTGACATGGGTATTAGACATAAATGCTCGCACAGAACAGTTTCTAAAAATTACGAAATTTATAGGAGTATAGGAACAAAAGCGTTCTAAAATTGCGATTTCCGAGATGGGGTCAGACATGTGACAATTTGGCCTGATAGTTACTTTTATGATGTAAATGCTCGCTCAGACAGGACCGGCACAACATTGATTTTTATGTCGATTTGGTTAAAAATTTGCCTCGTAGGAGGAGATCTAGCCAAAAATTACCCTCTTAGACTTTTTTTTCATGTTTATAATCTTCATTTTTATAGAAGTGCCGCAGCCTGCGATATTTATTTTTTTAATAAATCTCTATTCGTTGTATGTATGTGTCTAAGTTATCATTAATATTGTTAATCCGTATTCCATGTATTGAAGTGTTAAAAATCCGAAAAATGCTATACAGTAAAATCTTCTAAGGCGGAATTGCATAAGGAAGAAAAAAAAAAATGAGTTATAGACAATTTGCCTTCTTAGCATGTGCAAATGTATTATATATTCTTTTCTTACATATTAGTATATTAATTTTGCATGTATCAACACATTTTTCAGTTTAAGACAGGATTCCGTAATAAACAGGTTCTTTTTCACACGTTTCACTATTTTAATTTAGCCATATTTTAATAAGCGTACAAATCTACTATTCTTTAAAAAGAATATATTTTAATGTTTAATTGTAGAATAACGGCGATTTAAAAATGTATGCATTTTTTGCAAAGATTTTTGCGCCAGGTCTTATTTTACTGACGTTCGAACGGACCAGGCCAAGCCAAAACAATGATTTTCATAGAGGTCAAAACAAGGAATGAAAATTTTGGGGCGTGAAGACTAGGAAGAATGAAAGCAGTCCCGGCTCTGTACGGAAAAAATAATTTAAGGCACGGCCTGATCCTTCAGGAAAAAATTAAGGCCCGAATCCGGCCCGGCCCGTAAAGAGTAATCACTATACCCGGCCCAGATTGATCCTTCAGAAAAAAGTATGGCTCGTGCCCGGCCCGAAACGAGTGGAGACCAATCCCGGCCTGGTCCATGCAGATGTCTACCCTGCGCCAAGTGGAATCTTGTTAGGGGCCCCGAATTTCTTCTTACAATTTGTAATAATGTTTCCTCTGGTATAAATGCTCTCGATTTGTTTTTAAATTTTTCTTTGTGAGAAAAATTTAAAGCCTTTTTTAATTAATATTAGCTTTAAATTCTTACAGGCAATTATCTCCAAATGTATAGAGCTGCAATGATCCATGAACGCAAAAATAAATGCATTAAAAATATTGTAAAGGATAGAAGATTTTGTCAAAATATGAATCATTATGCGAAATAAGTGTGAAAGTAGTGGTATTTTTCATACATTTTACAATCTACATTATATATTATTCTATCAAATTTTATTTATTTATTTATTTATTTATTTTTAGTCCAGTATTGCAGTATAGGTTGGCCCCCACTAACTGATTTGCAAGGACCCCGCGCGATGTAGCGCCGGTCCTGCGCTCAAATAGGTTTCTAAAAAATTCGAAATTTAATGGGGTGAAATGAGCGGAAAACTTTCTAATAATGTTCTAAATAACAATTCACTTAGAATCGTTAGGGCTATAAACTTGAATTTGTCATGGTTATTATTATTATTAAGACACAAATGCTCGCGCAGAAGTTTCTAAAAAATTCGAAATTTAGAAGGTTATAGGAACAAAAAAGTTCGAAAATTGCAATTTCCGTGATAATTTTGGAGCTAGAAACTTGATGTTCGGTATAACAGTTACATTTAAAATATAAATGTTTGCTAAGAACGTTTTCTAAAAAATTGGAAATTTGAAATGACGTGAAATGAGTGGAAAACGTTCTAAACAAGTCCTAAATTACAATTTATTTGAAATTTTCAGGGGTGGAAATTTTTAATTTTTACACTTTGATGACGGAATCGCTTGCACAGAACAGTTTTTAAAGTATCGTAATTTAAAAGGTTGAAATGAGCTGAAAACTTTCTAAAATTAGGATTACATTGGAAATCACTGAACAGATTTAAAAAAAATCTTTCAGGAAAACACTGGTGATAGTCTCCTGCTTAAAACTGGGCTACTTTTATCTGTGTGCAAGTGTCCTCAAAGCGGTGCAATGTAAGAGCGACAAACGATCAAAATTACATCTCGTCCAGACCACATTGGAATTTTGCATGTTCCAAAAGACGAACTTTGGCAGTGCAGACGATTTAACAAAAACAAACACCATCTATTTCAAATACTTCGTTAGTTATAATGTTTTGCAATGGTAACGGACTTTTACTGACGGGCTAATAGAGACTGAATATATGCTGTTTGGGTGCATTCGTAATTATATAACTACGTAGCACCTATAGTCGTCGCCTGGCCGCATATAACAGCACAAAAACTGCTCAGCCGAATGGTTTGAAATTTAATATATTTAATTGTTGCAGAATTTTGTCGAGTCATTTCAAATTTTATGAAAATCGAATCAAAATTTAAAACGATATTAATAAAAGTTTTCTCCTATCATACGTAATTAATTCAATGATATCCCACGATAGGTAATGATTCTAGGTTGCCATGGTGATTACGCCCTATTTAAGAGGGAGTCCTATTATTTCGTATTACTGAATTTAATATATACAATCGTAATAAATTTTGTATTAATGCATTTTTGCATAAGTGTGCAACAGCTATTGCACCAAGATCTGAATATTTATAAAACTGGCTTAGTATAAATGCACCTCATTTGCCACGTTTGACGTACAATTTCAGACTTTTTTTTTTTTACACTGATAAACATAATACCTAAACAAAAATGCATGCAAACATTTTTAACCTAAATTTTTGTACAAAATTCCATCACTCTCCTCCTCTTATTTGACCCTGTTCCAATTTTTATCCCAACCTTGCTACTACTTTTTACAGCTTCCGTGTTGCTACTGAGGTTGCTTGCTGCTCAGTTTTTGTCGCTTGGAATCCCTTCTCCCATCCCTTCCCTTCTTAAAAAAAAAAAAAAAAGATGCCATTAAAAAACGAAAGGTAAAAAAGGCAAGAAAAAATTTATACATGAAAAAGTCCTCCCCTTTCTAAACTCTCACCACAAGAAATCTTATCCGGTAGTTGGGGTGTAACGGCGACCGTCTTCTCTCCTTCGTAAGGTTAAAGCAAACTATCATTCATATTTTATCTTTTTGAAAGTCCCATCGTCTGATATGTATTCTCTTCGTAGTGCTTGTTATCGCCAACAGAGGGCAGTGTTATAAACTTATATACGTTTCTACAACATTTATTTGTCAAAAGTGGTTCAGCCTCATCCCCGATCTTGAAATAAGATGGGCAGACTGAATCATGATTATACTTAAAGACAGGGGCGTATTTAAGCAGAATTCATTAGGGGGGCGTATATGATGATTTTGCCGACTAACTTAGATATATATATATATATATATCTTTAAAAGTACGTTTCCTTGTCTGTATATGCATCTACTGGAGTCCTAAAATAGACAGACTGATTTTAGATTCAATAACTTGCAAATGGTGGCAGCTATAAAATTAAATTCTTGCAGGAGTGTTATGTAAGATGTGAGGAATTTTTTTTCTGTGATTCTCGATTTTAGTTTAAAGCATTGGTGGCAGATGGCGCTGCTTGCAATAGGCGCCCGATTTTTGGCCTCTCTCTTTTCTCAATACTGATGCGAAAGAAGAAGATTAAATATATGCAGTTGGCCCCTAAGAACAAAACTGCATTGGCGGCTGATAACCATTCCATATATTTAATCTCCTTCTTTCGCATCAATATTGATGAAGAAGATAAGCAAAAAATTCTGGCCCTGATTTAGCACCTATTGCTAGCAGTGCCATGCATCGTTATATCTACTTTAAACTAAAATCGAGAATGGCTGTAACAAAAACTCCTGACATCTTATATAACACTCCTGCAAGAATTTTTTTAATAGTTGCCATCATTTGCAAGTTATTGAATTTTAAAATCACTCAATTCACTTTAGGATACCCGGTATGTTCTATATAAAATTCATTATTAACCCATCGAGATCAAATTTTTCACTTTAGAACGACGAATACTTTCCACTTTAGAATATTGAGGAGAATATAAGGTAGATTTAAAGATGGATACACACACACCTTCACCTACGTTACATTATTGTAAATGTTCCAGTAAAGTAATTTAATATTTCTTGCTGAATGTTCAGATGGAAATCTGCAATTCGAATTAATTAAATAAGTTGAAGTTTTTGGTAAGATGTTACTTGGAACTTATACAGAATCAGCTTATTTATATTTACATTAAAAAGGATTTAATCAAAACTTATTTTAATTACATCTGTGTTCATTCACTGCATAACATGCATTTTAATCCACCATTTTTTTAGACGAGACCATCTATTCACGACAGCGCCCAAATCTAGGTATTTCAAAATATCCTTCTCAAATGTAAGCATCATGAGTGTATTCAAACGTGGATAGGTCATTGTTGTTCTTAGATATTTTTTCACGATTTTTAATTTACAATATTCTTTCATTCGAGGCAACTGTGACTGGAGAAGTTAGAGCCAGACAACTGATATAGTTCGCAAGTGGCAGAATGTATATCAAAGGTTCTGTTTTCATGTAAATATCGTCCATTCTTTCAGCCTCTGTGCAGAAGTCCGACAAAACTTTCAACTCTGTGTGTAATGCTTCCATATCAAGAATTTCTGATATTTCACGGACCGCTTTCGTGAAACATTTCGGTACCGCTATCTTAACTAGATTTAGTGTTTATTTCTTTCTTGTAATGGGAGGATACATATCACCACTGTAAGAGTATCCAGTACCTTCTGAAACTATGCGTTAGAACATTAGAAGTTCGGGAGCAAAGAGATTGTTTCAATTACAGTCTAACTTCTTTGGTGCCAATCTTCTTCGATACTGCATACACTGCTAAAAATCTGCAGCTTTAGCTGCATAGTCAGTCCATCGTTTTTATAGAATATCTCTATTCTGACCTATGAGAATGCTCCATAGTATAGTCAAGTAATCGTTTTCTATAAAAGCGGTGGAGTGACTATGTAGCAAACGTTACACATTTTTAACAGTGTAGCAAATTCATATAATGGATCAACACCTTACTTGTTTTAAAAGAGAACTGCACTCTATATTTCTGTGTTCACATTTTCATTGTCATTGTTGATTGTTTCCAAGGATTTGATGCAAGTCTTCAGTATTTTCGTAGCGTCCATTTTAGGACTCTTCGACTTCATTTTTTTAGTAACTAACTTGCACTTGTACTGAACGTTCTTGAGAAACATCATAGTAAAGAAATGAAGTTGAGCGATAATATTTTCTTTCTTAAACCTCGTGGCTTGATCATTGTTTTGTTAACAAAAGTAGAAGAATCAACTTTTTCAAAATTTGTAGGATACATTCATACGAGATCTAACCAGCTTTCAATGATTCCGCTCGAGCAGTTCATCTCGCCTTAGAAAGATTCCGCAGAAGAAGAGCATTTTCTATTTCTTTGAGCTTGTCTACTAATGGTTTCTTTCGTTTAGTACTTGCTGTGAAAAACACAAACATCTTCCAGCACGTCGAACAAATGGCCGAATAACATTGCTGGCATTGCGGATATGCGAAACGAAAGTATTGAGTCTGTGACATTGACAAGAAATATTGGGCACAATTCGACCCACGATTTCGGAAAACGTCACCTAAGTGCCGCTGACCTTTCCAGACATGCTGCTTGTAAAATCGTAATGGCTGGAAATGAATCATATGACCTGTTCTATTTCGAGCTTATTCTTTGTAAGGATGTGCGATATTTAGCATACAAGGTCGATATTGATGGCTTCTTTTACAACTTCCAAAAGCCGATTGGAGTTTTTCTATCTTTGTCGACATATTTCAGCCCAATAGCAGATCGATCATGGTGCGAAGCATCTGGTGTTGTATCTGCCATAACTCCATAAAATTATGCTTCTTGAATATCCCTGACTATTGCTTTGCGCACTGCTGTAGCAAAAAATTCAATCATCTCGTTTTGGGATGAAGCGGAAAGGTAAGTTATATGGTTTGGGCTGAAACGTGTGTCCTTAAACATGTCCTCAGTTGTGGATTATGTCTGGAAATTAATTTCACAATTTTTCATAAGTTTCCATTTTTGTCTTTGTCGCTTCCACAAACCAGACCTTGTCAACTCAGAATTCGCGTAAATGTTCATTAAGATTGTTACAATTTCTGTGCTGAATGAAAGATGTTGCTGTTGCTCTTCCAGAATAATCTGTTTGCGCTTGCTCTCATCGAGTAAGTGATTATGCGTCATCATGAAGTGGCAAAATAGGAAACAGTAAATTTGGTGGAAGTTGGAAGAGAAATGTGCGAACTTTCTGTTCTTTTCTTTTCCTTAAGCTCTTCATTTTAGGTCCTTTGTTTACACCACTCTCAACTGAAGCATTTTGTATTTTTTCTCTCCCAGGTCCTTCATGAAAAACGCAAAAAAAAAATAGCATTAAGTTCTGTGCTATATTCCAAAAACGGATGTTCTTTTGTACCAAGCGCCGTTGAAATGTCACTATCTATCTTGCGGGTTGGAACCATTTATTGGATATACTCTGAATTTTGGCTGATACGGACCTAAACTGATCAAATATATCTCTGATTGTCTGACTTCATATTAGACATTTTTCCTGGGTGATGTTAAATGATGGAATCTTTCCCACTTTCCGTAATGCTAACCTCTCGATGGTTCCTTTTCGATTTTTTTCACAATGTTACTATAAATATTTGACACAGACGAGCAATTTTATTTTTTCCTGTTAATATTTATGGTCTCCTTAAGGAACAAGAAAACACTTAATTCATCAGCTGGGGTAAATTTTTCAATAATTGGCTTGCAATTTCAATACACCACGAGTCATATGAATGCCTTCACCGAAGTCGTCATCATCTTCAGTGCTATTCGATCATCTAGATGTTCCGAACCCTACTAATCCGCTGCGGACTCACAGAAAGACTCCTTTAAATATTGAGAAACTAGTCTCTACTGGTTCTTTCTCAATTTATTTTCAGCAGTCATGCGAAGTCGAAGAAAGGAGGGGCAAACTTTGAATTTTTGAAAGAAATTAAGACAAATGCTAAGGATTGGTGTTTTTTAGTGTATATTTTAAGGAAAAAAGGTAGAAAATTGGAAAAAAAATCGATTGTTTCACGGTTGTATCGATCGATAGTGGCTACCTAGAATTTGCCGACTGTGATCAAAGTTGCCGACATTGGGGGGGCGAGACGCCCCCCCAGTAGCTTCGCCCCTGCTTAAAGATTGCGGAAAATGGATGAATTTATTGTTTTATAGGACTAAAATAGTGCTTTGGCATTTACGTAACATTAAAAAAAAAAAAAGAAAAGCACAAATAACCAAATTAAATAGAATTAAAGATTTTTGCAATTTTCGCCTGAATTTTCTGCTGTTTTATCAGTATTTTTAATTTTTTTTTCTAAATTCAGCTTTATTGTGCCAGCAATTTATTTATTACAAAATAATCAATAAAATTATTAATAGTTAAACAAATGTATTTTGTTTTCGCCATAAAGAAAGGAACATTAGATTTTTACAAAATTAACTAAATAAAAAAAACAACATATATTTAGGTTTTTTCAATATTAGAAGTTTTCCAATAATGAATATAAATCGCCCGATATCTTTGTATTTATCTGCTCTTTTAAAACTTTACATGGGTGTTTTAATTTTTTGACTACTACAGAATTCATGTTTTCTTTGGCACACATATAAGATAGTGTAGTATTATCGTACATTTCGGCATTATAACGTTCTGTTCTACGGTGTATAACGCACACTTCTACATTTTTCTATGCACGTGGTAATGTATCAAGGCTGGCACTGTAATAGTATGCGCACTTTTTCTGGAAAGAATCTGAAATCGGTCACTTTGAAATATCATTCTGGATAACTGGTTTCCGGTTAAACGGTTCCATACTGTACTTTCTTTTTTGCTTGAAGTAGTTTTTAAAGAGTTTTGCTCTTTTATAAAAATGAGTCTGAAATAAGCGGATTCGTTTTAGAAAGTTTGAATTGGAACGCGAATCCAACTCATTTTGCAGAAAGTGAATTTCAGTTTGAATTAGTTCCGTTTTGTTTTGGTGAGTTTGCCCAACACTGCAACCGCCGCGCCAGTCGCATCTCTGGGACTCCCCAATTCGGCCGCAGCGCGCCTGTTAGGAAATAGTCTTTAGCACCCAATTAACTTAATTCTAATGTCGTAAAGTGATCAGTGACCTTCATTACGATGTACAAAGACCGCAAAGCCGATTTTTTTTAAAACCTCATTTATTAACTTCAAAACAAGTAAAATAAAAAAATACTTGAAATTTAAGTCAGACCAACTGCACCTGACTAAGGCTGCATTTATATCGCTTTTCGATCATTCGCAATAAAAACCCATTAATTATTTCCGTAGCCATATTTCTTTTACAAAGGTTCTGTGGTTATCAACAAAACAAAGAGGCTGTGATAAACATGTCAAGGATCTCCTCCGCTGACGTCTGACCTGTAGACGAGTTTCAGAAGCTTGACCACATCAAAGAGAGCGAATGATTACATCAGAGGTACCGGTGAAGCATAACGCAATCAGATCAAACCTTAAAGCATCAAACAGACTACGTTTCTTTTCATCGAAAACGTTTGATGTGGTCAGGTGCCTACTTCAATGTTTTATGACTTCTACAGTCTAGAGATCTCTGCCTCTTTTCTTTTTGGTGGAAACTCCCCTTTCTTTTGGTTTTGTTGATGACAGCAGAACGTTTGGAAAAGAAAAAACCTGGGGAGTGATGAGATTTTCGTCGGAGATTTTTTGAAAAAATCACTTTAAGGCTTCTGTCCCGTCAGGCGAAGACAGTTGCGAGTTAATGCTGAAACTATGGGGAGCTTTTTGCCAGTGTCTCGTTTGCATTTCGACATTATTATTAGTATTATTTTGCATTGGATAGCCGAGGTCGATCCCTACAGTCGCCTTTTTTTTACTTTTTCGATTTTGGTTGCAGTTTTTTTATAACGACACTTTCGAAACCGGTTCCGAAAGTGAAAGTAAGTATTTTATAAAAAAATATCTGTAACCAAAATCGAAAAAGTGAAAAAGGGCAACTGTAGGGATCGACCTCAGCTGCCCAATGAATAAATAAATAAAAGGTCGAAATGCAAACGAGATATTGACAAGGAACCTCCACATAGGTTTAGGGGTTTAGCTTTAGCTCGCGAATGTCTTCGCCTTGACGGGACAGAACCGGACTCTTAAGGCTTAAAACTATAGCTGTGTTGTCCCTGGAGTCTAAAGAAGTTTAACGCATTAATGCTTTATATTAAAATTTTTATGACTTATGAAACTGTAAATATTATCTGAATTTTATGCCTGAAGATTTCGCACTTATACCAAGATTTCAGATCTTCTCCCCCGTAAGTAATCTCTTCGAAAGCCGAGAGGGCGTTCAAGCCTCAAGGTCCTGAGAAACGATGCAGCTGTCGCTCGTCTACGAAACTTGTTCCGGCCCGAGACCCAGTGAAGGCACGTGTTGGGACCCCCCTTATAAAAACTCGGGAGGAGGGAGAGCAAGACTGTGAGAAATGCGGTCAAGGACAAGACGCTCAGAAGGTCATGGCAGATGCAGAAGAAGAAAATGAAAGTCTTCACTCTCAAAGATTCCACTGGTTCTGACTATATATGTGATATCCGTGTATATCACATAATGAAAAAAAAAAAATGTATGAAAGGGAGAAGGGGGGCTGCAGTTGATACCACTGATTTTTCAGGAAGTAAAAGCGAGTTCAGGAAGTGAAAGTGTTCACCAGGGGGGCTTCGTGTGGGTTTTACATACCTTTCCGAACTGCTTCCGTTAGTAATGGATGGGTTAGGAAAGGGGAAAAGATTTCATGTTCATGCAAAACAATCTTTTATCATATCTCATTTGAAGATCCCTTTTACTATACTCCGAAAATTTTTATAATTCTGTCACATCATCTGTTGCGAAAATTTTGAAATGTGGAAGTCTATAAAGTCTGAACAGATTTCGAGTAATTTTATTTATAAGTACAAAAAATCAATTTCGTGAAAAAATTTTTTAAAGGCGAGAAATTATGTCACAATTATTTTAACAGCACTGTACAAAATGATATAATTTCCCCCCTTCCTGAAACAGACAAAGAAAAAAAAATATACCGAAAATCAGTGTCGCGCAGGAGCAAACTTGTTGATTTGAAACCCCTGAGTTTGACTCACTTTGTGTGAGTTTTGAATTGAATTTTATTAACTTTTTATAAGCGGTTGAGTTTGACTCGAAGAATTTGCGAGTTGTCAAAATTATAACTGAAACTTATTCAATTTTTTTTTCACAATTTCCTGAAAATTTTTCTCGTCATTAAAAACACACATCAAATATACATTTCAAACATTCAATGCAACATGTATATTAGAATTTTTATTTTAAATATCAGAGAGTTTTTTTATTAAAAAAAACTTGCATATATTAGAAAATAACGTAAAAAACATACTAATTTTCTTATAATTTCTTAAAACTATTTGACAAGCTTTTTCGTTGAGGATAATTTCTAAATTCATTCTTGCCGAATTTTGCGGAAAAAAATTACTCTGAGAACTTAACACTTAAAAAAAAAAAACAACACCCAATTAATTTAAGATTAATTAACAGAAAATAATTACTATATTTCAATTACACCTGAATTGTACCTAGTCTTGTTCCAATACTAAATTAATTGAAGAGACTGACATAACTATAGAGAGTTCAGAAAATTAAGCAAAATAATTTTCCCCTTTTTCCTCAAGATTTTCTTTTTCTTGTTTCTTTTTTTAGATTAATCCTTAGTGAGTTTCGCTCTTTTTTAAAAATGAGAATAAATTGAGTCAATTAGTTTTATACAAATTTGAATTTAAGGACGAACTTAACTCGTTTTTTATAACGTGAATTTCAAATAGCCCCCCCCCCTTTTTTTTTGGTGAGTTTGAACAACACCGCCTAAAACATATTGGTCCCAGAAAAAGTCTGACATAGACAATTATTTCTAAAAAAGAAAGCTGGCCGAAGTTTTTTTCAAAGCACAAATTTACGTAATTTCAGATTAATATTCTCCCAAAATAATTAACCCACCACCTTGATATCCAGGATGACATGTCGATTTCTTTTTACTTCTTACTTAAGTGTTATAAAACACAAAATAGATCTTTCTTCATTGTTCAAAAACACACTAAAAAAATAATATTTTTAGGGTGAAGTGAATATTAGCCGATTCTGTAATAAATATATTCAAGTATTCAACGGATCCTCCACATAATATGTAACATTAGAAAATTAGTATTTTCTTAAAATAAATAAATGAAATAAAAAAAATTCTGAGATTTAGGAATTACCAAATGGAAATAGGCTAGAAAATTTCTATGTCTAAAATATTATCTTTTACAATAAAAGAAAGTGATTAAAAGCACTTTTCGGAGTCCCGGCCCGACGATTTTAAATCCGTGCCTGATACCGGAAGTATGGAAAAAAATATTTAAAAGTTGCTCCAATTGCAATATCTCATTTTTTTTAGCAACTTCTTAGATGGAAGTAACTGTTAATTCCCAGCACATAATTAATTGTATGAAACTTACATTCAATATTATCAAAAGAGAAGTCTAGTAAAAATATACTTCCTTAAATGGATTCTTATATTTTTCTCTCCCAACAAGCAAATCTTCTGGACACATTAACGAAGTGCGTTTTATGAATAAAATTTGCAAAAACTACTATTTATATGACGAAAAATCGAACGACTTTTCTCTATTGCCTATGAAAGGTCTACATCTAAAATACAATCGATTCCTTCATCAAAACTATCTTTCGTAATTCTTGTGTCCTTGAAAATCAGCTTAAGGGGGCTGGTCACTTAGCTCAGCATCGGAATTCTCCTCCATAATGTTAAGTCTATGAACTTTTGATGCATTCGTATATTTAAAATATCTTCTCGGAAAATTCATATTTTAACATATTTTTTTCGTGTACTCTTCTTAAAGGATGTCTCTTTTTTTTTCTTAGTTTTCAAAATATTTCTAAAATCTATGCTGAATTTAATATTTTGTGTTAAAAGCGGGCGAACTGTGAGTAAGATTTTAACACTTCATATAAAATTAAGTCTATACTTCAGACATATTTTGAAAACTAAGAAGAAAAGAGACATCTTTTAGGAAGAGAAGAGTACACAAAAAATAGAAGTTAATAATATTAATTTCCCGAGGGGATATTTTAAATATACGAATGCATACAATGCTCATAGACTTTACATTAGTAAGGAGAAATCGGAAGCTGAGTGACCAGCCCCCTTAAAAAAAAAAAAATAAAAAAAAAAAAACGAAACCGTTATCTGAAAGATCCGATGCTTTTATAAGAAAAGAGGAAATACAACTCGATTGCTTTATATCGGAATGTCAATTATATCTACTAACGAATGAAAGTGACTTCGTAAATGTGAAGAGCAGAGGCTGCAGCATGAGCAGAGTTCATGACGAAAAATGGGCAGAATCACTAACGTCATTTTCATATAAAATGCGATTATGACCTGCACCCAATAGAATTCGTGTTATACCTCTAAAAAGATAATAAACGTCCCAATTAAAAAAAAATATCCTAATGGCGTCATATTCCGATTGGCGCCATGCCAACACGTCGTCGCCATCAATGCCAGACCTAAATCTGCAAATATCACAATTTTTCTTTAAAAATAACACTCTAATAGTAATTAAAAAAGCACTATTTCTGTTTCCCTTTCATTCTGATCAAAATAGCATTAAAATGTCTTGAAATGGAATACGTAATTTTTAAGTAAAAAAAAAAAAAAAAAGTCTTTTTTATTTTTTTCTATACGAGAATAAATAAAATTATCAATTCCAGAAAGAATGAGCCAGTCAATCTTGCAACCATGACCTATTACTACTACTACTAAGACCATCACTTTGAACAGGCTCTGAAAATAATCTATGTTCAGTTGAAATAACATATGAATAGCTGGCAACTAGTATTAGATAAGACGCACGACGTATAACATATGCTACGCCTCTTGTTGCAACAAGAACTTACAGGGAAGGGGGGGGCATTAACTGTGCAATAGGTTTCTCAATCAAAACCTCCCAGATTCATGAAGCGGATCGCCCAGAATGATAGACGTTTACATGACGTATTACATCTAGTGAGTTAACAAGTTGCTCAGTTCACTAATAGATGATATTGAAAAAATACGTCACAACTTTGTGATAGGTGTTGAAAAGCAATTTTAGAAAAAAGTTTTGTTTTTGTTTATCTCTATTATACACAGGGTGTCTACAGAAATTCTAAAAAAAAGTTCCCTGATTTTTCCATGATTTCCCTGACTGTTTTTATCAGACTTCCCTGATTTCCATTATTAACAATACACATACGGTATTTTTTCATGTATGCCGATTCCTTGTATAACACACTTATCCAGCTTGCTAATATCTCATTTGGAAAAAAAAAAAAACAAGAGAAAAACATAAAAATTGCCTAATATTCATTAAGTATTGGTTGACCGAACTCAATTGGTAAATCCGAACTCAACTAACTTCACAGCGTCCAACATCATATAGAAGCCAATGGATATAGGGTGACCAGAAAGTTTCCTCATTTTCTGAAAAATATTCAATTCTAAGACTTATCTAAATCTGATGGGATAGCTAATTGGATTAAGCTGGGCAACTGGTCAGGTTATGCTAATGCATCATTAAAGTTTTTTAAAAATGTGTAAATTGCCTTCAATATAAGTGCTACGTACAGAAAATCAGGACATCTGATCACCTTAATTTATGTTAAATATCAAAAACTCATACCATGCGCATCTTTTAAAAAAATTGGGATAGATTAATCAGCATGTGAAAAAATATGGTACATAAAATAGACGAATCAGTCTCGTTGGCAAGGTGAAAATGCAAATATTTTCGCAATATAGACAAATTTCCCTGATTTTGCAGTATTTTTACAAAGTTCCCTGACATTTCCCTGATTTTTCCAGAGTGATAAACCTCCCTGATTTTTCCATGATTCCTTGATTTCCAGATTCTGTAGACACCCTGTATACAGCAGCTATTTTTTCCAATTGAAAATAGTCTTCTGCTACCATAGTAATAGTTAAATTATAATATTTGTTAAAACATTGACATGATTTTTTTTTCCGACTGAAAATAAATCCATGATACTAATTCCAATAATTTTGAATCGAAAACGTTAGATGATTGAGGGCTGGGACATAAATAATATGACACCTTAATGTAGGGGTGCACAAACTGTCCGACTCCGCAGTCCTGATTACCGTATTTTATGGAAGAAACGCCGCGGTGTTTACGAGTTTAAAAGTTAATTTTTTTCCAAGTGCGGCTTTTACGATTTTTTTTAAATACCAACTCAGTTTCCTTAATTTAAAAATTCATAAAAATATTTAAAATCGGATTTAAATATTTTAAATAAAACTTCAGACATCTTAAGATATTAAAAACGAGGCATCCTACACTGCTCAGAAAACGTTGATTAAAGTTAGGTCAATCTGACGCTGTCGACAAAAGTAGCGTCCCGACGGATGCGGCGTTTACAACGGGTGCCGCGATTACGATATTTTTAAGCTTATTCAGGCCAATTTGAGGAGTGCGGCGTTTCTTTCATAAAATACGGTAATATGCTTAATCTTCATCATCCACAGAGTACAAATTATTTGTATAAACATCAACTAGCTGTGGTGAAACTTCAGTGAGGTGTGTCCAACGTTACTGTTACTAGTTGGCAAGAAGGAAGGACAAGAAAATTATAAAAAATATTTTGTACATGAAACTAAGAATATATTGAATAATTTCGCTTCTAAATTTTAACACCTGTTATTACCTAATCTGCTTCTATAAGGCAAAGTAAAGTTTGCCACGTCTGTGGCAAAGTAAATTATCATGGATTGTTAATTTTATAGAGCTCATAGTAACCATGGTTAAAATCATATGAATTCCTGTACAAAGTTGAAGTAGTTTCAAGAACTGATTTGCTTAATGAATTATTAGGTGCACAAAAGTTACCCATTTTTTATTAGATGGCATTATATGAATGACAGCTATGCGTACGTTACTAATTCTTGTATAAATAAACGCAGCTAACCGTATTATACAAATAGATTACGAAAGATATTAAGTTTGAATATAATAATAAATAATAATAATGCTCTTTATTTGGTAGGAATCTTTGAACGGACCAGGACACACCGAGACAATGATTTTCATACAGGATGGGTCAAAACCGTGACTGAAAATTTTGGCACGTGAAGACTAGGAGGAATGAAACCAGTCCCGGCTCGGTACGGAAAAAATAAGTTTGGCCCAGCCCGATCCTTCAGGAAAAAAGTAAGGAGTGGCCGGAGTACTGTGAATGAAAATAGACCCAAGCCCGGCGCGTGCAGATCTCTGAGTAGAAGTTACAAATTTGATATAATTGCAAATGATTTCTTTAGCAATAATGATGGGTATAATGGCTGTAGCTAAAAATTAAAGAATAAGACATTCAACTTTTTAAAGCTTCCCTCCCCGCCCCCCCCCCCCCCCAAAAAAAAGAAAATGGTTTTAAAACAGAATAGTTGCCAAAATACAGATATCTTATGGAGCATTGTGCCAATTTTATCTAGGCCAAATTAAGCATGCTTTAAAGCGGAAGTGTTACATAACAAATGAAACTAAAAAATGGCCACAAAGAAACAAATTAAAATTTATGAAAAAATTTCTGGTTTAAACCTTGTTTCTTAGCTACAGAAGATATCGGTACAGTGCTCCGTATGTTATCGGTATGTTGGCAACTATGTAAGAGCTTGATTTGAAAAAAAACTTTAAATATACAATATATATATAATAAGTAAAGCATTTTCTTAAAATTGCCATTAAAAACTGCACTTTAAGATTAGGAAAAAAAAAAAAAATTCTAGACGGCTATGCATCTTATGGTCCTTCTTGTCTACGCCCCTGCAAGCAGTTCTGACTCTATTTGAATAGGAAATTATTCCACAAAGTGGGTGATGATGCTCCGCGAATTTAAGCTCGGTTGATTTTCTGCTGCCACAAAACGAAACCTTGTCTCCATTGACTCCCCCCTGGGGGTCGATTCTAAACAAAGGCATGAATAAAAGTGAAGCCATTTCCATTCGAAATGCCTGACTGAATCGGGACTTGCAATCCCGGACGAGGATGGTGTGACCTGACCTTGTGGAAGGGACAGCTAGTCCCCAGACGCCTCTCTAAAAATGATTGCGCAAACCGGTATGTCTTAAAAGAAAATAAAAAAAAAAAATCTGCCCCACAGAAACACAGACTAGGCCTCGCAGATCATGAACTAAGGATAATAAAAATGCAAGAATAAACAACAACTATGCACTACTTGCGTTGCTAGGAGTGGCGCAACAAGCTTATTTGAAATTCATGTTACATTGCCATGTGCAAAATTAGTTATTACAATATATACCTATAACGTTTTTGATAGTGAAATTGTGTTTGTGTTGTATCATTACTATCTGCGTTAATGCATTTAAAGATAATTACTCTCTCTTAAAAACAAAAAAAATGACGAAAAGACCGTTTAGGTTAAATTGCCAATAGTTTCCTAGTAACTATCAGTCGTAATAGATTTTTATCATTGTTTTTCTCAGCATTCGGAAAAGAATTTCCCAATTCAAAGTAAAATCGATTAACGTTTTCGAAGTTTTAAATTAAGTATTTGAAACTAATTTTTACACCCAGTCAATATTTCTTGCTGCGTTGGTTTTTAGCAACACCAGATTACGATATGGGCAAACGCACTGGCCCAAAATTTAGAGGGGAGGGTCTGGGGTAGGCAATTGAACAAGGAAATTTTAAAAGGTAAATTTTTTATATACTTTTATTAAAATTAGCAAATATTCATTTCGTTTAATACGTTATATCCGGAAATACACAGTTTCTTTAAGCTTCGGTAGTGTTGATTATTTATTTTAACTTTGTAATTTCATTCAACTTCATGTTGAGAGAAGCCTCAAATAGTATATCTCTCTGCCCATTAATATCTGAAAATCTTTGTCGGACTCAGTGCCGTGGCCGTAAAAAAATAACCAGAGAGTGTATTTGGTGTATGCCATACTTTACTTGAGAAACAGCGAACACACGGAGGACGAACATACAGACCACTTCCTCGTTATGATTTAAGTTTGCGATCGGATTGTCAATTGAAAATACTAAAACAAAATATGTTTCATCTGCAGATTTTATTTACGCAAAATAGATCTTTTAAAATTAAAAGTACTTACTAATCTCTAGTACTCTTGCTTGTGAATAGAAATAGGCTTATACCGTTGCTTACCTTTTATGTGAATTAAGAGTAAAAAACATTTCTTGATTAAATCACGTAAATTTAGAAAATACGTGCATTTTTTATTTTATTTTTTTTTTTTTTATCGATTTGAGGAAATAGTCTTAAAATGAGAGAGACCTTATAAGCACACTTATATAGTTTCAATAAGAGGGTAAAAAACAATAAAATTCAAAATTATTTGAAAACATGTCTTCATTTCTGAGTTCAATATTTATTATTCTTTATGAAAATGAGCCCCTTCCCTTTTTAGGCGCGTTCGTAATTATATAAATATGTAGCACCTATAGTCGTCGTTTGGTTCATCCGTCTGTCCGCATATAACGGCGCAAAAACTACCCAACTGAACCATTTGAAATTTAATATATAGAATCGTATCAAAACTTAAAAAGGCATTAATAAAAGTTTTATTCTATTAAATCCTATCATACGAGATTAATTCAATGATATCCCATGATAGGCAATGATTCTAGGTTGCCACGGTGATCACGTCCTATTTAAGATGGAGTCCTATTACTTCCGTATTATTGAATTTAATGTGTAGAATCGTAAAAAATTTTGTAGTCATGCATTTTTGCATAAGAGTGCAACAGCTATTGCGCCAAGATCTGAATATTTATAAAACTACTTATAGTACGAACGAATCTCATTTGCCACGTTTGACTTACAATTTCAGACTTGTTATAATTTTACCCCTTGCGCAAATAAATTCAGTAAATAAAAATCGTTATTCTATGGAGACTTTTTATAGTCACATTGAGATCGTCCAAAGACTATTTACTTTCTGTTTTCAATGTTTGATTCATCTCTGTAAAAACAATCAACTCTGTACATAAACAGGGCCCGACTTATGAAGGGGCATGCGGGGCAGCTGCCCCGGGCCTCCATGAGATTAATCAGGATTTTTATTATAAGGTGCCAAATGATTAAAATTAGTCAAAAGTGACTAAAATTCATATATTTTCAAACATTTAGGAAAGGAATGAGGTCCCCCTTTCTCTCTCTACTCCAAGTATCCCCTTCACCCATGCAAAAAACAAACTATATCATTAGCAAAATTAATATTTAAAATTTCATTATAATAACTTTGTATTCTATTGTTTTCAAAGAAATTCTTTATTACCGTTTTCCTCGTAACTTCGTCACTAATTATGGCCACTTTGGAGAGTTTTCTTTTAGACAAAGTACGTAGATAAGCAAAGTAAAAGTTTCCAAAGAAATACTCGTGTCAACCAATCTATCATTTTTTCTACTATTATCCTACAAGTATATCTTTACTTAAAGTTGTGACCATCTTTTTGTGGTACCCTGTATCCAGACGTGAGCAGTACCGGGTACAAAATTTATGCATATATGTATGAAGTTTAGTACTAGCCACTTAAACATTATTCACAAAAAAATTCGATACATAGAAGGGGGCCCCCCGGGATGACGTTTGCCTCGGGGCTCACCATAGCCTAAGTCGGGCCCTGTACATAAAGACATAAGTACTATAAACACATACTGATTAAATCTGCAGACTAGGGCCCTGAACATCAGCTACGCAAGTCGCATTTTTTACACTAACTCAAGCTGTTTTTTGTATGTAAAAATGGAATTTTGTAATCGATTTTTAACTTACTTCCTGATAGGGTAGAACTATAAAACAGGGTGTCTAATTACAAATCAGCAACAAATAATATATTAAAAATAAAACAAATAATAAATTTGAAAAGTGTAAGTTAAGGAAAATATTTTGTTTAAAAATAATATTTATTTTAAGAGTTAGACTAGCCAATGCAAGATATATTCGTTATTGTAGGTTTAATATAGATTCAATCTAACGGTTCCTCAAAGAAAAGAAAAAAAATTCTCCGTCTAATTAGGAAGGGTTTCACTTCGTTTATTTAATATTTGGAACTTTCAACCAGCAGTTTTAAATTTTACATATTTGAATTATAGAGAGTTATAACGGAAAATGAGATTACAAGCACGATACTCGAAATTTTCTTATATTTTTTAAATTGATCAAATGTTTATTAGATCGATTATAGCATTTGTCTGGATCCTATAAATATAATATTGATTTTGCGATAATGACACTAATACAGTCGGACTTCGTTATCCCGACATCCTGTTTTCACGTCACTCCGCTTATCACGTCTGTTTTTCAAAGTCCCGATTTTCTGTATATGATTTCAATGTAAATAAACTCCGGATTTTACGTCGTTGAATAATTTTCAACTTCGGATATCCCGACGGTTTAGAAAAATTGTTCATTTTTCATAATCCATCTTATAAGCACGGAAATTAAGCGGTCAGAAATGTCTTAACCAAATTTTTCACAAAAGTGTCTAAAATACCCATTGAGATAAATGAGAAATTTTACTTCAATCATTTATCTCAATAAAAAAACACACTATGAATGACCCACTTAAGCTCCAGATAGACATATCAGTCTACTCGCGTTTTTATTTTATTTTTTTGTTCTGGTCAGGCGGCGCTTTCTTGTGGTTACACGAAGTTTTTTATCCGACTAAAACTGAAGCATTGCATTGCATTAAAACGATCAGAAATTATTACATCCATTTCTGAAACAACGAATATTGATTACAATTCATTATATAATATTGAAAAAAGAATTTTAGAAGCATATCTAGGGATAGGCAAACCTTAATTTATCAATATTTCATGTAACAATAAAAAAAACAAGTCATCATAAAGCTGATTTTTATACTTTTCAATTTTGTTATTGTGTTTATTTTGTTTAATAATAATGTTTTATTACTTAAAACTGCAAGAACAGTTATGAATTTAAAAATTGTCTTAAATTAATTAAAAATAAGCTTTTTAAAAAGTTATTTTTCTCCAACTCCGGTTACCGCGACACTCCGCTTATGACGACACTTTTTTCTGGTCATTAGAGTGTCGGGATAACGAGGTTCGACTGTAATTAGTTTGAAAGAACAATTATTCTCACGAATATTTGATTAATTATTGACAATCACGTTTTTGAAAATGATTACTTAGGTCTGTCCTATAATTTTTGAATTGTTACGCCACTAAATCCAATTCCTAAAACAATGACTAGTTAAATAATTTATCATCAGACTACACCTTGCAAATGAGAATGCAGTAATATATACAGTATCTGCAACAGGTGTCCATTGTATTGTATTTGTCTTCTGATTTGACCTTGGGAGAACAGGAATAGTTAATTAACCCCCCCCCCCCCCAAATAATAAATAAATAAAATGTGGAAGGAAAAAAAATTCACAGACGAAGAAAAAAATCTGCTCCAAGAAAAAGAAAGATTCATCTTCAAGGGGAAAGAAAAAATAAAATAAAAGAGGGGGAGTACAAGGAAGAAAAAAAAAATCATGCTTGACTAGACTGAGGGGTAGTTGTTTTTGTTTATATTATCCACCCCAGGATAGATAAAAAAAATCTAGGTCACTAGCGTTGGCCATTTTTTTCTTCTCTTCTTTAGATAGATGCTTCATGGCTTCTCCAAGAAAGTGAAAATTCTTTGGCTGTGGGGTAGTAGGTAATATGAGAAAAGTTGCATCATGGCGTCTTGACCCGCATTTTGGGATTGCCATTTTCTTAGATGTTCCAGATGGTCTATCTAAACGGAATTTTCAAACTCCACACATCTCATGGCACTTGAAACTAATTAACTTCTCCAATTTCGAAGTTTGACTAATATGAATGCCAATCTACTTAATCATTAATTTGACAATGATACCATGTAAAAAAAGAAAGTAAAATGGCCTGAAATTTATATTTTACACAGCTAGTAATTTCAGATTCACACACGTTGTCCTAAAATTACTAGCTCTCTAAAATATCAATTGTCATTAATCTTGATTCACACAATAAGAAATTTAATGGCTTTAAATAAATTATAGCGTACGTTTAAGTTAAATAAAGATTTATAACCAAAATCTTAACACCAAGATCAAGGTGCAGTTGCGCAAAACATTTTTATTATGATAATTGAACACGCCTGTTCAGCAAATTAGGCCATGTTAAAACATTTCAAATTCAAAGTGTTTCAATATAATAATAATGAGATGGCTATAATATTACTAGCCCACTAAAATATCCATTTAACTGTCAGTAACATAATAAGAAATTTAATGGCTTTAAATAAATAAATAAAGCTTTATATTTTCCCCCACAGTAAAGTGTCTAAATTAAAAAAATTATTGTTTTGGCCACATTACCTTAAAGACATTTTGCTAAGTCAGATAAAAACATTCTTACAAGGAAATCAGTATCGGTGATGATTAATATAATTTCAAATAATAATAATAAATATTAGTTATATAAAAATAAAGTTAAAATGTCCAAAGAGTTTAACTTTGTCCAAAAATGTGGACACAGGCACTGTATAGGCTAAACGAGAAATTCATACAGAATGGTCTATTGCAGAGGTTCTTAAATTGTGATCCGCGGACAGCAAGGGGCACGTTTTCATGGATGTCCTCAAAGGCTCAATATAAAAATTTTCTGTTACCTAGAATTTGACAGAAGTCTTGCGAAAGAAATGATAAGAAAAGCTAAAATTACCGTATAATTATCGTATATATTTCTATTAGTTTATATATTTTGTATTTGATATACAAGGTGAATAAGGACTTTACTTTGAGCACCATTGCTCCCGAACAGTAATTTATGCCTCATTTAATAACAGCAAATTGTTAAAAATTCTGCGATTATATAAAGTGAAGACTATTACTAGGAATCAGTGGTGCTCGAAAGTAAAGTTCGTACGTACCCAGGAAATATTAACGAATATCAGTAACTTCAGTTTTAAATCATGAGGTCCTCAAAGACACAGGAAATATGAAATGGGATTTATGGTCACCAAGAGTTTAAAGAATCGCTTGTCTATTGTATTTCAATTCTGCAAAAGAAGAGACAAATCAAACAAAATCTGAAAATGCATAAAAATATTTATTGATATTTACCGATGCTTTCTACAGCACAAATATTACACAAAAAAAATTGAGGTAGAATAGCTAACAATATCAAAATTTCATACTGCATTTTTTTTGCAGCTGGTTTTTTCTTTTATAAAAATATAAAAGCACATACAATGAATGTAATTGTAAAAAAAGATACAAAAGCGCACAATAAAGCACAAGCATAAAACCATAATCCCAAGAAACAATTTTATAAAAATTCACACGGGTTTCAATATAATTGGTATTTTTTTTTTTTCACCAACGTAATTTTTTTTAAAAGTTTTTATAGAAATTTTTAAAAAAAACTAAAACTTAAAATCATAACCGGGAAATAAGTTCGTCTACTTTAATTACATTTGCATAGTTGCCAACATTTCCAAAAAACCCGCGAATGTTGTTACAGGAATCTTCAAGAAAATTTGAATAGTTGGCAATTATACATTAGGTACAGAACAACGAAATTAAAAACGTAACATAATAATATCTGAGGGAACAGCCAAAATGAAAATAAGAAAAGAAAAATGATAGGTGACAAAGGGGTAGGAGAGGAGAGGGACAAAAATTTCAGAGGGAATATGAGGGACTCATTTATTGTTTTTTTTAAAAATAGAGAAAAAAAAACTGGTTTTTATAATTTAGACTCTGCATGCTTTGGGGTGGGGGGACAACGGCAAACAATATAAGCGTTGGAGAGGCATAAATCTGCCGAAATGTGGAAGATTCTAACTCCTAGATACACAAGAACTTATTTTCTCCACCATATCTATCAAAAGATTTTAAAGTTTTTATAATAAAATATTAACTCTAAACTGCAAAGCATTCGGTTACACAATTACAACCAGTAACATTTCTAGTGAGGAAATAAAATAAAGCAAAACATAAAATCAATTTTTTAAAAAACGATGGCAGCAAGCTTAATTTCGAGACTACTGCAGTTGATTTTACTTTACTTGAGCTTAAAATTTGATCACAAAACCTTAGAGCTCTCAATAAGCAAAAAATTTTAAATAACTTCAACAAAAATAAATATTTTACGTATTAGAATTAAGAGCGACCGCTCACAGATACAGTTAATAGTTTCATTCTATGTTGTTTCGTGGTGAATTTCGTCGTTCTAATCATGTAACGAAAGTAGAAAAACACAAGAAAAAAAATAATAAAACATAGTAGGATGTTTACCATCCAAATTTTGTAAACACCGGTGATCAACAAGCTAAAAGAGCTTGCACATGCAATGAGATACCATTGCTGAAATTATACATAACATGTTTAAAAAATTTCAATTTTTATCAAAAATAACAATATCCCCAAAATTTATATAAAGATGTAACCAACGATATAATTAAAAAATTAATTACACTTTGATCCCATTAAAGAGGAAATTTTAAAAGTAAAAGAATATATAATAATTCCAATTAGATTAATAAAATTGTTTCCCAAACCCGCGTTTGATTTTTTTTTTCCTTTTTAAAAATGAGGTAGTCACGTCTCACGTGTAAATGCATATGTTGTAAATTAAATTTACTTGAAAGAAAGGAAAGAAAAGAAAGAAAGAAAAAAGGACCAGTTAAAAAGAAATAAAATAATACTTGGCTTGGCAGTCAATGGTTTTATGATAAAGGAAATGTAATGGAAAAATATGTTAGTGGAGTGAAAATCTTCGAACATTTCAAATCATCTTGTAGCATGCACAGTAATGCATATAAATACAAACAAGATAAAAATGTACTTCTTTTGACTCAAGCCATTATGAAACTTACAACAAGGGATACTGCAAAGCAACTAATTACAAAATCAATAACCCAAATCGGACAAAAACATAGAAGATCCAGCTGTCATGGCCAGTAATGAGGTAGCATAACAAACAAAGAAATGACAAAATAGGTGGGATTGCTCAAACAACAGCTACGAAAGTTTGACAGTTAAAATGAATATATTAAGACAAAAATAATACTTAAGACTGAAGATCGATGACAATTACCACATAGACAAAAATGAAGTGCCCATCACAAAAGCTATACTGTAACTGTATACTCAGGGGTTCTTAACCAAGAATCCAAGGGGAGCTTAAAAGAAGGGCTTAACCACAAACCCTTACGAATCTGTGGATTTGAACGGAAAAAAAATCTATTAATTTTGTCTATTTTAAGCAATACTTAGTTAAGCTGCATACAGTATTATGAAAACAAAGTGATGAAAATAAGGTAAAAAATACCTTGAAGGCAGGTTACAAATTTTATTAGTTCATGGAAAAGGGTCTGTGGTCTCCTGAGGTGGTAGTCCATGACATGCTTTTAACACGTTAAGTGCCACGTCAGCCACCGGTGACCGACACCAAACTTCACATTTAAAACGCGTCATTTCACCGATGACCGACGGTCTAAAATAGGATATAAAACTAAATATATATATTGTTTTAAGTAATTACTGAAAATTTATTTAAAATTTACTTACCTTTTATTTATTACAGGATTATACTTTCTTAAAAATTGCTTAAAACATTGTAAATTTTTCAGCTTCAGTGTCAGTCACCGTGGCGCTCAACGTGTTAATTCACAAAAAGAAAAAAAAATGGAAAAGGATAAGAATCCCTGTTGTATATTGATGATGAAATTATAAACCACTTGTGATGATCTTGAAATGCAAAATTTATCACAAAAGCATTGAACACAGAAGGTGGTTTTCTTTGGGAAGGCATGACAAACGTATTAAATAGAACTTAATCTATGTGGTTATAGAAATCACTCAAAGTTATTGGCACTTCATAATAAGGAACGTTATAACTACTCTGAACTCTGACAACGAAATAGAACCATTCGATTAAATTCTTCCTTCGATATTAAATTTGCCAGATCAAATATTCTGAACATTATACACAGATATACAGTTGCATAAAATAAATAAATTAACAAGATAAGTTATATTATTAACAAAAATCTCATGCAAAAATAAAAGATAAATAAATAAAAATACACAAAGGAATAACACTTACTTTTACTAATAACAAACCAAATACCTGAATTATTAAATGAGAATATAATTCTTAAACACAAAAATACATTTCAACAATTCCTATCAGAAATAGAAACAAAGTTTTTTTCTGAAAATTTAAAATATATAAAAATTAAATGAAAAGAATTTTCCATTATCAAATATGAATAATTATGAAAAGTAATGGTCCAAAACCATCACACACAAGGATATTTAAACCCAATGAAGTACGAAATAAATGCTATACTATTATGTTAATGTCATAATTAATAAAATGTAAATCGACAGGAGTTTTCAAATCTTTCAGCTTCTGAACACCAGATTCAAATGAAATTGAATATCGAAGGAAGATTACTGAATAATAAGGTGATATTTAAATTCACCAAACCACACCATGACCATCTGGTGCCCACAGCTAACAGCTGGGCACAGAAAAAACAAACAAGGAACTATTTAGTTAACACTCTTAAGTTCACTGCCACTGCAAGCATTTTAAAATGCATTAGAAATCATTAGTCGTTCTTAAAATATTTGTACAATTTTTTTAATTAAAAATCAGAAATATTAAGAAAAACAAATCTATTAATTATTATTATGATTATAATTAGTCAAGTAAACATGACTTAGAAGGAAATTTTGGATATGAAGAGCAAAATTCACACTGCAACAAAACGTGTAATTATTAATAAAAAACAGGATATAATGAGTCATTGAATGTGGTATTTTCTTTTCTGAAGAACACATAATGGGAAGATGGCTGTGTATAGGAGAAAGAAGAAAAGTAAGAAAAAAATAAGGCTTGATGCAGAATAAACACCGAGTATGTGAAAGGTAAAAAAAAAAGTTTATATTAAAAAATGTAAAAGAACATAAGATATATGCTGGAAGAACAGGAAAGATAATGCAATGAGTAACATATCAAAATAAGTTCAATAAACATTCGGTGATGCAAAAGAATATAAGATACAAGTAACGGAAAAAGAGAGAGGATAGAGAAAGAAAAGCACTTGGAATGTTGTAAAAGAGATGCAATTTTAGATAGGAATGAATGCTGAGTTGAGTTTTCAGCAGAGCATTAATACTAAATTTAAAAAAATAAAATAAATAACGTTAGAGTTATTATTGGATTTTGCTTGAACCTTCCTTCTATCACTAAACAGCCTTTTCTTGTTAACATGCACTAACAAGCATAGGTACATACTCACAGAACAAACTTCAAGAAGGGGCAAGATTTTTGAACATATGTCCTGTGGTCTGCAATGTACATCGTGTTAAAAAAAAATTTAAGAACGTAAGTTTAAAATCACCAATAATTTTAAGCCTATAAATGTGAAAAGCAATACAGAAATGTAACAAACAAGAAATAATTAGAAATCAAAAAGCTTCGTCCAGATTTTTTTCAACATCTGGATTAACCCTTCACTGCACCGCGTGCCATATCTGGCACATACCTAAAAGCATTACGTTATTAATTAGCGGGGAATTTAGCGAGCATGATCGCTGTCCCTGATCAGGAACAATCCAAAGTATGAAATAATACTTATTTTGTCCATGCTAGATGTATACATTAGATAACAAATTAGAATTTGTTCTTTGGAAACAAAAGACATTTCGATCAAGCTATTAACGGTAAAATTTGCTTTCATTATTTTTACTGAATATTTAAAAATATTAATATAAAAGAAGATACAGAGTATTAGACAGATAAAATTGATTAGTTTAAGCCAATTTATATGCAAAATATTGCAATATAATATTTTAAAACCGTAATTTTGTATGTATGACACACCATAAAATATCAAATTTTAGCTGAAAATTAAAAATTTAAATTTTTTTACAATTTTTCCCATTATTAGGCCGATATATAGATGTCAAATTTTTTCATAAAGATAGAAAAATTTGTGCATTTAAGGGTTAATCTGGAATTAAAATAATTTCTTTTTTTTTGCTAGAACCTGTAAGATATTTTTTAAACACATGAACATAAAAAGGAGGGAAAATGCAAATTGTCTTCCACAGGGAGTTTAGGGAAGTAGAGCTGCCCACCCTCCCTGAGAAAAAATGCTTAGCTCCCATCTCTCTTAGAGTTTAATTATTTTAAAATTACTTGAAAAGAACAAATTTTATTCTTTTTATAAATTTTAAAATCCACAGAATAAGAATTGCCATTTCTTGCACCCCTAGCACTCTGACTCTTGGTCTGCACCCACGCTTACAGGGGAAGTTTTGGAATTCAGATACAATAAAATTTTTAAAAGATTAGTTAATAAGATAAGAATCAAGTAGGAAAGAAGTTTGAATGATTCTTCAAAATATTTTTTAACTATTAATCTATTATAAAAAAGCCTACGAATCTTGCAATAGATTTAACTTACCATTAAAACTCTAAACAGTTTGAGCAAATAGCTTTTTGTTACTATTTTTCAAGTGAATGAAAAACCTAAAAATAATAAATAAATAAAAAGGACATAAACTAAAGTAGGAAAAGATGACATAAATTGAATAGGAACGTAAGAAAAGATCAAAACCCGTCTCATAAAATTGTAAAGTGGTCCCAAGATAAATAGTATATATGAAACATTTATAAAATTAAATATAGAAAATATTCTAAACATGTCAAACTAATAGCACATTAAAAATACAATCAAGGAAATAAAAACAAATATATAGTTCTCTCTATCACTCTAAAGATATTAAAAACAATGAGTGGCAACATGTAATTGAACACTTTTTTTTTTTTTTTTAAACCAGAATATTTTAAAAATATTTTCTTACTTTTTATCCCTATCAGATCATACAAAAATCCTAAAATATATATAACAAACAATCAACAATTCTTCTTATCAATTTTTAAAGGCACCGAGACATATAAAAGCCTATGACTTTTATGAAAGGTTTTCTAAACTTCTATGCACATATAAATATCTATATAAAAAAGCTACCATTTCACACTATGGTAGGTGTATATACACTAAAATAAACTTTTTGTTAGATAACAGTTTTAAAATACAAATTTCAAGACAAAAGAGTTATGTTTTGCACCCTGTACCCCATATACAGATGTGCTAATACACATAAAATTAGATTTACAAAAATAAACATTCATATGCAAGATATAATATGTACTACTAATAAGCAAGACACAAAACCGGTATAACATGTTTTCATATATAATACTACATTTTCATAAACAAAAACCTGGGCAGACTGATTGCTTTGCATCAATGCATAATCATTTTATCCGAAATCAAAATAAATGTACAGTAGAGTCCCGATTATCCAAGTTAATATGGACCAAGCTCACCTCGCATAAACCGGATTTACACAAACTGTCACCAACCAAGGAGATGAAATATAAATTTTTACTTAATTCATTAATTTTTATGGCACTAGTAACATTTTTTTTTATGTACATTTCCGTTACTTTTAAGAAAATCAGGAAATGAAATCGTTCATTTGAAATAGCTCTTGGTAATTTTTCGTTTATTAAATGCCAATTTTGCTGCAGTATTATGCTACTGCATAGCTATTTCTAAGATTTTTTCTTACTAATAAAATTTTCCCAATAAATTTTGCCCAATTCAATCGCCGAAATCTAACAATTGTCAACGATTAAATATGGCAAATTTTTTTATTAAATTTTAGAGGTAACAAAAACCGTACAAATTGGCAGATATGTGATTCTATTAGTGCCATGAAAATTGCAGGCATAGCCTCTTCTTTCTGCTCAAAGTATTAAATAGCTTTTTTTCAATCTAACTTATACCTTTGGAATGGATCATTTTCTTCTGATGGACTGATGGATTTCATTATTATGAAATAGCCATTATAAATGAAGTGTTAGGGGAAGATGAAAGAGCAGTTGTAAAAAAGTTGCTCTTTCATCTTCACCTAACACTTCACTTATAATGGCTGTTTCATAATAATGGAATCCACCAGTCCATCAGAAGAAAATAATTCAGTTAAAGCGGAAACTCGGTTCAGCGGGACTCTACTGTATTCACTACTGAAAGACAATTTTGTGACAGCGAATGCAATATTTTGTTTGGATTATGAATTTGTAAATAACTTTCAAGTGATCTTTCTGATGGAAGTGATGACTGCTTCCTTTATCTTGGAAATAACACTCCCCTGAGTGAATGAATATGTTCCTTAACAATTTTAATCTAGAAGAAAACGTCCTACGACATTCAGGTTCACATATGCAAATGTTTCTTCAAATGATCTTTCTGATGAAACTGATGACTGCAACTTGTATGTTTGAAACAACCATCCTCCTCTGATTGAAGGAGTATAAGCCTTACAAATCAAAAGTTTTAAAAACGTTGTATTTTTTTCCTTCTATGGCATATTTAAGCCCCCTCCCTACATCAATTATACTGTATTTTGCAACAATATCTAAAATGGCTTAGAATTACATTAAGCCTTGAAAGATATATTTGTTTAATATTATATACCATAAAGTTATCAGAAGACAAAAATAAATAAAATAAGATAAAATGGACAGGTATTTTCTTCACTGTGTCTTAGAAGACAAAGAGAGGGAGGAGATTTGATGTACAGTGGGTAAATCAAAAATCTTCTAGGATTAAATGTTTGAATTTTGTTAATAAACAAATTTTACACTTTGACTCAACATTAGCCAAAAAAAAAAAGTTATTTCTGGGAGTAAGTTATAAATTTTAGGAGAAATTTTTTTAACATTTTCTTTTTTAAAATTTTACATATAATATTAGGGGGGAAAAAATGTTAGTTGCAGTTACACCAAAAGGTAAAATTTAAGTAGAAAACTAGATTTCTTTAAAAAATTTTTTGCTTCTTTTCTCATTTTTAAGGATTAAAATCCATATCACAATTTACGCTATCATTAAGAATATCTACAGCAAGTTTTAGAATTACATCAACATGGCAAACACCCCCACCTTTTTTTTTTTAAAGCCTCTCTCACATGATGTAATAAAAAGAGGAAATGTGATTCTGATAAGTTTCTTATATTCTAGGATTATAAACAATGCATTATTATTCTCAAGGTACTTGCTCTCAGATTAACATATGCAAAAAGACATTTATAAACAATTCATTAATTTTGTGTTCATGAAAATATTTTTAGGAATGTTCAAGTTTTCAATTTTAAAATGGCAATTTTTTAAAAACTTCTCCAAAAGCATTTCAGTCTTTGAAAAAACTTCAAAGAGTGAAAGTGATTTTAAATGAATAAAATACTTGCCTACATGAGTAACAATGCCCTTTAGGGAAAGCTTCACTGTTCTTTGCTGATCGTGAAATCCCTGCTAAATTATGGGGAAATTTAATTAGGTGATTACTCATTACCTAATGTAAAAATTGAAATACAGTTTTCACTGTCAGAAAGTAGCCATCTGATGAAAATGAGTTTTCAAAAATTATTTTCATACGTTAAGTATTTTTAAGGTGACAAATTTTGCACAAGTGAAAATTTCAATTTTTTTTTTGTTTTAAAAATATTTAAAAATGTAGGAAAATAATTATTGAAAGCGCACTATGCCAGCATCGAATGTCTGCTTTCTGATGGTGAAATGGATGTTGATATTTATATTAGGCAAGAAATAATCACTAAATTAAATTCCCCTACAGGTTAAAATAGGATTTTGTGATCAGCAAGGGGAAAAAAAATCTGAATTTGTGAAGTACCCCTTTATGCCATATATGTGAGGCAATATATTACAAAGGTACATTAATGCAATGAGCAACCAGTCTGCAATTGAACACAATCCCCTGTGCATAATATATATGAAATCGCATACATAGGAAAAAAAAAAAATTGTAACAGACTATACTAGCTGCTGCACATCCAAATTCGAAGCTAATCATTTCAAAGTCCTTTCTTATCCTGCTTCAAAAATGAATATTTCAGCACAAACTAATTACGTTTTTTTTTCCTCCAGCTACAAAAACTGTCCTTAAGGCATCAATCAATACATAACAAAGGCCATTTTTTACCCATCACTCATCAGCAGGAAGCAATCACTTGAAGATGACTATTTATTTTCCTTTCTAAATATTCCATACTTTGCACTTCGCACCATCAAAATCAAGACCAGCAGCCAGTTACTTATAAATTAGCAGCACAAAGTTTTATTAGCAGCAGGTGGACATACAACTCTGAGCATATACTGTGACTCAAAATACAAAATTAAGTAAACAAATATAAATAAAGAACTCTATAATTGAACACAAATGGTGATTGCATTTGTAAAAGAGGTATATAAGAAGCTGCTTTTAAACAGCCTAGGAAATATAAAAATACAAAAGGAACAATAAAAAAATTGGAGACTAAAAGAGGAACTTCAAAATAATCTATTTGGCAAATGTTCCTCCTATCATGACTTGAAGTTTTACATAAAGTGGATTGCAAATATTCTATAGATAACAGATTATTGAGGGTATCATTAAATAAATATACAAACATATGTTCAAACACAGTTTAGTTAATATATTAACAGGTACTCATTAAAATATAACAGTGTTTCTCCAACACCTTTAATGACCAAACATAAAGGAGCATTTACTACTATTGAATAAATCCTACTTATAAATAAAATTCAATAAAAACAAATATTTTTCTTTCATTTTTATAATTATTGTATGTATTACAGAATGAACAGTAAACGTAATATTAATAGCATCACTCTCAATACACAAAATTTTAACAATTTTCTCTAGAATGATATTATTTTTCACAAATTCTCTCTGGGAATCAGAGTTCAGCAACTATAAAATAAATTAAATATAATTCCCAAGTTTTTCTTTTTTTGTACAATGAATAATCAAGAACATACTATCTGGAAAAAAAAGAACCTGATCGTTGACTACATGAAATATGCTATGGAACATAATGCATAAAATAAATTTTTAACATTTCATTCATTATATTTACCACTCTTTGACATTGTAGATTTGATCAATTTTATAATTAAGAGTGCTTTAGGAATCTTTCCTATTAATTATGTTTTACACAATAAGACTACTACATGTTTACCCTATAAATAATATTCTTGAAAAAGAAAAGTAATAAATTCATTTATCACATATTTTTCCCCTTGTGAAAGCTACCTTAGGGAATAAGAAAAGTTTTGATGAATTTCCAAAAATATTTTTCATCATAATTATATATATTTTACCTTTTGATCAAATCATTTTCACATAAATTTTGACAGCAATAATTCATGTGAAATATCATTTACTATCTTCTTAAATAAAGGATTTTAATATACTAATAAATGTTCATTTAAAAAAAAATGTCTATATATATATATACATTTAAAATGGTTGTCTAACATTAAATAGAATTCTGTTACCTACAATTAATACTAGAAATTTACAGTTCCTGTAAAATGGGGGAAAAAAAGCTTTTGATCATTTATGAGTTGTTTACATAAATAACAATAAAAGGGTCATTAGACTCAGAATAACCAAATAATTCTTTTTTATTTATCTAAAACATATATTAGGCCCATTTTGAATAATTTATTTAATAACTATACTTTCATTTTCGACTTTTTATTTACTGCTTTCCTATGTTTTTCATAATTTGTTTAGTGGAGCTTGAAATTAAAGATAATTAAAAAAATAACAATCCCTATAATTGCCACCATTAATCAAATTCACACAATTATGGGAATCAGATTTCTTTTTCTATGTCCTTGAATATCTGTACAATGTACAGCATGTCAAATTGATTGTACATCATTTTATATATCTTTTCAGAAAAATTATTCCTGTGGATGCAAATGGCAACAACAGATGCTTTCCCACGCTTTTCAAGCTGATCACAAAAAGGGAAATTTCATCTTTAAATCATTGTTTTTTCCTTTATTATTAATTTTAATAAATTACTAAAGGATTTAAAATCCATCTTCAAAATTTCATCTCTATTAACTTTTATGATTTAAGAAAATTGCGAAACGATATTGTATTTGACTGATTTAATGATTGACTTTTAAAAGGTGTGAAGTTGCCAATGAGACATGTAGCACCAAACGTGAATCAAATTTTTTATAATAGCATGGTGCGAAAAAGCAACTTGTGAAATATTTTAAAAGGTATATTACAACAAGCATGTCTGGATGAAGCACAAACGAGAGAGAGAGAGAGAGAGAGAAAACAAATAACCCGGCTGAATGTAATAAAAGAGTAAAAATAGAGAGAACTCAAGAGTGAAACTAAAAGGTAAACAGAAAAGAAAAGATATAGGAAAAGGAGAAAAATTGCTTGGGAGTTCAGGGTCACAAAACCTATGAATACTTAAAGAAAGCAGAGTTGCTCCCAGGTTTAAAAAGGGGCAGGCTGTTGCTGGTGGGAAAAAAGCACTTTTTTATTCTTAAGGGCACCTTTTTTACTTAAGGCACATTGTAAGATTCGAAAGTGTACTTTTAAAGGTTTTGTAGACTTTTTAAAAAAATTTTAAGGCCACTTTTAATACATAAAATTCAGGGCACACTTTTCAAGATAATAATGAGGAAGTTTTTACTATGCAAAAAAAAAAAAAAAAAAAAAAAATAATAAACAGAAAAAAAAGTAAGGGCTAATTTTTTGGATGTGTAAGAAGGGTGCTAATTTTTTGGATGAAGGGCAAGGAGGGTGCTATTTCGTAAATCAAAGGACAGGAAGGGGACAGTACCCCTAGAAAAAATGACTTTGATACGGCATGTCTATGAGTTTTTATATGCTAAAAATGCATTCAGCATATAAATGAAGATATTCTGAGTGTAATGACACCTTTGTAAATTTTATTGTAAAGGATCAACGAATAATTGGCAGATTTTATTTTTATTATTTATTTTTTGACTGATTTGATTTTCTTTTTCTTAGAAATGATAATTAAACTTTAATCAAGCAATCATGAAAATTTTAAATGTTCGATACATAATAATAAAGTGTGTAATATTTGAGAGACTTTTGTATAAGATATAAAAATACTTTAAAAAGGAAATAGTTTACATTTAAGAACAATTATAACATTTTTGTCATAATATAGTATCAATTAAAAACAAATCTCCTGACAATCAAGATGACGAATAACGTTATTGTTTTTATCAAAAATGTGTTATCAAAAAGAGCATTTAAATAAAATCTTTTTTTTTTTATTAAAAAAGTTAAAGATTACTTACTTAAAATAAAATTTAAAACTTTTAAAATAAAAACAGAAAAAGGCCTCAAAACAAAATTTAAATTTTACAGAAGAATATAAACTATTTTTCTAAAATTTCAGCTACTTTGTTAAAGTAGATTGGTAAAGTTAAAAAATACGAAAAAAATTTCTTTGTTTCTAAATTTAACAATACTAAGTGGATAATTTTACTAACAAGGGAACCACTTTTGGTGTTGCTCACACCTAGCATCGAGACCTGATGCGTTTTGTAGCCCCATACATAAAAGTTAGAGAACTGAAAAAATTTCTCTGTTAAAATAATATTTTATGTACTTTTTTATACTTTTAATTTTTTATCATTACATATTTGTTTATTTCATGCCAAAAGTGAGTTAAGTCACCAAATATGGTGCTACAATTTTTACGCCCACTTTATCCAAAGAGAAAATGTACAGAACATATTATTAGAATTATATCAGATTGCGATTTTTTTTAAATAATTGATAGCATAAGAAACAAATATTAGGTTTTTTTTTTTTTTTTTTTTTTTTTTCTATGCGGACGATAAATATATAAGTAATAAATATAATTCTATAAAAGCTTCGAAGATCATTAAAAACTATTTTTTAGTGAAAAGCAAAATAAGCAAACTATTTTCTTTTGAAATCGAATGAAATAAAGTTTCAAATGTTTAAAATGAAATGTTGCTGTATTAAATGGTCTTTTGGTAAAAGTAATCAAAGTAAATTAATATTTTCACACAATTTAGAAAAAAATACTGTGGCAAAATAGGTCGGACATTGCAATTTCTAGCTATTAAAAATTCAACTATGACATTTGGCTAGGGTTGCCGGAAAGCTCTACTTTTGAAAATAAACGCCAACTGTTTCCTCGCCAAAAATATGAATATAAAGTTGCAATTTTTGAAAATCAAATTTGCGGGTTTTTGAAGGAATTTTCAAACTTTTTTCAATATTTTATACTTATTATTAACTATTTTTTATTTTTAAATGCTTTTCAGTACTTATTAGTTATCCCGTCGACCAAATTACTGTCGCCAAATTGTAATATTAAATGCCAATAATGGTTGCCATTAATTAATTAATTTTAAGATTAAATGTCAATAATGGCCAATAAAACTATTAATTCAACGGTTTATTTGTATTTTTATAAATGTTTTACTAATTTATTTGTTCTTTCATTATTTAAAATAAAAATTATGCCAATGTGTATAATTTGGCGAGTGGTTTGGCAATTTATATAATTTGCCGAAATTGGTCGACGGGATAACTAAGAAATACCTGCTTTTCTTTAAAAAAATTGAATGTTAATAGTCTGATAAGTGGTCTCGAAAAGTGCATTTTCAGAAAGTTATGCTGTTGTATAATCAAGAAATATTATTTTAACAGAAAAATTTTATCAATTCTCAAATTTCATAACATAGGGCTTGGACCAGGTCTCAATGCTAGGTGCGAGCAACACCAAAAGTGGTTCTCTTGTAAGATCAATTTTTAACAGTTTTGGTAATATAATTAAGCAGACTTTTTTTTTTAATCCTAAGGAATAGGAAATTTGAAGATTCAACAGCATAAAAAGCATCATTGTAAATTGCATTCAAGGATAAATGTCCCCACTTAGACACTTATTATCTGCTAAGTAAAAGATAAATAAATTTAATATTTTTCAAATTATGAACAACAGACTCTCAGATCGCCATAGTTAATGACCAGTTTTCTCGAAAGATTTCAGATCACCAATTTATTTATGTTTTTTTTCACTATGTCATTAAAAAATATCAAATACAGCTGCAGTAATTTTGCTATGACAAATTTCTACTGAATAATGAACACTTTCAAATGATTTAAACTGTATGTTGTAACAGGCACATGGAACATTGTATACAGCAGCGAGTATGGTGTACAATGCAGGTTATGCAAAATATAAGAAGAAAATTGAATAAAATGGTAAAATTGGTCTCCTATAACATTTTGAAATGTAAAAGCAAATCAACAACCAATCTTTCTTAAAATTATCCACAGCTTATTTTAAAAATATTTTAACAGCTCGTCAAAATGTCTAAAATATAATTTTACAGTAAACACCATCTCCACGATATTTCAAAAATCATATTTAACAAAGAAACTAAAGGAAATGCTATATAGAGCATAAAACCTACTATTTAAAATTATTTTAATTTGCTTAATTGTCAACCTGACCATAAAATACTTATATTTTCGCCAATGTTCAAGTGAAAAATGATTGAAAAATTCTGCATTAAACCATTTATTGGAATCTAACTTAAGCTAAAAGCTTTAAACCTAATTTTGGCCACATAAATCAATTGACATTGAATTTCAGACCGAGCAAACCATTAAAACTTTTAATTAAAGAATTCTATATCAGCCATGTGTTTGATCCAGTAAGGGCCTATATAAAGCAATTTTGAAAACTTTGTTGTATTTAAATTTTTCATTAAAACTTGATTTTATTAGGAAAGAAAAACTATTCTACAATTTATGACCAAGATTTATTTATAGTTACAAATAAATTATTAAACTTTTGAATTTCAAACAGTAAACTTTTGAATTTCAAATAGACTTTGATTATATAAATAATAGATTGAAATAAGAGATTGTGAATAAAAATAATGCAGATCTGAGAGATATTTTAGCTAAAAACATAACTATGAAAAATTTATTACAAATATCCGAAAAGAAAATTATAAAAACAGTCTGAAAATACCTACAAATAATTTTAAAGTTAATAAAACCTTAAAAAATCTAAAGAAAAACATAGAAAATTCATTTAGAAAAATACAGTATTTTATACCCGCATACAAATATGTAAAATTATTAGCTAATAATAAAGTACTTGTCAATTACAGTTACTTTATTATTGGCTAAAATGCCACATTCATATAATTTTTGAAATAGCTATCACTAATCACATATTTTATTATAAAAGGTTTTGGAAAAATAATTGATTATTACAATAAATAAGTATTCTTCATAACATTGTTCACAAGTGCTTTTGTTCCATGGTGATAGAAATATTTTCCTGAAATGAGATAAACACAGAAGGAAAAAAAGATGTAGATTTATGCATAAGATAAAAGAAAAGTATTACAAGGAGAGGACCAGATGTTTAAGTCTCCAATTTGCCCAAAATAATTTAGGTTAAGTAGAAGACCAAAATGTAGAAAATATCGCAGAAGTAGTAAAGCACACATCTCAAAAATGAAAAATGGATTTAAAAATCTTGCAAAAATGATTAGCGTCCAGTTGTCATAGCAAGTATTTACTAGATTATGAGAGTTTTTTTTCTACCATTATTTAATAATGTTTCATTAGTTGCTTAACATTTTTCACGATAAATGGAATATTGTTAATAAAACTTATTAATATAATAAAAAGAGTTCTACAAAATTTCATTAAAAATCTTTTTCCATAACAATATAAGTGGAAAAATAACCAATTGAATTAGCGAAATAAATTAAAATTTTGTTAAAACAATTTTTTAAAACAATTTCTTTCTTTGGTTAGGATGTATATTTTTATAAAGTACAAACAAAATATTATTATACCAGGGGTGATTCTGAGGAAAAAAAAAAAAAAAAAAATTCTGAAATTCACAGCAAATTTTCTGAAAGGTTACAGCAGAGGGGGTTCGGAATCCACTACTGTCACTAACTATGCATTTTTCCCGCGGCGCTTTGTCGAAATTTGCACTGTTTTTCGAGATCTTTGGACAAAATTTATGGTGTTTTTCATGATCCTTTGAACAAATGTGTGGTTTTTTTTTTTTGCCAATTCTTTAATGAAATTTGAATTTTTTTTTTCAGCGATTCTTTGATGAAATTTGCGGGTTTTTTTCAGCGATTTTTCCCACGAAAGACTGACGGAAATAATTTTTTTCCAGCGACCATCTGTCGAAATTCGCAATATTTTTTTGTGTCCGAATTTTTGGATTGATGATAGATTTTTTTAAATTTGCGGAACTGAATGCCTTAAATTTTCGGAAAATTCAGAACAGAATCACCTGTTTTATAGATCTAATGAGAAACAAATTAATAGGGGACTAGTTGCAATACATAAAAAAAAAAATATATATATCAGTATATGAACGATATTTGTGTAGTGCCTTCTGTAGAAAATGTATGTCATTAGCATTCTAACGATACAAAATTTGTAAACAAACCAGACATATTTAACTTCTTTATCAATGACACATTTTTCAGTATCATCCAGACTGACTTTTTTATAGTGTAATACGCTTTGCATTCTCAAAAATAATTCACAGTTGAAAACTTTAAATAAAAAGAAATATCTATAGAAATTGTCTGTGCATGCAGAATGTTAATACACTGAAATCAAACCTGAAATATTAAAAGATACTAATACAAAATTTTAACAGCTCAGAAAGACTTGAAACAACTACACATTTTTTCTTTTGATTACGTATTTTAAGAGTTTTTCTTTTGGTCGTATAGCATTTAAATAAATATTTTAAAAATAAAATAGAACTAAATTTATAAAAATCTAATAATAATTAAAGATTTATTTTTGTTGTTAATAAAAATAAATCTATCAAAATTTAGTTTTATTAACAATACTCAATTTTGCGAAACTATAAAGCAACTGTTGTAATATCAGGGAAATGTCTTTCCTTTTTACAAATTCTTTGGAAGAATTTGGGTCCTTTAAAGCAGCGGCAGTCAATTTTTCGGATATCTGGGACCATTAAATTCATAATTTAAAACCCTGCAGACCACTAACATAAACTTTTAAAAAACTAGAGAATTTCCACTTTATCAACAAAAATGCTTCTATCGAGTGCGGCAAAAATATAAATGCTTATTTAATCACAACAAAAATTTGGATTGTTTAATTGTAATAAAATTACTGAAGTTAGTTTAATTATTACAAAATAATTAAAGCTTACTTAAAAATCACACAATTTCGGATATTTGTCTCGATTCTGCTTCTTTGAAATAAATTCACGGATTTTTGGCCATAAATGATGTTACAGAGAAAATAGAGAGGAGTTTTTATTTCGGCTGCATATCTCTGCTACAGGATCATGCAAGGGGTACTTTTTGTGACGATAATGAACAGTTTTATACTGCTATATGTGTGCGAAACAATTCTTGGCTCAGCATCAGATTATTGAGTTGCCCACAGACCACACTCCCTTGATCTTTTGCCATCAGACCTTTTCCTATTTCCAGTGCTGTAGTTGGAAAAAAATATTCGTGGGAACTCACCTTTACGAAGAGTAGATGTTGATGCTACAGGATTTTTGCTAAGCCAAAATTTAAAATATTTAGCCAAAAGCCGACTTTTTTCAATTAACGGTTATAATTATTATATTCTAGCTTTTATAGTAATATCGTATTTGTATAGCATCCATCTAAAAGCAATAATTAATCAATCTCATAGTAACAATTTCCATTATGAATCAAAATAAATTGAAATAACAGAAATAAATCCATTTATTACTTACTGGCACATCTATCCTAGAAGTTTCTATAAAGAAAGATGATGAGAGGTATTTTCTTTGGTCTCTGATGTACCACAAGCTGTCTCGTCTGCTAATTTTCTTTCTGATCACTACCAAGATTTTATATATGGTTCAGGACAAAAAAAAAATTTAAGGGTCCTACACAGCTTATGAATATAAGTGAAACAGATCTTCTTAAAACTAACATAAATTATTTCTCTTGAAAATAAAATAAAATTGTGCTTGTACGCGACATTTTTATTTTTTTACAGTAACAAACCAAATATTTCTGTGAACGGCGATCCCACGCATTCCCACCCAACTACAGTACTGCCTATTTCCTAGGCTGAAATCTGCACTACTGAGAGGATACAGATTCTCAAACATTCCAGATATCCAAGTTCTTGTTAAGGCAATGTAGCAAAGAAGAACTATTCCAGAAGTTTTCAACACTTGTATAAACATGATCAGAAATGCATTACATCCGGCAGGAAGTACTTTGAAAGACAAGGAGGTTCTTTTTTTGCAAGTATACCGTAATATTTCTGTTATCAGTCACCTTATGTATTGGCCACACCTTGTACTATACACCCCTGGAAAAAAAAGTGATCAACTAATTCAGCCACAAATCACCTTACAAAAACAAGACTGGTGAAATCCATTAGTAATAACATCTAATTAATGACAACAATTTTGGTACAATTTTGGTTGTTTGAAAAGTGAAGAAGAAATTTAAGATTTTTTTTTTTTAATTCTACCAAACTTTCTATATTTTAAAAGCAAAAGCTAAAAGATGTCATTCTTTCTGAACAAGCATTTCAAATTTGACGAGAAAATAAATGCATTTTGTCAGATCTTTAATGAAGGTAAAGGAAGAAAGAGTTTGTGAGTAAAAAATTAAATGTGTAAATTAAAATCTGCAACTCAAAGCGTGAAGTCTGAGCCGAGTTGGAGCCGGAGCCACAGTATTTTATCTAGGAGCGGAGCTGGAGCATCAAAAATTGTTCAGCTCCGGGTCACTGGTAATTAGAATGTTTTTACATTTGTCCCTGTTTTTTCCTGTAAAACTATGTTTTTTGAAAAACCTGTGTTTTAAAATATTTTATGTCATAGTAAATTTATATACAGTAAAACCTCCATAACAGACATTCCCGAATAGCGGACACTTCTATTTAACGAACAGTTTTCCAATCCCCACTCCCAAAACCTAAATTTTTGTATGTTTAACCTCTGAATAACGGACATTCCAAATAGTGGACAGTAATTTTGGCGATAAAGCAGGGTTGTCTTTTTCCCGTCCAAAACTTGTTTTTCCCATCCCACCGGGAAAAAGTGGTAAATACTGGAAAAAAACTTTTAAATGACAATATGTAAGAAATATTCTGGTTTTCTGAATCTGATGTGTAAAATGAAAGTTGGAAATACATAATTATTACAAATTTCCTTTAGGTTTAAAATTATTCTGTAAGAAAGGAATACAGTAGAAGATCTGTAAAACGAAAACCTAAAAATGCAAGGTTGTGCATTATATGGGTCACATTTCACACATCATTAAATTTACCTTATAAATAAGGCGAAATATGTCTGAAACATATGAAAATACATTAGAGTATCTTTATACTGCATTCCTTGTCCACAGGAGTTTTCCAGATTATGTACTTTTTAATATTGATTATTCCACATATTGTTAAATATACTTTATAAACATGGTCAACTATACTTGGACCAAATCATTCATTATATTACTCACTTTCAAAAATGTTTATTGTAATAATACCATTTTTCTTTTCATAAACGCTCTAAATTAAGGGGATAAAGTTGAACTATGTAACAAATTCATAATAATAATTAACAATAAAGATCTTTTACTGTATATAAGAATTATTGCATAAAACATCTTCAGGGATGTCCTGCATCATCAGCATCTTTGGAGCGTTTTTTTTTTTTTCTTTTTCTAAATTTTCTTTCATCCAAAACAAGATTAGAAATAGACGGTTTATAAAAAGTCTCTAAATTAGTATTTTGTTATATGATGCTAAAAATCAAAGAATATGAATATGATTATGATTGATAAATGTTTGAGAATCTGTGTACTAGTGTGTGAATATTTAAATAAATTGTTTTTGTAGATCTTCCTTTTCTTTTCTTTTCTTTTTTTTTTTTTTTTCTTCAAGCTATTTTCTTGGAACTCAATTTTGACATTTTAAAGGTTGTTTTGAATTTATATTTGTTTTTAATAATCAGTTTTTCCCATGTGGGAAAAACATAGTATTTCCCAGGACGGTAAATACCGTTTTTGGTACTTTTCGGTTATCCGGGCGCCAGTGTTTTATATGTAAATATGTGTATATATATGTATATATATAAAACACTGGCACCCGGCTAACCGAAAAGTACCCCGTTTTTTACCATGGTATTTACCGGGAGTGGGAAAAACCTTGCTAACCCTGCGATAAAGGATAAAAAATTATTTTTTAGAGAAAAAAAAAATGGAAAAAAAGTAAAAAGCCTCTAAATTTAAATGAGAGCAGGGAAAAAAAACTATTTCACAATGTTGATTACTGTTTGTGATTAATACGTATTTGAGAATGGCCTTAAAAAGAAAATGATTAACTTTAAAAGAAAAATTGAAATTGCAAGTGTATCTGAGAGTTTACGGATACTTGCTGAATGTTTTAAGATAGGTAAAATACATGTGGAAGAGAGATTTTACGAAATAAAAATTTGTGGATTACTAACATTAACGAGAACACCAAAAATGTGAAATCGAGGAAGATTAATTCCATTGAAATTGATTCTATAATTCTGAATTGGTTTACTCCAGTTCGTTCAAAAAACATTCCTATCAATGGTCCTTTGATTCAGGAAAAGGCTTTAGAAATCACTGAAGAACTCTGATCTCGACACAACATCTCTTTCAAAACAATATGTGGAGAAGAAAAATCTGTAGACCTTAAAGAAGTGGAGGATTGGCATGAACGACTGCAATCAATTTGTAAAGGTTATGGGGAAAGAAACACTTTTAATGCCGATGAAACCAGACTCTTTTTCAGAATTTTTCCAAATAAGCCTTTGTGTTTTAAATAGGATGACTGTATTGTGGAAAATTGTCAAAAGAGCGACTCACTATTTGATTATATTGCAATGTTTTAGAATTTGAAATACCTCATTATAAGAAAATCTCTGAAACCCAGGTGTTTCCCAAAAACTTTCAATTTAATAAATTTGGTATTGTGTGGAGAGCAAATAAGAAAGCGTGGATGACCAGTCCTTTAATGATCGAATGATTTTCCTTTGATAATAAGATGGAAAAACAACAAAGAAAAGCTCTCTTGTTTTTGGACATTGCAAGTTTTCAAAAAAACATTTTAAATTAGACAATGTTAAATTTATGTTTTTTCTCCCAAACACAACTTCTGTATGCCAGCCACTTGATCAAGGCGTAATACACATTTTAAAGCCTGGTACAGAAAGCTTTTATCACACTACATTCTTTCAAAGTTAGATTTTATGAATACACTTGAAAACTGCCTAAAATTAGTTACTGCTCTCAGTGCTACAATTTGGATTTCCTCAGCTATAAAAAACAGAAAACCGGAAAGCGTACGACAATGTTTCAGAAAAGCAGGTTTTATATTAAAAGAAAATGAAACACACATTTCCGACTCAAATGAAGAATTAAGCAAAATAAGTGAATTAATAAAATGTATCAGGAGTGAAGAAACTGCCAAAAATTTCATTAATATTGATGATGAGTTACCTACTGAAGGAGAATCAGTTGATGTATGCGATTATATTCCTTCAGAGTTTTCGACAAAAGCAGACTATTAGTAATTATGAAACATACTGAAACTGGAGATGCTTCATGCAATAATTGAGAATTTCCAAGAAGCGGCAAAATACAGCGAGCAGTTACACAATAATTTTTGTAAAAATAGATGATTCAGAAGGATTAAAATTACTGTCAGAGTTAAAACTTCACATTGAAAAACAAATTACATGTAATTGCAAGCAAAAGCAAACTTTTGTAACAGATATCTTTCGCCAGAATTTAATAAATAATGCATAAAGGTATACAATTTTATTTCCGTTTTATTGCTTAAAAAAATAATTTTAATTTCTGATTAATCATATAATAGAGGTTTTAGGACATATAAAAGTCAATTAATGAAACATTAAGCTTTTCATATCAATTTTTGAATCTCTGAGGTTTTCCCAATAGCGGATACCTCCGAATAGCAGACAGTTTCTGCGCTCATGATGTGTCCGCTATTTAGAGGTTTTACTGTATTTAAAAAAAGGTGTATTTCTATTACATGTTATTTAAAAAAACTATAACAAGTATAGCGTATAGATCAAGCACATAAATGCACAAACATTTAATTATTTATTTATTTTCTTGTATTAATAATAACTAACAGTTTTGATAATTAATATTAATTATCTGCCGATTCATAAATCTTATACTTTATTTTATTGGATATATATAAGTTTAAAAGAGTAATATCTGTCTCATATGGGAAATTGTCAAAGTTATTAAATAATGAATTAGTCCAAAGAACAGGTGCATAAAAGGTATATACTATATGGTAGCAATTAGCTCCACTAAAGGAACTACGGTGCCCATCTCTGATATACTCGTACGTACAGCAAATACCCCTGAATATTATTATAGAAAGGAAAATCTGAAGTAAAAGGAGTGTGCAGGTTTAGAACTCATGTCATACAATATCAAGTCCAAGACTCCAACTATCAGCAGATTCAAAAGTTTTTACAAGATTATTAAATTCATTTCTATTTTTGAGAGGGGGCACTTTATTCTTCGAGGATATTTTCTACCTTTGGTCTTCTATTAACCCAAATTGTTTTTAGCAAATTGGTGGCCTTCTCTCTTTGTTAAATAAAGTAATGTTAAAATCTTTAAAGGCTGACTACAGAAATGCTCTCAATAAAACTTATTTTCATGATCAACAAAATAGGCAAAAATAATAGGCAGAGCTTATGAAGATTACTGCTCTTCCTTCATAAAATAAATATAAAAATCTGTAAATTTAAGTAATAATATCGAGATAAAAATAATCTGTTTTTACCATTAATATTTATTGCACGTGTTGCTTGCTACACAGGACGAATTGACCTTTAAAAGAAGCTTTAAAACAACTACAGTCAATTCCGTGAAATCTGCAAATGTATAATGAGAAAACATCTATTATCCGCACTACAGGTTAGAATGTAAACAATGAAAATCGCAACTAACATTTAAGATCATTGACGAAGTTAAATGATGTGGTTTTTTTTTTCATGAATTATCAATTTTCCAACGAAATAAACAGGTTTGCTACTCAAATAGGAGAATGAAATTTCCTGACTTTTCCAGCTGTATTTTAGGAAAATTTCAGTCTAGTGGTATAATGTGAACTGGACACGCCGAGAATATAAAGTAAATCTACCACTCAAAAAAATATAAATTTTTTTAACTATATATAATATTGATTAAAATTTTCACATATGCTCCCCCCCATCCCCCCCCCCCCCAAAAAAAACCTCTCTTAGGATAGGACTATAATAGAAACTACTTTCCTTAATAATTTTTTAGTGTTTCAAAGTAAGTTTCTCGAAACTGAAGAAGAAAAAACATTATACAATGTTCTTGCATTGAATCATAATTCGCTTCAGCAACTATCATAAATTCATAATTTCACTAAGTCCAACTTTAGGCAAAAGAGTTTGAGAAGCAGACATTTTAGGATGGGAGTTAAGGAAATTTGAACAATTTATTGCATTAATTTCCACTTTTAAAAAAATGTTTCAGAAAAAAAAGTATATGAATGAGTCAAAAATTTTAAATTGTGTAGGGATGCGATTGGTAAAAGTAGAAAGAGGAAATTTTTTGGAGTAGGGTGATTTAAATGAAACTTCTAAACTCTGGAATTTGCAAAAACAGACTTTTCTCATCTGTCATGGAACAGAGCTTATATTTATTTGGCAATCTACATGAAACTTTATTAAGTTCCCTGACTTTTCCAGATTTTGGATAAAATATTGAAATTCCCTCACTTATTAGGCAAATTTCTGAATTTCCTGACTTTTCCAGATTCTCCAGGTGGTGTAGCAAACCTGAATAAACTGCGATTTAAGAAAATTCATATATTTTGTACCCTGCGTTCGTAAATAATAATTAAAACTAAGTAAAAGTAGCAACCAAATCGAAATTTTTAGTTTAAATAGGCATTGATGTTTGTTTAGTTGGTTATGCATAATAAAGCAAACCATAGATGCAAACATTGCTCAAGCACAGATCAAACTGCAACATTAACTGACTTTATCTAAACATCATTTCTGTTTATACAATACACATGAATACTTCCTTCAGTAAAATTTCTGTCCGTGTATTTCTGTTCTACTTTTGCATGCCACATGCAATTTTTTAAAGAAATTATGTCCAGAATAACAAGTAATCATGAATCATGTAGCACTTTTAATTCTTCAAAAAGTGAAAGCGATCGAAAAAGTGGATGCCAGATCACCAGTGAATTTTCTTGTGAAAGAATTTGCCATAAGTCTGAGAAATGTGTTTATGACATGAAAATAAAATATCACATATCATGCTGAAGGCAATTCAAATGCAGGAATATTTAAATATCAATGGGAAATAAATGTTTAAATTTTCTTAAGCAACAAAATTTTATCTTGAAGCAAGAAGTAATGGGTGTTCATACACTACAGAAAAAATATTAATAATAAACCCAGAGTTTCCCGCAGGTTTAAAAAAGGGCAGGGTGCTGCTTGTGGGAAAAGGGCACTTTTGGATTCCGAAGGGCATTTCTTGAAATTTTTAAAGGCATTCTTTTGACTTTTAAAACTACTTTTTAATATTTAATAGACAGAACACTATTTTAAAGACAGCAATGAGTCAATTTTTACTATGCGAGTAAATTTTTTAATAAACAAAGGAGTAAAGGCACTTTTTTCAGGTGGGGGCAACAAGGGAGTTAATTTTTTAAATGAGGGGCAAGAGGGGCGCTATCTTGTAAATCTAAGGGCAGGCAGGGTAGAGGTCTGCACGAGCCGACATTTCCAGGCCCGGCCTAGCTCAGAGAAAAAAAAATTCGGCCCGGTAAAAAAGTTAAAAGTTCGGTCCGATCCCGGCCCGTAGAAAAAAATTATTGGCCCGGCCCAGTATAAAAGTTCGGCCCCGGCCTGGCCTGAAAAAAAGTTAAAATCTCGGCCCGAGCCCGGCCCGCCCCGAGTGAATTTCTAGAAGATATTGATTTTTAGATCGATTTGGTTAAAAGTTTGTCTCGTACGAGGAGTTCAAGCCAAAAATATTTATCTTAACTTTTCTTTTCATGTTTATAATCTTCATTTTTATAGAAGTGCCGCAGGGTGCAATATTTATTTTTTAATGAATCTCTATTTCTTGTATGTAAATGTTTCAGTTATCATTAATATTGTTAATCCATATTCCATGTATTGAAGTGTTAAATATCTGAAAAATGCTATACAGTAAAATCTAAGACTGAATTGCATAGAAAAAAAAAGGCGTTATTGACAAGTTCCCTTCTTAGCAAGTGCAAATGTATTATATATTATTTTCTTACGTAGTAGTATATTAATTTTGCATGAATCAACACGTTTTTCAGTTTAAAACAAGATTCCGTCATAGATAGGTTCTTTTTCACACGTTTTACTATATTTTAATAAGTGTAGAAATCTACTACTCTTTAAAAAGAATGAATTTGAATGTTTAATTGTAGAATAATGGCGGTTTAAAAATGTATGCATTTTTTGACAAAAAAATGTGTGGCAAGCCTAATTTTACTGATCTTTGAACGAACCAGGACACGCCGAGACAATGATTTTTATACGGTGTGCGCGAAAACTAGGAATGAAAACTTTGGGCCATGAAGATTAGGAATGAAACCAGTACTCGGGTGTGTGCAGAAAAAATAAGTTAGGCCCGGCCCGAACCTTCAGGAAAAAAGTAAGGCCCGAGCCCGGCCCGTGAAGAATAGTGACTAGGCCCAGCCCGGCCCGAGACTTCAGAAAAAGTAAGGCCCGGCCCGAGTGCCGTGAATGAAAATAGGCCCGCAGGCCGGCCCGTGCAGATCTCTAAGGCAGGGTGCAGCACCTTCCTGAAACTGCCTGGGGTAAACTCTGATAAACCTAAACCAAAACTTCAACTACCATTGCTTGAGTCAATGTTAAAAAAAAAAAAATAAATGTAAATTAAAAAAAAAAAAAGCATGCTTTCATTAAAACTCACAAAAATGCAGAAAATATATTTGTTTTTTTAAATGCACTAAAAAGTAGAAAAGTCTTGAAACAAATCCCTTAAATGCACGGAGTTTAAATTAAGTTGTGGTGAGCACGATTATGGAAGATTAATGGATTTAAAATACTATAATACATAAGAAAAATTCACTTTTTTTTTCAAGAAGGTGAACTGAATAAAATTAAAATTATATAAATATGAAAATAGATGGTTTTTTTGCTTCCCTTTGTGCAAAGTGCAAGATATAAGGACAAACGCTTTTCAAAATCCTAATGATATACTACAATAATTAAATAATTTCACTTATTTCATTATTTATCCTTCGAAAATGGGAAAACTTAAATGTCTTTTCAATAAACATACATATATTTCTATAGATATTATGAAGGAAGAAAAACAAAGAACCTACTCATTTTATCAATCTGCATATTCCTTAACTTAGTTCACTTCCCCTTTCCAGAACTTTAAAACTTACTTTCCTTCTAATGTATTAATAATTTTTTTTGAAATATTTAAAAAAGAAAAAAAAATAGAAGATTTAGATTAAATCAAATTATGCTACAAATACTTTTAAGATAAAATATTTTTCCCAATACTAATCAGATAAATAAACAAATTAAAACAGACTAGATATACAATGATTTGTAATATTGTAATTTTATTAAGTTGCATTTTTTTTTTTTTTTTTTTTTTAATGGAAACTCTTTTAAAGCAATCTTCTTAATGCCATGAAAAATTTTGATATCCTTGGTAGGTTCAATGGCTAAGCTTGACATTTGGCTACTAATTTACAAACTAAAAAAAAAAAAAAAAAAAAAATATATATATATACATATATAGACAAAAATATATACCTGATGTTTTGTACTTATTCCATAACTATTGAAAAGCTTGGTTGAAATGTGGTAGTGGTGGATTTCCCACATCAAGCGCTAGTGAGCTGGTGAACGAGGAAGCTATTGACATTGGCGGAAGTAAATCAGATAGAAGGTTGCTAGATGAAGACATGTTGAGGTAAGGATGTGGCATCATGGGTCCAACTGAAGAATACGATTGGGACATGGGTAGATATTGCGATGGAGGTAGCAGGGGTGGTTCTGGATATCGTCCTATACTTTGACCATTCTCAGTAGGCATGGGGGTGAGATTATAATTAGGCTGTACAAGATTAGGAGGAGGAGGCATGCTATAAGAACTGTCTGGTTTAATATCCATTGCATGATTATCCATTATAGAAGGAACAGGAGTAGGTGGTATCACAAGCCCATCAAAAACAGGCAATGATGTCGGAAGTGATTGAGGTCCATTTTTATGATTTTCTACTGGAGGTAGTGGTGTAGGTGGAGAATATTTACGAAGAGACTCATTGGAAGGAGAACTGTTGCTATTGCTACTATTCAAATGATGAGTGCTATTGCTGTTATTAATATGATTATTATTTGTATTGCCAACATGACTCTTTTTTGTATGACGAACTAAATGATCCTTGCGACCAAATCTTTGAGGGCAAAACTGACAAACAAAATCTCGCTTGCCAGTATGTACAACAAGGTGGCGTTTCACATCTTTTTTGGTAAAAAAGGATCTATCACACCTTTCACAAGGAAATTTTCTTTCACTTGGACCTCTTAATGTTCTGGAGCCAGTATGGACCTTTAAATGATGTAAAATCCCTTCTCTGTCCGCAAGCATTTTCCCACACAGCTTGCAAACCAAATCTCCTGCCTCAGCTGCATGGACTGCAATGTGTTTGCGATATGAAAGTAAAGAACAATATGTTTTCTGACATAGATCACAAGAATGTAAGATTTTGTTGGGATTATGAACCTGCAAGTGATTCTTCAAATGATCTTTTCTGTGGAAACGGCGACCACAGCTTGTACATTGAAACCTTCTCTCCCCTGAGTGAATGAGTATGTGCCTGACTAACTTAAATCTAGAAGAAAAAGTTCTGGGACATCCTGGTTGCACACATGCAAATGTCTTTGTGGTGTCAGGTTTTTCTTCTACATTTTCGTTTTTTTGTAGCTGGCCTCTCCGTGTCTTTCTCTTATGACCATTTGCTTCAAAGTTTTCATATCCATAAGAAGTTGGATGTTGAATGGCATTACCATCTCTGGGTGGCCCTTCCCCATCAGTCTCTCGCATTCCTATCCTGCTCATCCGAGCTTCTCTCAATGCCAGCCACAGTGCTTTTAAAGAGTTTAACCCATTCACTCAGGGGGGGTTAGTAGCCAATAAAAAATAAAGGCTACTTGAATTTAGATACCTGAAAAGATTAAAATGATCTTATAAGGAAAAACATTTTCAAAAATCAAATGCAACTTAACACTATTTTGAAACACAGACTTAAAAATTAAAGCATAAGCAATAAATGAAGAACTAAACACATTTAAACAATAAATTTAAATAAACTGGATAAGAATTTAGACAAACACACACACATACTTAAAGAGGATTGTAGCAAGCATATTTCTGATTACAATAAATTCCTCATTTGTAGAGCCGCATTGAGTACTCGACCAAGTGTGTGTGTTTATATATATATATATGCAAATTTTATCTAAAAAAGAGCTGTAACGATTGACTAAATTTTGTATCCTACCTTTTCGGGGTACAAGATGACAAATAGGTTAGGACACATGTTAGAGAAAATTCGATTAGGGGCCCTTTTGGTGTCATTACTGGTCAATGGCCATTTCAATAGGAACAAAGCTTGAAACAGTTATCAAGTTACTGAATAGTTGTAAACATTTCACCATATTTGGCAAAATATTGGCAAGAAAATCAAATTTTAAGTTTACCAATGCCAAAACACATGCTAGATGCCAAATGAAAGAATGTCACCAAATTCGGTGAAAAAATTGGCTTTTAGAATTTGAAAGAATTTTACAGAGATTCCCAATAAGAGCTGAGATACATGATTCAAATAACCAGAGTCCAACTAAAAATGTAGTTCGTTGTAAATATGTAAATAATATAAAATATAGAAATATGTAGAGTTTTAATATTGATTGTTTCTGTAAATAGTACTGTTATAAAATAAAATGCTTTATAGCAATAATAGAAAGATTTTATTGTTGTATCAAGTTGAAGACAAAGCTAATTTTAACTGAGCTCAGTTCTGTCTTCCCCGCTGGTGTATAATATAATTCAATTATTCATGAAAACTATTTACTTGATACATAAAAATATATACCTACAAAATATACAAAAAAAGGTAAACTCCCTACCCCCAAGGAAAATTAATGGAGATTAAAATTTATTTAGTTATATATTCAGGGACCGGACCGTGCTAAGAAATTAAGACTATTAGTCAACATGTTAGCTAAATTTATCTATTATTAGCCAAAAGTATATAATGCATATATTATATATCATACATATAATATTATCATTAACCCTTTCAGCCTTGACATTCTCACTGGGTAAAAAAGCATTTTCTCACCATATTAAAAAGCTGCTGTGTGTTCAAATACTGCACACATTTTTATTTTCTATTGGGGGGGGGGGGGTATTGCCCCCGGCCCGCCCCTAAATTCTACACCGCTTTTAAGTTATGACAAGAAATATTTACAGGGACTAAATTATTTCACTAAATGTACAAAACAAAGAAGAAAATGCAAACAGTTAAAGGAAAACTTTTTTTAAAGATAATTATCATAAGGTTACATTTTAGATAGTAACCTTACTAGTGTAAATGCCCGTCCTAGGACGGTGTTCTAATAAACACATTATTAGCATTAACAATACTTTTGGGTACACCAGGTTTTCTGGCTAATATACCATAAGAAAATTAAGAATTCTTAGAACAAAAGTTTAAGAAACGTGCAATAAAACCCCATAATTAACAAATTCTGCTGCAACTATTAAAATTTTTTGATGATTTGTTTGGTATAAATCTTGGTAAGTGTGTTGTATTTTTTGCAAAAAGCAAAAAAAAAAAAAAAAAAAAAAAAAAAAAAAAAAAAAGATTTAGCAAAACTTTTAACGGCTGAATAAGCATGTGCACAACTTTTTGAGCTTAACTTAATGAACATAGAATTTTCTTTAAATGTTATTGCATCTAACAGTGATGTATAAGACACCCACCAAGTAAGAGTTTAGATGAGCAAGTTTGGTTTTTTATGTTCTAATAAACACACTTTTACGCATTTACAATACTTTTTTTGTAAAATTACAAAAAAGTGATAAAATATCTTTACTAAGATTGACGATCGTTTCATCGTACAAACGGCAACATTTTCAAAATTTTGAATAAAAAGTGATAAAATATCTTTATTAAGATTGACGATCGTTTCATCGCACAAACGGCGACATTTTCAAAATTTTGAAAATGTCGCCGTTTGTGCGATGAAATGATAGTCAATCTTAATAAAGATATTTTATCGCTTTTTATAGCATTATTTAGCTTAATCTGAAATGTTTTCCCGTGATCCTTTAAAGAAAATCACACTTTTTTTTTCACGATCCTTTAACGTTAATCGTGTTTTTTCCACGACCCTTTGCATTTTTTTTTTTTTTGATCCTTAAAAAGATTTGCGTTTTTCCCGCGATCCTTTGAAGAAATTTGCTTAATTTGGCACAGTTGGCACTCGCGTTTTTCTTGCATTTCTTCCGTAATCCCCCCACTCCCCCAATAAAAATGTCCACAAATTTTAATGCATATTTGCCTTGATCCACGGGATAATAAAATTCAGTGCCAAAAAAGCGCAATTGCACGGAAAAGTAACATGTCAGTAAAATGGATTTTGCAGGTTCAAGTCAGGTTCTCTGTATTATATAGTTCTGCATTAATGGAATGAAAAAAAAAAAAAAGAAAAAAAAATGGAACAGAATATTCAGCAAACAGGAATCTTGTAAATGCATGAATTTTGTCTATGATCACTGTGGATTATAAATGTATGTAAAGAAATTTCTAAATCGCTCTTGTGAAGGAAAAAAAAATCGAAAAATTCACCAATCGGTTACAGAGAATTCCTCAGTTGGTCATACCAAAAAAAAAAAAAAAAAAAAAAAACCACAAAATTCATCAATCAGTCGCAGAGGAAAAAGAAAAATCAACAGTTGGTTGTGAGGGAAAAATGAAATTTGTCACAAAAAAAAAAAAAAACCACAAAAATTACCCAATTGGTAGAGTAAAAAGAAAAGTACTGCAAAATTCATCAATTGTGGGGAAAAAGTTGCAACATTCTTCCTTCATTCTTCAGAAAAAATCGTGAAGATTGCCAGTTGATCATCGGAAAAAACTCAAAATCCTTTAATCGGTTGCTTTAAAATATTGTGAAGTTCATATGTAAACTGTCGGAAATTCCTCAAACAGTCGTTGGAAAAAAATGCGAAGAAATTCAGAAAATTTTGCAAAATCGCACAAAAGAATAAAAATCCCTTTCTCGGGGGGGAAAAATTTAATGAGGCGGAACACACAGCATTTTAGGTAGCTTTCATTACAAAAAGCTACCTATTGCAGCCGTTCGGAGGAAAGCGATTTCAAAAAATTTTGGTATATTTTCATCGATCATGACCCCCAGACCCCGAAACCACCCTCCGTTCAAAAGTTGATATATATATATATATATCCATATATATATATATATATCTGATCTTTGTCATACTGTAACTCTCGAATTCATGAACCGATTTGGATGTAATTCGGTATGTACATAGTACATACCAATGTCTCGACCGAGTTCGTTGGTCAGCTTCATCCGCCATTTTGTTTCAAAATGGCGGCCATTTAAAATTTTCTTAAAAATTTTAAAATTGAAATGTGGTACCAAAGAATTGAAAATGGAAAAATAATTTTTTCTTATGTATTTGCCCTTTATACAAAGATTCAGGAGCAGTTTTTGTTTCGTCTATATCTAAAAAAATGGCTGAGTTATAGCATTTTGAATTTCTAGCGTGGCTGACATTTTGAAACGTCCTGATATTTGTCACGTAATAACAGGCGTATTTATGAACCGATTTGGATGTACTTTGGTGTGTACATAGTACATACAAATATCTCGAATGAGTTCGTTGGCCAGCTTCATCCGCCATCTTGTTTCAAAATGGCGGCCATTTAAAAAAAATTTAAAAATTTAAAATTTAAAATGAGACACCAAAATATTGAAAAATGAAAAAGATTTTTTTTGTATGTGTTTTACCTTAATACAAAGATCCCGGAACAGTTTTTGTTTCGTCTATATCTAAAAAAATGGCTGAGTTATAGCGTTTTGAATTTCTATTGTGGCTGACATTTTAAAACGACCTGACTTTTGTCACGCGATAACAAGCGTATTTATGAACCGATTTGGATGTTACTTGGTCTGTACATAGTATACATACCAATGTCTCGACCGAGTTAGTTGGCCATCTTCATTCGCCATCTTGTTTCAAAAGGGTTACCATTTAAAAAAAATTAAATTTAAAATTTAAAATGAGGCATTAAAAAATTGGAAAATAAAAAAGATTTTTTTATGTGTTTGACCTTGATACAAAGATTCCGGAGCAGATTTTGTTTCTGAAAATTTGTTCTTTTGTTTATATCTTAAAAAATTGTTGAATTATAGCACTTTGAATTTCTAGTATGGCTAGCATTTTGAAACGATCTTGTATTTGTCACGCGATAACACACGTATTCGCCTATTTCCATGTGAGAAAGCATGTGGATAGTATACATCAACATCTCAGCCAAATATAAGTTACTTTAAATAAAAGCAGCTTGGATAAAGCTGACTAATTTCGTGAAATTCTCATTCATAATGATTTAGTATTGATAAAAATTAGTATTGAATCTCCTATATTCGGTTTCCACTAAATTGAGCTTCGCGTGTTTGAATAATATAAGTTGGCTTTTTTAAAATAAGGTATTTGAAAGCTACCTCTTCCTCCCGGCACTGGCCGGAAGGACTTTTTTATTATGCAGCATTTTCCTATTTTGGGAAAGATCCATGAAATCCGGCATGGGATTGCAAATTTTGCCCTCAACGAAATTGTGCTCCCCCCCCCCCCCCAAAAAAAAATCATGCCATGTTGGACAGCGTTGATAAAACACATTAAATGTTTTCCCACCAACCGAAACATTGATAATTTTATTGTCAGTGTTATGTGAATGAATTTCTACCTTTTTGGAAAAAGCTTTTTAAAATAGGATTACACATATGCGTTTTGAAATTTATTCACTCTGACTTATTGGGAATTAATCATGAACTTTTCTTTTGATTTAGTAATCTTAATGGTCTTCGGATTTTCAAGTGGAAATTGTTTGGAAATCTATTCGTATATATCATATGATAGGGCATAGAGAATGTTATTTTGGTGGTTTTTAACACAAATCGCAATCATTTGTCAACAAACATTGGAAAAACGGTGATAACTTATTTTCAAATATTTTTTGAGTTATGGGGATCCCACAATAAACGAAAAATCAATCACCTTAAAATGAATTGAAAACTTCCTTTTGTTTAAATTTGTTAATATTTAAAGTTATTTTAGTTAAAACATTGTGATTAAACATTCATTGTATGATATCTGCTTTAAAAATTAATATTTGTCTCAGCCTTTCCAAGTATTAAGTTTTTCATGCTTAATTTAACATATAATTTTTTAAGAGAAATTTTAATGTATGAAGCTATAAGGTACACTGTCAAAATAATTACTGCTGGATTGGATATTAAAATATTTCTATCGTAATCGATATGTAAACAAAACAAAAGTACAGAAAATTTATTTCTGTTGATCTTTTCAGAAGGTATTCAGAAATTTTCAACTATGAAGCCATAAGGTACTATAAAAATAATTACTGATTCTGGATATTAAAACATTAAGAGATATTTCAAGAGAAATTGAACGGTTCGTAATATCTACATAACAATAGGCTTGAAGTTTCCACTTGTTAGGTTAAATAGGCGGGCGGAAAATACAAAGAACACATTAAATCTAAGTAAATCAAAAGAAAAGTTAAAAATGGAATTCTAACAAATCAGATTTAAAAAACAAACAATAAATGAACAAAATACCTAATAATGTGTAATCCAAAAAAATTGTAAACAGAAGACAGCAAAATCTCAGTATTGCTTTAGATCAGTGAATACACAACGCGTGACAATATCTGTATACAGACAGGAATAATACGGAACTCCCATTGGTGCACATGCACTGTTTATCCGAAATGGGAAGCTTCCTGGCCGAAAGATAATCACCGTACTTGATTTGCGCCATAGCTCCATGGTTTATTTTTCAATTCAATGAATCAAGGGAATGACTCGCTATTGCTTGTTTACATTTTACGATAATGTATGTTTTTAACTCGTTTTCTGAAATTCCTTTTCAACTGCGCAAATCATTGAATGGTCATCAGTTTTGAATCTTTTAAAGAAAATTATGTTGAGCAGAAGGGATTTCAGGTAGAAAAGATTTGTATTTAAGCAGATAAGTTTTCTCTTACACATTTCAAATCGTAATTAAGCCTAACGTGGCTCCAGCTTATCGGAGAATGGTAAGATAGATGGGTACAACCACGGTAAGTTACAATGTGAATTATAATATAGAGATAAAAATTAATTTTAAAAGGAGTTTTCTAAAAAATTTAATTATCTAAAATCCCATTAGTTTGCCCCCCAGACGTGACGAAAAATCATAAAATAATCACAGGGGGGCGCTTACACGCGATTTTTCTGCGATCTTTTCCCGAAATTTGCAGGATTTTTTTGGGATATTTGATGAAATTTGTGGGGTTTTTTTTTGCTAGATTTGGCAAAATTTGCACTTTCCCTCCCGCTATCCTTTGATAAAAATCATGTTTTTCCGTGATCCCATTTTTTCTGCAATGGACTTTGACAAAATGTGCTTTTATTTCACGATTCTTTCACCTAATTTGCATTTTTTAGTGATCTTTTGATGTAATTTGCATTTTTCCACCGATCTTTTGATGTAATTTGCATTTTTGCGGCGGTCCTTTGAAGAAATTTGTGCTTTTTTTGCAATTCCTTGACATGATTTGCATTTTTCTTCAGCAATCCTTTGACTGCGTTTTTTAGATCTGATATAATTCGTGTTTTTTCCTGCAATCTTTTCATGAAATTCATATTTTTTTGTGCAATCCTTTGACGAAATTTGCATTTTTTCTGCGATCCTTTGACAAAATCTAATCTTATTTTCGTGATTTTTTTTACCTAATTTGCGTTTTCCCAGCGATCTTTTGACGTAAGCGCGTTTTCAGCAATCCTTTAACGAAGTTAGTGTTTTTTCTGTGATCCTATGACGAAATGCACTTTTTTCCTGTGAACGATTGACGAAACTGATTTTTTCGGAGACCATTTTTCGAAATTAGAAACATTTTTTTATGTCCAAAATTTTGGACTGTTGTCCGATTTTTTTTTAATTTTTTGAACCGAATGCTTAATTTTTCGGAAAATTCGGAACAGAATCACACCTTGATTGGGGATATCATGCTTAGAATTAGTGCACATTTCTGATGCGGCAAAAAAACTGATATAAAATACTTTGTATTAATTTTGACATGCGGGGTAGAATTTTTTTTTTTTTTACTAGCTTTTTTTCTTGGGATTTTTTGAAAATTTCAAATTTGTTTACGAAATTGGGGGAGGGGGGAAACATTTGATTGGGAGGGGCGGATTAACGGGATATTATGGTAGTTTTAAAAATTTCTTCTAATATAGCTAACTCGCGTTAAAAAAGGAAATTCCTTTGCGTTCCAAAACATGATTACAACGACAAAAGAGTACCCCCCAAAAAATCCTTTGCCAGCTTTTTCACCATAATAATTTTTTTCTCGCCAATCTCACGATGTATTCGCATTTGGTGAGTAGGCGAATGGTTAGCACGTCCCTTGTATATTTATACAAATGAAAATAAGTTATTCTGAAATACATAGGAAAAGACCTTGATTTTGATATAAGAACAGTTTTCAGAAACAAAAATACAATAAATGGAACACAATTCTTTTTTTTTTTTTCATACTTTTTAAAAAAATGCTACCTTTTTAAATTTTTGCAAAAATTGTCTTTAAAAAAATGCATAATAAATTATATTTGGAATTGAAGTCAACTTTTGAAAATGTGATTATATGCTTAAGATGCATGCAGGGCTTGAATTTCAGGGCGGGATGCGCGCCCAAAACTTTGAAATCCCGCCCAAAAGAATATCGTGGGCGGGAAGCTCCCGCCCAAAATATCTCGCGATTTTCTTGAAAATTTTGCATTTTGGAAATTCCGATCAACTCCCGCGAACTCCTTGCGAATTTCCCAATATTTTCACGCGGCCGATTGACTCATTTTGTGGGTTTTTTTACCGCGAAAGATCGTTGAAGGTCACTAATTTTTCACGCGACCGCTAAATTTCATTATTTTTTTCTCCAGATCGGTTGACAAAAGTCCGCGACCGATTGGCGAATTCAGAGGTAATTCTGTTCCGAATTTTATGAAAATTATGAAAAATCGGTCATCAGTTCAACAGAAAAATATCGCGAATTTCGACGAATGATCGCCGAAAAAATCAATTTCATCAATTGTTCAAGGAAAAAATCGCCAATTTCGTCGCTAAAGCTTGCGAATAAAATGCAAATTTTGTCAAAAGATCGCAAAAAAAAACATGAATTTCGTCAGATCGCACAAAAAAAACTTGAAATTCATCAAAGGATCGCGAAAGAACACTTATTGCATCAAAGAATAACAAAAAATCGTAAATTTCGGCAAAGGAACCCGGAAAAAACGCGAGTTTCGGCAAAGGATCGTGAAAAAGGCGAATTTCGTGAATTGATCGCGGAAAAATGCACATTTTGTCAAAGGATCGTGAAAAAACGCGAATTTCATTAAAGGGTCGCAAAAACGTGAGTTTCGTCAAAGGATCGCGGAATAAACGCAAATTTAATCAAAGGGCCGCTGAAAAAAAACGCGAATTTCATCAAAGGATCGCGAAAAAACGCGAATTTTGTCAAAGGATCACCGGAAAAACGCAAACTTTATCAAAGGATCGCGAAAAAACGTAAATTTCGTGAAAAAAATTGCGCAAAAGACTCAATTTTCGTCAAAAAAATCGCGGAAAAGACGCAAATTTCGTCAAAAAATTGGGAAAAAGACGCAAATTTCGTCAAAAGATCGCGAAAAAGACGCAAATTTCGTCAAAAGGTCGCGAAAAAAACGCGATTTTCGTCAAAGGATCGCCCATAAAACGCGAATTTCGTCAAAGAGCTGCAGAAAAAAAGAGAATTTCATCATAGGGTCGCAATAAAAATGCTACAGTCTCTTTAGAAAACAGCACATACACACAAATATCTATATTTATTATTAAAGGTATAGTGTAGTTTTTAATCTGAAATAATATACTGAACTAGCTTTTGAAAAATTGGGTTTCCAATTTACAGGAATCTACACTCAGCTTGAAATCAAACCGAACCCCCCCCAAAAAGAGTTTACTCGACCTACAACATAAAAAATTAGCGCCTGGAGAGGATTTCCCAGTCCCTTTCCATCCCCTGCTGTAACCTTTCAGAAAATTTGCTGTGAATTTCTTTTTTTCTTTTTTTTTACTTAGAAAAACGTGCAAATTTTACGGTTACTTTTGCGACAGACTGACGAAATTCACAGTTTTTATCCCGCGTCTGATCGATGCATTTCGCGATTTTATACCGCGGCCAATCGACGAATTTCACGATATTATTCCCTTGACCGATAGAAGAAATTCACGATATTTTTTCCTATGCCCGATTGGCATATTTCACTATGTTTTTTTCCTGTGAGAGAAAAAGGAAAATATCCAAAAGGTTGTGTCACGAAAGGACATTAAGTGTCACCGGGTGCGGCGCTCTGCAAATTGGTCTAGATTCAGTACTAAACAAAAATAAGATTAGAAAGACTGCAAAGATCTTGTGGTGCACATCAAAGAAAAATCCCGAGCTCCAATCAAATATATATAGAAACACCAAACAAGTTAATCCTTGCAATTAACAGAAATTAGGACTTTACAATTTAAAGTTAACCTACGTTTCTTGTGTAGCAGAATAAATGAATCAACAGTTTCCATTCAAATTTTAAACAAAGAAAATACCAGGGAATCAGGTTTTGACTATAATTCCATTAAATATAATAAAACAATTTTGTTCAGAAATGGATATTGATGATTCCATCGCTGAATATACACTGTTCATGCAAGTAGTTAAAGATGAAGACATGTCAGATATTGCAAAGTTTTCTGAAAATTTTTTAAGAGAGCATAACCATACATTTCCAATACCTTCCAAAGTTATAAATGTTGTGCTTGTGCTGTCTGTCACAAGTTTACCTTGTGAAAGAAGATTCAGATCCCAAAATGGAATAAAATCTAAATTCAGAAATTCATTTAACAACCCCATTGTTAAGGACTCATGATATTTGGTTGAAACTTGAAAATTAGGCTATATAAAAGCTTTCTTACTTTTTTAAATAAAAAACATTTTTCATAATTATTCTGAATTGTTGATTTAAATTGCTTCAATGGTATTTTGTCATGTCTGTATTAAAATAATTAATGTAAATCTTGAAATAGCACGTAAAATAACAGTGGGTTTTATATTTTTTTCTCCCTCTCAAATAACTCAACTCCCCTCCTAGGAAAAATTGAATTTCAAGCCCTGTGCATGGTTATGTATATATAAACACACACACACACACACATGGGGATGGGGAGGTATCCTTAAATTCACTTCATGTGCACATTGTGACTATTTCTCACACAAAATTACTTGTATTTGGTATCATTACTCGCTACTATTTTTTTTGCCGACAATTCATTTCAATAATATTAGATTTTATTTTAGGAAAAAATTATATGATTTGTATTTTTTTCCCATCCGAATGCTTTATTAAGTAAAATTTAACACAATAATATTTAAAAATAATAATTTTGTATTAAAAATATTTAAATTAAAAGGTTTGCATGTAATTACCGATTAGGTAAATTGAACTAATCTACAAATTTTAACATATTTCGTGACCACTATCAAGAAGATATATGTAAATGTACAGTGGCGCCAACTTATATGGGCTTGTGGGGCCTGAGCCCACCTAATAATTTGCTCTTCCAGCCCACCCAATTTTCATTATTCTATTTCTGTGCTTATCTATTTTTTTAATTGCTGAAAAGAAATTATTTTGTTGACGTTCACAAAATTATTTTCGGTACTTTTCGGTTAGCCGGGCACCAGTGTTATATATACACATTTATATACATACATATATGTATGTATATATACATATATATATATGTGTGTCTATATACAATATGTGTATATGTAAATATATATGTATATATACATATATGTATGTATATAAATATGTATATATAACACTGGCACCCGGCTAATCGAAAAGTACCTTATTTTCTTTGAAAATACGGTAAAAATAGCACTAACAGACATATGCGAGCCTAAACCCTAAAACACAACCTGGTTCCTCCCTCACCCTCCTCATCTTAAAAGACGTACAATCCATTTTCTATCAAAAAAGAAATCTCCTGCATATTCACGAATTAATTGTTTTTCATAACAACTGCACTAAATTTGCAGTTGTTATTATTCAGCACTTCCCATGTTTGTCACTTTCCACTGTTTGTTCTCAACTGCTTTGCTCAACAAGCGCAAAATGTTCCGACACATTTACAAATTTATTTTTTAACGTAAAAATATAAAATTGGAAGGCCTGACTGTGAAGCGATTTGCAATCAAACTGTATTTTCCATTTTTTGATAAATAAATTACCTATTGAGTTATAAGCGATTTTGATAATGTGACAAAGATGTTTTTCACCCTTTCTTGAGCAGTTATTCTTCTCTTGCGTAGAAATTTGTTTCACACTTTGACACTATTTTCTGAAAAATCTATTGCGTTTGTAAAAAAATGAAAAAAAAAAAAAAAAAAAAAAAACAGTTTGATTAGTACACAGTTTCTGAACAACAACACCTGCTAGTTTCATGCATTTCCGAACAAAAATAAATTAAAACTTATGTCATAAATTGCACTTTTGGATTTGAGAACAGCCTTAAGGGAGCTTTCAGAAAACGCTGTCAGAGCGTTTTAAGACAATTTTCAACTACATTTCTGTACTGTACTATTAAGATGCTACTTCAGTCACCTGAATAGACACGCTCACTAATGCTAATCCTATGGAAGAAATTTTTAAAGATATCTCGTTTGCATTTTAGTATTTTTAAATAATTCTTTTTGCATTGGCTAGTTGAGATCAATCTGTACAAAGGGTGTTTTTTAATTTTTCGATTTTGTTTACAGATATTTTTAAGTAGGACACTTTTATTTTAGGAACTGATTTTGAAAGTGAAAGCATCCTCTTGAAAAAAAAATCTGCAAACAAAATCGAAAAGGTAAAAAAGGGCAGATGTAGGGATCAATCTAAGCTATCCAACGCAAAAAATCATTAAAAAATATTAAAGTGCAAACGAGATATCTTAAAAAAATTCTTCCATAGGATTAGCATTAGCGAGCAAGTCTTTCCAAGGGCCTACTGCAGTCATGCAAAAAGACCCATTCGCTAATGCTAATCCTATGGGAGGAATTTATAAAGATCTCATTTGCATTTCAATATCTTTTCTTGCATTGGATAGCTGAGGTCGATCCGCACAAAGGCCGTTTTTTACTTTTTTGCTTCTGTTTACTGGTATTTTTAAATGAGGACCCTTTCATTTTCGGAATCGGCTTTCACTTTAGAAACAGATTCTGAAAATGAAAGGGTCCTCATTAAAAATGCCCGTAAACAGAAACAAAAAAATAAAAAAACGGCCTTTGTATAGATCAATCTCAGCTATCCAATGCAAAAAGAAAAAAAAAAAAAAAAAAAAATTATTTAAAAATATTGAAATTCAAACGAGATATCTTAAAAAAAAATTCTTCCATAGGATTAGCATTAGCAAGCAGGTCTTTTCGCTTGACTGAAGTAGCCTGTTAATACAAGCATTTCCGCATATTTAATGCCCATTTTAAATATTTTTTAAGCCTTTCAAGTTTTAATTTGTTGTCAAATTCATGGTACAATAGCAACATTAGAGTCCATAAAATGAGACCCCATGAGCAGACTTGTATAAAACCAAAAACTTTCCGTGCACAGAAATATTTGGTCAAAAATTTTCTGCAAATTAATTTAATGTTTAATAAAATTACATGTTATGTTATTTTGATGATATGAATTAAAAACCATAATTTAAAATAATTGCTATTTAAATTCAAAATTAATTAATATTAATGGATAATTATTTTAATTAAAAAATAATAAAGCAAAAATCCATGACAGGAAGGTGAATTCTTTTCAATAATTTTGTCAATGCATTTAGAAACAGCCCAATCCTTAATATTGTGATCTTTTCGCACAAAATGCCAGTCACTCTTATAATGCTACGAAATTATTCGATTTAAGCACCATCACCGGGTTAAAAGGTCACTGCAGCCGCCGATTAAAAACCGATTAACGATTAGGGTGTATGGGAAATAGAAATAAAAGGGTCTGAAATGTCACAACAATGTTTTGAGTCTTTAAACTTTGAATTGTGTACAAACAATATATAAATCGTACATAAAGTTGGGGAATATTTTAAATTTTCGGTATTAAAAAAAAGTTACAAAAACAAAAAATTGTTTTTATTTTCTTAACTTTTTTTCGCAAAGTTCTGAAATTTTCAGAAATTTTTCCGCACACGGCATTCGCGCATGCGTGTATATTATACAACTCTGCCTATGAGAATACAATTGAATAAAATCACAACTTTATATTCTACTTAACTTATCATAACTTGAAATATTAACATTTCCCAAACTATCAAAATAAGTAAAATTGTAGTGTCATTTTACCCTAAATGGTTTTGAGCCCACTCAATATTTTTCAAAAGCTGGTGCCACTGTAAATTTACTAAGAAAAATATGTCATAATTTTCTGTTAAAAAAAAAGGGGGGGGGGATTCATATAGGAACTATAAAAGAAATCACCTTCATATCCATGGTTTAATAATTAAATAATGCATGAAAATGTAAAACAAAATTCCAGTAATTAAAAAATATAAATTATTAGCTGCAAACAGCAAGTTTTAAATTCAGGGTTTTAGAGTCAGACTGATAAAAATAAAATTAATGAAAAATCTTACAGATTGCGCAGAAAAAAACAAACAATAACAACAACAAAAAATGCAATTTAACAAATTACAACGGCCATTTGGAAAATTATTTTTTCAAAGACTACAATTTAAGACAAAAAATCGCATGGAGTTGATCATACATTACGTACGCCATGGATTACATTTTTCGGTACTGTAAATTTTTAAACTTCTACGGAGCTGGTCATACATTACGTATGCCATGGATTAAACATTAATATTTCTGGACAAATTTTAAATGAAATTTCATTTTTAAACTTCTAAACATATCACAATATTACTTTTTACCAGGGGTGCACAAAATGTTTCTACTCCCAACATTTCCCCCAATCCACATGAAAATTTCCCCTAAATTTTACGGTATGTTACAGGTAAATGCTGTATTAACGTAGGTATAAAAAATTTATTTTTCCAATATTTCTCAACTTATGCGCAAGTTATATATAGAAGGGGTGATTGTGAGTGGGAAAAAAAAATTCTGAAATTCGCAGCTAATTTTCTGAAAGGTTACAGCAAAGTGGGGAAGGGGGGAGAAATCCACTCCCAGCACTAACTATGAATTTTTCGCGGCCCTTTGACGAAATTTGCATTTTTCGCGATCTTTTGACGAAATTTGCGGTTATTTCGCGATCTATTGACGAGTTTTACGTTTATTTCGACTCTCTTTTGACGAAATTCGCAGTTGTTTTGCCATTTTTTAATGAAATTCGCGGTTGTTTTGCCATTTTTTAATGAAATTCGCAATTGTTTTGCGATCGTTTGACAAAATTTGCGGATTTTTTTATGCTATCTTTTAATGAAATTTACGGTTAATTCGCCCCTTTTCACGAAATGGGCGGTTGTTTCGCGATCTTTTGACGAAATTTGCATTCATACCGCGATCTTTTGACGAAATTTGCGTGGTTTTTTCGCGTTCCTTTGACCAAATTCGCAGTTATTTCGTCCCTTTTGACCAAATTCGCAGTTATTTCGTCCCTTTTGACGAAATTCGCGGTCTTTTCGCTATCTTTTGACGACATTTGCGGTTGTTTTGCGATCTCTTGACAAAATTTGCAGTTGTTTCGCGATCTTTGACGAAATTTGCGGTTGCTTCGCGATCTTTTGACGAAATTTGCGGTGCTTTCGCGATCTTTTGACGAAATTTGCGGTGCTTTCGCGATCTTTTGACGAAATTTGCGGTGCTTTCGCGATCTTTTGACGAAATTTGCGGTGCTTTCGCGATCTTTTGACGAAATAAGTGTTCATTTCCGATTTTTTGACGAAACTTGCGGTTCTTTCGTGATCTTTTGACGAAACTTGCGGTTTTTCATGATCTTATGACGAAATTTGCGTTTTTTTCGCGATATTTTGACGAAATGTACGTTTATTTCGCGAACTTTTGATAAAATTTGCATTGATTGCGCGATCTTTTGAGGAAACTTGCGGTTCTTTCGGGATCTTTTGATGAAATTTGTGGTTATTTTGCGATCTTTTGACGAAATTCGCGGTTTTTTTTTCGCGTTTCTTTGACAAAATTTGCGATCTTGTGACGAACTTAGCGTTTTTTCCCCGTAATTCTTGGACAAAATTCGCGGTATCTTAATGTCCGAATTTTCAGATTGATGAGCGATTTTTTTTTAAAGTTTCGAAACCAAACGCCTTAGATTTTCAGAAAATTCGGAACAGAATCGCCCCTGCTATACTGTACATATTCTGAGGTCGATTCTGTGATGGTCGCCATACGGATCTTTTTATTTGTAGTGAAATTTTTCTATCTCAGGGAATCAGGGGCGTCGCCATGGGGGGGTATGGGGGGGGAGCCTCCCCCCCCAATATTTGTGAAGTTGGGAAATTTGAGCTTAGAGTTGGGAAATTCTGGATTTTTGAGACATTATGAATTTTTTATTGTTTTGGTGATTATGTTTCTGACTAAGTACTGTAACAGTAAGCAAGTTAAATTATCAAAAGAAATACAAAAAGAAATCAGCCACACTCAATCTATCATTGTATTTTTCAGATCTACAAAAATATTATACATCTACCAGACCTAAATTTCTCTTCTCCTATCCACCAACAGCTGACTATCCAGTTCCTTTATTTCCTTCAAAACTTTGTACCTTTCTCAAAAATTTCACCCTTCCTCCCTTTCCCCTCCTAAAAGGGAATCCAGCTATTTTAATACAAAGAGATTGCAGCTTATTTTGAAAATTGGAGATCACTTGTAGCACAACAGATAGGAATGTAGTCACCTACTTGAAACACAGCTGGGCAAGAAGATTTGATGAGTTTTCACAAATTGCACTAATTTTGCGATTTTTGGACAATATTTTACTCATTCTCGTGATTTTTTTGCTCCGAAAATTAGTTAACCCTTTGCTGTCAAAACAAAAGCATTATATGAGCAGATGTGAATGTAAGAAGTCGTTAGTTTAGATAAATTTGCCACATTTTACTTTTATTTGTGTGCAGAAATATATATATGTCCTGTTCATTTATATTTATAGGTGCTTATGAAATTTTAAACCAAAAGTCCAGTGTTGTGTGTTTAATGCTGTTCTAAAAAATGACTATAAATCTTAGCACGAAAGAACCCTTCATAATAGGAAAAAAGTTTTCGTGCAAGATTTTGGAGCATCTAAAAATCCATTCGAGGATGAAAAAGGTAAAAATGTGGATGATTTGAATTTGGAACAGAAATATGACCATGAAAGCAGTATATCAACTGAAGAAAAAAATCGACATACAGGTTGACATAAACACTGACAGGTTGCACTTGAATAACATTTTGAAGAAATAAAGATTTCCTTATAGTCAAGTTCATAAACAATTATGAATATTAGGTAAGTGATTGAAGAAGCTGACTTCTGAAAGCACCGTGGGAAAACGGTTTCACCAAATGGAATAGATAAAAATAATAGCATAGCAATGGACATTGATACACATAAGTTTTACAGGGAAGAGTTATAAGAAATACAAGAAAATTTCGGCAATTTAGTAATGGGCTTAAATGACAATGTTTCCTATATCAGGAGAAAATTGCACCAATACATTGCATATTTAAATTACAATTGTGCAAGGCAAATTTGAGTATCACTAACTTAGAAAAGTTAATAATGTTTCTACCTGGATATGAGAAACCGGATGTACATGACTTGCAGAGTCAAATAGAAATAAACCAAATCCCAACTCACTTAACAAACCTTTTACTCATGCCATGAAATTCAAAGACTATTTGGATCACACTGTCAAACTATATACTCGTACCTTAACATTTACAGCAGCTTATCTTTTTGGCGTTGCATCTAATGAAAGAATCTTTAGTCAAATAAAAATTGTAAAAATATATATTGCAAGCTACAATGAGGTCTGACAGATTTGACAGCCTAATGCTTTTAAAATGTGAAAGTGAAATAGTGGATTTTATTAAACTGGACGATGTTAGGTTAGCTTCATCAGGGTTAGATTCTTTGAAGACCAAAAGAATTTATGTTAAATGAAAACAATTTGGATGTGCCAATTCTAAAACCTTATTCTATCCCATGCATGTTAATACTTCAAAATTTGCAATCACAATGTTAAAATTAAATAACAATTCTATGCCCATAATAATGAATTCTAAAGGTTTAATTATGTGCATTTAATTTATAATTCGTTTAATTGTGTGCATTTAAAAAGGAGATAGAAGCATCGCATTTTTCAAACAAATCATTGAATTTCGACACCCATGCTCTTAGATGTCTGCAACCAAAATTCCAAACCCAAAGAGCTCAAAAGTGATACCTTTGGACAGTATACACCCAAGCCCAATAAGGAAGTGTAACCGAATATGAAGTTTGACTAAATTTCCGTGCATTAGTTTTCCAGATATAGCTAACGCGAAAATCGTGAAAAATACTGCACAGCAGTGTCACAGATATATACAAAAACCTAATAAGTACTAAATTATGTCAAGGTTTAACAGAATGTGAAATTTGATCAAATTCTGTGCAACAGTTTTTGAGATATAACTATCGCTAAAATCATGTAAATCGTGAAAAATACAGCATAGCAGCGCCACCTTTTGGGTAATTTACACCAAAAACTAATCAGCATTAATTTTTATCAAGGTATAACTGAATCTAAAGTTTTATAAAATTCCGCGAATTAGTTCTTGAGATAGAGCACCCACAAAATTTGTGTCACATTCACACAGACAGACATTTTCTAAAAACAGTCAAATTATGTTCAGGACCTTCTAAAACGTATCAAACCGTCGAAAACCAGTTGTAGAATTTTTTTACGAATTCAATACTTTCGTCTTGTGAAGACAGAAGAAAGTAAAACGCGTGTTTGTTTGTTTATTAAACAAACCAATAATTAGAGTTTTTATGTTTCTAGTTTCAAAATTTTTCTTTGGAAAGGAATTTTTTATGCATAAACTTCATTATCATTATTACACACTTTGTGTATATCACTTTAGTTGAAAGTTGGAGAAATTTGTTTCAAGTTGGGAAATTTTCGAACTCTCCCCCCCGAAAAAATATCTGTAGCTACGCCCCTGCAGGGAATTATGGAATTTGTTGTTAAAATCGAAATCAATTGTATATGTTTCTGCAAAATTTCCCCAGGGGGTTAAAATTTCCCTCGATCCTAGATCGCCGGATCGGACATATTCTGCACCCCTGCTTTTCACACCGTCGTATAGAGAAAAAAATGTACTTTTAAATGCAATTTGTTTGAAAGCTGTATCTCAATTTGTTTCTGAGTTATTAATTTTTTTTTGTCATTTTTATTACTTTTTTGTCATAGTGGCAAACAGAAGTATACATCTCTGTTGAAAGTAAAGGGAAAATATTGATTACTGTATAGACCAATCAGAAAACGAATAAAATACGGATTCAACTAATAAAAAGCTTCAGATATGTTTTTGATTTCCTACCTTGACCGAGAACAATAACCATTTTTCCAAATGGTTAAAACACAACAAAAAAAACAACAACAACAACTACATTTTGTTATACATGTTGTTTGTTTAAAATTTTAGACTGTCGCAAGTTTAATTTAATACTGAACAATACATTTTTTAAACTACTACTAATTTCATATTAAAATATTTAAGCTAAAATATTTTGCATGTAATTATCAATTAAATTAATTGAACTGATCTACAATTTTTGCTATATTTTGTATGACCATTATATAAAAGATATATAACCATTATAGAATATTACAATTCATCCATTTCAAATAAAATTATAAATTGAGTATCAATTGATGCAAACATTATACATATTAAATTTGGATCAACAATTATTAAATTAACTAATCACTAACAGGGTTGGCAAAAACCTGGGTTTTATACAAAAATCCAACCCACCCGGGTTTTTGTGGGCTTTTCTGGATTTTTGTGTGTTTTAGTTACTTTTCTGTATATTTGTATATTTATATAATATATGTGTGTACTCATTTAAAAATATATTTATTAAGTTACATTTTCTAAATTACATTTGATCTATTTATTACTAATTAATATTATTTATAATATCAGTTAATAAATTTATTCTATTCTGATATTATAAAATAATTATTATTAATACTATTAATAATTAATACTAATTATTAATACTATTACTATTATAATTAACTTAATACTATTAAGCGACAAAAGTGAGTTCTTATCATTGATTTTGATTGGTAAACTATAAAAAATATCAATTATAATTATTTTAAATATATTACATTGTGTAAATTATTTGAAATATACTTCGGAAATAAACTATCACCTGATTACCAGAAATACGACCGATTTTTATTTATTTATTTTTATGTAATTTTGATAAAAGAAACCACCTAGGTGTTGGGCTTAAAAGATAAATTTGTATTTTGTATTTCTAAATACTACAGGGGGGGATTTGCAGACTCAGAAAGGATTTTTAGCAAAAACATAGGTGGGTTTTTGTTGGTGGAACAGGGTTTTTTTTTGGCCGGCCCACTTTTGTGGGTTTTTTCAAATTTTCTCGCGCTTTCATAACTGTATCATTATTTAATCTAACTAAAATAATGAGGTACTTTTTGGTTAGCCGGGCGCCAGTGTTATATTTACATTCCTATATACATATATATTAGGGTGTCCCAAAAAAATCAACTTTTAAAATTGTGAACTCTCACCCACTAAAAATGTTCTTCCTGTGAATATAAAACACCTTGAATTGTTTCAGAATTTAAAAAAAATATTTAGAGGTCCCCCAAGGTCATTGAACTTACATAAAAATGGGCAAAATAATGTGAAATGCAGAATTATTTTATTAGCTATATTAAAAACCATTAATATTCCAATGACATTTTTTTCATTTATGAAAGCTTCTTATATATTGTTTCAAACAAATTTTATATAAATTATGTTTTTGCTCTGGTAGGAAGAGATAAAATAAATGACTGAAATCAAGAAAAATGTGATTTTGCAGACATTTCTACCTTCCGTATAATTATGCACAAAAGTGAACTTAGGTAAACAATTATCTTACTATTGGTACATAAAACCATCGAAGAAGAATGTTTTAAAGTTATCACATACTTATTTACACCTTTTTTTACTCATTCACATATTTTTTATCAACTACATTTCAAAACGATTTTGGCGATTGCTCTTTACAAAATTTCTTTTTGTGCATCCCTATCTCTACAACTTGTATCAAAAACTGTTCTTGCTCTTCGTTCTTTGTTGAACAACTAAAGTCATGTATGAATGCAACAGGTTGTTCAGCAACATCATTTATACAAGGCAAGTTTTTAGCAAATATTGCAGCTTTTTTATAGGATGGCATTTTGGGCCAATCTTTGACTGGTACACTGAGGAAACAATCTTCAATTTTAGTTCCCGTTTCAAAGAAACTATTAGAAATACATAAATCATCCAATATGAGAGAAAATATTTCTAGTAGATGTGAATTAGAACTCCTTTCTTTTTTTGTGTTCAAAACTATCGTTGATTTTTTTCTTACCAGAAAGAAGATCTGAAAACATGCCAAGTGTTGCAGTTCTCCACTCAAATACCATGAATGACGTAACATATTTTTTAATCCAGTATTGCTTATGTGTTTGACATCATATTCTTTCAACCTTTGAATCAGAGAAACATCATTAGGAGGAGCATCAACATCAGATCGGTAAGTAAACCAAGACTGCAAATATACACACACAACAAACCGTTTAAATTGTTGTATACCTTGAAACTCTTGAGCAGTTAATAGCATTATGCTTTCATTCCCATTAAACATGTTGCCTAACTTCATTTTCAAGTAATAAATTGCTTTCCAAGGAATAAATTGCCATCCAGTGAGCTGTGTGAAGAGCACTTGGTTTTCGAATTATAAATTGAATGTTTAATCCAATCATTAATGATACAATATTTAAAATTTCTTTGTAATCATCCCAAAGTAGTTTTGTAGCAGTTTTTACCTGATCAGAAGTAAAAGCTTTTAAACTGTCTGATGCTCTTATGATGGGTACTGATTGCTTTTTTTGGTTCATGGTGGTTGAGCTTAGACCAGTTTTCTTGGAATCTCTTAGATAAAAAGATTTCAGGACCAGTAGATTGTCCAAAACACACGCTAAATGTATCAGAAAGTAGAACCTCAAACATGTGACGCCGACATGCTATCCACAAAAGGTTTCTGCTTATTTTCTGCTCAAGAATCGTACATCCTTTTTATCTTCCACTAATTGTATGGGTTGTATCGAAACACATGCCAATTACTTGAGATTCACATTTCCACGATTTAAAGAGTTCGAAAACAGCATCAGCTGCTTCTTTGCCAGTTCCAGACAATAACATAGAAACTCCAAGAAGCTTAGTACGTACTTGCAAAGAAAAAACCAGTACCGCTAAATCATCAATATTTCCTATGCTTTTCGATGGGAAATTGGCTAACAGTTTTCCACTTCAATAAACAACTGACTTTGATGTTTCAAACTGTGATTTTAATTGTTGAACGGTTTCCAGGCGAAGATATTGGTGTTCCCGATGAACCATATTTTTTTAAAGCACTATGAATTTTTACAAGCGGGTCAGACGTCATGGTAGAGGAGGAGCAACCTTTTTTGTTTATTACAGATGCTATTATCATTAAGGATCTTTTATGCTGGTCTTAGTTCAATCTAAAACACCGGCAACTCTTGGATTCATAATGGATCTGTGACTGCAGAGCTTAGATTTCTTTTCTTTGGGCTTTGTTTTATCATCTAAATGTATTTTTACTACAACTTCTTCCTCAGAGGTTTCATCAGAAGATTTATTAGTTTCACTGATATCCAAAACCGAAGACTGATAAATAATCAATGAAACTTCCCTTTAATGCCTGCTGGAGCTACCATTTATTATTAATATTAGAAACATTGTAGTTCATGATATTAATTTAATGAAATCCAGCAGATTAATAAAGATTGAAGAGCATTAGAAGAGTAATGATCTGAAAAATTGAAATACAGTCCTCGGATAGTAATTTTATAAGTTTTTATAAAAAAAATTTAATAAAAATATAACATCAAATCAAATCATTGTTAAACATGATAAAGTGTTCTTAAACTAATTTTAGGATAAAAAAATTTGTAAGAGAAGTATGGTAGAATTCTGCAATCCCGCATATTAATTAGAAACTGAAATTTTCCATAAATTCTCTATTTTCTATTAGCTTGGGGGACCCCTAAACCTTTGTGAAATGACTTGAATATTTTTGTAATATCATATTATGACAGAAAGAACATTTTTAAAAGGTGAGACTTGGCATTTTCAAACTTTTTATTTTTTTGGCCTCTTCTGGGACACCCTAATATATATGCACATATATGTAAATATATATATATACATATGTATGTATATATTTATGCGTGCATGTGTACATATATATATTTACATATATGTGCATATATATGTATATAGGAATGTAAATATAACACTGGTGCCCGGCTAACCGAAAAGTACCAATAATGAACATAACTTTTAAAAGAGTTTATTAAAAGTAATTTATTTGACTTTTAATTAATTAATTCTTGATTTAATTAAATTAAAGTTTTGGAGAATGCAAAGATAAATGCCATTTTAAATATGTATTTCAAAAGAACCAAATTTAAAGGAATTTCTAAGCAGAGATAAAATGACCAAAAAAGAAATCAGCTGAAAGAAGGAAGATTTTCATGCCTGTAATCTAAAATGCATCCAAATGCTTTAAATCTTAATTCATGCCTAAAGATGGCATTTGAACACCATCCTGATTACTTGCCAGGTGTTACAGCCTTTAAGATAAATGATCCCATTTATTATTATTCTTCTATGTTCAATGAAAGTATACAGGAGTTTAACGCAAAAATGGTGGCAGATTATGGCAAAAAAGAGTGAAGAAGATAAGTTTCCTCTTGGATTTTGTCAGTATTTCTTTTTTTTACCTTCAGCACCAGCTACCTCTGCTTCAATGTAAATACTTTTCTACATTTGATCTGGTTTGGAGCAATTTGAAATAAAAAAAAATTCAAAAAATTACCAATTGATGGTAGTACTGGTACCATCTTTTGGTTGAATTTTCAGAATAATAGGCCATTTTGATTTCTGGTAGTTGTAATTTGTTTGTTTTAGAAGGTGTGAAGTAAAAAAGTATTCTAAGTTATTGAAGTAAAAATTTATTCAAGACATTTTTTAAAGAAGAATACCAGCATTGCATTCTATAGTGGCATTAATTAGGTAAGTATTCAAAAAGTTTTGTTTCCTTATTTCAATTATATCTTTTTTTTTATAAGTTAGGCTGAAGTTGGTAGATGGGGCATTTGTGAACAGAACATATGGGGGCAGATGTGAACAGTTCACAAGTGTATTTTTTAAGTCTGTGAATGCAGTTTTTTTTTTTTTTTTTTTTTTTTTAAGTTTAAAATCTAATTACCCTTGTCAAACATTGAGCTATATATTCAATGTTTTTAGGATTGCTTCACAGTTTTAATTTACTGGAAGTTAGATAACAATTAAAAGCGACTCAAAAGGAGTAGGCATATTAGTGTACAATTTTGCGAATAATTTCTTATATCTATGTTGAAACATTTATTGATTTATTCACAGAACTAGAAAGAGGGCATCTAATTAGTTTTTATCACAGTTTTTATTCACAAAAAATTATTTTTGTCTTATTTATGCATGTGTTCACATGTGCCCCAGCTATGTTCACAACTACACCTCAAACGGGACACATGTGAACAAATTTAGACAATTTTTAGAATGATGATATAAGCTAGAAATTCTTGATAAATGCATCCAAAAGTTTCACCAACAGAACGAACAAATTCTAAATATTCATATAAATCAATTTTTGGTTCAATAGCTCATAACAATTTTGAGAAATAAGTCAAAAATGTAAAAATTGTTCACATGTGCCCCCCTCTCCCCTACATTATTTTTAAACTGCACAGCACAGTAAATAAACAATTTTGTGATTATTTATATTAGCATCTAGCATGCATATCTCAATGCCGATTTTAAAGGACTAATGTTCTAAAAATATCTATGGGCATGTCAAAATACTTTTAAAACTTTCTTGAAGTTCTGTAGGACTCAAAAGAATTTTTTTTATCGTTTGCATTCATCCATTCTAGAGATGCAACGAATATTCGGCCCATTCGGCCTGTCTGCCGAATATTCGGTTTCGGCCGAATATCAAGTCCATTATTCGGCCTTGGCCGAATAATACACTGTAATAAATGTTTTTATATTTACACGGTATAACTTTTTAATTTGACAATTTATATTCATCATATATAATGAAAATTTTATTTAACTAACACTTTTTTCCCCATTAACTTTCATACTCCGAATGGGTTTTATCTACCCATTTTTATATAAGAGGCTAATTTAGGAATCATGTTAAAAAAAAATTATGCTGTATCAGTAAGTACAAAAAGTATCTGTAATAAGCTAACATAATCTGTTAAATTTAAAAATTAATCTATTCAAAATTGTTTTAATACAGCTGTAACAAGCTAATTCAATTTTTTTTTTTTTTTTTAATCATAATGTGAAGTTTAACATTTAACCCTTGTTACATAAAAAAATATTTCTTTCAATAATATTTTGAATTATATCTATAAAGAACATAAATATATGATTGATTAGATATAGATGTATTATATGTATAAAATATTTAAGTCGTATATGTTGCAATAGTTAAGGGGTTTTTTGTTGTTGTTGTTGTTTTTTTTTCTTTTTTTTTTAGTAAAATACGCTTAAAAGTGAAATATAATTTAAGTGATTTTTTTTAAGCCTGTTACTATTTCTTATTAAATAATGAAAGAAATGTAAATACTAAATTCTTTTAATTAGTATGCATTTACGTTTTAGATATTTTTTTCAAGAATAGCATTGTAATGCCTTAAAAAACAGTTAAAATGTTTTCAATAAACATAAATTGTGATGCAGAAATAATAATAATCAGCATTCTCAGATGATAGTTTTTTTTTTTTTTTTTTCCGTAAATGTTACCTGCTTCTGAAAATAACCTCTCACTATATATGGTACTTCCTGGTGCAGAAAGGTACTTTTTGGCTAATTGTGAAACGTTTAGAAAGTCTTCCGAATTTTTCGCCCACCACCCCAAAGGAAGCTGTTGTCTTTCTAGTAGTGGCTGGGAAGAAAGAAAATTACTAATTTCTTTTACTCTTCACATTGAGGCGCACTTTCTAAAGAGGCTTCACTGCTGACAGCAAAAAAAAAAAAAAAAAAAAAAAAAAATAATAATAATAAAGATAAATAAAAATTTTGTAAATTGTGAGCTTTATAAAGTCTACAGTGATTTCTTTCCACCATTTTAGAGGATATTCCTTTCACCCTTTCTATCAGTGGTTTTCTTAAGATATTAAGATTTCTTATTTTTTATTTTATTTCATCTGAAAGCTGAAACTTATGTTTCCTAGTACTTATAAAATTTTGTCATTATTTTAAAATGTAACAACAACACATATAATATCTATTAAAATGTAACTAGACAATGCCTGATGAGGAACTTTTGCTAAGAACTTTTTTTTTGGGGGGGGGGGGGGTCTGAATTATATTATTGAGGCAATTTTTAGGCCGAACATGGCCGAATATTTTTTCAGAGTAAAATAATGCTTTAAAAAATTAAAAATTTGTATATAAATAATTTTTTAAAAGAAAACAATACATTTTAAATGTGAAATATACAAGAATTGTGCATATAGTGCATACCATATTTTGTTTTTAGGCAAAAATAAGTTCATTATTTGGCGGCCGAATAGGCTGAATATTCGGCTGCAACTTGGCCGAATATTCGGCATTCGGTCAAACCACTATTCGTTGCATTTCCATTCTAAGTTGAGAAACTAATTACAGCATCCTACTGCTAAAGAACTTTTTTTTTTGTTTACCATGTTACATTGCAGTAAGGAAAATGAAGATTTTAGAGAAATTTTTTAATACAGTAATTATTGTATATTACTTACCTTAATAAAATTGATGTAAATTAAAAGCACTGTCTTTTATTTAAAAGAGTTTCATTCTATCATCAGTAAATGATACGTACTATTTACTACTAGTTTCAAAAGTTTAAATAATTAAAAAGTCCTTCCGGCCAGTGCCGGGAGGAAGAGGTAGCTTTCATATTCCTTATTTTAAAAAAGCCAACTTATATTATTCAAACACACGAAGCTCAATTTAATGGAAACTGAATATAGGAGATTCAATACTAATTTTTATCAATACTAAATCATTATGAATGAGAATTTCGCAAATTTAGTCAGCTTTATCCAAGCTGCTTTTATTTAAAGTAACTTATATTTGGCTGCCAAATTCGACGATTTCTTAAAGTGTCTGCCATTTTAAGACAACATGGTGGATGAGGCTAACCAGTGAACTTGGTCGAGACCTTAGTAATTGCTGTACACATGCTCACTCACATCGGAATTGATTGATATATATGAGTGCTTTCGCAGGCAAAAAATCAGATTTTTCAAAATGTCACCCACATTAGATATTGAAATTGCTATATCTGAGCCATTTTTTAAGATAAAGAAAAACAAAAAATGCTCCTGAATCCTTATATCAAGGTCAAATACTTAAGAAAGAAATCTTTTTCAATTTCTAATTTTTTTGCAACTCACTTTAAATATATTTTTTTTTAATTTAATGGCCGCCATTTTGAAACAAGATGGCTGATGAAGCTGGTCGGTGAACTTGGTCGAGATATTGATGTATACTATCCACATGCCTTTTTACATCGAAATAGGCGAATACGTGAGTTATCGCGTGACAAATACAAGATCGTTTCAAAATGTTAGCCATGCTAGAAATTCAAAGTGCTATAATTCAATCATTTTTTAAGATATAAACAAAAGAACAAATTTTCAGATACAAAAACTGCTCCGGAATCTTTGTATCAAGGCCAAACACATAAAAAAAAATCTTTTTCATTTTCCAATTTTTTAATACCTCATTTTAAATTTTAAATTTAATTTTTTTTTAAATGGCAACCCTTTTGAAACAAGATGGCGAATGAAGCTGGCCAACGAACTCGGTCGAGACATTGGTATGTACTATGTACAGACCAAGTTACATCCAAATCGGGTCATAAATACGCTTGTTATCGCGTGACAAAAATCAGGTCGTTTTAAAATGTCAGCCACAATAGAAATTCAAAATGCTATAACTCGGCCATTTTTTTAGATATAGACGAAACAAAAACTGTTCCGGAATCTTTGTATTAAGGTCAAACACATACGAAAAAAATCTTTTTCATTTTCCAAATTTTTGGTATCTCATTTTAAATGGCCGCCATTTTGAAACAAGATGGTGGATGAAGCTGGACAACGAACTCGGTCGAGATATTTGTATGTACTATGTACACACCAAGGTACATCCAAATCGGTTCATAAATACGGCCGTTATCACTAGGGATGTAACGAATATTCGGCCACTATTCGGTATTCGGCCCTTTTGCCGAATATTCGACCGGCTGAATATTGAACAGATATTCGGCCGAATACCTGTGGTCGAATAGTGGGACATTTGACCAAATACCTGTAGCCGAATAGTGGCATATTTGGCCGAATATTTTAAGATATTTGGTTAGATATGTTCCAGAAAATCAAAACAAAATATGATTTTAAATATTTTCGACAAACAATATTAAAAAATTATACCTAAATGCATTAATTTTATAAGAAAAAGATCTCATTCTGAAATATGGGGTGGAGGAAGTATTATGAAGGGCTTGTTAATTTTGAGAGAAAGAAAAGAGAAAAGTATATCTTAGTAGCAGAAAAGAATATATAATATTTTAATGGAATGAATAATTATATTTTAAGAAAATAACCTTTTTTTTTTTTTTTTTTTTTTTTTGACATACAGAGTGTAAATTTACTAAGTTTAAGTTGCATGAAAAAGGATATAAAAAGACATAGGACACATGCAAGTTCTTATTTTTAGGGGGTGAAAGGATTTTACTAAAATAAAAAAAAAGTTTCATTTTTACAGAGGTAATGAGTTCTATTTTAGATAGTATATATATATAAATTACTAGAACTATCTATGGATTAAATAAAAAATTATGAATTAAATTATTATTTACATTTTTAAAAGTCATATGTTATCTTTAAAGTATTTTTAAAGACATTTAAAGTATAACAAAAAATACATTCAGCTGTTATGATTTTTGAAAACTCAAACAAAAAATTAATTTCAATTAGTCCTTAATTTAATTTTTTATTTTAAAATTGAAAAAAAAAATTAAACAATTAAAATAAAAGTCATTTATATTAAAGTCAGTATTCGGCCTAAAACTTGGCCGAATATTCGGTATTCGGCCAAATCACTAGTTATCACATGACAAAAATCAGAACGTTTCAAAATGTCAGCCACGCTAGAAATTCAAAATGCTATAACCCAGCCATTTTTTAAGATATAGACGAAATAAAAACTGCTCCCGAATCTTTTTATCAAGGTCAAACACATAAGAAAAAAATATTTTTTTCAATTTTCAATTTTTTGGTACCACATTTCAAATTAAAATTTTTCTTAAAAATTTAAATGGCCGCCACTTTTAAACAAGATGGCGGATGAAGCTGGCCAACGAACTCGGTCGAGACATTGGTAAGTACTATGTATAAACGAAGTTACATTCAAATCGGTTCATAAATACGCCTTTTATCGCGTGACAAAATTCAGGGCGTTTCAAAATGTCAGCCACGCTAGAAATTCAAAATGCTATAACCCAGCCATATTTTAAGATATAGACGAAACAAAAACTGCTCCGGAATCTTTGTATAAAGGTCAAATACATAAGAAAAAAATATTTTTCCATTTTTAATTTTTTTGTACCACATTTCAAATTTTAAAATTTTTAAAAGGCCGCCATTTTGAAACAAAATGGCGGATGAAGCTGGCCAACGAACTCGGTCAAGACATTGGTATGTACACACCGAATTCGAATTACATCTAAATCGGTTCATAAATACAAGAGTTACAGTGTGACAAAGATCATATATATATATATTGCTTATATCATTGAATTCTGTACTCTTAAAAACGTAATTCAATATATAAGTTTTTCAATTTTTTCGGAATCCATATTCTTCTTTTTTTCTTCCATGTTAATTCTTGAAATTAGGTATACGGTACTTTATTTTACACATACAGTTCTATATTGTTGGTTTATGGCATGTAGTCAATCATTCACAATATTGCAGTTTTTGATGATGGTCGGTAATGTTTAATTAATGGTTATATATGTCAATTTTGAACGGAGGGTGGTTTCGGGGTCTGGGGGTCATGATCGATGAAAATATACCAAAATTTTTTTTAATCGCTTTCCTCCGAACGGCTGCAATAGGTAGCTTTTTGTAATGAAAGCTACCTAAAAATATGCTGGTTAAATTGAAATGAATAACATTTAATTGATTTTGTATGTTTTGGATAAAATTTCTTTTCTTCATTTGGCTATTGGTTGAAAAGCAGGGACCCAGAGCTGGAGCTGGAGCCCAAAGCCGGAGCGCTCCGGAGCTGTGTTTTTCCTGGAGCTGGAGCCGAAGCTGGAGCTCTAAATTTTCCCCAGCTCCAGGGCTCCTTTAGTTTTTAATATTCTTTTAAATCTTTTTTGTTGTTGTTGTTTTCAGTCTTTTAAATTTCTAGGCTTAAAATATTTTAATTACATCATTATTCAGTATTTTAATTACATCATTTTTTAGGTTTTATTATTATTATTATTAGGGAAGGAAAACTCAAAAAATGGCAACACTACTTTACTTCTACTTTCTACTTGAACTAAGTGACAACACTATTTGAAAACAAATATGGCCGCCTGTTGTTTACATGTGTAGTCGTACAATTTTGGCTGTTTGAAAAGTGTAGAAGAAATTTAAGATTTTTGTGTTTAAAATTCTACCAAACTTTCTATTTTAAAAGCAAAAGCTAAAAGATGTCATATTTTCTGAACAAGCATTTCAAGTTTGATGAGAAGAAAAATGCATTTTGTCAGATCTTTAATGAAGATAGAAAGTATTTGTGAGCAAAAAATTAAACGTGTAAATTAAAATCTGCAACTTAAAAGTGCGAAAACACCCTTAAGGAATTTCTTTAAAAAAATATTTTTTAATTCATGGGTTATTATATTCCAGATTTTTCAATATTATACAATTATATCAACCATTTTTAACCATTCTAATAATCTCATTTCTAAATAAATGAATCGAAATTTAATTGTAAATAATAGAAATATATCAAAACACCGCCAAAATTTCAGTAATAGATATAATTGTTTTTACGGCTGTATTTAGAACCAAAATTTAATGAAAGCATACTACAAAATAGTTATATTCAAATAAATTTAACAATTAGGATATCTAATTAATAAAATATTTGTGAGAATTATTCACTGTTTAAATTATTGTGATTATCACAAGCATTCTAATTATTTTAGATTCTAATTATTTAGACTAATTATTTCCCTTTTTGAAAAATTCTCGCCCGGCAGCCCTTTTTTTAGGGTTTCGTGCATCTGACGAAACCCTATTCGTCTCGCTCCTCTGTCTGTCGGTCTGTCTGTCTGTCTGTCACAGAGCCCGTTCTCAGAAACTATACATGTTAGAGACTTGAAATTTTGCATACTTATAGATGAACACCACACATCATACGACAAATCATAAAATTTTGAAAAGGTCGTACATTTAACCCTTTGGGCTCCCACATGTGTATTTTAAACAATTCTTTCTAAGTGAACCCTAATTAGATTGGAGGCGTGAAATTTTGCATACTTATAGCAGGACACCTCACATCAAATGACAAACCATAAAATTTTGAAAAAGTCGTACATTTAACCCTTTGGGCTCCCACATGTGTATTTTCAGGGATGCCGCGGACGCGCTATAGCGCGTAAATTACGCGAAAAATCGGAGACGGGACGCAAAAAAATAGCTCTTACGCGTCCCGTGGGACGCGTAATTTCGTCAAAAAATTGCGTAAAAAAGCCGATTTTCGTCAAAAAATCGCGAAAAAAGCGCAAATCTCATCAAAATATCGCGCAAAAACAGCGATTTTCGTAAAAGGGCCTCGAAAAAATAGCGTATTTCGTCAAAGGATCGCGAAAAAAAGAGTATTTCGTCAACAAATCACGGAAATAATCGCAAATTTCATCAAAATATCGCGGAAATAAGCGCAAATTTCGTCAAAATATTGCGAAAAAACGTGATTTTCGTAAAAGGGCCGCGACAAATTAACGTATTTCGTTAAAAAATTGCGAAAAAAAATAGCGAATTTCGTCAAAAAATCGCGAAAAAAAGCCGAATTTTGTCAAAGGATCACGAAAAATGCGCAAATTTCATCAAAATGTCGCGGGAAAAAGCCGATTTTCGTCAAAGGATCGCGAAAAAATAGCGTATTTCGTCAAAAGATCCCCCCAAAATCGCGAATTTCGTCAAAAAATAGCATAAAAAAGCCGATTTTCGTCAAAGGATCGCGAAAAAAGCACAAATTTCATCAAAATATTGCGAAAAAACGTGGTTTTCGTAAAAGGGCTGCGACAAATTAGCGTATTTCGTTAAAAGATCGCAAAACAATAGCGAATTTCGTCAAAAAATCGCGAAAAAAAGCCAAATTTTGTCAAAGGATCACGAAAAAAAGCGCAAATTTCATCAAAATGTCGCGGAAAAAAGCCGATTTTCGTCAAAGGATCGCGAAAAAATAGCGTATTTCGTCAAAGGATCCCCAAAAAATAGCGACTTTCGTCAAAAAATAGCGTAAAAAAGCCGATTTTCGTCAAAGGATCGCGAAAAAAAGCACAAATTTCATCAAAATATCGCGGAAAAACGCTATTTTCGTAAAAGGGCTGAAACAAAATAGTGTATTTCGTCAAAAGATCGCGAAAAAATAGTGAATTTCGTCGAAAAATCGCGGAATAAAGCCGAATTTTGTCAAAGTATCGCGGAAAAAACACGATTTTCGTGACAGGCTCGCAAAAATTTCAACAAAAGGATCGCGGAAAAACGCGAATTTCGTCAAAGTAATGCGGAAAAACGTGAATTTAGTCAAAGCACCAAAAAAGATGTGCAAACTAAACTTACAGGTAGAAAATTCATAAAATGGGATTTTTTTTTTTTTTTTTGAGATTCTTAAAAATACAGCATGATTTCAGTGTACTTTGATAACGTATTCAGTAGGTGAAACAGTGAAAAATCCCCCCCCCCCCACCCCTCCTTCGTACTGCATTGAAATGTCTCCCGCCTTCAGAACATTTAAGATTTGATGCTTATTAGTGATTTAAATGTAAATTTCCCTTCCAAGAAAAATGTCTGATTCCAACACAAATCTATGCTGACAAATAATTCAATGGGAAGTATAATGAAAGCACCCATTCATTCAACAAAAAGTACACCTTTACTTAACATAAGTATTCTTTTTTTCAGCAAAAATATCTTTTTCAATAAACCCATCTGGCCCCTTTTTAAAAGAAATGAGAACATTAGGGACACTTGTTAGTGGAACTTGGTATCTTCTACTCTCAAATAAACATTATTTTACAATTAAAATTGTATCTTGCATTTTTACTTTTAAAAAAGTAAAGAGAATTTCTCTTAATATTTTTATAAAAAATATCTTATTTGAGTGCAAATAATACTGGTTTTAATTCATTATTTAATTATTGTTAAAACAATAATTAATGCATTTCATTTATCTTTTCCAAATAAACAAGTTTCATTTATTCCTTTAAAATATAAATTATTATTGATGGGGACCCGCTTTTGTAAAAAAGGGACCCAGGTTTTTTCAAGTACAGTGGCATCACTGATTTTAAACAATTCTTTCTAAGTGACACCCTATTTAGGTTGGAGGTATGAAATTTTGCATACTTATAGCTGAACACCTCAGATCAAACGGCAAATCATAAAATTTTGAAAAAGTCGTACATTTAACACTTTTGTATTTTGTTCATTTTGAAAAGGTGTAAACCTTTTGAAAAGTATTTAAGGGTGTATTCCAATCCAAACTGCTTATTTTCTGATTCATTTTTGCTCTCAAACGCATCAAACTTGGAAATTCTCTTATTTAGAAACTATATAATGTGCGGTGCTTCTTAATTTTTTGATAAATGCAGAAAATATTGTAAAAAACGCTGTCAAAGTTGGCATTTTGAACCGAATTTTCCGAAGTGGGCGATCTGGGAATGAAAAAAATGGTCATACTGAGAAAATAATTGTTTAAAAATCAAATTCTAATTAATTGAGCTGAAAATGAAATCACACGGCATGTTAAACATGTCTTCAGAAATCACCCCAGCAAGTTTCGTGTTTTTACTTTTAAAAATAAGTCTGAAAATGTCTCAGAAAATTTCGAGCTGTTGAGGGTGGAAAAATATTTTTTCGAATACTCCCTTAAATTGATATATATCTCCGAGGTGCTCTATAAGATGCTTACTATTGAATATGATGTGCCATTGATCTTTCATATACAGGGGCACACAAAATAAATCAGTTATATTTTTCTCTGTATGAACAATAATTGATGGAAGTGCATTTTCAGTTGTGGAGCACTTTTTTAATTTTAAAAATTGCATATTATTTAGCGTGTATAAATTCTATAAATCATATATAGGGCTGCACAAGACATCTATATACCCGCTTATTGCCGGAAATTGATAACGAGGAATTTTCAACTGTGCTATGCGTTCACTAACAGTTCTAAATTTTAGCATATTGTGAATTATATGATAAATCTATAGTTCATATACAGGGATGTATAAACTTTTCAGCTATTTTTTCAATTTTGGTTGAAATTGTGTTTTCAAACGTGTTATATGTTTTACAAATTATTACTTAGACATCGTTTTTCACGTTATTAAACTGTGAAGTTTTATTATAGTAGCCCGAATGCGTTCAAAAATGTTCCATAATCTGATTGACGCATGATTTTACGTTCTTTTTGATAATTTTAATGATACTTTCTTAACGGTATGGAAGCTAAAGTGATAAAACTATTTTTGTATTATTATAACAAATTCTAAAATTTCTTTTTCTAAAATTTAAGGTACGGGACAAACATTCGATAGCATTAATAAAAATTGCTGTGTTGCATATTCTGTTGTATATTCATATTTATTTCTGCACAAACCTTACAGGAACCTTATGTAAAGATAAGGAATCATAAGATATCATGAGAAAATGCCTACATTATGTTTTGCATTGTATCAAATCTGAATTTGGAGAATTTGTCTGGATTCATTTTGTAACCACTCAGAATTTGCAGCCAGGTAATATACTTTAAATGATTTTGTCCCGATATATCTACATACAACTGGCAATTTTTGTCCAAATTTGGTCATAAATTTAAACATTTCGCTTTTGCAAAACTTCATGATGTGCTCTTCATTGTAATTTTCCTCTATAAACAAAATATTTTGAACCAAATTCACATTTTCGTTACATTTTAAATCTTAATGCCGTTGCATAATGGCGCAAAATTTTATTTATGTGACTAACTTAAATTCTGCTGTCTTTGATTTAAAAAAAAAAAAAAAGGTACTTGAACTAAAATGTCAAGAAAAAGTCATGCCAGAAGGTATCAAATATTTTTTATTAAAAAAAGATTTATTTTATACTGTTGGTAGTAATAAAAACACCCACTAATTCTATACGTCTATTTTCTATGCTGTATATGTCGGTGAAAAGCAGGGACCCTCAAGTAAAAGAAAGCGGAAATAATATTTTTTTTTGTTTTTAAATAAATGTACTTACTAATGTACATGTTTATTTATAATTAAATAATGATTCATAATGAGTCGTCCTATTTATTATCAGCAACTTCATTGTAAATTGTAGTCATTCATATAATCTTTAGTATAATGTCCAGTCAATGCTTGTGTAAAATGGTCAGTTTTCATGTTAAATCTACGTACAGCGGCGTAATTCCCGTTTTTTTCTGAATTTTTTGATTTTCACTTTCATTTTTGCCGCGTTGTCACGGCTAAACCTTTGATCAGAGAAAAAAACCTTTAATACATAAAATGTAGGAAATTTTATCTTCTTCAATTTATGCATTGAGGACTTTTACGTAAAATGTATAATTTTGAAGTTATTTGGAAAAAAACAAAGAAAATCCCGTTTTTTCCCAAAAAAACGTGTTTCCCGGGATAAATTTTGTTGGCAAACTTCAGATTCCTGTTCAGCGACCCACAATACATAAAGGCACCAAATATCAAAACTACACCAAAACTTTCCCCTATTTGTCCTTTTTGAGCAACATGTAACTGGACTAACATGTATCTGCCATTCAAGCCGTGTAATGTATATTAATAGTGTTGTATAAAAAATGTTATTTAAACATTAAAATATTCTGTTTATTTGTACAATGAAATGCTGATAATTGCTACTGGATTTGGATATGAGATTGACTATATTGATAATTGCTAATAATAAATTTGTACAATGAAATGCTGATAATTTGTGTAACAAATTTTAACCAATTAAATATGCCTATAATTGTAGAGTATTTTCACAAAGAAATACATACGTTCTTTTTATAATTTAAACATAAAATATCTACTAATATACCCATGATTAAAGAGTGATTTTCTCCAAATATAGGTTTAGTTGATGTCTTTTTTCTGTTTTAATTATTTAATAGTGTTTTGCTTTGAGTCACATTTAGTTTTATTTTAAGTTAAATTACTGTGATATTTATAAGTAAAAAGATAATTACTTTTAATTTTAAATATTTTATTTATAATGAAGTTACAAATATAACTAATTGGATGTGCCAATCCCAAAACTTTCTTCTATCTCATACATCTTAATATTTCTAAAAGTAGTTTTAAATGTTAATACTTCGATATTATTAGTTCAACATTATACCAACTTTGATTTTGATCTAAGATTTCTGCTCGTCAATTAATCAAAATAAGAATAAGTTAATCTCAAATTCTCAATCATGATATTTATTAAAATCAATATTTTTTTTCGTTATTCTGTTGTACATCAGCTGATTGTGAATAGTCAGCTTAGCAGGACGCGAAGTTCCCATGACTTCACGAGCCACCAATATAGATACAATACAAAAACTGCAAAAAATTGAGAAAATTTTACAAAAAACGCTTTCACAGTGACACCTTCTGGCAGAATATTTCCAAATTCAAGGAAAAACTGACGGCCATAGCCAAAAATATACACAAAAAATTGGTTCAATTCTAAGCTTAGTTTCATACACTTTTCGATGGTAAAATAATGGAAATAACACAAAAATCACTATTATAGCGCCCCCTTCCAGCAGACTATTTTCAAATTGAAGGAGGACCAGTTGGCCATAACCAAAAACATACCCCCAAAAATTGGTTCAATTCTATGCATAACTTCATACACTTTTCGATGGTACAAGAATGAAAATGGCACAAAAATCACTGTTACAGCGCACCCTTCTGGCAGAATATTTCTAATTTAAAGGAGAACCTGCTGGACATAGCCAAAAACATATACAAAAAATTTTCTTCGATTATATGGATAACTTATTACATATTTAACAGACACTTTTCGATAGTACAATAATGAAAATGGCACAAAAATCGCAATTACAGCAACACTCCTTTCTGACAAAATGCTTCCATATTGAAGAAGGACCTGCTGGCCACAGCCAAAAACATACACAAAAATTTGGTTCAATTCTATGCATAACTTCATATACTTTTTGATGGCACAATAATGAAAATAGCACAAAAATCACAATTACAGCGCCCCCTTCCAGTGGAATGTTCCAATATTGAAGGAGGACCAGCTGGCTATAGCCAAAAACATTCACAAAAAATTTGGTTCAATTCTATGCATAACTTCATACACTTTTTGATGGTATGATGACAGACAGACAGACATTTTGTATAAGCATGTTTTGGGATCTCTGACCCCTAAAACGTCTAAGCCCACCGAAAACCAGAAATCGAAAAAAATCTCAGTTACAATACTTTCTTCTATTGAAGATAGAAGAAAGTAAAAATAGGCCTGTTTAATTGTTAAACTTAAAAGAGAGAAAGAAAATTAATAAAGTCATACTTTAATAAACAACTTCAGATTTTGTTTCACATTCTGAAAGTAAAGGTACAATTTTCTAAAAGATGTAAACATAAATTCTTAAATTTATTATAGAGAGTTCAAATACCAATGTTAGGAAAGCTGGTAATTCTTTAAACTTTTGAGAATTACCTTTTACTTATAAATAGTGGACTTACTTTCATATTTTGCATTATAAACAAAAGTTGTTCGGCATTGTTTGGGTCAAACGATTTCTCTTATCCTTATATATTTGCTTTGCTACGCATTGCCGGATATCCGGCAGAAAAGTCGGATATCCGACGGTATTTCGGATATTGAAAAATCAGCCGGATGTGCCGGATATCCGTTGCATCCCTAAAATTTTGAAAAAGTACATTTAACCCTTTGGGCTCCCACATGTGTATTTAAAAAAATTCTTTCTAAGTGAACCCTAATTAGATTGGAGGAGTGAAATTTTGAAAAAGTCGTACATTTAACCCTTTGGGCTCCCACATGTGTATTTTAAACAATTCTTTCTAAGTGACACCCTATTTAGGTTGGAGGCGTGAAATTTTGCATGCTTATAGCTGAACACCATCATGCGACAAATCATAAAAATTTGAAAAAGTCATACATTTAACCCTTTGGGCTCCCACATGCGTATTTTAAGCAATTCTTTCTAACTGAGCCCCTTATTGAATTGGAGATTTGAAATTTTGCATACTTATAGCAGAACACCTGAGGCCAGGCGACAAATTATAAAATCTTGAAAAAGTCTTACGTTTAACCCTTTGAGCTACCACAAATGTCTTTTAAGCAATTCTTTCTAAGAGAGCCCCTAATTAAGTTGGAGACATGAATTTTTGCATACGTATAGCCAGGGTTTGTAAATATTATGATATTTTCGAAAATAACAAAAATATCCGATATTTTGATATATATCCGATATTTTCGATATATATCCGATATTTTCAAAGCAGCCAACTTGCCGCTGATAATAAATGTTTTTGAGCATAATATAGATTAGAAATTAAAATATATTGAACTTAACATGAAAACTTAACAGCCGGCCCGGTGCGCCCTCATCCAGGGAAAACTTCGCGTCCCGAAGTGCTTAAGCCGCTCCAGTGTTTTTTTCCCTCTCGTTGTACACATACATTCTGACTAGTGTACTAAATTTCGAGAATTCGTTTTGGGAATAATCATCAATATTAATAGACAGACAGCACAAAAGAGGTACTTTTTATTATCTCAAAGAAATTAACGATACATCGGAACAATTTCAAGATCAGAAACCAAAGTGGGCATTTTTACATCCGATTGAGAGAGAAAACATTGCGGGAAAACTGTAGTAATCATGGTGCCCTGGGTTAGATATTTTTCATAGCTTCTTTTAATGATATCTTTTAGATTTTCAGACCTGCCAACCTTTCTCTCTATTCTAAAAAAAAGTAACTACCGCTGTCACCGCCGCCGCCGGTTTTGAATTTTTTGTAACCGGAGGTCTTTCTTCGTTAATATTAAGAAAAATAATGCATACAAAAATATGAAAATCGGTAGTATTATACAGAAATGTTTGATAAACACTCTGATGCAGACAGTTTTCAGATCGAAGAATTATTTTAAGAGATATTTAATGCTAAAGTTGGGCAAAATCGTTCCACTAAAAAAGTTTTATAGGAGCAAAAACTGTTCATAGGAATTTAATCATTTTTAGATCATTTTATGCGTTAGAATTTGCCGGAGTGCAGATTGCATTAATTTTTTTATTTTGACTAATTTTTTGAGGTTTTATTTCTATTTTAAATTCAGATTTTCAGCATTTCTAGAGATATTTTTAACAGATTTTAGAAAGTGATATTAATTTAAACTGTTGCCAACTGTATAAACAGCGGAAGCAATAATGTTTGCTTAAAAAAAAAAAAAAAAAATTACATAATAAATTTTTAATTTATTTACACGTGACTATTATAAACAGAAAAAAAACATTTGGAATTAGAATTAAATAATTATGTACAAAAAGCAGGAACTTATTAAAAATTATGTCATAAAAACTATAATTACACGTGAATTTTAAGAGAGAAATGAATTTGTAAAGCAATAAATTTATTAACATGCGTTAGAAGTCTTAAATAGGAGAAATTACGTCATATTTACGTCACATTGCAGTTATTACATAAAATAAATTAAAAATTTATTTACACGTGACTATTATAAACAGAAAAAAACACTTGGAATTAGAATTAAATAATTATGTACAAAAAGCAGGAACTTATTAAAAATTATGTCATAAAAACTATAATTACACGTGAATTTTAAGAGAGAAAGGAATTTGTAAAGCAATAAATTTATTAACATGCGTTAGAAGTCTTAAATAGGAGAAATTACGTCATATTTGCGTCACATTAAAGTTATTACATAAAATGAACACAAAATAATATTGCAAAACGGTTTAAATTTAGAAATTGCGCTAGACATTTGATTTTTTAAGAGGATACTTTTCAACTATTTTTGTTAGGAAAGCGCAAATAATATTTAATTTCTAACACAAGTATTTTCACGTGAATATTAAAAAGAGAAAGAATAGTTTGGTCAAAATTACGTCACATTAAAAACGATTAATTTAAAATGTCTCATTTAAAAGAACTTTCATTTCACTTTGTTAAAAAATACCAGGAGACAAAGACTCTGTTTACTTAATTCCTTTTATATTAGCTTATTTTGAAATGTTGTTACACGTGTCTACGTCATCAAGTTATTTTTATTTCGACATTTTATTTGTATTTTTATTAATGTTGTACTAATTTATTTGTTTTTTCGTTATTTAAAATAAAAATTATGTCAATTTGTATAATTTGGCGAGTGGTTTGGCGATTTATATAATTTGGCGAAATTGGTCGACGGGATAATCAAGTAGTACCGCAACGGATTTGGCGAAATTGGTCGACGGGATAATCAAGTAGTACCGCAATCAAAGAGAAATTCCCCAATCAAAGAGAAATGAATAGAAATCCGTTTATAGAGAGATCGCCACTGTTTTTTAAATTATAATTCAATCTTTCGAAATCTTTTTAAAGCCGATCAAATTAGCGTGCATTTAGAGTCTACGGTGTCTGGACGGGGGTTGGCGAGCGTAGCTCGTAGGGGGCCGGGCCCCCTAGTGAAAATAAGAAATCGTAGCAACACAAAATTAAAATTAATTTGGAGGTTTGTTGGTTGGTTGGTTTTTCGGGTTTCGCAGCCATCTTTTGACATTCGCAAAAGGAATAAATAAGGTTTCAGTCTTTGAACTCAATAAAGTAATTTTTTTCCTCTGAAAATTTTTATATGATTTTTAGAATTTCTTCTCGTTTCGAAGCTTTTTTTTTTTTTTTTTTTTGACATTTGTAAAAGGAACCTGTTTCCAGTTTTTTAAACCAGTGCAGTAAATTTTGACGAAATTAGCAATTTTTTTCCGAAATTATTTCAGGATATTCAATTCCCCCCCCCACAATCGTAATTCACATTTTTTTTATCGCTATTCTTTGTTGAAATCTGCATTTTTTACCACGAACTTTTGACGAAATTTGCATTTTTTACAGCGATCCTTTGACAAATTTTGCGTTTTTTACCACGATCCTTTGACAAAATTAGTGTTTTCTTTCCGCGATCTTTCGGTAAAATTTGCGTTTTCCTACTGATCTTTCGATGAAATTTGGATTTTCTTACTGATCTTTTGACGAAATTCACGTTTTCTTTCAGCAATATTTTGACAAAATTCACGTTTTTACCATGATCCTTTGACGAAATTTATTTTCGTCTGCGACCAATTGATGAAGTTGATTTTTTTTACACGCTCATTTGTTGAAATTCGCAATAGTTCATCGCAATCGATCGGCAAAATTTTTTATATCTTTTCGCGACCAACTAACAATATTCACTACTCGTTTCCGCGACACCTTTTGACGAAATTTACAATATTTTTCCGTTGATAGTTTACCGAAATTAGTGATTTTTTGCGATATCTTTTGACGAAATTCACAATTTCTTTCTGAACTCTTAACGAAATTAGCGATTTTATCCAGCGACCAATTGAAGATAATCACTTTTGTTTCTGAGATCTTTGACGAAATACCCGATATTTTTACACGATCATTTGTAGAAATTCTCATTTTTTTTCCGCGATCGATTCAAGAATTAATTTGGGGAAATTCCATAAAAGAAAAAAAAAATCGTGGGCTTCCAAGAAATTTCAAAATATATTCGCAAAAGAATTATAGGTCTGTGGAAAAATTTGCAGTGGGAAATACTGTACAGCATTTTTCATTATGCAGGACTTTCCTTTTCCGTGTGAAAATCGTGCGATTTTGCACACTATTTCAAACCTTGCCTCTCAAAGAATCACCTCGCCTCTTCTCCAGAAATTCTTAAAATAGCACCTTTATTTCTAAGAAAGGGAATTCCTGTATAAATATTTACAGAAACTCGATTCACTCGTGGTTAATATACATAAAGAGAGTTTTATGTTAAGAAGTTTGTTTCCCCCCCCCCACTAATGACCAATTTTTTAAAACTCTCAGAAATTAATACTTTGAAATTTAGAAAATTTCGGAACAGAATCACTCCTGAAAAATATCCTGCGCGGGATAAAAATCGCAACTAGAAACAAAAAATGCGTTCGTATTTTTTGCAAAAAAAAAATCGTAGTTTCAGGCCGATTTTCGTAGTATCGTAGTTTACAGGTCCAAATCGTAGCAACTACGATTTTTTCGTAGTAGTTGGCAGGTATGGATTTTAACCAAATATTTTGCATATTTTCAGTCCTTTAGTTTTTAGTACCTTGCCTCCCCCCTCCTTCTTAAATCCGGTATTTAATGCACTTATAATTGGAGCCGTGCTTTTTGGGGAAAAAGTGAAAAGAAAGAGATAAATATTAGAATATAAAAAAACTTTTTGTAGGCATTTTGTTGTTGATTGGAAAATATTGCCTTTTTTTTTTCGAGGAATACAAACTTAATGACACTTCTTGATTACAATCCTGCAAGCTGTGGAATCCCGCGGCCAGCATCTTTTCATTCCCAAAATCTACACCTCAATTTTCGGATAGTAATCTCTTTATTTAATGACTGACTTTTCGTGGTTAAATAACTATTAGAAAGTTTTTTATATATTTTAAATAAATAATTGTTTAATTTAATCACGAAAAAATATTTCATTAAATAAAACGATAATTGCTATTCAAAAAATTATGGTAGGTTTTTTAAATGAAAGATTCTGACAATGGCATCCTGTAATTTACATGGAAACAGTCCCTGGGGCATTTCTTTCAATTGTGGAAACTGAAATAGTTCCCTTGTTGTCTAATTGTGATAAGAATTTTGCAAATCATGGGAAGATTGTGCTGAGAAGAGTCCAATTACTACTCAATTATTTTAGTGATTTTATACTAACAAAGCGACTTTTTCTGTAAAAAACTTTTAATAGTGAAATATCAATTCAAAATTTTATGGATACGTGTAAAGTCATTTTTTAAGGATACAAAATGCCTCTTCCTACAAAATACCTGACTCACAAAAGTAATTGCTCTCAAATTGTAATGTAAATTGGAATTTATCTTATTTTTAATTGACTAATAACTAATTCATATTACGTTAAAGAAATATACTTTACAAAAAGAAAAAAGGTTGAAGCACTTAGCAGCACCGCAGCAACCCTATTTGGCGGTTGGTGCAAAATACCTTGTTAATTTTTTTACCGATTTTCAGTGTGTCAGGGGTGATAAGTGGAATAATAGTAGTTAGAGATGTAACGAATATTAGGCCACTATTCGGTATTCGGCCGAATAGTGGGACATTTGACCGAATACCTGTAGCCGAATAGTGGCATATTTGGCCGAATATTTTAAGATATTTGGTTAGATATGTTCCAGAAAATCAAAACAAAATATGATTTTAAATATTTTCGACAAACAATATTAAAAAATTATACCTAAATACATTAATTATTATAAGAAAAAGATCTCATTCTGAAATATGGGGTGGAGGAAGTATTATGAGGGGCTTGTTAATTTTGAGAGAAAAAAAAAAGAAAGTATATCTTGGCAGCAGAAAAGAATATATAATATTTTAATGGAATGAATAATTATATTTTAAGAAAATAACCTTTTTTTTTTTTTTTGACATACAGAGTGTAAATTTACTAAGTTTTGCATGAAAAAGGATATAAAAAGACAGAGGACACATGCAAGTTCTTTTTTTTTAGTGGGTCAAAGGATTTTACTAAAATAAAAAAAGTTTCATTTTTACAGAGGTAATGAGTTCTATTTTAGATAGTATATACATATAAATTACTAGAACTATCTATGGATTAAATAAAAAATTATGAATTAAATTATTATTTACATTTTTAAAAGTCATATGTTATCTTTAAAGTATTTTTTAAGACATTTAAAGTATAACAAAAAATACATTCAGCTGTTATGATTTTTGAAAACTCAAACAAAAAATTAATTTCAATTAGTCCTTAATTTAATTTTTTATTTTAAAATTGAAAAAAAAAATTAAATAATTAAAATAAAAGTCATTTATATTAAAGTCAGTATTCGGCCTAAAACTTGGCCGAATATTCAGTATTCGGCCAAATCACTATTCGTTACATCACTAATAGTAGTTACCCCTTATTAATCCCATAATAAAAAAAAAAATCTATTGGAAACAACTGGAAATAATGTTTCCTAATCATTATTATTAATGAATTATGTTTCCGAAATGATCTAAATAAAAAAAAAATTGTATCAATTTTGAAAGAATTTTTTTATTAATTTATTAATGAGATACACTCAATAAACCCAAACATTTTGGAGACTTTTTTTTTCTTTATTCAAAAACGATTTTTTAATTGTGAAAACTGTTAATAAATTCATAATAAAAATTTTGAAATATGTCCTACATTAATTTTTGTATACAACAAAGCACAATCATTAAAAAGATCGATGTCTATAAGTTTACAGCGCATTTGAATAATTAGTTTTCGAGATAGAGAAATTTCGTCTTTACATAACTTAAGGGGACTGTGGTCTTTTATCAAAGAAAAAAAAAAAAAAAAATGTGGAAACTAATCAGAAACACTTTGTATGATTTTCTTTCAATGTAAAGCAAGTTTATTTTAAATTTAAAATTCCTGTATAATTTTACTGGTGACTAATTGAGTGTTTGCGGTACGTTTTCTTCTCAGATTTTTATTTTATTTTCAAGAAATTTATGAACCCCTAACACTTCTTATTTAAAAACTGCATTACGATTTAAGAAAATTTAATACACCAAATCTCTTTCCTGGCTAACAAGAAATTGAAATAGGTGTCAAAAGTGCATGTTACCATTTGAAAAATCAACTTTCGGGCATCTGTGGACAATCCTCAAAACAAAATTTATGAATAGCATTTAATAGTTAGATATTATTCTCAATCCATTCGTTCCTTTTTTGGTGCAGTATATCCCAAATACATGATTTGTTTTAAAAAATTGTGTAGCATTGATGGAACTTATAAACATGCACAGGGGATATAGCGAAGTCTTCTACCTAGACTCAGAGATTTAATATTAAGCCATTTTCAAACTTGGTGCTATGCCAATGTGTTAAATCTTGTCAAGTCAGCTACAACACTAGCAAGTATAATTGATGTGAGTTTATTAAAATTTGTGCACCCTCTGAAAATCCAAGGTCTGCGCCCTTTTCCCTGGCCCAGTCCGACCCTGGGCTTAATCCTCTCCGTTTAAATAAAAACAAGTTACAGAAGCTATTGAAAATCTATTTACTGTCTTAAATGCTTCCTTATTCACCTCTGACAAGAAAAAAAAAAAAAAAAAAAAAAAAAAAGAAATGAAAAATGTAATGTAGTAGACTCCCTCAAATCTGCAACCCTACCTAAAATCCACACATATTTACAGGCATAAACAATGAAACTTTCATTTCAGATGTAGGGGCAAAATTACAGAATTTTTTAGTTTTATTTTTTCTGTGTGTATTTTAATGTAGGGTAGATGTGCCAGTAATGGACACCCTTCCAGTAATGGACACCCCTTGATGTTTTTGGTTCATAAAAAAATAACTAATAAATATTTAGCTTTAATTATTTTTTTTATAATTCCCCCTTGTATGTTTTATAAAACTATGTTATTGTTGACACTTTTAATCAAACCAATCAGGAAGCAGAAAATAATGTTTCAAAGTTTTGCTGTTTTTCTGTGAAAATCTTAATGAAGAGGTTAAGAGCTAGCTTCGTTTAATTAATTTATATATTATTTATTTTCTTACAAAATTTGAATGTTTTTGTTTGAGTAGCAATAGAAAACTTTGAATTTTATATACTGATGGCTATTTACAAAATTTCATTTCTTTTTAAGGTTTTAAGAGGGGGTGTCCATTACTGGGATGGTTAATTAGTCATTTTCCAGTAATGGACACTCCATGTAGACATTGCTAAAAATGCAATTTTAGTAATGTTTATAGTGCATAAAATACCGGGTGTCCCAAAAAGGACTGACTGATTTTAAAATTCAATAACTTGCAAATGGTGACAGATATTTAAAAAATTCTTGCAGGAGGTTTATGCATAAGGTCAAAAGTTTTATTACAGTGATTTTCGATTTTAGTTCGAATTACAAACAATAGATGGCGCTGTAAGCAATAGTCGCTAAATACAGACTCGATTTTTGGTCCTTTCTCTTGTTCTATGCGGAAAAAGGAGATGGAAATGTATTATCTGGGCCACGAAGTACCAAAAATCGAGCCTGAATTTAGCGTCTATTGATCGCAGCGCCGTCTATTTTTTGTAATTCGAACTAAAATTGAAAATCACTGTAAAAAAACTTTTGACCTTATGCATAACCCTCTGCAAGAATTTTTTAAGTATCTGTCACCGTTTACAAGTTATTGAATTTTAAAATCAGTCAGTCCTTTTTAGGACACCCGGTACTTTGGCTTAACTGCAAACCTAAATAATCAAATTTAATTTTTAAATTATACTTACCAAAATGTAATAACACCAAAACTTTTTTAAATAGCTGCTTTTAAGTTATTTTATGTGATTAATAAAATTTTGATATTTTATTTTATTTATTATTTTTTTTTTTATGTAGTACATATATATACCTCACATATTTTATAATCTGGCAATCAAACCAGCCAGGAAGCAGAAAATACTGTTTAAGAGCACAGTCAAAGAGGGGCTCATAGGGCTTAATCCCTCTCCGTTTAAATAAAAACAATTAAGTTGCAGAAGCTATTAAAAATCCATTTTCTGTCTTAAATGTTTCCTTATATAGATATATAAAAAAAATGTAATACTATTAATGAAAGTTATAGGTAATATTCATGAAACTAGTAAATCTGCAGATCAGGGGCCTCAAACATCAGTTCTACAGTTTTATTTTGAAATTATTTTATTTAGTATTTAAAATATTCAACTCACAATATCATTTCTTTCATATTTGTAATATTAATTATTATAAATGATATATCAAGTAATCTCTAGAAGATTGTTAAAAATAGTGACACAAAACTAAACATTAATATTGCAAAACTTTTTTTTAATTTTTATCACCTTTTAAATCCACCACTGTTTCAATAATTTGATAGCTGTTATTGTCTGATATTTAGTATTTTAAACTATCCAATCTAAAATAATTAAAATACAGTAGACTCCCTCAAATCCGCAACCCTAAAATCCACGAACACCTAAAATCCGCGTATTTTTTCAGATGTAAACAATGAAATTTACAGTTAAGTTGCAGGAACAAAATTCAAGATAGCGCCGAAATCAGCAACTACCGAAGTGTTTTTTTTACTAAATTTTTTGTTAATCATTCTCTTTTGGCTATTACAGCTTGTTTATTACTAAATAAATTTACATTACTTTTGATTTTGATATAAATTAGCATATCTATATCAAAACTTCCGGGGTTCGAAATGGAAAAATCAACGAACCGAAACGCTATTTTACAATTATTTTTCGCAGAATTTTTTTTTTTTTTTTTAAATTATAAACAAATTGATTTTTAAACTTACAAAGCAGTATAAGAAAAGCATTCAAGACTCTAAATAACAATGAAAAAAGTCACAGTGAGTGCAATAAGCTATAGATACTGATAATAGCATTAACACTGTTCTCCTTGCTATCACTAGATGGCAGCATAGGACTTTTGGAATCGAATTTAATCGATTTCTTTCGTAATAATTTAATATTTTTTGTAAATTTTATTAATTACTTACTTTTAAACTAATAAATTTTTTTACTTATTTGAATGTTTCACTTTATTGTAATTGTAAGCATTCATTATAATTTCCCTTGCTTAACTACCAATGAAATTAATGTTTCAAAAATGTAAACAAATCAATGACCAGAAATCTGCAAAATTCTAAAATCCGCACAACCTCTGGTCCCAAGCTGTGCGGATTTGAGGGAGTCTACTGTATCGGTCTTCTGATAATTAGAATAATTGATGCAAACAGTAAATGATTATCACAAATATTTTATTAATTACTGGTATCCTAATTGTTAAATTTACTTAAAAATAACTATTTTGTTTCATTAGTATGTATTCATTAAATTCTGGTTCTAAATACAGTCATAAAAACAATTATATTTATTACTTTTTATGGGGTGTCCATTACTGGAACAGAGGGTGTCCACTACTGGGCCAGAGGGTGTCCATTACTGGGCTTTTGGGTGTTTTGGTATATTTCTGTTATTTAAAATTAAATTGCTATTCATATGAGGAAATGAGGCTATAAGAATGGTTAAATATTGTTGATAGATTAATATAATATTGAAAAAACTGGAATATAATAATTATAACTATTAATAAAAAAATAATTTTTACAGAAATTCCTTAAGGGTGTCCATTACTGGCACATTTACCCTATGTAATTTTTAATAATATGTCTGAACTTATGGTTTTCCATGAAAGGAGTATAATTTTTTTTTTTTAAACCAAGATATTGCTGATATCACTGGTAATTGCAATCTTTTTACCAAATATATTATGTATTAATCAACTTTTATTTGGTTATTATTACGATGATTTTGATGTGAATTAATAAGGTACTTTTCATAAGGAAAGTTTCATTGAATAATTCAAGGAAAATGTCTCATCTTTTTTACGCATATTCAAACATACATTAGAGCAGTGTTTCTCAACCTTTTATTGTCCACGCCCCACAGGAGCGTCTGTGAAATCACGATGCCCCCCCCCCCCCCCCACACACACACACTTTCTGCAACATATATCTCCTTTTACTTAAAAAGTTAACTTTATTCACAATGAGGAAACAACATAGCTTTAACAATAACTATTCATTTCATCTTTTTAAAGTTAGAAAATGGGTTAAATTTCTGTCACACATGTGTTTTTATATTAATTCTATAAATGCAATGAAGCTATGCATGTTCGCCTTTATGAAAAAAAAGTTGATCCAACTTACCTCAGTGTTAAATAAAAATGTTATGTGGTATGCATTTTTATCTTCATAATACTCTTGAAAAGACTCTGACATTTAGCATTAAAACTAATAACATGGATATAATTTATAATTCATTTTAATAACTTATTAAGTATTGTAGAAAAGTTTTGGACATTAAATTTTTTTTCTATGGACAATACAAAACATAAAAAGCATTTCAAGATTCCAATATTTATAAATTTAACTAGACATTGTTTCAAATTAAAACACATTTTCTGTTCCCCTTTCACGTTATCATTAATTGTGTATTATTAGACAATTGTGTATTGCTTATATGTGTATCGCCGTGTATTATCCGATTTTAAAATTTCAAATGCATATGTAGTATATTTATTGTATAGGAGGGCCTGCACTAGAGAGAGATATAGCTATTTACTATTTTATATTTCCTTTCTAATAATGATTAAGATTTATAAATTTTATAAAATTGGTTGTATCTCTTTTAGATATTTAATGTACTTTTGCGGTTAAATATGTTCAAGATAGTAAGCTAAGTAATTTCACGCGTAAAAGTTTCTTCGTGTGTCATATGGCAGAGCGAATAGAAGCATAAGCGGCTCTTTCTATAAATAATCGAAAGAATTTCGAAAATTGTACAGTATGGTAATAACGAAAAACATTATGAAAATTTAAAAAAACTAGTTGGATGTGCCAATCTCAAAACTTTCTTCTATCTTATACATATTAATATTTCAAAACCTAGTTACACATGTTAATACTTCAATATTATTAGTTCAATACTATACCAACTTTGATTTTCATCTTAAATTTCTGCTCAAGTCAATTAAACGGACTAAAAACGAGTTAATCTATATCATATTTGTTAAAATTATTAACTTTTCCTTATTCTGTCGTTATCAGCTGTTTGCGAATAGCCGGCATAGCAGGAAGCGAGTTCCCGCCGCTGCATGAGCCGCTGATGCACAATAGAGCTACGAAAAATCAAGAATATACAAAGTATGTAGTAATCAAGTATACAAAAATTGCTAGCACGGAGCCCCTTTACCGCGCAATATTTCCAAATTCAAGGAGAACCTGTTGGCCAAAGCCAAAAACAAGCACAAACATTTTGGTTCAATTGTATGCATAATTTTATACGCTGTTCGATGGTACAATAATGAAAATGGCACAGAGATCGGAATTATAGAGCCCCCTTCTTTCAGAATTTTTTCAAGTTCAGGGAGGACTTGTTTGCCATAGCCAGAAACATGCACAAAAAATTTGGTTCAATTATATGGATAACTTCATACACTTTTCGATGGTACAATAATGAAAATGGTACAGACATCGCAATTATAGTGCCCCCTTCTGGCAGAATTTTTCCAAATTCAGGGAGGACCTTCGTGACATGACCAAAAATAAACACATAAAATTTGGTTCAATTCTATGCATAACTTCATACACTTTTCGGCGGTACAATATTCAAAATGGCACAAAAATTGTACAAAAATCGCTATTACAGCGCCCTCTACAAGCGATTTTTTTATAAATTAAAGGAGGACCTCCTTGCCATAGCCAAGAACTTAAAATTTTTTTTTGGTTCAATTCTATGCATAACTTCATACACTTTTCGATGGTGCAATATTCAAAATCGCACAAAAATCGCTATTACAGCGCCCCCTAACGGCGAATTTTTTGCAAATTCATGGAGGACCTGCTTGCCATAGCCAAAAACTTAAAATAAAAATTTGGTTTAGTTCTATGCATAACTTCATACACTTTTCGATGGTACAATTTTCAAAATCGCACAAAAAACGCATTTACAGCGCCCCCTACCGGCAAATTTTTTCCAAATTCAGGGAGGACGTGCTTGTCATATCCAAAAACTTAAACTAAAAATTTGGTTCAATTCTATGCATAACTCCATACACTTTTGGATGGTACAATATTCAAAATCGCACAAAAATTGTTATATCAGCGCCCCCTACCGGCAAATTTTTTCCAAATTTCGGGAGGACCTGCTTGCCATAGCCAAAAACTTATAATAAAATTTTGGTTTAATTCTATGCATAACTTCATACACTTTTTGATGGTACAATGGCGACAGACAGACGGACACACAGACATTTTCTATAAACATGTTTTTTGGAATCTCTGACCCCTAAAACATGCAAATCCGTCGAAAACCGGAAGTCGAAAAAAATTTCGATTACAATACTTTCTTCTATTGAAGATAGAAGAAAGTAAAAAGACTGGGCATTACTAAATAAAATATTCTGTTTTTAACTTTTGATTGGGAATTCTTTTAAAATTTAACAAAAAACTTGATTTTAATCTTGTTTTTAAATTTTGCATGTATTACTTTTAGTCTAAAACCCTATTTTCCAAAAAACACTGACGGCTAATGTGTAAATTACAAATTTGAAATTGCCCCCTAAAATGTCATATTGTCCCCCCGGTGGGGCCTACGCCCCACGTTGGGAACCACTGCATTAGAGTTATTTACTTGACCTTTACTTTTAATAATTTAATCATTTTTTAAATTACCTTAATTTTTAGTATTTTAGTTTATTACTTAAATATTTTACTATATTGCAAGCATTCATTATAATTTTGATTGCATTATTACATTCAAATTATTATTTAAAAAATGTAAACAAAGCAATGACCAGAAATCTGCAAAATTCTAAAATCCGCACAACCTCTGGTCCCAAGGTGCAAGGATTTGAGGTCAGTCTACTGTACTATTAATGAAAGTTACAGGTAATATTGGTACTTTTCGGTTAGCCGGGCGCCAGTGTTACATATACATATATATGTATACATACATGTAATGTATAATTACTTATATATAACACTGGCACCAGGCCAGGGTTGGTAAAAAACCGGGTTTTTTTCAAAAAAAAAAAAAAAAAAAAAAAAAAAAAACCGGGTTTTTTTAAATGTATTTTCCTATTACATATACATGTATATTTATTGATAAAAATAAACATTGTTGGATATATAAGTAATATAACTTAATTTAAAAGTAATTTAAATTAGATAATTACAATCAATTATGTAGAAAATTGAAATCATTTAAAATTTAAACATTTTTAGTAAAAGCTATGTCTGATGTTCCTTGAATAAAATGCTCTACATAGTGAAACATTGTTTATTAAGATTTTCAAGGTATCAATCTCTTGATTACTAGTGCTACAATTAAATATATGGTGTAATTTCATAAATATAATATACTTTCCCATGGCTATTAAAAATAATTTCTTTGAAATATTTGTAATCTGAGATATCTGATATTTCTGTTAGAACACTACATAAACAATTATCTTTTATTGAAAGTAATGCTTTTTTTTTATTATAAAGTATTCCTGGATTGATTGTCATTGGAATATTGTCATTTGACACTTCTCCTCAAACTGTCAGGTTAAAAAAAAAAAAAAAAAGCAACAGTAAAATAAACAGAAATACTTATTTATCAGCTTTATTAGACTATTAAAAACATTGATCTTAAAAGGGAAAGTAGATTTATAAAAGCTGTCATCCACTAAAACATTTAAACAAACATCAGACGTAATACACAGGCTTTTTTTCTAAGCTATGCTATAATACGTATTACTTCTAAATGTCTAAACTAAAAATTAATAATATATATTTTTAGGTATTTTTATGAGACTTTTTTTCTGTTATGTCTCACGCGAACCGTATCTTGATTTTTCCCTATTTTTTTGTCAGATCTAAATAGTGGATTTGATTATGCAACAGACGATTTAAATATATCTTATTGCATATTTTAGTTAAAAGTAAACAGGTGCTTCGCTAGTACCCAATTTTTCAAAGTCATCTTATTCGACTTCATATCTTGAGTTTCTTTTTTATTCTTAAGGCTGTTCTCTAATCCGAAAGGGCAACTTTATGACATAAGTCTTAATTTATTTTTGTTCGGAAATGCATGAAACTAGCAAATGTTGTTCAGAGACGATGTAATGAAACTGTGTTTTCCGTTTTTTTTTTTTTTTTTTTTTTTTTTTTTGCAAACGCAACAGATTTTTCAGAAAAGTGTCAAAGTTGGTGTTTTGAACCGAATTTCCATGCGAAAGAAAAATAAGTACTCAAGGAAGGTTAAAAACATCTTTGTCACGTGATCAAAATTGCTTATAACTCAATAGGTAATTTATTTATCAAAAATGGAAAACAGTTCGATTCCAAATCTCTTCCATAGTCAGGCCTTCCAATTTTATATGAAAAATGAATTTGTAAATGTGTCAAAGCATTTTGCACTTGTTGAGTAGAGCAGAGCCTTAAAAGATAATCTCCCCAATCAAGAAAATTTTCTTTTACAGCTTGATTGAAATTTTAAAGGTCATTTTATGTTATTAATAGTAAATTATCTGCATTTTCTCAAAGGAAAATATTTTATTCAAAATATTGAATATTTTTAATCTATTTTATCTTTGCTAAATTCATATGTTTTATATTTTCTCTTTAGAGCTCCAGTATTTTCATCAACACATGCAATTTGCATTCTACATGCACACAAATATAACCTAGACTCACTATGTCTCATGGTGATTGCTGGGATAAGACTGTTAAAAATAGAAATTATTTATATCCAATAATTTGAAACACTTAAATTACAAAAAGTCCTTCCGGCCAGTGCCGGGAGGAAGAGGTAGCTTTCAAATTCCTTATTTTAAAAAAGCCAACTTATATTATTCAAACACACGAAGCTCAATTATTGGAAACCGAATATAGGAGATTCAATACTAATTTTTATCAATAGTAAATCATTATGAATGAGAATTTCGCAAAATTAGTCAGCTTTATCGAAGCTGCTTTTATTTAAAGTAACTTATATTTGGCTCAGATGTTGATGTATACTATCTACATGCCTTCTTACATGGAAATAGGCGAATACGTGTGTTATCGCGTGACAAATACAAGATCGTTTCAAAATGTTAGCCATACAAGAAATTCAAAGTGCTATAATTCAACCATTTTTTAAGATATAAACAAAAGAACAAATTTTCAGAAACAAAATCTGCTCCAGAATCTTTGTATCAAGGACAAACACAAAAAAATCTTTTTCATTTTCCAATTTTTTAATACCTCATTTTAAATTTTAAATTTAATTTTTTTAAATGGCAACCCTTTTGAAACAAGATAGCGAATGAAGCTGGCCAACGAACTCAGTCGAGACATTGGTATGTACTATGTACAGACCAAGTAACATCCAAATCGGTTCATAAATACGCTTGTTATCGCGTGACAAAAATCAGGTCGTTTTAAAATGTCAGCCACAATAGAAATTCAAAATGCTATAACTCAGCCATTTTTTTAGATATAGACGAAACAAAAACTGTTCCGGAATCTTTGTATTAAGCTCAAACACATACGAAAAAAATCTTTTTCATTTTCCAATTTTTTGGTATCTCATTTTAATTTTTTTTAAATGGCTGCCATTTTGAAACAAGATGGCGGATGAAGCTGGCCAACGAACTCGGTCGAGACATTGGTATGTACTATGCACACACCGCGGTACATCCAAATCGGTTCATAAATACGCCTGTTATCATGTGACAAATATCAGGACGTTTCAAAATGTCAGCCACGCTAGAAATTCAAAATGCTATAACTCAGCCATTTTTTAAGATATAGACGAAACAAAAACTGCTCCCGAATCTTTGTATCAAGGTCAAATACAGAAGAAAATAATATTTTTTCAATTTTCAATTTTTTGGTACCACATTTCAAATTTAAATTTTTCTTAAAAATTTAAATGGCTGCCATTTTTAAACAAGATGCCGGATGAAGCTGGCCAACGAACTCGGTCGAGATATTGGTATGCACTATGTACAAACAAAGTTACATCCAAATCGGTTCATAAATACGCCTTTTATCGCGTGACAAAATTCAGGACGTTACAAAATGTCAGCTTCGCTAGAAATTCAAAATGCTATAACTCAGCCATTTTTTAAGATATAGACGAAACAAAAACTGCTCCGGAATCTTTGTATAAAGGTCAAATACATAAGAAAAAAATATTTTTCCATTTTCAATTCTTTGGTACCAAATTTCAAATAGAATTTCAAATGGCCGCCATTTTGAAACAAAATGGCGGATGAAGCTGGCCAACGAACTCGGTCGAGACATTGGTATGTACTATGTACATACCGAATTACATCCAAATCGGTTCATAAATTAGAGAGTTACAGTATGACAAAGGTCAGATATATATATATATCAACTTTTGAACGGAGGGTGGTTTCGGGGTCTGGGGGTCATGATCGATGAAAATATACCAAAATTTTTTTTAATCGCTTTCCTCCGAACGGCTGCAATAGGTAGCTTTTTGTAATGAAAGCTACCTAAAATGAGAAAATATTATATTAGATCTTTTATGAAAAAAACAGTTGGTTAACCAATTGATTTGAACTGTGCCAACCCTACTGGTAACAGAATAAAATCATATGCAAAACCCCAATCCCAGTGTAGGAATGCAAGAAAAACAAAGGCTTACTAAACCCAGTAGCCCTGATGCAGCATAGAAAACTCACAGCAAATATTTCATTAGCATATAGAACAAAAAGTAACCAATGGAGAGAATTACTTATGATTATGTCATCATTGAGCAGTGTTGAATTCAGGGGGTGGCCCGGGAGGGAATTTGAGATTTTGTGTCTTGTCTTCAATGGTCAAAAAGTGCAATGCCCCCCCCCCCCCCCCCCGGAGCCACAGAAATCCCTCCCGGAGCAAAGTGTCTGAATTCAACACTGTCATTGAGACATATGTAATTCTTAGCGAATCTTAACTAATCAAGCAATCTAAGTAGTAAAAGTATTATGTATTTAGCTCAAATCTATCATTTTGGCTATTTTTTTTTTTTTTTTTTTTTTTTTTAAGAAGAAAAAAAAGCTACTTGTTTTTGTCTTCCCAGCTAATTAAAAAAAAAATTAGTCTGCTATGTAGCTTATAAGAAAAGTTTGATTGATTAAAAATGTTTGTCGCTTTACAAATTTATTAATTCATCGTTTTTTTAAAGCTTTGCTTGTAGCTCCTGCATAACTTGGATTTTGCATTTTTCAATAATGTGTAAAATAAAGGAAAACATTAGAGAAAAAGAGAAAAAAACCAGATGAAAAAAAACCAGCATGGTTTTTAAAAAAAAAAACAAAACCATTTGGTTTAAACCAAGCAACCCTGCGCCAGGCTAACCGAAAAGTACCGTAATATTCATGAAACTAGTAAATCTGCAGATCAGTGGCCTCAAACACAAGTTTTATTTTGAAATTATTTTATTTAGTATTTAAAATATTCCACTCACAATATCTTTTCATATTTGCAATAATTATTATAAATGATATATCAAGTAATCTCTGGACGATTAATTGTTAAAAATAGTGAGACAAAACTAAACACTAATATTTCAATTTTTTTTTTTTTTTTAAATCCCCCACTGTTTCAATAATTTGATAGTTGTAATTGCCTGATATTTAGCATTTTAAACTATACATCTAAAATAATTAAAACATCAATCTTCTGACAGTTATAATAATTGATGCCAACAGTAAATGATTATCACAAATATTTTATTAATTACTGGTATCCTAATTGTTAAATTTATTTGAAAATAACTATTTTGTTCCATTAGTATGTAATCATTAAATTCTGGTTCTAAATACAGTCATAAAAACAATTAAATTCATTACTTTTTATGGGGGTGTTCATCAGACTTAGATAAAATGTAAAACTGTCTGCAAACTCAAATAATTTCTTAAAATTTTCTGCAGAAAAATGCCACGCCCCTTTTAAGTCCTATATCGCCGCTAACAGCAAAAGTGAAAAAGTCCTCTTTCCAATCCCTCACATTACATGCTCTCACCCCCCCCCCCCCCCAACGTTTTCTGAATTAGACTTTACTGAAAAGAGGATAATGTTTACTAAGATATTAAAACTGAATTCCCCTTTCGAATGTAAAAAAGTCTCTGCAAATCGCAGAGAAATGCTAAACAAGCGCATAAACATTCGTTAAAATTTCCAACCAAATAAACTTTATTTAAAAGAGATCAACATTTAACATTTACTTATCAACACAAAATTTATTTTTAATCTGTTAAATTAATCTGCAAAGCCTTAAAATAATCTGCAGCACCTGCTTCGGTGCTGCACTGCTTCTGCTACTGGCCATGGCAAAAAAAAAAAAAAAAAAAAAAAACAATTGTACCTGCCATTCCGGCATAAGCCCATGCTTCCAATATTTTTAAGTTTAAAAAATATATATGCCACGGCGCTTCTTCCATGGTACATGGCAAATAATTTCTAGATAGCTTTTTTTATCTGCAGACCTTCTCACAAGTCTGCGACGGGCCTCGCACAGATTCTCCGCTTGGGATCTTAATAAATTTTTTTATGAAAAATTTATATATATATATATAAAAAAAAAAACCCATCAGAACTGTCTGCAAACTTTGAAAATTTTCTGCGAACGGCGTTCGCCTATATTATCTGACTCTGGTGTCCATTACTGGGCTTTTGATATATTTCTGTTATTTAAAATTAAATTTCGATTCATATTGGAAAATGAGACTATAAGAATGGTTAAATGTTGGTGATAGATTAATATAATATTGAAAAAACTGGAATATAATAATTATAACTATTAATAAAAAAATAATTTTAAAAGAAATTCCTTAAGGGTGTCCCTTACTGGCACATCTACCCTATTTCTGGGTACTTTTTGGCGCCCACCTAACCAAAAATACTTATTTCTGTTATTTACAATAAAATTTTGATTAATATTGGTAAATGAGACTGAGAATGGTTAAATATTGTTGATAGATTAATAGAATACTGAAAAATCTGGAATATAATTAATTGTAAGACTATGAGAATGGTTAAATATTGTTGATAGATTAATACTGAAAAATCTGGAATATAATTAATTATAATTTAATTAAAAAATAGTTTTTAAAGAAATACCCTAATATAGAAAAAGGACAACACGACTTTTTCACACAATGCGATACATGTTTTGGAAAATGAGGAAAATATTCCAAGTATTTAAATCTAAAACAAGATTTCTAATTAGATTAATTAAGTCTAATAAATTTTTAAGAATTATGAATTGCTTAGGATTAGGGTGTCAACGATTTAAATCATGATTTTAATCAAGTGATTTTTAAAAAAAAATCATTGATTAAAATCAAAATTTTTTTAAATGTTTAAAATGACATAAAAAAGTATTCAAATCTAAGATGAACATAATTTGGAAAGTTTCTACAGGTATTGTGACGTATGAATACACAAAACAAAGCTTTAAATAATTGTTTCGAAGCGTAATTCCTGAGTATTGTGAAAAATTTAAGTACTGTAAGTTTGTAAAAAGCATGGTTTTTTATCTAACAAACATAAAAAGCATTTAATTTTAAAATGATATTTAAATCTAATATAACTTACAATGTCATCCTTTCCTTTTAATAATCAAGTTATTCATTCTTTTATATACAATAAACATATCAATAGAGTGTCAATGATTTTAATCAGATGATAAAGTCACACATTTTCTGATTTTTTAAAATAGTGTGAAAAAGCATTATAATCAGTAATGAAAATTATCACTAAATCACTTGTAAAAAATGTAATATTTGTTATTGTTAATTATAACAATGTTAAACTGTGTAAAAAGAAGTATTACACATTTAAAAACCATCTAACTAAATGTTAAATAACTTCAAAACATTATAATATTTAGTAGCTATTCAAATATTTTAATGTTGTGGGGGAAAAAATCTGATTTAAATTTCAAAAATACAATTTTTGTAATCTATTTATAAATTATGTGCGAGTTTGCTGTATACATTGCTACAATTTTTGATCAATTTGATATACATACGCTTTAGAACCTGTGTAAAATTACTGGCTGCTTTATGAATTTATCAAACTATTATTTATCACCTTTTTTCAACCACTTTTTCAAAAATGTAGATTGTGTTCTTAATTAAACAGTTAATTGTTTAATAATTACAAAATTTAATCTGTATCATCAATTTGAAAATAAATGCAATTAATCAATAACTTTAAAATATAAGCAGTATTTAATATTGGTTTACATAATTATTACAAAATATTAATGCACATAATTTTGTATGTTATTAAACAAAATTTTTAATTTGCAGTTTTTTGTAATTTCTATAATTACATAATTAAAATTTTATTAATTAAAGCAAAAAAAAACATAGATTATGTTAGTAATTGGAGGGTTATTCATTTTTGAAATGCTTAATTCTTGATAGATGTTTAATGTTTTAACACAGGGGAAAAAATAAAAAAAATCCGATTTAAATAAAAAAAATCTGATTTAAATAAAAAAAATACGATTTTTTTGATTTTTTTACACCCTACTTAGGATGTTATTTTCATACATTTTCACCTTTAAAAACTTATAGCGTTAATTTAGAAATACTTTCTAATCATTTATACTGCAAGATGAGAAATATAACTTTCTACATTTAACAATAATAATAATAATAAAAAAAACACACACACAAAAAAAAAAAGAGATAAGATAAACAAAATAAAATAAACAAAAAATAATTAGTTTTAATTTGCTCTACAATTTCTTTCAACGAGGTGGGAAAATTATAGGCAAAATTTCACTTAATGTAAACAAAAACACACAAATAAATAAAACATGTTAAACAAAATGCAATACTCACACACATAAATGACACATAATAAACAAAATGCAATACTGCAGATTACTCATAACACACTGCATTTTAAGGAGTAACGAAAAATCCATGTAAGTTTTAAGAAAAAATAAGGCAAAATTATTATTTTTTTTAAATTTAAGTTTTACCAAATATTATTATTTTAAATAAAAATCATAAGTATAAGCATTCACGTATACCAAATAATGACAGAGGAATCCCATTGCGAAAGAAAGTTCACCGAGCAGACACACTCCTTGCGCCATATTATGAAACATTAGGTAATGTTAAGTAACACATCCGTCAGATTACGTAAGGTTTTTACGCCGATTTCCATAAGTGCATTGTCAAAATAACAACTAATAACAAAAGTTCTGACATTTAAAAATTATTTCGTCGAATCGTGCACTCCGATATTTATGAAATCTTACTATTAGTATAAAATAATTCCTCACCATCCCAGCTTCTTCTGCATCCTTCGGCGTCCGCCATGCCATGTGATGAATCTTACATCCCATCAGTCAAAGTTCCGTTAATAACCATATTCATGATTTAAAGGGAAATATTGATCTTATATTGATACAAGGAAGATTCAGCACTGAAATAACTTATTAATAGCAGTTATTTTTTTTTAAATGGGGTGAAAATAAAGTAAATTTAGATTTGAAATAATTAAGTAAACGAATAAAATTCATAGGCACAAGAGGGCGCAACGGCGTCAGCACTTTAATCAGCGTAAATAAACAAATAAAAAAAATAAACGTTTTCATCTTCTTCCCTCTAATGTTCTTCTTCTTTTCTTCGACTTTTTTTTTTAATTTGAAAATTATAATGAGTGCTAAAATGTAGCAACGTAATCCAACAGAATAATTTTTCTATGAATAATATGATCTTAATAATCATATGAAGATGTTTTCCTATACGATAACAACTTCAACGAATTAAATTCAAAATTTATATTTTTGATTTATTATTTAAAGTTTTCAGCCAAAATATTCTATATTTCATACACAATGAGTTAAATTTTTGTAATTTTATTTTTTCATGAAATTAAAAAAAATTATATACCATCGCAGAATAATTAACTGACTGTTGAAATTCAAAGCAGAAGTTATTTTGTTTTGTTTATAAAGTTAAAAGCAGACGATACGATGTTATGTAAATGAAGTTGCATAATCTTAATGTTCACTTTTAAATGTTATATATTTTCATTTATTTAGGCATCACTATTTATTTTTTTAATCAGACAACTCGTTTCGATGAGTCTATATCGGACATCAAAGCATGATCGTTCAAAAAGTAGACCTAGCAATGAAGATACAAACCCTTGTAGTAAGGTATTAATTTTACAAATTTAGTATTTTCCTTACTTATATCATTTAGGATAAACTGTCTATTTATCTACATATAAGTTGTTCGTATTAAAAATATTCTAAATTTTCTTCTTCATATATATGAGGGGCTCGCTCACAACCATAGTAGTCCATTTTGAAAAAAAAAAAAAAAAAAAAAAGAGATAGTCCATTTAGGAGGTGCAGAGGAGCTGCTTTATCTACTCCCACGGTGAACCAAGTCAGATATGATATTAATTTAAACAGACATGATATGATATTAATTTAAACAGATGCCATATATGAGAAAGTATGTGAAAACAGGCTTGTTTCACTGTGGGAGTGAATAAAACAGAATTATGCACCTTTTAAATGGACTGTCTCATTTTTTTCAAAATGGACTTGGTCCACTACGGTTCAGTGCCCCCCATATATCAAATGGATATGTCGCCAATTCGCGTATTTTATTGAAAGTGGCTTAACACAAGTTTAATTGTTGTAACCGTTTGCTTTTCGGACTATTATACAGTAAAAAAAATAAAATATCTATTCTTTTAAGTTTGCAACTGATTTTAATAGTAATTTTTTAACTATATTGACATTGCATATTTGACAGTTTACTGTGGGATATGAAGAAAAATTATAGATTTTTTTAAGCAGGTAACAAACGTAGTTTTTTACCTGTTTGTTATTTTTTGTATAATTTATTTTGGTAAAGTTAATTGTTTTAATGCATTTAAATAAAAATAAATATGCAAGCATTTCTTCACAGATAATTGCTCTCATACTCTTGCTACATTTGAAACTACCACCACATTGTTCACAACATTGCTATTATTATTTGATGTTAATCTTGGCAATGCGACATACCTATTTATGGAATTTAGCCTTATTAACTGTAAACTTAATTTAAAATTTCCCCATAAATTACCTTTTTCGCCAAATGAACGGTTTTAGAAGAAAATAGACTACCTTGTTTAATTTGTATTAAATGTGATGTAGTAAGTAGTACCTTAAAAAAATAAAGAAATAAAACTTGCGCTTCCAACTGAACCAGAAGGACTTGTTTTCACTTTCTGCCCTATTTTGTTATCACTACCAACAATAACAATAAACAACTAATTATCTAAATTTTCTCATCTTCTACTTTTTATTAACTATTTTAAATATTCACCTTAGTCAGTCTCCTCAAAAAGTGATGAAAGATGAGCATCAGATTTTTTTTTTATTAAAAAAAATGAAAGAACCTCATTTTATATAATTATTTAAAGTTTTCTGTCTGTTTAAATGTCTATCTAAATCAGATGTGCAGATTTTAGGATTGTGGAATTTAGGGAGTCTACTGTATATATTTAGGTATACAAAAGACTGATTGGATACATTTGGATTTTCTGTGAAATTTTCCTATTTTTATTTTTGAAGTTCATTATAATATCTGTGATGTTAATACCTTAAAAAAGAAAAGGAAAACAGTCATAGAATTTTATTTTTTTACTTTTATAATTTTATGTTTGAAGATCAGAAAGAAAGGGTAATGTTTGAGTTTCAGTACATATTGTAGTATACTTCCTTTCCACATTGTCTGCCTGTATTTATGCTACTAAAAGAAAATAAAGCAGGAATGATTGCAAACTACCGTCTGATTGAAATGGGTTAGTTTCTGTATAAATAGAAAAAAAGGTGATCCCCCCCCCCCCCCAAAAAAAAAAAAAAAGCTGGAGGTAAATTTTGCTTATTATTATTATTTTTTTTTTTACCAAATGTTTAAATTTTTACCCCTCTAAACCAATGCTTTCTTCCCTATAAAGTGTTCATTCTTTTCTTTTGTAGCACACCAAGATTACTCTCTAAAAATTCAATGTAGTTTACCTACAGTGGTCTCCAAAATTAAGGACCAGTCACAAAATGCTAATTTTTAAGTAAGCGAATACTCAAAAGGAAATAATATAATTCAAATAATTACTATCCCTACAGCCCAGCTAGTCCATATAGCATCTCATTCATGTCACACATGGTCACAAGTGTCACAGTCACTACGGTGAAATAAAAAATAGAAAATTCCACACGTTACATTATGAGTCTCAAATGATCACTTTATGTGACTCCACTGAGGCGTCAATGTAACTTCTGCTTTGTGACGAGTCACCAGGTGACTTTACAATGTAGTTACATTGTGACTCTCATGTGACTGTCATTTTTAGACTCGATTTCAAAGTCATCATGAAAGTTGCATTATGATAAGTCACCAAATAATATCACATTATAGTCGCATGGTGACTTTTCCCAAAAGAGCACAATGGTGACTTCACAGTAGTCTCTCTGTCACCTGAAAGTCATCATGTGACTTTAATGTGACATTATTTGGTAACTTATCACAATGCAGCATTTACGATGACTTTGAAATCGAGCCTACAGATGACAGTCACATGAGAGTCACAATGTAACTACATTGTAAAGTCACATGGTGACTCATCACAAAGCAGCAGTCACAGTGACGTCTTAGTGGAGTCACATATAGTGATCATTTGAGACTCATAATGAGATGTATGGAATTTCCTATTTTTTTGCTTCACCGTAGTGACTGTGACAATTGTGACATGAGTGGGATGTTATATGGGCTAGCTGTGCTGTAGCGACAGTAATTATTCGAATTATATTATTTCCTTTTCAGTATTCACGTACTTGAAAATTAGCATTTTGTGACTGGTCCTTAATTTTGGACACCAGTGTAGATTATTTTGTTTTTCCAAATTCTAGAAAAAACTAATGGAAAATATTGCCTAAAATGATTTTAGAATTCTGTATTTTGATAAATCACTGACACCCTATGTTTTCTGATTTTCATTTACTGTAAAATCCTGATTGTAAGCCCCCCCCCCCTCGAAAGTAAGCCCTCCTCCAACTTTTAAGCAATTTTCATTTTATTTTCCACTCCCAAATATAAGCCCCCCCCCCCTTTTTTTCACAAACTTTTTGTGGGAAAAATTTTACTTATTAAGGGAGAGAATTTTGAATTTTATGTTGGATATCTACATGTTTTCACATAATCTTAATGAAATCCCCAACCCCTCTGCATGGAATGTCCACTTCCCTCCTCTGCTTCCTCAGCACAAAAAGTTTAAATTCGTGGAAATCTGAATTATTTTGTTCTATTTGTTGCTTGCTAATAACAAGAAGTAAATAATCAATTATTTAAATTGCACCCCTTTCTCCAAAAGCTCTTATTTCTCCTCTGACCCCCACCCAGCAAAATTTAAAATCCTTAAATTTAATTTGTAAACAAATCCCGCCCTATTTCTTATTTTGTAGTATGGTGATTGATCTAAAATCTCATACAAGTATCACTCATCTAAAATTTTCATCTTCTTTGAAATTTTTTCTCCATCCTTTCTTCCCAAATGGTGGGTGTATGGGGGGGGGGGGGGGGATTCTAAATATGGGAAAGGAAAGCAAAAGATTCCCCCCTCCCCCAGTTTGATTGTTCTAACCCCTGAATTACATGTATATTTTATGACTAAATAGAGCACCCCGCCAAAAAAAAAGTTAAAACAATTTTTTAAAAATATATACTGTATGTGTTAAGGGGAGGGGGCAGCAAAAAGAAAGGAAAACATTTTTTAGGGGGAGGGTGTGAAATAATTTAGGTGGCTATTTAAATATTTTTACGACAAAATCTAAAATCGAGCAGAAAAAAAATTTACAGATTTTAAACTGCATGAGATGCAGGGAGGAGGGGGAGGATCATGATATGAGGATCAGGAGACACATGGAGAGTAGCAGTGATTTTGGGATGAGGAAATAATTTAGGTGATAGATTAATTATTATAACTAGTGTATTTGCATAGCATATTGTGTAGTGAGAAATTTAAAATTAAAGAGATTTATAGGTTAAATTATGCATGTTTGGTACCAGAGGGGGGGGGGGGGGAGGGGAAGCAGTATTTTTGTTATGTAATAAAAAATTATAATTTATTTATTTTATATAGGAACATGATTTATCACTTCAATGTTTAGAAATGAATGGCTTTAATCGAGATGCATGTTTAAATTTCTTCGAAAACTACAAAATGTGCAAAGCATTTTGGGTAAGTTAATCTTGGCCCTTCATAATTTTATTCTCTTTTAATTAATGTTTTTCATAGTAATATCATTTTGATACTTTTGAATACATTGTTTTATAATAAAACCTTTTTATTCTGATACTTCATTTTCTGTCACTATGATACTACAGTAGAACCTCGCTAATCCGAAATTCCGGTTAATCTGAATTGATTTTATTTTCGAAAATTATACTTGAACAGATCAACTGAAAAGAGTAACTTATGAAATTTTCTGGATTGCAGGGTGAATGTCTGGGAAACATGTAGAATGTAGAATTAAACTAAAAATGGCAGTAAAGCATTTTTTTGTTCTTTAAACAGCTTGAATAGAAAAAAATACTCAAGAATTTAAAAGTAATGCCGTCTTAAAAAAAAAAAAAATCTCGAATATTAGTTTGTTCTCTAGTCACCGTAAAATTCTTTTTTAAAATACAAAAAGTATTTAATTCAAATGAAAAAAAATTATTTTTACTTTCAACAATTTGATTTCACAATTATCTACAGAAATATTTTTTTCTTCCCTCCTCGTCGACGTGGTGACTGAGCTATTCATAGATTCGCGATTTTGAACCGTTTGTAATGGGTTGTTATGGAATTTCTCATTCTGAAGTTACATTGGATTATTATAAACATCAGGAGTGATTAAACCATACCATTTTTCTTTTTCGAAAGTCGTGCCAGATTATCCAGCATACCGAACCTTAAGATGCCAGATTAGAGGATGCTTATATACTGATATATATAACTGGAATTTTTTTTAGCACGCAACTTTTTTTTCTTTTCTGTTTTTATCAGAATTTTTTGTAATCCGAACAGGCATCGGTCCCAATTAGTTCGGATTAGTGGTGTTCTGCTCTATTTTGTTTATAATTATGTAGTGTAGTTAAGAATTTATATTTTAATTATAAAACAACAATAATAATAGCGTTTGATTTAATCCAATAAAATAAGGGTTTATTGATTTCTTAAATTTTATTTCCTTAGCCTTTTTAATGCCTAAAAATATTTTAATTCTTTGTCTGTAGCCTGAGCAGGTCCATCTTTAATCACTACTGCATTATATAAGTGCCCTCATAAATTTGTAAAATTATAACTATTTGGGTTTTTGTATTTCTCTTTATTTTATATGTTTGTTAGTGTTATAAATTTGCATTCACTTTATTCGGTACCAGTGGTGTAGTCGTAAAAAAAAGCAGAGGGTATACGCTCTAAGCAGAGGGTATACGCTCAAGGCAGAGCGTATACCCTAGAGTGTACATACTATAGCTTTCTTGAGAAACAGAGGGTATACGGTGTTCCTTAAAAAAAATCCAGAGGGTATACGGCGTATACCCCCGTAGCCCCTCCACTACATCCCTGTTCGGTACCAATATGATAGTTTTTGTATTTATCTTGTAACAATGTTTAGACGTTTATCTGTGCATAAGAAATAATGAAACTTTATATTATATTTTTTTTTCTTTTTGGCTTTATAATGTAGCATTTCAGAGATTTAAAGAATCATAGCTAAATCCAAGCAAGAAAGTTTGAAGAAACTGTCTGATGATTAAAAATTAATCAATGAATTAATTATAAAAAGCAAAGAAACTAGTAATTAATACATAAAAATGTATAATTATATATTGGACAATTGCACCATAAATTATAATTAAAAATTTTGTATTAAAATCAAATACAACATGCTAAATGGTACATAAAACAGTGATTTCACAAACACATTAAAAATCTATGTTATAATCTCATGTAAAAATCCATATGTTAGTAAAATTTTAGGGTCTCTTAACAATTATTAAGCATGGGTGGTATGCCTGTAACGATAATTTATCATTTAACATTCATAAAATCTGCATAATTTTTATTATAAATTAATACAGTCTGTTCATTTTGTCTTCTAACACCCCCCCCCCCTTTTTTTTTTACTATTGTGGTTTGCTTCATTAGGTAACCATGGGAACTTGGTGATACTCTCCCTTCAGCCATTCTTCTGTGCTCTTAAACGTTTATGTCCATTTTGTACTTTTAGACTTGTGTAACATCATTAGGTGCGTTCATCTATTTATATAAAATCCAAGTCTCTGTGTGTCCCTCACGATTCCGGTAGGACCACCTCATTGAAATGAGTAATTGTTGAAAAATACTAATGCAGGGTTACCACAGTAGCGCCAAATGTTGGCCAACTTAGCAATAGCTGGCTGATTTGGTGAAATTCCCATTTATAACTATTAATCTTTCATAAAGGAGGTCACCAAAATTTAATTTAAACTCCGCTCTTTTAAGGTATTTTTTCAAAATCTATGGGTGAGAATTTAAAGTACATCTTTACATCTTCCTCCCGATGCTACTAATAAAATAACCGCCAATAGACGACGCTGTACTGTGTGAGCTCCTAACTGCGCGATTTTAATGTGCTTTAGGTACTTTTCCAGTATAAGTGCCTTGGCGAAAAAAGAAATTTGGCAACATTTTCCCGGAACCTATCCACTGTTTCATTTTATATACACATGCATTTTTTTTTCGATATTTATATGATTTATTTATACGATTAAAAAAGCCGTTTCTCTAATTTTATACAGAAACAGATGTAATTTGGGTACAGATGTCATATTCGCCCCATATTGGCGCGATTTTTTTCGGTTGCCAATTTGGCGAAAACATCAACTGCGTAAACAACATGATCCGAGTTACCACATCAAGCAAAATAACGACACTTTGGCGCAAGTTAAGTACCTGTTGCCTATATGATATTGGTGACAGAAAAAATTCGCGCCAATAGGGGGCGAATATGACATCTGTTCCGTAATTTGTACATAAAAACATGAATAATATACATATAAAATAAACATATAAAAAAAAACACTCATCAAGTTTGTTTTCATAGCTGTTTATATAATTTGACAACAATTCTCAATATTTTTCCGTTATACGGACACCATGCCAAAATGTATACGGTACTTTTCCCTTATACGGACAGCATTGTCGCCAAGCGCAATAGTTGGCGCAAAATGAAAATAAGGTGAATTGAAACATTTGAAAAATAAAAGAAAAAACATTCTCGATGGTAAAGTGGGCATTTTAAAAATATAACATTTGAAAATTACAAACTTTTACGGACTATTTTATTAAATCACAAATATATACTTAAAATAAATGAACAAATAACTGTTATACTATAAAGTAATAAAATAAAAAATCATATTAAACTGTTGCCATAAAATTATAAATATCTTTCAACATTGCAGTAAACATTTCATTTTTTGAATGAAGGCGTAGCCACATAAAATCTATGAGATACGACTCTAAATGATGACGAACAGCTTCCCGATGTCTTTTGTTGCGCCATTTTGCGATGCCCCATAATCTTTCAACATTTGGAGTATGACATCCAGTATTAGGGTCGACAAAATTGTATTTGTGATTTACTGTGAAATGATCATAACCAGCACTTAGCAGTTCATCTGTTTTATATCCTTTCCAACAATCTGTATAAATAATACATGACTTTCATCTACTTCTATAATTTTATTAGGTTCACCGATTTTTCTATTTGGTCGAGAACATAAAGCATTTGCACAAACTTCTCTCGAATAACTATTCCATTCTACTGTTGTGTTGTGGTTCATTTTCAAGTTGCAGCTCACAAAACTCAATCGATGTCAACTCTTTGCACGATAAATATATAAACCTCAAAGCATTAAGAAAAGTAACCCGCGATCCTTTAAACCAAGTTTTTTGTCGTATTTCTACGCTTTCTTCGCATGATCGTAAGCTACAACTCAATTTCGGATTTCCAGAACTCATCCATAATTTCATTTCATGATTTTTTGAACACAATCTTTTATTATGCAGAATTCCAAATTCCTGAAACAGTTTTATCACAACTTTCTCATCATCTGGTAATTGCCAAATGATAAAATCCATCTCAGCATCAGCAGTAAAAGTAAACTACAACTTTATAAAAAAAAAGCATTTTTAATTCGATTAATAGCAGATTAAAAAGCTTTCCAAGGTTAAGGTTAAACAATAATCATTCACGTGATTCACGTTTCATAAATAACAAATCACAATGTTTCGCATGGTTTACAATAAAAATCTACGATCAAGGTTGAAATAATTGGCGCATTAGCATACATTTTAGCATGCTGTCCGTATAACGGAAAAGTACCATGTATGCTAATGTGCCAATTATTTCAAAATGCTAAAAGATATTTGTAATTTTATGCCAGCAGTTTAATATGAGTTTTATTTTATTGCTTTATTTTATAACAGTTATTTGTTCAATTATTTTAAGTATATATTTGTGATTTAATGAAATAGTTCGTAAAAGTCTGGAATTTTCAAATGTTATATTTTTTAAATGCTCACTTTAGCACGACAATATTTTTTCTTTTATTTTTCAAATGCCTTAATTCACGTGACTTTCATTTTGTGCCAACTATTACGCTTGGCGACAATGGTATCCGCATAACGGAAAAGTACCCAAATCTCACTTTCTGATGCGCAAATTACACCAAACTTTTTTTTTAAAAATGCCAAAGCCCCTACAGTGGAAAAGTATCAAACTGTCTATTATTTTGCGCTATCTGTGTTATAGTTTATACTATATGCAAGGTGAGTGGAGCGAAGAGTTTAAACATTAAATATTAAAGTTTCGGCACAGATGTCATATACACAACGGGTACTTAACTGTTATCAAAGTGTCGTTATTTTGCTTGATATGGTAACCCGGATGTTGTTGTTTATGCTGTTGATGTTTTCGCCAAATTGGCGTCGGAAAAAATCGCTCCAATATGGGGTATATTGGTGTACTGTGTATTGGTGTATAACTGTGCCAAAGTTTCTATAAAGCAGTATAAGACTAAAAATTAAGAATAAAATAAATGCAAAATAAGACTAAAGAAGAAAGAAAAATCATGCGTTAAGCATAGAATATGAAACACTTTCCAACACATCCTGAATGCTTTAAAAAAACTTCGTTATTTAGGGAAATAAGGTAAATAAGATAACTAAGTAAACATTTTAGAAAACGCATAATTTTTAAAAAAAATTGATTTCAGCAGTTACCGTCCATAGCAATAGTACCGTTATTACATGCCACTATTTAGCTAAAATTTAATTTAAGCTACTGAAATCATATTTCCAGATATTATCATCCATAGACGGTTATGTATCCAATTCTTTGCGTGACCCTGTATATCATTTTATCTATATTCTACAAACATTTCTTAGTAATCTAAATGCAGTTCAGCGTAAAACTGCATAACTCCTTTAAAAACCACCTTTAAGCAATTTATTCTCATACTCAGGAACCCTTACGAATTCTTTTGTGTAGCCCTGCATATGAACTGTAGCATTTATACACACGGTATAGTATGCATAAATGTAGTGAAACATAAAAGCGCATATCATAATTAAAAATGCATTTCTAGCAATCATTACTTATGTACGTACAATACTTCGGAGAAAAGTTTCTTGGCGAGAAAGAAGTTTGCCAACGTATTTTCTGACAACCTATTTACTGCTTCATACTCACAAGAAACTTTTTGCATATGTATACAATTTATTTAATGTAAAAAAAAACTATTTGGAACAGATGTCATATTCGCCCCATATTGGCGCGATTTTTTCCGGTTGCCAATTTGGCGAAAACATCACCAGCATAAACAACATAATCCGGGTTACCACATCAAACAAAATAACGACACTTTGGCGCAAGTTAAGTACCTGTTGCCTATATGATATTGGCGACAGAAAAAAATCGCGCCAATATGGGGCGAATATGACATCTGTACCAACTATTTATCCATTTTTATAAAGAAACAGAAGTATTTTTTGCACAGATGTCATATACGCATCGGGGTTGGCGTGATTTTTCTCTGGCGCCAATTCGGCAGAAATCTCGGTTTCGAATACCAGTTACTTATATATTTTTAAATTATTTGCTATAATTTTGAAAAGGAAATAACTATAAATAAATAAAAGTTTGAATAATAACTATAGAACGAAACAGTTTATATAATTTAAAAACAGAAAATAAAAGTAAATAAACAATGGCACAGATGTCATATTCGCCCCATATTGGCGCGATTTTTTTCTGACGCCAATGTCATATACGCAATGTATACTTAACCAGAGTCAAAGTGTCGTTATTTTGCTTGATATGGTAACCCGGATGTTGTTGCTTATGCTGTTGATGTTTTCGCCAAATCGGCGTTGGAAAAAAATCGCGCCAATATGGGGCGAATATGACATCTGTGCCTAAACAATTTATTAATAAATAAAAATCAATAGGCGGCAAAATAACACCATTTTAGCGCCATAGGTATCCCGGTTCATATCTGAAATCTGTGCCGTAATTTGTATATAAAAAAAATATTATATATATTTAGAAACGATTTGTTTATGTATATAAGTGCATATATAAACACAAATAAAAGTTCATTAGATTTGTTTTCATAGCTGTATATTTTGGCAACATATCTCACTTTCTGATGCCCGAATTACGCCAAGCTTTTTTTTAAAAATGCGCTATAATGGAAAAGTACCTAAATAAATAATTAACATAAATAACCAATTATACAAACTAAAACATTTTATTTCGAGATTAAAGCATTGTTTTTATTTTCGATTAAAAATACATATATCTTTGGATAACTTTAATTGAAATTGGGTTCATGGCTTAATATCTCATTCCATAAACCTAAACAAACACAAGTGATTCATTCATCGTGAACCGTAAAAAATATTAAATCATTGAGGTAATCATTCACAAAGTAAGTTCTCCAACAATCAATGGACAATATTCTAATGACGTCATAGTATGTAAAATGGTGGCGGTATCATTTGTTTATGGTTTGAAATCACAAAGATTTAATTTTGCAGTGTCTCTTAGTTACATTATTTTATTGTCGTATTTATGAGATCAGAACAAAAGCATATTTTTTCATTATTTAGTTATTAAAGACGGAAAAAAATTATAAATGTGCATGATTTGAAAAATTTAAATAATTTTCTTTCGTAATACTAACAAATAACATCGGGAAGTAACAGCGAGTTTAAGTTAAATAAGTTTAGCTGTTTAATTCTGTTGTAATATTCAAAATAACTGTATTTATTAGATTTCAGTAAACAACATCAGAGCCCGATTAAACTTTGAAGTTAGAGGAATTACAATGTCATTTCAGGACCTTTCTTTTGGAGAAGCTTTTCTAAATTCCACATATACATGGAAACTCTTCAGTGTTAGAAATATTATTCCCAGGACTGGCATAACATGAGAAGGGTCTGCAATTTTACACAAGTTTTTGAAAACTACTTTATATCAGAAATTTTACTAAAAACTGGTTACTTTTTTGTTATAGAGGCCCACACTATTAGAATTATGACAAGTTGCAGCCAATTTCGCCAAAGTCGTAACCAAGATCGTGAAACACACACATATAATACCATATAATACCATTTTATGAAATCGAATACGATAATTTAATAGTTTTTACCTTACTTCAAGTGTGTAATTTATTTATTTTTAAGGCTTAATAATCTAAATTGTCCAATATATGAATTTTAAAAAAAATGTAAACAAAGACTGAATAGACATGACCGCAAAAATCTGCAGAAAACTTGGAATTGTGCAGATTAGTAGTCTTCTACTGTACACAGTTTTTCATAAATGTGTTTCGTTCTTAAAATGTGTTATTTTCATCTATCACTGCGGAACAAATGAGAAAACTCATATTCTTGCACATGAGGTGTATATATCTTTATATCTAAATTTCCGTCATTTTTGACGGGCTACCTTTCTAGTAATTATATAAATACAGCACCTATAGCCGTCGTTCAGTCCGTCTGTCTGTCTACATATAACAGAGCAAAAACTATCCAACCAAATAATCTGAAATTTCAGATACATAATTGTTGCAAAATTTTGTCGAGTCATTTAAAGTTTTATGAAAATCGGATGTTATAGTTTAATTACAGAGACAGTCAAAAATTTTCTGTTACATTATGGAGAATGGGAAAAAATTATTTCAAGTGCATTTTAATGATGTTACAGCCTTTCGAACAGAATGAAATTGATATGCGCTTATGAAGTGCACTAAAATATACATTCAGTACAATATGCGGTGCAAAAAATATTTATAAAACACCTAAATTATTATAGTACGAATGCACCTAATTTGCCATGTTTGACGGGCAATTTCCAACTTGTTTGTCTTGTAACCTCTTTGGGAGTAGGGATACCGACATTGAAAGTAGAGTTTTGGAGCAGAGGCTGTCACCTTTATTTTACCATTATTATTTTTTTGAATCAGTTCGGTAGTTCTAAAGATTAGCCCCTACAAACACAACGAATATGTCATTTTAAAAATGATCTTTAGAATATTTTTGTTGATGTTCAGAGGGACCTCCCCCTTGAATCAGCCACTGTAGATTATGTAGTTCAGTATTACATATTTTATTATTACATATTTTAAATTTTAAAATAAGTCGTCTGTTATAAAATTAGTAAAATTCTCTTTGTAAATATACTTTGTGGAAGAGGGGGGGGGGGGTGCCAAAATCCATGTTTGCCCCGTGTGCAAGAAAGGCTAGTTTCAGCCCTGTTTTTAAATGCACCAGAGAGAATTGTCTTAAGTTAGTGATTATTTTCAAAGGTTCAGAAATGTATAGGATGTCCCGAAAACTTTGGGACAGACTTTCAGAGAAAATAATGCAGTGATAACAATTTTTTTTCTTCTTTGTACAGGAAGTCAGCATCACAATACACTTGTTCAATCAAAAATACAGGGTCTTTCACTACAAGCTGAACTTCAATTTTCGTTCACATTTTTAGGGTTTCGTTCATCTGACGAAACACTATTCGTCTCGCTCCTCTGTCTGTCCGTCACAGAGCCCGTTCTCAGAAACTATACATGTTGAAGACATGAAATTTTGGGTACTTATAGCTGAACACCTCACATCATACGACAAATGATAAAATTTTGAAAAAGTCGTGCATTTAACCCTTTGGGCTCCCGCGTGTGTATTTTAAACAATTATTTCTAAGTGACCAATTATTCCTAATTAGTTTGGAGACGTGAAAATTTGCATACTTATAGCTGAACACCTCACATCAAACGACAAATCATAAAATTTTGAAAAAGTCGTACATTTAACCCTTTGGGCTTTCGCATGTGTATTTTAAACAATTCTTTCTAAGTGAGCTCCTAATTAGTTTGGAGGCGTGAAATTTTGCATACTTATAGCTGAACACCTCACATCAAACGACAAATCATAAAATTTTGAAAATGTCGTACTTTAACCCTTTGGGGTCCCACATGTGTATTTTAAACAATTCTTTCTAAGTGAGCCCCTAATTAGGTTGGAGGTGTGAAATTTTGCATACTTATAGCTGAACACCTCACATCAAACGACAAATCATAAAATTTTTGAAAAAGTCGTACATTTAACCCTTTGTGCTCCCACATGTGCATTTTAAACAATTCTTTCTAAGTGAGCCCCTATTTAGGTTGAAATTTTGCATACTTATAGCTCAACACCTCAGATCTCACGTCAAATAATAAATTTTGAAAAAGTTTTATGTTTAACCCTTTCAACTCCAGCTTGTGTATTTTAAGCCATTCTTTCTAACTGAGCCCCTAATTAAATTGGAGATTTGAAATTTTGCATACTTATTGCAGAACACCTGAGGTCAGGCGACAAATCATAAAATCTTGAAAAAATCTTATGTTTAACCCTTTGAGCTACCACATATGTATTTGAAGCAATTCTTTCTAAGAGAGCCCCTAATTAAGTTGGTGATATGAAATTTTGCATACGTATAGCTGAATGCCTCAGACCACACGACAAATCATAAAATTTTCAAAAAGTCTTTTTTTATTTACCCCTCTGGACTCTAACTTGTGTATTTTAAGCAATTTTTCTAACCTGCGCCCTTTTAACCCAGGGAGAAATTTTCCAACTTTTGCCGACACCCCTTTGACCATTCTTTCATATTATGCACCATAGCCTTACATATTTTAGTTCCATTTTTCCCCGCCAGGTGCGCCTACTTATCTCGGGTGCTATGAGCCCAATCCCCTCGACTAATATATCTACGGATAGTATGTAAAACGGATTTTCGTTCGGATACAGGTTTGTTTAGAATCAAGTGCGCCCCCTGGTTTGAAATATGGAACTAACAGATTTTTCAAAAGGATAAAGTGTTTTGAAAGGAATATTAAACGAAACCCTCTGTGCGATCTGTGATCACACTTACCCACTTGTTTATAATAATGAAGATATTTTAGTGAGATTTTCATCGTATTAACTTTGCATTGTATGAAATGTGATTGACATCATTGGAAGAGGTGGAATTTTGGTTAGTCGCACAGTGCATGTACTGTCAGTTGCATTTTGAATAATTGCTCAATGTTTGGATGGTATCAATTTCCAGCACTTCTTGTCATATTTCACAGAGTGCAAAATAAGTCTATTAAAAATATCTTCGACAATATCTTCATATTTGTTAAAGTTATAAACAAAAATTCAAGTTCAGCTTGGAATGGAATTCCAACACTATATTTTTGACCAAACAAATGGATTGCAATCCTTGTGTGCTATACAAAAACTTTTTGTATTGATGCCTATTATCAACCCTGAAAGTTAGTTCCATTATGTTTAGGAACACCCTGTTTGTGAAAAAGCAAGAAACAGATTACAGTAGACTCCCTCAAATCCGCACAGCTTGGGACCAGAGGTTGTGCAGATTTTGGAATTTTGCAGATTTCTGGTCATTGCTTTGTTTACACTTTTTAAAGGGTAATTTGAATATAATAATGTAATCAAAATTATAAAGAATCCTTGCAATATAGCAAAATATTAAAATAATTAAGTAAAGTAATAAACTAAAATGATAAGAAGTAAGATAACTTTACTTTTAATAATTTAATCATTTTAAAAATTAAATCTGCATAATAAAGATAAGATAAATTTTCCTTGGATTATTGAATGAAACTTGCCTCAAGATGGTATCCTTTTAATTCACATCAAAATCATAAAGTCAAGAAGTTTTATTTCAGGTTTAGCCAGTCTTAATAACCAAAAAATCTCAATTTTTGGTAAAAAGATTGTGATTACAAAAATATTAGCAATATCTTTTTTTTTTTTTTTTTCCAGAAATAAATTGTATTTCCTTCATGAAAAACCACGAGTTCAGTCATATTATAGAGAGTTAATTACATATTAAAATACAAAAGGAATGATATAAAACTAAAAAATTCTGTAATTTTGCCCCTACATGTGAACTGAAAGTTTCATTGTTTACATCTGTGATGATGTGCAGATTTTAGGGAGTCTACTGTATTTATTACTTGATAATATTCAGGAGCTTCCTTTATATAGATAATTCCTATGAATGTCATAATTTTAACGGTTAATTTTCGAAAGTGTCACTTTTCAAGCAACAAATAAATAATGTAAAAGCATTCTTTTTTATTTTAAATCATTCTATTTCTTAATTATCCTGAATATCTTTATTTTTTTATCGTTAAAAATAAAAGTTATCTGTGGTTTTTAAAAACATTTTCTTTAAGTATTTGGCAGACCAAATATTTTCAGGGGTCGATGCACGTTTTTATTTTTGAGGCCCATTTTGTGAAAAGTAAAAGTTATTTTTGTGAATTTTATTATATTTTTGTGAATTTTATAATATTTTTGCGAAAAATAACATTTTGTAACAAAAGTTGAAATACAGTTACTCAAATTCGAATTAAGCATTCATTAACAAAAACTTCTTCTAATCCTCTTGCTAAAGTTTTTGTTCATGGTGAACTGGTTTTATTTACAAAATTACACATTTTAAAACAGTTTTTATGAAAAGGAATTTTACGCAGGAGCCTGTTATATTAAAAGGAATTTTGTGAAGAGGCTCATTTTATTAAATTCATTTTTGTGAAGGGGGCCCCTTTTATTAAATTTATTTTTGTGAAGGGGCCCATTTTATTAAATTTATTTTTGTGAAGGGGCCCATTTTATCAAATTTATTTTTGTGAAGGGTCCCATTTTATCAAATTTATTTTTGTGAAGGGGCCTATTTTATTAATTAGATTTTTGTGAAAGGGTCCTAAGCAGGCCCCAAATTTTGTCTGGATCGACCCCTGATTTTGATATTCAGCAGATTGAATATTTTGATATTTGGCCTAGCCATATACTCGGTATAGCCAAATATTGCATATTTACTGGATATTCAATGTATCCCTACTTTAAAGGCTTCAAATCATTGAGAGATTTCCAGTAGCAGGCACAATGCAACAGGTGCTGCATTTTTTTTTTTAGACCTTGCACAACAGCATTAAAAAAAAAAAAAAAAAAAAAAAAAAATGCTGAGCCTAAAAAAAATTGCTAAAAACTTACTTTAGATTTATTGTATCTTTATTGTTATTATTATTATTGTTATTATTATTATTGTAAATGCAATTTTTTTTATGGGCAACTGTCTTATGATAGTAAACTTAGACTAACAACCATTCCAACATTGTTGGGTCACAGATACAATTTTAGTTTGCTGTGGATTGATGCAGAAAATTCTGCTACTGGGGAGAGATTATTCTTGATTTTTTTATATGATATTATTTTTTATACTTTGATTATTTTTCAACTTTATTTAAACAGTATTGAGCACAGAAAAGTTTTGAATCTGTAGTATATTCATGTACATATATTAGCATGCCTGTAAAATTTGTCAAAAATATTGTACAAATATGTGTTGAGCTTTGAAATGGGTATTATTAGCTGAAAAATTTAAACATTTGTCAAAATAGGATATGCTAAAAGCATATTCCGTCAAAACTTTTTATTAATTACAGTTGAAAGTTGTTGCTGACTGTACTACTGACAGATGAATAAATAAGAATGCTCAATAACAACAATCCTCTATTTAAACCAGTATTTTAATATGTTTACTATATAAGGTACAACATGTGATTTTTATCATTTGGCTCGGAAGTTATGCAATTATGCAACAGCAAATGTTAAATATGTTAGTATTTTTTTGTAATTTCATATTTTTTGAACTTGTAAGAACCAAAAATGGGGAATGGGGGTGGAGAAAGACAGTTTTCTATTGCTGTGTATGCAGAAATATGATTTTATTTTTTCCATGTTTCATAGTCTAACTTCTTAAACTTTTAATTTAAACTCTCTTTAAAAATAACTTTTCTCACAAATGAACCTTTAAATTTTTTATCATAGTGATAATTATTCTGAAATTTTGTTTTATTAATTTTTCAATGAAATTATTGGTTTACGTACTATTTCTAATTTGTACTTGAGAGATTTTATCAGTTGCCTTGCATAAATCCTTTTCGAGTTTCTTATGCATCATTATGTTTTTAAAGTTTTGTATTACAGTAGAGTCCCGATTATCCGAGTCCCGCTTAACCGACTTTCCGCTTTAACTGAGTTATTTTCTTCTAATGGACTGATGGATTCTATTATTATGAAACAGCCATTATAAATGAAGTGTTAGGTGAAGATGAAAGAGCAGTCGTAAAAAGTTAGAACTCTGATTTTCTTGTCAGAAAAAAAAAAAAAAATGGTGGCTATCTTTTCCTCATTCTGACCAGAAATTCAGAGTTCTAACTTTTTACGGCTGCTCTTTCATCTTCACCTAATACTTCATTTATAATGGCTGTTTCATAATAATAGAATCCATCAGTCCATTAGAAGAAAATGATCCATTCCAAAGGTATAAGTTCGATTGAAAAAACTATTTAATACTTTGAGCAAGAAGAAGAGGCTACACCTGCAATTTTCAAGCACTAATAGAATGAGATAGCTCACACAGCTGCCAATTTGTATGGTTTTGTTACCTCTAAAATTTAATACAAATTTTTGCCATATTTAATCTTTGACAATTGTTAGATTTCGTCGATTGAATTAGGCAAAATTTACTGGTAAGTTTTAGTGTTAACTAAAGATCTTAGAAATTGGTAACTATGCAGCAGCTATGCTGCGGCAAAAAAAAAAAAAAAAAAAAAAAAAAAAAACTGCAGCAAAATTGATATTCAACAGACAAAAAATTATCAAGGGCTTTTTCAAATAAACAATTTCATTCCCCGTTTTTCTTAAAAGTAACAGAAATGTACATCAAAAGAATGTTACGAGTACCATAAAAATTAATGAATTAAGTTAAGATTTATATTTCATCTCTTTAGTTAGTGACGATTTGTGTAAATCCGGTTTATCTGAGTTTTTTGCTTATCTGAGGTGAGTTTGGTCCATATTAACTCTGATAATCGAGACTCTACTGTATTTTAAGACAGCATTATTATTTTGCTTTAATGTTTTTAAAATGTATATTTATATTTTATTTCAGCTTTTTGTCTATAAGGAAAGAAAAAGGAAAGGAATTGAACCTTATTTGCCAGTACCTGAAGAAAGAACTGCTGCCAAACAGGAATACATGCCTTATTTTAAATATTAGATATTATTTCTGCCAGCATAATATTTTTAAATTTTATGTATGTATTTAAAATACTAATCTGTAAATATTAAAATAATTTTTTATAGTCATGGATGATTTATAAGTGAAATATATTGTAATAAATAAATATTATATTTCACTTCATATCTTCAATTACTTTTTAATAAATACTGTCATTTTTAAAGAATCTTATTCTAGAAAAAAGCTACTTAATGTTTATTCATAATTAGCTGACCTGGCTGTGATAATAACTTTAACAATATCTAAAAATGTGTTAAATTAAGACATTTTTCTCTTGGGGGGATATAGCGTACCGGGATCACTGCCTTCGGCAGCATACACCTGAGCATGCTACTCAATCTCCAGTCTGTTTTTGCAAAGGATGTTTGAATTTGTGTGATTTTATATTTTAACATGAAAATCATTCCAGACGAACCGAATATTGGGTCTCCACTATCTTCAGCAGTGTATACCATCGAATTTGCATAATTTATAATTTTAAATGAAAATCTATCTAAATAAATTTAGAGTTGTGGGGTTTCTCAGCTCTCTATATATAGTATATGCTTCATTGTAGTTTTGCAAATGAACCTTGAATTTGTATTTTTTTAGATTTATTAAGCAAAAAAGTTTTAAATGAACTATGGGACTCTTGTTATAGTGATTGCTGATTTAATGTTTGGCATTTAGATATACAAAACTTTCAATTCTGACTAAAAGTTCCTGAGAAAATCTAAGTAATTAAAAATGCATCCCAGCACCTCACTTTTTAACACTTTCCAACAAAGTTGAAAAATGTTTATAACTTCGGTTTGCCTGGCTGTCTATCTGCGCTCTAACTCCCGTAAATATACTCCGATTATTCTGAAATTTTTGGATGTTATTGACCTCTACCATAGCACGATCCCTATTTCAAATGAAGTTTGTAGCATGTTTAGTTCATTTACAGGGATAGTCAAAAGTACTCCGTTACATTACGGCAAATGGGAAAAAATCGTTTCAGATGATTTTTAATGGTGTTACACACTTTAAAACATAGTAAAATTGATATGCATTTATGAAGTGCACTAAAATATGCATTCTGTAGAATATGTGGTGCAAAGAATAGTTGTTATTCCTTTACAGGGCCACACAAAAGAGTTCCGTTACATAATTCTATAGAGGGCGGGGAATTGTTTGCAACGTCTTTCAATTATGTTAAATTATTTCATATATAATGAAATTGATATACGTCGCTGAGGTTTACTATAAGTTATTTTATGTATAATACGAAGTGTACAGGGACACACAAAAGATTTCAGATACTATTATATTTTATCCTAATTACTGTATATTAGCAATGATTGCTGGAAATGCATTTTTAATTATGATATGCGCTTTTAAGTTTCATTATATTTGTGCATACTATATAGTGTGTATAAATGCTATAGTTCATATACAGGGCTAGAGAAAAGGATTCGTAAGGGTTACTGAGTATGAGCGTAAATTGCTTAAAGGTGGCTTTTAAATAAATGAGTTATGCATTTGTACGCTGAACTGCATTTAGTTTACTGAGAAATGTTTGTAAAATATAGATAAAATGATATACAGGGTCACACAAAGAATTTGGTACATGGCCGTCTATGGATGATAATTTCTGGAAATGTGATTTCAGTAGTTTTAAAAGTGTTTTAGTTTGAATAAAATTTTAGCTAAATAGTGGTACGTAATAAAGATACTAGGAAAACTACAGGGCTGTACAAAAGTATTCAAGCATATTTCCATCTATTAATATAAATTTCTGAAAGAGAAATTTCTACCTGTTATGAGTTTTCTTGCTAAACTAAATTTTTCCATTATATAGTATATATATCAAACTACAGATCAAATACAGGGCTGTTCAAAAGAATTGGAATACATATTTGGCTATAGACGGTAACTGCTGAAATCAGTTTTTCAAATGTTTTATGCGTTTTCTAAAATGTTTACTTATTTATCTTATTTACCTTATTTCCCTAAATAACGAAGTTTTGTTAAAGCATTCAGGAAGTGTTGGAAAGCGTTTCATAATCTATGCTTAATGCATGTTTTTTCTTTCTTGTTTAAAACACAAAATGATATCTTCCAGTATTGACAACCTGTCTCGAAAACAAAATTCTCTGAGCTGCGTAACTTCAGACTTATCTTCCTGCCAAATCTTATATCTCTCTTCAGAACACAGCACATACATATAGACAGACAGACACCTATGTTTATCATTATAGATGAAAAGAGAGTGAAAATAAATAAATAACACATCTGAATTGGCAACCTTTGAAATGTCTTGGCTACAATCAATATCAGCTAAGCAGACTATTGTTATTTTTCTATATAAAAAGAAATAGCTTGTTTTCTGTTATTTTAATCACGATGGGTATTTGTTTAAATAGATTAAAAAGGGATAAAGAAATAAAAAATCATTTCAACAAAATATATTTTTTAAATGGATTTTTTTAGAAAAACATTTTTTTTTTGTTATTTATTATAAAATCTCCAAATCAGTGATAGAAGTTCAAAATTGGAATTCCTTGGCAAATCTAAACGTCCCTGAGTTTTGCAAAAATTTGGTGGAGGAAGTTTTGTAGTTCATGTAGTTTTTTTGTTTAAAAAAACTTATTTAATTTTGTAAAGTTATAAGATTTTAATTTGCATCCTGTTATAAAATTTGGTCATCTTAGGCAAACCTTATGTTGACTTTCAAGTCTTTCTTCATTTTGAATGAACTATAGTTTCACAATATACTTTTCATTTTACTTTTTATGTGATGTGAAACAAAGCAAAATGTTTTACCGCGATAGATAGATGAGTGTTTTAAAGTACACTGGTGTCCAAAATTAAGGACCAGTCACAAAATGCTAATTTTTAAGTAAGCGAATATTCAAACGGAAATAATATGATTCAAATAATTACTATCCCTACAGCACAGCTAGTCCATATAGCATCTCATTCATGTCACACATGGTCACAAGTGTCACAGTCACTACGGTGAAACAAAAAATAAGAAATTCCACACGTCTCATTATGAGTCTCAAATGATCACTATATGTGACTCCACTGTGACGTCAATGAGACTGCTGCTTTGTGACGAGTCACCAGGTGACTTTACAATGTAGGTACATTGTGACTGTCATTTTTAGACTCAATTTCAAAGTCATCATGAACGTTGCATTATGATAAGTCACCAAATAATACCACATTATAGTCACATGGTGACTTTACAATGTAGGTACATTGTGACTGTCATTTTTAGACTCAATTTCAAAGTCATCATGAACGTTGCATTATGATAAGTCACCGAATAATACCACATTATAGTCACATGGTGACTTTTCACAAAAGAGCACAATGATGACTTCACAGTAGTCTCTCTCTCACCTGAAAGTCATCATGTGACTTTAATGTGACATCATTTGGTAACTTATCACAATGCAGCGTTCACGATGACTTTGAAATTGAGTCTGCAGATGACAGTCACATGAGAGTCACAATGTAACTACATTGTAAAGTCACATGGCGACTCGTCACAAAGCAGCAGTCACAGTGACGTCTCAATGCAGTCACATATAGTGACCATTTGAGACTCATAATTAGATGTATGGAATTTCCTATTTTTTGCTTCACCGCAGTGACTGTGACACTTGTGACCATGTGTGACATGAATGAGATGTTATATGGACTAGCTGTGCTGTAGAGATAGTAATTATTCGAATTATATTATTTCCTTTTGAGTATTCACGTACTTGAAAACTAGCATTTTGTGATTGGTCCTTAATTTTGGACTTCAGTGTATTTTGAATGCTTCTGTGTTACTGTCTTTCTTATCTTATTCGTGGCATATTTGTGATGTCATACTTTTTTTGTTTTATTATGTCTAATCAACAATATTAATTGCCGAAACGTCAGTGAAGGCTTACTGTGGAGACACGAAAAGTTTTGATTTCCGTTTGTCTGTCTGTCCGTCTGTCTGTCTGTCTGTCTGTCTGTTCCGCGATAACTGCCGCAAAAAGCACCCGATCAGCTTGAAATTAATTGGGCATATTCGTGAGATACCCGGACGTAGCTGTATAGTTTTTGGTTAAATTTGGTTCATTCGTTCGGAAAATATGGAAGATTTTATTTTTCTTTATAATGCTTTTCTACGGCAATCGTCTGGCATAAGTCAGACGATTTTCAAATTTCGATTAGTTGAAAGAAAATGGCACGTTTGATTAATGGATTTAAATGTCAAATTATGGATACTAAAATTCCAAATAAGGGTTTTAAATTATTCCTATTATATTGAAGTTTTATCAATATATCTATCAGATTTTTTTATTTACGAGTATAATGTTTTGAGGACATTTATACATGTATTCCAATAATATAAAGAATTTTTAAATTAATTTTCTTGTTTTACATGATACATATTTCTTTTTTTTTTCCTTTTCTTCGTTGCCTAGCGACTGTTATTCGTAGCCTATCATTGCGTCAAATATGAATGAAGTTAGTAAATTACGTTAATTTTGTTGCAGGTACTATTAAAAGGCTATCACAAAAAATATTTTATCGCGCCAAATCGATGCAATTTATGCAATTAACAGTGGGCACGATAATGAATTATTTTCCAGTAGATTTATAGATCTCCAGATATGCATATTTTGGGGGGCTTTTAATATGTTATTGCTATCGCATGGATTAGGATGTTTAAACTAATGTTTAACCATGCTATAAGTGAAAAAAAGTACAGTTAAAGGCATGTAAATCCTTTTTAACACTTTCCAACATGGATGAAAAGTATTTATGACTTCAGTTTTTCTATCTGTCGCCTGCCGTGTTTCTCTACGTGCTCTAACTCACGTAAATATAGTCGGGATTACATGTAATTGATATACGTTATTGAGGTTTGCCAAAGTATGTTTGGTATTAAAAATGAAGAGTGTAGCATTCATAGCTTAATTACAGGGGCACTCAAAACTATTCCGTTACATTATAGTCTTTGGGAAAAATCGTCTGCGGTGTATTTTAATAATGTTACACAATTTTAAACGTAATGAAATTTATATACTTTATTAAGGTGCACTAGAACCTGGTTACTATAAAATATGTTATGTGTAGCACTTGCAGCATGCGCACAGGGAACTCAAAAGTATTCATAATATTACAATCTTTGAAGAAAATCCTTTTGTGGCGTTTTTTAATGATGTTACTCTGTTACAAAATAATAAAATTGATATGTATTTTCGAAACATTTTTGTAGTATATGGGGTGCAAAGCATATGTTTTTTTCAGGGTCACACAAAAGTGGTCGATTAAAATGTTGTCTACGGGGGAAAAAAACTCTTCACAGCTTATTTTAACACATTAGCGACGGGAAACGAGAATTCTCGTTTTTATTCAGAATACATCATTGGCTAAGGGAGTGACTTCTACCTTACAGTAAAGACATTTATATTGTGTTGTCCATATTTTTTATAGATTGTAAGACATTATATATTCCATCCGTACATTGAAAGATATTTACTGCTGCATAAACATGAAAAACATATCTCAGAAACCAATTTCCGAGACACTTTCAGAAGAGGGAGGAGCTTCTACTGTTTTTAAACCCAGATTTAATTAAATTGCCTGTCGTCAGTGTGTTAATTGTGTTGCACTAATTCAAACATTATGAAATTAAATTACATTACTGTGGTTGACTACAAGAAGCTTGAATATGATTTGTATCGCATTTATCGTTCATTTATAGGGTCACATAAAAAAATTCTGATACAGTTCTGGTCTATTAGGGATGATTGCTGAAGAGCATTTTCGATTATGGTGTGCGTTTTAACGTTAAGTAAATTTGTGCTTAAATATTGTATAGGCCATGTACAGGGATACACAAATGAATTCGTAAGTATAAATGAAAATGAGCGCGAATTGCTTCAGTGTTTTTTTTTTTTTTTGAGTTATGTATTTCCCAGCCCAATTACATTTAGTATACTAACAAATGTTTGCAGAATCTAAATAGAACCATATACAGGACTCCGCAGAAACTGGATATATGGTGCACACTATGCATACTAATCCCCGGAAATGTGATATGAGCAGTTTTAAGAGGGTTTTTTTGTCTGCATTAAATTTAAATGTTAGAGACGACGCGTAAAAATCTTCACGTAATATATAGGGCTGTAGAAAAGAATTCATGTACGTTTCCGTCTATTGGTAGAATTTACTAAAGGACATTAACACAATTAATTGATAATTACAAATGTAAATTAAATTACACTACGAAGGGGTTCAGGGGGGGGGGGTGGGGGGGTCAGAGCCCCCTGAAGAAATCTACTTTATTATCTAAAAATTACCAGAATAAGTAGCTCATGAGATTTTCAGAATACCATTACATAACAAGGGGTTTAATTTAACGCTTCTAATGTCAGAAACCTTCGAAATATTTTTTCGTTTTATAAATGTTTATGTAATTTCAAAACTTTAAATTTCGTTTTTTGTAGAAAGATTAATAATACTCAAAGGGTGCTAAACACAATGAATTGTAGAGCTGACGTTGAGGCTCCTGATCTGCAGATTTACTAGTCTTATCTCCTTGAAACAATTTCATAATTATTGATTTCATTAAGACTTATGCCTTTAGTCTATAAATCAGATTTTACAGTGGCAGCCAGTGGGTTAAATAAGAGGGGAGGCTGATATTAATAGGAAAAATAACACCCATCCCATTTTTAGGTGCGTTCGTAATTATTGCCGAAACGTCAGTGAAGGCTTACTGTGGAGACACGAAAAGTTTTGATTTCCGTTTGTCTGTCTGTCTGTCCATCTGTTCCGCGATAACTGCCGCAAAAAGCATCCGATCGGCTTGAAATTAATGTGGCATGTTGATGAGGTACTCGGACTTAGCTGTATGGTTTTTGGTTAAATTTGGTTCATTCGTTCGGGAAATATAGAATATTTTATTTTGCTCTGTAATGCTTTTCAATGGCAAGTCAGACGATTTTCAAATTTTCATTTGTTGAAAGAAATGGCTCATATAAAAAATGAATTTAAATGGTAAATTTTTGATGCTGAAATTTTTAAATAAGAGTAGTAAATTATTCCTATTAGTTTGCAATTTTGTCAAAACATTTGTCAGAGCTTTTAAATTAGGTGTATAACTTATGATGGAATTTTATACATGTGTTCGAATAATATAAAACATTTTATTTTATGAATTTACTTATATTTCATTTTTTTTCTTTTAACCGTTGCGTAGCAACTATATCTCATCTAAAAATATCATAAATGTGAAAGTATGTATGGTTTTTAAAGTCAAATCAAAGTTAAAAGGAATGAATTAATGAATGCCTTTGTATAGATATTTGCATATAGATTGATTTAAACGCAGAAATGAAAATAGTATTTATATACTATATAGAATAATATCTTTATTTATGTATTCAACTATTTTGATTATAAAGGAAAAAGTTCGTTATTTTCATACAGAATAAACTGACATTATTCTATTAAACTTTATAAACTTTATTGTTGCCAAAAAAAAAAAAAAAAAAAAGGAATAACAATTTCTCCCAAAGAGTTCATTTTAATTTGTAAGATTTTCACGTGCAAAGGGAAAATGCAGCAAATTACAAATAATAAAAAAGATAAATAGGACAGGAATGAATACATATAAACATTTCACACCGAATACCACCTAAATTAATTTTTGTAGTGGTATTTTCCCACACTACGAAGAAAGATTCCTCGATTTACACGATTTTACTTGGCCTTCCTTTTCTCATTGGTTGCGATTTCATTTTCGCAATTGCGTATGTTAATTGGCACAAAATTTTACATTTTTATGACTGAGGTATATGTAAGGCCATGCAAATAAGAAATTCCGTATTGTTTCCTATAAAATGTGATAAAGTGTTGGTTAACTATATATGTTTCTATTAAGAGGAGCAGGGCTGCCAAGCCTCCGGCGTTCTGGATACCAGTATTTTAATACAAAAAAATGTTACTTTATTTAATTGAAACATTTGCGCGATTTAAAAGAACAACATTTTCTGTAAGGTAATAGTGTTGTGCAAAAAGCCTGAGACTTGCCATGTCTGGTGGTGAGTGAAATGTTTTATTTAATGCATTTATCTCTATTTTAATGCTACGTGAACAACGTCCCGTGTAACAGCTTGTAGAGTGTAAAATAAATTATTAAAATAATCCCTATTACGAAAAATGAAACAAAATGCCCGGCTAAGGGAAATAAAAGGTTAGTTAACCTTTCGTAATTTGACCTGAACACAGGTGTGCATCAAATTTCAACGGTGTTTGTAACATCACGATTTTAAATTAAATGTGGATACTATTAAAAGGCTATCACAAAAAATACTTAACGGCGCCATATCACGTTTATCTATTTAGTCAATTGGAAGTGGACACGATGATGAATTATTAACCGTTAGGTTTAGAACTCCCCCTACTTTAGGGTGATTTTAGTAAGTTAATGCTATCGAGTACATTTTTAGATATTTAGATTAGATCTTAGATATAAATATTGCAGAATGGTAATCAAAATTATTATTAGATTTCTAAATTAGATGTCTCAGTTTACATTTCCAAAAGTTCTTTATCCATTAGATACAGATGTTTGTGGTTAGCAGGCAAGTAAATACTGCTGTATGGATATTAGGATAACGTAAAATGCTTGACCAAATTGTTGTTTATCCTTATAAATCGCAGTGTAAAAATGAATCTAAGATATAGGATAATCATTAACTCAATCAATAGAAAATTACAAATGCAAAATAAATTACACAACGGGGGGTTCAGGGGGGGGGGGGGCACCCCCCCTGAAGAAATTTGCTTTATTATATAAAAATTACTAGAATAAGTAGCTCGTGAGAATTTCAGAATATCATTACATAACAACGTGTTTAATTTAACGCTTCTAATGTCTGAAACCATCGAAATATTTTTTTCTCCTTCTATAAATGTTTGTGTAATGTAAAAGTTTAAATTTTGTTTTTGTAGAAAGATTAATATTAAGCAAAATTTGCTAAAAACAATAAGTTGCAGAGATGACGTTGAGGCTCTTGATCTGCAGATTTACTAGTATAAGTACGTAGCACCTATAGTCGTCGTTCAGTCCGTCCGTCTGTCTGTCTGTCTGTCTGTCCGCATATAACAGAGCAAAAACTACCCAACCGAATGGTCTAAAATTTTTAATGTACGATTGTTGCAAAATTTTGTCGAGCCATTTCAAATTTTATGAAAATCGGATGCATAGTTTAATTACAGGGACAGTCAAAAGTTTTTCTTAATATTACCAAATTATATAATACCAATATTATATAATACCAAATTTCCTAATATTTACTTTTAATTACAGCTTGTTATTTGAAATGTTGTCATCCTTGATAAATACAACAGTAAACATAAAAATCGCTATATATATGTGTGTGCATATATCTATATACTTTTTTTTTTCAGAGTAACAGTAAAGTATTTTAAATTTTATTTAAAGTGGCTTTTTTTTTTTTTTTTTTTTTTTTTTGTAATTGCCATTCCTATTCACAGAGATTCACCTAAAAATGCATTTGATACATTTCAACTCTTATGTTGCTGCTTATTTCCTGATTTTTAATTAGTTCTGCAATAAAGGACCATTTTCTGCTTCTGGCAAGTTGCAAGTAGAAAACTAGAAAAAAAGAAAGCCTTAGCTTTGATGAAAAAAGTTTAATTAGCAGATATCGTTCCCTAACATTTGCACAATCAAAGTAAAGTAGCATTTCATTTGGGTATAATCAGAGTTGTAAAAGACTTCACTTGGCTAAAATTTTTAAAAAGACATTCCGGAGACTATTATTTTTTAAACAGACTTTTATTAGTCAAAATTGGGTTTTTTCCACATAATTCACTTTTACATATTGAATTTTAATTTTAATTTTTTAAGAGATAAATATTTAACTTAACTAATATTAAATGCCTTTTATTGACCTATAATTTAATAAATAATATTATTTCTCAATATTGAAACGTTAGTATCGAAATAATCTATGCATAATAGTGACTTATAGTCACAACAAACAAAGTTGAAAAGAAAAAAAGTCAGCTAAATTTTTAAAGAGATATCAGTTACTTGGCTTTAAATTATCTTTAACACTTACTTATTTTTTCATGTTACTGGCTTTAAATAAGGAAATATTCCAACTTCAAATAAAAATTGCTTCGTGATTGCATTTTATTACTCATACACAATCAAAAACTATTTAATACACCATAAAAGTCTTTATTAATTAATTTTAAGCATTTAACTGATATCTAAGTCCGTAATATTTAAAGTTATACATAAACAACATATACATAACTGAAATGCTATGCATGCATAACTTACAATATATTATTATTTTGAATATCTTATATTTTTAGTTTTTTTTTTTCTCATCTTTTGTTCTAAAATTAGATGTGAAGAAATTTTCTTCTATTTCTTAGATCAGTATATAATATAAATTTGAGTATAAAGCCTGTAAAAATTCTTGCAGGCTTCTTCTTCTTTTTAAGCAAATGTAATTATTTGAAATTATTTGATGGTAATTTAGTATTATTTGTAGACCTATATTAACTATATTTTTAAAATGCCACCTTGAAGTCAAAGTTAATACATTCTATTTAATGTATTTTCATGGTTCTTTTAGACATTGCTTTTACAATATTTTTTATAGTGAGCAAAACATTATTTGCATGTTAATAATATAATACATTTTTATAAACTGTTTATTTAAAAAAAGTTATGAATCTCTAAAAATATTGCTAATTTAGCGTAAATTGCTTGATAAATAAAATCCTTTTTAAAAATTTTAATAAAAGCCAATGTTTTTTTAATTTAAAGCCAGATTTTTTTAAGGCTAAAATCTAAGAACTCTAAATATAACAGAATCATTGTTATGCAAGATCAAAAAGAACTTTTCCTAAAACACCATGAAATTACTGAAATGTGTAAGGCCTTTCGAAAGAACTTAGTCTTTCTTCAACAGGCACAAAGAACACATGCTTCTACTTTGAAAGCAGGACCGAGACTGAGAGGGGAACGGGAGAAGTTGAAGAAACAGCCAATAGGAAACCAGGAATAGGAACAGCCAGTAGGAAAGCAGAAGGCATCAGCCAATTACACAAGAGCATTATCCAATCAGAAGAACACAGACTGGAAGGATAGTTATGAACCAAACTAAATAAAAATTAATAAATAGAAAATAAATAACAAATAAATGAATAACAAATAATAATGATAATATATGCAAAAATAAAAATTACATATAAGGAAAAAAATAACACCAAAACTAATATTAATTAATTAAAAAATATAAATATCTGGTAGATGTGAACAAGTTTTTTCTAGCTGCAGAGAGCATGGTAGAATCAGATTTTTCATTAACAATAACATCACGATTAAGATAAATAGCTAAATTTTCAAGAAAGTCCAATTGTGAGGTGTTATTGGCAATTTTTGCATTTTGAAAAATAAAACTGTGGCCGGAATCACAAGAATGCTTATCAATAGAAGATTTGGAAATTTCTTGGTTATTAACATAACGAGGGTGTTCTTTTAAGCGGATTTTGAGATTTCTTTTAGCTTGGCCAATGTAAGATAAATGGCAACTATTACAGTGAACATTATAGATTCCTCATCATCATAAATGGGGAATCTATAATGCTATTTGTAATGGTTGTCATCATATATATATTATTTCCGTTGTCAACATCCCTATTTCTATGCAGTTACAAAATGCACAACAATGAATGAGATATCATTTGAAAGGTTTTTGAACTGGCTTCTGACATAGTACAATCACATTTCATTACAACATGTTTATTAATTAAAAAAAAAATTAAATCAATGTTGCCACAAAAATAATGTACCACATTATATCACGTTCAGCAATGATTATAAGAAAATAAGTAGTACAAAAAAGGTAAAGTGTGATGTCAACGCACGGATTTATTTGTATATTTATGATTAAAAAGCAAAATTGAAATTTAAAGGTTTAGAAGAAAAAGACACCACCGACTGATCGATCGTAGCAGTGGTATTTCACCTGTAGCCTAAAATTGTATTTTATATGTATTCTTTTCTTTTCTTTTCTTTTTTTCTTTTGTGTGTGTGTGTGTGTGCGTGTGTGTGTGTCACATGCTTTTTCCAAAGTGGATGACTTCAATTTTTAACGTAGTTAAAATATGATTGTTATTTTTTTTCTTGCGCGTACCTTTTGCTATCTTCGATCAATTTTACTGTAACTTTGACGGAATAAATAAGATGATATTCTGGCTTTACTAATGTTGCTTGCAGATATTTGTATTACTTAATTTTTCTTTAGAAGTTTAAACCTACATCTGAAAAATATTAGATATTGCTAAAATATATTAGCCAGCAGTGCAAAATCCTTGCACGGGCCCACTGATTTATCTTATATTGGTCAAACTAAAAAAAATTTCAAAATCCATTTAAAAGAACACTCATTACATCAATAACCAAGAAATTTCTAAATCTTCTGTTGTCAAGCATTCTTCGGATTTTGGTCATAGTTTTAATTTTCCAAATGCAAAAATTATCATTAATGCTAAAACCTCAAAATTGGACTTTCTTGAAAATTTAGCTATCTATTTATATAAAATCCAAGTCTCTGTGTGTCCCTCACGATTCCGGTAGGACCGCCTCATTGAAATGAGTAATTGTTAAAAATTACTAATGCAGGGTTACCACAGTAGTGCCAAATGTTAGCCAACTTTGTGACAGCTGGCTAATTTGGCGAAATTCCCATTTAAAACCATTAATCTTTCATAAAGGAGGTCTCCGAAATTTAATTTAAACTCCGCTCTTTTAAGATATTTTTTCAAAATCTATGAGTGAGAATTTAAAGTACATCTTTACATCTTCCTCCCGATGTTACTAATAAAATAACCGCCAATAGACGACGCTGTACTGTGTGAGCTCCTAACTGTGCGATTTTAATGTGCTTTAGGTACTTTTCCAGTATAGGTACCTTGGCGAAAAAGGAAATTTGGCAACATATTTTCCAGGAACCTATCCACTGTTTCATTTTATATACACACGCATTTTTTTTTTCGATATTTATGCGATTTATTTAACATAAAAAGCCGTTTCTCTAATTTTATACAGAAACAGATGTAATTTGTACATAAAAACATCAATAATATACATATAAAATAAACATATAAAACAAACAAAAACGCTCATCAAGTTTGTTTTCATAGCTGTTTATATGATTTGACAACAAATCTCGATATTTTCCCGTTATACGGACACCATGCCAAAATGTATGCTTATGCGCCAATTATTTCAAAGTGCTAAAAGATATTTGTAATTTTATGCTAGCAGTTTAATATGAGTTTTATTTTATTGCTTTATTTTATAACACTTATTTGTTCACTTATTTTAAGTATATATTTGTGATTTAATGAAATAGTTTGTAAAAGTCTGGAGTTTTCAAATGTTATATTTTTTAAATGCTCACTTTAGTATCGACATGTTTTTTCTTTTATTTTTCAAATGCTTCAATTCACGTGATTTTCATTTTGCGCTCACTATTACGCTTGGCGACAATGGTATCCGTATAACGGAATAGTACCCAAATCTCACTTTCTGATGCCCAAATTACACCAAGCTTTAAAAATAAAAAACGCCAAAGCCCCTACAGTGGAAAAGTACCAAACTGTCTATTATTTCGCGCTAGCTGTGTTATAGTTTGTACTATATGCAAGGGGGTTGGGGCGAAGAGTTTAAACATTAAATATTAAAGTTTCGGCACAGATGTCATATACGCCCCATATTGGCGCGATTTTTTTCTGACGCCAATGACATATACACAACGGGTACTTAACTGGCGCCAAAGTGTCGTTATTTTGCTTGATATGGTAACCCGGATGTTGTTGTTTATACTGTTGATGTTTTCGCCAAATTGGCGTATATGACAACTGTGCCAAAGTTTCTATAAAGCAGTATAAGACTAAAAAATTAAGAATAAAATAAATTCAAAAGAAGACTAAAGAAGAAAGAAAAATCATGCGTTGAGCATAGAATATGAAACACTTTCCAACACATCCTGAATGCTTTAACAAAACTTCGTTATTTGGGGAAATAAGGGAAATAAATTTTAAAAATTGATTTCAGCAGTTACCGTCCATAGCCAATAGTATCGTTATTACATGCCACTATTTAGCCAAAATTTAATTTAAACTACTCTTAAAACTACTGAAATCACATTTCCAGATATTATCATCCACAGACGGCATGTATCCAATTCCTTGTGTGACCCTGTATATCATTTTATCTATATTCTACAAACATTTCTCAGTAAACTAAATGCAGTTCAGCGTAAAAATGCATAACTCCTTTAAAAACCACCTTTAAGCAATTTATTCTCATACTCAGTAACCCTTACGAATTCTTTTGTGTAGCCCTGCATATGAGCTGTAGCATTTATACACACAGTATAGTATGCATAAATGTAGTGAAACATAAAAGCGCATATCATAATTAAAAATGCATTTATAGCAATCATTGCTTATGTACAATACTTCGGAGAAAAGTTTCGGCACAGATGTCATATTCGCCCCATATTGGCGCGATTTTTTTCTGACGCCAATGTCATATACGCAATGTATACTTAACCGGCGCCAAAGTGTCGTTATTTTGCTTGATATGGTAACCCGGATGTTGTTGTTTATGCTGTTGATGTTTTTGCCAAATCAGCGTCGAAAAAATAACGCGCCAATATGGGGCGAATATGACATCTGTGCCAAAGTTTCTTTGCGAGAAAGAAGTTTGCCAACGTATTTTCTGACAACCTATTTACTGCTTCATACTCACAAGCAATTTTTTCCATATGTATGCAATTTATTTAATATAAAAAAAAGCTATTTACCCATTTTTATAAAGAAACAGAAGTAATTTTTGCACAGATGTCATATACGCATCGGAGTTGGCATGTTTTTCTCTGACGCCAATTTGGCAGAAATCTCGCTTTCGAATACCAGTTACTTATATATTTTAAAATTATTTGCTATCATTTTGAAAAGGAAATAACTATAAATAAATAAAAGTTTGAATAATAACTATAGAACAAAACAGTTTATATAATTAAAAACAGAAAATAAAAGTAAATAAACAATTTATTAATAAGTAAAAAACAATAGCCGGGTTACCATAGCAGGCAAAATAACACCATATTGGCGCCAGTTAGGTATCCCAGTTCATATCTGAAATCTGTGCCGTAATTTGTATATAAAAAAAATATTATATATATTTAGAAACGATTTTTTCTATGTATCTAAGTGCATATATAAACAAAAATAAAGGTTCATTAGATTTGTTTTCATAGCTGTTTATATATTTTGGCAACATATCTCACTTTCTGATGCCCGAATTGCGCCAAGCTTTTTTTAAAAATGCTCTATAATGGGAAAGTACCTAAATAAATAATTAACAGAAATAATCAATTATACAAACTAAAACTTTTTATTTCGAGATCAAAGCATTGTTTTTAATTTCCATTAAAAATACATATATCCTTGGATAATTTCAGTTGAAATTAGGTTCACAGCTTAATATCTCATTCCATAAACCTATAAAAACACAAGTGATTCATTCATCGTGAAACGTAAAAAATATTAAATCATTGAGGTAATCATACACAAAGTAAGTCTCCAACAATCAATGGACAATATTCTAATGACGTCATAGTAGGTAAAATGGTGGCGGTATCATTTGTTTATGATTTGAAATCACAAAAATTTAATTTTGCAATGTCTCTTAGTTACATTATTTCATTGTCATATTTATGAGCTCAGAACAAAAGCATATTTTTTTCATTATTTAGTTATTAAAGACGGAAAAAAATTGTAAATGCATGATTTGAAAAATTTAAATAATTTTCGGTACTTCTTAGTTATCCCGTCGACCAAATTACTGTCGCCAAATTGCAAGATTAATTGCCAATAATGGTTGCCATTAATTAATTAATTGTAAGATTAAATGCCAATAATGGCCAATAAAACCATTAATTCGACGTTTTATTTGTATTTTTATTAATGTTTTGCTAATTTATTTGTTCTTTCGTTATTTAAAATAAAAAATTATGTCAATGTGTATAATTTGGCGATTGGTTTGTCGATTTATATAATTTGGCGAAATTGGTCGACGGGATAGCTAAGAAGTACCTAATTTTCTTTCTTAATAGTAAAAAATAACATCGGAAAGTAACAGCGGGTTTAAGTTAAATAAGTTTAACTATTTAATTCTGTTGTAATATTCAAAATAACTGTATTTATTAGATTTCAGTAAACAACATCAGGGCCCGATTAAACTTTGAAATTAAAGAAATTACAATGTCATTTCAGGACCTTTGTTTTGGAGAAGCTTTTCTAAATTCCACATATACATGGAAACTCTTCAGTGTTAGAAATATTATTCTTAGGACTGACATAACATGAGAACGGCCAGCAATTTTACACAAGTTTTTGAAAACTACTTTATATCAGAAATTTTACTAAAAACTGGTTACTTTTTTGTTATAGCGGCCCACACTATTAGGATTATGACAAGTTGCAGCCAATTTCGCCAACGTCGTAACCAAGATCGTGAAGCACACACATATAATATCATTTCCTGAAATCGTATACGATAATTTAATAGTTTTTACCTTACGTAGTGTGTAATTTATTTATTTTTAAGGCTTAACAATCTAAATTGTCCAATATACGAATTTAAAAAAATGTAAACAAAGATTGAATTGACATGACCGCAAAAAGCCTCAAATCTGCATAACACTTGGAACCAAACTGTGCAGATTAGTGGTCTTCTACTGTACACAATTTTTCATAAATGTGTTTCGTTCTTAAAATGTGTTATTTTCATCTATCACTGCGAAACAAGCGATAAAACTCATATTCTTGCACATGAGTTGTATATATCTATATATCTAAATTTCCGTCATTTTTGACGGGCTACCTTACTAGTTATGTATATTAATTGTGATGTTATTGTAAATGAAAAATCTGTTTCTACCTTGCTTTCTGCAGCTTGGAAAAGCTTTTTCACACCTACCATATAATATTTATATTTTTAAATTAATATTAGTTTTAGTATTAATTTTTTCCTCTTATATATAATTGTTATTTTTGCATATACACTGCTCAAAACAATTAAAGGATATTGCAGTTTTAGGTGGATTTTGTATCTGGTAAACTGTTTAGTTGATTGATACATGGTCGACAGACATAGTAGGTTATATGAGAATAAATTACACATGTTTGGCAGAAAAAAATGCATTTTATTGCGCATTTGTGTACTAAAGGAAAAAAACACAATTTGTGCATATGAGAAAAAAAGAATAAGAAAAGGTGTTTTCTTCAAAGAAAATCATTTTCAGTAGGGGTATGGTTTCCACGGGCGGCCAGCAACGTTGAACACCTTTGAGGCATGGACTCAATGAGGCTATTAATGACGAGTTGGGTTATTCTGCCCCACTCTTCCAGAAGAGCTCTTTCCAGTTCTTGGAGAGTTTGTGGGGGTTGTTGGCGGCCAGAAACTCGTCTTCCTAGAGCGTCCCAAACGTGCTCGATTGGATTCATGTCTGGAGAACACGCTGGCCATTCCATTCGAACGATTCCTTCCTCGAAAAGTAAATCCTCCACCAGGTTTGCACGATGTGGCCTGCAGTTATCGTCCATTAAAATGAAGTTATCTCTGATTGCTGCAGCGTAAGGGACTACAATAGGTCTGAGGATCTCATCCCTATATCGGCGACCAGTCAGAGCTCCATCTCGAATGATGTAGAGGTCAGTGCGCCTGTCAATGGAGATGCCACCATACACCAACACTCCTCCACCGCCAAATCTGACACTTTCGTGCACGAACGCAGGATTATTCCTACTGCCACGGTCCCTCCAGATGAAAATACGCCTATTATCCGGATGCACAGAAAAACGGGACTCGTCAGAAAACAGAATATTGCTCCATTCATTTCTCCTCCAGTTGACATGCTCGGTTGCCCACTCCCTGCGGTCGCGACGATGCTTTGATGTTAATCTAACACATACCATCGGTCGGCGAGCATACAGACCTACAGCATGGAGCCGGTTTCGGACAGTCTGAGTTGAAATCGTGGTGCCTGTAGCCGAGCGAAGGTGTTGTTGGAGAAGAGTAGCGTTCATGGTTCGGTGTCTCCGAGCTGTTAACGCTAAATACCGATCTTCATTGGGCGTTGTTGCCCGTCTACGACCTTGCCCTGGTCTTCGGCCTGCACATCCACTCTCCAAAAAACGGTTCCAGATCCTGGAAATGGCACTTTGTGACACTCCAATGGCTTGCGCTACTTCGGCTTGAGTTTGGCCCCCTTCTAACCTACCAACAATTCTCAAAGCTTCTGAATCTGTCAAATGACTTCGCTGAGACATCGTACTCATCGAAACAAAGCAATCACTGAATGCCGATCATATCCTTGTCTTCATTCTCTTTTATCCAGTTGAATGTCAAATTTCATTCGCTGCCGCTGAAGCGACGTTTTTGACGTCGAACTCAAAATTTCCATACTCCACAGTTTGAAAACCAGAAAAATTTGCATTTGTGATTCTCTTCTTCTATTTTCGGCAAAAAAAATTTCGTTTATATCTTTATTTTATATAAAACTTCAAATATCCTTTAATTGTTTTGAGCAGTGTATTATTGTTATTATTACTATTTATTCATTTATTTTTTTATCTTTTATTATTTATTTATTTTATTTTCTATTTATTCATTTTTATCTTATTTATTCATTTACTATTTATTTTACATATTCAATTTTTTTGATTCTGTTTTTATTTAATTTGCTTCATAATTGTCCTTCTAGTCTTTGTTCTTTTTATTGGGTAGTGGTCTTATGTGATTGGCTGATGTCTTGTGCTTCCCTATTGGCTGTTCCCATTCCTGCTTTCCTATTGGCTGTTTCTGCAACTTGAAATTTTTTCTTACCTTTTCCCTCTCAGTCTTGCTCCTGTTTCCGAAATAGAAGCACATGTTCTTTTCACCCAATGAAGAAAGACTAAGTTCTTTCAAAAGGCCTTGCACATCTCCGTAATTTTATGTTGTTTTTACGAAGTTCTTTTTTATCTTATCGAGTCACACCAGTTTTTTAATCATTATGTGGTATTTCAGGGTTCGTAAATATCATGATGTTTTCGAAAATATAAAAAATATCCGATATTTTGACATATATCCGATATTTTCGACATTTATCCGATATTTTCAACTCAAATTACTGCTGATAATAAATATTTTCATGCATAATATAAATGAGAAACTAAAACATATTGCACTTAATAGGCAAACTTAAACAGTATTCTAAAAATGTATTTCTCTTTTCCCTTTTTTTTTTTCACTTAGAACAAAATTGAAGATCAACTAATGTAAAAGATACTACAATTTGCTTTATACACTTATATATATAAATTTTATATAAGTATATATATAGTATATATATATAAAAAAAAGCTTTATATTTTATAAAACAAAATTTTAAATACAAAATAGCTTTTTTAATTGAAGAATTTTAACATAAATCTAAGCTTGTCTTATTTTTTATTCCCTAACCTGTCGTGCAGTTTAGACTTAAGTAAACCAAAATCAGAAAAGACTTTTCCAATAATGCTGTATATATAAATGATTATCTAAATTATAGTTTATCTTTCAACAGTGTAAAAAAAAAAAAAAAAAAAAAAAAAAAAAAAAAAAGACTAAAAAACGGAAATACTACTGGCAATCTAGACGCCAGTACTATTTCCGTTTTTTTCCGGGAATTTTTACCCATAAATTACAGAAAATTTTCCGTTTTTAATCAGAAAAACGGAAAATTTTCTGTAATTTATGGGTAAAAATTCCTGTAAAAAAAACGGAAATAGTACTGGCGTCTAGATTGCTAGTAGTATTTCCGTTTTTTTTTTTTTTTTTTTTTTTTTTTTTTACAGTGAATGGCTGTTCTGAATTAATTGACTCACATAATTATTAGCTCTACATTTAAAAATAAAAGTTTAAGCTTGGACAAGATATTTGTTTTTTTCTTTGCCTAAAAAAGTCACTGCCAGAGACAAAAGTTCTGTATCTACAGAATGACACAGTCAATAACAGTCAAAAATTCCAATTACACTTGTTTTGACTGAAGAAAACATCAAAATTATCTTGCACAGTGATATTTTGAAAATAAATATCAAATATACAAAATATCAAACATCTTAATATTTTGAAAATAAATACCAAGAAATTGAAAATATCGAAAATATCAAAAATCTTGATATTTTAAAAATAAATATCGGATATATATCAAGATACACTACATGGCCAAAGGTGACCGGTCACTTGCAATTTTAGATGTTTTGTCAAATATCTAGAAAAATACATGAGGAATTAACCTGAAACTGCAGGTGTGTTAACAGTATAGTATAAGTCATATATTTCGGCGAAGATTTTTTCCCGAAACCCCATAGGGGACCGTCAACATATTGAAAAAGAACGAATATCTTTTGGATAACCCTGTAAAAACTAATGTAACAAAAGCGTTCAAGCTCGAGATTATTAATAAGTGGCTTATTGTAATATACTGTGTTCATTTTTATGAGGATAACATGTACACTCGTAGATAAATTAAGGTTTTTATACAAACAATCCCAAATTTCGCCAAGGTTTTTGCTTATAATTTGCAGAGTTCTTAATATAAAAAAAAGTTCTTTTCAGAAAATATGACAAACAACATTGTACACAATGCCTTGCAATCAGAATGAAAAAATAATAAAAATTGTATGAAAAATGAGCAGGTTTACTAAATAATGATTCACTGCGCATGCTCGAACGCAATCAAAATATAATTTGCATAACGTGTTAGCTAAATGTATAGAGCAACTTTTGTAAAAGTCTCAAAAACATAGTTTGAAAAGTCTGATAATAATCATTTATAGAATAAGCTCAAAATCCGTTATTCCTAAAAGGAAGCAAAAACATGAGGGGCTATATCCAAATACAGTAGTACGTGCAATATTGTGTATGCTATATTGGCACTAATCAATGGATATATGGATACAACCCCTCATCTTTTTGCTTCATTTTGGGAACAACGGATTTTGAGCTTATTCTATAAACGATTATTATCAGACTTTTCAAACTATGTTTTTGAGACTTTTACAAAAGTTGCTCTATACATTTAGCTAACACATTTATATTTTGATTGCATTCACGCATGCTCAGTGAAACATTTTTTAGTAAACCTGCTCATTTTTGATCCAATTTTTATTATTTTTTTAATTCTGATTGCAGGGTATTGTGTACAATGTTGTTCGTCATATTTTCTGAAAAGAACTTTTTTTTATATTAAGAACTCTGCAAATTATAAGCAAAAAACTTGGTGAAATTTGGGATTGTTTTTATAAAAACCTTAATTTCTTTACGAGTATACGTGCTATCCTCATAAAAATGAACGCAGCCGCAGTATATTACAATAAGTCACTTAATAGTCTCGAATTTGAACGCTTTTGCTACATTAGTTTTTACAGGGTTATCCAATAGGCATTCCTTCTTTTTCAATATGTTGACGGTCCCCTATGGGGTTTCGGGAAAAAAATCTTCGCGGAAATATATGACCTATACTATACTGTTTACACACCTCAGTTTCAGGTTAATTGCTCATGTATTTTTCTAGATATTTAACAAAACGTCTAAAATCGCAAGTGACCGATCACCTTTGGCTATATAGTGTATATGGGACATTCTCACAATGACTTTCATGTCCCTGAATAATAATTTTTTATTTAATACACTTTGTTGTGTTTTTTTTTTTATTTCATATACTGGGGAACATCCCATTGCATGATTGCATAACAATATTAACGAGATAAATAAGTTTTGGACGATGTTGGGGGTCCAAATACCAGGAAAACTACTCTACCGTCCCCTGTCCCTGATGCTGATTTTTAAGTTTGGAGCTGTCTGTATAAAATTGTTTCAATAAAAGTAATTGGATGTAGTTTTTACCCAAAACTGGGACAATTGTTTTATATAAATATGTTGCAAAAAATTAACCTGCACACATTTTTAAGGTTGATATTACTTTTTTAACTCTGTCCCTGGGTTTTAGATTCCATACCATCCCTCTTCTAAAATTATACAGAAAATCACTTCAGATGCAGCGACAGAATTTTTTTCAAGTTTTTTCTCATGCAAGAAGTATGCTAGAGAAAGAATGTCTAAAATTCTTTGACAGAAAATTTACTGCAGTATATAAATCAGCATTTAAATATCAATTTCAAGCATCGTGGCTTTATGAAATACCATTATTGAAATACCATAACAGTATCTCGAAATCACCAACTTTTTCAAAAACATTGTCATTACAAATGTTGTAGAGCTCAAATTTCTGAATAAAATGAGTACATACACTTAATACTTTTGTTGAATATTAAGGTCACAATTCTACTTTAAAGTTTTAGCCCCGTGGTCAGAGGTTTGAACTCGGAATTAATTAGGGGAAAACTGGAAATCATTTTAATCCCTTGAAATTAGGTCTAAAATGAATATTCTATGTTTTCCCCCTCGTACCAAGTGAGCGTTAGGAAATATGTACGTATTTACATTCGAAAAACATGTTTTTCCTTAATATTTTTAACAATATCTAAAAATAGTTAATTCTATGAAAAACACTGTCAATGCAAATGTTGGAGAGCTTAAAATTCTGAATAAAATGAGATTCACATTAGTATTTTTGTTCAAAATTAAGATCGCAATTCTAATTTCAAAATTTTACCTTAATCGCTAATCAAGAGCTTGAAGTCCGGAGAGAACAAGTTAACTAAGAATATCTCAAAACGGCTAAGTCTATCAAAAACATTGTCAGTACAAATGTTGTAGAGCACAAAATTCTGAATAAAATGAGCCCCCACATTAATATTTTTGTTCAAAATTAAGGTCGCAATTCCATTTCAAAATTTTGCCTTAATCACTAATCAAGAGCTTCAAGATAGGAGAGACCAGATTACCTTAACAATATCTCAAAACAGGTAACTATATCAAAAAATTGCCAATACAGATGTTGTAGAGCTTAAAATTCTGAATAAAATGAATACTCCCAATAATATTTTTGTTCAAAATTAAGGTCGCAATTTCAGATATTGTTAAAAATTTTAAAGAAAAGAGTGTTTTTCGAATGTAAATGTGTGTACATATTTCCTAACGCTCACTTAGTACGAAATGGAAAACATAGAATATTCATTTGAGACCTAATCTGAAGGGATTAAAACGATTTCCAGTTTTCCCATAATTAATTCTGAGTTCAACCCTCTGACCACGGTGCTAAAACTTTAAAGTAGAATTGTGACCTTAATATTCAACAAAAGTATTAAGTGTATGTACTCATTTTATTCAGAAATTTAAGCTCTACAACATTTGTAATGACAATGTTTTTGAAAAAGGTAGTAATTTCGAGATAGTGTTATGGTATTTAAAAAAAAAAACGTGTTTTTTACTATAAATCAATGTATAATTCCTAACGCTCACCTAGTACGGAGGAGGAAACGTAGCATATTCATTCTAGACATAAACTGAAGGGATTAAAACAATTTCCAGCTTTCCCCTAATTATTTCCGAATTGGGCCTTTTTTTGCTCCCCTACCACTGGTCTAAGAGACAGTACTCATTCCTGTAATGTCTTAGCCAAGCTGGAATGCAAACATTTAAAAGTAGTGTCATATTGCTGATTTTGACAGAAAGTAACTGAATTTGACAGAAAGTAAAAAAAAAAAAAAAAAAAAAAAAAAAAAAAAAAACTTTAATTATTATTAAATAAATTAACTTCTGAAGAAAAACATGATATCAAATTATTAAAAAAAATGGATTTTCTGAATGTTTACTTTAATTCATTTAAATGACATTACTAAAATTTTAATGAAATATTTAAAATTTACTTTCAGAATTTCATATCTACAAGTTTATTAGTCAGGTACTAATTCCAAGAACATATCTGTGTATAAATATGCTGTTTGTATAAAAAGTTTCTTAAACTTAAGTTTTAAATATCAAAATTTATAAAAATAAAAAGTAACAATAAAAAATGTTCAAACAGTTACAGTGTTTGAATAAATCTATTTGGAAATACTAATCTACTTTTAGGTAGCTTTCTTTACAAAAAGCTACCTATTGCAGTCGTTCGGAGGAAAGCGATTTCAAAAAATTTTGGTATATTTTCATCGATCATGACTCCCAGACCCCGAAACCACCCTCCGTTCAAAATTGATTATATATATATATATATATATATATATATATCTGACCTATGTCACACTGTAACTCTCGTATTTATGAACCGATTACGATGTAATTCGGTGTGTACATAGTACATACCAATGTCTCGACCGAGTTCGTTGGCCAGCTTCATCCACCATTTTGTTTCAAAATGGCGGCTATTTAAAATTTTTTAAAAATATTAAAATTTGAAATGTGGTACCAAAAAATTGAAAATGGAAAATATTTTTTTCTTATGCATTTGACCTTTATACAAAGACTCCGTAGCAGTTTTTGTTTCGTCTATATCTTAAAAAATGGCTGAGTTATAGCATTTTGAATTTCTAGCGAAGCTGACATTTTGAAACGTCCTGAATTTTGTCACGCGATAAAAGGCGTATTTATGAACCGATTTGGATGTAACTTCGTTTATACATAGTACACACCAATGTTTCGACCGAGTTCGTTGGCCAGCTTCATCCGCCGTCTTGTTTAAAAATGGCGGCCATTTAAAATTTTAAGAAAAATTTAAATTTGAAATGTGGTGCCAAAAAATTGAAAATTGAAAAAATATTTTTTTCTTATGTGTTTGACCTTGATAAAAAGATTCGGGAGCAGTTTTTGTTTCGTCTATATCTTAAAAAATGGCTGAGTTATAGCATTTTGAATTTCTAGCGTGGCTGACATTTTGAAACGTCCTGATTTTTGCCACGTGATAACAGACGTATTTATGAACCGATTTGGATGTACCTTGGTGTGTACATAGTACATACAAATAACTCAACCGAGTTCGTTGGCCAGCTTCATCCGCCATCTTGTTTCAAAATGGCGGCCATTTAAAAAAAAATAAAAATTTTAAATTTAAAATGAGATACCAAAAAATTGGAAAATGAAAAAGATTTTTTCGTATGTGTTTGACCTTAATACAAAAATTCCGGAACAGGTTTTGTTTCGTCTATATATAAAAAAATGGCTGAGTTATAACATTTTGAATTTCTATTGTGGCTGACATTTTAAAACGACCTGATTTTTGTCACGCGATAACAGGCGTATTTATGAACCGATTTGAATGTAACTTGGTCTGTACATAGTACATACCAATGTCTCGACCGAGTTCGTTGGCCAGTTTCATTCGCCATCGTGTTTCAAAAGGGTTGCCATTAAAAAAATGTAATTTAAAATTTAAAATGAGGTATTAAAAAATTGGAAAATGAAAAAGATTTTTTTTATGTGTTTGGCCTCTATACAAAGATTCTGGAGCAGTTTTTGTTTCTGAAAATTTGTTCTTTTGTTTATATCTTAAAATGTGGTTGAATTATAGCACTTTGAATTTCTATCATGGCTAACACTTTGAAACGATCTTGTATTTGCCATGCGATACCACACGTAATCGCCTATTTCGATGAAAGAAGACATGTGGATAGTATGCATCAATATCTCGACCAAGTTCGCTGTCCAGCTTCATCAGCCATCTTGTTTTAAAATGGCGGCCATTAAATTAAAAAAAAATATATATTTAAAGTGAGGTGCAAAAAAATTAGAAATTGAAAAAGGTTTCTTTCTTAAGTATTTGACCTTGATATAAGGATTCAGGAGCATTTTTTGTTTGTCTTTATCTTAAAAAATGGCTCAGATATAGCAGTTTCAATTTCTAACGTGGGTGACATTTTGAAAAATCTGATTTTTTGCCTGCGACAGCACTCGTATATATCAACAGATTCCGATGTGAGTGAGCATGTGCACAGCAATTACTAAGGTCTCGACCAAGTTCACTGGTTAGCCTCATCCACCATGTTGTCTTAAAATGGCAGGCACTTTAAGAAATCGCCGAATTTGGCAGCTAAATATAAGTTACTTTAAATAAAAGCAGCTTGGATAAAGCTGACTAATTTCGCGAAATTCTCATTCATAATGATTTAGTATTGATAAAAATTTGTATTGAATCTCCTACATTCGGTTTCCACTTAATTGAACTTCGTGTGTTTGAATAATATAAGTTGGCTTTTTTAAAATAAGGAATACGAAAGCTACCTCTTCCTCCCGGCACTGGCCGGAAGGACTTTTTAATATGGGAAAATTTATTTAGTTTAAGATTTTTTTTAAATGAAAGTTTACGCTATAAAAGTTTTGATAAATATAGACACATTCAAAAATATTTTCAAATTTGATGGCTTATTTTGTCATAACATTAATATTTGTGTTTTAGTACCCCTTATCCAATAGAGATGCAAAGTAGTTTTCTCAGAGCTCTCTGAGCCTCTATGCATTATTATCTTACAACTTTATTTCTGAAATAAAAGTTAATAAAAAAAAAAAAAAAAAAAAAAAAAAGCAACAAGCATATTGTAAAACATAGAAGCATATTGTTAAAAAAAGTCATGATCATGTTGTAATTTGTCCTATCAGTCGTATTCTTTAACCCGTTATGTCCCGATAGTACTTTAAAGTACCATTAAAATAACTTGTTATAAAATTCATTTAATACGTCGATTAGTAGTAATACAGTTTAGAATGAGTTATAGATACTTTACTTTAACTTGTTCCGAAAGCATTATTGGTTGCACAAAACAAAAATATTTATAAAAGGATGATTTCTTTTACCTTTGTATCTTTTCAGTTTTTTTGACGTTGAAAAATGGGGTGGGTGGGGGATGTTTCAGTTTGGAAATATTTCTACATTTCTATATGCATTTCCTAATTCTACAAAACACTAAAAAAATTTATAAATAAAAGATTTGAGTGGAGTTATAAATATTGTACAAAATTCCTATAAATTCAAATAAAATTAATTAATTTTGATTGACAAAATCCTTCTAAAATTTATTAAATGATTGTATAAATATTCTAATGTAGTTTAAAAAATTCACGGGAAATGCTTTTGAAGAGGAAATTTTCATTAATTCATAATTTTGGATATAAAGGATTAAAGCAGCCTCTTCATATTCTCAAGAATTTCTTGAAATAAAAGTAGAAGACATTTATTGAAAATAACTGATTGAACAAATTTCCTAAATCAAAAACTTAAAAAATTGCAAGGACAGTAAATGTGAATTTATTGTTTGAACTGTATTTATATATATACCATATTTGTGCCCTTGTAAAATACGCACCCCATACTTATTGAAAAAATTTGGGTAATAAACAAAGATTCACATAATTTTTGCATCAAGATTATGTGATAATTTGTGATATTAAAATCGCATGTATCATGGTTTTCTTTTTTTAATATTTCAATTTGGTTATTTCGAATAAAATTATATTTTCATGAGTCGATATATGTTTTTTTTCTTTGGGGCCCATTTTGGGAAAAATAAGTTATTTTTGTGAAATTTATTATTTTTTTGTGAAAAATGACATTTTGTCACGAAAGATGAAATTACAGTTTCTCAAATTCGAACCAAACGTTTATTAATAATAACTTCTTTAAATCCTCCAGCCACAATTTTCCTTTCTGGTGAGCTGATTTTGTTTAATTATTAAACATTTTAATAAAAATTATCAATGAAAAGTATATTTTTATCGAATGGAATTTTCTGAAGGGGCCTGTTTTATTGAAAGGAATTTTCTGAAGGGGCCTATTTTATTAAATGGATTTTTGTGAAGAGCCCCTAAACAGGCCCCAAATTTTGCCTGGATCGACCCCTGATTTTTTAGCCCAAATCTTTTCTTCAGCTGTAGCACAACTATGTGTAGATGGCATTATATCGCTCACGCGTAAGAAAAGTGACGCATCTCTACAAAAGTAAATTTCACAGGAGAGGCAAAAGAAGATTCGCATGTTTTTACTGTAACATGAAATTATAGAACTGCATGCAGCTGTAAAAACATGCATTAGAGTGTAAAACGTGGTGAAGACGTGGATAAGGTTTGGAGGGTTGAGTAATTTTACCCCCTCCCCCCCACACAATTTGCCCTCCTTTTGTGGTCACGAATGGATGTATAGCGTAATAAAGCAATTATCCGGACAACTACACTTATGAAACTTTTCTTGTAGTAAGACGTACCGGCAGACGTAAATGACCGAAGACGTAATGACAGACCTATTACTGCGATAAAACGCAAAAGGAAATTTTGAAAGTTGTGTCACTTTTCTTGCGGGTGAGCGATATACCATCAATACAGTACTGATTTGTTTACACAGAAAAATTTGTATTCATTAATATAAAGTGTTGTATTGAAAAGAAAAAAAAAAAAAAAAAAAAAAAAAAAAGGCAGATGGACAGGAATTCGGAGTGAATAAAACATTTATTTGATGTTAGTGTAAATAGTAATATCCAGTTAAGTAAAGTAATTAAAATTGAACTTTGTGCCTGGGAATTAGGAAAATATATCTCGTAAGAAGATGCTAAGGAGTTTTCATGCTTCAAAAGCATAATACCCCTAAAAGGATATCCCCCTATATTATTGTAGAATGTTGTACAAAATGTAATAAAAAGATTGTGCCAGTTACACTGCAAATAGAGGCATCTTAAATTCGGACATATATGTGACTGAAAAAGTAGACACTTCCCAGATAGCATGAACATTAGCAGCCAGTTTGATTTTTTCTGATATTATTTTATATGACAAATTTGAATTGAGAAATTCGCAGCAAATCTTCCGCAAGGTATACCATCACCCACTTGCATGATAAGTTTGTTGTGAAACTGATGGCAAGATTGTCTTTAATTCACGAAAGTGACGAAAGCAAAAAATCCATCTGTTGAGACGATAGACATTCAGCACATACACAGAAATTGCAGAAATTTTATTTGGTAGGCAACGCTTTTTCTAAACGCCATACTTATGAAATACCAAAAAATGCTCGAATTGAAAAGTACAAATATTACCTTAACTTGTTTATGGTGATAAAAACGATGTATGCATCTTCTGACGGTGCATTCGCATCAATAGACCTGATCAGGTCTATGGAGCCCTTCGAAGGGGTTAGACTTATAGTGTAACAGTTGTAAACTGATAGTGTGGCATGGAAAGATTATTATTTTGCAGTATTTTTGATTACTTGTTTGCCGTTAATTTGCAATAAATTTGATGCAGCATGAAATTAACTTGCACGACAAGTTACCTGCAAGTTCAAAGTGTGGTGACTTCTGCGTTTGCGTTATCTTGCTGCAGTCTTGTTATGAACTTTCAGTCTTGTCATGCTGAGCTTACTGCAACTTTGCAGGTTTTCAAAGCAAGACTGTTGCAGATTTTCTGCAAACTAAAAATGCTATGTGGGTTAAGTGTCTGAATATGAAGTTTCAGACATAGATGTCTTAATTTAAGACACATAAGTGTCTTACTATGATCATAGTATAAATAAACTGAGAACTATGTGTGAATAATGACGATTCGTTTGATATTAAGACATTTAGAAATTCAGACACTCAAGTGTCTGAATGTAGTACAATTGTATCATACGCCTAATGACGGTATACACAATTGTATTGCAATACATATGCCAACATTATGATAAAAAGTTTTCAAATGGATGAAATATGTTTAAAATACTGTTTTATCCAATAAATTATTACTTTATAAAAACAAGCAACCTGATTAGACTATAGGACATCTGCCAAAATTGTAAAAATCAGTTTACTAAGTTTTTTAACTAAGTTATTTTTGATGCAAAAAGTAATTAACAAATGATTTTTCACAAAATATAAAGTTCTCCAAAAATTACTTGCACTCATGGGCATATGTAGGGGTGAGGGGTGTTTAAAAAAGAGCTCTTCTAAATATTAAGAAATACGAGTACTGGCAGAAAAAAAGTGTATAAAAATTTTGTACGAAGTTTTGAAATTGTTATACAAAAAATTCAAATTTGCACTTTGGTAAAAATTCTTGTTTTAAAGAAACGTGTATTTTTCCCAACGCCTACTTTTGGAACTGTAGAAATGGTGAAAAAAGTGCACAAAATGTACGTAAGTATGATATATAATATATATGTTTAACTTGAACTGATAATTTGGATAACCCCATTTTAAATTTAAATAGGAAAAATCCCAATTACTTAATCTTCTATGTTTTGATTTTATAAGTATAATAATTTTCTCTATACTTTTGAAACAAAGCTGAAATATGAAAAAAACCTTAAAATAATTAGATTAATAATTTCATATTTTCTTCTTCATAAAAAAAATCTCATTATAGGAAACATTTATCATTTATGTATTATACTTATTGGATACAAATTTTACTCAACACTAGTAAATTTTCAGTCATTTTTAGGGAAAAAATAAAACTAAACAGAAGACGGTTAATATTGTTGTGTGAATTTCTGCTTACATATTCATACAAAAAATTATACTTGCTCGCATATTTATTTTATTTCCAAATGCAGATGTTTCCAAATCTTAAAAACAGATGAAAAATAAATCAGACGCGAATGATTTAATTTTTAACGGACTTAAGAAAAATAAAAAATAAAAGCTGTTTATCCCTTTGTGGGGCAAGTAATTGTGTTTTTAAAATATCAAATTCACACCGGAATCTTCAAAAAATTTTATTGAAAAAACAAAAACAAAAAACAAAAACAAAAAAATAAAAAAACAATTTTATGATATTTATCCACCAAAGATAGAAAAGTAAAATTTATTTAATAACATTTTTCTGGTGCAAATCTTCATTAATCGTAGGTGGGATATAATATCCCACCGCCCCTCAAGGGATTTAAAATGCCTCTGATTAATTTTCTTTTTTAATGTTTTTTAAAATTCGATAGTAACATCCGGAATTTTATTGCATATTTAAATTAAGAATGAATAAAAAAAGAAGGGTGAAATACAAATTTATATCAATTTTAAAGAAGTGGTTAGATAAATATTAAGGGGGCTGGTCACTCAGCTTCGGAATTCTCCTTCGTAATGTTAAGTCTGTGGACTTTTGATGCATTCGTATATGTAAAACATCTCTGGAATTTCATATTTTTAAAATCTTTTTTCTGCGTACTATTCTTAAAGGATGTCTCTTTTTTTCTTAGTTTTCAAAATATTTCTAAAATCTATGCTGAATTTAATATTTCATGTGTAAAAGCAGGCGAACTGTGAGTAAGATTTTAACACTTCCTATAAAATTAAGTCTATACTTTAGTATTTTGAGAACTAAGAAAAAAAGTGGCATCTTTTAGGAAGTGAACACAAAAAGTAGAAGTTAAAAATATGAATTTCCCGAGGAGATATTTTAAATATACGAATGCATTAAGTGCCCATAGACTTTACATTAGTGAAGGGAAATCGAAAGCTGAGTGACCAGCCCCCTTAAGTTACTGGAACTTGAACTAATTAATGTTAAAGAGAAATTTCAATAATTTAGGCATAGTCACTAAAATAAGTATAGGAGTTTTATGACTTCTTTGTTTTGTATACTTTGATAAAACCCAGACGGACATGCATATTTTTTGTTATTTTTGAAATAGTAATCATTAGTTAATCTATTGATGATATCATAATGAAAATGAGTTGTCAATTTCACAATAAAAAATCTACAAAACTGATCTTAATTTAATGGGCATTACACCGACATCCCCGCTTAAATGTTGATTATGTGATTTGAAAATAGAGTTATTTAATATAAAAGAAAATAAGTTAAAACTGGTGTGAATGACTAAGAACAAACAATCTTCTTGAAACACCATCAAAAATTTGTAAATGCGCTAGGCCTTTCGAAAGATCTGAGCCTTTCTTCGTCAGGCGCAAAAAAGACGTCCTTCTACTATGACAGCAGAGGCAAGACATTACAAATTTTTGATGGTGTTTCAAGAAGATTGTTTGTTCTTCTTTATTTAATATGTCAAGATTTAATAATGTTTTCATAAAACTAAAATAACACATATATCCTTGTTTTATATTTATTCTTGAAATTGGGTAAAATACAAGAAATATTTTTTTTAAATTTTTTTTTTGGTATTATGATTATAGATACAGAAAATATACATATAGATATAGTTTTGCTTTTAAATGGCAGCATTACAATTTTTGATGTGTTCATAAACTTTCAGTTCATTGATCATACAATCAGAAAAAGTATTCATATCTATTGCAGCACACAGGAAACTTGGATTTTTTTAGTTTTCTTGTTTCGCATTTACACTACCCTTTGTAATTTTCGTTCTACAGGGTGATACATAAATAATGTGACATGATGAAAATGTCAATTTAGTTTAATGTTTTTCGCGTTTTTAAGCTATACTATTGTTTTATTCATGTTCCTCATGCTGTCTAATTGCTATTTCCACTGATATTAATTCACAGTTTTACAGGAAAACATGGTGTGCAAAAAGTTAATCCTGCATTACACCAACACCCCCCCCCCCCTCCAAACAAACTTCGCAGTTTTGGGCAGGGCCGAAAGTAGCCTTTTTTTCACCCGAGGCACCCCAGCCTTTTTGGCGGCCCCCTCCTCCTTCGCAAAGTATATTTACAAAGAGAATTTTACTAATTTTCTAATAGCCTACTTATTTTAAGATTTAAAATGTGTAATCATAAAATATGTTATACTGAACTACGTAATCTGCTTTGCCAAATATAGATTCATTAAAATCTTGAAAACGAATCGAAAAAAATTTCGCTTTATACAAGATCCTTATGTCATATCATCTTTAGATTCTTCTATACTTTGGCATGCCCCAGACAGGGTTATTTTAATAATACCGTGCATTCGTCACGCCATAGATGGGATTTTCGTCACACCATAGATGTGAGAAAAATCTGCAAACAAACTCTTCATTTGGCGCCCCTTCGTTCTGGCGCCCGGGGCACATGCCCCCCCCCCCTTAGTTTCGGCCCTGGTTTTGGGGATACTGGGGCAAAACGCCTTTGCAATCAAGCACAAGTCTCTGGATTCTCAGAAACGCGCTCTAGAAAAAGCCGGGGCCGAAATCACGCCGGAAATAGTCTGTCGCGGCCGGCGCCCATCTTGAAGAATTTCCAGAAGTGTCTAGACCCCGCATTGCAGCGGAAGGATGCCATCACGAATGATCTTGATTGTTTTTTGTACAAAATTTTCTTCTCTTTCGAATGGCAAATAAAACGAGTTGTTTTGTTCCTTCAGTTAAAAGTTATGGTCCTTTATTTGCATCACAGCATTTATGTGTCACCCTGTATTATTTTAATGATAAGTTCACAATGTTAGTTTTGAACATCCCACATCAGCAGCTATGCTAGTCTGGTGATCTTTGTTTGACTTGGAATCTTGCCTCTCTTTATGTTGTAAATTAGAGTCCGTATTTTTCAAAGATTTTCTCCAAACAAGAGAAGAAGAACGTAAACTTGCCGCCATTGTCATGGGATATTCCTATGAAAAAAAAATAAATATAAAATTAATAATCTAATTTTAACATATTCATTATGTTAATTGTGATTACAAACCCAAATTACTCTTTTTATTAGAAGTGTCTATCGACAATGGAATATTTTGTTTCGGTTGTAGGGCGTGGGCGTGAACAGAAATTGCAGCGTCCAGTACAGATTATGCTTCTGGGGGCTCCTCCTGCCCGATATATGCCTTTATTTTATACAAAATAGGGAGGACTATCGGGCCTACACCTGATCTTATGATTTTCGTGATCCGGTCCCTCTTCGGCAATCAAGCCCCTTTCAGTTAGGGTTCTTGGTCACTGAGATCTCAAATATCCCTCTTCACTGTTAAACCCATAAGCATTCATATTTTTTAAATTTATCATCAAAATATTAATATTTAATTTTTTTTCTGTATCCTCTATTCTCTTTCTATACTCATCTTAAAGGGTGTTTCTTACTGGTGTGTTTGACAAAATATTTCCAAAATGTATACTTAATTTTGTCTGAAGTGTAAAAATACTATTTATAGCTCGTCAGCTCCGCTAAGATTTGAACACATGAACATGGAATATAAAATGAAACATATTTTTGTAATATTTTGACAAACAAAAAAGTAAAAGCGATCCTTGCGTACAGAAAAAAAGAATTTAAAAATATAAATTTTCTGAAGAGAAATTTTAAATATGTAGAATAAAATCGTAGAACACCGTCACTTAATATATACAACTTTAGAATTTAAAATATTTAATTAGTAATAAATTAAATTATTGCATTTGTACGCAAATTTAAAATTTACTTGAAGAATGACAAATAAAAATCAGTTTTAATTCTAAAATTCACCATTTTCGTACTTAATTTAAATAGGTAAAGTCACTTTTAAAAAATGCTAATCCTGAATTTTTGCTGTTTACCTACAAGAACACCTCTTTCATGACAAAGTTTTTTTTCTGAATTTTAATCCGAGGGCTTGAGATGGTGCACTATTTATAATACCTCCCTTTCCAAATTTTAATCAGGGAGACCTAAAATTATTCTCATCTAAAGTACTGTGGTGCCGAATTTTTCTGCGCAACCGGCTTATAGTGTTATGCTGCCGCCGCCCATTTCAATTGCGATGATCATTGACGGAAAAGCGGCATCGCTCCCAGTATATCTACGTATGAGAAAAAATCAATTTAAAATCATAATGTGTTTTCTAATTAATATTTTTATGCCACGCTTCTTTTGAATTTTGACAAAATTCCTTAATTATATTTTGTAATTTTTTTTTTTTTTTTTTTTTTTGAAGACTGGGAAACAATATATTTATAAATATAATTTTACTTTGTAATTTTTTTTCTCATTTTATTTTCTTGAAATATAAATTTATCTGTATATATTACTTTTTAAATGTAAATTAAAAAAATATATATGTTTTAGATTTTAAATTTCGGAAATTCGGCTCAAAACTCTAAATTTGACATCATTTTCTGAAAAAACTTCTGTTTTTACCGAAAAACGAAAAAAACAGTTCGATTGTATAGTGTTATAATAAGAGCATCTGCCAATATGATACGTTTGTGTACAAAAATGAATTAAAACTGTGACAGAAAGCAGCTAGCTTGGATTGTAGAACAAACAGCCTTCACCAACATTATTCTACAATTAAAATTATTTTAAAAGAATATTGCATGTATATGTATGCTTTTCAGATCGCATGTCTGCAATCCTGTAAATGCATGGAATACAGAACAACATTAATGATGACATGGACAATTTCGTAGATGAATAATTATTAATATACTATACATATATATATATAATGCAGTTTAAAAATGAAAGAAAAAGTTATCTAAAGTTAGTCATAGTTTTGAAACTCTTAAAAAAAAAAAGGAAGGTATATAAAAAAATTATTTCTCGGTAATTAATTAAACCAAATTAAATTTGTGAAGTTTTGTTAAACAAATGTACCATATCATTATTAAACAAATCGGAAATTGTACGTCAAATGTATTTACTTCATTAAATTGATTTATTTTTTGTACCACGCTATCCAAAATTGTAAGTAAAATTTGTGTAAATGGTTTCTTTGCGTCATATTATCCATTTGCATACATTTCACTTAGTTTGGATACAATGACGCAGAGAAACCATTTGCATAAATTTTACTTACAATTTTAGATAGCGTGATGGCACAAAAGATAAATCAATTTATTGAAATGAATACATAATATAAGTTCAGTGAAAGTGATATATTTAACAGTGCATTGGAAAATTAAAAGTATTGTTTAGATGTTATTTTAACCAAACCAAATTTAAATTTAATTTAAAACAGACCCTTTAAAACCACATCAGGCGTCATTTAAATTTTATATCATATCTTTTAAACATCATATTTTGAATTTATGAGAGATGCGGATGAAAGAGCATTAGCGAATAAATTTTTATACATCTTTTCATGTTGAACATAATTTTTGCACATGCGAATATAAATAGAACAAAAATAAAATGATGAAATAAATAATCCAAATATATTGTAATTAATGACATAACTCAAAATTTTATACCATTATTTTTAAAATCCATATTTTAAATTCTTAGAGCCATAAGATGCTGCGTCACAAACTTTTAACCCATTAAAGGTTTTTGTATTGATCTGGCTTACAATAAATTTTGGATACAAGGGACAATGTGTTTGTCTCAGTTCTATTCCCGCGGTCCTCAGTTCTATAATCGCGAGCACTAATCAAAATAGACGGATAATCGAAAGACAGCACAAGACTGTTACTAAAATTACATTTCTATATCAATAAGAATGATTAAAATATTTTTTTATTTGTTGTGCACTTTCGTTTATAAAAAGTATAATTGATAATAAGAAATCTATTTATAAGACAAATTTAGAATTTTACTGAATAAATATGTAGTATCTGTTTTCATACAAAGTAATCCATTGTACTTTTATGTCTGTGTTTTGCTTGTGCTTTTACTACAGCAAGATTACGAATTCTTACGTAATAAAAGTTCTTGAATTGTATATGTGCTTCCTGTTGCATCTCAAACCAATTAATGCATTTAGAGAGTATGGATGGACATTTCCAGATTCATCATATTCATCCTCTTCAGGTTTCTCTGATTTCAAAACATTTTGAATAATTTTGTTATCCATTAATTCTTCAAAACTAATATCGTTCATGTCGCAATTAAGACAGACAGAGATTTCATTCGCAAAAATACTGTAGTTGCTGTTTTTCACGTCAGACAAGCCTTTTACTCAAAATAGCGCCGTCTTACTCGGGTTTATCTGCATTTGAATTTTTGTTGGTCGTTTCTGATTTTAAAAAAAATGCGCAAAGGGTGGTGGGGTGGCGGTTGATCGAGTGGCGGTTAATCGGAAGTTTACTGCATTAATAAAAGGATATATGGAGATAATCTATTAAGTATACAATATTTTGTATAAAGTTAATTTAAAAACTAAAAAGTTATTGATTTTAGTCATTTTGGGATGTAAATAAAATCTGCCAATAAGGCAGTTTTTATCCCTTTTCTTTAAAATCTCGAAGTATATAAGTGAGGACGTGAGTTTCAAAACTCGCCTTATCCAAAATTTAAAAAAAAAATGAATTTTTTCATCAATCTATTCTATTGGTAAACATGCATCGAAAAAATACTACAGTCTGCGAAAAAAGTCATTTTATCCTGTATTTATGGCTTTGTAAAATATTGGTTTACTTTCAAAACTCGCCTTATCTACTCAGGGAATTGGAAACAAAACTAGCTTTATCTCTGCGCATGCGTAGACCAGCGCACGGCAAGCTTATCAACTGCTATCACATTAATTTTCCTGTATTTCTCTGCGACTTATTGCTATTTTCGTTTAAAGTTTTTATCAGTTTTATTCATACAAACTTATTAAATAAGATTTACCGTGTGTCTTACGTATAATTAGTGCTGTAGTTGGAAGAAAATAATTGAAGGAACTCACCTTTGCATAGAGTAGACGTTCATGCTACCGGATTTTTGCTAAGCCAAAAGCCAATTTAAAACATTTTCCAAAAGCCGACTTTTTTTAATTAACAGTTATAATTATTATATTCTAGCTTTTATAGTATTGTATTTGTATCGCATTCATCTAAAAGCAATATTATAGCATACGGAATGTAAGCCAAAAAGATCCCATTTATGATTTCAAATCAGCGGTGACTTCTACCCTAAAACTTCCTGGCCAGCTACATTTCCAGTTTGCTCCTGCAAAACGTATCATCCTTTTGAAGGAGAGAACAATTGCCTTCATTAAAGGTGAGCCCCACTACAAAAAACAAGTAAACTTTTTCAAACCATTGACCAAGAGGGGGAAAAGTTTAAGATTCACGAATCTCGTCATGTTCTGTTCCAGTGAAACAAGAGAAACTTAAGGATGTCGACAAATTGTTAAAGAAACATTTTGGTGAAAACTGATCAAAATCGGAGGAACTTACTTTCTATAAAAAATATTGTGTCTAAAAAACCAGAACAGGAGGAAATATTTGAGAAGGACAATGACAATATTCCAGAAAAAAGAACTCGATGAGTTAATTTTATGTATTTTTTTACCTTTTTTAAGAAAATTATATTATATAGAGAGATATAAATAATATTGCATGTATATAGATTACATTATATTACATTCTTCTTCTTTTTTTTAAGATAACTAAGTTATCTTAATCATAAAATATTTATGATAAATTTTATTTTATTGTTCATAAGTTTGCTTTTTTATAATAAAACGTAATACTGAATTTTAATCATACTTATTTGCTATCATAAAGATTAGTTTAAATCCAAAATATTATCATCCGATGATCAAAAATAGAAACTATTGATTTCTTTCAGCGCTAACTTGTTAACGATGCATTTTTTAAAGAAATTGGCATCAAAACTCTTATTATCCATAGTTTGGCAACAAAACTGTTCTTATCCAAAACATTTTCCAATTAATTAACTTAATTAATCACAGTGGATTTTCCACTTTAACAGAGTAGTATCACAGAGCAACTACTTAGAGGTTTTTCGCAATTTCCCAAAATTTGATTTTATGGATAAGGCGACTTTTGAAACTCACGTCCTCAAGTATATTCACATTTCGAAAATTTATTAAGGAAGATAACAGCGAATAGTATATACATATAGACATATACTTACACACTCACGCACTGATACACTTGCCACCAAAAATAATGCGAAAATCTAACTGGCCAATTTGGTAAAACTCCCACAGTTTGATAAGAAAATCCTCTTCTTTTTTATTATAAAATTTATTTACTTTCGCTATAGAGATTCAACCACTTTTGCTATTAAATCAGAGTATCCCTTACATGCGTTCACATTTTAAGAAATCACAAAAAATTAACAAATTGTCATATCAAACTGCGGTTCACATTTCAAAAATTCATAAAAAATTAACATATTGTCATATGAGAGTGCGATTTACACTGCAAGACTTCCCAAAGTGTCGGCTATTTTGTGGCAAAATTAAAAACAACTGGTTAACACTTTCTTTCAACTTTTTTGTTGGAAAATTTTTGACCATTTGCTAAGTTTTATGGTGCAGACCTCACTCCGATACAACAATGTTAAATTTATATGAGTTTTTGAAATGTGAACGAGCTTATGGAACTATTTTATTCCTTTTTCATCTTAAAAAAGTGCACCTTTTCGCAAGTCTTATACTGTAAACAGCACTCCGATACGAAAATTTGTTAAATTTATATGATGTTTTGAAATCTAAACTTATACTCATGGGTGTCTTCGATTTTTTTTTCCGAAAAAATTCCAACTATTCTTATGCGGAAAATCGCATTCCTGTATGACAATTTGTTATTTTTTATGAGTTTTGAAATGTGAACGGACTTATGGAACAGTACATTAAAAAAGGGAAGGAAAAAAAAGTCCATTACATACTTGGTACTGGAAAGTTTCTCGCCTGTCCCATACAGTGTCACGTGTTTTTCTGCAGCTAAATGTTAAGCCGACACATTTTCGGAATCTCTTGTTTACCCAGCAGTATAGAAGTGGATTTATAGCACTATTGACGTGGCCTAGCAGTAGGCCGAAGGGTAAAAAACTGGATAAATGGACTTGTGACTCATCTCCTACCTGTATAAAAGTAGTAGTGAAAACATACATTAGTTTTACAATCATTTATTGTACAGGAATGTATGGGCGCAAGTGATGCGTCGAGGCGCAAACACAGGAAATAAGACATGAAAGAAAAGACAAAGTTTTTACTGACAGTTTCGTTGCCAAGTGCAATGTTTACAATAACTGTTCAAAATTGCGCCCACCAACAGGGAAGGGGGAGAAAGGGAAATCCGAACAGTAGCTCCAAGCTGTAAGTCTGAAGGGGTGTTTTCGTATGGACGGCCGAAACCCATTTGTTAGTCTATCATTTTGACAGCAGTTTTTAAAAAGATTGGCCAATGTTTATATTTATGCTATAGTAACTCAAGAAAATTGTAAGATTCTCAATATAGCTGCCTGGTTCAAAATATGACGATTTATAATAAATACAAAATATTAGTAACAAAAACACTAATGGTAATAACTATAATGCCAATAATAATAAAAATAATAATAATTAAAAGTGTAATTAATGAATATATATGAAAACTATTTACAATAGAAGCAGAGAAGATAACAACAACAAAAAAAAGTCATAAATCATCGTCTGATGCAGTGTCCGAGAGGTATAGATAATTATTTTTAAAAATGACTTCATTTTTCTCTATAAATATCATTAGTGATGATATTCTGTTCATGAGAACAGGAGTTTCACTAATATAATTAATCCAATCCGGAATCGTCGTACTTCTGTGTTTTTTAATGTGGTAATATGTTGTCAGAGGACAATCTTAGTACGTAGTCCAGTGAGGTGGAGGGGAGACCACATACACAAAGAGGGGAATCACGTTTACCTATGTCGTAAAGATATTTCTGGAAAGGAGCGTGATTTGGGAAGAAAAGAAAAAGGTAACAATTATTTACGGTAAATTGAATGGGAACACTTGGTAATAAGTTATGTGTGTAGCGGCCTGTGTTTTCATTGCCCCATCTTTGCTGCTATTTATTTTTTAATTTCTGTTTTAAATTAGAAGCCGAATGTGGCAGGAAGTATGATATGGCATTAGTGTCCTCTACTGCCTTTTTTTGCCATGGTATCAGCTAATTCATTCCCTATGAGCGTCTACCAACAGTCTTACATGCTTGACAGAATCGGTGGAGCGATTGAAGTACGCTTCCAAATATACCAGGTGCCAGGTATTTCACGCACAAGTGCAGCAGCTCCAGATATTCGAGCAACGAGATCATCTGAGTCAGCTGGTGACGCATAAACAAGACTCTTCAGATGTCCTTATAAAATCGAAACGCGATAAATCGGGAGATCGAGATGGTCAAGTGATTGGTCCAATACGCCAAAGCAGATATAGTTGTTATTTTTGTGGAAGAGGGTTTACCAGAACTACTTAAAGATGTTCCGATCGCCCTTCGATGGCGACTCTGGTTTCAGCACGATGGAGTGCCAGCCCGTTGCACCACTGCTGTGAGCAATTACCTGGATGCCCTTTTTGGGCGTGCTGGATTGGGAGTGCGCGTATATGCGACTCCAGGGGGATTTCGTTGCTCGAATATCCGTTGTTGCTGCACATGCGAGTGCAAATATCTCGCATCTTTGAATCTGTACACCAATCGACGTGAATTAGAATTTTTGAGTGCGGCTCGTGTTTACCCCAAACTGCGCAGGTCTCTAAGAGGTAGCCATTAAAAATTTTATTTTTAGAAGAGGTACAGGTACAGGAATATGTATTTCAATTGTGTTTAAAAGCTGAGGAAGGACATTTACAGCTCCTCGTGTGATTAGTTCATTTCTCTTTTGCTTGACGCAATTTTGAACACTTATTGTAAACATAACGCTTGCCAATGATGGTGTCAATAAACATTCCTTTCATGTCTCTTTCCTGCGTTTTTGCCTCAACCCATCACTTGCGCCCATACATTCCTATACAATAAATGATTGTTACAGTGTCCTATACCAACGTTTAAAGTTTTGTACCATGAATTCGGGATCATTATATATACGTGTAATACATCCAAAAATTTATGAAGCTGTACTTCAATGGTACCTACCTCGAAGTCAAGTAGGAGAGTAGCAACGTTGTAGGGCACCCAGCAGACTGCAAATACTGTTGTGAGGATGAGGAAGCGTTTAGCGACAAGTTTTCGCCGTTCCATGATGTTGCGGATTCTGAATGACATTGACTGTAAATAAATAAAGACTTCGTTTACTGAAAATCATATTTTACGTCACCCTAGAATTATAGAAAGCACAAATGAATATGTTACTGGAAGCAGGTGCCTTTGTAATGGTTTAAATAAATTGTGCGTGTTTTTCTTTCTTTCTCGTTTTAGTGTCACACAGTTATAAATAAGCAATTTCAACCACAAACTTGTAAAAATGAAATTTGTCTATAACGGAAACTTGCCTTAAACGGAAAATTTGACCCTTCCCGTGTAAAAAGGAGTTTTGGGGAGCCTGCAGATTCGTCTTCACAGAGTTTATTTTACAAATCTTCTTTTCCGTTTCTTCTCATTGTTTTTCATACTCACAATTTTGAAACTTTGCATTCATTTCAGGAATAAAGGATAAGAAAAGGAGGAATTATTCAGAGCTTCGATTCTGGCGTTTTTTCGATTTGTCTTTATATACAGCTAAATTGTAGCAATTTCTCATTACTTTACTTCCTAAAGAAAAGTTAGGTATGCTCTAATTTGGTCATATTCAAAGCTATACAAGTAATACCTCTGAAAACAGATATTTTATATAACAGAATCCCGCCGTAAACGGGAAAATGCCATAGTTCCGACGAAAATAACACAGTATCCAGCTATACCGAAAGGTGGCCTACTAAGACGAAAACCTGTCTAAAACACATTTTCCCATTCCTTTGGAATTCCGTGTTAGCGCAGGTTTTACTGTACTTCGATTTAGATTTGGTCTCACTTATTAATTCGCAGAGGCATTATAATTTACATAAAAGAGGCATTATAAACATAACAATTTTTTGGAAACTCATCACTCGTTATATAAATTTTTTTAGCTCTTAAAGAGGCAATTAGATTTCTATTAAAAGAGGTAAATTTTAGAGTCTTCGTATAAATTTGAGAACATATTTTTTTCAAAAATTTTCTAGCTATTTAAATTTAAACTGACTATTCTCTTATTTTGAACTGTGCTTACTTTGGAGAGAACCATAAAAAAGTTAATTTAATTAACACATCCTTATGCGTAACCCCGTTCATAAAAAAAGATACACCCGTCTACGTTCGCAGATCGCTTTTGGATTTATTGCGCATTAATGTTCTAGAAGTGTAATGCATCACCCGTAACTCCATTGTACCCCCCTCCCCCCTGGAGTTGCACAAATCCTTCTCGGATAAAAACGTCTGAATCTAACATTGTTTACAATAAAATCACAACTTCTATTTAGACCAGGCATAACGTCTTTTTTCGTCTTGTTTCTTCTTTTATATTCCGAAAAAAGACATTATAAATGCATTTTTCAACAGTCTTACAGGGAAAGTACCAGAATCATACAATTTCTAATCGGGAAAATTGTTTTAAAACAATCCAAATATAATTTAAAAAATAACTTCTTATAAAAAGAAATTTTATATAATTCTTGCACGATTTTCCCCCAACGCTTTCTTTTCAATGTGTTCAAGAGGTAACAGGAGAGGTCTCCTTAGACTATCGAACAGTAAAATTGCTCTATAGCTTTCAAAACTATAATGATAGGAAGCAGTTTTTTATTTACACAGACATGCCTCTAAAATGCCGATTCTTTTTTAAATTAATGTATGCCAAAATTCATGTTTTTTAAAATATGAGTTTATTAATAATTTCCGCAATTAAAAATATATTTTTGAAAAAAATAATTAGATTATGTTTGGTTCCATTCATTGTATCTTATAATAACACACAAAACTCGCAAGTTATAATTTATTTCATATTGCGAGTATACATAAGAATTAGACACGTTTAAGTTACAATGCTTAAATGTTATAGCATACAACAACAACGAATAGTATATAAAATATAAAATAATGGACTACTACATCGTTAATTTATTGCGAATTACTAACAAAAATCTTAATATCCTCCCCCCCCCCCCCCCAAGGGGAATGTGAGCATTATATTTGTAAACTTTAACAAAAGATTGATTCAGAATACATGGTCAAAACTTTGAGAGGTGACAGAGCCAAATTACACAACACAAACAATTCATATCGGAAATCAGGGCCCATTCGCAATCCATTTTTCATTCAAAAATACAGGGTGTTTCTTATTTCCAGTAGAACTCCGCTTTTCATTCAATATTTTAACAATAATCAATATATTATAAGAATATTTAATACAAATCCTACTTTGTGTAAAATATCATCACGATGATCTCATAATGACATCACGAAAAATGCTGGAAGTGTGTAGTAATTTGGTAAGTGATACTGCATGTAATGTAAAATTTATTCTAGAAAAAGTGCAGCACGGTGGGGGAAAAATGGCACGGGGAAAAAGAAAAAAGAGCTCGAAGGAGAAGAAAAAAAGCATAATGAGACACAATTAAAGGCATTGAAGAAGAAACAGCACAAATAATGCTAAAAAATAAATTTGGTAAACAATATTGTAAAGGCTCATACAATATTGCAAAAACGTACTTAACTCCATCCACCTCAAAGAAAGGCCCTCGGTAAAATCTAGTAACTCGACCCGTTGCAGGACTCTACTTTTAACTATTTTTATCCAATTCAAGGATAATCATAAATTAAAACTAAGATGATCACAAATGTACTTATGGAAAAAAGAGACAAAAAAAACAGATATTTTTATGTTCGAAATTTTTCGAAATGATCGATATTTTTCAATTTTTAGAATTTAATGCCTTAAATTTGCGAAAAGTTCGGAAGAGAATCATTCCTCGTCCTTAAAATCAGAGCTGGGCTCTCATAAAATCGTCAACGAATTTAAAAAATAGCACTGCGCACCTAAAAAAATAAAACGGCGCACCTAAAAAATAACCCGGCGCACCTAAAAAATCGCGCGGCGCCGCGCTGTGTTAAATATGCCTAGTTTAATCTCTAAGTAATGTTAAAACAACATCCCGAATTATGTAGAGCCTATTTTAGCACTGTTTGAAAGAATACGGTCACTTCTTCCAATATAGACTGGAAGGCGCCCGCACAGACCATCACCTCATCGAGTTGACTGCTGAAATTCCATGATTAGACAGAAATCCATTACCATATTAAAATGCAATTGGCCTCCCCGAGTTTAGTGGTTGATCGATAGATCTATTATTGTGTTTTCCTGCACCCAAAGGTATGAAAACATGGAGGACTGGGAGCAGGAAAACACAATGGTAAACATACCAGCTAAAAACTAAAATCGGATTTGCAGGTATTTTCCACCAAGATATGACTTGGTAGACCAGCTGCATTTTAATATGCGAATCGAGTTTTAGTTATTCCCGGAATTTCAACCGTCAACTCGATGAGGTGATGGTTTGTGCAGACACCTCCCGGTCTAATACGTTTCATAATATCGTTACATTTTACTCAAAATAAAACAAATCTCTTAAAAATTTCATTAAAATATGTTTATTACTGTATGAGCAAGAAACCCTGCTCGGCTTGGAGTTGAATTTCTTCTATTTTAGATCCCTTTAATCCCTTAGATCTCTAGAATTCCCTTCTATCTTAGAATAAACAAATGGAACAAAGTAGAGCCATGCCGAAAATTCTATTTTAAGTAAACACGAACTAAACCAAAAAAAAAAAAAAAAAAAAAAAAAAAAAAACATCAATCCGAAATCCAACACACTTTTTTCCCCGAACTCGAAATGAAAGAAAATTAATCCATATTTTAGTACAATAAAATAGTTTACAATTATATCTCTAATATAATTTTTTTCTTTTATATCGATGAACATGGCGAGTGTCCCAAAAATTTAACATTTCAAAAATATATAAAAATGAAGGAATTGGTTTATTTGAATGTTGTTTTTGACAAAATTGTTCTCTTTTAGAGGAAAATTTTGTCAATAGATTCATTCATTCCAGCTACAGGTAATATATCGGATTCCTATAAAATGCTGAGTGACGCGTTTAACAGCTCATTTCGAATTTTCCTGTTATTGATGCAGACGTACATCTTTCAGTGTGATGTTGACGTTGGTGGATAATAGTATTATTACACGTAAAAATTCCAAGCGACAAAAATCGCCTGGCACTCATCCTATTTCCCGCTTTCGAAAGCCACTTTTTTGGTTTTCCAAACATTTCATTGGCTGTTCGAGAAAAGGCTTTTCCATCGTCAGATTTCCAAGTATTTGATTGGCTGTTACTGGCGACTCGCTTCGTTTCAGGCATCAAAGACGGGGCCAACAAAAGAAAGTTGCTTGCTTTCGAAGCGACTTCCCTGGAGCCATTGGATAACATGGAGACGCTTGGAATTTGAAGCGACTTTGACCTCTCGTGTAATAGCACTTTAAGGCACGACTGCCGAAGCGTTTTACCTTATCAAGAAATCGCCGAACGAAGATTTATATAATCCCTTACGTACAGTAGCTTTCAATCAACTCTTATTAAATCTCCAGTTAAGCAGTCTTTGGCAAACACATTTGTAGAAGACACCTGATTAGTCGTTACAGTAAAAATGCTTGGCCAACTCGCTTGCCGGATTTTAAACCTATTGATTTTTGTCTATGGGGTTGCGTAAAGTCTCGAGTGAACCACAATAGTCTTTCTTAATGGAGTTAACCTTTAACCGGAAACGAGAAAATCCCATGCACAAACAGAACACTTAATAATTTACCAAATAGTGAACTTAAACATTTAATCTTTAATAGTAATGCATTAACAGGACCATTTTTTAATATAACTGCATAAAAATAAGTTTTGAATGTCGGAGAAAGAAAACATTAAGGGCAGATATGTAGACGCAACCATCTCACAGACGTACGTTTTCGGTTAAGGGTTATAGGACGCCATACGCCTTTGAATACTAAAATGCCCTCTGTTGACACAAAAAGTCATTAATTTTTTTTTCTTTCCCGAAAAAAATCCTTTGCACATGTGAATAACTTTGTCTCAATTCGGATTCGAATAAACCAATTGTTACACTTTTTGTCAATTTTCGAAATGTTAACAAATTTATGGGACACTCGGTACATATGCTCATCAGTATTCACATATGAAACACACTTCTCTCTGAAAAGATATTCGACTTTTCTTGAAAAATCGGATCGACTCAAACCGGATCAAATCCGAAACTATTAAAGTTAACTCGACCCACAATAATAAAAAAAAGTAGTGTCACTCGGTATATATGCTCATCAATATTTACATATGAAACACACATCTCTCTGAAAAGCTATTCGGGACCGACCCAAATCCGAAACTATTAAAGTTAACTCGACCCACAATAATAAAAAAAAAAAAAGTAGTGTCACTCGGTATATATGCTCATCAATATTTACATATGAAACACGCATCTCTCTGAAAAGCTATTCGGGACCGACCCAAACCCGATCAAATCCGAAACTATTAAAGTTAACCCGACCCACAATAATAAAAAAAGTAGTGTCAACCCAGCGGATTCTAATTGCGACCCTGATTTTCTTTATAAAATTTTTTTGTTGCACTCATGTGTTCTACTACCTCTCAAAATCAATAAATTGAAAATGGGTAGTGTTAATCACCTTGTATAACAACATTAATTAAAATACTGCTGTTAATCCCTTTAAGTCAATAGCTTTCAAGTTAAATAATTTCCCTGACAGCTATTGATCCTATTATGCTAATACCCAGATAGCATGAACATTAACAGCAAGCTTGATTTTGTCTGACATTATCTTGACGTGACAAATTTGAATTGAGAAATTTGCAGCAAATTTCCCGCAAGGTATACCATCCCCCCCTTGCATGAGTAGTTTGTTGTGAATCTGATGGCAAAACTGCCTTTGTTTCACGAAAGTGACGAAAGCAAAAGTCCCTCTGTTGAGAGAATAGACAATCAGCACATTCGCAGAAATTGCAGAAATTTTATTCGAACGGCACCGTTTTTTGTGAACACTATACTTGTCAAATACCAAAAAAGGGTCGTATTGAAAGGTACAAATATTACCTTAACTTGTTTATGGTAATAAAAACGATGCATGCACCTTCTGACGGTGTGTTCGCATCAATAGACCTGACTAGGTCTATGGACCCCTGCCAAGGGCTTAAATTATAGGGTGACAGTTGTAAACAGATAGTGGGTTGTGGAGAGATTACTACTTTACAGTATATATGATTACTTGTTTGCCGTTAATTTGCAATAAATTTGATACAGCATGAATTTAACTTGCACGACAAGTTAGCTGCAAGTTCAAAGTGTGGTGACTTTGGCGTTTGCATTATCTTGCTGCAGTCTTGTTATGAACTTTCAGTCTTGTCTGAGCTTGCTGCAACTTTGCAAGTCTTCAAAGCAAGATTGCTGCAAATTATCTGCAAATTAAAAATGCTATCTGGGTAGTCTTTTTCTACACAACAAGTAAGCCCTATTTCTGTATTTTTTTTTAGACGAAAAGGAAAAAAAATAATAATCGAAAACTGTCTTTTTTATGCAAGTTGTGTTGTTAAATGAAATCCAATTAGAACTTTTCAGAAAATAATGAAAATCCTTCTTCCAGGTTAGAATTAGATTTTAATAAATGTGACACTGTGTTTGTTCACTCATTCATAAAAGTTAATATTTATCTGTTGTTTCAAGTACTTCTATTTTCATATATAAGTATAATGTAGAGCTTCCCCTCCCCTGAATAGGGTCAGGTGGGGGTAAAATAAGTAATGGAGTAAAATGGGTAAATTTCAAAAATAAATTTATAAAAAACATAAATAGTAATTTTTTGAAAATGTGCCAGTTATCATTTTTCAGTGATTTATAAAACATTTGTTGCTATACTTGGTAGTCATTTAAAATTTATGGATGACATAACTTGATTGTAATGATGAGAAAAACTTTGGATTTTAATAAAACAATAACTTATTTTCTGCTTATTTATCTTTTGTATAGCATAAAAACACTTATTTAGGAATAACTTTCTGCATTTTTTATTACAAATAATGCAAAATTAATATTTTAGAGTAAAAAAAAACCTATGTGGTGCGAAATAGTTATACTGTTAGGCTTAACAAATAAAATAGCAGATTTTTTACTTTCTTTCATAATTTTATATATTTTTTATGTAACATTTGATATTAAAGAAATATAGTTCCCTAAAACTATCTACTTTATTTAAGATGGTTAAAAATAAATTTAATTTGATAAATTAATATATAAACGCAAGCTACTCTTAAAATCTCTACAAGGAGACGACAGGAAATAGCAATAAATATTCGAGACACAGGTCACAGCTCACGGGGGAGGAGCTGGCATGCAAATCATGAGGAAATTATCCCTGCATTATAATCATGTGGGTAGTGATAAACACTCACATGATAATCACACACCCGATAGAGAAAATAAGGGTATCTTTCCATTGGTTGAAAGATACAGAGCACAAGTAACTTCTTTAGATTTTTTTTACTCTCTCTACTCTGACTCTGACTCTCTCTAGTGAATGAAGATGTTTTCTCTAGAATATATAGCATCTTATGATGACGCACATTTTTTTAGCGATGCTATATTTATACTTTGAAGGAAGATTACTTCCAAAACAAAAGGTTTAACCTTTCGAGTTTTTGAGCCATAACAATTGGCCCATCACATTAAACTAACTGAAAAATCATGGGCTAAACATATTAAAAAACACTCCTTTTGATGGATGCGTATGTAGTTCAACAAACCGGAAGATGTCGGTGCAGGATCCAAATTCTGATGTTCACCAGGTGTAGACAAAACATTATTTTTAACAATTCCATCAAATCCAAATAGGATTGCAATTTTAAGCAACTAAGAAAATTAGTGAAAATAGCATCACTTATGATTTTCTCAAGAGTCATGTGTCCAAATATAATTCTTAATTTTAATTGTAAATCTTTTTAGAGATTCACTTAACCTGATGTATTCAGGATCTTTTTCAATTTTCAATTTTTTTTAATAACATGTAAATATATGTAAATAAACTTTTATTTTATATTAAATTTTGATTTCCTCACTTTATGCTTTGCATCTAATTAATTATTTTTATTTTAGAAATTGGTGATTTTTTTTTCACAGGGTAGGTTATAAATTATGGCCGAATTATAAATTAAACCGTAACTCTTCTAGGTCACCTATGATCCCTGTGTGATTTATAAGATTCTTGTACTTCGAAATCACACAGCGCAGTATAATTTAACTTATGCAATTTTAATTAATACAATAATAATTTAATTTTAAATTGCACTACAAGAATCCAGAATCATGGTGCTTTTTACTATACGAACACACATCACGGCATATATGCCTAATAATTTCCCAATTTCTTAATTTTCTCTGTATGCTAGAAGTAAAATTTCTCTCTATTAATAACTGTTAGCATTATTTAATCAGTGTGCACAAATCGTTCCAGCAATAGTGAAAGCAAAACATGCAACTTTCAGCTATATGCTTACTTTGTGCGAATTATTTAACAAGAAATTTTGAAAAGTAACAAAAAAACAACAACAACAACAAAAAAAACCCCCAGATAAATGGAAGCTTAAAATATTAACCAAATCATAGCTAAAGCTAAAAATCTTACCAACAAAGTTATTGATGATTTAGAAGAGGTTTTGTTTCTTTAGAAGAGGAAAACTTTTATTTAATTTAAATAGTAATCGTGACGGACGAACGATCATAATTGGACAGAGATTTAAAGAAGACAGCAGATTAGATATTTCTTGGTATCATATTTATGAGGAATATATAGTTAAGTTTGTAAACGAGAGTGGATGATCCTATTTTATGTTTCTTGAGAAAGATTATATGTTTCACGTATCACGAATTGCAGCTGTCCTTTCTGATCAATCAATGAACTATATAATCCAGACTATTTCTTCTCTTAAATCTAATGTTTAATATTTTCAACATTCTGAAAAATACTTTTAATCAGATTCATGTGCAATTATTTACTTTTTATACTTTTTATTTACTTTTTTATAACCATTTTACCCCAACTGACTCTGAAGCTACTCTATAAATAATTTTTAAAGTTTTCATAATAATTATCTCTTTTTTTATGATCTCAAATAGAACTTCCAAGACTCACCTACTTTAATAATTATTTCTTTAATAATTTATTTCTTTAAAATAGAAACTGCTTTACATCACTGTGATGTAGTAATCACATTTATTATTTATTTTTTAAATTGCAATGCAGCATTATTATCTCATGTTTTAAACTATTCATTTTCAACTCAAACATCATTCAAATCGCTTTTTTTCTTTCCTTTTTACCGCAAGTAACAGAACATTTTATTTCAGATTTTTCCCTTCCTCTGTTCTACTTTTAGAATCAGCGTGACGTCGACCGCGTAATATTGGAGGTGTGTCTCCTCTTGCCTTTTGACCGTAGTTTCGTTTTTTCCGTGCTGTCATTCGTTCTACAGTTCATAATACGTAAATTTAATTTAACGAATAGATTTAAATCATTTCTGGAGGTAGTTTTGTAAACCCCTTTTATGTAGTATATATATTAATGCAGCCAGTTTTTTAACAAGTTTTAATATTTTAAGATTTACGAAAGTTTTAATATGTATTATTTTTGACAATGTGATTTGTCGTATGAATTTCGGGCCTTTGCGCCTAAATTCAAAGAGCGATGTTCTTCAATAGCTATATCTCGATATCTAAAAGTTTATCTTCGGTCTCTGTTTTTTTAATTTAGCGCATGTTTGATTTCGGGCTTTTTATTATCAAGACCTTCTTTAAAAAGGTGATTTTAACCAACTTTAGCCAGTATTCTTTATAGCCATGGAATTACTTCAAGTTTTTAATAATACTACGTGGAACGTTTTTTTAAAATGTGTACAGTGACCTACTTCTCCTAATTGCCTCCCACCTCTCAAGTGAAACAACGAATAAAGAAGATTTTTTATAACTGCTGTCTCTTCAATGTGTCTACTGTTGTCATTTAAGTAAGACTATTCCTTTTATTTTTACTGCAAGTCAACCTTATCATCTTTGCTATACGATCACTCTTATTTACGGCACTCCAGATTGTTTATTTTATCCAACAGCAAATTAAACTCTTTTTATTTACTTAATTCTCTTCAACGTATTAACATCGTCACATTAGGTTTCCGTGACAAAAAAGAACAGTTGGCGTTTTTGTTTTATTTATACAATGCAATGACTTAAATAATAACTTAATGACTGTACTTTTTCGCCGTATTTTTGACGATAGATGCATATTTTAAAAATAAAATTTTTGTTCTCAAATAGAAGAACTGCTCTTTTTAATGAAATTTTGAAAATGTTTTAGCATTACATTTGCCGTTATTCGTTTTTGCAGTAGTTCTGTTCTTACAAAAAGAAAACGTAATCTTTTTTAATCTTAGAAGAAATTTTGTTCCTGAAAATTATTCCTAACTGAATTTTCTTTTGCATAAAATTTTGCAGATTTGTTACTTTTATAGAAAAGTACTGACGTAAATTCAAATAAATTGTTTTAAAATTATTATTTTTTAATATGGAATTTTAAGAAAATTATAATATTCTGCTATTCTCAGATGGAACATTTTGCAGTTTTAACGGCTGAAGATCGATCAAACATCGTAATGAAAATTTTGTTCTCAAGTTCTATTTGCAATACTTATTCCATGATTTAAAATTTTTGAGCATAGTATAATTAAAAAAAAAAAAATCCGTTACTGGTTTTCATTTTGAGATATGTCTTGACAAAGTTATTGCTGTTTTTAAATTTTTGAAGAATAAAATATTATTTTAAAAATCAAGAAATTTATTTATTTATTCTCTAATTTATTTATTCTTATGGTGTACAAGATATTTATCATAGAAAATCTTTAATGAATTTTGAAATTCTGAAATGTATTCTAAAAATTGTTCTCTGATTTTAAGAACAAATTTATTTAACAAGAGGCTATGGTTTTTATACTTATTCTCATATTGGGTTTTTAAATTTTATTTTATGGCACTTATACAATGAAATATTTAATGAATTTGAAGATATATTATGAAAATTAAGATATTTATTGAAGCAAATTATTTTTTTCCCTTTGAATCTGTGATAATTATTGAAGTTTAAATTATTTTACTGAAGTTGTTCTTATCTATTACTTGCAAAGGAGCTGAAGTTCTTCGTGAAATTCGTAGCTGTAATATATCCTGCATGATTTTTTGAAGTCTTCTCTGCTTTTAAATATATCAATTTATAATTTTTATTCCAAAATACCTTCAATAACTTTTTATAAAAAATATATATATAACGTGTTCTTGTACCACCTTCCACTTTTATTCTCAAGATATTTTTGTCATCTAGTGCACGATTTGACTACTAATATCGATTTTGGTGTTTGGTGAGTGCAGTGATCTTTTACTAAGTTAAATTTCAAGAACTCTGTTTGCTTTCTACAAACTGTTATGATAGTTCTCAGTGCTTCAATTTTCCAGAATTATGTGGTTTCATCAAAATTTAATGACATATTTTTTTTGCTTAAAGAAGAAATAAAAAAATCCTGTATCATCCTCATAACTGAAATAGTTTGATAAAATTTATTCTACATGTTCAAATATAACAATAGATTTACTCCTCTTTCATATTCGCATTTACTTACCTGCTGAAGTTGCCTTCAAGAGTGTTGTTATTAATCCATTCTTTGAAACGCTTCTCTGGTGTATGGAAATGTTGTTCTGAAAGTACTGAAAATATTATAATACATACCTGCAGAAAAAAAAATCTGTTCCTCATTTACAGCAAACAATAAAGATTTGTGCTCCATTTTTGGCTTTGATGTTCCTGGTGAATTATCAGTAATTTATGTAGTAAAAAATCCATTCATCTCTGATCTTCTCCAGTGTGTTTTTGAAGTTATTTGTGAAGCTAAATCAATACATATTATTTTTCCATAAACAATAGAATTTCCCAGTCAACGTTTACTTATGAGCGGAAAATTTTCATCCTTACGTAGGGGTAAGCGGCAAAGTTTCATCCTCGCATTGGAAAAATTTGACTTCTACATCATACCATATTCCACAACTATTTATAAAATTTACTGTTATTTGAATTACAGAAAATGTTTCAGCTCAAGAATGTTTGTTTATTTACTTATTTCTGAAGATTTTTATATGTTAATTATTATTATAGTGCCTTTTCCTTATTTCATAACCCAATTGCTTCAAAATTTTTAATCTGCCATATGCCTCGCTTTTTCAATTTATGTAAGAAAATTATTTTAAATTGATCATGAAGATATATTTTTTTAATGAAGAAAATTTTTATTTGATCCTTTTATACGAAGAAAAGCACAAAGTTCTTAGTGAACATATTTACCAGCGCATCTTTTTTTGAAGTGTTCGTCAGAGAATCTTCAACAATTCTCTAAGAATCATAATTAAAAAGTGCTTCTTGACTACCGATTTTGTCTACCTGATCTTGTCCTCTACTCATCATGGTGTATGTGTTTATATCATCCTTAAGTGAAGCGTTACTCCTAAATGTACCCATGGTTTGTCTTTTTTGCCAACAGTGTCTACCGATTTTTCCTTCAAAGTATATCACCATATTCTGTTAAATGTTCATAATTGGTGATAATGTTGTTGCTAACTGTGCCTTTTTTTCAACAAAATAGAAGTGTTTGAATAGTTCACAGTACTATTCATATCCAAACATTTGTGGTTTATACCAAGAGCTTCTTTACATCTGTAAAATACACTTTTTTTTTAATTTCTTTTTCTATGCTGAATTATTTAATTAATTATTTTGCACAAGATCTCAGAAGTCTCTTATGGAGATCGGATCTAGCTGTAGTTTTGTGTTTTGATATAGATATCCTTACAGGGTTCCTGAATGTGTCCAATGGCCATGGTATCATGAAGGATTGTCTGTTTACTCTACAATATTTTAAAAATTTTTGCTGCTCTGTTTAATTTCAACTGTTGTTTAAAGTTAATTTAAAATAATTTACTTTTTCTTTACAAGCATAGAAATTTAAATTTTACTATTAAATTATTGAAGGAATTAAACAACATATTTTTATGGTACACTTGTTTGGTAATTTAAATTTTTTTTTCCTGATTATGACAATTTTTTTTAACTATTATGATCAATGAAATTCAAGTCCTAGGTTGTCGGAATATACAAGTAAAATATTCTCGACTTTCTCATTGCAATTTATTTTTATAAATATGCGGAAATTGATTAGTAGAAATGATTTATTAATCATTTTGAAGGTTTCAATATTTATGAGAAAATTGATTAGTAGAAATGACTTGTTCATTTTGAATGTTTCAATATTTATGAGAAAATTGATTAGTAGAAATGACTTGTTCATTTTGAATGTTTCAATATATGACGAAATTGATTAGTAGAAATGACTTGTTCATTTTGAATGTTTCAATATTATGAGGAAATTGATTAGTAGAAATGATTTTTCATTTCGAATGTTTCAATTTTATGATTTATTTTTTCTAGGCAGTCAGAATATTTAGAGAGGGTACTTCTGACTTTTTGTTGCTTTACTTTTGCAACTTTATAAATTTTGATTCATAAGTGTACCTTATTTTTTAACTTATTCAATTCAAAATTTTTTTGTGGTCTCTTTTGGCTAAAAATTTATTTAGCTTTTGGATTTATAAAATTTTAAAATATTAAAAGAGTAATATTTTAATTTATAGAGATCATTTTACACAGGAAGGTGCCTTTCTTTGCCTGTGATTGCAATGGGGCTTAATATTATTGTATACTATCATGTTATGTATACTATTGAAATTTGAATGTACTACTTGATGTATATTCTTTTTCTTTCTCTTTAGGTCACTGTACATGTACGTTCCCTAAATGTGCACATGCACTTAAACAAAAAATTTTTCTTATGGCACTTAAACTTAAATTTTATTCTACATTTTTTGCTCCTTGGCTTTTAAAATTTTGTTTTCCCTTTGTTAAAAAAGCTCTTTCAAGATTTACATTTTTCACCTTTTGGTCATCCAAAATTTTGTTCGGCAAATGGGGGTAATGTGATGTAGTAATCACATTTATTATTTATTTTTTAAATTGCAATGCAGCATTATTATCTCACGTTTTAAACTATTCATTTTCAACTCAAATATCATTCAAATCACTTTTTTTCTTTCCTTTTTACCGCAAGTAACAGAACATTTTATTTCAGATTTTCCCTTCCTCTGTTCTATTTTTAGAATCAGCGTGACGTCGACCGCGTAATATTGGAGGTGTGTCTCCTCTTGCCTTTTGACCGTAGTTTCGTTTTTCCCGTGCTGTCATTCGTTCTACAGTTCATAATACGTAAATTTAATTTAACGAATAGATTTAAATCATTTCTGGAGGTAGTTTTGTAAACCCCTTTTATGTAGTATATATATCAATGCAGCCAGTTTTTTTAACAGATTTTAAGATTTTAAGATTTACGAAAGTTTTAATATGTATTATTTTTGACAATGTGATTTGTCGTTTGAATTTCGGGCCTTTGCGCCTAATTCAAAGAGCGATGTTCTTCAATAGCTATATCTCGATATCTAAAAGTTTATCTTCGGTCTCTGTTTTTTTAATTTAGCGCATGTTTGATTTCGGACTTTTTATTATCAAGACCTTCTTTAAAAAGTGATTTTAACCAACTTTAGCCAGTATTCTTTATAGCCATGGAATTACTTCAAGTTTTTAATAATACTACGTGGAACGTTTTTTTAAAATGTGTACAGTGACCTACTTCTCCTAATTGCCTTCCACCTCTCAAGTGAAACAACGAATAAAGAAGATTTTTTATAACTGCTGTCTCTTCAATGTGTCTACTGTTGTCATTTAAGTAAAACTATTCCTTTTATTTTTACTGCAAGTCAACCTTATCATCTTTGCTATACGATCACTCTATTTACAGCATTCAAGAAAATGTTTTTTCTCAACAAATTAACATCGTCACAATCACAGCATGGAATAAAATAGTTAACTGACAATTTGTTTTAAAATACCATTATCGGTAATAACATGTAATTTCATTGTTGAAATTGTCCTTGAAATGTTGGTAGCAATGTTCATTTGCACGTTCTACGTATTATTTTTTTTTTCCAATTGAAGACAATATACCTTTTGCAAACTATGAATAAATTAAAAACGAGTAATTTTATAACACCCACCCCCTTTTTTATCCCAACTGACCCTAAAGCTACTTTATAAATAATTTTTAAAGTTTTCAAAATACTTATATCGATTTTTTTATGATCTCAAATAGAATTTTTAAGATTCACCAATCGGGAAATTGTTGACAACAATGATAAACTTAACATCACAGGAGGAATCTGTATAATGTCGCGATTTATGGAATCTTTCAATTTTGGCAAATCTCTTGGATTTGATGTGTTTATGTACACCTTCGACTTCAGATAATCCCAGAACCAGAAATCCATCGGAGTGAGGTCTGTGGATCACGGTGGCCACGAAACGGCATATTTACGGGAGATGACTCCATCACCAAAGTGCCGTAGCAGCACTTGTCGAACACATGCGGCGACGTGTAGAGAAGCCCCCTTTGCATCCATACAATGTCATTGACGACATTTCTTTGCTGCAATTCTGGAATTACGTAATTCTGCAATATTTTGTATACCGAGCACTTGTGATGGAGCACATTTTTATACCTGTGGAAGTGACATGTTTGAAGAAGTACGGACCGAGAACGAATATGCTTGCGATGCCGCACTGCACACGCACAGTTACTTTATCTTCGTGTAAAGTCGTTTGTGTCACATCGTGAGGATTTTCGTCAGTCCAGTGAACGCAGTTCTTCGAGTTTACGTTCCCCGTTAAGGAGAAATGTGCCGCATCCGTCCATAATATCCGTAGCGGCCACCTGCTATTTTCATCATATCTGATAAGGAAATAATTCGCAAAGTCAAAATGCTGTTGCTGATCTCCAGGTTGAAACATCTGGACGCCCTGGAATCGACAAGGCAACATTAGCAGAGAACGAATAGCATAATCTTAAGGACTGTGGTTTTCGGTACATCCAAACTGCAAGCAAGACTGCTTCCAGTATGCAATGGGTCTGCAGTAATTGTATTATGCGCTTCCATTTTTCGTAACAACTTCAACAGGAACAGATGATCGTCCTGATCGCGGTCTATCATATGTGCATTAGGGTGGTCACAAGAAATCAATTTTCGGATTTTTTCGGGGAGACCCCCCAGAAAGTTGCCAATTGGTTAAAAAATGAGATTGGAAAAGTTTTAGCTCATTTGGATAATATTAACCCGTGCCTCATTGAGGTCAAAGTTCGGAAAAAAACGTGATTTTTCACAAAAAATGCTGTTTTTTTCGTCATGAAATGAATATAATTAAACCTAGAAGCATAATGCTGATCTCATTTCATAAAAAAATATTTTTGCTTTGAAAAACCACTTGCTAAATTTTTGTAAAAATGTATAGATTTAAACATATGCGCGTTTTTCAGGTTCAGACTTGATCCGAATCCTAAAAATTGACTTTTTATGAAAATGCGAAAAAACAATGTAACATTCCCTTTCATCTGCTTTCAACATTTTGTTTTTCTTTGTTTGTTTGTTTTTTTCATTTTGTATATAATAAAGGGTTTAATTATGATAAAAATTGAAGTTTAAACTGAAAGATTTAAAAGAGAAAACGGGCAAAGAAAGTATAAAAATGGGAACAAAAATTTTAAAATGCATTTTATTATTAAAGTTGTATTACAAGAAAGGAAGCATTATAGGGAAAAGAAATTACTATCCCTTACATCATATACCCCATTGTCATGTTAAGGTGGTAAGGTCTGTCTTGAAATGTTTTTCTACATTCAGATACAATTTTTAGCAGAAACGTTTTTGTTCTTCGTCTTTTGTTAAACTGGAATTGAAATCATGGATTAATTTTATTCCCCTTTCAGCTGGAAATTCAGCTTGGACCTTAAAATCATTCAGTACTTTTCGTGATTTCAAATAATGATTATTTTCACATCATACATCGGGATCAGTATTTAGAAATTGTATATGAATATACAATCTAATAAAAAAAATCAGCTTGATATTAATTAAAAACATCGACTTATTTGTTCAATAAAAAATCCATTTGGTTGAAACCTATTGTTGCTCTTACATTCCTATCATCAACATCATTTTCTTTTTCCAATAATATTAATTTTACACCCATGCTTATTTTCACTTTTTTTCCCAAAGTATTATCAAAAAATGAAAATGCAACTTGAACTGATTTCAGATACCAAAGGTGGTTTATCATTTTAGCGAGTGCTTTGTCTGCAAGCAATTTATAAATATTTCTGTACTCAACAAGTGATTTTAATAATTGCAGGTCTTGATTGCGGGGAAGTGGAAGCATTTAACCATGCTTTTACATAAATATTGATTATAAATAATAAAATGTCTCTAACACCTTCTTTTTCTAAATTTGTTAATGAAAACTGATCCCTGAAAAGATATATTTTGAGAGAATAAATGACCTGTGATATCCATATCGTCGATGAATTGAAATTGGATGTCTTTTGGAGGAAGATATCCTGTAAAAATTAAACAAAGTTAGATAAATTCTTTTTAATCACCCATGGGCTATTACTTTTTTAAATGTCCTATAAGAAACCTTGAAATTTCTTCTGAATTAAGTGTTTTATATCTAATAATTTACCATCAATAGCATTTTCATACTTAATCTGGTCCAACATGGGCCATTCAATCTGAATCTTTTTTTAAATAACTGGCTGAAAATGTTAATTTGTAAATTATGGTGGCGACATGGTAAATACAGAAGATTTTACTTTAATAATTGATATAGATCAATGCAAGTTCCTCTGAGGCGACCAGTGTTTACTGCAGTGGTATCAAAACACACTTCCTGGTTTTTACCAACTTCCACTCACTCTTCAACTGCTGAAAATACAGTTTTTGCCCGAGTTATTCCGATACTATTTTTTAAGGTGAGGAACTCTTATTAAGTGTTCCTCATCCCCACAACTAATTAAAACTGCTATCCACAGTCAACTTCTATCTCTTTTGAATAAATAAATTGTAAACATTTTCTTTATTAAAAAAATGAGGAAAAAGTTTTTCATCGTAGCTAACAAAAGCTCCCTGTAAATCGGAATTGTGAAATCTGTTTTTGATGAACTCAGTTCTTTATTTTCGAAATAGTTGTTTGCGAAGTCCTATTACATTTCTACTTAAAATTAAAATTTGTGATTAACTGGTGGGTGTACTGTAAGTATAGCAACTTCTCTGGTGCTCAGTTTAACTTGGGAATATTATGAAGCAAAATACATAAAATTTGAGAATTACTTGATAACTTACTGCCGGTGATTTGATGAGCATGTGGCCTAATAAAAAAAACCTTGCATTGCTACCATAATACCGCAAGAAGGGGTGGGGGTTGGACTGTTTCGTCGATTTAAAAAATAAATAATGATACCAGGTAATAAAAACAGCCTTGTAATGAAAAGCGAAATTCAGAGGTTCATTTTCAATGCGCTTCAACTGCAATACAAATTCGGAATTATTTCCATGCACGGAACTGGATAACTAATAATTAACTATAATTTGTGAAATATTGTTAAAATTACAAAAATTGTCTAAGTTCTTTTGCTTTTTAATGCAAATAATAAAAGTAATAGCATCAAATTTAATAAAAAATTTCATTTCTCATTTTTCATTTATTTTTCAAAAATGCAGAGTTTAAGGGTGTGGTTCATAAACTGACTTGAAAAACACTAAATGTCATTAAATATAAGCTTTGATGAGAGTAAAAGTTCAAGGCAACAACATTTTCTATGAAATAAGATAAGAATCCGGTTTCGAAGATAAATAGTTTTCAATTAATGAAAGAAAAACTACGGTTTTTCGCGAAAAATCGCAAATTTTCAAGAATTCAACCTCGATGAGGCACGGGTTAATATTATTCAACTGAGCTGAAACTTTGCCAATCTCATTTTCTAACCGATTCGCAACTTTTAGAGGGGTCCCTCGGAAGAAAATGTTAAAAAAAATTTTTCCCATGTTGCTTGTGACCGTGCATCCAGTTTCTTCAATTTTTTAAAACCAAATCACGTACAGTTTTTACGGAGCATAGGACTCGTCGTAGCTTATGATTTCCCTGATAAAATTGCATTGCTTCGGCAGCATTTTCCCTGTCTAGATAAAACAGCTTCATAAATTATCCACCTCGGTGTTTCCCTGTAAGTGTCATCTTTTTGGTACGTTTGAACACATGGTTAAAGAAACTATCATGCCACGTTGCTTATTAAAGGTTTTCCACACGCACTGCTGTTCATGGGGTTCTGTGATTGTTGCTTCTACTGTCTATCCCTGTGAATTATGCAAAATGCGTCAATGCACCTCCTCGTGTTGTCATTGGTCCTTTACAATGCTCTTCTTCGCAAATGTTTTGTGCCGGCAACTTTCATCATACGTGTATCGTTCCAACGTCATTTATGGATTTTCCTGCGCTGATGAATCTGCGCAGGAAAAAAGTATACATTGCCATTCGAATATTTCAAATTTTCACTGTAACTGTAACCGTGAGAACTCTGTTGTTTTAAATCATCACGATCTCGAACGCATGCCTTCAAATGACAATATCCGAAATTTCCTTTCGATTGGTTGTGCGGTTAGTCCGCTAGGGGTTGATATATTGGGGAGTTTTTTTTTATGACCACCCTGTATATTCAATAAGCATTTCAGCAATGGTTTCCTGGACACATAAACAAGCAAACAACAATTACAACAACAAAAATAAAATAAACAAATAAATAAAAATAAAAATAAACGCTTGTTTGAAAAATGAAATGAAAAAAAAAAATAAATAGTTGGAAAATAATGAAGTAGTGAACATTGATTATTCGTAAGAACAATTTATCTTTTATAAATGGCCCTTTTTTTTCAGTTAGAATGAATATTAATAATTAAAAGACATCTCAATGGTGATCATCAGGGACGAATCTACTTAATCAGGATGTGCTCTTTCCCAAGAATTTTATCCAAATAGTTTTCATTATTTTATTTAATTATAAAATATTCCTAGAAAACTTATTAGAAAAATTACTAGAAATTACTGGTGACTAAGAGCATGCTCTGTTTGAATAGTAGGATTCGTGTCCTTGGTATTCATACATGACATTTGTTTAATTGGCGCTATTCGAAAAACTTCCAGTAATGGAATGATTTTATGGACGATTTTGATTCATTGGGGGAAATGGGGGGAAATTTTTATTTATTTTTGAAAACTCTTAAATTGGGAAATAAAAAGGGATATAATAAATTAATTAAATTCTTCGTAAAGAAGAAAAGTAGTGTTGGTAAATTGTTACAACTCTTCGTCTTTAAGTTCAAAGAAAGATAATCTTATAAATAGATCTACAGGTTCACCTGAAATGAATGTAATTCCTTATTCAACGATTTCTTCACGAAACTATGCACTGGTCATAAAACTCGGATCTCAACAATTCTGGGAAACAGTGAGTTACAATAAGCAGTGTAAAAAGTAGTGGTGAAGCAATTTGAAAATTATGGGACGTGTTCAGGTACTCATTTTTATGTTAATTGATCAATTAATTTTGCCAGTAAAATATAAGAATCGAATCATTTAAACTAATTACTAAGCCATTATCACAAAATCAATTTTTTAAATTATTTTTAGATAGAAGATTTAACCCTAAAACTGCATGCTATTTGTAAATAATGAGAACAACTTTACTCTTGGTGGTTCAGTACACACCAAGATTTTAAATCAATGATATTTGAATGATTTTTGTCAGTCTTAGATTTTTAAAAATATCACATGTAAAAATCCTTCTGTAGCTATTCATATGTCCGCTTTTTGATTCCCTTCTAAATTTTTATCCGATAAAGTTTATACCTGAGGCGGTGAGAATGAGAGAGGACTTTACACTCCGTGCTGTAGACCACTGTGTGTTTTTTTTTTTTAAAGGAATATTGCAAATATTTTTTACGTTTGTCTATAACTTCTTTTATACTATTTCACTCAAAATGTATTGATTTTACACTCTTACCTGATTTTACTTCTACCTGTTGCATCTGCGATGCAGAGTATGGTGTCAACTGAATTGAAATAAATAGACAGGGAGCCGGCAGCACAGATAACCACCTCATCGAGTTGGAGGCTGAAATTCCAGAATTAGCTAAAACTCGATTTCCATATTAAAACGCAATCGGTCTGCCAAGTCATATCTTAGTGGAAAACACCTGAAAACCCGATTTTAGCGGTCGAATCGTAGGTTTACCATTGCGTTTTCCTGCACCCAAAGGTAAGAAAACATGGCGGACTGGGAACAGGAAAACACAATGGTAAACCTACAAGTCAACTGGTAAAATCGGATTTTTAGGTGTTTTCCACCAAGATATGACTTATAATTAAAAAAAAAAAAAAGTATGGTTCTGGGGCCTTTTCTTTCTTCCCCACTAACACTGGCTTGCTATTCTACCATTCCAGTGCACAGGAATTTGAAAGAAATTCCACTTTTGCTTAACACCAATGCAATAAGAACATCCGACTGATCACCGTCGATAAGAGGTGAACTGAAGCATCACGACTTCAGTAGGAACTCTATAAATTCTGCATTGGTACATTGGGACAACCTAGATTTCTTTTTCTATAAAAAGATACTGGTAGTTTTTCTGGAGAAATAATGGTATCCGTACGAACCATGTGCCTGTGCTGCCGGCTCCCGGTCTAAAAGAAAGAACGCAAGAAGAGAGGGAAAGCAGGGATTTGAATTTTATTTCAACAGATTAATTCATAAAAAATTCAACTAAATGTTCTGTATTATAATAAGCAGAAATATTTAATAGCAAAATAATGACACGAAAAAGAATATACTCATTTCTGTTTTGTTTTCTTAAAGTATGTTTTAAGGATATGTCTCAGAAGCGCAGTGAGTCACTGCAGGTATATATGGTAATCGCAATTAAATTTTCACTTAGAAACGCCTATAAAATAAAAACTACTGTGAAAAACATTTTTCAAATTTGGAGATATTAATAAAAGTAAGGGAAATCATAAGCTTTTATATCCAGAAAATACTAATTCGATAACAATTATTAGTATAATTATAATGAGTTCAACATGTCCATGACCAGGGGAATCAATTTGTGTTCATACGATTAGTGTTGTAAAAGGTATTAATTAACATCATTACACATTTTTTAAATAAGAGTCATGGCAGTACCTATTACGCACTTCTGCTGTCCATCGCTTTCTGCAACCAGTTTAAAACGCAATATCGCGATTTCTACTGTATCTCGAAGCACATCGCACGGGATATAATGTACTTATCGCTGAATCGCAAATGTCTGTTCCGAAAAATTTCTCATGCTATCACGATAATTCACGATGGTATCATGAATAGTGGTCTGATGGCCGAGATGGCTATAAAATGTGGAAGTGTCGGTCAATAAGCTTACAATTCATAAAATGTTGTTTAACTAACCGTGTCATACATACCGTTTATGACGCTTAGCCCCATAATGCACAAAAATCGTGATGCCAAATTGAAAAATGGTTAGTACGAAACTTCTTAAGATGGATTCATCGCAGAGGTGGGCGTTATTTATCATAACAGTAAAAATAAGACTGTAATTGCTTTATGTATAGTTATGAAGCAGTTATATATTGTAAAAAGATATTATCACTTTGAAAGCATTGTTTATCTAGGCTAGTAATATTTGAATAGGAGAGAATTTCATACGCTTGTCAAAGAGAATGAAGGGTTTTAATTTCAATGTTGTAAGTTAGAATCGTTTTGAGGTGTTAGATTCACAGGGTCAATAATTATAGATGTCTTTTAGTGCAAAAAATCGTAATTCAAAAACTTCTTTTGATCAGAAACGGCAGATTGAAATTGCGCAGAACACCTATTTTTTTTTTGTAAGGGTAGTAAAGGCGCATTTTACTATTTTTTTAAAAAAATCAGTATTGCATGGTAATCCATTTGGAATGCAACAACATGTATGCTGCACGCATGCTGTATGCTGGATTCCATGGTTACTTCTTCCTCTCTTAATGCAACGAATTCCAGAGCTTCTATAAGATTTCTTTCCGTCCCTGTATGATGGATAAAATACTTCGGCTTTAAATTTCTTTATCAATTTATTCACACGGAGCAATGATTGATATATATAAAGATATGTATATTTTTTTAAGTACTTTTTTTTTTTTGCTAAAGTGTCGACATGCACATCTAAGCACATCTTTAATGCACATCTTTCTATTTCCCATTCCAGCTTTCTTTTCCCATGGCAATATATAAAGATGACCCTGCTAACTGGGTCGCCCTTCACTCATTTGTGGTGTTATTTTTGTACATAGTCATCTACAATGTTATAGTTTGATATTAATGCGTTTTTAAAATGTTCTGTATATACATATTTGCATTGATGTAATAATTTAAATCACAAAAGCACTCTGTAAATAGCTTGAAATTGCAAACTGAAACTATGTAATGGATGATAAAATGTAAACTGTATCTAAACATGTCCGTAGCATGCAGTAGTTTGAATATAGCGTAGGATAAGGATGTGCCTAAGATCCATGAGAGTAATTGTAGACGCTCCGAAACAATTGATCATGGCCATTTCGCGGAGTTTCATCTATCTACCCATGCACACCGTTCATTGCTATCGCCATCATGATAGCATTTTACAAGTAACACGGTGTCTTTCAAAGATAAATATATTGTTTGTCTTGAAACAAATGTGGACTGTGTCAAAAACGCACAGCTTTATAGCAGAAAAGCATTTGATGTGTAGATGCAAATTCGAAAAGTTCTAACTTTTCTTTAGTCATCATAAATCATCGACAAATTAGCCCAAATTTGCATAAATAGAATGCGTTTATGAAGCCAAAACACCTGCTACTGAATACACCACATATTCCCATTTATTTTAAAAGTTTGTGATTTTTTGATTAATTAATTATTATCATTATCTTCAGATGATAAAAAAAATCCAGAATCTCCTTTGCAATACTTTCAAATTTGAAGACTCTTAGACCAGTAGTTTTCATTTATAAGGGTTTCAAAATGAAGAATAATGATCACCCTGTATGCAAATTCTACAGTATTTATGAATATTAATTTCTGTAACACAGTAAAATATTAATCATCATAAAAACTAAATGTATAGGATTAAGAAAATTATTTCTTTGAAACTACTACCTGCGTTTTGCTGGCGTGTCCTTCTGTTCTGTTCAATCCAGAATTTCCTCCACAAAGCCTGACACCAATTCGACAATACGCCGCTGCCATTGTCGCACCAGGTATGACAAAAACAAGCGTGAAAGTCACGAAGGCAAACCATTCTCTTGCTGTTGAGCTATTCCAGGCCTCGACACAATACACAAAAGACAGTTCTCGACTACCATAGGAGAAAAAGAATTAGACAATCACTACCACAAATCTATGCTGAAATGTTTTTGGATTATCGAGATGCATAAAATAATCAAGAATGTTAAACGTACATTATAACAAGAAAACAAAAGACAATATAAAGACAAAAAGAATGTAGATGAAGAGTCTCTTTGAGTTACACTTATAGTAGATGTCTGCACGGGCCGAAATTTCCATGCCCGCCCCGTTCATAATTTTTCATTTCACGGGCCGGTTACTTTTATTTTACCGAAAAATAACAACAAAAAAAAAAAGCTTAATTTTTTTTTTCATTCAAATGTCTTACCTAAAAAAGAAAAAGCTTGAAACGTCTGCTCTCTACTGTAATTGATTTTATTATGTGATATTAATGTGTTGTTTTTTAGTTTTATTAAAAATCTGATTTGAAATGTTTTCTTAATTTTATGTAGCTTGTTGACTGGGGCTTGTTGGCCCATTTTTTCTTCAATATTATTATTATTATTATTTATTAAAAATTTTAATAATTTCTTTAGTTTGGTATAATTAGCGCATCTTAAAGCTTAAACACGTATGAAAAAACGTCAAAAATATTAATTAATACACTGTTAAAAATATGCAGCATTTGCTGCATAATCACTCCGCTGCTTTTATAGAATGTCTCTATTCTGGCCAATGAGAATGCTCCATAATATAGTCAAGTAACAGTTTTCTATAAAAGCGATGGAGTGACTATGCAGCAAATGCTGCAGATTTTTAACAGTGTAGCTTCTATATGAAGCTCAGAAGTACATCAAGTCACTGCGCCAACAAGCCTCATCGAACGGGATAGGTTGGCCCTCCAAATTGATTTTATTTTCAGATTACTAACGGAAATGAAAAAACATACAGGAGAAAGTGTTGTACCTTGAACATATATGTACCTTGGACCTACAAAGTTTATAGCTCGATCTATTGGATTTGTATAAAACTAATCAATTTAGTTTTGAGATATACCACTAGATAACAGATGGGTTTTTTAATATAGTCAGCACATGTTGCAGACAATTGTTAAAAAAAATTATGATCAAAAAGTAAATTTTTTAAAGCTGCAACTTTTCATTATATCTCGTTATCAACAGTTATTTGTTTTAAATTCAAAGTTATAGATAAAAGAGTATTTATAGGGCATTATGAACACGAGTTTCAAATCATGTTAAGCATAACTAGAAAATCGTAAACACCAAGTTACCAAGTTTTGTACCTTGAACTTAGCAATAATGTTATATCTTGAACAGGTCCAAAGTACAACACAATTACATATTATTCTGTTAAAAAGCCAACAAATGAAAATTTGTTAGGAAAGTTTGTCCTTGTATCATTAATGGAAGGAATTCAAAACTCAACTCTATATGTACACCACTTGTGTGCAGAAAATATGTATAAATGATGACAATTCTGAAAAAGAGATTATTGTTCTGCCCATGAAACGTTTTAATAAGCACTAGAATAGAATTCCATACTTAAGGAAAACATGTTTTTCAATCCGTTGTGATCAAATCATTAGCATTTCGCCAAGAACCTATTCTTATTTAAAGAATCAGGATAATTCTTTATATATTTCCTGGTATAGCATCAGTTTTTGAAAAATCATTTTAGATTTTTATTCAACTGTTTTTTGGTAATTTTGCATCGTGATAAAACAAACATGCATAAAAAATATATAAAAATGAAATAAAACAGTTAAAATTCAATTGATATCAATTGTGGTTCGAATTATCCCCCACCCCCATCCGCCCTCTATTTTACACTTTCTGTTTTATATTAATTTAAAACAATTTAAATAGGCGCCTATGACAAATCTGTAATTAAATATACTTTTACAATTTATTTCAAATACATCATAAAATGTTTCGTCAATTTTATTTTTATTTTTCATAGAAAAATGATGCATGGTTCATGGTATAACATGCCTAGGGTCAAGGTATAACATGAGTGTGGTACCTTGGTTCTAAAATTAATATTTTTTTAATTAAAAAACTATGATAGGCCAAAATTATAGTTCAAGAAAATTATGATGGAAGCAGAACATGATAAATAATTAGCAAATAGCTTTATGTTTCAGTATTTACATATTTTAATTAAATTAGAAATTAAAATATCAAAATAGGACTGAGGTACAACGCTTTCCCCTAAACTATCAAATGTAATTTTAATTTGGTATATAAAAGATACAAAGGATGAGAAAAGATATTTTGTTCAACTGCTGCCTTCATCGAAATGTTTCTCATCATCACAATAAAAGCAAATATAAAATATACTGTCCCCAGTGACACTTGATTCGCCGTGCCTAACGTTTGCACATGGTACATTGAATCCACTCTTGTCTTATTTGCCTTTTAGTACATACCGCCCTGCACAGTAACACACATAAATCTGCAATTTTATTGACTTTTATAGGCAGGCTTATGAATATAGAGAACAAACACTTGGACTGCAGCCAACATACCCTGGATTAAATGGGCCAACTTGTCCCATATCGTCATTTTGTTTTTTGATCGTCGTATCGAAATAATTACGTTAATATTTTAAAAAATCAGTAGGTAGAAAATCAGCTCTGAACAAGGATCTTTTAGATTGTTATTAACCGAACAAAAATATTAAATTAAAAACAAATCAGAGACAATTATTTATAAATGTAGAACAAACTTAGCTGAGTGAAAATTTCAAAATTTTGCAGTGGCTTTCGTTTGATTGCTTTTTCGCTGCTGACGTTACGATTGGTGAAAGAAGACTTGATAAGACACGCATCGCTCAGCTAGTAACGACATCTACCGGATAGTTTGAAAAATATCGCGGATGCGCCAACGTGCCCCTGTTGGCCACAGCCAACGTGCCCCTGTTGGCCACAGCCAACATGCCTCGGTCCACTCTACATATTGTTACGTCCCACGTAAAACATGAATATAAATTTTAGTTATTTTTTTTTTATAAAACTTTATGGCGTGAGTTTTTAGCTGAATTCGATGTTTTAACTGAATTTTAAATACTTTTTAGATAAATTTGTAAAATTATTTAAAAACATTGTAACTGGCATTGATATTAAATGTCACCTGTATAAAAAGCAGTTCTAAAATTCTTCTGTAATTAAAATGAATTTTCAGTAAAGTTATATCAGGTTTCACAGAACAAGAAATATGCTATCAGCATATAGCATTTGAATTCCAAAATATTGTTAGAATAATAATAATAGCAATAACAATAATAATAATGGCAATTTTTACACCAAATTGGTAACTGACAGACATCTCTAAATTTCCTCTATATCCTGACACAAATCAAAATTATGTATCTCTTTAATCTAAAAAAAAGTAACTAATGCTGTCACCAACGTAAATGAATGTTTTGTGGCCGGAGGTCTTTCTAGGTTAATTTTAAGAACTACGGCATATAAAAATATGAAAATTGGTAGTTTTGAAAAGATTATTATTGGTATTTTAAGAGCTGTTTAATGTTGAAGTAGGTCAAAATAATTCCTTTAAAAGTTTTATAGGAATAAAAACTATGCATAGCAGTTTAACCAAATTTTCCAGGGACCTACTTGACAAAACTTGCGGTGTGCAGTGTACAATGATATTTTTAAATTTGACTAATTTTTTGAGTTTTTTTTAAATTATTCAAAATTTCATTATTTCAATAGAGATTTCTTTGATTTTTCGAAAAGGTAATTTTTCATACCATTGCCAAATTGTAAAACAGCGCAGATAATAATATTTCCTTTTAATTAAAAAATGTATTTACACGTAACTATTAAAAACAGAAAACTTTAATATAATAATTAAATGATCATGTGTTAAAAACAGTAAATGGGGGAAAATTACGTCATATTTAAAATGCCCAAAATAATATTGGCAAACAATTTCAATTAAAAAATATATTTACATGAGAGATTTACTTCATATTTCGAGATAGTCTTTTTAACTATTAAAAAATGTATTTTCAAGTGAAAATTACGCCATATTTAAAACAATATTTAAAATATCTTATTTAAAACAATTTTCTTATAGCGCCTGTGATGTTGAAAATAACATATCATCACATATCATTATTTATCTCCTTTTTAAAATTAAATTCCCCATTTTAAAAATTTAATTTCCCCTTTCATAATTATAAACCGAATCAAAACTCCCTCTCCTTTCTAAAAAGAATATATCTATTTCTTCTTCTCTTTTGCGCTTTAGTTCAGTTACTTAAGTTTCCCAAGTTCACCCAAAGCCGTTAATAAAGTAAATCAAAAACAAATCTTTTTCTCATCCTAGAATCATTAACTGTTCAAACATATTTTCCTTCGGTTAACGAATATATATATAAAAAAAGATATTCTTTGACCATATGCTCCAGTTGTAGCAGTTATTTATACACTCAGTATTAATTTTCAGTTTGATAGTCAATACAAATGCCTTTTCGGCCGCAAATATATACTCTGTTTATATTAAAATCGACGCCCGGCATCTGCTTGCTGATTCTAAATGCATATTTCCCATCATTTAGATTTGGCATTCGTATTTGTACGTTGAAATATTAAAACGCCAATCAACGGTCCTTTTGGCTATTTTTTAATTCAAAGTTGCATTAAGTGATATATCTTTGGGGTTATAATGGTCCAGGGTACCAAGATTTTGACTCGACACATTAGCAATGATATCTGAAAAATAATTGATTCCTTCTCTATACATCGTACTGTGAACAGCTAACTGAAAGGGTCCCTCTCTGGCACTTACATTATTCATGTCTACAGCTAATAAAGCCATCCTGTCTTACAGTTACAGTGTTCTTCTTTTCGTTTTTTTATGTCTAATGTTCAAGGATCTTCGAACCTGGATTACCAACGATTGGTCCTTTAAGAAAAACAGCAATATAGTAATAAAACGTTTTCGCTACAGATCATGGTCTACAATATAGTGCCGTTATAAAAATTCAGAGGCAGTAATATTGTTTACTTAGTCATTTTATACAAGCTGATTTTCAACTGTTTAATTGATTTTATTTAATTAATCGCGAAAACAGTTGTTAGCTGTCTCGACATCAGTTGATTCGGTCGTAAAATCCCCCAGTCAAAGGGAAATAAATGGAAACCCAATTACAGGAGACCACCCACTGGTAGTTTATTTATAATTCAATATTTGTAATCTTTTTTAAAGCAGCTCAAATTAGCTTATTTTTTAGAGTAATCGGTATCTCAAAGGGCGTTGGTGAGCGTAGCTCCTGGGGAGCATAGCCCACTATAAGGCTATAAGGTTTTTTGGCTGCGGGTCACAATCGACAAAAACGCGTGTATTTAAAAAGACGTTTCGGTTCAGTGGTATTTTCATTTTAAAACAGTCTTTTATGGTGAATAATAAAATAAATTTTGTAGAGAAAATAATTACAGTACACTTTTTAAAATTTGAACATAAAAATTATAATTATTATAAAAATAAACATAACTGAATGAACTTTTATTTTTCTCCATGGTAATAATTTGTTTTAATAATCATATTTATTTCACTGCGTAACTATAATTGCGTCACTATTCTTGCGCTACTGAATAAGTGCTACAACTACGAGTGAACTGAGAAAATTAAGGCTGCTAACCGTCAAAGAAAAGACTATCCACAAAATTGTATCAGTAGTTCAAGCCGACTTTTGATTGGACAAAAAGCGAATGCATCGGCAGCTATTGGATACTTCGTTTGTCCAATCGCTGAATTTGTTATGCATGTTCGTTACTGCAACTTTGTAATCAAACAAAACTCTTATTGTTATTTATTTTCAGTTTATTTTCTTATATATCGTTCAAGTGTCCATTTCATATTTATCTTTTAAAATTTCTCTTTACATTATAATTTTTTTCGTAATTCAAGTGAGTCACTTGAAATTATGAAATGGGTCACTCAGTGACCCGCGGGTCATAGGTTGCTGACCCCTGCACTAGTGTAATACATAAAGCTTCACCAGAGACAAATAATTAATATTATAAATTTAGTCCATTAAGAAGTTTTGTTCACATAAAGCTTTTTATTTTGTTACAAGCGTTGCTGATCTTTTTCTCCTAGCAAACATGAAATGGACCAGATCCTTGCAAATTTATAGAGCTATAAATAATAGTAAAATTGCTTTCGAATTTTCCCACATCATCAGCTTTTGGCCATTCAATTCACATGTCTGTCCAAGTCTTTTCTTGAAGAATTTTCCTGTTACCTTTTCTTCATTATCATCTATCACTCTTCCTATGTAATATTGTAGGTCACAATAAACAGCATAGTAACTCTCTTTTCAGTGATTTCTCAAGTTTTATAAATTCCAGCTTTTTGGAAGTTGTGCACTTAATTATTTTTTGCTTTGAATATATTGACTCTAGAAAATAATGTTTTCTTTTATTCTGTTGAATAAATGCATTTTTTAAATATTAAGCATAGCCAAGGCATCAAGAAATCGCATGTGGAATTCATTTTTGAAGCACTTATTTTCCCTCTTTGTCAAGAATAATTTATATTTTTTCTTTCTTCTATCTTTACAAGAAGAAAGTATTGGATTCGTGAAAATTTTCGAATTCCGGTTTTCGACGGATTTACACGTTTTAGAGGTCAGAGATCCCGAAAAATATGTTTTTACAAAATGTCTGTCTGTGAATCTGTCTGTCTGTCTGTGTGTGACACAAATTTTTTGGGCGTTCTATCTCAAGAACTAATGCACGGAATTTAATAAAAATTTATATTAAGTTAGTCCCTGATATAAATTGGTGTTGATTAGTTTTTGGTGCAAATCGGTCAACAGGTGGCGCTGCTATGTTGCATTTTTTACGATTTCCGCAATGGCTTTATCTCAAGAAGCAATGCACGGATTTTCATGAAACTTCAGATTCAGTTAGTCCTTGATATGTGTTGATGTTTACTATGTTTTGGTGTAAATAGTTCAGCAGGTGGCGCTGCTATATATCATTTTTCCTGATTTCCGCAATGAATTCCTGATTTACTCAAGAACTAATGCATGGACTTCACACAAACATTCATCAAACTTCTGATTCAGTTAGTCCTTGATATGAGTTGGTTCTGACTACGTTTTGGTGTAAATCGCCCAACAGGTGGTGCTGCTATGCTGCATTTTTCCTGATTCCCACAATAGTTTTATCTCAAGAAGGCGTGCACGGATTTTAATCAAACTTCAGATTCAGTTATCAAATCGACTTAAGTTGTTGCTCATTAGGTTTTGGTATATATCGGCCAACAGGTGGCGCTGCTATGCAGAATTTTTTACGATTTCCGCCATAGTTCTACTCAAAAACTAATGCACAGATTTTCACGAAACCTCAGATTCAGTTAGAAGTTGACATACGTTGTTGCTGATTAGATTTTGGTGTCAATCATCTAACCGACTGCATTTTTTAGGAAGTATTAACATTTATGAGATAGAAGAAAGTTTTGGGATTGCCACATCTGACTAATGTATATCTTTATCTTTCACTGCATCATAGAAGACTGCAGCAATTGATCGGTTTTCCATCAAGCACCTGCATTCACACTAAACGCTTTACTTGCGCGCCAATTCCATTCACAGCTCCCTTGCCACAAAAAGTAAAAAAAAAATAAAATAATCCAGGATTTCAAACTTCTTGCAAAACTATGTTAAGCTGAGCAGGTTGTAGCTTTGATTGAACTTATTTGCTTTGCTGCTCCGCCAGAAAAAAAAAAAAATGTGTAGCAATAAGAAATTTATAACAGATTTTACATTATTTATTATTTACCGAAGGATCCACAAAAAAAATCTTTTTCTATAACCTCTAGCTGAGGGAAATAAAAGGTTAGTCATCTTTAGTAATCTGTACTGCAACATAGGTTTGCGTCAAATATGAACGATGTTAGTAACATTAGAGTTTAAACTGTATGTGGATACTATTAAAAGGCTATTACAAAAAATACTTAATAGCGCCAAATCACGTTTTCTACTTAGTCAATTGGTAATGGACATGATTACAAATATTTACCCAATATGTTTAAAAAACTTCAAATGTGCCTATTTTTGAGTGATTTTAGTATGCATTACTATCTAGTAGATTAGAATGTTGACAGATCTTACATCTAAATATTACAGAATGACCATCAAAACTATTTTTACGAACCCAAAGTTGCAAAAGCGTTAGATTTCTAAAATGCATATAAGTTAGATATAGTAAATTAATTTTACATTTTCATAAATTCCTTTCGTTACATGAGATTTTATTCAAGTTATCCATCAGATGTAGGTGTTTCGTGGTTGGCAAATAAGTAAATATTACTATTTAGATATTAGGATAACATAAAATCCATTTCCAAACTTATGCTTATCGTAATAAAATCACAGTCCGAAATACAAATCTACTATAATCATTCTCACAATCAATAGGAAATTACGAATGTAAATTTAATAAGACTATGGGGATTCAGAGGGGGGGGGGCAGAGACCACCAGAAGAAATGTACTTTTTTATCTGAAAAATTACACGAAAAGCAGTTCATTAGAATTTCAGAATATCATTACATAACACCGTGTTTAATTTAACTATTATAATTTTTGGAACCTTCGAATAATTTTATATGCTTATAAAAATACATCTAATTTGAAAATTTAAATTTTGGATTGTAGGGCTAAATATTATGGAAAGTGAGATAAAAAAACAATGACTTGCAGAACTGAGGTTGAGGCTCCTGATCTGCAGATTTACTTGTTTTAACATGGGTTCCAAATGTTAAATAAATATATTAAGAATTGATTACTTTCTGAAAATTTAAAATTTAAACTATCGAACATATAAAAATCGATATACGGACGGAAATAGCGTTCTTCGATTTTAAAATGATTAAGACTTCAAAAAGCAACTAATTTGATTTAGATTTTTTGAATTGATATATAAAATGAGGAATATTTTCTTTTTAAGCCTATATCGTAAGAAATTAATTAATGCAAACGAGTGCAGATTTCCCCTGAGTATAAATATTTAAAGATGTCCAAATATTCTTTCATTTACTCTATGTTTCGTCTTCTGATTTTTTTTCTAATTGATTTTTAGAATTAAACTTACAATCGGTTTTTGAATATTCTTTGGTAAGTAAGATCATTAGGCACATAATAAATATTTTTCCTTTCTCAAAAATTAGAATATATTTAAATAAAAAAATGAATGTTTAATAATTCTTGAATTTAAAAAGAAGATTGAAATTGATATCTAGAGACAAATTACTGAATTTGGAGTTCGTTAGAGAAAAATAGAAGTTATATTGCTGTCAGAAGACATTATAGTGGGATTATGGTTGGAAAGCCTCGCTTTTTATCCGCATTATCTTAATCTTCTTTAAAAATTCATATACTTTTGCCATACTTATTAATTTTACTCTTGGGAAATTTATGTCAAATAAGTCCATTTTTTCTCATTTTTGTTTAAATTATTGAGCACTGGTTAAACATATCCTTTACTCACTGTTGTTTTAATAAGCTTGTATATATATATATTTATATATTTTTTAAATAAAAATCGATATGTGCAGGAGAATGACTCCCACAGACATAATTTATTACAAAGGGTTATGCAAGGAATTACACATTCACAATCAATGAACAAATAATGTCTGGAATAATGAGACTGGTAGGAGAAAGGGTAGGTGGATACCACTGAGTTAGATATTAATAGATACAGACCAATGTGTGTATATGACGGCCTTCCCTGGGAACTGAAAACCAAAGATTGAAAGAAAATCCTCTATAAGAGGTTGTGCATATATAACGTTATCAACTTTTTGGTTATTTTGGACCCTCGCCCCCCCCCCTTCCTTACGATATCATATGTTATCATCCATCGACCCCTCCCCCGCCCCTTCCCCCCCCCCCCCCGTAATGATATCGTTATCAATGTATAAAAATTCTTTAGATTTTTGGAATTTGTTTCTTTTGTCTGGACTGATATACAAATATGGTTACATTTATTTTTTGCATACTTTATTGATTCAAATGAAGAGAAGTCAATAAAATATCAGTTTATATATGAAATAACTTAATATCAAATAACACTTAAAAGCAATAATTATTATTTAAAAGTATTTAATAATAGCTTTTTGTTACATAATGAATTCAACAGTAATAATGTCTTTTTGCATTTGCCCCCGCTCCGGATGAGGCAGGCTGTGAGAGGAAATCTCACAGTGTTTAAATCATGTTACTTTTTTATTTCTTTTGGCCTTATACATCGATGTTCTTTAAATTTAAATCCATATTTATTTTTGCGCGAGCGTTTTTGTATCAGCCGTACATCGGCAAATTTCCGCCGTTTCATCGCGCTCTGAACTGAGATTCTTCTCCTTTCCGGTCTGCACGTATTGTGATGACGTTATCGGAGCGCCGTCTCTCGCGACGTAAGCATTGAGTGGATGTCGACCTTTCGGAGGCGTGTTAATTGCTGATCGTAGAGCAAATAAAAATAAAAGTTTTTAAATGTATTCTTTCGGATTTGCTTATCAAGATATTGCCTAATTTTTTAAATTCTCTAATAGATTTAAATCTTTTTTGTCAACCCCGTTTCTTACTATAAATTAAAAATTTCGTTAAGTTTAAATCAGAATCTGTTTTGTTGGTGCTGCTGTCATGGCATAGTTTTGTTTTAAAAAGATCGCGGGCTCCTGCTTGCGGATGCGGAATCTAGCAAATGGTATCCGAAGAATGTCTTCGTAGTAAAATACCTGTTTAATTTATTTCCTGATGTCGTGGAAAAGTTTTTAAATTTTTTTTTTTTTCATCAATATAAAATTCGATATGGGCTGCACTTTAATTTTTAAAAGAAATATCTGCAAGTGGAGTAAAGTATTTTATTGGCCAAAGAATTAATTTATGAACGATGGCCAACGGGAGGCCTTTTCTTCTCTTCAAAAAAAGATGGAATGAAACTTTAATTTATACTGTTATTAAGTCTCCTCTTCATTTTATTACAGACGACACGATCCAAGTAAGAACTTTCTTTTTTTACAATTGCATGACTGTAAAGAACCAAATGGATATTGCAATTTACAACGCAATTTACTTTAAAAAGAACTTCATGACTAATTTACCTTTAATGAACTGCTCAAATATAAATTTTAATACCACATTTAATATTAGTAATACCACACAGGCAGAACTTCTTATAAACAAAACAGGTGGACGACATTCTTTCCATTTTATTTACTAATAAATACAAGTATAATTTCAAACATACTTCGCATATGGTTTATAGAACAGAGGATTGTATATGCATACATGTGTAACAGAAGAATAGGAATGCATAATGTTGGGGTATTCCATATTTAGAATTATATAATTTTATAATCATTTAATGATTTTAATAATAACTTTGTATTTTCATTAAAAGAGGTAACATGCTATAAAAAGATAACATACTATTTTGCTGTAAAGATCAGGTTACAAACAAAAAGAAAATTTTTTGGTTGGATAAAAAATGATAATGATATCAAAAGACAACCCCCCTACCCTGAGATATCTTACGATATCATGTGCAGACACCCCCCTCCCCCCTAAAATGATAACGTTATATATGCATAGCCCCTAAGATTGAAAATCCTCCATACAATGCCAACAAAAAGGAAATGAATAATAATAATTTCAACTGTTTCTTTTAGGTTTGCCTCTAGTGTTGCTCTATCTCAGGCGCAGATCTAACGCTGTGGAGGTCCCGGGCAACGAGAAAGTAGTGGGCCCCATGTTTTACATTAAAATTAAAATCAAATAGAAAATTTTAAGGTGAAGACATTTCATAAACAAATAACTACTTTTGGTATATTAATTATAAATATACATATGTGTACACATACATATACAAACATCAATTTAAATCTCAAATTTGAAGAGCTAAAGGAACTTTGCTAGTTTTTTTTTTTTTTTTTTTTTTTTTTTTTTTTTTTTTTTTTACCAGGTCCCAAAGTAAGTCATTCTCTGTGCTAAGTAGTGATAAATACGAAAGATAGTTTTGTATCATTATTGTTCATAGACTATTTTTAATAATCTTCATTTTTGAAAATGATGTCTCCCCATTGCACCTACTGCCGTTACTCGCGGAACAGGTGGAATCGCAGCCCCTTTCTTCAAGATCATCAAGACGCCATCAACATTGCGTTATTCCCAGAGCTTTTTTTATGTTTGGAAATGCAGTTTGAAATTATTATTCTGCGACAGCTTGCTGTAAGAAAGCTCATTTGGCTGAGAACCGTATTCCTTATATTCCTTCTTGCATAAACTAGAGATGAGTTCGGATTGTTTTTTTTTTTTTGACGTTCCGAGTGCGAGTATTTGGAATCCGAGCCCGCCCGAGTGCAACAAATGTTGTGCCACCAGAGTCCGAGCCCACCCGAGTACGATGCTGAAAGTTTGCAGTAGAAAATTGTTTTCAAGATTAATTTTGCCATATGAAAATCCCTTCTCACATGGTAATAGAAATAAATATTTATCCCAAATTCTCCCTCATGACTACGTTTTGTCATTTTGCCCTGAAAACTTGTTTAAAATCGCAAATTTGTTATTTATACTCAACCACAGTCAGAAATCTGCAAAACTCAAAACACTTATCCTTTTAAAATATCATTGTATATTTGTACAGCAGAAAAAACATGAATTCTGTTTGACCGTAATTCTGGAAAAAAGACTTCAAACAGAAAGCGAGAATAAACAAGGAATATCCTATACTTTCTTTATGTTACTAACACTGGTGGTATAAAGGCTTCAGAATCAGATAGAGTACTTCTTCTTATATCCCCTCAATAACAATTTAATTCCCTTCCAAACTTATTTTCAAATGATAATAAACACCCAAAGAAACTTGGATTACATTCTTGTTACTCAAATAGCAAGTCCCCTTCTTCTTTTTTTTAATTTGTGAATAAATAAAATTTTCTTTTCAAGCCTCAGCTCGAAGACAGGTATGAAACTCGAGCCCATCTCATCTCCAGTAATATAAACTAGGCAATCCACCCCGGCTATTCGCGTTAAAGAGTCCCGATGTACTTGAGGTAGATCAAAATCGTTTTTAATTGAAAATTCGAATATATTTTTTTTACATTTACTTTATTTTCTTAGTTTGCCCGCCAACTACATTAAAAAGTATTTTTGTACTTCCTATTAGCCGCATGTTAGCAGTCAATTGCGAAACATTTCACTATTTATAATAGGGGTCTTCTTTCAAACTTTCATACTTGGGAGTCACATAAAAATTTCTTAATATCGCACGGGCCACTGATAAGACATTGAAATAGCTTTGGCAAGATATGTATACATCAGGGGCGGTTTCTATATAGCTACTTCGGAAATGCGGAGATCTGTTTTTCTTCTTGTTTTATGAAAAGCATTTTATTATAGTTTCAGATGATGTTTTTTGTTTTCATCAGAAATTCTATACAGTTTCTCCAAGTAATACTATTAGCAGATGCAGATTAAAAGATGCTAGCAACGTTGCTAATTGGCGATTCAAGCGCTCGAATGCGCCATCTGGTGTAGAAAAGATATAACTTCTCGTTTCAGGAAAATCCCATGCAAGCACATTGAATTGTATATATTTTTAATTTGTTCACAATGATTATTTTTTTATACAATTTCAAATTTCATGTGACATGTGTGTTCTGTCTTTTATGAAAAAGTAAAAATTATCCTAATTAGAATATCTAAAACTTTCACACGCATTTACAAAAATAAAATGATTTCAATGGCACTTTAGGATTAGTTAAAGGCACAATTTTCCTGTACCGACGGCTGCGATCAGCGCCTCTATAGGCCGTTTTAAGTCCCTATAGTGAAACATATGTGTCATCGGGCGTTAGAATACCGTGTCTGTTATAGTACCATCTTGATACATGAGAAAGCATACATTGTGCCAACGGAAGCTATTGGTAGAAACCGACACTGTCTATCTTGCAAAGTTAAAACAAATTATGTCAAAATTCCCTTCCCTGGCACTTGTGTTGATGAGGAAAAAAAGTATGTGTATCGAGTACCTTTTCTGCTTTCCCAGACACTTTTTTCCGATATAAAGAAGTGATTTGCTCTAATAAGGCTTTTCAGTCTTTCTTGATGTCGCGGAAAACCTTTGTTTCTTCATATTAAAAATATTACAGCGGACCACATGTGTCGCGCGGGACATCGATTGAAGACACCAAACTTATAACTTTTGAGATTATGATTATTTTAGTGTTTAAGCACTTAGTTTGATTACAAATTCGTTTAAAAAAATATTTATAACAAATAAATTTATAAAATATTCGCAATAGTTTGGCAATTTAGTTATGGAATATTACACACACACAAAAAAAAGTGATGAATTATTTTCCCACTTTCACATTATTTTCCTACTGTTTTAAGTGCAAACCCGTTAATCTTCTGTAATTGGGTTGAATGCAAATTTTAAAGTATTCATGTTTGAAAACCATTTTAGCCCATAAAAAATGAATAAATTGAGACTATTTTCAAATAAATTGCCTTTAAAGAAATGTATTTTTTCCCCATTAGACTGTGTAAAAACTGAAATTGTAAATTGTGTGATGTTTAAAAGTTAAACAATAAGTTAAAGTGCATTAAATGCGAAATTTATCAGTCAGGTTGTTGCCATCGTCGATATTACCTCAGCCTTACTCATGGACATGTTTTTACTGCATAATTTCTCGCATTGATTAGTGAAAAGAATTGTACTGATTCATTCCTTAGATTAGGCTTTAAATCATCATTGCATATTCATCTTTGGCATAACATAATTTTACGGCACTGAAATGATTTTTACCTTTCAGCAACGACCGTCAATTACATATTTATATTTTTGGGGTACAACTGTGGATCTGTGAGCTATTTTTTCTCTATTGATAGAAAAATTCCGATAAATTTTATGGTACAAATCGCTTTCCGATATGACAATTCGTTGCAAGCGTCGAATGTTTTGAAATAATAGAAAAAAATAATTTAAAGAGACTCATAAGTAAGTTCATATTTCAAGAAATCATACAAATTCCACAAATTATCGTTTCGACAGGCAGTTTACACAACGATACTTGAAAAAAAAGGGATTTTTTTGTGATTCCCTCTTCCCCCCCCCCACCCCCCCCCAAAAAAAAAATTACAAAGAGTATAGATGCCAACATCTCTTAATTATTCTGATCAAAGACGGAGTCTGATCAAAGACGAACATGTTTTCAACCGGAAATTTTAATTAATCAAAAATTCCAAAATGAAATCTTAAATGTACCTTATAGAAAGAAGACACATTTCCTTATATTTATTTCCCGGTTTAAAACATACTTGTCTTTTATCAGACTCCGGAATAATTAAGATATATTGGCATCTATGCAAAGAGTCCTGCAAGTTTGTTCATATTTAACAAACTCATAAAATTTTAACGAATTGCCGCCAAATTTTTGTAACAAAAAATATTTTGAAAGAAAATTGAACTATTTTTTCATGAATATTAAATGCGTGAATAATCACATTGCTAACAAGTCGTAAACCAACTTAGTGAAAAATGTCCAAGCCGGGAATCGAACCCGGACCCCTGGAATAGATCTCCAGTGCACTACCACTAAGCCACAAGGACGATGCCCAGCTTGGCATCTCTCACTTATAAAAGTCGGTAAGGCTGAAACCGCAGCACGAGATGGAAAAGTCTTCATGAGCAGACATTCTAGTGGCGAAACATGAAACGCAAATTAACCCAGCATCGGTGCAGCATTTGCGTCTCATGTTTCGCCACTAGAATGTGTGCTCATGAAGACTTTTCCATCTCGTGCTGCGGTTGCAGCCTTACCGACTTATATAAGTGAGAGATGCCAAGCTGGGCATCGTCCTTGTGGCTTAGTGGTAGAGCACTGGAGATCTATTCCAGGGGCCCGGGTTCGATTCCCGGCTTGGACATTTTTCACTAAGTTGGTTTACGACTTGTTAGCAATGTGATTATTCACGTATTTAATATTCAATAATTTCAAGCGTAATTTCACTGTTGAAAAATTAATTAAAATTCTATTTTTTCGTTTTGCCTCAAAAATATTCAGACGTTTTGACAAGTCTTGCGGTGTAACCCGCACTTCGATACGACATGACAATTCGTTAAATTTGTAAGATTAAAAAAAAAAAAAAATCTGAACGGTCTTATTGGACACCCTGCACAAGTGAATGTATAGTTATCAGATTTGCTTGAACTCTATGATGAATGCATTCTCTGCTAATATGAAAAGCAAATGTAAAAATATTTTCCTGTGAAATTAGTAACATCTGGTTTTTGTTTATAAAATTTCAATCACACGTATTATCATACGATATGAAATATATGTTATTGCGCCTCGCTTATTCTGCAAGCATGGTTTTTTTGAAGATTGGATATAACGGGTTAATGTAAGCAACAAGTGGCGCATTTGGCGAGTAATCGCTTTTAAGTATTTTTAAAAGCTGTGTAAAGTCTAAGAACTGAAAACAACTATTTTCAGAGCGAGCGGTCTGATTGAAGGAATTCGAGCTGAGATCTAGCGTAGAAAATACAAATAGCGACAAGCCATTGACATCATTGACGAATTTACAAGAAGTAAACTATCACATGGTGCGTTTTCGGCCTTTTTCCCTCTGAAAAAACCTTTAATGAGTAAATGTCTTATATTGTCTATGATAGGATAGTACGTGCGAACGAGTATTAGCGCATTAAATGAGTATTCCTTTTTGAGTTATAAGATGGCTTACTTAAACTTAAAATTACACTATGTGTAAATTATTTAAAAGATGAAAAATATTTAAAAAGGTGTGAAATTACTTTAATATCCTTAGTACTTTCAACTACACACATAGTCTTGGTCAGAGAATTAAAAAATACAAGCGTCTTATTTTCAAATTTCACGTAGTTGGTGCCGAAAGGAGCGAAAGTGAAAGTCAATTTTAAACCCGGAAAACATTGGGAAAATAAAAATATGGATATTGAGGGAAGTGGAATATTGCGTGTTTTATGATTCTTTAAGCAAACTGAGCCAAAAGTAATTTAACACCTTTTTAAATATTTTTCATCTTTTAAGTAATTTACACATAGTGTAACTTTAAGTTTCATTTTTTAAAGATGAATTTAACATTCTACTTATTTATTTGCTGATGGCTTACTTAGTTCCTGCATGTAAGATGATTCCTCGTGCCTTTCTTACTAAAAGGACTGGTACGAACAGGAGGAAAGATAACAACCAAACGAGAAGAATGCTCCATCCAACATGTCGCCTATAGAGATGTCTTCGAAAGGCTATAGGATGGCAGATCACCAAATAGCGGTCCAGGCTCATCACTGTCATCGTGAAGACACTAGCTGCCACAGCCACGCCTAGAATGCATCAATATTAATAGAACAGAGTAAAGCTAAATGAATGCTAGCATGATAAGACAATATTTCTGCCGATAAGACATAATGCGGTATATCAAAATGTGGGAACACTAATCATTAACAATAATCAATTTAAAAATGTTTCATATTTAATAAGAAAATTTTTTGTTTTATTGCATTGCATATAAACCTAGAATATAACATACAGACATTAAAAAAACAGCAAGTGTTCTACAAAATTACTAATTAAAGCATTTAATTAGCAGATTTGTTGGCTACAGATTTTGGAAATAGCTGCTCTGTAGGTTACACAACTTTGGACATTTTTGATCTGTAGGTTACACAATTTTGATATTATTGTCTTGTAGGTTACACAATTTTGATAATGTTGGCCTGTAAGTTACACAATATTGATATTATTGTCCTGCAGGTTACACAGTTTTGACTTTTTCATAATTTGATTTTTATTTAAAAAATTCTTAGATTGATTATTGGAAGGGGCTAAGAATGCAATAAACTGGTTTTATAATTGAAATACATAGCATATATGTTATATTATTAATTATTCCTTCGCGATATTTCCTTTTAACATGCTAATTAGCGGTATATTCACTAATTTCTTATTATTTAATAATACCTATCATTAATCCTATTAAATTCTTCTTAAATTAATTATTTTCTTACTCAATTTACTTAAATATCAAGCTTTTAGTTTATTCCTAAATTGTATCATGATTTCTGACCATTTCTATTATTTAGTGTGGATTCGAATGTTTTTAAAAGAGCCACTTTTTTTTTTTACTTATTTTATTCCGAGATTATTTCGCGCGCTGGGGTATTTTTTACTTCAAAATGCATCCGCTCCAAATTGTCAGAACTCTTTGAGAAAGCACTCCCATTGGACGTGACGTCGGCTTTAAGCGTACCCTTTTATTCTCGCAGTGGCCAGAGAGCTCGCGACGTCATGATTTTGTGTTTCTACGCCTTATGACAAAAAGCAGATGCATGGAACTTTTCCTCAGAAATTGTTCGATTCTTCAACTGTTAACTGACTGGTAGTTTTTTTTTACAGAATCGTTTTTTTTCTAATTTTACTTCACCATCATACGATGAAGTTATTTACCTCTTAGACCGGAACGTATTATGGAAATATGGTGAATCGTTTTTGATGTTGTTTTGCTAATAAAAGCATGAAGGTCTAATCTGACTCGTTATTTCATAATGGAGAGACTTCCATCTATTTCATTCCATTGCCTGTATGAATTCGTTCCACGACTCGCACCAATGTCTACAACCCTACAGATATTATCTCATAATTTTCCATAATATTTATTCCACGACTCGCATCAGTGTCTACAGTGCAACATATATATATTATATATCTCTCTATTCTAAAAAAAAGTAACTCCCGCTGTCACCGCCGCCGCCGCCGCCGCCGGTTTTGGATTTTTTGTGACCGGAGGTCTTTCTTCGTTAATATTAAAAAAACTGTTGCATACAAAAATATGAAAATCGGTAGAATTATAGAAAAATGTTTGATAAACACGCTGATGCAGACAGTTTTCAAATCGAAGAATTATTTTAAGAGATATTTAATGCCAAAGTTGGACAAAATCGTTCCATTAAAAAAGTTTTATAGGAGCAAAAACTGTACATAGGAATTTAATCATTTTTAGATCATTTTATGCGTCAAAATTTCCCGGTGTGCAGATTGCAGTTAGTTTCTTAATTTGAATAATTTTTCGAGGTTTTATTTCTATTTTAAATTCAAATTTTCAGCATTTCGAGAGATATTTTTTACAAATTTTAGAAAATTGTATTAATTTAAACTGTTGCCAGCTGTATAAACAGCGCAAACAGTAATGTTTGCTTCAAATTAAAAATTTATTTTACACGTGACTATTATAAACAAAAAATATAAAAAGCAGGAACTCATTGAAAATTACGTCATAAAAACTATAGTTACACGTGAATTTTAAATGAGAAAGAATATTGTAAAATAATAAATTCAGTAACATGCGTTAGAAGTCCTAAATAGGAGAATTTACGTCATATTACACTTATTACGTAAAATGAACAAAAAATAATATTGCAAAACAGTTTTAATTTAAAAATTGCGCGAGACATTTACTTGACATTTTAAGATGATCATAATATTTCATTTCTAACAAAAGTATTTTGACGTGAATATTAAAAAGAGAAAGAAAAGTTTGGTGAAAATTACGTCAGATTATAATTGTCAGATTCAAATTATATTTCAATCTTCCGAAAATTTTTTAAAGGCGATCAAATTAGCGTGCTGTTAGAGTCTGCGGTGTCTGAACGGGGGTTGACGAGCGTAGCTCGTAGGGGGTAGAGCCCCCTAGTATATATATATTATCAGATTTTAAAAAAAAACAGTCAAATGAGAAATTTTCAATATAAAAATGTTTATTTACATTTTTAGAAGCTCATATCATCTCGATTGATCTAGAATCAACTTTCAGTAGACAAATAATTTTAAGAAAAAAAAAATTAAGAAAAAAAAAATTAACGTTTTTTTAAATTGAAAAACAATTACAGAGTCATTTTTAAATACACATATCTATAATTCCTTTATCAAAAGAGAAATCTCCCTTTGCTGTTACAGGATGAGGTGGAGATGGCGATTTAATTAAAATACCCGAACTTTAAAATTTCTATTTTCTCTATGCGATCCACAGTGGTTGTATGGAATACAGCTGCAGCAAAATGGTCTTGTTTTAGGTCAGATCTAAACAAAGTCTCACCTTTCCCAATAATTTATCGTGTGTGGGGATCACGGTAAAAACAAACTGTAGGATGAAGAGATATGTTTTGTGCATTTCAGTACGAAGTTTGAGAACTCGGCAGATAATAAGAAATTTTTTCGAAAAGTCTTCCATTCTTATTATCCTCTCTGTTTTCAATTGCAGCTGTAAATAGCATTGAATAAGTAAATGCTAAACGGACCAGATCGACCGTGGAATATATTTCTAGTCGTAATGTAATATTACATGTACTAAATATGATTTAAATTTACAAAGCGCCTATCGATTTAAAAAAAAAAATATTTTTTTTCATGATTTTGGATCGTCTGTAACTATAAATTTACTGCGAAATATATCGGCATTTCGATCGGTATGCGATTCGAACATTGTTGCTAAATAATCTTTTTAAATACATTTACTGCAAAGAAAATGTTCCAAAATGAATAACAATAGGACAATAACACTTAAAAACACTGAAGGATTATTTTTTAAATAATTAAGTGAGATTTTACTACCTGTTTTAAATCATATTTTTAAATAATCATCTCTGAAATTTCGAAACTATCGAACTTTCCGCCATTCTGTCCCGATCGTACACATGTAAGTAGGAGAAGTTTCTACTCATAATTATAATATTATACATATTAAGTACGCTTTATTTTTATGAAATATCTGTCTATTTTAACAAATAACATACTAATAAATATATTTCTGCATGTTTTAAGACATCAGGCCATCTATAACAATAAATTTACCGCGAAAATGATCGGCCTTCCGATCGTTATGCGATTCGGACATCGCAGTTCTTTGTTCAAGTTCAGACACAAAATCCTAAAAAACACGTTGTATCGGATATCCCTGAAATAACCACTGTTAAGATCCAATTTTTAAGGTCACCTACTATGAGAATGCTTTTTATTTTGAAATATTATAAAACATTATTTTAAATAAGATTGCAATTTTTCATGACGTCACGCTTTAGAAACAATTGTACAATGAAAAGTATAATCAAATATCAGGGGTCGATGCAGGTTTTTATTCTTAGGGCCCATTTTGTGAAAAGTAGAAGTTATTTTTGTGAATTTTATTATATTTTTGTGAAAAATAACATTTTGTAATGAAAGTTGAAATCCAATTACTCAAATTTGAGCCAAGAATTTATGAACAAAAACATTTTTTAAATCTCCTTGCTAAAGTTTTTGTTTTTTGTGACCTGGTTTTATTTACAAATTACACATTTTAAAATGATTTTTATGGAAAAGAATGTTATGTAGGCCTATCTATATTATAAAGGACAAACATATCTGTGCGTAACGCATACGTCATTTTGTGAATGGCAACACTTTGAAATTTGAAATAAAATTTCGGTTTTGCAATTATATTTACGGCAAATTTTTAAACTTCTAAACATCGCACATTTTAAATTTTAACACCGTCGTATTACACTGTAAAAAAAAATTTGTAAAGTTACTAAAATTTTTCTAGGAAACTGGGATTCCAGGAACTTTTTATGTAACGGCAACAAGAAAAATTCCTGTAACAAATGCTGTTACAGAAATTTTCGCTGTTGCCGTTACATAAAAAGTTCCTGGAATCCCAGTTTCCTAGAAATATTTTAGTAACTTTACAGATTTTTTTTTACAGTGTAGGAAAAAAATGCTCTTTTAAATGCATTTTGCTTGAAAGCTGTATCTCAATTTATTTTTGAGATATTAATTTTTTTGTAGTTTTTAATACAAATTTTGTAATCGTGGCAACTGAAGTACTCCATTTATATTCAAAGTAAAGGGAAAATAGTCATGGTTTATTATTTTTATTGATTACATCCTTATTGATGCCATTTTCACATTACAAATAAAAGTAACTTTTTAATAATTTTTGAACAGAAAATTATGTCAGACACTAAAAAAGAACACGCATTTTTCTTCATAAATCAGTTACATTTCAATATTTTTACATTACGCTGATACTGAGTTTGAGACGCTAGGAAAAATGATTCAGTGTGTAAAAATTATGTCGTATTTAAAACAATACGATCATTTATTTTGATAAAACTAAATATTTGACCGATACTAAATGGCCAATATGACAACTAAAGGCAAATTTCTGAATGTTTTTTTTTCGCGGGTATTGAGATTAGAACTTAAAGTTCACATGGAAAGTTTTATCGGACAAACATGACTTTAAGTTTGGAAATACATTCATTAATAATCTATTGCGCGTTAAAATACTTTCAAATTGTGAATTTGAGTGGTGCGTATGTAAATTATGAGAATGTGAAAATAACGTACAGTTTAGATGTTATGGGGGGAAATTTTATGATGTGACAAAGCGAAATACTTTTTACTGATTTTTCATCCCGTAAAAACAAACATAAGATCTTCAATCGATAAATTCATCATAATTATTCATCTTGATCACGTATTCTAATAGAGGTTAATTTTTCAATAAATTAAGCAGCTGAAGTTTGTGGAAATAATATTTTGAAAATATTATTTGTTTTAAGAGTGAGACAACCAATGTTAGAGGAATTTTTTATTGTAATTATTTTTGTAGGTTTATTATAAATTCGATCTGAAGTTCCTTTCTAACATTTTAGTTCGTCGAATTTCGACGGGTTCCAACTCGTTTTGTTAAAAGGAATTTTGTGAAGGGGCCTGTTTTATTAAGTTCATTTTTGTGAAGGGGCCCATTTTATTAAATTTATTTTTGTGAAGGGGCCTATTTTATTAAATAGATTTTTGTGAAATGGCCCTAAATAGGCCCCAAATTTTGTCTGGATCGACCCCTGAATATCATTAACTTCGATACTTTTGTCGTACTCACCTTGTAAGTAATTCGCCAACTTGCACATGACTTCGCCAAAAATCCAAAGCTTATACGTGTAAAAGCCGATAGCCATGGGCATGCACACTAACGATACTAATAGGTCAGAGACAGCTAATGTGATCAAAAGAGCGTTGGACAAGCACCTCATATGTTGAAATCTGAAAGAAAGAAATATCTTGCAGGGAACACTACACTGTAAAAAAAAATTTGTAAAGTTACTAAAATTTTTCTAGGAAACTGGGATTCCAGGAACTTTTTATGTAACGGCAACAAGAAAAATTCCTGTAACAGATGCTGTTACAGAAATTTTTGCTGTTGCCGTTACATAAAAAGTTCCTGGAATCCCAGTTTCCTAGAAATATTTTAGTAACTTTACAGATTTTTTTTTACAGTGTACATACATGAAAAATTGATACTTGAGTTTTTACAGCTATTTTTCGTTTTCTTCTTTTTTAGCAATTTCCAAAAAAGTTGAAAAGTGTTTATAAATCAGGTTTGTCTGTCCGTCCGTCTGTCTGTCCGTATTCTAACTCGCGTAAATATAGTGCGATTACCACGAAATTGATATATGTTATTGGGGTTTACTATGATATTTTCGGTTTTGAAAATTAAGTGTGTAGCACTAACGATTTATTTACAGACAACTAAAAAGAATTCCATTACATTACGGACTAAGAGGGAAAATCGTTTGCGGTGTATTTTAAATATATTACACTATTTTGAACATATTGAAAATTGTATATATATATCTGAGGTGTACGCTTACTGTAGAATCTGGTGTGCATATAATTTATCTTTCATTTACAGGGACACACAAAAGTGTTTTTCTGCAGTACCGCCTATGAAGAATAATTGCTGGCAGTGCTTTTCAGTTGGGGGTACGCGCTTTAAAACTTAATTATTTTTGTGCATATTACTTGGTGTGTATAATTTTTATAGATCCTATACAGGGATACACAAAAGATATAGAGTACATTTCCCTTTTTCTGACGAAAATTGCTCAGTGGGAATTTTAATCTGTGCTATGCGTTTAATTGAACTAACTTTCAGAATAAGATGTAGTATAAATACCAATCTGTAGATCAATATACAGGGATGAACAAAAAATTCTGATGTTTTTCCAACTATTGATACACAGTATTTTGAATGTGTTGGAAAGGGTTTCATAATCTATGTTGGACGCATGATTTTTCGTTCTTGTTTTTAAGATGCAGATTTTACTGAAAAGCAGCAATAATGTTTAAATATATGTATCACTCTATAAAGTTTGCTCCAGCAAATTCAATTTAAAAATTAAAACACAGCCTTTAAAGTAGTATTTCAGTAAACAAAAGAAAAAAAAAAAAAAAAAGAATATTGAAACTATGGTTACATTTAACAACTGAAGTACAGTCGAACTCATTTAATACACGCACGACTAAAACGAGGACACGGTTACAACGAGTAATTTACACGTTACATATGGTTCTCCATTTGAACTACATTAAGATTTTCGATGTTTTTACAAGCTATGTAATTTGATGATATTACTTAAAGAAAAAGTGGTGTAATGAGCCATCAAACCTGAAAAATACACCTTTTCAAAAAGGTTTCCACAATTTTGACCTCTACTGCATACAGTTCTTTCCTCTTACTTATTATTATTATTTTTTTAATAATATCAAGAGTGGGTTTCCTAACTGTTTTATTTGCATCTTTTCTTTACAAGCTCTATCCTATGAAATGAATTATCAGCGAAATTCAATTCGTAACCAGACAGTATTATTTTTCTTTGCGCATTTTTCCTCAACTGCATGCGATATCAAATATCTAGACACGCGGCAGTGTGTCAGTCAAGTTCGCCTGACATAGCCGAGTGTTATATTACACGAACCACTTCGAGCTGTTTTCTTCAAATTTCAATGCTCTGCTGCTGAAAATCTATGAGACCTACGTACTTGTTATACGAAATGTGTATTAAGGCCACCCTAATTACCTGGAATCCAAAATTTTATAAATAACGCATAATTAGTTTCCGAGATAATGGCATTTGAAAATGTCTGATAATCGATAATTTTATCATTGACTGACTGACTCACTTACTCATAAAAAAAAAATCTCATGTATCTACTGCATCTACAAATTTCAAATTTGGTGCGGAGTTCGTTTACACTATAAAACTAAGGAATAAAATATGCGAAAACAGATTAATTACCTATCTAGTGGTGTCCATTTTTACTTTAACATTACGTCTATTAGGCGAAATTTTAATTTGCCGTAGGAGGGGACTCTGTTCTGTCGCCAAATACCGCCAAGTTTCTCGCCAACATGGCGATATATCGCCAAATTTAGCGACCAAAATTAGTCGCCAAAAGTGACGCCACCTTGGCGATATCTCTAATATTTCGCCAAATTCCCATAGACTTCCATTGTAAACCTATCTACTTACTGGGGGTTTATCTGGGTTTACTTGCTCACAGAAAATCAACAAATTGAGATATTTTAATAATTTTGTAATATTAGCTTAAAGGAGTATATTGTTTTTTCAGAAAGAATAAAAATTTCGAATCAATACATTTCGTTTCAAAACATGCATTCAATACAGCAGTATTAAAATATAGATTTTTGCCGGAAATTGACAGCCAAATACTTTAACATTACGTCTATTAGGCGAAATTTTAATTTGCCGTAGGGGACTCTGTTCATCAATAAATTGAGATATTTTAATAATTTTCTAATATTAGCTAAAGGGATTACAGTATAGCTTCAAAAATCCGGCACCATCGGGACCGAGACTATGCCAGATTTCTGAAAATTCCGGATTTTTGAAGGAATATCAAAAGTAATAACTAGGAATAAAAAAAGTAGACTATATTCTTTGGTACTTTAGCCATAATTTAATTTAGTTTTTTTTTTTTTGTATTTTATGCAAATGAAGAATGTCTATTTCGGAAATACATTCTTGTTTCTCTAAAGCATATATTATTTCTCCAGTGAAATTTATGCTTTTTTCCATTGACACCTTTTCTTCTGACGGTTGTTCATCCTCGTCTGCTGAGCTGCTACTAGCATTATCGGCGGTTCAATTTGCCACAGTGTCAGCGATCTCGCTGTCCGTTAAATTGCTGGTTGTTGATGCATTTTCGTTAATCCTTAACCAATTATCTATATCCCTCTTTCGACACTCAATGCATTTTCAGATTTTGTGTGTCCAATCAGCTCGAGAATTGTGGCCTTTTCACGCGAAATATGAAAGCCTGAAAATTCTACTTCATGATATTTCCGTTGCCGAAAATTCGTTCCGGTCATATATGGCGCCACGCAGTCCCCAAAGTTGTCCTCAAAATTGTTCCCGTTGCTAAGATACGGTGCAGCTCCCAGAAAATTTGTTCAGAAAATAATCGCCTCTGACAAAAGAAAAAGAAAGTCAAATATTCTTTTTTTCTATCATTACTTTCTATCTTGAAGTTTTTAATTCATTAAAAGTTGCTATTTTTCTTCTCCCATAACTTGAAAGTGTAAAAGAAAAGGAAAGGAAAAGTTGGTTTTGATGCCGGATTCTTGATGTTGCCGGATTTCTGAATGCCGGATTTTTGAAGTTACTCTGTATATTTTTTTTTCAGAAACAATAAAAATTTCGAATCAATATATTTCGTTTCAAAACATGCATTCAATACAGTAGTATTAAAATATAGATTTCTACTGCAAATTGACAGCCAAATACTTTGTTGTAGGAAATTTAAATTAAAATTGAATGTTGCTTGGTGAATCTAGACACACGGCATTGTGTCAGCCAAGTTCCTCTGACATGCTCGTGTGTTATATTACACGAACCACTTCGAGCTGTTTTCGCCAAATTTCGACACTCTACTACCCAAAATGTATTTGACCTACGTACTTGTAATACGAAATTCGTAGTAAGGCCACCCTAATTACCTAGAATCCAAAATTTTATAAATAACACATAATTAGTTTCCGAGATAATGACATTTGAAAATGTCTGATAATCGATAATTTTATCATTGACTGACTGACTGACTCACTTACTCATAAAAAAAAATCTCATGTATCTACTGCATCTACAAATTTCAAATTTGGTGCGGAGTTCGTTTACACTATAAAACTAAGGAATAAAATATGCGAAAACAGATTAATTACCTATCTAGTGGTGTCCATTTTTACATTAACATTACGTCTATTAGGCGAAATTTTAATTTGCCAAAAGAAGCGCCAAATGCTGAATCCGAGCAAAACATGCAGCAACTGATTGTTTCCTTAACTGATTGTTCACAAAAATCATGTTTTCAGAAAGCGCATTTAAAGTTTTTATTTCGTAAAATTTATTAGAAATATTCAACCTCCTCAAAAATATCTCGATTTATACGTTGTACCTTCCTTAATTTCAATATTGAAAGACATTATTTTTCTTTAGGCTACCTAAACTTACATATCCGTTTTTTAAATAAAAACTTCTTGTTTGAGAACTGAAATTAAAAAAAAAACTGATAGCTGCAGTTCCAACGATCGTACAAAGAAAACAAAAACAGTTTTAGATAGCTAAATGCACAGTCTTTCATATAAAAAATAAAAATAATATGTTACATTTGCCGAGAGTTGGTTATTTAAGCGTACTGGGATATTTTAAGCGGGCAGGGGACGTTGAAAATAAGCAAATTTGCTCGAATTAATAAAAAATAACTCTAAAAATCATTTTATCTTGAAATATTCCTTTAATGAATAAGGCCTGACTCATTTGAAACTAGTCTGGTCTGAAGCCGATTAACATTGGGTAACAACTTTGTTCCTTTAATATTCACCTATTATGAAATACCGAAAACACTTAATGTCAAGTTTATTTCTCCGAACCTTATCACATTTTCAATGAACAGTTGCGGTCTTATTGTTCAAAAACCCGAGTGTTCATTTCGAAAACAGGAAATTTTATAAAAAATTAGAACTCTCAAATGCGATAGTAAGGTACAAACTTGAGAAAAGTTTGCAAACGAAATATCCAGTTAATTGTAGTAAAAAATTTCGGCTATAAGAAAAATTTTTATTTCCTTTTTTTCCCAGTGTTTTAATTATTTTAAATCACTTGAGAAGAATAAAGTTCGTTTTTAATTTCAAAATCATCAGAGAAAAAGAATATTTAGTTAATTAAATTTGAAAATCCAGTGAAAGGCAATGTATTTCCTCTGCGCTGCCTCTTTGCCGGCGCCCATGGATGAATGATACATCGTGTGGCATAAACACATAACTTTATTTTTCACTTTCAGTACAAAAAATCAGGCCCAACTATAGGAAATTTAATTGAAATATTTTATAGGAAAATTTAATATAATAATAATTTGATTTCAAAACATGCATTCAATATAGCAGTATTAAAATATAGATTTCTGCTGCAAATTGACAGCCAAATACTTTGTTATAGGAAATTAAAATTAAAATTGAATGTTGCTTGGTGAATAAAATAGTCACATGTAAACACATTAAAATGCATTAAGTAAAGTGTCTAAATATATTGTAACTTTACAAAAAGTAATGATATCTAACAAAAACATAGCTGTGAAAAAAGGGAGCCAAGTTCTGTAAAGACAATGGCAAGAAAAGAAGTGATATCTAAGTGGGTGCCAAGTTCAAATAAAATTCACTCAAACTTACCTACTGAAGTATTATAGCATTTTTTAAATTGTTTAAAAATAAAAATTATTGATAGCATATTAATAATAAATCTAGAACTTGGCAAGTTTTTGATAAATGTTATGCTTATCAATTTCATGTCTTAATAAAATGATAATGTTAATATTAATAACAATGGCATTATATAAAAAAATAATATAGTTATTATTATAAACAAATGGCTCATGTTAAAGATTTGATAAACCAATAAACACGCAGATACACTCCCACTTGTCTTTGGTTATCACTGTAGCACTCACCCTCCGGAAACCTCAATGCAAACAAACTAAAAGGCCTGACAAAGAGACAGATACACTTACGCTTGTACTTGCTCATCACTCTAGAGACTGCACCCCTTTAACCCTTTCCGGGGCAAAGAACTTTTATTCGTAAAATACTGAAATGATTCAATCACACCAGAATTTAAAAGCAAATTTATTTCAAAATGGGTAAAAGCTTCTTTTCACGTATTTAATAAAATTAAACTTTTTAGTCCTGAATTCTGGTGTCAATGTGGCATTTTGCAGTTAAAATTAGGTGGGATATACTTTATCCCACCGCCCTTCAAGGGGAAAGAGCTCACTCAAATTAAGACTTCCAAACATGAAATGACAAGTTTTGATATAATAATGTCATTAATAAAAATCAATGACTCGTACGTAAAAACTTGACAAGTTCTAGATTTATTATTAATATGCTGTCAATAATTTTTATTTTTAAAAAATTTAAAAAATGCTACAATACTTCAATAGATAAGTTTGAGTGAATTTTATTTGAACTTGGCACCCACTTACATATCACTTCTTTTCTTGCCATTGTCTTTACAGAACTTGGCTCCCTTTTTTCACAGTTATGTTTTTGTTAGATTATATTAACTATAACAATGTCTATATTTACGTTCATTAATCATAACCTTAATAAAATATATATTTTCAAGAAAAAACATCAAAATATATACTAAAAATAATTTAATTGCTTAAAAGACGTCAGGTATCAATAAAAATCATTAAAATTAGATGTTTCGATTGATTCAGTCAATCATCATCATAATAAAAATCACAAGTACAATACAGTCGAACTTGGATAATTCGAAGTTCAAGGGACCAAAAGAAAAGTTCGAAATATCCAAAAATTCGAATTAAATATATTCGCTCAAAAAGAAGAGATAAATAAAAAAAGATTAACTCCACAATGAAATATTTAACACATAAATTTTATCTAAGGATACTGCTACGTTTTTTTCATTAAATCAAACATTTAGCTTAATTATTCATTACTTTTAAGAAAAAAATCAGATATTTTTGATTGCTTTTTCGAATGCAATCTTTGAGTCATAGCATATGTTTCCAACTTATCAATTGACACAAAAATGGAATCTTTTACATTGGACTGACCTTCAAAAAAGCGTCGAAGTTCTTGTATATGCATAATAGCTTCTAAGCATCTAGGTAAGGGCTTCTCTTGTATTTCATTGTTCTGTTCATCTTCAGATAGTCCGTCCTCAGCTTGGTTGTTTTCCGCCAGTTGAGCAACAATGTCAGCATCAGTTACCTCGCCACACACACAGCCACATTTTGGTCCACGTTGACGTAATCTTCATACAAGATTGGTGGATCCGATTTTACATCTTCCCAATTATCGACAGTAAGTTCAGGATCAATTTCGTCAAAGTTTTCCACTACATTTACTCCTTCTGTTTCTTTCTTTACAAATCCCGCCTTATGAAAGCATTTCATAATCGTTATCTCACTGACCTTGTCCCATGCCTGCCTACACATTCTTGAAGCATGAAGAACGTTGAGATTCTTAATGTCAAAATCTCCGATGAGGATTCTTTCAACCAACAGACGCCTGTAGAAATGTTTAAGGTTTTTGATGATTCCTTGGTCCATTGGCTGAACCACAGATGTCATGTTGGCCGGGAAAAAAAATGACTTCCACATTTTTCATTTTGGGAATGCTGTTGTGAGCCGAACAATTGTCAATAAAAAGGGCAATCTGTCGTTTTTGTTTTTCAAATTTCTTGTTTATATTTAAAAGCCATTTTTGAAAAATTTCGGACGTCATCCATGCCTTTGTATTTGAATCGTAGGAGACAGGCTTAGACTTAACATTTTTAAAGCAACGTGGATTAGCCGATTTGCCAGTCATTAATAGTGGCAACTTTTCGGACCCGTCCATATTTGCTCCAAAAAGCAACGTTACTCGCTCTTTACTTAGTTTTCCACCACTGCATGTTTCTCCTTTGAAAGCAAGAGTTTTATTTGGAGTACACTTATAAAAAAGTCCAGTCTCGTCGACGTTAAAAATATTTTTTGGTTCCTTATTCTGAATAATTTCTCTTAAATGTTTTTTCTACTCATCAGCTGCTTGAATATCCACTGCACCACTTTCACCACACACTGCTTTGAAAGAAATATCGTTTCTATCTTTGAAACCATTCAGCCAACCTGTGCTGGTTTTGAAATCTTGAATGCCTAATGCAGCGGCAAACTGTTCAGCTTTGGCTCTCATAATAGGGCCACTAATTGGAATGTTCTTATATCGCACTTGTTTAAACCATTTAAGAACACAACCGTCCACAACTGGGTCATCAGGTCCTCTCGTCCTTTTCCTATTTTTTCCTGTGCCATTTTCGCTATTCAAAATTTTATCTTTGTTCTTCAAATATGTCGATAATGCGTTGGGTGGAATTCCAAATTCCTTGGCAATTTCCGATTTCTTATTAAGGCCTTTTTCCACTTCATTAATTACCGCTACCTTTTGAGCTAATGTTAATGACTTATAAGGAGTTTTAGCTTTTGACAACGCCATAGTAAGAGAACATAAAAACAATACTTAAAGCACACACACAAAAACTTACAACCGCGTTAAATCATTCACTCACGTGACTCTAAGATAGAAAGAAATGTAGATGCGCTTCTCGAGAAAAAAAAAGGGGGGAGGGGAAGGGTTGGCGAAAATCTGCGATTGCAACACCTAAGCTGCGATCCTTTCAATGCGCAGTGAAATAGATTCTCCAGACGAAAGGGTGCGGCTAAGTCTTGGAATTTTGCCAAATAGAAAGACAATTAAAATAAACTGTTTTACTATTTTGAAACTTAGCTGAAAAAAGTCTCAGGATTAACATTTACCGCAAAATTCGAAAGGCAATCCTACGAAAAATTCGAATTATCCAAACTAAAATTCGAAATATCCACATTTTTTTAACATTATTTTAATACAGAATTCTAGGGACCAAGCAAAAAATTCGAATTAGCCAGAATTTCGAATTAAACAAGTTCGAATTATCCAAGTTTCACTGTATACATAAAGCATCATGTGCAGGGACTGACAAAAGTTGAAAATTCTTAGGCACCAGGAAAAATTCTAAGGAGTCAGCTTGAAAATCATTTCTCTGGCATTAACGCATTCACTGCAAAATGGAACGCTGGCTACTCATAATCGTATTCGGCTATTTTTGAGTGATCTATGTGTCATTTTGCAGTGAACAAGTTAACTATTCAATAAAAAAATCAAACTGAGCAAAAATTTTAAGATAACACCACTTTTAAAATGTCGAAATTTAATAGAAATAAACTATGAAATTAAACATTAAAACAGTAGACAAATTTATATCCTCACATTTAATTACCAATAAGAAATTATATACATAAATTAACAATGCCTTTTAGGTTTTGACTTGAAATACCATTTGTCCATTTGTCATTTTTGTGAGATATATCTGACAACTGCACATTTTGGTACATTCCACTTAATGAAACATCATTTAAATTTTTTTTCATTTTCTCCTGGAGTATTTTTAAGGTTTTCTAATCGAAGCAGTGCTCTTTCAACATGTACTTTAGTTTGGCTTAGCAAAAACTCTGATTTCTGAAAAATTAGGGACAGTTGTTGCGCCGGTACGGTCTATTTCCCTCCACTGCAAATAATCGCACTATTAAAAATAAATATTTTCGCACATGGAATTGTTTTTGTTAAAGGAAAAAAAAATAAAATTAATAAGTATGTAAAAAAGTTAGTCGCCACGAGGAATTTTTTAGTCGCCCGGGGTTTGTCGAACCCTGACATGTGTTACACCTGACGTCTTTTAAGCAATTCAATTATTTTTAGTGTATATTTTGATGTTTTTTTTGAAAATGTATATTTTATTAAGGTGTCTGCGATATTATGAGAGTAGTGCACTGACTGGCTAGTGTGACAAATGTGACTGATATTGTTTCACTCCAAAGCAGATAAAATTTTATAGTCATTTCATAGTTAACCATATCCATTATTATAATTAAGTGCATATGTGTTCCTCTTACTTTTTCCTAACAGGGGAACCCAGCCAGTAGTTAATCAAATAGTGTAGGATGTTACGGGGTTTTTATTGAATTTCCTTCTTTTTAATTTTTAGAAGTAAACTAACATGGTTGCTACAACCCTTAATGAATGTCCTATAATGGGCAAAAATGAAATCTGCTGAAATTAAATAGCAACTAAATTATAAATAAATAGTTTCTTTAATTGCCATTTTCCCAGTAGTTGATCCATCGAAGAAATCAATCGAAAATTCAAAAATTAATCTTTAAAATATCATGCTTAAGCTGTGATTAACAATAATTCATATAAAACTATTAGTTGAAATAAGCAAGATGGAAGTGGATTATTTTAACTTACCGTAATTGTCTCCAATTAATCAAAAACTAAATTTTTACAATTTCATAAAATGGCTTCTCTTACAGCAGGTAGCTGTCAACAATGTGATAACAGGTGCTCCAACATTCAAACAAAAATAGTATGCCTAGTGCCACGTCTAAAACTCATTTCCGCCTGAAATGGCGCAATATTTCAAAAAATTGATCAACTACTGGCGGGGAGAAGTTTTACTCTTTTAATAAAATGCTACATAATAACAAAATTGGTATTTTAACCTAAATAATCTAATAACAAAAAAATGGCAAGGACGCAAAGACATCGAATTTAGGCATACATTTAAAATATATCGTATTTAAATTAATAAAAAAAAAATTACACAATAAATAAATGAATAAAAAAAGACGCGATACAGAGGAAAATGGAAACAATGATTGAATTAAGCACAGGATTTGGTTATTCGCTTCCAGAAACAGAAGATACAAAGGACAATGTTAAGCGAATATTCTTGAAAAACCTTTTCCTGAAATTTGTTTTTATAAAATGGAGGGTGGGTGGAGATTCGACTTATTTGTTAAATTGTTATACATGTAAAATTTTAAAAAAAAAAGGAAAAAGAAAAGAAAGAAAGAACGAAATTCGAATGCGAATGAATTTTATTATTTTAACAATCACTATAAAGAGAAGCATTTGGAAACATAACGAAACAGAATCAGCGAGTCCTGCTAATCGCTCAATATCCATAGCTGCAAACTTTCTGTTTTTAGTAAAAATAAAAATATTTTGAACCATGAATTTCGGATGGAAGTGTAATCTGCTACTTTAGTGATTACTATAAATATAACATTTGTGAGCCTAAGGCTAATGTCAGACGAACGTCTTTGTGTACGGTTCTTTTATCTCTTCCATCATCCTCACACTTTCGCTAGCATGTGTTGGGATGGTGGAAGATAGAAAAAAAAAAAAAAAAAAACGTTCGTCTGACAGCCTAATTTAAAAAACAGAAATAAAAATTAGTAGGAGCATTATCAAATTAGCCCATAGTATTTATTTATTCTGTTTACACATTTAAAAAAATTTCTAGCTTTAACATAATTTAATATTTAGAAAAAAGTACTTTCGTCCTTAGTTTCAAATTCTTAAACCATGTCTCAAAAAATTAGTAATAACTTTATTCCTTTGTTACTTCTCTGTTTACCAAAAATTTTGAATCCACATGGTGTCGTCCCGAGATGCACCGCCCACATTTTTTTTCGCAGCGCAGGCTTCCAGAAGGGAGGCAGAAAAAAAAAAAAAAGCCGAAAAGTAGTTTTATTTCGCTAGTAAACTTATTTTTAAAATTTTAGACTAGACAAATGGTTATAAAAAAAGATTGAAAAAGATGAAAGAAACTATGGCTAAGTTCGACAGTTTAGCTAAAAACTTGAATACAGTAAAAAGCATAAGTTCATAAATAAAAATAACAATTTAATACAAATGCATACTTTTTTTACTATATTGAATGAAACAACCTTTTTTTAAATAATTTCTATAATATAATTTTATATATATAAAATAATATATCGCCCTTGTTTTGCAATAAGGGAGTAAGGTACAAATGATTACTTGTTCAGGAGAGCCAAAACAAAGAATTCTTCACATTGTAACTTCTTACTGTGTAAGCACCCTTGGGAGTAAAGTTTTAATATTTAGGTATATTTCGCATCCAGTTTTTTCCTGAAAAATTTTATGATTGGTAATTAGGGCTCAAGTGGCTCCTTAAGCTCTTAATTTCTTACATATACGGATAGTACCTGTGCCTTAAGCCCTACTCAACTGTCTCCTTAATAGAGATACACGTACGCCCTTATTAGATATTATAAAATATTGCTTCCTGACTCTATATATACACTTAACACAATTTTCAAAAATATGTGCCTTACGCCCTTATTGCAAAACAGGGGCGATATAATATAATATATATAGCCATAATTTTTTTTTTTTTAACAATTACTTTGAAGACTTTTTTTTTTCTCATTTTAAGAAAAATTAAATTAAACAATTTGTTTCTCATATTTTTATAAAAATCCATTAAAAAACATCATTTCTCTCTAATACCACTCATCTGTTAAACATTTGAAATACATTTCAGACTTCCGTTAAGACTTTAAATCATTTATGCTAAATTTTTAAATATCAAGATCAATTAATTATGTTTCGAAATGCCGAGGGAAAAAACCCTTCTTGAATAGTGATTGAGGAACACACAAACACACACAAAGAGATGCATTCAGAGAATTTAAAAATTCAAAAGAAAATGAAATATTAAAATATTATAGCTTTTTATTTTGAAGGTATTCGACAATATACTTTATGTTAAGCTTCTTAAAAAAAATATATATATATATTATTTTTAAAAATTAAAAAAATTGCTAGCTTTTCTCTCTCACATTTTTTTTTAAGAATGAATAATACTTCAATTTAATGGGATCATTTTGTTCTCGTGGGCTTTTTTTCGTTAATAGTTGTTTTTAAAATCAAAAACAAAGATCCAATAAGAAGCATGCTAGATATTTTTAAAATATATATTTTTTGATTAAATCTAGACACATAAAAAAATAATCATTTTGTTTGTATCTCGTAAACAGAAGAAAAACAATGGTTTAGAATTTTCGTTTTATGTTTGAGTATTTCAATAGTAAGAACAAAAAAAGTAACCGTTGCCGTAACAATTAAGAAAACGCGAAAGCTGTAATAACACTAAACAGAAATTTTTAAATAGTTTTTTGTCTTTTAAATGAATCCCAGGTGATTTTAGGTAAATCTCATGTATTGGATTCGAAATTAAAATGAGGATTTTTTTTTTCTCTCATGTGTAGTTTTTACAAAATAATATACGCAAATTTCAAACGATATGACATTATTTAGCGTTAAGCATGTTCGAAATTAAAAGATAAATTAATCACAAGTTTCTATTTAAAAAAACTTTAAAAGATAATTGAAAAAAGAAAAAAAAACTAGAAAAGAGGAATTGTGCTATTTCATAATTTAGTGTCGCCCCCGATGAAAAAAAAAATGTAAATATATAGGTAGTACAAAACATATTTCAGTTTTAAGACTTGAAACACACGCTTTTATTTTATATAAAATGACGTCATCTGCATTAGCTGAAGAATTCCTCATTTACGACCCAGTCTTAAACAACATCTACAGTCAAGTATTGCATAAGACCTCTCTATCGCTGAATAATACACAAATCCAAAAAAAAAAAAAAAAAAAGAAGAAGAGATGTCGTCATTTAAGAAACTCGACCAACAATTTACTCGAAAACAAAATCGGCTATCTAGTGATTAATATGCCTTCATTTGTTTGTAATATTAATATACATACTTAAAATTAAATATAGTTTATAATAGCTCCATGTCTTATCAGAAATCATTCATTTATATATATTTTTTTCAAAATAGCACGTATTTTAATTATATTTTCTATCAGTTGTTATGGGAAAATGGCAACAAAAAGATATAATTACTATTTTCCAACTACTTTTCCTTTACTTTCCACAGAAATGGACTACTTGAGTCGCCAAAATTAAACAGATGGCGCTAAAAACTACAAAAAAATTAATATCTCAAAAATAAATTGAGATGCAGTTTTCAAACAAATTAGATTTTAAAGTACTTTTTTCCTCCAATATACGACGGTAAAAAATTGAAAATGTGCGATGTTCAGAAGTTAAATAAATTGCAGTAGAGTATTTAATCGTACAATGATACATCTGCTTTGCTTTACGGCTGGTTTATGCAACGGAACGTTATTTTTTAGAGACAATACTTTAATTGCTGACCGACAGGATTAGCATATAGGGGGTAAAAAAAAATTTATAGGCAGATTAGCAGATCTGGCCGGCGGCGCAGCTCGTGTTAACCACATCTTTCCGGGTGGAATAAACAGCAAGATCGAAAAATCATGCGTCAAGTATAGATTATGAAACACTTTCCAAAACATTTAGAACACAGTAACAAACATGTATAGATTATTAAGGTGAAAAATGTCTAAATGAACAATTTAGAAAATATATAACGCATTTTAAAACTCAATTTCTTCAATTACCATCAAGAGTCGGAAAAACATCCGAATTTTTTTGTCAGCCCTGTATATGATCTATAGATTTGTATGTACATTACATAGATGCTAAAAGTTAGTTCAATTAGCATAGCAAACTTGGAAATACCCATTCAGCAATCTACGCCATAATAAACGAAAATGTACTCGACATCTTTTGTGTAGTCCTGTATAGTACCTATAGAATTTATATACACCAAAAAATCTGCAAAAAAAAAAAAAAAAGCTAAATTTTAAAACGTGTACCCCAACTGAAAACTCACTTCCTGCGATTATTCTTCCTAGGCAGTATTGTAGCCAAATACTTTTGTGTGTCCCTGCAAATGAATGATACATTATATGCACACCAGATTCTACAATAAGCACCCTGCAGTACACCTCAGTGATATACATTAATTTGGATGCATTTAAAATAGCGTTAAAATACACCGCAAACGAATTTTCTCCACAGGCCGTAATGTAACGGAATTTTTTTGAGTGTCTCTGTAAATAAATCGTAAAGGCTACACACTTCATTTTCAATACCAAAGATGCCATAGTGATACCCAATAATACCCATGAATGTCATGGCAATCGGGTCATTACGCGAGTTAGAGTACGGAGAGACAGACAGACGGCAGGCAGACAGAACCAAATTCATAAACACTTTTCAACTTTGTTTCAATGTTAGAAAGAGTTTAAATTGTAATACCCTTTAACCCTTAAATGCCTGATTTTTCAAAAATCATTGTAATAATGTTTTTCGGCTTTCATTTTTTAAATAAATCATGGGAAAAATACTTTAAAAAATCATATTTTGTTTTAAGTATGGTTTACGGCTAAAAAACAGTTTGTTACTAATCGGCAGTACTGGTGTTTAATTGAAAAAATAATTTCCCTTGATAAAATTCTATAATATTAAACACACGAGAATTTTAGGAACTATAATAAGAAATAAATTTTACTTGCTCACTGCAGGTCAAAATAGGGTATTTCGCAAGCTTCCAAACAAAACAAAAAGAACAAGTAGCAACAATTGAAAAAATAAATCTATCTTTATTCTTAAACAGCACAAGTATTGCCATCTACATGTTGAAAATCGATTTAATAATATTTTCAGAATGTATTTTATTGGCAACATTAGGCATTATAGCTTCAATATTATTCTAATAGTATTTTAAAGCCTAAATTGGGTCTGTTGCCAAAAAGCAACACCAAGCATTTAAGGGTTAAATACGGCGATCAATATAACAGATCTTTATGTATTTGCGCTTATAAACCGTTAAAATGACATACTGTAAAACAAGAAAGAAAAAAAATCATGCATCAAGCATAGATTATGAAACACTTTCGTACACATTCGAAATAATGTAACAAAACTTCACCGTTTAGTCATAGAACCGTTTAAATTGAAATATAATGTCTAACTGAAACGTTTGGAAACGCATTAACACATTGGAAAAACCAATTTCAACAATTCCTATCTAGAGCTGAAAATTATCCGAATTCTTTGAGCAGCACTGTATATGATATATAGATTTGTATCTATAAACTAAGTGGAAGAAAAAAATTAGTTCAGTTTGGAAATACATACCACAGTTGAAAATTCCCCTTCAGCAATTTCTCTAATAAGGAGAGCGTGGTACGTGAATTCTTTTGTGTAGCACAGTATATGAGGTATAGAATGTACACACAACGAGTAATATGCAAAAAATTAGTTAAATTAAAAAGCGCATACCGAAATTGAAAACGCATTTCCAGCAGTCATTGCTCAAAGATAGTACTGTAACCAATTTGTTTTGTGTGTCAGTAAATGAACGACAAATGCTATGAATGCCTTATTCTATAGTAATATTTTTTTAGTAATATTTAGTGATTTATATCAATTTCAATACATTTGAAATAGCGTAATGTAATTGAAATTCTCTGCAAACGGTTTTTCCCAATTGACCATAATGTAACGCAACTCTTTTGAGTGCCCCTGTAGAGGAACGATTAATGCTACAGATACTTTATATTCAATATACCGAACATGCCACGGTAAACATCATCAACATATATCATTTGCATGAAAATCCGAGTATATTTACGCGAGTTAGAGCGTGGCAGACAGACGGACAGACGAACCGAATTCATAAACACTTTCAACTATGTTGGAAAATGTTAAAAAAAGGAGAAATATTTTTTAACCTACGAAAATTCCAAATAACCACGAACATACAGGGTGACTTTTAATTAACCTACAACTTTAATCTGAAATAACTTCTCAGAGCCTCACTAGATAGCAGCACGAATGCTTGCAGTGAGAGAGGGGATAAAAGGAATTTGTTTAGTGTCAGTTCTATGCAATTTTGTTTATGCAAAAATGTCTACCAAAGCGTCCTATTCAACTGAAGATCGTATTTTTATTGCTAAAAATTGGTATTTATCTGGTGAAAATGCAACACTATTTCTACGGAAGTGGGCTTCAACATTCAGAAACCGACCTAAGCCTTTCTAGAGCAATGGTAAGAGATCTGATAAGAAAATTTGAAAGGTTTGATAATGTTAAAGATAATCTCAGACAGTCGATTTTCTCCAAATTCGTAATCTGGGTATGAACACCGATGAATATTGGTTCATGCAGGACGGTGCCCTTCGCATAGAACAGGCAGAGTGTTTGACACCATTAACAGTCTGTTTGGAACCCGGCTTATTGCTCATCAATACTCGAACAACCATCCTGGTGCATTGCATTGGCCACCTTATTCATCGGATATGAGTCCGTGCGATTTCTATCTTTGGGGTCACATGAAAGACTTGGTGTACAAGAAGAAGCCGACAGACCTCAATAGCCTCAAGAAATCAATTACTGACGCATTTGCAAGCACTGAAAGAGAAACACTTGAACAAGTAACTGATAACTTTGTGATTAGGTTGCGCTACTGTATCGCCTTTGAAGGTTCTCACTTTGAAAACCTTGTGCATTAATTACCTTTTCGGCGTTCTTTTCAACAAAAAAACTTTTGCTGTGCTATCTGCAACGATTCTTGTGTTATTTCATTTTAAAGTTCTAGGTTAATTAAAAGACACCCTGTATATACAATAACCTTTTCCGAGTTACCTATGATTCCAAAAAAAAAAACGTTCTTGATTTTTAGAAACCCTGAGACTTAAAGAAGCATTTATCAAAACAAATTTTTTAATACTGCCACTGATTTTCGGAAACTTTTCCGAGTAATTTTTATAGTGCATTAATCAGTTTTCTTAAATAGGAATATAGGTTTTGAAGAGGGTATCCATACTCAATTAAACATTTTCAGCTGCTTCATTGAAATTATACATGCAAAAGTAACAAAATACTGTTTTCAATGTTACTCTTCATGCTGTTAATTTATCCTGTTTGTCTGTAAAACATGTTTGTTAAACATGAAAATGTTTACATAATAATGGATAGCATTCGAATAAAACATTCGAACAAGCCAAAAGAAATGAAAATGTTTACTTAAGAATGGATAGCATTCGAAAAAAGCATTCGATCAAGCCAAAAAGGGGTGATATTAGGCCTACTATTGATTAAGAGATCCCTTCCTATACTGCCACAAAAAATTAGACATTGTATAAGCATTATAATACATATTTAGAAAAATATACGTTTTGTTTTAAATCTTATACGACTCCAAAAGCACAAAGAATTGATTACAATCAGTACTAGATCCATCAGACATAAAATATCAGGTTTACAAAAAATGAATACCAAATCTAGGAGCTTCAGGGTCAAGGTGCAGTTTGGCACTTGCTTTAATCAGGCCCTGGCAGCAGATTATTAATATTGCAGTCAAAATTTCATATTAAAATATTAAGTATGTCGGCGTGATACAATAAGGTTAAAAAAACAGAGGAAATACGCGAAGCCTTTTCAAAAACTTTGTCTTTCTTCTTCAAGCACAAAGAACAAGTGCTACCCCTTTGAAAGTTTGAGCAAGACCACTTTCAAAGTGGTAGCAAATGTTCTTTGCTCCTGAAGAAAAAAGACAAAATTCTTTCGAAAGGCCTAGCGCGTTTCCTAATTTTTATGGCATTACTAAGAAGCTATTTGTTTACCTCAACAGTTCCCTAATTAAGAAAACTAACATACCTCCAGAAGACAATCAAAGCAATAGTGTTTGCAGACGTTGCTAGGATGAAGGTGACTACATAAAGTGTGACCAGTATCAAGTTTTGTAAGTGAGTGACAGTTAGTGTCTCCCTGTGATACTCGTGGACGATCAGGTCTATGCTGTCCAAGATTTGAGAAAGGTTTGGAGCTGCTGTACCATTTTGACTTAGGTTGAGACTCATCCGAATCCATTCATAAGGAACATCCATCCTAAAAAAAAAAAAATCTCCATCTTAGTACATTAAATGGGGGAAATATAAAATCAGTAACTGACTTACAATACCTTGGGACAACCATAGATAAATGTTTGTCATTCTTATCGCACCTACGACAAAAACGTTTGTAAATTGAAAAACACAAAACTTGTATAAATTCTCTTCGATTTCACGTAGACTCCCTCTATATTTATTTAGAATTTAGTATACTTCAATTTTACAGGAGCAACTGGCCTATGCGAGGCAAGGCCTGATTAATCTCTAAAGTTAGGAGAAGCACTGAATCATTTTGCGGCTCTCATTCATTCGAGAAAACTTTTCTATATTCCACATTCATGGAAGCTGATCAGTGCTATAAATGTTATTCCAGAGAGTGGCTTAGCCAAGTTCACATATACTTCATTAACCCTTTCGTGGGCAGTGGGAAGTATACACCCCACTTAATTTTAATTAGCAAAGGCAACAATGGCACCAGCAATTTTAAACAGAATTTTACATTTATAATGTATGCGAAGAAAAAGCTTTTACTTATCAACATTTTATCAAACGAAGTATTTTGCCCACGAAAGGGTTAAACAGTTTTTTTGTGTTTCCTGTACATGCTATACGAAAAGCATATTTGTGATATATATATATATATAGTTGTTGTATGTCCAGATACCCAGGTGAATTTTAACCCGTACATCAGGATGCTACATGATTGGTTAAGAGCCTATTGATTACGTACAGATATCTCGGTTAGGTAAATTTCCTGAATTAGTGTGGATTTTCTTTTGCATTAACCAAATTTTCCCCTCCAAAAAATTTAAAATGCAATGCAAAAATATAAAAATGGGAATTAGAAGCTCCATCTTAATGTAAATTTATGGTGCCTCTTACTTTTTAGAGTGAAGCTCGTACTTCACTTGCCTTTTAGATAATCAGTCCGTGTACGCGAGTAGTATTTGGTTTTCGTGCTTGTCGAAACCACATGACTCTCGGTATGTTTTGGCAGCGCAGAAAAAAGTTCTTTTAATTTTAAGAGCATATAAAAACAACTGTAGCTCTTCAAGCTCTCCCATTTCTTAGATTTGCAACTTTCTTTGGAGGTTGAGGTATCCTTTGTCAGATGCTCGATTATTTCAACAACAAAGCACGTTGCTCCCCCTTATAGTCCAAAATATTTTAAATATCTTCTAGTGCTACTTTTTACCGACATTCAACGTTGTATATCGCAGGATTACCAATGCAAAAGACGGACTTTTACTGATGGCTTAAAAAAGAAGATAACACAGGCGCTACTTTTTATTTTTATTATTACAATGAACACAGCTATTTCTGGTGAGGTCGTTTGTTTGCGGAGAATTCGGTGGGTTTTAGTTATGGAGAACTCAGTCTTTGAGGCTGAACTGTTTGCAGTTAAGAGTGCTATACGGTGGGCAAATTCGACCTCAGAAAATCTTTTTTTAATCTCCTCGGACATCTTATTAGATCTTATGGCCTTAAACAAATCCGATAATAAGAACTTCTTAATCTATTAAATTTTATACGGGTTGCTAAATTCCAACAAATCTTTCTTTTTCAACTGATTATGGAGTTAGTCAAGAATTTGTGGTGACGAAAGGCGGATCAGTTGGCCAAACCTGTAGCTAATGATAATAAGTTACCCTTAAACTTTTTGCCATATGCTGCTTGCACTCTCGAATCTGTCTTTAAATATTTATTTCTTCAACAGTGGCAAGAATGCTAACATTTTTCAGTAACTAGACGATATACATGCGATCTTATTCCTCAACTTTCAACTACATTCTTCATTAACACCAGAAAATTTTACATATTTTTTTACACATCATGGTCCGTATCAGCAGCACTTCTATAAAATAAATAAACGAGATTATCCCTTCTACCATACCTAATAAACTATCAGCTTCATTGCAGTATATTCTATTAGGGGCCGGGAAAATTATGTCGTTTTGTTACGTTAAATTCAAACAAATAAATTTTTAACAAGCTTTCATCTTTAATCAATGGTGTAATCACTTTCGTTATCAGGAACGTTTTTTGCCATCTAGTGTGCCAATTTTCAATGATGGATCGATAAAAATCAATTGCTTTTTTTTAAAAAAAATATCTGGAGATGGCATTTTGGATATCATCCAAATTTTCCAATTTTTTGTCAAATAGAAAGTGTTCTAACGATCGAAATAAATATAAGTATGATGGTGCAATGTCAGGAGAGTATGGTGGGTGAGTCAGTATCTCCCAACCCAATTCATTAATTCTTTCCAGGATTCGTCTTGCATTATCGTGTTGCAGAATAACGCCTTTTCTGTTGACAATCGCAGGACACTTTTCAATTACAGATGGATTTGCTCGATCCAATTGTTCACAATAAAGGTCTGCATTCACAGTTTGTCCAGATTTCAGCACTTCAAAATGAACGATCCTACGAATATTCCAACAAACACACAAAAGCGCATAGTTGCCAACTTTTACACTCTTCTCCCACCATTATTTTTAAGCAGAAAAAATTGCTTTATTTAATCTTAAGTTTTTGCGGATTACAAAAATGTAATTTTTTCTGTTAAAATATAGTGGTAGAAAAAAGGCGTAAAAGTTGGCAGTTATGCAAAAGCGCCTTTTTGGTATGTAAACCTGGCTTAGCAGTACTTCGTGGCGATTCCTTCGGAGAGAGCCACTGCCTTTTGCGTTTTGAAATTTCATAGAGGACCCATTTTTCATCTGCAGTGATCAAGCGATCAAAAAACGCTTCTGTAATTGTGCCGTTGAAGCAATAAATTGCATGCAGTGGAACGGTTAGCTTTGTTTTCTTCGGACAAATTATGCGGGAATCAAACACCTGCTCTGCTTACTTTACTAATATGCTGCAAACGTTCTTGGATGGTCAACCAAGGTTGGCTAACAGTGTTTGACAATTCCTCTGTTGTCTGACACAGATTTGTTTCCACTTCAGCCCTTAACACGTCATTGCCTAAAGTTGCTCGTTTTCCTGATCGATACGAGTGGGAAAGATAAAAATTACCGGATCTGAACTTAGAAAATCACCTTTGGGATTTACGAATGTCTAATGCACTTGAATAAGCATCGCAAATGTTTTTGGTAGCAACTGTTGCGTTACTACACTTGTGAAACTCAGAAAGCATACAATGTCGGATATGTATCTCTTCTAGTATTTGTCTGGCCATTTAATACAAAATTGCAAAATTGCAAAATAAATAAAATTAAGAACTAATAATTTACAAGTAAACAAGTCGCTTTAGCCTTAAAATGTCTTTGGCACCGCTTTGAAGTACACAATGAGCTGATAAATGTTAAACAAATATTGACATGCGAAAAAACTACATTACTTTCTGGCCCCTCTAATAGATTCTAGAATGGCCTTTAACTATTCATTTTCGCGTCAAAAAACCGTCATCCAAGTCCCTAAAAGATTGGTTTAAATATATCTCCTGAATCGAATGTCTGCACACACACACACACACACATTACATGCTTTATATATATATATATATATATATAGTGGTACAGTCTCTCTTTTTTTTATGTCGATTCATTTTTCAATTCCTACTATTAGTTCACACTCTCCCTATATTTATATATCTTGTTCAAATTTTCATCGTTAATAAAATACTTATTATTCATCCTATCAAGTTGAAATAATTTTTTTTAACTTGTACTGGATGACAATTGATGTTAATACAGTTTTTCAAATATTAATTCATTAATTAAATTTTAATTAATTAATTTTAGTTTTACATGAGGGACAAAATGGCGTCCATTGGTTATTGAACAGCATTTAATGCATCTTCATATCTATAAGGGGGTTACCAAAGGGGGAACCCTGTTCTGTCGCCAACTACAGCCAAGTTTGTCGCCAACTTGGCGATATATCGTCAAAACTGACGCCAACTTGGCGATATCTCTAATATTTCGCCAAATTCTCATAGACTTCCATTGTAAACCTACTTGCTTATAACAAATAATAATAAATCAACAAATAATAATAAATCAACAAATTGAGATATTTTAATGCAACAAAAACTAATATTAGCTTGAGGGATTATATTAAATTTTTCTTTGATGACTTAAGTGGGAATTTACTTTAAAAACAAAATTTTTATATTACTTGTTATTTTTCTACTCATCTTAGTTTTATGTAATTGAATTGTACTATTCGTGTCCCCCCCCCCCCCCGGGCCCGGGCTTGCACTAAAACTATACGGCTGTAAAGCTTAACTCCCGGGGTGCATATCCATTTACGACGTTCCATTAATAAGTTACAGATTAGAAGCATTTTCTTCTTGTGTTGTCTACACTGTAAAAAAAAAATTGTAAAGTTACTAAAATTTTTCTAGGAAACTGGGATTCCAGGAACTTTTTATGTAACGGCAACAAGAAAAAATCCTGTAACAGATGCTGTTACAGAAATTTTTGCTGTTGCCGTTACATAAAAAGTTCCTGGAATCCCAGTTTCCTAGAAATATTTTAGTAACTTTACAGATTTTTTTTTACAGTGTATAAGACATTATTTTAAATGAAGCAAAAATGAGTACATTGCTAATTGTTTTAAATAGTATATAAAAAGAAAATGTCATTCATTAAGTAAATTATTATTTGATAATTTTATTTTTGTTTTGAATTTTACAATTTAAAAAAAAATGCAATATTTGATACTTACCAAAAATATTCCCACGACAAAAATAATGGAAGTTTGCTAATTTATCATTTTATTTTATATATATATATATATATATATATACGCTTTAAGTTTGTAAGAATGACACGGATGACATTCTAAGCCGTAAAATAAAACTTTACATAAGCTATATCTATTCAAATTATCACTCTTTCGATTTTTCATAGATATTCTTCAAGTTAATTTATAAATATTACTCTAGAATTTTAGAAAATTTTCAGATATTTAAAGCGATAATTCGTTACACCCAACAATATTACATTAAATTGTAGGAAATCAATTATAGATAAATGTAACCATAATTTTTTTTTATTATAGAACGTTTTTCGTGACTAATTTTTCATAAAAATATTTTTTTTTTTTTTAATACATTTAAAGTTTTTATTTCTGAAAATTAATTTGAAATTTTTACCACGAATTCTTACAACTCTACAGATTTATTTATTGTATTTTCCTTAATCATAAAATAAGGTAATCTTTTTTTTCTTGAAACCTTTTAAACAACAATGTCCGATTACTTAAATGACAACTTCCGATTTGACAGTTGATACAAAAACAGGCTTAATTACACTACAAATGATCGTAAGAGGAGAAAAAATGGAGAGGTAATTTTGCTGCCTTTCATATAAAGCAATGTTTTTTCTTTTCTTTTTTATATTTACTAAAATTGACTAATTAAACATTGTGGGATATCTTAAAAAAATGACTCACAAGCATTCGGATAGTTAGAGAATTAGGTTAATCGACATTCTATTGTAATTACAAAACAAGTCGGAAATTGTACGTCAAACGTGGCAAATGAGGTGCGTTTGTACTATAACTAGTTTTATAAATATTCAGATCTTGCTACAATAGCTATTGCGCTCTTATACAAAAAAGCATGAATACAAAATTTATTACGATTATATACTGTATTAAATTCAGAAATACGAAAATAATGACTCTATCTTAAATAGGACGTAATCACAATGGCAACCTAGAATCATTACCTATCGTGGGGTATCATTGAATTAATTACGTAGCATATGATTTAATAGAATGAAGAAAATTTTTATTAATATATTTTTAAGTTTTGATTCGATTTTCATGAAAATTGAAATGAGACAAAATTCTGTAACGATTATATATATTAAACTTCAAACCATTCGGTTGGGTAGTTTTTGCGCAGTTTTTCCACAGACGGACGGGCCAGACGACGACTATATAGGTGCTACGTATTTATATAATTACGAACGCACCTAATAATAATAATTTCTATAAATAACAGACCGCTTTTTATTTAAATATTCCATCTATAAAAGACTAAATTGATTTTTAACTCAGTTATACTATACTATTTTGTTTGCAAGTATATTTAGAATACATATTCGACTTTAATTCTTTTCACGATTATTTTTCAAATTTAAATTTCGCTTATTCCATTTTAAAGGAATCGGCAAATAAAATATGTTGTTACATTAAATTTTTCGAACTATGTAAAATTATTATTATAATTTAATGAATCAGTCAATTTATTTACTTCATTTCAGTTCGTGTAACTGAATATATTACGATCGTTCCCTAATGAGAAATGAGCAGAAGAAAATAATTTGCTTTTATTTTAAATTGAATTACGTGCTTCTTTATTTAATACACATTTTGGGTAGTTGTTCTATTATTAGTTACGTCTATTCTTCTTGTTTTAACTCCATTCTTATATGTAGTATTTAGCAATGAAAGCTTTGATTTAATTCAAACGAAAATCGATTAGATTCTATCGAACCGCCTTTATATATGGGCCATTCGACGGGAAGCCTTATTTTTTGAGCTTAAAAATTTCAATAAATAAATTTAACGCGCCAAAATGTATGCTAATATTGATAGTTCCTTTTTCACCTCTTTTAAGATTTATGTGTGATCGTATTAGGGTTGCCAGATTGTACGTTTTCCTCGTAAGTTGTACGTTTTTTAGTGATTTTTAGCTCTATCGTACGGTGTAAGTTTTAATGTGTCCTATATGACGATTTCTTCGGTTTTCTACCACATCTTACTTTTGATAATTAGAAAAGAAAATTCTTTTTCAGTTTGCTTCAAAATTTCCCCTTTTGCCGAAAATAAGTTACACACAAGCGCATCAAATGTAGACACAGTTTGTTTTCTATCAGAAATAAAAAAAATCTTGAGAGAGTTGTGTAATATTAACAGCGCATTCGCTGTTAGCATTAGGTCATCTGAACTTGACCTTATCATAGACTGTAAGTATTTACATTATAAAATTTTTAATTTAGTATAGCAGTATCTTAAGTTTTAATATTTTGCTTGATTTATTATTTCCCTTTACGTTTAAATCCAAACATTTATTTCATTGCTAAAATTTTCATTATCGCATCATTGAATTGTAGGACGTTTTGATTTTTTCCCCCTTAATAATTATTTTTTTCGCTCATAATGGGATATATGACTGGAAAATTAGTTAAACAATGTTAATAGAATAATATGTAATGCGAATACATTTGGAAAATAATGATTAAACGGATTAATTAATAACCTCTTTTAAACAAATTCGTTACCAAAAACATTACTGGCAGATTGAACATAGTTTAATATGGTATAAAAAAGGACGATAGCGCTATAAAGCAAAAACTAACCAGTGTCAATCAAAATCTTCCGTTTTTTTTTTTTTTTTCTGAGATAAATCTGGCGATCCTAGGTCGTATAGTCTTTTCATTGTTTGATGCTTAATTTAATTTATAAGGATTTTAGAGGCTAATTTCCTTAATAATATTAAAACGGAGGATACAACCACCGAAGATACAAGCACCAAAAATTGGTTGGGAAGATGGAGGAAGAAAGCGAAATATAAAATTTTAATAAAAATATTTCATTTTTTCATTATTTATTTCATTATTTTTTTTCTCCTAAGTATGTTAAAAAGTGCATTAAAAGGTAGTAATATTTTTGTGTTATACAAGTACTGGAGGAAAAATGACCGAAAAATAAAATTTCAAATTAATAATAGAAATGTTAATAAACGCATTCCATTTTTTTCTCGTTATTTACATTTCCTTATTTTGTTAGTGTGTTGAAACGTGCATTAAAAATAATAATATTTTTGAGTTCCAAATGCATTTCACAAAATAAATAAATAAATAAAATAAAGCGAAAAATAAAATTTTAAATGAATAGAAATTTTAATAAGAACATACCACTATTTTTCCAATTTTTATATTTGATTATTATTTTTACCTTATTATTGAAAGATGTGCATTAAATAATGATAATATTTTTGAATTCTAAAAGTAATTTATTGCTTTACTTTTTAGAACGTGGATGAAATTTTAATAATTTTAACTTGTAGGACCCGAGGAGCGCACAAGACTTTTATTTTTGTATCTGTAGAAAATTTTATTATTTTTACTTAAGTTCTTTTATTATACTGGAAAACAGCATTTGACATATTTTTACTTTTGGAACTATACCTCTGAAATTAACAGTTTGGAAATTAGCTATTGGACAACTATAAAAATGGATAACCTGTACATTCTGAAAAGTGTATAATAGAGGTCTCCACAGGCCGGCCTGGTCTGTTATGAGACCAAAAAATTCGGCCAGGTCCGCACAAAATATTTTTGGGTTTGGCCAGGGCCGTTATGTAATTCAACTATTAGCGCCGGGACCAGCCCGACTCGAATTTCTGCATGGCATGCTGTTATTTCTGAAATGACATTATCCTACAGTGAAAATTGTTCAGAAAACACATTTACTTATGCATAGATATTAATTTCCGATTATATGTCCGCAAATACAGAAAAACAATCTATATTATAAAGGGAAACGTATCCCTGCGTAACGCTGACGTCATTTTGACGATGAGAACAGCAGATGATTAAATTTAGCTTTTACTACAATTTTTGAAACTTCTAAACAGCCCATATTTTCAGTTTATTTATTTATTGAACAACAAACATACGAGTTGTGTGCTTGACATGAGAGACCGCTTATAAGTCGGAGACAAGATAGCACAAGGAAATATTACGATACAAGAGAAATACACCCTAGGACAGGGTCGGCGAACCTATGGCACGCGTGCCACTTTTGGCACGCGAAAGAATAATTTTGGCAGGGCACGGCATTGATTATGTCTCTAAATCAGGATACAGTGATTTTACACAAAATACACGAATTTAGACAACCTGATTTAATTCTAAATTCGATTAACTGAGAAATTGAAGAATATTAATCTTGTTCAATATAGTTCGAAAATTTATCAAACAAAGAAAATATTTGAAAACTACCAAAAAGGAAAGATTATTATACGTATTAACAAAAATACCGGTGATAAATTGTGGCAACTTGAAAATTAGTTTGAGAACTATTTAAATATAAACTGCCTTTTTTTTTCATTTTAATAATTTTTCCTGCTATTTATACCTGTGAGTCATTATTTTTTCAAAGGAATAATATAAAAAATCAAATAGAGAGCAGTTGCCAGATAAATCCATTTTAGTTTGCATTCTGTTAAAATTAACTGAGCATTAAACTGATGTTAATTATTTTTTATCCAAGATACAACACAATCACATATTTTTTTTTTAATTAATTTCTAAAATATAAGTGTTTCTATAATTATTTCAGTGTAATACTTACATGTATGTTACCCATATTAGTAAAAATCTTAATAAGCATTTTCAAGTAGTTTTGATTAATTATTTTTCAATCCACTAAATTTGTTTTCTAGTTGGCACGTCAAGGTCATGTAAAAACATGTTTTGAAAAAAATTGGCACGGGACTATAAAAAGGTTCGCCAACCCTGCCCTAGGAGTTCCACACAAAGAGTTTTTGCAATGGAACCAGCGGGAATCGAACCCACAATCTCTTACGCTCGCAAGCGATTAGCGGATTGGATATTTTCAGTTTTTACACCGTCGAATAGGGAAAAATATCTACTTTTAAATGCAATTTGATTGAAAACTGTATCTCAATTTGTTTGAAAACTGTATCGCAGTTTACTCATTTTTTATTGCGTGCAGACGATTGCGAAAGATAAATCCATTTTCATTTGAATTAATATAAAAAGCTCAACATTTGTTTCCTACTCATATTCCATAACGAAATTAAAACTATACCAATAAACAAATAAAATACAAAATATAAATAAAGCACAAATTTAATTCATGTAATCGAACGCCGCTCTTAAACCACTGAAATTATCAGAATAGAAAAGGCTGTTGTAAATAGTGATCGATGGCGATTTCTTTTTCTTTGGCTGTTAATACCTGCAAGAGGTCAATATGAAAGTATCGCTTTTCATAAATTTGAAGATTTTACTCGAATACATAATTGCTATTTTTAATATAAAAATGATTTTTGGAATTGTTAGTGAACATTCTAATAAAATATATGAAATTGAAAAAAATCTATTAGAGTTTTTAATTAAAAAAATAAGGGTTTTTACCTACATTCTATATCCCGGAAAGTCTGGGTTTATCTCCTTGTAATTATCCCCTTATAATGTCCACGTATGCAATTTCGTACATAAACATTGTATTAAAAAATTGACTTACAAGGAGAGGGCCAACCTTGTTAATCACAGATTTTGATTATTTTAATATATGTTGTAGGGTAGAGACCCCTTAGTGTCAGGTTCAACGGATTTTATCCAACGCTCCTTAGTTCTTGAGAAACCGGGGGGTCAAATAATAGTACACAACTTAAATACTTACTTTGCAACCTCAGCGATAGGTTGATCGTAGCTCAGTCGGTATGGCGTTTGTCGGCTGATCCGCGGGCCCGGGTTCGCTACCTGAATGCGCCTCATTTGTTTATCTCATTTTTTGTTTTATAAATATACTTGTAAGTATAATTAATAATCTCATTGTCAATTAAAATTTATAATATTGTATATCAATTATAATTTTAACCTATTTAATTTTTTACTTTTAACTAAATAGTTGTATAAAACATCATAAAACTGTTAATTTTTTAAAAATCACTTTTAAAATGTATTTCATATATTCTTTATCGATGCAATGATATTGAGCAATTGTGTAAATTCGTGATTTTAAAGAAATATCATTTACGCATTGTTTAACAAAGGAAGTCAATGCGATAATACTATTATTCTGTTTTCAAAGTAACAAGCATAATTATATTAAAAATTAGCATCAGAATTAAATTACAACCGATTTTTTGCATATTAAAGATTTTTAAATTTGTAATACTTGCTTTAATATTTACTTGCTTGTAAAATTGCTTAATACTTGCTTAATACTTGCTTAAATACTTGCTTGTAATATTTGTAATGCTTGCGCTTTCAATTATTTTGCTTTCACCTTTATCTTCTTTCTCCTTTTATTTTTATTTTATTTGAATATTCTTTTATTTTATCATAACTAGATGGCACCACAACAGATTTTGTCACGATTTTGGAATTTTTATCATTCAATAATACATCCAATTTCTTTTTAAACCTCTTTAAAGGATGAGAAATAATAGTTTAAAAATAAAAAAGTGATAAATTTAAGTTTGTTAATATTATAATTAATGTAGGATATTAAAATTTGTAATTTAAATTATTAAATTATAATTACAAGTATATTTATAAAACAAAAAATGAGAAAAACAAATGTAGCGCGTTCGGGTACCGAACCTGGGCCCGCAGATCAGCCAGCGAACGCCGTACCAACTGAGCTACGACCAACCTATCGTTCCGTTTGTAATGTAAGTATTTAAGTTGTGTACTATTATTAGACCCTCCGGTTTCTCAAGAACTAAGGAGCGTTGGATAACATCCGTTGAACCTGACACTAAGGGGTCTCTACCCTACAACATATATTAAAATAATCAAAATCTGTGATTAACAAGGTTGGCCCTCTCCTTGTTAGACATCCAAATGATGATAGAGTAAGAAAATCATCGTATTTTAGAATGAAAGAAAATCCTACAAAGAATAGTTAAAAGTAAGTTTTAAAAAATATTTCTCTTTAATTTTTGCTATTTTTAATATAAAAATGATTTTTGGAATTGTTAGTGAGCATTCTAATAAAATATATGAAATTGAAAAAACTCTATGAGAGTTTTTAATTAAAAAATAAGGGGTTTTTTCTATATTCTATATCCCGGGAAGTCTGGGTTTATCCCCTTATAATGTCCGCGTATGCAGTTACGTACATAAACATTGAATTAAGAAATTGACTTAGACATTCAAATAATGGTAATAATGTAAGAAAATCAACGTAGTTTAGAATGAAAGAAAATCCTACAAAGAATAGTTAAAAGTAGGTTTTTAAAAATATTTCTCTTTAATCTATTAAACCAAATTAAATTAAAAAGGATTTAAGTTAAAAAAGAAATGTACAACATCATTTTGTTTTTACAAAAATTAAAGAAAATGCCCTCCTTGGGCTGGTGAAGAAGAAAGAAGTCCAGGCCTGGTTAGGCCAGGAAAAAAAAAAAAAAAAAAAAGAAGTCATGCCCTTCCCGAGTCTCGCGAAAGAAAATAGTTCGAGACAAGACCAGGCCCGTGCAGACTATAACAACGGAGTGGACTTTACCCATGTGACGTCAGCCGCGGGTAAACAGAAGAGAAACACCAATAGGCGTGGGAGAACATTTTAACACTGCTCCCCCTTCGTCCAATAAACAGTCTTTTTCGGAGAGTTTTTCCCCGCAGAGGCGTGGCTGTTGCCATTCGGGGGTAAAGTCCGTTATGAATAAAGAGGAGGAGAGATTTATAGTATACTGTCTACCAGTTGCTAGTGAAGTAACTGAGGAGGTTGTCACAAGATGGCGACTACTTTTTGTTAAATCGGATCTACAGTTTCTGAATAGTGTTGGGGGAAGACTTTCCACCAGTAAAATTGAATAGAAAATTTTGTCTTATTTAAGCATCTTATTCATGGAAATATTTTCTCAGAAATATGGTAAAAACTTCTATTTATTTTTACTGGTCTCAGTTTGTCTGGTAAAACAGTTAGTTTGTTTCACCAGTTGTCACAATATGGCGGAAACATAGGGCCTGACTACCTCAAAAGTAAACTTCCACCAGTAAAAATGCAAATCTGTTTCTGTCATTATTTAAGACTGAATTTTGCATGAATAAGGCCTTTAAATAGGCAGAAAATTTCTGTACAAATTTACTGGTGGAAATTTTCGCCGGAGGTAATCAGCCCTTGAGAAAGCGGTTACAGTTGAAGCTTCACTATTTTAAAGATATGTCAGTTCCTCTTTATTAATAGTTCCATGACTATAACCGTTGCCACCGAAACACTCAAGGCCTGAGGACACGAGTTGTGACGTCATCACTAATCGACCGACTTCTCACTAGTGTTGGAATTCACACCGGAAAATTTTGAATAGCAATTTTCTTTTATTTTATTTGTGGAATATCTATCATCTGATAAAACAATAATAACTATTTAAACTTACTGGTGAGAATTCGGAATCCCTAAATAAAAATTCAGCCAGATGCGGAATACCTCAGTGTTGCATCATCTGGTGGATTTTTTATTGAGGGATTCCAGATTTTGAGTGTTTCAGTGGCAACGCTATAACCCGTGCAGTGTATAAACCAAATATTTAAACTCATGACAAGACAAATAAATTAAATTCCTTTTTAACACTTTCCAACATAGTTGAAAAGTGTTTATGAATTCGGTTTCTATGTCTGTTGTTTGCCGTCTATCCGTGTTCTAACTCTCGTAAATATACTCGGATTGCCATGAAAATTTTATATGCTATTGATGTTTACTGCGAAATGTTTGATATGGAAAATGAAGTGTCTAGCCTTTATAGATCGTTTTCAGGGACACACAACAGAATTCCGTTACATTAAGAGTCTATGGGAAAATCTTTTCCTATGCATTTTAATGATGTTACAATACTTCAAGCATAACGAAATGGATATGTATAACTGAGATGAGCTAAAATATGCTTTTTCAAGTATAGAATAAGTAGCATTTATAATTCGTTTACAGGGACGCACAAAAGAATTCCGTTACATTATAATCTATGGAGAAGATCGATTGCAATGCCTTTTAATCATGTTAAGATACTTACTTCATTCATAATGAAATTTAAAAAGATCACTGAAGTACACTATAACATGTTTTCTACAGATTAAGGAGTGCGTCGCAGTTATATTCTCTTAGAGGGACGCACAAAAGTATTCGGTTACAGGAAGGGGTCGAAAAAAAAAATACTTTTTCATTGTAGGGAACTAAAACTACAACTACTTTATCGAAAATGTAGTTAACTATAACTGCAACTACTACTTGTAAAAAGTAAGCGACTACAAACTACTTTTCAAAAGTAATCACTGCTTCGCTATTTTAAGATTTTGTAAAGGATTCAATTTACACTCGAACCTGAAGACGCGGATACAGCGACACCCTCGTTATATCGCGTCTGCTAGAATACAGTTAAATAACTGCGATATAACAGAAGCCAGTAAAAAACTAAGAAAGATAATATGCAAGAAAATGCTTTGTATTTATCTTTTAATGTTTATACATATATTACAAATTTCTTAACGAAATTAAGAAAGTTACATAATACAATCAATATTTTAATAAAATTCCTTAAAAAATCTGGGAAAACCACACGACTTTCCGAAAATTATACAGAATACTGTCGGTTTCAATAAATAGTCATATAAAAATAAATAAAAACTTAGTTCCTAATTTTTCAAAGATGAGCTCTGGGGACCTGAAAACGTGAGGAAATTTTAATACGCACGGGCACGCATACATTACATTCACCGAGGCTAACGAAAAAGACAGGCTACTGCGGTGCATCCCACATGTCTTTTTTTACAGACCGCTAAAGTGACGTGATGCTCTTTTCGCACACCTTCATTAGTGCATTCGAGCATCACGTGACTCCAGCAGTCTGCAAAAAAAGGTACGTGAATGAACCGCGGTAGCCTGTCTTTCTCGTTAGCCTCGATATTCACACATATATCGTCGGCGCCATGTCAAACTATACAGTGCGAAAACAGTGGGCTACTTCTTAAAAATTTAGATTTCTTGATTGGCACCACTTTTTTGAAATAGTAAAATTCGCCTTATTTAACCTTATTAAATGACATATTAATTAAGGCGGAAACAAAGGGAATTTTAATATTTCAGAAAAGTGACGCCAATCAACAAATCTGAATTTAAAAATGTAGCCTACTGTTTTCATATTGGATAGTTTGACAAGGTACCGACGACATGTGGAATCATTATGAAAATAGTTGAAACGGATTCAGGGTATCTCAAAATGTAAAAATATGATTTATTTACTTAACTCTTCAATACACTATTAATATGTCAATTGTGTTGTGTTCACATAAATGTATAAACATTACTTAAAGGTGCTTAAAACATAATTTAAAAGCATTTAAAAATACATTAAAGTTCTTTAAAATCAAAACATTTTCAACCAAAACTTGCTCGGTCTTCATCAGTGAGAACTAAAGGTATCTGGCATTGAAACATGAGGATCTAATAACGAGAAAATACACAAGTATTGACAGTAATAAACAATTAAATTTAAAAAAATCAAAAAACTCGACTGCGTAAAAAGCGAACTAATTAATTATTTCTCATCAATGTGAAACTATTTTTTTTTTCAATTCCTACTATTAACTCACACTCTCGCTATGTATATCTTGTTCAAATATTCAATCGTTAATAAAATACTTACTATTCATCCAATCAAGCTCAAATAATTTTTTTTAAACTTGTAGTGGATGACACTTGATGTAAATCCAGTTTTTTTTGAAATATTAATTCATTAATTAAATTAAATTAATTAATTTTCAATAATCGAGAGAGCCCTTCTTGATCAAGGTATTTTAAGACCGAGAGAGCCATCTTCTTGATCAAGGCATTTTAAGCACTACTCGAGGAAAGAAGAATGGGAGAAAAAAAAATTCTCTTATTGACCTAAGTAGGAATTGACTTAAAATATTTTTTTTTATATTATTTGTTTATATTACTTACCTGTTTTTTTTATTTACTTGCATTGATGACTTTTAAGTTGTGTTTAATTGTTAGTTCCTATCTATAAACAGTTTTGATGAGGTCTATAGATGTCTATGATGGTTAGAGTTGCAGTAAAGCTAGAGATCCACAATACATACACAACTTCCAGGTTGTATAATATTTTAACGGAGCTTCTGACTGTAAAATAGTCAATGAAACATCGTCTTCATTTTGAAAGACCTATCCAATGATATGCCAATTAACAGGGTGCGTAAAAATTTTTTTTCGTCTCTACCGCCATTTTGAATTTATAAAAACAAAATTTAGCCTATAACCATCGGGCTGTTAAGACGAATTGATAGAGACCTCATTCATTAAAATCCATCCAGCCGTTGGGATGTTTCAAGGGTATAAAGAAATTCACATACACAGATACGCGTGAAACACATGACACTTCTTTTCAGTCGGGTAAAAAAGAAAAAAAAAACTTTTGTGGATTAGTACTTGGTTTTAGCTGCAACATGTCCAAATAAGGAAAAAACTATGACTTCATATACGATGCATTGCTATATAAAGCAGATACTGCAGCAGAGATTTGCCGCTTCGCAAATTATTGAACAGAAAATATTTTGCGCAAAAGGAGCAAATTATGGCCACATGATTTATTGAATGGCACATTTTTTACCGGAAGTAGTGTTAAAAGTAGTGTCGGTTTTCTCTACAGACTATTGATTTTTTGCATCGCGCTACTCGCTGCACTACATTGTCAAAATGTAGCGCGCTATACTACAAACTTCTGTTAAAAGTAGGGTCTACTGTACTCGTAGTTTCTAGACCAGAAGCTGACAGCTCAGACAACCACCTCATCGAGTTGGAGGCTGAAATTCCAGAATTAGCTAAAACTCGATTCCCATTTTAAAACGCAATCGGTTTGCCAAGTCATACCTTGATGGAAAACACCTAAAAACCCGATTTTAGCTGTCGGCTCGTAGGATTACCATTGCGTTTTCCTGCACTCAAAGATATAAAAACATGGCGGACTGGGAGCCGGAAAACACAATGGTAAACCTACGAGTCAACCGGTAAAATCGGTTTTTAGGTGTTTTCTACCAAGATATGACAGACCGATTGAATTTTAATGTGGGAATCAAGTCTTAGCTAATTCTGGAATTTCGGCCTCCATCTCAATGAGATGGTTGATTTTCTGTGCTGCCGGTTCCCGGTATTTCATAATCTATGGATGACGCATGAATTTTCGTTCTTGTTTTCATTTTTAAAGAAAAATATTGCGTTGCATAAGAAAGTCTTTAATGATTTAAAGATTTTTTTTTCTAAATAAACCATTCATATTGCAGTTATTATCTTTCAAATATTTTCTCCATTTATTGATTCTACCACGTTATTTGAAAATGCCGTTCAACTCTTTAACCAAGTTTTTCAAATTAAAACTGTCTTCTCCCTTTTTTTTTTTTACTTTATTTTATAACCAGGCGTACAAATAAAATATTAATGAACTAATTTTTAGCAAAAGAATAAAAAAATAAAATACTTTCTTTTTTTTAAGCCATGGGTCCGTCTTATGTAAAATATCATAATTCATAATTTTCTTGGATATAAAATTCATTAATAACTTTTATAATTAAAAATATGTTTTTGTATCGACAGAGTGCCTGGAATATGCATACGATTATGCGCATTTTATCTATTTTTAAGAAAAAGGGAAATTGAATTGCATGATTTTTAGAAAGATATAAATTAAAGTTTGTCACGTGCTTTTAATATTAGTATCCTCAAACTTTGACATGTTAGAATTCTGTGAATATTTAGGGAAAAATATAATAAACTTTTATAAAATATATATAATATATATATATATATATTTAAATAAACATATAAACTTTCTGTCCAATTATTAGATATTCATCTATTAATAGCCCAAATTTTGGCATAATTTATAATTTTATAATTAAAATATATATACCTTTTTTGGGGGTATTTTAATCCAAATAACTCAGAAAAGTCTCAAAAGTAGGTGTAGCCGTTTGAAAATCAAAACAGGTGCAATTTTTAATATGCATATGACCTTTACAAAACTTCATATTCGAAACTCATATTCAGAAGATAGACACAATTCCTTCTCCGATGATACTTTTGGCATCTTTCTGCGATAATTTGGCAATAAAATAGCATACCATGTTCTTTACCTCTTTTTTTATGTTTTTTAACTGTACATTCATGAAGATATATACGTTTTTATTTAAAATTCAATTAAAATCAGAAGCAAACGCTGTCTTTGTTGATTGTATCCATATTTGAATTAAAAAGAAATATGTCAGATAAATGCACTTCCTAGCTTTAAGTGTTTGATCGATATTTTAAAATGGCAATTCTCAAATCAATTTAAATGCAGCAGAAAAATCGTTGGTTGTCACACTTATCTGGGAAAGATTTACTTAAAGAACTATTAGTAAAAGTTAGTCACTTGTTTCAAACAAAATTGAAAGCAGTCTGCGAAAGTAAATGGCTTCATTTAACTTCGCTAGCTGTTCCTGTTGTTAACATTAAATGTTTTTCGGATTATGTCTGGATTTTATATGTTAAACATTTTTAGTATTTAACTGCATAAGGCTACTGAGAATTAAAAGAGCGTAAGAGTCTGATCCATAAATACAAATTTAATCTCTAAGTATTAATAAATATATGAATACATTCAAATACATGTCAAGTATTTTGTCCAGAATCATGGATTTTAATTACGGTTTTGATAATTTTTCATGGATTTTAAAATTTTAAATTTGATATAATTACTGTTTTGTTTCTCTTTGATGCTTCTGAGCTAAAAAAATACTAAAGTAGTATTTCAAAAAACTTATTCTGTAAAATTGAGGTGGGTTGTTCAATTCGAAATGTGTTATTATGCATGTGTTAAACGGTACAGAAATAAATCAAAATTAACGCAGGGTTAAATTTTATCAGATAACGTAAACATTTATTGATCAAATGGACAGGGGCGGAGTCAGAATTTGCTCAATAAGGAGGCATAATATGCCCGATGGGGACTAAATTGCTTAAATTATTTATATATAATGTATATACAGGGTGTAGTAAACTAATAGTCAAGGAAGGGGGAATAATACGTGTCAAGACAAACAATTTTTGTATAATAAACCAGCGACGCAATATGCTTCATATTAAAAATATAGCATAAATCTGCTAAACTTCTACTTTTTTTCAAGTCAAATAAAAATATTCTTAATCAGTTACTTCATAAATAAAATCATAAGTACCATACAGAAATAAGATACATATTAGTAAACAAATTTTCTAGTTCAAAGCAAGTATGACTTGGAAAAAATCGGAAAGTTGGCAGCTATGTAATGACGTGCAAACAACATTGAGCTAGACACTTCAAAATACGAAAGATAACTGAAAGTGCGTATCCTTCAAATTAGAGTATAATTCCAGCGCTACATTTGATGTCATGGCAGTTCAAAGAAAGCAAAGATAGTTGAGGATTTATTCATAAAGACGAAAATCGTTTGTCTTGAAATATCGTTACTATATAGAAATTAAAGACTATTTTTTCATATATATTAAAAACAACAACAACATATTTTTGAACATGAAAGAGTATTTACTTATTGTTCAACATAACAGACAAAATAGATATTAGCGATGAAATTCTAAAATATTTTTCCATACTTGTATTTAAAAAATTAGTGGTTTTATTTCCTTTCGAGTTGAAGCGTTGAAGCATCAGTTTTGGGACGTCGAAAATTAGTTTTTCGATTTAGGGGCCGACGAAAATTTTGTCTGTCGGGTTCGGGTTGACATCAAATAGAATTTTCGGGTTCTAGTCAAGTTCGTGGAAGATTCTTACCTGGCACTCAGTACGTTTGTGTGTGTAAAGCTGTTTTTAGGCGTTTGTTTTGCATTCTTTCAAGGAAAAGCTATTAATACATATTTTTCTTCAACCGTTTGCGGTTATTCAAAAAAGGAGGGCGAGATTCAACAATGGAAAGAAGATTAGAAGATTAGATCGACTTGAAGGAAAGATTTTCCTCCTTCAGAATGTCCAACAGTTTCATTCTAACAAGGAAGGTCTCCATACGGGCATATTCAGAAAAATCCGAAAAAAATACAGACTGTTCTTCTCATGTGGATATGTATGTTTAAAAATTTTTTTTAGCAGAACCTCGTTAGAACGTTCGTAAAAAAATAATGAAAATTTCGTTTATTTGGCGATTTATCATCGGTTGGCGATGAAATGAAATTTCGAAAAATGCTTTTTTATATCGAATACTCTTTAAGATAAAAATGTTTCATATTGAACTTGTTTAAATAAATATAATGTAAATAACTTTAGTTTTGTCAGTTTTAGTTTGATTTAACTATAGTTTTGTCATGTATATATATACATTTATAATGAAAGTTAAATATCAAATTTTATGAATTAAAACAAAATTAAAATAAATTAAAATTGTTTCAATATCTCAAAATTAAGTCCAACTGACTGTCGAGTCGATTCAGTTTCGTTGCTATGGAAACGACGAATTCTTTGATATTGAAATGAATAACTGGTAAATGAATCTTGACTTTATTTTGGAATACGCTTAAATATATGAAAGTATTTTTTATCTATGAAATTGTTTTTAAAGTAATAAAATTAAATAACAAGCAACATAAACATGTAATACGAAAAAATGTATTTATTAAACTCTCTCATTGTGTATGTTTAAAATCATTAAATACTTTTTACACGCATTCTAAAAATCAATTAACAAGCAATTTTCAGGTGCATTAAAATCGTTTGCTTTTGGCGAGCAAAAGTACCGCTCGCCAAATTGCATTACGCTTTCGTCTTTTCGCGCCAAATACTCGAAAGTATTTTATTTTTTTACAGTCTTTCTACTGTAATTCCGCCGCTAAATTTGAGTGATCCTTTATTACATACATAAGTGGTTTACTTGGTATTTTTTTCAAAATTTTCTGACTATGCCCAGTAAGGAGACCTTCCTTGTAAGGCTATTAAAGAGGAAAAATGCATCGCGTGATTACAAAAAAGACGCCGATAGTTGAAAATAGTTGCATGATACGTCTATTCGGACCTCAACAGTTCTTCCATGATTGATGAATAAAAAGAATATACAGGGTTAGTCTAAAGGATTCACCAGGTTTTAAAAGATTGTTTATTTACATGTACACGACGTACAAAGACGGCTGATACATGAAAAGATACATACACTCACCAAGTTTCTGGTACATACTACAAATGTTCAATGTGTGCACTCTTACTCATCTGACACACATTCCAACGGTAATCCAGTTTCGTCCATACGTTCAATAGCATGTTTCTGGCAATGTCCGTCACAGCAGCAGTGATGCGTTCCTGCACACAGGCCACGAAACGGGCTTTTAAACTTGGTGAGTGTATGTATCTTGTCACGAATCACTCGTCATTGTAGTTCGTATACTTCTCAATACACAATGTTTCGAAACCCGATGAATCATTTAGGCTAACTCTGTATATAGTAAGCGAACTCGCTATCAAAGGGATCTGAAACTATTCAGTTAGCAGGAAAATCCCAGAATGCGCGATGTGATGAATCAACTGTAACAGATCATGATTTATAGAAGGAGCTTTTGTGAATTCGGTCACTTATTTCTTGTACAGAAAGCGGCTTCATTAACTTTGTCTTCCTTTCTTTAGGGAAGAATCTTTAATTTATTTGTAAAAGTGATCATGTAAATATAGGTTTGTGAAATAATTTTTCCCGACACAACTTTCAAACTGACAGAAGAGGGGGGGTGGACAGGTATGACCGACGGGAGCATATGCCTCTCATCGTTATCCTCACTAGCGCTGGACTTGCAGATGGAAGAAATCCAGAGGAAGATTTATTTGTTAAATGAAAATGAGCAAATGTCATCTCCCTAAGGATAATTCGTAATTTTAAAAATTAAAATAGATATAAAATGCCCAAAAAAGCAGCTGTAGTTCTGATTTGTGAACTAAAATAGTGGTGACAAACACTCGTAGAATTTTGACAATCTAATACCACAGTCCAAATGACGCCATAAGTTTAGTATTTAATAAAACTGTTATAGGGGGACCAAATAAGTTCTCCGCCCAGCGATTCGAGAAGCCTCATGCGATGACACCATTGTCTTAGTGGCTTCTTGAGGATGTCGCTTGTTGAATGTAGAGACGCTCTATCTAGCTGTATATTGTGGGTCTAGTGTTTGAAATAGGCATCAACAGTGTGAAAAATTGTCAAGAACATTTACTGATTGGGTTAAACACGTTGAGCCACTTGGTGTTTCAGCAGGTCTCTGTTGACAAAAAAAAAAAAAAAAAAAAAAACAGATTTTTGTCTTCAAGTGAATATCGGTATATTTTGGCAAAAACAAACAAAAAAAATGACAAAAAAAGAGAAAGAGAGATTCGATCAATAAGTTTTCCTTTAAATCTTGCGCCACAAGCGTGGAATTTAGCTCTCGTCACTAGCTCCACCCACAGACCAGCTATAAAACTAACGAGATCCATTGAAGTATTCAATGTACCACTACCAAAGATTTCAGGTGTTAACTCCCTTCTGCATTCTCTGACCACAAATTATAAATATCATAGTGCCAAATTGAAGAAGAACAGAGTTGAAATTAAACGGGGACATTTAGTCGCTTCCCAACACGAACGTTACAACTCCGCATGTAATCATCGTGTTGGTCGTAAAGAACTTATGAAATGAAAATTTGAATATATAACGATGGCAATCCTTGCCATAAAATTTTAAAATGTGAAACAAATTAAGAAAAACATGTTTGGAAAATAAAATGTTGAATAGGACGCCGCTCATTTAGAGAAGGAAAAAAATAAATGGGGCATTCTCACAATCTTTTAACTTTCATGTCCCTGAATAATAATTTTTTATTTAATACACTTTTTTTGTGTTTTTTTTTTATTTCATATATTTGGGAACATCCCATTGCATGATTGCACAACAATATTAACGAGATAAATAAGTTTTGGACGATGTTGGGGGGTCCAAACCCATGGAAAACTCATCTACCGTCCCGTGTCCCTGATGCTGATTTTGAAGTTTGGAGCTGTCTGGATAAAATTGTTTCAATAAAAATAATTCGATGTAATTTTTTTTTTTTAAACTGGAACTATTGTTTTACATAAATATGTAGCTAAAAATTAACCTGCACACATTTTTAGGGTTGATATTATTTTTTGAACTCTGTCCCCGGGTTTTAGATTTTCTACCATCCCTCTTCTAAAATTGAACAGAAAATCACTTCAGATACAGCGACAGAATTTTTTTCAAATTTTTGCTCATGCAGAAGTATGCTAGAGAAAGAATATCTAAAATTCTTTGACAGGAAATTTACTGCAAAATATAAATCAGCATTTAAATATCAATTTCAAGCACCGTGGCTTTATTGGTAGTCTTATCGTCCCCAAGGTTTATTCCTGCACTTTTCGAGGTAAATTAAGGGGTCTTGTACCTTTTAACCGCATCGAAAATTAACGAAAGACTTCAAAGTTTGAATTACTCTATCTTCAAAACCTTTTTATGTATAAACAAGAAATTTTGGATATTTATTAAACAGATTGTGCTTTGTAATATACTACAAACATAAATTTATTAATCCTTTACAGAATTTGTGTATTGTTGAAATCAAAATAGCTCTTTTTTTTACCCCATAAGTCATTGCGCGCATGATATCTTGAGAAGGTATGTATGGATTGTCATGAAATTTGATAAATATACTAAACAAATATGTGTGTTTAAAATGATCTACTTTTAAGTATTTACAATGGTAATATTTTTAGTTATAACTATTTTTATTCATTAAAAATACATTTTTTTTTTTTTTTTTTTTTTTTTTTTTTTTTTTTTTTTACGAAAACATTTTTGTTATATAATTAATGGAATAATTTTAGCCTAAGAGTAGGTCATTTTAAACACACATATATGTTTAGTATCTTTACCGAATTTCATGCCAATCCATACTTACTTTCGCAAGATATCATGCGCGCAATGACTTATGGGGTAAAAAAAAGAGCTAATTTGATTTCAATAATACACAAATTCTGTAAAGGGTTAATAAATTTCGAATGGTAGCATATTACAAAGCACAATCTGTTTAATCAATATCCAAAATTTCATGTTTATACATAAAAAAGCTTTGAAGATAGACTAATTCAAACTTTGAAGTTTTTTGTTAATTTTCGACGCGTTTAAAAGGTACAAGACCTCTTAAAAAAAATTAATTTAATCCAATGTTAACAACTGTTTCTAAAAATCAATGAACATTGTGGCTATCACTTAGTCTTAACATGATTTTCCTAAAAATAGGTGGTAATTTTCCTTACCTGTTTCATCCTTACCGTCTCTTTTTTTACCTTTTCGTCCCTTTTTTTACTTTACCGTCCCTTCTTTAACACCCCTTTAAGACAATGTTATACAAAAATTCTGTATTAAAAGTACTACATTTGTATTATTTCTTATTTGAATGTCCTGTGGGTACTATGCAAATTCATTATAAGTAAAAATTTAGAAGAAAACAAAAAGTTATAGGGGTAAAATGGTAAGGGAAATTAAACTCACAAGTTTTTCGCTGCTGACCATTTTTTCTTTATTTTGAATCATTAAGGCATTCGTCTATCAGATTAAAATGCTATTTTAGCAAGTTTAATTTCGCCAAATTTTTTCCCCCAAAAGTCAAAAGATTGTGAGAATGCCCCAAATACATTCAAATTTGGAGGTTAACTAATCTGCATTTCATAAATTAATAAGTGCTTATTTGTTGACCAACAAACTTCAAAATAACGCAATAAGGTATCATAAATCATAATACCCTATCACATAACTCACTTACAAAAATTAATAAAAAAAAAAACAAACAGAGAAAAGAAAGAAACGAACCATGCGATGATACATTTTGATTTCAAAATTTTACTTCTTAAAGGCAAGTTCATTTTTGTGAATCCAAGCCTGCCCGAAACATACGATTTGAAATTCGAGCCCGCTCAAGTCTGATACCGGATGTATGCATAGAAAATTAATAATATTTAAAATTGTTTACGGATTCATTTTACCATTTAAAAATATCTTCTTACGTATAAATAATTAATCATCGTAAATGCTCACTCAAGAATAACGTTTCATGATTTTCGTGTCTCTGAAAATCTGTTTAGAGCATCAAATTTGTTATTTATTCTCAACCAACATTAGCAGAAATCTGCAAAAATCGCAATTCTTCTTATTTATTTTTAATATCATTGTACAACTATGGCCGAACGACATGAGTTTTATTTTTCAGAAATTCTGGAAAAAGAATTCCAACAGAAAGCGAGTATAGACAAAAGACAAGAGACATCCGATGATTTCTTTGTTACAAACACTAAACGTGCAAAGACTTCAGAATCAGATAGAATATTTCTTCTTATATTCCATAAATAACATTCAATTTTCTTTCAAACTGATTTCTAAGGATTTTAAAACACCCTAAGAAAGTAAGACTACATTCTTGTTTTTCAAAGGGCAATTTTTTCCTATTTCAATTTATGAATAAATAAATTTTCACTTATAGCCCGAACCTGAATACTGATATAAAATTCGAGCACGAGTCCGAAGACTGAAATTAAAATTGAGCCCGAGGCTGAAGACTGATATGAAAATCGAGGCCGAGCCCGAAGATTGATATAAAAATTGAGGCCGAGCCCGTTTCGGGTCGCCCTGAGGCCCCATCTCATTTCTATTACTTATCATACCGGGTGTCCCAAAAAGGACTGACTGATTTTAAAATTCAATAACTTGTAAACGGTGACAGATATTTAAAAAATTCTTGTAGGAGGGTTATGCATAAGGTCAAAAGTTTTTTTACAGTGATTTTCAATTTTAGTTCGAATTACAAACAATAGATGGCGCTGCGATCAATAGACGCTAAATTCAGGCTCAATTTTTGGTACTTCGTGGACCGGATAATACATTTCCATCTCCTTTTTCTGCATGGAACAAGATAAAGGACCAAAAATCGAGCCTGTATTTAGCGACTATTGCTTACAGCGCCATCTATTGTTTGTAAATCGAACTAAAATTGAAAATCACTGTAATAAAACTTTTGACCTTATGCATAACCCTCCTGCAAGAATTTTTTTTAATATCTGTCACCGTTTGCAAGTTATTGAATTTTAAAATCAGTCAGTCCTTTTTGGGACACCCGGTATGTATGTAAATATGCACTGTTGCTGAGATAAATAATTAAATAATAGATAAATTACACATCTGCCATACTAATATAAATCTTCAGACAATTGAAGAGCTGAGTGGAAGAACATGTTATGATACATTTTCTCAAAAATTGTTTTATTTTATGGATGAAAGCGTTATGGTGTATATTATATCATATGGTAAAACTAAAATACTAAAATTCTGCTTATAAGGAAGGTCTCCATACTGGGCATACTCAGAATATTTTGAAAAAAATACCAATTAAACTACTTATATATGTAATAAAGGATCAGTCAAATTTAGCAGCGGAATTACAATAGAAAGTCTGTAAAAAAAATAAAATACTTTCGAGTATTTGGCGCGAAAAGACGAAAGCGTCACGCGATTTGGCGAGCAGTACTTTTCCTCGCCAAAAGCAAACGATTTTAATGCATCTGAAAATTGTTTGTTAGTTGATTTTTAGAAGGCGAGTAAAAAGTATTTAATGAATTTAAACATAAACAATAAGAGAGTTTAATAAATACATTTTTTCGTATTACATATTTATGTTGCTTGTTACTTAATTTTATTACTTTAAAAACAATTTCATCTATAAAAAATGCTTGCATATATTTAAGCGTATTCCAAAATAAAAGCAAGATTCATTTAGCAGTTATTCATTTCAAACCAAGGAATTCGTCGTTTCCATGGCAACAAAATTGAACAGACAGCGCTCAATTGGACTTAATTTTGAGATATTGAAACAATTTTAATTTTCTTTTAATTCATAAAATTTGATATTTAACTTTCATTATAAATACATATATGACAAAACTATAGCTAAATCAAACTAAAACTGACAAAACTACAGTTATTTAAGTTAAATTTATTTAAACAAGTTCAATATGAAATATTTTTATCTTAAAGAGTATTCGACATGAAAAAGTATTTTTCAAAATTTCCTTTCATCGCCAACCGATGATAAATCGCCAAATAAACGAAAATTTCATTATTTTTTTACGAACGTTCTATCGGGGTTCCGCCAAATTTTTTTTTATAAACATATATATCCACATGAAACGAACACTCTGTAATTTTTTCAGATTTTTCTGAATATGCCCGTATGGAGACCTTCCTAGTTAGTAATGAAGATCAGTATCTTTTAATATTTAATATTTTTATATTTAATAATTTCTAATATTTATTAATTAAATGTTAATATTCTTTTCTAGGAGAGTTTAGTATCACTTATTAACATTCAAGCATATACTACTAATCAAAGAAGGCATTAAATAAATAGCTAAATCAGAACAAAAAACTTTTACTTCAATTTTCTCGAATTCTAATTTTTGTTATGTAACATTTTTTTCCACTTAGGTCTTCAATTCTTCATCAGCCATGTTCTAAAAAAAAAGTAAGTTGATAAACAGATTTTTATACAATCAAAAGTTTCATATTATCTTTTTCCAAAGTTGTGAGTTCTTTCGGAAATCTTTAACTCAAAGAAAACATTCATTTAATCAAAAAGAATTTCACTAGAGTTAAACACTCTTGAACTTGTTATAGTCCCGAAACAAATTGATGCAACAGTATCCGAGGTTCTTGAGTGCTTCTGTAATTATATCTCGAGCAAATTCTTTATTGATTTTCTTAATCAATTAATGCAAGGTGCACTGCATCCGTTATTTATTTAATACTTAAAATGTTGAACCTCCGTTGATGTAAAGTACGTAGTCTCATGTCACAAGTAACACATCTTTACATGTAATAAGCGAAAAGAAAATGGGTATTTTATTTATCTTCCCGTCTTTTCTGATATGAGAAAGGGACATCATGGTGTCAGTTTAGACATGTTAAAAGAACAAGGCTTGTTTAAACTTACTTTTGGCCTTTGACGCAGGTAATATATATATATATATATATATATATATATATATATATATATATATATATATATATACACAGGGTGTCCGGTCTCAACGGTGTAAAATGGCTAATTCCTAAACCGTTAGTCATAGACATATAGTTCCAATTACAAAAATGTTTTAAATCAGGTAAAGAAATATTTTAAAAGCGATTTGGGTCAATAAAAACATTACTTAAAAAAAAAAAAATACGAAATTTAAATTTTTATACGGTCCCCCGGTCCTATAAGTTATATTTAGTAAAATTTTCCTATTGCACAGACAAGTAAGACAAAAATGTCCCATTCATATAACACTAAAATTGAGCGAGTAGCTAAACTTTAAAAATGCATGACTTATGCCACTTTTCTGCTCTGAAAACAAATGAGTTCGGCTTGGCTTTGAGGGGTCATATACCAAGTGCTTAAAGTATTCGAAGATCTTATATCATGTGTATCTGCGCTTTGAAAAGAATCGTACAAGTATTACGATTAAGTTAACATTTATTAAGTTTCAGATTGGCTAAAATAACATATGTTTTATTTTGTCAGGTGTTTATTTTATGATTTCTTTTAACAAAAATTATGTTATTTTTATTATTTTTTATGTTACTTCAACGATCGTATGTGTGCTTTTCCAGTTGAAAGTTTGTACTCGAACTTTAACTCACTTTTAAATATCCGATCGAGATTACATTTTACATACTGACGCAAATCCAATAACAAACTAATATTATTATGATTTTCGGTGGTTACCATTTATACTTATTTTACAGGATAACACAAAAAAATTCGGATAGATTACCGCCAAGAAGTTTAAGAAAAAGTTTTAGATTACATAATACAAGACTGCGATTGTTGTTTTTTAACTTTTATGTATTTTTTAGCATTGAATCAGAAAATTACATGAATTTTTAACCATCATGTCAGGATATTTCGCAAATCATAAATCGTCAAATTTAAAGAATAACAAAAATCGGTCACTATAAAGTAGGGGAGATGGTTGTGTTTTTTAACTTTTGATAATTGATTTTTACGTACATTTTAGCACTGAATCTGAAAATGACGTTCATTTTTAACCATCACGTTAGAATTTTTTTTGCAAATCGTAAATGTGTAAGTTAAAATATAGCGAAAATATCATACTATAAAACATATGTAAAACTTATTTTGTTTTATTTTATTTTATTTTATTTTATTCAATAATTTATTTGATATTTTTGCTTATCCTGGGATTCTTACAGCTAAATAGCTGAGTGGTCCGATATGATGAGGGAGGAGATTCAATTTTAACTTTGAACTTTTAAAATTTGAAATTTGCGAAAAATCCTGATGTGATGGTTAAAAATGAAGGTTAATTTCAGATTCAGTACAGAATATATAAGGATCAATTATCAAAAGCTAAAAAACATGACATAACCCAACTTTTGAAGGCTAGTGTAATCTAATAATTTTTTTAAATACGTTATCATTTTGTAAAGAATTGAGGCTGTTAATTTAGCATCATTTTATTTAACAAAAATTCTGTTTTTTCTTTCTTCTTAAATGTTTATTACAAATTGTATATTTTGCATTAATATGTCAGAATGATTAAAGATTTCAAATTTATATTGTAATGTTAATTTTACTCTGAACCATTTTTTAATATATCTGACGAAATTATAGTTCGACTAAATTTGTGAATGACCCCAATTTGCAGCAAAAAATATGCTCCAACTTTAAGCAGCTATTACTCGGTCAATTTTAATCGTAGAATAACGGGACTTTTTGTGTATTACTTGTCAGGGTAAAAGGAAAATTTTACTAAATATAACTTATAAGACCGGGGAACCGTATAAAAATTTAAATTTCGTAATTTTTTCAGAAATGTTTTCGTTGACCCAAATCGCTTTTAAAATATTTCTTTACCTGATTTTAAACATTTTTGTAATTGGAACTATATGTCTATGGCTAACGGTTTAGGAATTAGCCATTGGACACCGTTGAGAACGGACACACTGTATATATTTTATATATAATTAATGAAAAATTATTGAATAACAGGCGGTCAAAAGCAGCTCATATCAAATACAACAAAATGTATTTCATCAATAAATAAAAATGCAAGTACGCCATAACCTTGGAAAGAAGGTGTATATCAACAATATTTAACTGTAAAATTTAATTATAAAAATCCCAAAACCTTCAAATTTAAATTACACAGGTAAAAAGCAAACACAGACAAAAAACTGTCTGTTCTTCATCAGCGGGTGGGCAGACAGACCTAACTCCACCCCAACTGTTAAAAGCTTGCAGGTTTCTGAACACACGTCCATCCTGCACTCAATACAGAAAAATCCTAACTATTGTCATTTTAGATATAAAATTCAAAAAAGTAAATAAACCAAACTTAAACAAAAAAGTAATATAAACAAAGCATAATTAAATTGCAAAACAAAAAGGCTTTAAAAAATGTCTTTTGGAAAATTCTGCTATTAAATAATTTTATAAAACTTGAGTAAAAATTCCCGTCTTTCTAGCGTTAAAATCGTTGGGCTCCGGCGGGCAAGGGATCCGAAAAGTGAGCCAAAACTCAGCTTTACTGTATAGCAGGGTTAGAAATTAAGAACTTTAAGTAAAGCGTCAAATGATGCCTACAATTTTATTTCTAGGTGCCAAACTCCATTTCTGTATACAATTAAAAATCTGTATACAATAAAAATCTGTATACAATTAAAAAGCTTTACTGTGTAGCAGAGTTAGAAATTAAGATCTTTAAGTAAGACGTCAAATGACGCCTACAATTTTACTTCTAGGTGCCAAACTACTTTTCATGGTTGCAATTAAAAATCTGTAACAATAAAAATCTGTATACAATTAAAAAGCTTTAAAGTATAGCAGAGTTAGAAATTAAGATCTTTAAGTAAGACGTCAAATGACGCCTACAATTTATTTCTAGGTGTCAAACTGCATTTCATGGTTGCAATTTTATGTTATGTCATATTTTCTCATTTCTTTTCGCAACCATTTAACAATAGTATTGTTTCTATTTTTATGCGTTAAGGGCAGGAGGGGGTTGGGTGTACATATTAAATACTTTATGTCTGAGTTAATAACTAAATCAAAATAAAAACTGGCTTTCTATAAAACTGTAAAACCCGATTAAACAAAAATATTTCGATCCTAGAAAAATGTTTAGGAACATATAAGGAAAGAGAAATATTGCATAATAAAAAAGTCTTGCATATTAAAAAAAACAAACACGAAAACAGTATTTTGTCATCCAATATTTATTTCAGACAATCTTGCGAGAATTACTTTAAAAAATGAAAACAAGATACTTAGGTTTTAAAAACAGGCTCGCTGGTTAAAGCGAAGTGAACTTAGAGGTGATTAACAAATACAAGGGAGCCGAAAGCTCCGAATACACGTATCATTCAACTATTTTCATTTGTCGGCCTCTTTGTATTGGTTACGCGATGCTTTTCATATTTAATAGCTTTACAAGGAAACTGACGGACATCTTGCCGGAGGAAAACCTTTTATTCAAGTTGATCTAATCTTTTATCTCCTTTGCATTGTTGAATCTCCCCATTCTTTTGTGAATAAACCACAAAAGGGTAGAAAAGAATAGGTTTCCTGGAAAAGTGTTGAAGGATGGCAAAACAATCGTCTAAACTGTGCTAGGTGTCAAATTTGACGACTAGGCATAATTTTGTGGTCGCGAAATGCAATAATTTAGTTGCAGTTGACGACAAACTACCGGTAATTGCTGTATAGTAAGCCTGACAGCAATTTCGCAGGGGGTGATCATATTCTGATGATCCCCCTACTGGCTACGGAATTGGTGCCATTTAACAAAATCTACATCAATATTTATCCAGCGCAAATAAACTACATGCATAAAAGGCTTAATAAATATAAAATGTAAATGAAACAAGCTTTTGACTCAAAATTAAGATATTTAATATGTTTCTAGCAGTACATTTGTTTCAAATAATCTTGTTTTAAACCCACCTTTCTCATAATAAGATAAATTTTTATCGTTAAGCGAAATGCTCTCACATAATCATAACGTAATTAAGAATAAATAAATTTTCTTAACGTAAATTTATTTAAAACAACTTTAATGTTTGATTAAATGAAAATTTTCAACATTTCTGTCATTATTCTGTGAATCAACTCTTTGTTGGTTTTCAGAGTCAATCAGAGATAATAAAAATCGAGTGCTGATATTTATTTAAAATTTGAAACATTTTTTGACGTTTTCTAGCCTGGTATTATCAATAATCTTATTTACTTCGTACTTTACAGTTATAGTAGACTAAAAGACGATATTTTCCAGAGAGAATTTTACATATTCTGGAAAATGAGTAAAATGAATAAATTATGTAAGTTTGGAAAGTTTAAATTTTTCCAGTGTATAGTATCTAACTTTAGTAATTTTTATTGATGAGCAAAAAATCTGCTACTAAATACATAAAATCTTAAGGAAAATGCAGTGTTAGAGATTAATTATCCACACATGAGTTTTTCGCTGCATAATAGATAGAATAGAAAATTTAAAGGTAATAAAAACATTATACCATTTAAAATCTTGTAAGTTTTGTTTTGTTTTATTATTTAAAAAAAATTGATTGCGCTGAATTTCTCGAAGAGAAACATGTATTTCTGCCTCATTTTCGAAAACCTTTATAGTACCATACTCACGAATTGCAAGAGAACAGAGAACACAATTTTTCGTCTTAGCAGGTTCTTTTTCTATTGTATTTGCACAGTAATCCTTTCGTCGGGACCTTGATTTTATCCGTCAGGCAAATTCCGTTTCTACAAGTTTTAATTGTATTTTGAATTTTTGCTCTCGTTCCAAAAACTACATTATATATTCAAGTCTTTTGATGAAACATTATAATAGCTGAACAAGAAAATACAATATTCTGTTAAGAACTCTTCGTAATTTATTTTTACAACTAATGTACAGCATAGCATCACTTTTTCTAAAGCGCGAAAAACTTGTATTCACCGAGTTTTTATAACAAACATAGATGAGAAAATAATTGAGAAGTGTGTAAACTTCTCAGTACGGATTATGTATTTTGGAATATCATCACGTTCCATATGTTTCTTTTCTCACCGTTCTGGATAATTAGGTGTCATTTTGTATTACGAGAAAGATAAATTGTTACAACTGGTAAGAAAAAAAAGTTTTCTTCGAACATATTTCTTTGTATTTCTATTTTCCGTATAAGTTTTATACGTCTAAGAAAACTTAACGCTGTTATAAATTCCATCTCAGAATGCTATTTTTTTTTTTTAGTTTTGCTTCAGATTACAGATTTCATATGTGATATCAAATCACATATAGTTGGTTTATTTATCTTAAAAAACCTCAATTATTAAATTATTTAGCTATAGCTAATTAAGCCCTGAAATTCTCTAAAAAGTATTTAAATTCTATCATAATATATCATAAAATATTCTTTCTTTTCAATATTTTTCTTTTATTCAGTCTTATTAGTAAGCATAGTAAAGTATTACATATGTCCTATCGCGTGCCCTGTCTGTTGGGTAATTTTTCGAAGAGGAGTTAAGTATGTTGAACAATTTTATACGTTTTTGTTTTTAGAGTGATAGTGATATTTGTGATGGTAGTTATTGGAAAATTGTGCAATTGATTCAATAATTACAGACATATTAACGCTCAACCTCAATCACTGGTCATGAAATTTGGATGGCAGGTATCTTTGTAATGTAAGCTTGTCTTTTAAAAAAACAATAGTGCAAAAATTTGTCAAACAGGAGGTAAAAAAAAAGAGCAAACTATTTTTTTTTTTTTTTTTTTTTTTTTTTTTTTACAAATTTTTATCTGTATTTAAATTATTCGAATAGTTATGATAGATCCAAATAGCTTATTTCTTGTATACGTTTGTAAATGAATGCGCAGTCGTGGAAAAAAAGTATAACTCGCAGTACCCGGAAATCATCGTTTAATAATGTTACTGGTACCAATCGATTAGTAATAATATCTACTAATCAATGCTATACTTACAATTTGCTTAGGAGTTATATCTACATTAAAAAAAATTGTAACTCACTTGAACATTTTCCAATACTAATACCTAATTTTGACTTCATATGCAGATTTCTCGATAAATTTTACTGAAGGACGCCAAAATGCAAGCCTTTGGGTCAATTAGTTTAGAAATTATGCAGGTTTAAAGTTTGGTACTACTATTGTTATATTGATTTTTAATCGTTTCAAAACAGACCGCAATACAAGGTAATTTTTGAAACATAACACATAAACTATTTGGAATTGAGCTGTTGTTTTGGATTCGGATATTTGAAGCATCTGGAAACTGATTTCTGTTTTAAAAAATTATAGGCATCAGAATTATCATTAACAAAAATGGTTTATAAACCATTATTAACAAGAACGTAGGATTATGAAACACCTTCCAACACATTCAGAATACTATAATAAATCTTCACAGGTTAAAGGTGAAAAAGGTTGCCTAAATAAACAATTTGTAAAACACATAACATATTTGAAAACACAATTTCATCAATTATTATCGAAAGATGAAACAAAATCTGAGTTTTTTTGTGCTCTCTGTATATGAACTATAGATTTATCATATAATACATAGTATGCTAAAATATAGTACAATTAGAAAACGTATATCACAACTGAAAATTCCCTTTCAGCGATTTCCATTAATAAACGGAAATGCACTTAAGATGTTTCGTGCAGCCTTGTATATGATCAGTAGAATTTATATGCACTAAAGAAACATGCCAAAAAAAATTTAATTTAAAAACACGTTAAGCTAAATAATGCTATAAAAAATGATAAAATATCTTTATTTAGATTGACGAACGTTTCATCGCACAAACGGCGACATTTTCAAAATCATTCACGATAAAAATATTTTCACAAAATTTAAAAAACAATAACTTGGTGCATGATGGCTCGTGACATTGTTTACAAAGTTATTGTTTTTAAAATTTTATGAGAAAGTATTTCTATCATGAATGATTTTGAAAATGTCGCTGTTTGTGCGATGAAACGTTCGTCAATCTAAATAAAAATATTTTATCACTTTTCATAGCATTATTTAGCTTAACGTGTTTTTAAGTGATTATTATACACGTTGTTAAAAACACGTACCACAACAAAAAACGCACTTCCAGCAATTATTGTTCATAGAGAGTACTGTTACCAAATTATTTTATGTGCCCCTGTATATCAATGATGAATGCTATGCACATCATATTCTATAGGAAATATCGTGCAGTGCTCCTCAGAATTATATAGAGATTCCAATATGTAACATGAATAAAATACACAAAAAGAATTTTACTCCGTAGACCGTAATGTAATTGAATTATTTTTAGTATCCTTGTAAATGAACGATGAATGATATCCATACAATATTCTATAGTAAGAATCTTGTAGTGTACTTCCAGAGCAATATACAGCAAACTTCAATAAGTTTGAAATTGTGAAACGTTATTAAAAACCACGGCAAACGATTCCCCCCCCCCCCCCCCCATAGGCTGTAATGTAACGGAATTTTTTTTAATGTCTCCATAAAAAACTGTAACATGTTTAATTTTCAATGCCGAACATGCCATAGTACATATGAATAACGTATAGTAATTGCATGAAAATCCGACTTTTTACGCGGGTTAGAACACGGACAGTCGGCAGACAGACGAACCGAAATCAGAAACACTTTTCAACTATGTTGGAGAGTGTTAAAAAGCAGACCCAGATAGCATGAACATTGGCAGCAAGTCTGATTTTTTTCTGATATTATCTTGCCGTGACAAATTTGAATTGAGAAATTCGCAGCAAATCTCCCGCAAGGTATATCATTACTAACTTGCATGAGTAGTTTGTTGTGAAACTGATGGCAAGACTGTCTTTAATTCACGAAAGTGACGAAAGCAAAAAATACCTCTGTTGAGAGAATAGACAATCAACACATACGCAGAAATTGCAGAAATTTTATTCGGTAGGCACCGTTTTTTCTAAACGCTATACTTATCAAATACCAAAAATGCTCGAATTGCAAAGTACACATATTACTTTAACTTGTTTATGGTGATAAAACCGATGCATGCACCTCCTGACGGTGCGTTCGCATCAATAGGCCTGACAGGTCTATGGAGCCTTTCGAAGTGGTTAAACTTATATGATAACAGTTCTAAACAGAAGTTTGCAGAATTTTTGATTACTTGTTTGCCGTTAATTTGAAACAAATTTGATACAGCATGAATTTAACTTGCACGACAAGTTAGCTGCAAGTTCATAGTGTGGTGACTTCGGCGTTTGCGTTATCTTGCTGCAGTCTTGTTATGAACATTCAGTTTTGTCATGCTGAGCTTGCTGCAACTTTGCAGGTTTTCGAAGCAAGACTGTTGCAAATTTTCTGCAAACTAAAAATGCTATATGGGGAAATACACATCAGTCAGAGGTTCCCTATAGTGTAGACTTACGAATGATTTTATTGTTCTGAGATTCTTGATAATCAGCTTTTATGGAATTTGTTTTTCAATTGCAATAGTTGTTTGAAAATAAACGCCAATTTGTTTTTTTCAAAAACCTACAAAAATTATCTTATTCACCGCGTTGCACCAGCACCTCCCTTCAATAAATGCAAATAAAAACAATATCATGTTTCTGTGCATATAAAAAATAGAAATGACTATGAAAGGTGAAGCATATATGTGCTACTATGACACAGGTAGAAAGTATGCATATAGCGAACAGATCCGCTATCTTATCATTCTTGTTTTTTATATTACATAAGTATAAGTATATTGCATAATAAATGTCTTTCACAATAATACAGATGCATTTTTTAAAAGTTAGACTGAAAGTGAACGTTTTACGAGAATTCACATGGAAAGAACAAAAGAATCATCTGTTTCAATTTCAAATAAGAAAGAAAATGCAGCCAACGCACGAACGTGACTTTTGCTAAGTTGAGAAGTTTCATTTCTGTATTTAAATTAGTGACGGAGAAGAAACTTCAAATGTGCATTCACAAGAATATTCTAAGAAGATTGTTTCGGAAGGGGGGTTAATGTACGAGGTTAACTCTGAATTTTTGAGACAGTGACAGCCAATATGCGCCGAAAAAAATAATAATAATTATAATAATAGTAAAAAGCAATTTAACAAATTACAACGACCATTTGGAAAATGATTTTTTCGAAGACTAAAATTTAAGACATAAAAAATCGCACGGAGTTGATCATACATTACGTACGCCATGAATTAAACATTAATAGTTTTATTACACGTAAAAATTGCAAGCGACAAAAATCGCCTGCGACTCGTCAATTTTCCTGAAACTTACGTATTATCCAAGCATTTCATTGGCTGTTCGGGAAAAGGCTTTTCCATCGTAGAAATCTGACGACCCATTTTAAATGAAATTTCATTCTTAAACTTCTAAACATCCCACAATATTACTTTTTACACCGTCGTATAGAGAAAAAAATGTACTTTTAAATGTAATTTGTTTGAAATCTGTATCTCAATTTGTTTCTGAGTTATTAATTTTTTTGTAGTTTTTATTATTTTTTTGTTATAGTGGCAACAGAAGTATCCATCTCTGTTGAAAGTAAAGGAAAATACAGATTACTGTATAGACCAATCTGAAAATGAATAAAATGCAGATTCAACGAATAAAAAGCTTTAGATATACTTTTGATTTCCTACCCTGACGAGGACAATAACCATTTTTCCAAATGGTTAAAAAAAATGTTCGTCGGATATGTAAATTTTACGCTGTCAATTTCAGAAAGAATGAGCCCGAGCCCGAAGACGGGTACAAAACTCGACCCCGACTCCTGCCGGGCTTAGGCTCAGGCTGAACCCGTCTCACCTCTAGTTTCTATCAGTTTCTTTTTGTAAAGTTGTTTCTATAAGTAATAACAGTTTTTATAAATTTTGCTAGTTTCTTTCCATCTCAAGTATCCACTTAGTTCATTTTGAGTGATGCACCATGTTTTCATTTATTTATTTATTGGAAGAGCATCACAATGTACTTCAAAAACTACAGACCTGTCGAATAAGGTATAATCCTTTTTGGTAGTTCCTGCTCGTTTTAGAGTTTATAACCACATTCACTCAATTAATTTTTATTTTTACTATTGCTATCTTTAATTATGAAGATCAATTTAGAAGAGCGTTTTAATACTGTAAAAACTACAACCGTGACGAATAAGTTGCAATCCTTATTGGTTCGTTTTTCTCGTTTAGTGTTTAAGGGGTTTAGTGTACTCTAACAATTAAATTCTACTTATACTGTGAAGTTTAATTAGCTTTAAAATCCATGTAATTTTAACAATATTTTAGAAAACCTTTCACAATAATATGAGAACAGTATATGCATATATATTTTTTTTTTCATGCAAGCCATTAACAGAATTCTGCATTAAAACTGGCGAAAGATGTTAAAATCATAAACAATAAAATTTTAAAATAATAATTTTCAAGAACTTTAAACATTTTAACAATACATAAATTCTTTTAACTATAATAAACTTTCTGAAATGAAAGGATAAATAAATAAACACGCACGCACATACACACACACACATACATGCATACACACATGTGTATATATATATATATATATATATATATATATACATTTACAAAAAAAAAAAAAAAACATAGATTAATGCCGATTTTAAAGTATCGTAATTAAATATCTTATTTATATAAAACTTCTTCTGTACGAAGAGATTTTCTTATTACAGGCTGATAATTTTTAATAAATTCCTTGGGCTTTTTCAAAATGGCAAGAAAGTCGGGTTGATCTTGGATTTCCTTATTTTTATTATATTCATACACTGGAACATCGTTCTACTTCTGCAGTAGATATTGCCCTGACCAGTATAAATATTGACGCGTCGAACTTCGAGTTATGATCGAAGCAAATACTATATCGTGTTTCTCAAGTCGCCGCTATATCCCAAACTCATTGTTTTACTCTGCTTATAAAGTTATTGACCACATAGTCACTTTTTTATTATTATTTCTTTATATCACTCTATACCGACTGTATAAATTTCCAATATATTTCGAAAGTTATCTAATGCGACTATTATTTTTGTAAATATTTTTAATGAATGTGTTTAGTAACTCCATTCTGGTTAAATATTGCTCATTCATTATTAGAGGATAAGGTATAAAAACGGGCACATGTGTAAATACGGGAATCCCTCTCGAAGTGGCCATTGGAGGTGCTGAAGGCTGGCGGCCAGGATTGTACATGATGCCACTTGTAAGATAATAGAGAGAAGTTGAAACATTTTTTTTCAGATATTGTGAATGCAGCGTGAGTTATTGTACGAATTGATGTTTGTTCGGGACTGCAAACTCTTGACAGGTATCTGAAATCGCTTTCTTTTCATCTCCTTGTAGTTAATTTAAAATAATTTCAGAAGGATATTGGGAAAGCGAAGATACTTAGCTATTTTTAGAAGCACGCCTTTAGTCACGCACGTCTTCAGGTTACATCTGAAAGTGGCCATCTTTCTTAATTGGGGTTGGTGTAAATACGGGCACCCTTTCTTGGTGTAAATATGGGCCCCCTCTTTTTCGAATTATCTTGATATAGAAGTACATTAAACTCTAGCTATGCTAATTGATGAAACTGCTGAAACACCGCAATGCTTCCTGGGAACGTTAAATGTAGTTTCTTCGGTCGACATATCTCTTGTCCCCATTATGAAGAAGAGTACCACTACTCGTGGACGCAAAGCGAGAAAGTTCAGCGTCATCACTGTATCACCATGCAAGGATCAGTTCACCAAGTCTCTTGACAAAAGTGCTTTCAAGAAGACATCCTTGAGTTTTCATGGAGTAAGAGACAGGGCAGAGGTGTGAGGATCAATGGTGTAAAAAAAAAATCGAAATGATACGATTTATCCTCGGACTCATCACTGACCCTCCCTTTTTGTGGACAGTAATGATGATATGAACCTGGATATCAACGATGGGATTAAACCAGTCTCGAGTGGAGCCTCTAGATTTACTCTAATAGCCCTGTCTCGAGTGATGCAACTTGCATCTTTTGTGATGAAAAGTTCTGTGAGGACACTCGCAGAGAAGTGTAGGTTAAATGTGCTATGGGCCACACTTAGATTGTGCCGGCTGAAAGAGCCAGTTATAGTTTTCGATTTCTGAAACTAATTTTTTCTGAAATAAATAAATTCTCTATCATTTTGTATTGTTTTATCCTATTTTAAACTAGTTTTTTTTTTTTTTTTTTTTTTTTTTTTTTTTTTTTTTTGTAGAGGGCCCATATTTGCACGCCATTTTTTCTGGTGCTTTTTTCAAAGCTTTTCGTGAACTTCCTTTTTGAATTGAAACAATTGATATTAATTATTGTTTTGCATCCTCTCATTTAGGGAACTTGTTATAATTGCTGTTACAGGTCAAAAATCTAAAAAATTTTTAAATGAAAGTCCCTTTAAGTCAAAAACAAAAGAAGCGGTGCCCATATTTACGCCTTTTCCTCTAATATATATACATATATATATTATCTCCGTTATGAAATCTTCAGTTAAGGAATAAAATTTTTATTAGAAAAATTATTTATAAATAAAGAGGAAAATTTTGCGTCTAGAATTGCAGAGGAAAAAATTAAACAAATCGGAAATTGTACGTCAAACGTGGCAAATGAGTGTCCGTACAGTAACTAATTTTATAAATATTCAGATCTTGGTCCGATAGCTGTTGTACTCTTATGCAAAAATGCATGAATTCAAAATTTATTACGATTATATATAATTCAGTAATACGGAAATAACAGGACTCCATCCTAAATAGGACGTCATCACTATAGCAACTTAGAATCATTACATATCATGGGATACCATTAAATTAATTACGCATGATAGGATTTAATAGAATGAAGAAAACTTGTATTAATATATTTTTAAGTTTTGATTCGATTTTCACAAAATTTGAAATGACTCGACAAAATTATGCAACTATTATATATAGTATTTAATTTCAAACCATTCGGTTGAGTAGTTTTTGCGCTGTTATATGTGGACAGATAGACAGACGGACGAACCAGACGGCGACTATAGGTGCTACGTCTTTATATAATTACGAACGCACCTAAGAAAACAGTTGTTCAAACTTATTTTCCATTATTACGGAAAAAACAATAAAAACGTCCTTTCGTTTGATTCTGATGATTTGTATAAAATAAAGATTAAGTAGTATTATATTTGATTTTTTGTTTAACATTTTGTGGCATGAATATTTTAATTACCCACATTTTCTTTATTTGTCCCACACATAGCAATATAAAAGTATTCAATAATTTTAAATATATATATTTATACTAATTTCAAATGCTAAAAGGTATAAATTAAAACTTTAAAGCCAGTAAAAATACGTTTATTTCGACTGTTTACATGTTTCGATTTACCCCGAGTCATTTTCAAAACAAATGAATAAAAACATTAAAAAATTGCACGGTCTATGAAACGTCATCATTCAAATTTTCACGTATTCTTTCATATTATGCACGTTATTTCTTATTTTACTTGGATATTTAATTCATTTTTATTTTCATACTTATTGAGTAGCTCGAGCCATATTTTTGATGCTGCATCGTTACATATTGAATTTTTGCGCGTTACAATCTCAACGGTTTCTGTTATAATGGGCATAGCCCACTTATCTAAGTATGCCTTGTAATGGATGAATATGTAACGATGGAGCATCATTTCACTTACCAAAAATATGGCTCGAACTACTCAATGAGTATGAAAATAAAAATAAATTAAATATCCAAGTAAAATAAGAAATGACGTGCATAATATGAAAGAATACATGGAAATTTGAATGATGTCGTTTCATAGAACGTGCAATTTTAGAATGTTTTTATTCATTTATTTTGAAAATGACTCGGTGTGAGTCGAAACATGTTAACAGCCGAAATAAACGTATTTTTACTGGTTTTAAAGTTTTAATTTACACCTTTTAGTATTTGAAATTAGTGTATCATTACAAGGTGTTAATTTGCTATATATTTACATATTTATACGGAAATTTTCAAAGGCACAACTTCAAATGTAATGTTTGTATATATAAATACAAAAATAAATACAGGGTGTATCTGAAATGCTTCAACAAACTTAGGAGGATGATAGTACTCATCAAAGCGATCAAAAAATGCAATAGAACATGGGGTCGCAAATGACGTTTAAAGGGTGAAAATCGCAAAACTAATAAAAATATCGAAATCTCGCATGCTACTTTTCTGCAGAACTGGCTAGTAGCACGAAGCTGGTTTTCCTTTCACTTTGTGCGTATCCGGTCAGAAATAGATAACAAAGACTTGGAAGAAAGTCAAACAAATCTGTGAGCATGAATTTACGTATGCAGGACTCCGGAAGTTTTTGAGCGTGTCCGCTAGTCGTTCCTCCGTAGATGTTACTTTGTGTAATAATGTCCGCGGTCGACACTTTGAACAATTGTTGTAAAATATTTGTTTTCTCTGGACATCACGCTGTGTTGTACTTATTCTGTGCAATAAATAATTTTCTGGAGTGTTTCTTTATTGTCTCAGTTTGTCCATTTACAGACGCATTTTCTCGATTTTCATCCTTTAAACGTCATTTGCGACCCCATGTTCCATTGCATTTTTTGTTCGTCTTCATGAGTACTATGATCACTCTAAGTTTGTTGAAGCATTTCAGATATACCCTGTATATACAGAGAAGTCTTGATTTTACGCACCCCCATCGTACGTTTTCCCATTTCCAGTATTATTTTTGACCAGTCCAAATCTTATATCAGTAAGGTTAAAAAAATCCTGATTTTGAGTTATAATTTCACGTCTTTATTTTTTACAGTCAAAATCCAAATGGGATTTTTATTAAAATTTATATTAGTATTGAACTCGGATTACAACTTGAATTGTGATTTAAATAATGCTTTTAATTGATAGTGGAGAGAAGAAGTTGGCAAAGGGCGAAGAAACTAAAGCTATAGAGATAATGAGCACACGTCGTCAAAAGCTATTACTGCTATGACAAAATTTATTCTGCCTTTAAAACTGTAAAAACATTTTTAATAACACAAATAAAAAAGAAAAGTGCCCAGTTAAACTGATGGTATTGAGCTCATAGGCTATTCACACTAATTATGCTCTTATTTATGTCTATTCATAAAATAGAACTCACTCTTTTTAGGCAAAACGGTAAAAAATCAGAGAAGCGCCTTATCAGAATGATATTGAAGTTCAGAGAAAACATTTTTGAGAATGTTTTGTGAATTGCAATTTTTGAATTTTGTGTCTGGAATTTGAAACTGCATATGTTTCTTTACATGGCCTCTGTCTACGAAATTCTTTATTTAGATGTATTTCTGATGCAAGTTTTTCACCGTTGTTAACATACTTTTGATATAAAGAACGTCATCGTCAATTTATAGATGGTCCCTATTTTCATTATTGAAATGTTCATTTTAAATGGTACGCAATCTTAGCACTTTTCCTTCTTTAAAAATCGGTTGATTTTTACATGTGTTATTCTCTTGAGGTATAACTACAAAACGTAAAGTTCTATGTTTCATTACGTTAAAATTACTTCAAATTTTAATCCTACGTCTATGCAAAATGGTTTTTTTTTTTTTTTTTTTTTTTTTTACGAGTAACGATAATTTCAAATAGAACTTATGCTAGTCGAAGAAATTTTCTTAATTAATCTTATTACGAAATACCTTAGGTTAAAACCCCTTCAAAATTATACAGGAGCTTCGCTTACGATGCTGTAACTTTGTTTTTATTAAATTACAAATTGCATGTAACTTTAAATACAAAGCACATGCATTTGCACATTTTTCTATATTTTCTATAAATGCATTAAGAATTAGAAAATTCATTAAAACTGCATACACAGAGTTGCCAAGTCTCCGGCTTTTTGCGCACCACCATTATCTTAGAGAAAAGTGGTTCTTTTAAATTGCCCAAATGTTCCAATTAAATAAAAGAACATTTTCTCTATTAAAAAAAATGGTATCCAAAAATCCGGAGACTTGGCAACTCTGCATACATCTAATATTTTTCTTTCACACTTTCAAAGACTGTAACACATTATATACAACTTAATTTTAAATACCAACTGCCAAATGGTACCCAGAATTTATTAGGTACATATTTATTTGTCCAGTTTGGTCGGGATCCAGACTGTTCTAGATGTGGGAGTTTTTTTGAAGAATATCTCTAAAAAATCTAAAAGGGGGTGTTAAACACCCCACACTACCTCTAGTGCATTGCCCTTGTCCTGATAGCTGTAAGAAAACAAATCTGAAAATATAGAAATAACAGAGGACCGAAGTACATAGCTGAACGAACTCAGAATGTATCAAGACATACTTTATACACTATATGGCCAAAGGTGAATAATGCATCTCGAGGGCATTATGCACCTCTTGGTCACTTGCGATTTTAGGCGTTTTGTTAAATATTTAGAAAAATGCATGCGGAATTAACCAGAAACTGCAGGTGTGTAAACACTATAGTATAGGTCATATATTTCCGTAAAGATTTTTTTCCCGAATCCCCATAGGGGACCATCAACATATTGAAAAAGAACGAATATCTTTCGGATAACCCTGTAAAAACTAATGTAGCGAAAGCGTTCAAACTCAAGATTATTAATAAGTTGTTTATTGTAATATATTGTGTCAATTTTTATGAGGATAGCATGTATACTCGTAGAGAAATTAAGGTTTTTATAAAAACAGTCCCAAATTTCGCCAAGTTTTTTGCTTATAATTTGCAGAGTTCTTAATGTAAAAAAAGTTCTTTTCTGAAAATATGACAAACAACATTGTACACAATGCTCTGCAATCAGAATTTAAAAAATAATAAAAATTGGAGGAAAAATAAAGTTTACTAAAAATTTTTTCACTGCGTATGCATGAATACAATCAAAATATAATGTGCATAATGTATTAGCTAAGTATATTGAGCAATTTTTGTGAAAGTCTCAAAATCATAGCTTGAAAGTTCTGAAAATTATCGTCGACAGAATAAGCTCGAAATCATTTGTTCCCAAATGGAAACAAACAGATGAGAGGTTGTATCCAAATATAGTAGTACGTGCAATATTGTGTACGCTATCTTGGCACTAATCAGCAGATATTTGATACAACCCCTCATCTTTTGGCTTCCTTTTTGGGAACAACGGATTTCGAGCTTATTCTATCGACGATAATTTTCAGAATTTTCAAGCTATGATTTTGAGACTTTCACAAAAGTTGCTCTATATACTTAGCTAATACATTATGCATACTATATTTTGATTGCATTCGCGCATGCGCAGTGAAACACTTTTTAGTAAACTTACTCATTTTTCATCCAATTTTTATCATTTTCTAATTCTGATTGCAGAGTATTGTGTACAATGTTGTTTGTCACATTTTATGAAAAGAACTTTCTTTTATATTAAGAACTCGCAAATTATAAGCAAAAAACTTAGCGAAATTTGGGACTGTTTTTATAAAAACCTTAATTTCTCTACGAGTATACATGCTATCCTCATAAAAATGGACATAGTATATTACAATGAGCCACTTATTAATAATCTGGAGTTTGAACGTTTTTGCTCTATTAGTTTTTACAGGGTTATCCAAAAGATATTCGTTCTTTTTCAATTTGTTGACGGTCCCCTATGGGGTTTCGGGAAAAAATCTTCGCGGAAATATATGACCTATACTATACTGTTTATACACCTGAATTTTCAGGTTAATTCCTCATGTATTTTCTAGATATTTAACAAAACGCCTAAAATCGCAAGTGACCGGTCACCTTTGCCATATAGTGTAGTTAGCATACCAGATACCAGCGTCCTAGATGGTATCACTTGTCTCACCCAAGACAAAAGGGTGTTTTTGTGCCCCTTCGAATAGAATAATATTAGGTAGATTTCGTAAGAAATAATACCTATTGCAGTCGTTATCATGGTGCGACTTTTGAAAATTTTCTTCATAACTTTCCATTATATGACCCCAGGAACCCAAAACCACCCCCAACTAAAAAGTATATATATATATATATATATATATATATGTACTAAATTTTGTCCGCACGATAAAAGTCGGAATTATGCACGGGTCGTCTTCAAACTCGCCAACAACTTTGAGATGGCTAATATCTCGGCGGGGATTGAAAATGGGCAAAGTCGGCCCAAGGTAGTGGAAATGGGTAGAGTTAAAAATTTTGAATACCGTCTTAACAAGATTCTGATAAAACCAGCTCTTACACAACAATGACAGGAAAGATTTAATAAATATTTTTCGTTATAGCAGTTGCCAACAATTAAAAAAAAAAAACAATAAAATTTTCACCACAACAATTGCTTATATTGCAAGATTTTCACGTGAAAAAATAAATTAAATAAATAGTTTAACGAATTGAAAACAAATAGAATAAATATTACGTCACAAGTTTTCTAGAGCAAGATTTCAGCATGGAAACTCAAAATGAAATAAATAGTTTGACGAATTAAAAAAAAAAAAATATTGCGTCATATTGGAAATATAATGGACCTCAGCAGATGAATATGTAACGTCATGTGAGTTTGAAGAAACATATTAAAACATGATAAAAACCCGACTATGGAAATATTAACATATTTTAACACTTTGAGGTTCTCTGAATTTGTTTTAGCCATTTTTAAACCTATTCCATATACACGCGTGTGTGTATTCGTGTATATTAGAATGTTCACAAAATGTTTAGCTCCTTAGAGCTCATTCTTAGTGAAGGAACTGGGTTTATCTCTAATCTTGATTTAAGTTTTGTTGGTGAATTTAGTACTTAACTTCGAAATTTACCTCCGCCTGTAGGCCCGAGCCAGCAGGGATTTTTTTTATTAGTGTTCTGTATTATGGTTGGCTTTACTTCTGGAACCTCTTGACACCCTATAGCTATGGCTTTACGAGTGTGATCGATGACAGTAGTTTTCTAAAGTTTCAACAGCTTTCTAAGAAAATGTAAAAATGCAAATCGTTGACACTCTATCCGGAATTCAGAATCTTGCTCAAGAAATTGAACAATGCACGACCATAAAACAAATGCGCATGTTTTAAATTGTTTTGTATTATCAAAAGATAATATAGAAAAATTTGTACCAGAAATAAAAGGAAAAATATTTGATAAGAATTTAACTTTCTTAAAATACTACGGCTTTCTTTTTTGGTTGTTTTCCTCAAGTTACCTAACTGTGCCTCTTTGGCTGTTAGAGTTACTATTAAAATCAAAATAGGCTCTTCCTGTTAATAGGTGTTGACTGGGATTTAATTAGTGTTTATTTTAGTTTTTACTTGTTAAATATAATTGTAATTCATCGATGTCGGCATAAAATCTGATCTGTAACCTGCTAAGAATTTGTCTTTCTTTCTCCTTTAACCTTTAACTCATGTGACTAAAATTTGTCACACAACTGATGTGGTCCGGTCTCTCAGACCCCTCGAATAAAATGAATAAAAAAAATAACTCAAATGGTTGAATTTACTTAAATTTTGTCCTAACAATATCGTTGTACTTCTCTTAGGAGCATGTGAATTAAATTGCATGAAAAAAGTATTTTATTCATATTATTTAACTTCAGTACAGAAAAGTAAAAAGCTGTAAAAGTGTTTACAGCTGGGAGTCGCGGAGTCTGGGAGACCGCGTGACATCAGTTAAAGGTTAAATCATTCCAGTTACACGAAACAATGCGCTAGACTATTTTTAAGCTCTTTTATCGCATGTCGGGGTTGAACATTAGATATGAGAATTATTTTTGTTTAACTATATTTACTCATATTTCGGATGCTAGGTATGAAAAAACTGCAAATCATAATAAGAATGTACCGATTGGTCAGTATGTACTTTATATTGACCCTTTCGGCCCGGACTTTTTTCTTAAAATCCAAAAAAATTAAAACTTTTGTCAGACAGCTGTTTTGAGTATTAAAATACATATCAATTTATTTTATTTTGATTAGTTGAAAATTATACATTTTATCAAATGCACACATGCACATATGTGATTATGAGGTTTTTACGTATCTGCAAGGTGTTATTTATAGTTTAAAGCATTTTAAAAGTAAGGAACACATTTGTGACCACCAGGGCCGAAAGGGTTAATACAATGTATATAAGAGGGGGAGGAATCGTGTAAATTTATACAGTGAGCAAAAAAAGTATTTGCACGCAGACGATTTTTTGCATAAGTAAGCATAGAAAGCAAATTTGATACTATTCTCTTAATTATTCATTTATTTAAATAAGAAGAAAATAAAAATAACTACCCATTTTCCTTAAACAGTAATATTACACATTTTAAAAAATAAATTAATATTTTCTCATACCTAAAAAGTATTTGCACAAGAAGTATTGACTGTTAAAAAAGGCATTAAATGTGAACATTATGCAAATGTTTAGCATATCAGTCCCGCAGTACATTAGCCCCGCACTTTAAAGTCACGTAATATATTAACTGAGCAGGGATTCTGGGGAGTTTTTGTTCTAATGACGCCGAAAACATGTGAACTGTCTGTTGCTACCCGTGAGAAGATTATATTTCTTCACAATTCTGGATTAAGTTACCGAGGAATAGGTAAAAAATTAAATCTAAACTTTTCTAGTGTTCGTTATGTAATTAAGAAGAAAAAAGAATCTGGTTCGACAGTAAATAAGCCGCGAACTGGGCGTCCAAGAAAGCTAAATACCAGGCAAAGGAGAGCCATCATAAAAGAATCTTCAAAAAACCCTTTTCTAAGTGCTCGAGAATTGGTTGTTGATGTCGCTTCAACGTCGGGAACAATAGTTACACCACAATCAATTAGAAATATCCTTCATGATGCAAATATTCGAGGAAGAGCCCCTCGAAAAAAAAAAACCATTTATTAGTGAAACAAATAGGGTGAAAAGACTTGAATTTGCAAAAGCTTATGTCAGCAAACCACTAGAGTTTTGGAAAACTGTTGTTTTTTCCGATGAAAGCAAGTTCAATATTTTTGGCTCAGATGGTAAGAAAACTGTATGGTGAAAGCCAAATACTTCTCTTCAAATTAAAAACTTGAAACCAACTGTAAAACATGGCGGTGGTCATGTAATGATTTGGGGATGCATGTCTTTTAACGGAGTTGGCGAAATGACCTTTATTGAAGGCAATATGAATGCTAAACAATATATTGATATATTGCGAGATCATTTATCTAATAGTGCTCTGAAATTAGGAATTCCTAATTCATGTTATTTCCAACAGGATAAGGATCCGAAACACACTGCATATATTACGAGGTTATGGTTGCTTTATAATGTATTGAAAACGCCACCACAATCACCAGACCTCAATCCGATTGAAAATTTATGGCATATTTTGGATGTGAAAATAAGGAAAAAGAAAATTTCTAACAAATCAGAACTTAAGCAAGCTCTTAGAGAAGAATGGCTACAAATCAGCAGTGAAACATGTCACAAATTAATAGAATCAATGCCTAGACGATTACAAGCCGAAGCAAAGGGCATGCATACTAAATATTAGCACTGCTTTTAACTTATAAATAATTCCTCTAGTTCTATTTTTATTGCTAGTGTGCAAATATATTTTTGGCAGTAAAAATGCTACTTTTTTATGTTTTCATATTTTAGATATAATTATTAAGTCAGATATTAAATATGTTTATTTGTTTTATAAAAGTGTTGGTATTTATAATTCTTAGTTGCTTTTTATTTATTTATAGATATGCTAAAACAAATTTACCTGGTGTGCAAATACTTTTTTTGCTCACTGTAAGAATTTAAGATGGAGGGCGGCTGTAATTTAAATGACGTCATTTTCTGGAATTCTTGCAATTTTCTTACTATTCATCGTATAAAAGTGTGTTTGATGTAAATATTTCTATGCTGTTTAGGTTAAAACTGTCATTTATAACACTTTCCAACATTGTTGAAAAGTATTTATGAATTCAATTTGTGTGGCCGTCTGTCTGGCCGTGCTCTAACTCGCGTAAATATATTCGGATCGCAATGAATTTTATATATGTTATTGATATTCATTGTGGCACGTTCGGTATTGAAAATGAAGTGCGTATCAGGTATAGTTCCTTTACAGGGTCATTCAAAAGAATTCCGTTACATACGACCTATTGGGAAAAATCGTTTGCGATAGTTTATAATAATGTTTCACAATTTCAAACACATTGAAATTTATATATATCGCTGAAGTGCAGTACAAAATGCTTAGTATAGAATATAGTTTGAATGGCATTCATCGTTCACTTACAGGGTCACTCAAAAGAATTTCGTTACAATGCTGTTTAAGGGGAAAAATCGTTTGCGGTGTATTTTATTCAAGTTACGCTACTTACAACATAGTAAAATTGATATATATCTGTGAGATTCTTTCCAGGATACTTATTATAGAGTATCGTGTGCATAGCATTCGTCGTTCATATACAGGGAAGCACAAAATAATAAACATTACTCTCTCTCTGAGCAATTATTGCTGGGAGTGCGTTTACAATAGTTGTACGCGTTTTTAAGTAATTTCTTTTGCATATTAGTTAGTGTGTATAAATTCTGTAGATCGTATAGAAGGCTACATAAAACATCTAAAGTATATTTCCGTTTATTGATGGAAATTACCGAAGGGGAATTTTTAATTGTGCAATGAGTTTCCGAATTTTATTAAATTTTAGCATACTATGTATTATATGATTACTTAATCAGCAAAATACTGCGCAAAATGTGTAGCAGGATAGTACAAAAAGTCTTGGAGTAATGAAATTCCACAAGAAAGCAATTCTGTTCAAACATGTCAAGGTGTAGTTTTCGCAGAATTAGAAATTTTATGTAAAAAAGTATGATATATTCAAAATACATTCAACTTGTTTCAGAATCGGTTTCGTGACAAAAATGTACAAGGAGGGATTAACTCGGCTTATAGGAACACATGAGCAATTATGTGTGCTGGGCAACATATAACAATGATATGTTCCCGCACCATGTTGGTTAAATCAAAGTAAAATTGCGTAATTTGTTATTTCTGTTTGTATAAATATTTTTTATAAAATATAATTATGAGTGTAAAATTATAATGTTTACATATTTAAGTAAAATAGGAGTGTAAGTTCATACAAAAATTATTAAGTTGATTTTAAATATTAAATATATATTTTTAAAAAATTGTTGTATTGTAAAATGAATGTATAATGTTGAATAGAGTTCGGATCTCAGACAACAACAATAGCCAGACGCCATGGTGTCGTTTTATGACAAGCCAATGGAAAGTGGTGTATAATTAGAAATCGTAAAATAATAAAAACGTTGGAATAAATTTATGGCCTCAATAAAAGTGTTGGGATAAATTTATGGCTTTTCAGACCACCCAAACTTTAAGGCAGATAATAATATTAAAGTATGTGTAAGGGGCCATTTGCAGACTGTTAGCTAATAGGCCTATCGAAGAATAATGCAAAATCTTCTCACATCCAATAACAGTGGACTAGACAAAAATAGTTCCACCCACTGCAGGAGTTGGTGTGCAAGAAGAATAAGGTTTGAAAAAGAGAGTCTGAAAAAAGATGTAGAGGACGCAGGAGCTCTCCTGAAAGCCCGTGCAATGAATCCCGAAAGCCCTAGTAATGCCCAGGCGAGATGGAGATATCGGAGCGAGCCTAATCAAGCCTAATTGAGGATGTCTTCCTGATGTACATATCGGAGTGAGCCTAAGCAAGCCTAATTGAGGATGTCTTCCTGATGTTAAAATAAAGTGGATTGATCTACAGAGGTCCGTAGCTATGCATCATGCCATCCCGATGTTGCCGCTCTGATACGAAGCGAATTCCGGATGACATATGAAAATGATCCTAAGCAACGCGACAACTCTGAGTTTGATGAATAAAGGCCACCATCCCGTATTTTAAAAAAAAGGTACTACTTTGAACTTTTTCTTTTACCACTTAAGATCATATGAAAAATCATGAATATACTTTTCTGATATTTTATGGTAGAGAGTAATCTGAGATCCGACAAAACCGATAATTAAATAAAATTAAGGTAATTTAAAAATGAAAGAGAATTATTCTTTTAGCAAAAAGAAAAAAATATAATAATTAGAGTATATGAAAATATTGTCTTTTTTTTAAAGATTAAATATACATAAAATAATGAGAAGCAAACAAAAGTGTTGCTTTCTATTTTTTGAATTAATATTATGTTTTTCTGTATATAGTTGTGTTCAATGTAAATAAAATATTTAATCAAGTTTTAAAAAGTTTCTGTAATTATTTAATTGATAATGTTTAAGGTGTGTCAATTTAATTTTACAGCTTAAATTTTAGTTTAATTCATAAGTGGAAGAGTTCGTCTAAATAATTCACAACGCAAACTCTTAATTTTATTCGTAATTATTTAAATTTAATAATTACATTTTGACGCGAATTTTAATTTAATTTTATTAGTGCTTCGCGTTGCTCTTCTACTAGAATTATGTAATTACGATCACTTATGTTATTTGAATTTATCTAAGGTATATAAAATTATATACCAATTTGCTATGAGGTTGCTTGGATGATTTGGACCAATTAACAATTTTGGATGTAAATTAAATAGAAAATAAACAGGTGTAATTATCTGTCCAGCAATGTGTGCCTGACGTACATACTTCACGTTTACGATAAAGCATTTTTGCACCCTTCCCATACCTGACAGCATACATGTCTGGTAGAGAGTATATTTTAACACATGGCAAAACTGTTCCTGACGTTATGTTGCAAGCATGTAAAGATGATCAATATGAAGATGCACTTGCTTTATTGCGTGTTGCGAAAAGGATAAAAAAAAGATATGCTTCAACGTACGAACTCATTCAACGGTGCTTTTGATAATCAATCAAAGTGTAAATCTGTTCCATGCTCCCTGCTGGCTATCTTAAATATAATGTTATATGCAGTAAATATTGAAGCCAATAAACTTGCTACTCAACCATATCTCGAAATATCGCAGCTAATATATTTTAATGCACAATCACGTAAACCAACAGGAAATAAATTAAGGGATCGAACTGGCAGAGAAACTCCCTTACCAGTTTACACGTGTCTTTTAATATTTGGAAGAGCACAAAATAGAGAAATCGTTGAGAGGCTTCAGTTACTTATACTTTCAATCTCATATCATCGTGTGCTGGAACTCTTGGCAGCCATATGTGAAGTTGTAAGCGTTAAGTTTCAAAAAGAAAGAAGTAGTGTTTCCGTTAAAACTAAGACAAGGGATTTTCATGATTCAAGCATATGATAAGTTAGATCACAATTCAAGCAGTTCAACCTCAAAGAATTCTTTTCATAGAATAAGTATGTCATTATTTCAAAATCTAACATCTAATTGTTTAGAAACTTTTTGATTACTTCACAAGCTCTGGCGTATAACACAATAGCCTCCAAAAAGCGTAGTGTACCCACTTTGGCAGAAGAATTTGCGGCGATGCCACCAACATTCCTAGATTCAAAAGAACTTACTATTTCAAATTGCTATGAAACTACTTTAAAATTCATGTTGCCTGCAACAACTGCAGACATGAAGAAACAAGAGGCTGCACGGTTGAAACATGTCTTGAATCAAGATACCAATAATATGGGGATTCATGTTTCGTGGGCAGCTTTTCACACAATTAATTCAACAGCTTTCATCGATTTCATTCCAAGAATATCGACACTTTTACCACTATTTTATGAAGACTCGTCAATCGCTATGATTAAACATGCAATGCGATCAGGGGCGGCGCCAGAACTTGCCCGACGGGGGGGCATGGTATCCCCGACAGGGGGGCCTAATTAGAGTCGTGCGGGTCGGGTAAACGACCCGATCCAGAAAATTACATTTGAAATCAACCCGACTCGGACCCGCCAAAAAAATTTCCTCGACCCGCAGCCCGACCCGGACCCTCCAAATAAATTTCCGCAACCCGACCCAAACTCTCGAAAAAAATTTCTGAAACCCGACCCGACCCCGCGAAAAAATTTTCTTGACCTGAACTCGCCCAAATACTTTCCGGCGAACCGGAACCCGAACCGAATCCAAAATCCTTTTTCCCGGAAACCCGACTCGAACCCGAAATAAAAGAAAGTAAATAAGATTTTATTGCAATTATGAAAAGTAATCTACAATTATATTTATAATACCAATGTTATGTATCATATAGAAAAGTGGACAAATCTGTATTCTTTAATATTCGAATATAGAAAAACCTCTGAATAGCAGGCACATCATATAAGCATCACCTCATCGAGTCGGGTTGTCCTGAATTTTCTTTTTTCAGGTCGGGATGACACTAACTTTCTTTCTGCTGGTCGGTCTAGAATATTTCTTAATTGTCATATTCAAGTTTTTTGCAAGTCGGGTTGTTGGGATTTTCAAAAAAAAAAAAAAAAAAAAAAAGTTTGAGCAGAATTATGTTTCAAATGAAAATAAATGCGTTATTTTATTTATGTATGCATGTGTGTTTTAAGACATATAAAATGTATATAAGAAATGTTGTTATAGATTATTCTTTCTTTAAATACCATTTTTGTTTTCTTGCCTCGGAATATGAAAAATATTACCAACATTTCTCTTCTGATAAACAGAAATTTCATGTATCGTAATTGTGATAGTTTATGCATATATACTATACATGCGTTACAGGTGTGTAGATTGGGAGGTGCCCACTAATCAAATGTATAAGTGTGGGAATATACAAGGAAAGCTAGGAATTAAGTTGTAAGTTAGGAATTGAAAAACTGTTCGCTAAATAGACATGTCCGTTTTTCGGGAGTGTGCATTGTGAAAATCTTATTGTATTATATAGATTTTTAACCTGAAAAAAAACACCTTGGAGATTATTTTGAAAAATCGGGTCAACCCGACCCGCTCCGAAAAATATAGCTCAAACCCGACGCGACTCGCTCGGGTCGGGCCGGGTACGGGTAACCCGATCCGATGCCGACTCTAGCCGAATTACTGAGATATATTAGAAGTATCCACGATCCTCGGACAGTCTCGGAGCCCGAGTTCGGTAAAATTTTCGTTCATTAAGATTGTTGAGAGCTTAATTTTTATCTGAAGACTCGGGTCAAGCTGGGACTAAATTTTATTTTTTGCAATGTTGGGACGGGTAAGAATTTCATTCTTACAGGGGCAGGTCTGAGTCTTTCCTTTTTTTTGTAGATTCGGGCCGGACGGGGACCGGGACTATATTTTATTCATTCGGGGCCGTATTGGATGAGAATTTTTTTCCCACGAGTAATGTCTTGCTAGCGTCCCTCGTTTATAGAGATGTTAGCGGAGAAAACAGCATATCTTTGTTTCTTTCTTTCTTCTTCTATTTTATTTTATTTTATTTTATTTTTTTATTTTTTTATTTTTTTTTTTGCATTTTTAAAATAAAAGCTGGAATATGTTTTTAAATAAAAGGCCCGATGCCCAAAATTTCGAAAAAAGCAGACCCACCGGGCCGACATGGTATTTTAGCTTTTATAATGAGAAATGCACGGGTGTTTATCTTTTATAACCCGCCGGGCGAACAACAGTTTTTAGCTGGATATTATGTTAATTTAAACAATAACATAAAAACACTCTTTGTTTGACCTATTCATTTACAAAAATACTCACCAAACACTTTTTAATAAAAAGTTAAAAAGGTTTGAAATGAGCAGATGGATTTTCGCATATCTTATCTCTTCTTCAAGCTTATTGCGCATAGGCACCTAAAGATTGCGGTCAATCGAATAAACATTTAATAGAAGTGCCCACGAGTTCTAGACAAAATATAAGGTATTCGGTAACATCCGGCCGTTGTGAAGACTTACTGTGGCTGACTTGTGGTTGAATTCTCTCGTTTCAGACTAAGTAATAAGATTTTAATTAGGCAATAGAGACCGTATAGGGGCTCTACCTAGCAAAATTCATGGTGGTTCTGGAAAAAGGCTTACTATATGTTTTGTTGGATAGCTGAATCCGAATTTTTTACTTTCCACCAAAATTTCCTCCGGCAACCCCCCCCCCCCCAAATTTTGGTAAAATGCCCCCCCCAAAAAGGTTTTTATTAAAAAAATCAATTTTTTTATTGTTTTAGGGAAAAAATATTTAGAAATTCAGAAACTAGATAAAATTTGCAACAAATAAGATATATGACATTATGGCGTAGGATGAATGGGGAGGGGGGATCTGCCTGGGACCATGCGCCGCGGTGCTGCGTGGCCGCGCAATTTCACTTAACCACTCACATCATTTACCCCTCCCGTCTCCCCTCCGAACTTTCCCTATAAGGTTTACTTTAAGTTTTTTGGGTTTCTGAATCCGAATTTTTAACTTCATCTCAAAATTCCCCCCCCCCCGCAACCCCCCAAAATGGTTGTTTTTAAATTAATTTTTTTATTGTTTTAGGGGAAAAGTATGTAGAAATTCAGAAAGTTGACAAAATTTGCAATAAACAGGATAGATGACATTATGACGTAGGATCAACGGGGAGGGTGAGGGCTGCCTCTGAACATGCACTGTGGCGCTACATGCACCAAGTTTTGGAAGTCCAGGCAATAGGGGATTTTACCTGGCAAAATTAATACTAGTTCTGGGATTTCAATTCACTTTATGTTTTTTGGGTTGCTGAATCCGAATTTGTAACTTCATATCAAAATTTCACCCGGCAACCCCCCAAAAAGTTTTTTTTTTTTTTTTTTTTTTTAGAACAGCGCGCGGGGAAAGTTCCGAGGCGGCCCCCACTCTCCCCATTTATCCTACGTGATAATGTCATGTATGTTATTTGTTACAAATTTTGTCTACTTTCTGAATTTCTTGATACTTTCCCCCTAAAACAATAAAACAATTGATTTTTTTTAATAAAAACCTTTTTTTGGGGGAAGGGGGGGGGGGCATTTTACCAAACTTTGGGGGGGGGGGGGTGCCAGGGGAAATTTTTGTAGGAAGTTACAAATTCGGATTCAGCGACCTAAAAATATAAAGTAAGCCGATTTCCAGAACTACCATTAATTTTGCCAGGTAAAATCCCCCATTGCCTGGACTATTAGTAAAAATTTGATGTAATTTGGGTATGGTGAAAAAGCAGAACATTTATCATCCCGCGTAGGGGTTATCATATGAAAATAAATACGTATTTAAATAGAATATGAATGAGTATATATTCCATTACTGCATAAGAGGTAAAATGGTAAGAAGTGTGATAACAGATTATCATTTTTTTTTTTTTCAAAACCATTCTTATTTCTTTCGAAATATGAAAAATATTACTATCTTTTCGTTTTTAATACACACAATAACACATGCATCGTATTTGTGATAATTTAAGCACACCTACACGCTACATGTGTGTAGCTTGGGAGGTATCCACTATTCAAAGAGGTAAAATATACTTTAAAATATGTGTTAGGAATTGAAAAAGTGTCCAATAGAGATGTCCATTTTTCGGGAGAGTTCACTATATACGTTTTATTGTATATAGATTTTTAACCTGAAAAATATTTTGGATATTCTTTTGAATTATTGAGTCAACCTGAACCGGACCCGCAAGATTTAAGACCCAACTCGAACCCGAAACAATGAAAGTCGACCCGACACGCAACAAAAATATATTGTCAATTCGACCCGAACCGAGGGTCGGGTCGGGTGCGGGTAAAAGCAGATGACCCGGCCCGATGAAGGACTCTAGTAGAGGTCTGTATGATCCGAATTTTCCAGGCACGATACTGGCCCGATAATACCAGAATATCCCAATCCCAGTGATTTGAAGAGATTTTTCTGTTATTTTAAGACATTTCTATCTTTTGACCGAAGAATTTTAGGAAGTTTTGGGCTTAGGTTAGTGATTTTTACTTATTTTTAGATAAAAGGGATTTATAAATTACATTTCTAATACGAAAAAGTATTAGGCAGCACAGATGCCGGGGGAATAGCCATGTAATTTGAAGAACATGCTGCTTTAGGTGTGAGTATTTCAGGTAATTGCTTTTGGAGGGTGGGGGGGGGGGGGGGGGGGGAGGGTGATGGGTAAATCAAAGCGCAAATTTTCATGTTTTAACGAAAGATAATCAAGAGAAAAATTAGTTCAATTCACGGATTATTTTGAGAGCAATTAGTCCTACACGGTTTAGATTATACCTGACCGAACCTGGAGATTCTATATCCATTCAACCTGAACCAGTTAAAAAAATTAGTTGACTTCAATCTGACGAAAAAAATTAGTTGACTCGAATCCGACAAACTTCTATCCAGAACCAACAGCCTTCAATCCGAACCCAATCCCACCCCAAAATGAAAAAAAAAAAATACGTATTGTAATGGAATAACGGAAAAGTAGCCTACAATTATACCTCTATTATCAATTATATTTTTATGTAGAAAAATCAATATATCTGTATATGTACTCGTTGATACTCAAATAATATAATTTTTCATTTTAAAATGTATTTTGGAGAACCTTTTGAGAAATCTGGTAGAATCGAACCCATCCGCCAGAAACAATGGTAAAGTTAACTCATCTCGAAAAATAGAAGTCAATCCGAACCTCTCTGAATAAAGATTCAGTTTAGCCGGATCCGACTCAAACCATCAGTCGGGTTTAGTTTAGTTTGCACAACCCGATACGGGACTCTACTCGAAACGCTATCTGAGCCCGACAAAAAAATTTCATACTCCACATTTCGTCCTGAACCCGAAGTACTCCAACCTCAACTAAACTTCAACTCCAAATGATGAAAGAAAAAAAAAACATTTATATATATCTATATTGTAATGCAACTATGTAAAAGTAGTCTACCCTACAATTATACCTCTAGTACAGATTTTAACTTTTAAGTAAAAAGTTCAATATACATGCACTCTTTGATATTCAAATGTATAGTTTTTCATCTTAAAATAAACTTGGTAAATTCTTTTGAGAAATCGATTCATCTCGAATCAAGAATCGTAAGTGTCAACACCCAACCCGATCCTGAAACAATTGAAGTTAACTCGACTCGAATCCGACCCACAACGACATAAGATTAGGTCCAACCCGATCTGTTTCAAACCGCGAGTCGGATCAGGTTCAGTTTGCCCGACCCGATGCAGCACTCTACGTGCTATCTAACCCGACCCGACAAAATAATTTTCGTCCTCTGTATTCTTAACCGAACCCGAAATACTTCAAACCAAGCCGACCGTAAATCCACAATCAGTGAAAATTGGTCCCCAATCTAATATAGTTATAAAAAAAAATAGCATATGATCATAACTTCAGGATAAATTTTATCTTTTATGTTGAAAAATAAACATGTCAAGAGTCATCCATTTCATCCAGTCATAAGATTTTTATCTGAAGGAATTTGGAATTTTTTTTCTCAAAAAATCGGCTTCACCTGAACCCAAGCTATCAGAATCAAAATTCAATCGGAAATCGAATCCAACCCGGAAGAATTAATTTAGTCAATCCGATTTGCAAAGAAAAAAAAATGAGCTCCAACTCGACCCAACCCGACCGGGCCGAAATTCAACAATCAAAATATTTTCCCCGACGACATTGAATTTTAATCCCGGGGGGGGGGGGGGCAGGTGTGCCCGACGGGGGGGCATGTGCCCCCCCCCCGTTCCCCCCTCTGGGGCCGCCCTTGAATGCGATTAATGAAACAGGTTACACAGTTTCAGAATGGATATCAAATTTCTGTTATGGCCGTTGACCAACCGTTATTCACAACAGAGAAATTGATACAGTGGAATTATCCAGAAATATATGAAGAAACCAAATTCTTGATGATGTTTGGTGCATTTCATATTGAACAAGCTTTTCTCCGAATGTTAGGAGAGTGCATGTCAGGAAGCGGCAGGAATGGTGCAATTTCTCATGCCGATATAACGTCTCCTATTGCTGCTGAAAGTTTTTTAAAGGAACCCATGTATTGCTGGTATAAAAGCAAAGATTTTTAACGCCTTCGATATATTAAACAAGAACGCAAAATCATATCTCAAGCATAGATTATGAAACATTTTTAACGCATTCAGAATACTATAATAAAACTTCACAGTTTAATAAGGTCAAAAAGGATATCTAAATAAACAATTTATAAACTGCATAACACATTTGAAAACCCTATTTCATCAATTCCCATCAAAAGTCGAAAGAAAATCTGAATTTTTGTGCTGCCCAGTATATGAACTATAGATTTATCATATAATGCATAGTATGTTAAAATTTAGTTCAATTCGGCAAAATATAACACAGTTGAAAATTCCCCTTCGACAATTTCCATCAATAAACGGAAATATACTTTAGATGGTTTATGCAGACTTCTATATGATCTATAGAATTTATACGCACTAATTGATATACAAAAAAAAAAAAAAAAAAAAAAAATTAAAAACGCTTACAACAATTGAAAACGCATTCCCAGCAATAATTGTTCATAGAGAGAGTAATATTTATTATTTTGTTTGTCCCTGTATATGAACGACGAATGCTATGCACACAATACTTTATAATTAGTATCCTGAAAAGCATACCACAGATATATATCAATTTTACTATGTTGGACATAGTGTAAATTGCATACAATATACCGCAAACGATTTTTCCCAATAAACCATAATGTAACGAAATTATTTTGAGTGTCCCTGTAAATGAACGATTGAATGCTGTTCATACTATATTCTATTCTAAGCATCTTTTTCTTAACTTTAGCGATATATATAAATTTCAATGTGCTTGAAATTGTGAAACATTATTAAAAACTATCGCAAACGATTTTTCCCAATAGGTAGTAATGTAACGGAATTCTCTTGAATGTCCCTGTAATTGAACTATAACTGATACACACTTCATTTTCAATACCGAACATGCCATAGTAAACATCAATGACATATATGAAATTAATTGAGATCCGACTATATTTATGCGAGTTAAAGCACGACCAGACAGACTGTCATACAAATAGACGGCCACACAAACTGAATTCATAATACTTTTCAACAATGTTGGAAGGTGTTATGAGTAACATTTTTAACATAAAAGGCACAGAAGTTTACATCAAACACACTTTTATACAATGAACAATATGAAATTTCAAGAATTCCAGAAATTGATGTCATTTTGAATTACAGTCGCCATCTTGAATTCTTATAACTTTACACGATGCTCCCCCTCTTATAGCATTGTATCAATATTAGGGATGCACCGAATATTCGATATATCTTCAGTATTCGTCCTATTCGACCATACTACCTAATATTCGGTTAGGCCAAACATCGAACTATTCGGTCTACCGAATGTTAGGTTTGGCTGAATATGAAACTATTCGGCTAAACCGAATGCTTAAAAAAACTCTTAACAATATTTTTTAAAATGTTACACAACTTCTAGTTTTAACTGCCAATTAATAAAGATATTTAGAATAATTAGACAGAATCATCTTTAAATAAAAGAGAATAATTTTATGTTATTTATTTTCTGTTTTAAAAATGTCATTTAAGAAAATTAACCATTAATGACGACCTTCATAGTAGTTAATAATGTACGAATGTAAGTTACTGAGCATTGTCTGGTAAATAATTCGTTTCTTTCTTTTTCGCAAACAGGGTCTTTCTAAACAAAATGGAAAAAAAATTCAGTGGTAATAATAGGCATCAAAACAGGCAATTTTTGTGCAGCAATCCAGGATCGCAATTCACTTATTCAGTCAAAAATACAGAGTATTCCAAGGTCAAACTTTAATTTTTATTTATTTTTTTGTTACTTTAGCAATAATGAAGGTATTGTAACTACAGGTCATATTCAAAATATTAGAATTACAGAGAAAAAGTAACAAGAAAAAATATTTTTCATTTATTAATTTTTGATACTAAGTAAATGCTATTAAATTTCTTATAAATTAAATATGGAATGTTTAGATGAGACTTTAACATTTACAAAATATAAAATACAGTACAATAGATTAGGTATACAGCTTTCTGAAGCACATCAAAACATTAGAATAAAATTTAGATTGGTTCAAAATATTAGAATATTTTATTTTACGCAACAATATTACTTTATGAATATGAAGTAAATGGTAGTTAATATTTTGTAGCATCCCCTTTAGCTTTTATAACAGCGTATAATCGATCTTGCATACTATTTGCAAGATGTTTACAAACATTTCTATCGATATTAGACCAAATAGACTTTGTACGTGCCATTAACTCAGTTTTACTTGAAGGAGGATTTTCTTGGAGTTTTTTCTTCACTATACACTGTAAGTTTTCCATGGGATTAAGGTCTGGTGAGTTTGATGGAGAAGGAAATACCTTAATGATACGTTGGCGGAACCAATTCTTAGTTGACACCGAGGTATGCGCTGATGCTAAATCTTGATGAAAGATGAAATCATCTTCAAATAAATCTTATGATGATGGAATCATGTAATATTCCAAAATTTCTTGATATATCTGAGAGTTAATCTTTTCGTAGACGATGCATAACTTTCCACTTTTCCAGGTCCTTCTACACTTATGCAACACCAAACCATGACACTAGCAGCAAATTTTACGGAACGTTTAAGGCATTCTTTATCAAATGCTTCTTGCTTCATTCTCCAAACTCGAATACCTTGATTACCATATGAAACACAAAACATACTTGCATCACTAAATAATACATTTTCCCAATCTTCTTCGCTCCATAAACGGCTTGATTTACACCAATTCAATCTTATACGCTTTTGTTTTGCAGTCATGAGAGGTTTTGTTTTCAGTACACGAGATTCAAACTTAAATTTATGGAGACGTCTTAACGTTGTCGATGTAGAAACTTCAACTCCTTCTTCTTTCCATTTTCGGTGCAAGAATCGCACACTTTTAAAACGGTTTTTCTTAACTATACGCTTCAGTTTCCTATCATCTCTAGCAGATGTTTTTGGTTTTCGGCCGCCATTTCGGCGATTATTTTGAAATTTTCTACTTTTTAATATTGTGTTAGTATTTTACTAACGCTTGATAGCGAACAACGTAAATAATTCGCTATATAACATTGGTTTTTACCGTGCCGATACAAATCAACGATACGAAGTTTAATAGATTCAGGAATATCACTCACACGACCCATTTTAAGACAAAAAAGCAAGCAAACTGCAAAAAGAATACTGATTTTAAATAAAATCGTCCGAATTTAATCAATGATGTCACCAGCTATGAATTGGTGATAATTAAATGAGAATGAATGTGAAATATTCTAATATTTTGGACCACTTGAATAAATTTTATAATATTTTACTTTCAAAATAATTTTGTTTTTCAATTTATCTTTTCAAAAATGATATTAATTTTAAGATAATAAATAAGTTTAATCAGCAATAAGTTCTCAATAAAAATATCGTTTTCATATTTGCATTAAAAGACATTAAATTACCAAACGATATTTTCAATTTGTAAAAAAAAAAAGTAATTATTCTAATATTTTGAATATGAGCTGTATATTGTCAACAGAGTTACTTTAATTTCTGTGAAATAGGATAACATGACGAGAAGTAATGCAAATAGCAACCATTCATATCTAAACAGCACTGGGCTAGACATTCTTTTATTAAGAATGCAGCTAACAGTAGGGCTGGGTGATATATCGATAAAACCGATAAAATCGATGCAAAATATAAATCGTGATAACGATATCAAAAAATCCTATACAACGGTACATCACGATTATCGTAATCGCGATGTAAACCGCGATTATCATAATCGTGATGTAAACCACGATTATCATAATCGTGATGTAAACCGCGATTATCATACTTTTCCATTAAACTGTCATCGGCGCTTCTTCAACTTCGAGTACTCAAGATTCTACCATTCTAAACCGCAAGGCATTTCGACAATCATGATTCTAACCAAATAAACCGGAATTTCCAGGCCCGGCCCGGTGTAAAAAGTGAAAGTTCGGCCCGAGCCCGCCCCGTTTGCATTTTTGCAGTTCTCGGCCCGGCCCGACTCAATTTCTAAAAAAAAAAAAATCCGTTTTCTCGACATACAATTAAGATTCTTTTAATGAATAGTACATACATATTTATGGGAACATTTTACAGTATATTTTAAATTACTATGTGGTCTCAAAACAGAAAACACATAATAGTAAACATTAACGATTACTTACAGTGTTTTAGTCAACGTCTCTACTGACATTTCAAAATTCAAATAAGGATTCATTAAAAGATTAATGCAGTTCAGAATAAAGGATTAAAAACATGATAACTTTTGAAGCTGTATAAGAAAAATAGATTTGTAAAAACATTTCTCTCATTTTTAAGGCTTTTCTCAAATCCAAAGGAGCAACATTTCGACACATTTAGGAATTCATTACTTTTCGGAAACGCGTTGAGATTAGCAGGTATTCTTATTCAGAAACTATGTAAATGCATTTCTTTTCATAGATAAAAGCAATATATCTTTCTGAAAATTCTGCCAAAGTTAGCGTTTTGAATCGAATTTCCGGAAGCGATTGCACAAGAAAGGAGAAAAACGTACAGTCACGTGACAAGAATCTCTGTTATCTCTGTAAGTAATTTTTCAAATATGAAGAAAGCTATTCGTTTCCAAATGCCTTCAATAGTGCCTGTCAATTTTATGCCTTTATAGTTAAAAATGAGTCAGAAAAAGTATCTGAAAGTTTCGCATTGTTGAGCAGTGAATATGAGAACCATCTTAAGGTATATTTTCAAAGATACAGTTGACAGAAGTTCATTATCACTATTAATACTTTTACAAAACATAATGCCTGTCCTACACTTCCTGATATCGATTAAGACCAGTTCTGTCCCGGCACGAATCTGCTGAAAAAAATTAAACCCGGAGTCAGACATCTAATAACTGTACGATGCCGATTTCTACGATGGACATGTTACATTTCTGTATTGATGTTGTTAAACTCGCATCGGCTCGTGACGCACATTTATACTTCTCGAGAAAATCACATTAATTGAAAATGGCTCGTATTTTATCTGCTTCGCCTGAATTCTTATATCGGGCCGACAGGCCCGATTAATTTTTTTATCGCCCGGTCCGGCCCTGCAGGCCCGTTCAACTTTTTTGCCGTCCCGTTGAAAACATTGTCCTAATTCTGCCGGCCCGTTTGAAAATTCGCCTTCATTCTGCCGGCTCGGCCCGGTACGGGCCTAGGGCCAAGACCGGGCCCGTGCAGACCTCTAGCCTAAACCATGATGATTCCTCAAAACTCTCCCAGCCTCAACCGTGGTATTAAATACCGATTAATCGGTTTAGATCATCGTGATAAAATCATGATGACTCCCCAAGATTCTCCGAGCTTCAACCGTGGTATTAAATATCGAATCCTCGATTTCCGATTAGCATGGTATTAACGGTGTGATTTTTCTCAGCTTAAACGGTTTTAAAAAAGGGGAAAATGTGATAGTTTCGATGTTCAGATGACGGGCGGCAGCTGGTTTATCTCATGCAGTTGCCGACAGCAAATGATATTGTTTTTTATTTCAATCTGGTATTTAGATTTCAGCGGTGTTGATGAATATTTGTTAATGAAATATTAAATTTTATTTGCAACAGTGGAGTTAATTGGACATATGAAATATGCTTCCATATTACTTCCATAGCAATATGTACTAATGTTTATTCCACTTTCTTTTTTTTTAAATGCAGATATTTTTACTTCTGTGAAGCTCGTTTTTTTCTCCTGGCAGTTTCTTTTAAAAATTGACATATGTGAGTAGTATTTGGTATTTACTGCCTCTGTCATCGTTTGTTTGTGGGGAGTGGGAGAGAATATTTAGATGTCAATATTTATTTAATGTCACTAGAATTCAAAATAACAAACAAGGCAGAAAAATTAAGCAATTAAATTTTGTGAACGAACAATCAAGAGGAGAGACGCAAATTGTTCGATGTTTGTGTGTGTGTGGGGGGGGGGGGGTAGTTTTTTCCCTTCATTTAGCGGACATTGGTCGAAACGCAGGAGATCCTCATCCAAGTTCCCTGATAGAACAAGCATAAGAAATAGTCTTAAAGATTAGGAAAAAATATATTTTTTAATTCAGAATTTTTAAAATTTAAATTCTTAGGGCTGTTCTCAAAAAAATATTATTTCACGCAAAAATTTCTGGCACATTCACGGATTTTTTAAATGTAATAGCAATAAATTAGTTGAAAGGGACAGTAACTCGTTAAAATCCTTATCCGCTATTGCATAAAGTAATTTAACCCTTTGCACTCCGTTGTCGCCGCTGCGGCGACACTGTAATAAAGGCAACTTTTGGCACCTGTAATAAAGGATAATAAAATTTCCCTTTTTTAATCGTAGCATTTTTTAAATTGTGTGCTTGAAGGAAATTTCTTTTCAAAAAGTGGTGCCGACCGAATAACATTTGTGTAAGAGTCGCCGGAGTCCAAAGTTTTAATTATTACGTTTCATGTACACATCATACATGGACGATGGAAGAACGAAATCAAGGGGAAGGTAAATTTTTAAACACATTTGATTATGATTTGCAGCATGTTGAGAATGCCAACTTGGCGATGCTTGCCATTTTCTGTTAGTCGGCATTGTGGCAACCCCCTTTTTATTGTTTTCCGATTTTCTTTTCAGTGTAGATGTAAAGTTTGTTTTGAACCGGTCTGACGGTAATAATGGAACTCTCAAATGAGAGTAATAATAATATTAATATACCTATATATTTGTAAATAAAATGTACATAGTTGTTTTTTAAGAAAGAAGTTTAATTTGAACTGTAGAGTGTGTTTACTTATTCAAGTTACGAATTTTATTTACAATATATTAGAACTAAGTTATGAAGACGTTTTTATTCTTCGATGCATTATGGAATAATTTGGATTTACCGAACCTGCAGTCTCAATGACAACGTATCACTTTTCTGGCGTCAAAGCTCCAGGATGTCTGGATTTCATCATCGATTGAGGTAAGTACCTCAAATTAAATTATATTGAATAAATAGAATTATGAATATATTTATTAACTGAACTGTATCGAATAAATTGAATTCTTTATTTTATGATGGATTACGAAACTTTGAAAAAAAAAAAAGAGCTACGATTCGTAGTCAAACTACGAAAATATTTGATAAAATAAGGGATTTATTAGATAATACACAAGCATTAGAGCTTGAGAATAGAAAATCACAGCTGGATCTTTTTAAACAGTAATTGAATGACAAAATGAAAACTTTAAAATCATTAAATTCTGAAATTGAACCACTGGTTCCAAGTACTGAATTTGAAAAAGAAGTCGAGAAATCGGAATCTTATAATGAGAATATCATTGAATGGAAATATAAAATTTCCAAATTTTTAAATGATAACACAGTTACTCCTGAAACTAAACAAGATTCTTCAGACATTGAAAGTGATAGTAGTAGCAACAATAGTTCTCTACTAAAAAGTCAGAAAATTCTGAATCAAAATTTGATTAAACTTCCTAAACTTAATATATCTAAATATTATGGTGATTCGTGTTTATGGCTCGAGTTTTGGAGTCAGTTTTCGAATGCGATTGACAATAATGAACATTTAACTCCGATTGATAAATTTTCCTACTTAAAGTCACTTTTGGGCGGAAGTGCTGCAAATACTATAGCAGGCTTTTCGCTGACTAAGGAAAATTATGCTCACGCTATAGAATTATTGAAAAATCGTTTTGGTCGTAATGACCTGGTAATAAATAGTCACATGACTAAACTGTTAAATTTGAAACCAGTACGAAATTCTAGTAACATTAAGGCTTTTAGAGATTTGTATGATGAATGCGAAATTCAAATAAGAAATCTTAATTCTTTAGGTGTTGCCTCAGGTTCATATGGGCACTTGTTATGTCCGATTCTTCTGAAACTTATTCCATCAGATATTGCACTAGAATTTAATAGAAAACGAATTAAAAACACTGACTGGGATGTTAATGAGCTGATAAATTTCATTAAAGATGAAATTGAATCTCGCGAGACCACTGTCCAATTAAACCGTTTTGAAAAAATCCCTGAGAAGCAGGAAAATTATAAGAAAAATTATAAAAAATTCATTCCATCAGCTTCTGCCTTAACCACAAATATTAAAAATAACTGCATATTTTGTAATCAAACTGATCACGATACTGAAAAGTGTAAGTCTTTCACCATTCCGGAAATGCGAGAAAAATTGAAAAGGGAAGGAAGGTGCTTTAAATGCTTCCGTAAATTTCACATCGCGAATTTTTGTAAAATTTCGAATGAAAATTGCAAAGTGTGTGGTAAAACATATCATCATACTATACTTTGTAATTCTAATAAAAAAACAGAAGAATCAAAAAATTCAGGTAGTATTATTTCCTCCGTATCTCATTGCAAAGGCAATATAAATAATATCAGTAGAGAAGTAATATTGCAAACAATTCATGTAAAAGTGGAAGCGGGTGAAAATTCTGAAACTGCTCTTTGTTTATTTGACTCTGCTAGTCATCGAACTTTTATTACAGAAAATTTAGTTTCAAAATTAAAACCTGAGGTCATTAGAAAGGAAAAATTAATTGTCTATACTTTCGGTTCGAGAAAATCTGAAGAACGATGTTATGATGTCGTTAAGCTAAAGCTAATTCACTTGACGAACAGAAAACGTAGTATAATAATTGAAGCATTAGTCACACCGCTAATAACCAATTCTTTGATACAAATTCCTCTTCTTCCAATCAAAATTAAGAGAAAACTTTCCAAATTTCGTCTTGACAGGTGGGAACATTTGGAAAATAGTGATGTTGATATATTAATAGGAGCTGATTATTTATATCAAATTAATGACAAAACATACCCCATAAATAAATCATTGTTCGTCTGTGAAAATTTATTTGGGCATTCCCTCTGCGGGACAATTGACGTAAATAAAAATAGTGAGAGTAAGCAAGCTGGGGTCTTGTCCACTCAGGTTATGAAACCTATTCAAAATGATTTGAAAACATTGAGGGAGTTAGAAACTTTAGGGATGAACACTGAAGAAAATATTTCTGAATTAGATAAAGAGATAATCGAAAAATTCGAAAACAATTTGCATTTTCTTGAGCATCGATACGAAGCTAAATTGTTATGGAAAGATGATAGAAGAGATTTAGGAAGTAATTATAACAATGCTAGAAACCGATTTATTAACTTAAATCGAAAATTGCTTAAAGATAAGGAATTATTGCAGAAATATAAAGAAATTGTGATTGAACAGGAATTAAATAACATAGTGGAAGCATGTTCTAATAAAACTGTAAATAGCGGTTATTTTATGCCCCACCAACCTGTCTTGCGAGATGATAAACCCACAACTAAAGTTAGAATGCTATTTGATGCTTCCTCAAAAGAAAATAGCAAATCATTAAATGATTGTTTGTACGGTGGCCCAAATTTGAACCCCGATTTATTAGAAATTATTATTAATTTCAGAAAATTCAATACTGCGTTTTGTGCAGATATTGAAAAGGCCTTTCTTCAAATTTCTGTAGCTGAAGAAGGCCGAGATTACCTTAAATTTCTTTGGTTCGATAATGACGCAAACAACTTTTTCAAAATTTTAAGATTTAGACGTGTACCATTTGGCGTTACATGCTCACCATTTATTTTGGCTGCCACAATTAAACATCATATAAAGAACTATCGAGATCAACATCCAAATGTTGTATACATGTTAGATAATTCCCTCTATGTCGATGATTTAATTTCCGGATCAGATTTAGATAACGAAGCTTATTATTTATCAGTTACAGCTTCTGAAATTCTTAAAGAAGCTGGGATGAATTTGAGGAAATTAAAAACAAATTCTATTAAACTTAGGGAAATGTGGGAATCTGGTAACTTGGGTATAAGTGAGGAAAACACAGGTAGTATCTTAAAAGTGCTTGGACTGATATGGAATACTGAATCTGATATTTTGATGTTAGATGCGCAGCCCTTTGAAGAATATTACAGCGATGATCCCACGAAGCGAACAGTTCTTAAAATGTTACTGAAAATTTATGATCCATTAGGATTTGTGAATCCATTTGTAATACGTATTAAAGCCTTGTTGCAAGAAACATGGCAAAGAGGTTTAGAGTGGGACAATAAATTACCTGAAGATTTGAAATGCGAGTGGAACACTTGGTGTTCAGAAGTTGTACATTTACGCACATTTGAAATAACCCGAAAATATTTTCCTAATATGATAAACATTTCTGAAAATTCACAAATTCACATATTCTGTGATGCTAGTCCCAAAGGGTATGGAGCAGTTGCTTATTTGCGTTCCATTTCATTAACTGGCGAAATTCAAACAAGTTTTGTTTGGAGTAAATGTAGAATAGCCCCCCTCAAGAAGTTAACTATTCCACGGCTGGAATTGATCAGTGCAGTAGTTGCCGCTAGAATGTGGAAATATTTAAAACAAAAATTACATATTTCGAATTTAAATATAAAGTTATGGTCGGACTCAGAAATAACTATTTGTTGGATTAGGGGTTCTACTACAAACTGGAAACCCTTTATTTCCAATCGTGTAACCGAAATTCAGTCATTGACAGATCCAAAGGACTGGAATTATTGTCCCGGAAAAGAAAACCCTGCAGATCTGCTTACGCGAGGGGAAAACTTATCGAAGTTAATGGGTAATAATGTATGGTGGTGCGGCCCACCTTGGTTATCACTATCAGAAGATTTGTGGCCTTCAAAAAGGGCTATAGAAATGGTTCCCGAAGCTTTTAATGAAATGAAAGCAAAACCAAATTTAACATTATTGTGTAACGAATCAAACTCTATTCCTAAGCCAGTATTTGATATGGCAAAGTTCAGTAGTTTAAATCGCGTGTATAATATTACAGCTTGGATAATGCGTTTTATTCATAATGCCAATTCGAAAAACCCTAAAATTTTAGGACCTTTAACTACCTCAGAAATAGAAATAGCAGAAAAATACTGGATTAAACAAACTCAGGAAACATCATTTAAAGTTGAAATAGAAGCACTTAAACAAAAAAACCCACTTAATAAAGATTCTTCTTTGTACAACCTTAATCCACAATTCGATGAAAATGACTTACTTGTTTTATCCGGAAGACTTCAGTTTTCTGAAGTTACAGAGCAGGAAAAACATCCGTGGATACTTCCTAATAAATCTTATTTTGTAAAATTACTAATTAAGGATGCTCATGAAAGAATGTACCATTTTGGTGTAGCTGTCACTTTAGCTCACCTTCGTGAAAGGTATTTTATATTAAAGGGAAGAAGATTTGTAAAATCCGTCTTAAGATCGTGTATGATATGTCGAAAACTTAATGCTATTCCTGGAAACCGAAAGATAGAATCATCAAAACACCAGTTTTTGAAACCTCTGGTGTCGATTTTGCCGGTCCGATTTATTATAAAACTTCTGAAGGCACGGGGAAGGCTTATATTGTCGTATTCACATGTGCTGTAACCAGAGCGATTCATCTAGAGTTAGTCACCAATCTAAGTACTGAAACCTTTATCTTAGCACTACGAAGATTTTTCTCTAGGAGAAGTTTCTGCAAAATAATGTACAGTGACAATGCCAAGACATTTTCTAAGGCTGATTTGGTGTTAAAAGATGCTTGGGAAAGAATTTCTAAGCAAGAAATTTTTGATTACTTGAGAAAGAATAAAATAATATGGAAGTTTATAATTCCCAGGGCTTCCTGGTGGGGCGGCTTCTGGGAAAGGATGGTCAGATCAGTTAAAACACCTTTAAAAAAGGTTCTAGGAAAAACTTGTCTCCGTTATGAAGAGCTAGAAACAATACTTACAGAAATTGAAGCTGTGATTAATTCACGTCCCTTATGTTATCTTTACGAAGAAAATGCTGAACCATCACCTTTAACGCCATCTCATTTTTTAGTTGGTAAACGATTAATGTCCTTACCTTCTTATGGATTACCAGTCTCTACGCAAGAGAAATCCAATAAGATTTTGTTGACGAGAAAATATAAATATAAGCAACAAATTACTGACCACTTTTGGAAAAGGTGGAGAAACGAATATTTGTTAGAACTTAGATCTGCTTTTCAAGTGAAAAACATAAATTCATCGCCTCAGTTCAAAGTTAACGATATAGTGATAATTCATGATGAAAAGCTCCCAAAACATATGTGGAAGTGTGGTCGTGTTAAAGAACTCATATTTGGTCGTGACTCTAAAATCAGATCATGTGTATTACAGACTGCAAAAGGCGATCTTAAACGACCTGTGCAATTGCTATATAATCTTGAATTGGACTTAGTGGACTAAAAGACACTAAAACTCTTACACTAAAAATAAGAACTATTATCGAACATTTAATTTGTTTTGTTACTCATATTTACCCTTATTATTGTTTAATTTTCATACAATTCATGTGTTTTATTTTCTTTCGTAGATTGCAGCATTCTTATTATTTTTGCTTTTATATCTGTAGCTGTATGTAAGTATGTATCTGAAAATTTGTCATGTATGTAAGTATATTCTTATGTTTATTAAATTGTTTAATATAGATGCTGAACTAAGTGTTCAGCCCGGGGCAGGATGTTGAGAATGCCAACTTGGCGATGCTTGCCATTTTCTGTTAGTCGGCATTGTGGCAACCCCCTTTTTATTGTTTTCCGATTTTCTTTTCAGTGTAGATGTAAAGTTTGTTTTGAACCGGTCTGACGGTAATAATGGAACTCTCAAATGAGAGTAATAATAATATTAATATACCTATATATTTGTAAATAAAATGTACATAGTTGTTTTTTAAGAAAGAAGTTTAATTTGAACTGTAGAGTGTGTTTACTTATTCAAGTTACGAATTTTATTTACAATATATTAGAACTAAGTTATGAAGACGTTTTTATTCTTCGATGCATTATGGAATAATTTGGATTTACCGAACCTGCAGTCTCAATGACAACGTATCACAGCATACGTTTTATTTTTAGAGTTTTATTTTTCCTTTCTTAAAAAAAAAAAAAAAAAAAAAAAAAAAAAAAAAAAAAAATGGAGAATATAAAAATGAAATAAAATAAACTAAGGGTTCTTTGTCAGATACGCCGATGCATAGTAACACAATTTTAAATTTGCCAGCACAACAGCAATATAAATATTATTTAATAATTATAAAATATAAACAATTCAAAAATTGACTTTAACCAAATTATTATTTTTCTCTCTCTGTTAACGAAATGTTTTTTAGTTCTTTTACTTTCTACAATCTTTACAAGAAGAAAATATTGGATTCATGAAAATTTTGTTATCCAGGTTTCGACGGATTTATATGTTTAGAAAGTCTTGAACACGATTTGACTATTTTTAGAAAATATTTGTCTGTCTGTTTGTAACACAAATTTTGTAGGCGCTCTATCTTAAGAACTAATGCACGCAATTTAACAAAATGTTAAATTCTTTTATATCTCGTCATAAATTAGTATAAATTACTTGACAGGTAGGTGCATTTTTTACGATATCCGCAATAACTCTATCTCAAAAACTAATGCACGGATTTTTGTCAAATTTCAAATTCAGTTATACCTTGTAAATTGGTGCTGATTAGTTCTTGGTGTAAATAGCCCAACAGGTGACGCTGCTATGCTGAGTTTTCACGATTTTCGCAATAGCTCTCTCTGAAGAACTAATGCACTGATATTTATCAAACTTCAGATTCAGTTAGGCGTTGACGTAAATTTTACTGATTAGGGTTTGGTGTTTGTAGCACATAAGTGGCGTTGTTATGCTGCATTTTTCACAATTTCCGCTGTAGCTTTTTCTCAAGAACTATCGCACGTATTTTCATAACATTTCAAATTCAGACAGACGTTGACATAACTTGTTGCTGATTAAGTTGTAGTGTTAATCGCCCAATAGGTAGCGCTGCTATGCTGCATTTTCCACGATTTTAGCGATAGCTGCATCTCAAAAAATAATGCACGAATTTTAATCAAAAACCATATTCTGTTACGGTTTCACATAAGTAGATCCTTTTTAGGCTTGGGTGTATACTGTCCAACAGGTGTCGCTTTTATGATTTTTGGTTACAGGCATCTAATAAGGTTGATGCTGAAATTCAATGATTTGTTTGAAAGATGCGATGCTTATATAGCCATTTAAATGCATGCAATTTAGTGAACTTATATCTTTAAAATATTCATGATGGGCATAGATTGTTATTTAATTTTGCCTCTGTGATAGCGAATTTTGAAGTATTAACATGTAGAGATAGAAGAAATTTTTGCCATTGACACATCCGACTAGTATCTTTTAGCATTTATTTATTTAGATTTGCTTATTTATATATATATATTTTTTATTAATCTGTTTGAGAATGATATAATTTTTTTTTAATTTTAATCTTTAATAAAATATATAATGTATATTGAAGTTATGCATACATTATAAAATGTACACATATTTTTAATAAACCATTTTATTACTTTATTCCGTTTCATACGTTATTTGATATTTTACTTTTTTTTTCATATGTCGCAATATCGATATATCGGAATATCATGATATAAAGATGCCGATTTATCATGATATTTAATTCTAGACATCGCCCAGCCCTAGCTAACAGTACTTATACTGTATCACTGGCCAAAATTCCGTCCCTTCCAATGATATCATCATATTCTATACATGCAAATCAATATGATGCAAACCTCGCTAAAATATCTTCATTTTTGTTACAGTTGTAAGCAAAAATTCTGCTGACCTTTAATTTTTGATGGAATAAGTGGAATGATATGTTGCTTCTTGCTCAATTTAAGAGAATTCTTTTCATTTGTTTGAATTCATTGAAGAATGTAGGAAATTTAAACTTTGTTAATAATTAAAAAAAAAAAAAAAAAAAAAAAAAAAAATTGAACCATTCTCTTCTTAAATAATAACTGGAAAGATAATTTTTTTAGTGCAACATTTACTTATAAAAATAGTCTTGTTTGTCAAAATGGAAGTATCTGGTCTAAATGTTATGTAAAATTGTTTAAAATTTAATTTTTTAATACCGTTAAACTCTGATATATAAAAATATTTGGCCAGCCTAATATACGGTATTCGACCGAATAGTTACTATTCGGCTGGTCGAATATTCGGTATTTGGCCTAACAGTTACTATTAGGCTATCCGAATATTCGGTATTCGGTTTAACTGCAGGCCAAATATTCGGCATTTGGTATTCGACCAAAATCACTATTCGGTGCATCCCTAATTAACATAAAGTACATATTGACCAATCGGTATATTCTTATCATGATGTGCAATTTTCACTTTATTTTATTGGTGTAGCACTTGGACTATCAGGTGTGCGCTTGAGATGATTGAAGTTAAAGAGGCTAGAGCAGATAGGCAGAGAGCTCGCTCTTAGGTAAACAGCAACTAGTATTTAATTAACGTCATAGCTGTTACATTACTTCCTCTACTCATTACAAATCTTTCTCACTGATTCTATGTTTGAGCCATGTAAATAAATATGCACATGTCAAATTAGTAAGAAAATTATGTATTTTATTAAATAAGCTTAAGAGGACGTGAGTTTCAAAACTCGTCTTATCCAAAAAAATAAAATTTGGGAAAAATCACGAAAAACCTCTATGTCCATTGCTTTTCATTGTAAACCAAGGTTTTACAATGCCAGAAATACAAGATAAAACTAGTTTTTTGCAGATTGTAGTGTTTTTTCAGTGCAGGTTTACCAATAGAGCAGATTGATAGAGAAAACACGATTTTTTTTTAAATTTTGGATAAGTTGAGTTTTCAAACTCACATCCTCATGTATAAAAATAATAAGCATTTTTGCTTTTAAATATACAGAGAGTCTCATCGTATGGATTTGCAATAGCTGATTCCTAAATCGTTAACTTTAGAAGTTCAATTACAAAAATGTTTCTAAATTTTCAACATCGTTTAAAAAGTAATTTAGATCAATAAAGTTACTTTTGTAAAAGCACAAATTTCAATTTTTGTATGGTCCCTGTGTCCTATAAGTTATATTATAAAAAGAATTTTACGCTCTAACAAATAAAGCAACAACAACAAAAACTTATGGCCAAAACTTACCGAGTTATGATAGATCGAATATTATGAATTGTCAGTGTTTTTTGCCGCTAAAAACGTTTTAGTGACAGAAAACACTGAAAAGTTATAATATTTAAAGTATCATAAATCCGTGAGTTTTGGTAGTACAAAATTTTTTTACTGTTTTATTTGTCAGAGCATAGAAGAATTTTTTTCCCATATATAGTGCTGGAAAAAAGTTTAAGACCACATGCTAATTTTTCTGTTTAGAATAAATGTCCGAAAAGATTTCTATATCGTGAATTTAGATACATAGGCTCAGGAGGGGTAATTATGACCGGGGGATAATTGTGACCGCCGCCATATTGGAGAAAACTGTGTATGGTAAAATTTTGTTTCAAGCTTAGATATTAACCTCATAATGTATATTTCATTTTAGATATTCCTTATCACTAGTTTGAAGCCTTTTGGAGATCTGAATAGCAATTTGAAACTAAGTCTATCAAACTTTTTGATAAACGGATTTGTCGCTTTGGAATTCAAAGTGGTCTCAATTATCCCAAACAAATGTGTATAGGCAAGTATAAAGAGAAAATACAGTGGTCATAATTTTCCCACTAGTGGTCTTAATTACCTCAGACTTTTGTGATTGTGAGTTTTTGATGGAGTAATTATAACCATCCTTTTAATTAAAAAAAACGGCTATGGCAATAAAAACTTTTATAAGGTGTTCTTAAAGGGTCAACGTTTCTTACTAAAAACACCACTTTTCCAAATAGAAAAACGTAAAAAAAAAAAAATAACAATGTTGAAAATATACAAAGTGGTCATAATTACTCCTCCTGATCCTATATATGAAATAAAACGTGAAATTAATTGAACTGTAAATGTAGACAAGTATTTTTATCTACAAGTGTTAAAATCGTGTAATATTAATAATTGGAAATAAGTTTAGAACCAGCAGCTTCTTTTAAATGTAGCATAATGATATGACGTCCTGACTGTAATATTTTATGCGGTACTCATCTATGATATAGGCTAGAGACTAGATTTGAAGTTTTGTGATATGCAACTGCTGCTTTCAGTATGAGTCGCGGGAACTTATTGACTGAAGAAAAAAAGGGTAAAATAACGGCTTTCTTGGACTGCGGTCTGAGTTAATACCAAATTGCCCTAAAAATAAACAAATCTAAAACTGTTGTATTACAACTTTCTTTCTGATCCAATGAACTATAGAAGAAATAAATGAAGCGGACGGTTATCAAAACTCTTAGCCCGGTGTAAATGGAACATTATTGACAGTATATGACAGTTTAAGATTGTGCCTATTCTTCTACTATAAAATCTGTTGTAAATCTCTCAGTAACGTCCAGAATGGTTAGAAATATTTTAAAAAGTGCCGAATGCTTGAAATATGCTAAATTCGAAGCCAAGCCAAAACTACAAAGGGATCAAATTGATGTAAGATTAAAATGCTCATCGCCGAATGTCTTAAAAGGAAATCTGTGGCAAAAATGTTTTTTTTACAGATGAAAAGAAAGTTCAATGTTCATGGACCATATGGTTTTAAATATTACTGGCATGATTTACGGAGTGAGCCATGTCTGCTTTCAAGACGCGTACAAGGGGGTGGCTGAGTGATGATTTGGATAGCTTTTATTAAAAGGAGAAACAAGTTAGGTTTTTCAAGACAAAGATGAACTCCTTTGACTATCGAGACTTCTTAATAATTTTGTCCCACTTAAAAATGAACTTATGGGTCATAGCTTGGTGTTGCTTCAAGATAACGCTTCTATTCACAAATCTGTGTCAGCTTCAGATTGGTTATTTGCAAGTAAAATTAAAACTTTGGACTTTCCAACTAAATGCCCTGATCTAAATTCAATAGAGAACTTGTGGGGAATCTTTTTTATCAAGTTTATGCCAATGAAAGACAGTTTGACTCGATTGTTGAATTGAAAGCACTCATTTTAAAAACATGGAAACAAATACCCCTTTTTACATGCAAAAGCCTTGACAAATCCTTCCCAAAGAGTATTCTGGTTGTCATCCGTGTTAAAGGGAGGCAAAATTGAAATTAATGTACAAATATTTTATATGTGTAATCTAAATAATTAATATACTGGTCTTAAACTTTTTTACACCAAGTTGTGTTATGTAAAATTTAATTTTAGCTAATTTCTTAAAACATATTATCGTAGTTTAAAATAAATAACACAACTTGCAAAATTTTATGCAAATAATTTTGTAATGATATTAGTTTTTGATTAAAGTAAGAGCTTTGCTGTTTTTGTTGATGGTCCTAAACTTTTTTCCAGCACTGTATAACTTATTGAACCAACAAACCGTATAAGAAATTTAAGTTTTGAAACTTCTGAAAAAATAATTATTTTGGTCAATAAGAACAACTCAAGAACAACACTTAAAACATTTTTGCAATCGACCTTTAATAAACTAACGGTTTAGCAATTGGACATCGATAATGAGGAACAACATTATATATTTCAGTTTGAAAAATTTGGCAATTAGAAAAAAAAATTTCCCTTTGAAATTTCAATGATACAAAGTAACCAAAGAGTTAGATTATTCATTATTTCTTTAAAGAAAGAGAAAATCTTAATAAATTTTGGATAAGTAAAAAGGTAGCAGCAAGATTTTTGTCTACAGCATAACTCTCAACATTTTGAAACTTTCTTTCAAGGAAATGGAATGTCTGATGGAACTATCCATAAGCTTATAGGAAAATTTACATAATAGGAACAGAACTAAAACATAGAACATCAATTGATAACACTTAATTTCACCGTCTTTTTACTTTATATAACCGTCGTTTCAATCCACTTCAACAAATATTCCAATTCTTACTGGTACGTCGTTAAATTTGTATTTTTAAAACATCGAAAAGAAGTACTGTTCCTTTTGCACGTTTCGTTCGCGGAATGGAGGATATTCCAAATATGGGTTCGAGGCTAAAAAAAAGTCAAGTGAAACCGGTAATGGATGATATTCCATCTCCATTTTGATCACGTGGTCACGGTAAAAACTTCTAGCGTAAAGAAGGGAAGGCTCCGTAGACGTGTAGTGTAAATCCCTGCTAGCCAATGAAACAGTTCATGAGGTAAAGCTGTAGTATCTTCCCTTCTTATCAGTTAGAAGTTCCTTGGGTAAATTACCGGTATCACGTGACTTTTTTCAGCCTCGAACCCATATTTGGAATATCCTCCATTTACCGAAAGAATTTCTAACTGATAAGAAGGGAGGTTACTACTGCTTTCCGCATAAACTGTTTCACTGGCTGGCGACGGTTTTTCATTACGTCTACGGAGCCTTCCCTTCTTTACGCTAGAAGTTTTTACCTTGACCACGTGAGCATAACGTAGATGGAATATCCCCTCCATTCTATGGCGTTCTATTTACATTCCCTCTTTAATCTGGAAGCAGGGTGGTTCTTATAACCGCGCGACACTAGCGCCCGTCGCTTTTCACTCCTACGCAACTGCAGCTTAGAACCCCACAAAAGCTTGAACATAAGATATCAGCTAACTGGTATCTAGAATAAGCTAATACTTTGTGGTTGTGGGCATTATAAAACTTCCTTCTATATCATTCTAGCATAGTAAAAGAATAGCGCTGTTGCACATTGACAAATATGAAAGACATTCTTTTGAATTTAACACGGAATTACAATAATAATAATTAAAAAAAATAATAACGCGGTACAACGTCCAAAGACGTCGAAATATGGCAGACACGACTATATCATGAAAAACACAAAGTGCAATACATCAAAATACACAAAGTGTAATACATCAAAATCTATCAGTATCAATTTTATATCTAGGTCTAACTGAATATAAAGTTTGATGACGTTCCATGCATTAGTTCTTGAGCTAGAGTACCCAAAATAATAGTGTAACACACAGGCAGATAAACATTTTTAAAAACAGTCAAATCGTATTCAAGGCATCGGTTCACCCGAAAACAAGTAAATAAAAAACCAGGCCAAAATTTTAAAGGGATAATATATAGAATAAAGTAATATACGAGGGTGAGTCGGAAAATAAGTTTCCCCTGGCAATTGTGGACAGAGGTGTGTATGAAAGACAAAAAAAGTATAGAAACATTAAAGATAAGATGTGACTTTATTTTTCTACATAAGTGCCAAGTGAGTTGAGACATTTGTCGTACTATTTTATAAGCTTCAAAAAGCGCTCCTTGAAAAATTCAGGACTCTGCATCATTCTGTTATCGGTAGATATGGAGAGAAAGTGCGTTGTGAATTCGTGGTCAAAGGAGGAAATGAGAGTGGTTGTCCGCTATGAATGGGCACGTGGAGTATCGAGAGCAGAAATCCATAACCGCCACATGGGAGTGTATGGGCCAGAAGTGAAGTCGAAACAAATGGTGCGAGGATGGTGCCGCCAATTCAGTGAGGGGCGTCAGCAAGTGTTGGACAGACCGAGACCTGGACGGACGTGCACGCCACTACGGACGAAAGCAATGCTTGACTACTTCTTTGTAAGCAATGCTGAAGGCACACAAGCCGTTCAACGCTTCTTTAGTATGCAGAGCCCTGTTTTTTTTCTTGGAGTGCTTTATGAAGCTTATAAAGGGTATGACAAATGTCTCAACTCACTTGGCCCTTAAGTAGAAAAATAAAGTTCCGTGTTATTTTCAATTTTTCATTACATTTTTTTGCCTTCCATACACACCTCTGTCCACAGTTGCCAGGGGAAACTTATTTTCCGACTCACCTTCGTATATATAGAACAAAGTAATAGGAATGTTGGAAACTAGGGAAGAAATCAGTTTGTATTTTGAACCCGATTCAAATGTATCAGTTGAGTAGAAAACGAAAAAAAAAAAAAAAAAAAAAAAAAAAAATGAAGAATAATTTTTACTTAAGGCGGTTCACAAATTCACTACTCAACAAACACGAAACTTTCTGAGACATTGACTCATTTTTAAACGTAAAGGCATTAAAATAGATCTGACTATTGGAGCGATTTAGAATAAAATGTCATTTTCCATTTTTTGATAAATAAATTACTTATGGAGTTATAAGCGATTTTTGTCACGTGACAACAGGATTTTCATTTTTCCCGCGCTGTCGCTTCTGGAAATTCGGTTCAAAACAGAAAATTTGATGGATCTTTCTGAACGATCTTTTGCCTTTACCAAAAATGGAAAAAGCCATTCGATTACATAGTTTCTGAATAAACACACCTCCCATATCATGCGTTTCCGAACAAAAATGAATTCAGAAATGACCCAGGAATTAGCTCCTTTGGATTTAAGAACAGTCCTAAATAATATATATTATAAATATTTTTACGCGTGAGTGTACGAATATTAAAAATTGAAATTTTCCCTCCCACACAGTTAATAAATATTGAACGTTGCTACCCACGTAATTATATAATCGAAAATCTGCACCGAAATATCTTTGTGTTAATCTACTCAACTTTAAGATAAATATTTATCGCTCAAAGTTTTATGTAAAAGAATGTTAGAAATTTAAAATTTTAGTTCTGTGTAAACAAAGTAATAAATGAGAGAAATTTTGAAATTCTAGAATCACGATTTATCTTTTAAATTATTTTAAAAGCAAATTATAAAATAAATAAGCTTGTAAATTATTTTAAAAGCAACTTTTTAAAATTGGTTATCATAATTCGCTTCTTTTAGGTAGCTTTCATTACAAAAAGCTACCTATTGCAGCCGTTCGGAGGAAAGCGATTTCAAAAAATTTTGGTATATTTTCATCGAGCATGACCCCCAGACCCCGAAACCACCCTCCGTTCAAAATTGATATATATATATATATATACATATCTGACCTATGTCACACTCTAACTCTCGTAATTATGAACCGATTTCGATGTAATTCGGTGTGTACATAGTACATACCAATGTATCGACCGAGTTCGTTGGAAAGCTTCATCCGCCGTTTTGTATCAAAATGGCGGCCATTTAAAATTTTTTAAAAAATTTAAAATTTGAAATGTGGTACCAAAAAATTAAAAATGGAAAAATATTTTTTTCTTATGCATTTGAGCTTTATACAAAGATTCCGTAGCAGTTTTTGTTTCGTCTATATCTTAAAAAATGGCTGAGTTATAGCATTTTGAATTTCTAGCGTGGCTGGCATTTTGAAACGTTATGAATTTTGTCACGCGATAAAAGGCGTATTTATGAATCGATTTCGATGTAATTCTGTGCGTACATAGTACATACCAATGTCTCGACCGAGTTCGTTGGCCAGCTTCATCCGCCATTTTGTTTCAAAATGGCGGCCATTTAAAATTTTTTTTTAATTTAAAATTTGAAATGTGGTACCAAAAAATTGAAAATGGAAAAATATTTTTTTCTTATGTATTTGATCTTTATACAAAGATTTCGGAGCAGTTTTTGTTTCGTCTATATCTTAAAAAATGGCTGAGTTGCAGCATTTTGAATTTCTAGCGTGGCTGACATTTTGAAACGTCCTGAATTTTGTCACGCGATAAAAGGCGTATTTATGAACCGATTTGGATGTAACTTCGTTTATACATAGTAGATACCAATGTCTCGACCGGGTTCGTTGGCCAGCTTCACCCGCCATCTTGTTTAAAAATGGCGGCCATTTAAATTTTTAAGAAAAATTTAAATTTGAAATGTGCTACCAAAAAATTGAAAATTGAAAAAATATTTTCTTCTTATGTGTTTGACCTTGATAAAAAGATTCGGGAGCAGTTTTTGTTTCGTCTGTATCTTAAGAAATGGCAGAGTTATAGCAATTTGAATTTCTAACGTGGCTGACATTTTGAAACGTCCTGATTTTTGTCACGTAATAACAGGCGTATTTATGAACCGATTTGGATGTACCTCGGTGTGTACATAGTACATACAAATATCTCGACCGAGTTCGTTGGCCAGTTTCATCCGCCATCTTGTTTCAAAATGGCGGCCATTTAAAAAAATTTAAAAAAAATTAAAATGAGATACCAAAAAATTGGAAAATGAAAAAGATTTTTTTCGTATGTGTTTGAGCTTAATACAAAGATTCCGGAACAGTTTTTGTTTCGTCTATATCTAAAAAAATGGCTGAGTAATAGCATTTTAAATTTCTATTGTGGCTGACATTTTAAAACGACCTGATTTTTGCCACGCGATAACAGGCGTATTTATGAACCGATTTGGATGTAACTTGGTCTGTACATAGTACATACCAATGTCTCGACCGAGTTCGTTGGCCAGCTTCATTCGCCGTCTTGTTTCAAAAGGGTTGCCATTTAAAAATAAATTAAATTTAAAATTTATAATGAGGTATTAAAAAATTGGAAAATGAAAAAGATTTTTTTTTATGTGTTTGGTCTTGATACAAAGATTCCTGAGCAGTTTTTGTTTCTGAAAATTTGTTCTTTTGTTTATATCTTAAAAAATGTTTGAATTATAGCACTTTGAATTTCTAGCATGGCTAACATTTTGAAACGATCTTGTATTTGTCACGCGATAACACACGTATTCGCCTATTTCGATGTAAGAAGGCATGTGGATAGTATACATCAATACCTCGACCAAGTTCGCTGGCCAGATTCATCAGCAATCTTGTTTCAAAATGGCGGCCATTAAATTAAAAAATATATATATATTTAAAGTGAGGTGCAAAAAAATTAGAAATTGAAAAAGGTTTCTTTCTTAAGTATTTGACCTTGATATAAGGATTCAGGAGCATTTTTTGTTTGTCTTTACCTTAAAAAATGGCTCAGATATAGCAGTTTCAATTTCTATTGTGGGTGACATTTTGAAAAATCTGATTTTTTGCATGCGACAGCACTCGTATATATCAACAGATTCCGATGTGAGTGAGCATGTGCACAGCAATTACTAAGGTCTCGACCAAGTTCACTGGTTAGCGTCATCCACCATGTTGTCTTAAAATAGCAGGCACTTTAAGAAATCGACGAATTTGGCAGCCAAATATAAGTTACTTTAAAGAAAAGCAGCTTGGATAAAGCTAATTTTGCGAAATTCTCATTCATTATATTGATAAAAATTAGTATTGAATCTCCTATATTCGGTTTCCACTAAATTGAGCTTTGTGTGTTTGAATGATATAAGTTGGCTTTTTTAAAATAAGGAATATGAAAGCTACCTCTTCCTCCCGGCACTGGCCGGAAGGACTTTTTATAGTTGCTTCTGTTAAATGCGAACAGATAGGAATCAATGTCCGGAAAATTGCATTCTTCTTCTATTTTAATAAAAGTGAACAAGACGGAAAAATCCTGCGACACTCAAAGATTATCAAATTTTCTGACGATACGAAAACCTAATTTAAATTTCACACGTTGTTGTGGAGGCATTCGGATTATTTTGTACGCTCCTATAAATGAACTACAAATCTACATTTACTATATGCAGTTTGAAATATATTGTCTAAGGTATATCACACATTGAACAGACGAGCGACGAAAAAGCGTAAGTCAAGAGACATTTCACCCTGATAACAAAGAAGAAACCGGTTTGAACGCTACAATTTGTCTCGTGTCGCACGGTTTTGTCTGCTTGCCTGTTCAGTGTGTGTTTTGCCTTAAACTTTGCATGTATGTTAAACTCAAGTGAGATTGCATTTTTAAATAACCCTCTGAGAATTGGACATATTTTATTTTGTGCACTTCTACAAATGAACTACTATAAATAGTAATGCTATACATTTGGTGTTTTCAGGCCTTAATCGTTAACTGCGTGTTAACCTCATGCGAAATTTTATCGTAGAATAATCTTCGGAGAAATTTATATATTTTATTTTGTGCGGTCCTACAAATGAACTATAAATGCTATATATTTGCTATTTCTAGCAAAAAATGCATTGTCTTCATCTACTCTTGCTCGTTAATCTGCTGTGAGTTTGTACTGTAAAACAGCTCTCAGCTAATTGTACATATTTTATTTTGTACGATAGTAAAATTGAACTATAAATACTGCATTTTCCTATTTACATGACAAAATGTATTACCTTAATCTTCTAATGTACGTTAACCTCATGTAAGATTTTATTGTAAAACAACCCTCAAAGAAATAAAATTTTGTGCGAATGGGCCACCAATACTATATTTTCTATTTCCAGGACAAAATATATTTGCCTTAATCTTCTAATGTATGTTAACCTCCTGAGTGATTGTATTGTGAAAACACATAAAAACACAAAATTTCTTAATGGTACACAAAGCAAGAACCTTTTATATGAACTTGTATAAATAAATATGATGATAAATCATAATAGACAGTTTCGGAGGTCCTGAGGTCATACAATACATCAGCATAATAATAGATAACAATCCAAATCTATCTCAAGATATCAAAAGCTCACTAAAAATGACCTTACCCTTAACCTGGCCTTAACCTCATAGTTTACCGCAATATTTTTATTTTTAATAAAACTATTTATAGACAGCTACATGGTGCACCAATGGAAATACCAGTTTCCGGATTATTTGCAGAATTCGCTTGAAGCCCTCTGGAAAATAAGAACTTTGGTACGTTTAATTTAAAACCAAAATGTTGGTTACGTATGTAGATGATGTTTTCGTCTTATGGAACTATAGTTTATCAGATTTTAATTTTCTTCAAGATGTCAATAAATTAAGTAATACAAGGTGCAAAAAAAAAAAAAAAAAAAGAAAAAAAAAGAAAAAAAAAAAAAAAAGATTTAGATGGCTTGTCTCTGTGTGCAAAAATTTTAGAACTGTGTTTTTATCTTTTGAATTTAAGTGTCTTTTCTTATGGTTTTAACTTACTTTTATCTATGCATGACAAAAATAACATAGCTCCTTTCTTATCATGCTAGAATGGATCGCAGAACAAAGCGAGCGCTTGTTATGCAAAACTCTCAAGAAGGGAAAGCTGTAATGAAGATCGCTAACAAATTGGAAATGCTTCAATCAAGGGTCTCAAACAGTCTGAAGTGCTACAGAAACTCAGAGGACCTTTTTGGCAAACCAAGATGCGGAAGACCGTGTTCAACTAGTTCCAAAAACAAAATCAAATCCTCGGAGGAATCAGATGCAATCCACGAAGATCGATGCGCAAAATAGGACAAGATCTAAAATTGCTGGAAAAACGGCTCGAAACATCGTTAAAAAGACCTGGAACTAAAACCAACTAAGTTTCAAGAAGCTCACGTGTTGGCCGACGCGATTAAACAGCAACGATTGAAGAAATTCAGAGGAGCTTTCTTGAAGCGCTTCGCTGGTGGCACGCATCGCATGTTTCTTTGCTCGGTCGGATGAGGCGCCATTCTCGATTCAGCAGGAATTCAATCAGCAAAAATACCGAATTTTGTCACAGAATGTTATCACTGAAAATTCACAGCGAAGAATTGTTCAGAAATTCGTTCATCCAAATTCCTTTTTGGTGTGGAGAGGGATAGCAAAAATCCCTTGGTTTTTGTGAAACCTGGTGTCAGAATCAATCAACAATACTACCAGGATGAGCTTTTGCTGAAAGCGCTCAAACCTTTTGTTCAGAAACACTTTTCTGGACGAAATTTGATGTTTCAGCAAGACTCTGCACCAGCCCATGGCGCGCAAGACACTTGAATGGTTTAGGGCAGAGGACATTGACTTCTTTTCACCCGATGAATGTCCTGATAACTCACCCGAATGAATCCAATGGACTTTTCCATTTGGGGGAATTTTGAAGGCAAAGGTATTGGCTAATTACCATCAAAGTTTGGATGGTCAAAGCAAAATTGATTAAGGAATGGACCAATCTTCCCGATGAGATACTTCGTGCCGCTGTCAATCATGTCACAAAACGGCTAAGGCCATGCATCAAAGAAAAAGGCGGATACTTTGAGATCTAATCTGCTTTTCCATTATTTATATGATGTTAAATTTAATATTTGATAATAAATTGTTGATATTTACGGTTTGGTACAAATGAACTATAAACACTACATTTGCTATTTCAAGGACGAAATGTATTGTCTTAATCGTGTCATGCATGTTAACCTCATGTGTAACACTAGTGGGCAAAACTTAAGCAAAAATAATAAAATGCTAATTTCTGAACACGTGAGTACACAAAGGAAAATTCTATGGACAGTGAGTGCAGAAAACATGTACTACCCTAAAAGTACGGTCAGTCGATGTGAACTGTCCTTAACGTCCCAAATGTCGCAGTCACTACAATGAACTAAAATGTTATATCTTTCATTGGTCTCATTCTTACATTGATTTGGTCACTGCACTGAGATGTCACTATGATTACTGCTTTCTGACGAGTCACCAGGTGACATTAGAATGAAGTTACCTTGTGACTCTCGTGTGACCGTCATTTGGAGACTTCATTGTAAAGACATCGTTTTTGACGAGTACCCAAGTGACAGAAAAGGAAATTATCTGGTGACTTTTCACAAAGGACCTTCACAGAAGTGCCTCGATCACTTGAAAGTCACCATGGAACTTCATTGTGATATTATCTGGTGACTCATCATAATGCAATGCTCACGATGAGTTAAAAATTGAGTCTTTAAATAACAGTCACATGAGAATCACAAAGTGATTTCATTGAAAAGTCACTTGGTCACTCATCACAAAGCAACAGTCATAGAAACTTTACAATGGAGGTCACCATATGAAGAACATCTGAGACTCAAAATGAAACGAATGGAAGATACCATGTTTTGTTTCACCGTAGTGACTTTGACAATATGACCCTGTGTGGCGTGATGGAGATGTCACAACGACTAACTATGCTATAGGTATAGTACCTATTTGAATTATATTATTTTCCTTTCGCGTGCTCGAAAAGTAGCATTTTATGATTGTCGTTTAAGTTTTGCACATTAGTGTATTTTTATATTTCCTACTTTATTACATATAAACCTAACACGAAGTTCTGAAAATTCGACTGTAACAAAATATATTCTATTCTGCATAAGAGAAGATTTTTCAGATTTTAAAGTAGATAAAATGTAAATAAGAAATTAGAATTTTTTTTTCTACGTTATGATAATGTATTCAAAGTTTAAATTATTACAGAATACTTTTTCTAAAAAAAAAAAAATAATAACTATTAAAAAGCAGTAAACCAACGTTTAAAATGCACAAATAATGCGTGAAAAAGCAGCAAACAGCTGTTTCGAATCTACAGCGAGATTCTTCTTCAGTGCAAGATAAAGGAAAAAGAACAGCGTGCTAGAAAAAGCAAGGCTGAGCAAAATGATAGACATAGACGCGCTGCCTTATATACCCTATGCGGGTAGCGAAAGCGCCAGAAACAACCAATGAGAGAGAAGCAGTGGAAACGACTGGGTGGACAAGTAGCGACATCTACCGGAGAAGGAAAGAAAAAGAAACCAAAAAAGAGGAAATTAAATTAATGCTTTCCAAATACTTGGAAAATCTGGAGTACTAGATAAGTCATTGACTAAAGAGTGAGAATTTTTAATGATGTGGTAAGCTTCCCAAAAATCAAGATCAAGGTTAGAAGAACATTTTTGGATAATGGTGGCTGAGGAAAAATCGAACCTATGTTGAGAAGACCAAGAATGTTGAGCAATAGAAGAACGTTTGAGCTCCTGATTTTTAACATAACCTTCATGCTCTTTTAAATGAAATCTAAGAGCACGTTTAGTCTGGCCAATATAAGAAAGGCCACACTGGCAAGAGATTTGGTAAATACCCCAGTTATCTAGGCGATCAACGGTTGAGATTTGAAAAAGAGATTTTATTAACAGGAGAAAAAGTAACATTAAAATCAAACCTTCTTAAGATTTTAGCAACTTGCTGACTGATTTTAGGAAAAAATGGTAACACAACTGAAGTATTAGAGTTGGAATTAGAATGCTTTTCAGAATGGACGGGTTTCGTCAATTTCTTATAAATAGAATCAATAATATTAGAGGAATAACCACGATCAACAGCAATAGCTTTGAGGTAATTAAGTTCAGCACTAAGTAACTGAGGAGTGGAACAAATATTGGTAGCCCGAAAAACAAAAGTATTGAAAGCAGCGAATTTCTGGTTAGGGGGATGAGAAGAATACCTGTGAGGTGGGAAACTGACAGCAAAAGGTTTACGAAAGACGGTAGTCTGAAAGCCATTTTCACAACGAATAACAAGGACATCGAGGAAAGAAAGACAGTTATTGGTCTCAATTTCAGAGGTAAATTGACTTTTTGTACTTTTTCACGCATTATTTGTGCATTTTAAACGTTGGTTTACTGCTTTTTAATATTCCTGCACAAAGGATTTAATTGCTATTTTAATAATAACTATTAGTGATAATTTTTACTGCTTGTAAATCTCAAATAAAGTTCGTTTCGTATAATTTTGCCATAAATGCAAGCTTTTATTTAAAAAAAAAATTACATATATCATGTTTTATTCTTAATAATTCATTTTAAATTGAGTCCGCATTTAAATTTTATATTTCTATTTCGAAAACTTAGTTTGAAGAAGAAATATGTAGTAATGCAAATTAAAATAACTGCATCATAAACAATTCTTAAGAAACTTATTACAACGTTGTCCAATTTGAAATCACACGTATTTCTACCTATTTAATTAACGCGCATTCCTACCAACAATCTTCCACAGAAAGCAATAGTTATAAATTCGTAGGATTAATTATAAATAATAAATTGGTGATTCATCAATAAGGATTAATAGGTAGATGTTATTATTACTAGAGTGATATCAGTCACACTTTTATACGATGATCTCAGGCAGAGTTAGTAGGGGTGATCACTTTTTTTTTTTTTTTCAGCACTGTACACGACCAAACCGCCGTTGCGATCGGGTCGGGTTGAAGCTAATTTTCTTCGTTTCGGGTTCGGTTCGAGATGGCTCCAATTGTTTGGTTGGGATTTGATTCTTGCGACTCGAATTGGGGTTGGTCCGATTTTTTAAAAAGTCTGGAATAATTTTTCAGATAGAAAAAACTGTATGTTAATAAGTATATGTATGTTTATTTTTAAACAAAACAAATAAACTTGGTAATAATAAATTTCTTGGCCACAGTACTAAAATTAAATGACAATCTATGCCCATCATGAGGATTCTAAAGATACAAGCTCGTTGAATAGTATGCATTTAAAAAGGAGATATAAGAATTGCATTTTTCAAACAAATCATTGAATTTCGGCACCCACCTTCTTAGATATTTGCAAACCAAAATTCCCAACCCAAAGAGCATAAGAGCGACAACTGTCGCGCAGTATACACCCAAGTTTAATAAGGATCTAATTATGTAAAAGTGCAACAGAACATGAAGTTTGATTAAATTCCGTGCATTAGTTTCGGAGATATTATCTATCGCAAAAATCGTGAAAATTGAAGAATAGCAATGCTACCTGTAATATATATACACGAAAACTGAATCATCATCAACTTATGTCAAGGTCTAACAGAATATGAAGTTTGATGAAACTCCGTGCATTAGTTCTTGAGATATGATTATCGCTATTATCGGGAAAACCCTGAAAAATGCAGAATAGCAAAGCCACCTGTTGGACGATTTACAGCAAAACGTAATAAACAACTTACACTTTAAAATCGGGATGACTGAAAAGGTCACTCTTTGAAAGAGTGAAAGGCATTTTCACTCTTTTTAGAGTGAATTTTATAAAATACACTCCTTAAAGAGTGGAATTTTCCGCTCCCTAGAAAGAAGTGAGACACCCCACTCCGTTTCGAGAATGAAATATATCCTTCCGGTGTCGAGAGTGAAATATATCACTCCGTTGATGAGAGTGAAAGGCCAGACATTATACACTTTTAAAAATTTCGTTCAAATTTGAACCAAAATATGGATTAAAATAATGAAAACCACCAAAATATGGTACTTCTTATTTTCAAAAATTCCATTTCATAACGCAACCTTGAAAATTACGCTGATTTGGTACTGAAACGCACTCCTTTTGAAAGAGTGAACTGTCACTCCTCTTAAGAGTATTATTCACTCCTGTTTAGAGTGAATATTCACTTCCCAGGAGTGAGTATTGTGTGTATGGTAATACTCATCAGTCAATCAGAACAACAAGTCTGCGACGCTTTTTTAATCAGCAACAATTTATGCGAACGTCTAACTGAATCTGAAGCTGGTTGAAAATCCGTGCATTAGTTCTTGAGATAGAGCTATTATGGAAATCGTGAAAAATGTAGCATAACAGCGCTACCTGTTGGGCGATTTACACTAAACACTAATCAGTACCAATTTATATCAAGGACTAACTTAATCTAAAATTTTATTAAATTCCCTGCATTAGTTATTGAGATAGAGCGACCACAAAATTTTTTTCACATACAGACAGATAGACTCAAGGCCAGGCGTTTTCTAAAAACAGTCATTTCGTGTTCAAGATCTTCTGAAACGTATAAATCCGTCGAAAACCGGAAGTAGAAAATTTTCACAAATCCAATAATTTCTTCTTGTAAAGATAGAAGAAAGTAAAAATAATCATTTGACTGATTTAAAAGGTTACAGTAAAACCCGTTTAAGAATTTCCCTCTTAAGAAGTTTTCCCATTTAAGAAGTTTATATTTTCGATTCCCATTTTTCTCTTATTCTTACAACGCTAAAATAACTCGTTTAAGAAGTTTAGTTCGAAACTCCTTCCCGCTTAAAAAGTTTTATTTTTCCTTCCATTTTTACTTTCAAAGAGTGTTTATTTTGTATTTTTGATTATTATTTCATTTTCTGTGCTGGAAATCCCTTTATTTATATTCTTCGCTATTCAAAAAGGTCAATGTTTAGGATTGATAGCAGTTATGGTTACCTCTATTTCACCGTAAAATCTGTTTAACGTGTTTGATGCAAATGGAATGTGGGTAGAGGATGGGTCCCTCGTCACTGTAACAATAGTGACTGATAAAGAGAAAAGAGAATTGCTCCGCCCTACCGAGGCGTGGTTCTTTCAGTTCAATAGTTAGAGTTACAACAGTTTCTTTCCCACCACCCTCTTCCATAAGTGCAATGTACCAAAGCTGCGTTTGGTTTTTTCATTTCACAGTTTTTAAGTCAGTGTAAAATGCATAATATCAAAGCTTTCTCGTTAGAAAATACACGAACAAAAAATTCTGGGTTTTTTTTTCCCAAAAATGTCGGGCAAGACAATTAAAAGGAAAGCTTTGTCAATTGAAGACAAAATCAAAATTTTGAAAGAAGTTGATAGTAACGCGAAAACAACAAGAGTTGAAATGGCAAAGAAGTTGAACATACCAGTGACTACTCTGAATGGAATTCTAGCAAAACGAAATCTCATTTTAAACTGTTCTGAAAAATTTCGTAAAATTAAAAATGTGAAAAGAGGAAAATATGAAATTATGGAAGAAAAGTTATTGATTAAAGGTTGCCGATAAAAAACAGAAACAAAAAACTATAACCGATTTTTTTGGCAAAAACATATCAAAGGACTCTTAAAGAGAAATTTATTGTCTTGGAATAAGTAAAGAGTTTTTAAGGTAATTATGCATTTTTACTTTATTAGCTAATTTTTTAAGTGTGCAAACTAATTTAAATTTCTTAAGAAAACTCAATTTTATAGAAAGTACTCTTTGTATTATTGTACTAAGATAAAATAAACCCTCTTCTGAATATCAATATTTAAACTATTGATTTTTTAAAAAAATGCTAATTTCCCGTTTAAGAAGTTTTTCCCTCCCATTCCCTTGTGAAACTTCTTAAGCGGGTTTCACTGTATTTCAGTTAAGAAACGGAATCAAACCCAGTAAGATTAACCTAATTTTTTAAAATTTCTTTGGCTAATATTTCTTTTTCTTTTCTTTAAAGTATTTTTTGAAATCCTCTGTCACAGATTTCTCTACTTCATTTTATCTAAAAGGCAAATTCCTGTTATACCGCTTCTGAAATTCCATGTTACAAATTAATTTAAAGCGACGAAATATTCCTCCTCCTTTATGCTCGGCTGATCTTTGGGGAAATGTCCATCACGTGGAAGATTCCTGATTATGGTGCAATTCATTTTAGGCTTTTCATATTCAGAATTTATCAAATGAAATTACATAATTTTTAATTTTAAAAAGGAAATGTGTTCTTTATGTATAGATGTATTTGCGTGTGAAATAATTTTGTACGAATTTCCGAAGCATCTTGATTGAGTGTACAATATAAGAACAAGATTCTCTCTATTCTAAAAAAAAGTAACTACCGCTGTCACCGCCGCCGCCGGTTTTGAATTTTTTGTGGCCGGAGGTCTTTCTTCGTTAATGTTAAGAAAAACAATCCATACAAAAATATGAAAATCGGTAGTGTTATACAGAAATGTTTGATAAACACGCTGATGCAGACAGTTTTCAAATCGAAGAATTATTTTAAGAGATATTTAATGCTAAAGTTGGACAAAATCGTTCCTCTAAAAAAGTTTTATAATAGCAAAAACTATACATCGGAATTTAATAATTTTTAGTTCACTTTATACGTTATAATTTCCCGGTGTGCAGAATTGATTTATTTTTTTAATTTGACTCATTTTTCGAGGTTTTATATCTATTTTAAATTCAAATTTTCAGCATTTCGAGAGACATTTTTTACAGATTTTAGAAAGGGATATTAATTTAAACTCTTGCCAACTGTATAAACAGCGGAAACAATAACGTTTGCTTAAAAAAATATATATTTATACGTGTAATAAATTAAAAATTTATTTACACGTGACTATTATAAACAGAAAAAAACATTTGGAATTAGAATTAAATAATTATGTACAAAAAGCAGGAACTTATTAAAAATTACGTCATAAAAACAATAATTACACGTGAATTTTAAGAGAGAAAGGAATTTGTAAAATAATAAATTTATTAACATGCGTTAGAAGTCTTAAATAGGAGAAATTACGTCATATTTACGTCACATTACAGTTATTACATAAAAGGAACACAAAATAATATTGCAAAACGGTTTAAATTTACAAATTGCGCTAGACATTTATTTGTTATTTTGAGAGGATACTTTTCAACTATTTTTCTCAGGAAAGCGCAAATAATATTTTATTTCTAACACAAGTATTTTCACGTGAATATTAAAAAGAGAAAGAATAGTTTAGTCAAAATTACGTCAGATTAAAAACGATTAATTTAAAATGTCTCATTTAAAAGAACTTTCTTTTCGCTTTGTTAAAAAATACCGGGAGACAAAGATTCTGTTTACTTAATTCCTTTTGTATTAGCTTATTTTGAAATGTTGTTACACGTGTCTACGTCATCAAGTTATTTTTATTTCGACGTTTTATTTGTATTTTTATTAATGTTGTACTAATTTATTTGTTCTTTCGTTATTTAAAATAAAAATTATGTCAATTTGTATAATTAGGCGAGTGGTTTGGCGATTTATATAATTTGGCGAAATTAGTCGACGGGATAATCAAGTAGTACCGCAGCGGATTTGGCGTTAAAATTTCCTGTAATCAAAGAGAAATGAATAGAAATCCGTTTATAGGGAGATCGCCACTGTTTTTTTAATTATAATTCAATCTTTCGAAATCTTTTTAAAGCCGATCACATTAGCGTGCATTTAGAGTCTGCGGTGTCTGGACGGGGGTTGGCGAGCGTAGCTCGTAGGGGGCCGAGCCCCCTAGTTATGTAAAAAATATTGATTTAGGTATAACATTAGTCCAAAAATATTATATCAAAAATTATAGGCGTATGTTATGAATTTTATGAGTAAATTTTAAAACGCATTTCCTTTTTAAGTGCGTTCGTAATTATATGAATGCGTAGCACCTATAGTCGTCGTCTGATCCGCCCGCCCGCCTGTCCGTATATAACAGCACAAAAATTAGCCAATCGAATGGTTTGAAATTTAATATATATAATTGTTGCAGAAATTTGACGAGTCATTTCAAATTTTATGAAAATCGAATGAAAGCTTAAAAAGATATTAATAAAATTTTCCGCATTCCATTAAATCCTATATCATACGTAATTAATTCAATGATATACCATGACAGGTAATGATTCTAGGTTGCCATGGTGATCACGTCCTATTTAAGATGGTGTCTTATTATTCCCGTATTACTGGATTTAATATATGTAATCGTAATAAATTTTGCATAAGAGTGAATGAATATTTATAAAAGTAGTTATAGTACGAACGCACCTCATTTGCCTCGTTTGATGTACAATTTCCGAATTGTTTTTTCTAACACGTTTCAACATACGGAAAAGACTTTATGAATTCAGTTTGTCAGGTAAGTCTATCTGTCTGTAGGTGCTTTAACTCTTTTAAATATAATAGGATTGCCATGCGAGCCAAAATCCATAAGTAAATGGCAAACACAAGAAAAACAAAGAGGTAAAAAAAAGCACGACAGTCACGTCGACCTGATAGACTGTCAAGTAGATCTCCACCATGCGGCGATCAGGCGAACATCGCTCCGCTGCCCGACATCAAAAACCGCTAAGGCAGTTGGTCTGTCAGCTCCCCAATTCCCCTCGCTATTGCTAAACCCATGGGCGGAGGCATACATTCTTATACTTAAAATATCTCCTCAGGAAATTTATATTTTTAACTTCTTTTTCCAGTGTACGCATCTTAGGATGTCTCTTTTTTTTCTTTGTTGTCAAAATATTTCTAATTTATGTACATAATTTCATGTGAAGTGTTAAAATCTTATTTGCTGCACGCCAGCTTTTAACACATAAATTATTAAATTAAGCATATATTTTAGAAATATTTTGACAACTGAGGAAAAAACAGAGATATCCTTTAAGAAGAGTACAAAGAAAAATGAAGTTTAAAATATTAATTTCCACAGGAGATATTTCAAATATACGAATGCAATCCACCCTTATAGGTTTAACATTAGCTAGGGGAATTGGATAGTTGACTGACCAACAGCCTTGACCCGTTGAGGGGCGGTGGTATAAAATATATACCACCTAATTTAAACAAGATTCTCACCAGAAAATTTTAACTAAATTTTGTATTTTTTACTTTGGGGGGAAATCGTTGAAAAATTGCTTATCCTTATTTAAAAATAAAATTTTTCGATTATTCAGGTGAGAATTCAATATTTAGAGACATTTTTTCTTGCCCCTCAAGGGGTTAACCTAGCCCAGAAAGTAAAAACCTAATTACGAGTCTAAAGCAAAAGGCAGCTTTGCTTTCGGCTGGAAGAAATGTGAGAAGAACGACCAACGACATACAAGGCCAGTTCATGACTTTTAAAACGCCACACAGGGTGGATTATCTTTACACGGCAATGGACTATATTCCAAATGTGGGTTTGAGGCTGAAAAAAGTCACATGGTACCGGTAATTTACCCAAAGAACTTTTAACTGATAAGAAAGGGGGCTACTACTGCTTTCCGCATGAACTGTTTCACTGACTGGCGGGAATTTACATTACGTCTACCGAGCATTCCCTTCTTTATGTTAGAAGTTTTTACCTTGACCACGTGATCATAACGTAGATGGAATATCCTCCATTGCCACAAAACGATGGGCGCTTTGTACCAATCACTGTGTAAAGATGATCTTTTCCAAACATTCCATCCATAAAATTATTAATAAATCGCTTTATTTAACTTTATTACTGAAAATTCAATATTAAAACGCATATTTAGGTATAAAAAATATCTTCATGTAAAAAAAATATGCCATAATCTTCATATATATTGATAAAAATTAAATTTTAAGCTCATTCTAGCCATAACACTTAATGGTAAATAACCACAACTGACGTACAAACCTCGCGGTTCAGGTGTTTCAATTTACTTCAGCTGGCTGCCATGATTTCGCATACTTTTGAATGGGGATTGCCGGTCTATGTATCTTAAAAGTCTTTGCCTAGATATTAGAGTGGTGACATAGGGGATATAAAATTTGATTGGTTGAGACAATTCTGGACGGACAAAAGCGAATAGCCAAGCATTTTGGTGAGTCTACCATTATCGCCAGGTAATAAGGAAAGGTCAGCTGACGTCACTGTTGGTCGCATTACTGTTGGTTCAGCAAGAAAACCTGTCCGTTCTTTATGACTCCTACCTGTACGCTCGAGCTAGGGAAATTTGATTGGTCTACGCTTAACACGTCTCTGATATGATTGGCCTACGTCGCCAAGACTACTCCTGCAATGATCTTTATGGCAAAAATATAGTTGGTAGATTGGTTGACATAAGTGTTTGTTTGTAAACATGCCCTTTCCTTATGCTTGGTAACATATATCACTATAGCGCCTAGAATATATAGTGTGGAAATCGGCTATCCCTGTAATACTTAAAAAAGCGCTAAAATATTGTATCCCTTAAATGTGCAATGATACTGCTGCAATATGCAGATCGCAGCGACATCTGCAGGATATTTTCTACAACTGCAAGAAATTGCTAGTCTGTACAATGTAATACTAGCAATACGAAAATCCCGCAGATGTCGCTGCGATCGACACTTGGGAGTTTAACAGTATCGTCGCACATTTAAGGGATACAAATTTTTAGCATTGTTTGGATAGCATATTTCCACACTAGGTATTCTAGACGCTGTAATATCACTCATGTACACTGTTAAAAATATCGTCAAAAATTACCTCTGTTTTTAAAGGCTATCTATTTTCTGACCAATGAGATTGCTCCACAGGCGTTTATGTAGCATTCTTATTGGTCAGAAAATAGATAGCCTTTAAAAACAGAGGTAATTTTTCACGATATTTTTAACAGTGTACTTAAACTCATTCAGGTGAATATCGCCAAGTTCTGGCATGTACACTGTTATAAATATCGTGAAAAATTACCTCTGTTTTTAAAGGCTATCTATTTTCTGACCAATGAGAACACGCCATAATCGTTTATGAAGCGTTCTCATTCGTCAGAAAATAGATAGCCTTTAAAAACAGAGTCAATTTTTCACGATATTTTTAACAGTGTAGGTTGCCGTAGTTTGGGCAAACGTGTCTATCTAATAACAATCTGAGTGCGACCCGACAGCATACAAGGCCAGTTCATGACATTTCAAACGTCACACTGGTGGATCATCATTACACGTTGATTGCTACAAAGCGGCCTGCCCATCGTTTTGTGCCAATCGCCGTGTAAAGATGATCCACTCCTTGTGACGTTTAAAAAGTCATGAACTGGCCTTCCATGTCTTTGGTCGCGATCTGGTTATAGTATGTCGCCACCTTCATATAAAGACACTCCAGTGCCTATCAGTTCATGTTTCTAATCTCACGATTATTTGTTTATTTATACTTTTTTGGGGAAGTGGGAATTCTGCCTCTGGTTGCCCGGAGGCGTGGTCAGTAAGCTGAGGCTGCTGCCAAGTTGAGGGACCAGGTTCGAATCCCAGGGTAAGACATGGATGTGATTGTGTGTTTAAAGTTATATACAGTAGAGCGCCGATTATCCGGATCAGTCGGAATCGAGGTCGATCCGGCTAATGAAAAATCCGGATAATTGGACAACTTAAAAAATTGCTACAAAGTTATACATAGAACTACGCATAGAAATTATTGAATGTACATATACAAACACTGTACGAACAAATGCAAACGGAGAGAGAGAGGGCGGGGTCCGACTTTCCGAGCACACCAAGAAACAAAAGAAGCAATTTTTCGCCCCTTCCCCCCCTTTAGAGAGTTTGAAGATAAAGAGAGCTGTTCCTGGGGGGGGGGGGGATATGCGTAGAATCTCGCGCGTTAGGAGCGAAACTTCTTGGGTTCTAGAAACAGTTGATTTTATGCACTGCTCTTTTTGCATTTGTTGGCGATTTTATTATTTCAGGATTAGAAAATGGTTATTTAACGGTTAACTTTCGTGACATCCAGCCGAAATTACCCTACCGTGCCTAAAGAAGTTCCACTTCAAAATTTTTAGAGAAGGCGGGAAAAAGAAGTATGGTCCTTGATCTATCCGGTTAATTAGACAATCCGGTTATTCGGTGTCCGGATAATCGGCGCTCTACTGTATATGTAATGAAAAGGAATTAAAAAAAATTTTAAGTCTGGTTTGTGCCATCTGTTTCTGTGTATAAATAAGAATCATTCGAGGCGACACCTAAATTTGTTATAGGCCTCAAAGCAATCTCCACTTCGGTGGACTTAAAATGTCAAATGTCAAATTCTACCGGTGCATTTAAATTTTAGCTACTTCTCTCAATTTCATAAAGTATTTTCTCTGTGTTATTTTAAGTTTATTATTTCAATCATACAAACATTAAATAATTAATTTATTAGTATTTTGTCATTGTATAAAAAATGCTTATTTCTCTTGCTTATCTATTATTATTATTATCTATTATCTATTATTAATGCTTATCTATTATTATTTATATTTATTTAAATTACTTACAATTTACAACTATCTTTTCATCCGTATTGAAACTGAATTATTCATAAGAATGTATTCTTTTTTGCATTACTATGCAATCTTAGTCTTTTTTTATGAATTTAAATCTTTTATTTATTTATTTAATTACTTGGTTTTCAAATATTATTTTTGCATTCTATGATAAAAAGATTTGCTATTGCAATTTATCTAAGAGGAAAAAAAAGTATAAATTCAAAGTTCATTAAGTTTTAATTATTAGTTTGTGGGATATAAATTATTAAATGATAAAGCAATTAATTACAAAGAGACTCGTTGTTTATTTAGATATAACTCGAAATATAGTATATATTATTCGTTACTTTTTGTATTATATGAGTGTTTGTAAAAGACTAAACATAATGCGTATATATGTATTTTGAACTTAACTGATTATGATATATTATTCATAAATTAATAAGGTGATTATTAAAAATTCATAAATAGAAATGCATGTCTTTCTTTGATCGCCTTTAAAATGCGCATAGTCGAAGACACCAAAATAAATTTCCGTTCACTTCTGGGCCACTGGTTGCGAAATTATGAACAAATGTGAACAATAAGTAAAACTTAAAGAGGTTTAGACTAAAGATTAAAATTCTTTCCCTGCCTTGAACTTTAATGCATGTTGAATACTATAATTTAATACAATTATAAAAAAACAGTCTGCATTCATATCTGCATTACATCAATTTTATCTGCAAGAAAATTAAACCTGTAAAGAATAAGCCATATTCAAATATATAGTTTTTTATCTGAAACAATATTCTAGATTTATTTATTTTTTTATTTGTAAAATCTTCTGAACCCGAACACAATCCATACGTATCAAAACTCAACTGGGAATAAACAATTAAATTTAAAAAAATAAAAAAACCCGACTGCGTAAAAAGCGAACTAATTAATTATTTCTCATCAATGTGAAATTATTTTTTTTTCAATTTGTAGTATTAGCTCACACTCTCACTATATATATCATGTTCAAATTTTCAATAGTTAATAAAATACTTATTATTCATCCAATCAAGCTCAAATATTTTTTTTAACTTGTAGTGGATGACACTTGATGTTAATCCAGTTTTTTTTTTCAAATATTAATTCATTAATTAAATTAAATTAATTAATTTTCAATAACCGAGAGAGCACTCTTCTTGATCAAGGTATTTTAAGACCGAGAGAGCCCTCTTCTTGATCAAGGCATTTTAAGCACCACTCAAGAGGAAAGAAGAATGGGAGAAAAAAAATCTCTTATTGATCGAAGTGGGAATTGACTTAAAATATTTTTTTTTTTTATATTACTTGTTTATATTACTTACCTATTTTTTTTTATTTACTTGTATTGATGACTTTTAAGTTGTGTTTAATTGTTAGTTCCTATCTATAAACACTGTTTTGATGAGGTCTATAGACGTCTATGATGATTAGAGTTGCAGTAAAGCTGGAGATCCTACATACACAACTTCCACGTTGTATAATATTTTAACGGAACTTCTGACTGTAAAATAGTCAATGAAACATCATCTTCATTTTGAAAGACCTATCCAATGATGTGCCACTCAATAGGGTGCGTAATTTTTTTCGTCTCTACCGCCATTTTGTATTTTACGGCCGCCATTTTGAATTTATAAAAACAAAACCTAGCCTATAACCATCGGGCCATTAAGACGAATTGATAGAGACCTCATTCATTAAAATCCATCCAGCTGTTGGGATGTTCCGAGGGTATAAAGAAATCCACATACATAGATATGCGTGAAACACATAACCCTTCTTTTCAGTCGGGTAAAAATTAAAGTCAATCCGACCCGAACCCGACGCGGTTAGAGTTAGGTTGCTCGGGTAAATAAATAAGATGAAGCAGTCTACTGCCATTAACCACAGTATAACTCTTTTGGTAAAACTTTAAGAAATTATCAATAGTCATGCGCCGCATGGCTACTCAAGAAGATAAAGAACTGGAAAAATAAAAAAGTATCATTTATAGTAGTTTTGTCGTGGCGTATTTTACTGCCCAGCCTTTTAAAAATTATCTTGAAGAAGTGTGATACAGCAGACACCAGATTATCGAAAACTCAGTTAAACGAAATCTCTAACACATTTCATAATAATTTTTGTACATTGCTATATTTCAAAATTCCGGGCCAAAATGTGTCATTTATAAAACTTTAAAGATGGTGAAAAAGGTAATAATACAGTTAAATTATTAAATTATTAAAAAATACAGTTAAATTATTTAAATTCATTGTAAATTCTATTAAATAATAAAGAACTTTGTCAAATAATCATTTAAAATAAATCAAAACATTTTGCAAATCCAGATGGAACAAACTAAATGACAATAAACACTTCCTGAATACTCTAATTTTTCTTACAAGGAGAGGTCCCGAGGTCGGGAACAGAGAATGCGGTGACCCTTTGTGCAATGGTATGGTCAATAGATAAACATATGGCAAGGATAAAGTGCAAGATGCAGGCGGGTCTTAAAAAACAAGCACCAAAGTCACCCAATATTTGACGCTTTAGTACATAATCGGATAAATTTCTGAACGGCTGGATGGTGCAGTTGGGAGAGCGCAAAACTTCTAACTTTTCTCTCTCGGCACTCTGTGGTTTCGATACCCCGAAAGGTTTCTTTTTCTTTTTCTTTTCTTTAACGCAGACAAAATAAGGATTAAATATTTTCGAAACACAATTAAAAATAACTTATTATAATTATTTAAATTTACGCTAAATATAAATAAAAATATGCTTCTGCGCTCACAGATATATACTTATTTATTTACAGAGAGATCGCAATTTTATGGCAGTTTTATGGTTCTGGTGAAAAGTTAAAAATAAATAAATTAATTAAAAAAAATGCAATTTAACAAATTACAACGACCATTTGGAAAATGATTTTTTCGTACGCCATTACGTACGCCATGAATTAAACATTAATAGTGTTATTACACGTAAAAATTGCAAGCGACAGAAATCGCCTGCGACTCGTACGTATTATCCACCTGAAATTTACGTATTATCCAAGCATTTCATTGGCTGTTCGGGAAAAGGCTTTTCCATCATCAGATTTCCAAGAAATCTGACGGCTAATTTTAAATGAAATTTATTTCTTAAACTTCTAAACATCCCACAATATTACTTTTTATATCGTCGTATAGAGAAAAAAATGTACTTTTAAATGCAATTTGTTTGAAAGCTGTAACTCCATTTGTTTCTGAGTTATTATTATTTTTTTTTTTTTAGTTTTTATTACTTTTTTGTCATAGTGGCAACAGTCTGTTGTCCATCTCTGTTGAAAGTAAAGGGAAATACAGATTACTGTATAGACCAATCAGAAAACGAATAAAATGATGATTAAACCAATAAAAACCTTCAGATATGCTTTTGATTTCCTACCCTGACGAGGACAATAACCATTTTTCCAAATGGTTAATAAAAATACATAATATGAATTCCTCAGAAGACAAAATTTTTATTTTTTTCACATTTATTTATTGTTTTTTTTATACGAATAAAACTTCTATTCTTCTCAGCGAAATCAATTAAAATGTGCTACATAAAATTAAAACATGATATTTTAATTTAATATTTTCTACTACCTAACAATTTAAAAGTTTTATAATTTTTTTAATTTTTCTCTTTTTTTAATTTTGAAAAAGTAATTTTCTTTTAAATCTCGGGATCTTATGTTTAGCATTAGAATGACAGTTTTCGGCAATTAAAAATCTTTTCATTGGCATTTATATTTATTAATTACGTATATTTGCTGGTGGTTTTTAGCAAAACATGTACACTATTGAAAATAAACAGAGTTGGTTTAGAATGTTTGCTCTTGTTTGTGTTAAAGTTTTAACAGCCTTCTGCTGCAGACCGAGTGAGCACGGGATTTTGTTTTTAAAGTTTTGCGGAGATTTGACGTAGTTCTTTAGTGTAGTGCAGTAATTAAAATGAAAAATGTTTTAAAAAAAATACGTAGTGAAGAAGTTTCTAAATTTACAAATATTGAAGATTGAATTTCAGAAGTCTCAATTCCTAGCGATTTTTTTTTTCTTTTGTCGAGGTATCGAACCCACAGAGTTCCGAGAGCGAAAAGTTAGAAGTCTGGTGCTCTGCCAACTGTACTATCCAGCTGCTCAGAAACGTGTGTAATTTATCCGATTATGTACCAAAGCGTCAAAATTGGGTGAATTTGGGATTTGTTTTTTAAGATCCCCCCCCTCCCCCTTCCTACATATTGCACTTTATCCTTGTCATTCGTTTATCCATTGACTATACTGTTATCAATGCATAAAGGGTTGCCGTATTTTTGCCACCGATCTCGGGACCTCTCCTTGTTAGCTAGCTATACAAAGATGATTTTAAACTCGGGAAGAAGCAGATGCTTTTATATTGGAATCCGCAGTCTCACAGTGTGTGCAAATCACATTTAAAGTAAAAAAATGCGTCTCCTTCCATTATTATTTTTAATTGTCTTATTTTTACACACTTTTATTTAACTCAACATGGTTTTGTATGCAACGATGGAATTCTATAATCGATATGTAACTCACTTATTGATATGCTAGCATTGTAGAAATTACGCTCGCAGTCGTGTTTCCGATGACAATACAACAATTACGATGACAATACATTAATTTTAAGGCATTTTCCCGTTAGACCGCCACAGGTGATAAATAGCAAAATACACTGGTGTCCAAAATTAAGGACAAGTCACAAAATGCTCATTTTCAAGTAAGCGAATACTCAAAAGGAAATAATATAATTCAAATAATTACTATCCCTACAGCACAGCTAGTCCATATAGCATCTCATTCATGTCACACATGGTCACAAGTGTCACAGTCACTACGGTGAAAGAAAAAAATAGGAAATTCCACACGTCTCATTATGAGTCAGAAATTATCACTATATGTGACTCCACTGAGACGTCAACGTGATTGCTGCTTTGTGACGTGCCACCAGGTGACTTTACAATGTAGTTACACCGTGGCTCTCGTGTGACTGTCATTTTTAGACTCAATTTCAAAGTCACCATGAACGTTGCATTATGATAAGCCACCAAATAATATCACATTATAGTCATATGATGACTTTTCATAAAAAGGCACAATGGTGACTTCACAGTAGTCTCTGTTACCTGAAAGTTATCATGTGACTTTAATGTGAGATTATTTGGTAACTTATCACAATACAGCGTTCACGATGACTTTGAAATTGAGTCTGCAGATGATAGTCACACGATAGTCACAATGTAACTACATTGTAAAGTCATATGGTGACTCGTCACAAAGCAGCAGTCACAGTGACGTCTCAGTGGAGTCACATATAGTGATCATTTGAGACTCAGAATGAGACGTATGGAATTTCCTATTATTTTGCTTCACCGCAGTGGCTGTGACACTTGTGACCATGTGTGACATGGATGAGATGTTATATGGACTAGCTGTGCTGTACAGATAGTAATTATTCGAATTATATTATTTCCTTTTGAGTATTCACGTACTTGAAAATTAGCATTTTGTGATTGGTCCTTAATTTTGGACATCAGTGTACTCTCTGTAACGCGTACAATTGTATCAGAGTTGAAACAACAATGGATTTAATGATGCGTCAATAACCGCTCGTCAAATTACGAATTGCCCAGATATATGGTCGAAATAGTAAATATATATTTAACAAATCTTTTAAGAGTTCAAACAGAATAACACAGAAAATTCTATAACTTACTCAACGCATACTGAAAGTACACACAGAAACCTAGACTAAAAATATGGATAATCTTGAATCTTCTGCAATGTTTTTTACATAAAAAAAAAAAAGAATCTGATGAACAAAATGGATTATTCTGGCACATTCACAAAGCCATTTTTGTATGCACTTAAATTTAAGGGGACCGGGAAAGCAAAATTCACCCAAAAAATCGATTTTTACTTTTTTATATCATTAAATAGTTTAAACTTTTATCTTTCCAACGATGTGTCATACGTGTTTATATATATAAAAAATAAGTGTTGAAATTATTCATTCTTTCTAAGAATACTTCACAGCTTAATGGCCATTTAAATTTTTAATTGACTTTTTCTCAAAACTTGGATTTTTCAGGTTTGCGTTCCTTTTTTTCAATATCTATTAAACTTAAGAACTCAGATTTTTTTAATACTTGTATTATGTTATATTGTATACTTTAACACAGGGATTTAATGATTTGTTGAGAATTATTTATTTTAGGCAGTGAAATCTTACCAAAAATGCTAATTTAAAAATGACTTTCAATAAATAATTAATAATTAATTTTGAGTTTCACTTAGAAAGAAAATGGTCTGTTAAAATACGTAAATCATGCTATTCTAACTACTCTAAAAAAAATCTAGACCTCTATCTTTCACCATTTCCGAGAAAAAGGTACATAAAGTTGGTGAATTTAACATGGCGGAGATAGAGCTTTTCCGGTCCCCTTAAAGACATTAATATCGAAGTGTTTTAGAATAGAATAGTCTTTCATGTTTTAATAAATGCCTTAGAGTTGTAATTGATTGTGCCCCTAATGAAGATCTTTCCCTGACAGTTGTGTCTATAAAATTGGCTAAACGCTTAAATTCGTGATTTTTTTTTATTTTGTTTCGAAAAATTTACATATGATTCTCAGAAAGGTTTATTACACAGGAAAAATAATGAAAAAAAAATCAGAGATGCATTTTTTCGTATAATACGTCATGTTGCACTTCTACAATACAATTAAAAACTACTGTCATTACTAAAATATTGCAAATTAATAAATATTTTAATAAGTATGAATCTAAATATCTTATTTTATATAATTTTTTATTTTGTAAAACGTAACCCTTAAATGCATGAATTATTCTTTTAGAATTGTGTTTTTCATTCTTATATTAAAGATTGGACACCAGAAATTTTAAGATAGATTTTTAAGTTTATTTAGTAGCATATTTTTGTAATTTTTAAAGGGTTAATATTTCTATATAAATATATGGTTGCTGACAGTTAAATAAAAAGTGATGCATCACTATGCATTTAAGGGTTAATCCGCGTGATTTTTAATTTTGTTTCGAAAAAATTATACATGATAGGATATACATACTGAAAGGTTTATTACACAGGAAAAATAAGGAGAAGAAAAAATCAGAGATACATTTTTCATATAACACGTCAATCTTTTCTTCTGTTGCACATCTGCAATACAAGTAGAAACTACTGTCGTTTTACGCTAAAATATTGCAAATTAGTAACTATTTTAATAAGTACGTCTCCAAATACCTTATTCATTAATTTATCTATTTCTTTGAGAGTTTCCTGGCGGAATAGGGCAGGGGAGTTTATTGACCGACCGTCAATCTTAATTTGTCATCAGAGTTACATTCATTGCCTAAAAAGGTACAAAGGGGTTTAAACACTTAAAAGTTGCCGGGAATAAAAAAAAAAAAATCTAAACTTAGTTTAGAAGTTTCATGAATAATGCACTCTCCGGAATTATTTTTCTAATAAAACCTTCTTCAAGCGACTTGGAAAACACGAAATTTGTTTCATTTTCTTCAAAGAGATGGGTCGCTCATGTTCAGTTGGGGATTCAATTGGGGTGGTCTCTGAATGGAGGTAAAATTAGTATCGAGCCTATGGGAATAAATTTCGTTCCATGAAAAAATGGTAGCTTAATGGAGGTGGTCGCACAAAGAGGTTTTACTGTTTTTATTTTATAAAACTTAACCTTTAACACTTTAATTCCCATGATAGAATTCTAGAAATTACGTAGTTCAGAGAATCTGACTTTACACCAGAAGGTTTCTATGATTAATTTCGCTTTATTTAAATACGGAATATCTGTTATTAATTAAAGCAAATATCGCTATTTTAATTTTCTGATGTGAATTAGGTATATACGAATTTTAAAAAAATCTATTAAGGGGGTCCGGGACACAAAAATCTTAAAATTTTGCAAAAACATTTTATTTCATTAAAAATCGCTCTGTTTTGTCCTGTTTAAAATGACTTTTAAATCATGTTTCTATCTGAATTACAACAAAAAATATTAATTTTTTTTTGTCTTGGTTTGTTTTCAAAATCTAGCTTCCAAGCAATGGCTGCCATGGAAACGACTTCTTGTAAAAATGCGTTTTTCTTCATGATAGGTTTTTCCACCATTAATCGTATTTAAATTCTTATAACTTGAGAACCTTTAAAGATAAAAGGTTCAAACTTGGAACATATCTTTTTCAATTGTTTTACTTTAATTTTGATTTAGCATATTTGAAAAAAAATATTCACTTTTGAAAATATGATTTTTTTTTAAAAAGTTGCACCACTTTTTTTTTAAATTTTTTCGTTAAATATTTTAAAATTTTTTATAAATTAATATTTAAAAAAATACTGAATCAAAATTAAAACTTACATATTTTTGTTTATTTAAATGAAAAAAAATTGAAATTCTATAAATAATATTCCGAGTTATAACGATTTTAAATTACCTCACTTTGTAAATAAATTTTAAATTTAATTTTTTTTTTAAATTATGAGAAGTTTTATTATGTAATTTTGTTTACAAATGATAAGGTTTACCTTCACAAAAAAATTCAGAATTTTAACTCAATAAATAAAAATTAATATTAGATGTAAATTTCCAACTGGGCGAAAAATGTCCGGATCAGGATTCGAACCCGGGACCTCCTGGCTGAAGCCGCCAGTGCTCTGCCATCTGAGCTATCCCGGACGATTCTGGTTGAACTTTTTCACCCAGCTAACCTTGATGATTACAGCATCTGGTCTGAAACCTGGTTCAGCTCAACAGAATAAATCTCAGGTAATGGAACTCCAGAAATCGCTGGATACGAAATTACACTAGATTAATATTAACACAATTATTTTAACTGGTAAACAAATAATATTAGATGTAAATTTCCAACTGGGCGAAAAATGTCCGGATCAGGATTCGAACCCGGGACCTCCTGGCTGAAGCCGCCAGTGCTCTGCCATCTGAGCTATCCCGGACGATTCTGGTTGAACTTTTTCACCCAGCTAACCTTGATGATTACAGCATCTGGTCTGAAACCTGGTTCAGCTCAACAGAATAAATCTCAGGTAATGGAACTCCAGAAATCGCTGGATACGAAATTACACTAGATTAATATTAACACAATTATTTTAACTGGTAAACAAATAATATTAGATGTAAATTTCCAACTGGGCGAAAAATGTCCGGATCAGGATTCGAACCCGGGACCTCCTGGCTGAAGCCGCCAGTGCTCTGCCATCTGAGCTATCCCGGACGATTCTGGTTGAACTTTTTCACCCAGCAGGAGGTCCCGGGTTCGAATCCTGATCCGGACATTTTTCGCCCAGTTGGAAATTTACATCTAATATTATTTGTTTACCAGTTAAAATAATTGTGTTAATATTAATCTAGTGAAATAAAAATTATTTTAAAATGTGTCCCGGACCCCCTTAAATTCAAAACACTGTTGTTTGCATATATGCAAATGGTTAAATCTCGAACTTAGAACCATTTTTTAAAAGATCCGTAGTCATTATAGCTATTTGATTTGATTTACAGGCCTGCAACGGCCCGGCCCGTTGTAATTTTACGGTTTACGACCCGGAACATGCTAAAAATTAATGAAAACAGGACCGTGAAATGAGACTCGACTCAATTTTCACAAAAAAGCCGATTTTTCTTAACATACAATTACAACATTTTTCTAGAATACTGCATGCATATTTATGGGAAAATTTAACATTATAGATTACTATATGTTTTAGATTACTTTATGTTCGCAAGCCATAGAATGCAGAATAGCTTCAGTACCCGGCCCGTCATGTAGGCCCAGTATGTTGGAAGAAAATTTCAGCCTGATACTGGCCCGGACCAAGTTTGCTGAAATAATTAAGCCCTGGTTCCGACATGATGCAACAGCCAATGCCGACCTCTGCACTGGACATGTTATATTTCTGTACTTTGTCAATCTAGCACCGGCTCCTGCAAGATATTTGCACTTTTCCTCGCCTCAGTCACGTCCATTGAAACTGTTCACATTTTATTGGCCTAGTTTGATCTTTTTTTAATTTTACATCGGGCCCAATTTCTTTATCTGCTCGGCTCGGCCCGGCAAGTTAAAAAAATTGTCTTTAATCCACCAGCCCGGCCCGTTGAAAAATTTTCCTTCATTTTGCCGGGCGGCCCGCGGTGCAGCCCGGGTACGGGACTCGGCCCAAGCCCGGGTCCGTGCAGACCTCTAATTTTGATTTCTTAGTTATTTGAATCAGAATAAACAGTAAATTTTGTGCATTTAAGAATGAAAAAATTTACATGAATGTGTTTTAAAAATAGCCAGTAAATTTGAGAAGAGCAATGAAAAAAAAAAAAAAAGAAAGAAAGAAAGAAAGAAAGGTGAAAAAAGAAAAGAAAGAGAAAAAAGAAAAGAAAAGAAAGAGAAAAAAGAAAAGAAAAGAAAGAAAGAGAAAAAAGAAAAGAAAAGAAAAAAGAAAAGAAAAGAAAAAAGAAAAGAAAAGAAAAAAGAGAAAAAAATGTATTATCCTTGATTTTATTCTAATAAATATCGAACAATATTCGGCTACAGACATTCGGCAAAAATGGATGCCAAATACCGTACAGAGGCCTAATATTCATTACATCTTTATTTTCTAATCAATTTTCAAACATTAAAGCGGGATTTTCGAGAAGAATTTATCTTAATGCATAATTTAGGTAGAAAAGGCAAGGAATAGAATACATATGTTCGTATATATTTTTATTTTAGACTTTGTAATACAAGCTATAGCAAGCCGTATTTTATTGAGACAAAAAAATAATATCGTAAGAGACTTTTTTAGTTTTACTACATGCATCTGAAGAAAGAAAGAATAAATTTTAAAATATTGGTCATTAATTTGCATTTAATTTTATATAAAATGAAATTTATAAGATGTACTGATTCTCTTTAAGAAAAATGGTTTGTTTTCCCCCAGGCCTAATGATAATCTATAACCAAATCATATTGTGTTAAAACTTTAAAAGAATATCTTTAAAAAGCTCAGAATAGAGAAATTTATATTTTTGCTACTTGCATCTCAAGAAAGATGGAATAATAAAAAAAGTAAATTAAAATAGTTTTACATTTTATTTTATTTTATGTAACTTAAAATTAATAACCTATGATGTTCTGAATCTGTTTATAAGATAACTTCTTTTTTTTTTCAGTCTTAATAATAAGCTATGACTAAGCCATATTTTGTTGAAACAGAAAAATAATATCTTAAAACGACTAAAAAATGACAAAAATCCGTCACTGACACTGAGACCTTTTTAAAATAAAAGGGGTATTTTCATATATGAATTTGAAGCATTAAAAAAATAATAATAATAGAAAAAATGATATTTTTTTTTAAATGGCAATTAATTTTTATTATTTTTTATTACGAATTACTGTGTCTTTTTCAGAGAACTTTATTATTATTATTATTATTATTATTATTATTATTATTATTATTATTATTATTATTTTCAGTTTAAATAAATTTTGTTGAAACTGAAGCTACAACTTTGGCTATAAGTATTTAGCTTATCCATAGTTTAATTCTTAACATGTGCTAAGAAAAATAATATAAAGAATTACATTTAAATTAAAAAAAATCTTTACTGAGTTTTATTTTTGACATACAAAAAGTAAATAAAATAAAATAAAATATATATGGTTTTCATTAATGAAGACAGCTCTTTATATAAGTGATTGTTTGCAAGAATTCTTGTAAAGCAAAGGTAGTTAATCATTCTTTTAAACATTTTGTTTTTAAAGTAAACGGTTTAATTAAACGAGTTAATTGAAAGTCGAGTTGTTCGTTTGCTGTCATTTTTGCTGAGTTTTATTTTTGACATGCAAAAAGTAAATAAAATAATATATATATATAATTTTCGTTGCTGAAGACTGAGCTCTTTAAATTTGCGATTTTTTGCAAGAATGAATCTAATTTCCATGATTATCTATTGTTTTGCATAACGAAAAAGAAAAAAAAAACTTGTTGTCAAGCAAAGTAGTTTAGTAATTTTTTAAACAACTTGTTTTTAAAATAAATGGTTTAATTAACACGTTGAGTGCCACGATGACTGACATTGAAACTGAAAAATTTACTATGTTTTAAGTAATTTTTAAGAAAGTATAATCCTGTAATAAATAAAAGGTAAGTAAATTTTAAATAAATTTTCAGTAATTACTTAAAACAATATATATATTTTTAGTTTTATATCATATTTTAGACCTTCAGTCATCGGTGAATGACGGCTTCTAAACAGGAAAGTTCAGTGTCAGTCACCGGTGACTAACGTGGCGCTTAACGTGTTAAAAGTGTTATTAAACGTAGAGTTGTTCGTTTGCTGTCATTATTAACAGACTGTAATAATTAAAAAAAGAAAAATCATAATTGTATGCAATTAAGCGTTCCTCTCCGACTACAACTTTTTAGGATATTTTTTAAATATGGGAGTGCTCCATGTTTTTTTTTTGGCTAAGGCTGTACATTTTGTTGAAAAAGAAAAATAATATATTAAAAAACCTCAGGATAGGGAGTTTATTTATTTTGTATCATATGTTTGAAGAAAGAGAGAAAGGAAAAAGACTAACCTTATATTTTCCGAGTAAAATTCTGCCTTTGTATAACCATATGATTTACAGCAACATTTCAAAATCTAGGAACGATGTGCGGGGTGTGCGACTGCATCGGCGGCGGACTCTCTCTCATCTGTGCGGCCATCGTTGTCAAGGCAGCATATGATAGCCAAGAACCAATTCTCCCACAAAAAGCACGTCCCGCCAATCAGGAACAAAGCTTTGCTTTGACGTAAACATCTGTGCATGATTTCATTGGTCGAGCTGTCATTCTCTCAAGTAGTGGAAAATAACGAAAATTGGCGTGATTATCCAGTAAAGGGAATTTTGAACTCCTGGATTTTCCAGGATGATTTTCCCTAGAACGCAACAGGATTTTCCGTGCATCTTTTGTGCGTTTTATTAATAATTTAAAATATGACAGAAAAATCGATGATTACGTCTTGAGATTATGGAATTCTTTCCAAATTTAAATTTACTTAAAAGTTTTCTGCTTGCCTTCGTTGTTAAATGTGGATGTTTAAAGATATGAAAAATATACTTGTTTATGGATATTTTCATCGCTCCAAGAACTAGAGTCCGGTTAAGAAAAGAAAAAAAAAAAAAAGCAATTTATCAAATTACAACGACCATTTGGAAAACGATTTTTTTAAGACTAAAATTTAAGACATAAAAAATCGCACGGAGTTGATCCTACATTACGTACGCCATGGATTAAACGATAACATTCCTGGACCCATCATGAACAAATTTTAAAAGAAATTTCAGTTTTACAATTTTCGGTACTGTAAATTTTTAAACTTCTACGGAGCTGGTCATACATTACGTACGCCATGAATTAAAGACTAATAGTGTTATTACACGTAAAAATTGCAAGCAAGAAAAATCGCCTGCGACTCGTCAGATTTCCTATGAAACTTACGTAATTGCCAAGAATTTCATTGGCTGTTCGGGAAAAGGCTTTTCTATCATCAGATTTCCAAAAAATCTCACGACCAATTTTAAATAAAATTTCATTCTTAAACATCTAAACATCCGACAATATTACTTTTTATACCGTCGGATAGAGAAAAAAATGTACTTTTAAATGCAATTTGTTTGAAAGCTGTATCTCAATTTGTTTCTGATTTATTAATTTTTTTTGTAGTTTTTATTACTTTTTTGTCATAGTGGCAACACTCTGTTGTCCATCGTTGTTGAAACCAAAGGGAAATACAGATTACTGTATATACCAATCAGATAACGAATAAATTGCGGATTAAACCAATGAAAACGTTCAGATATGCTTTTGATTTCCTACCCTGACGAGAACAATAACCATTTTTCCAAATGGTTAAAAAAAAACATACGTGTTTTTTAGGTGTGTTCGTAATTATATAAATATGTAGCACCTGTAGTTGTCGTCTGGTCCGTCCGTCTGTCTGTCACATATAACAACTCAAAAAGTACTCAACCGAATAGTTTGAAATTTAATATATATAATAGTTATAGAATTTTCTCGAGTCATTTCAAATTATATGAGAAACGAATCAAAACTTAAAAAGATATTATTAAAAGTTTTCTTCATTCTATTAAATCCTATCATACGTAATTAATTCAATAATATCCCATAACAGGTTATGATTCTAGGTTGCCATGGTGATGACGTCCTATTTAAGATGGAGTCCTATTATTTCCGTATTACTGAATTTAATATACATAATCGTAATAAATTTTGTATTCATGCATTTGTGCATAAGAGTGCAACAGCTATTGCACCAAGATCTGAATATTTATAAAACTAGTTATAGTGCGAACGCACCTCATTTCCCTCGCTTGACTTACAATTTCCGACTAGTTTTAATTATTATACCACAAAAAAGTAAAGAGAGAGGGAAAGAGGGAGATTGGCACACACGATTGACGGTCATATTTTGCACGAAAAAGCTGAACACACCGGGTCCTTTAATTTAAGTGGAATCTGATCCACTGTGAATATCGAATCCAAAAGTGGGATTCAAATTTGCACCCTTTTGTCTTAGTAGCTCAGTTAAAAGGAAAAAAAAAAAAAAAAGGAAAAAAAACATTAAAATTCTAACGTGTACTATAATTTTAGGAATTTCTGTTATCTAAAAAGACAGTTTTTTAAAAAAAGAATTCTCATTTCGCTAATGTTAACCCTTTATATACTGAATTATGAATTCAGAAAATTTCATCTTCTAAAGCCTTTTTCGTGAATTGTTTAAACTGCATTAGAAGATTTAGATAATCATTTAATAAATTTTAGAAGGATTTTAGAAGGTTGAAAAATTGAGAAGAATTAATTAAATTTGAATTTATAGGGATTTTGTGCAATATTTATAGCCCCACTCAAATCGTTTATTTTAAATATCTTTCTTAGTATTTTGTAGAACTAGGAAATGGACAAATATAATGTTCTTACAACAGAAATATAGAAATATTTTCAGATTGAAAAATTTCCCCTCCCTCCCCATAACGCCAAGAAAGTTGAAAAGATGCAAAGGCAAAAGAAATCATCCTTTTAAAAATATTTTTGTTTTGTGTATCCAATAATGCTTCTGGAACAAGATAAAGTAATGTATCTATAACTCAGTCTAAACTATATTACAACCAATAGATGTATTAAATGAATTTTATAACAAATTATTTTAATGGTACTTATAAGTACCGTCAGTAGATAAACGTTTAAACCTGTAGGCGCATAATGCATTCCTATTTTTAAAATATCTTTTCCGGAAATTAATATTTTTTACTTATTTTTTCTGTGTACTGTTCTTTAAAGATGCCTCCTATTTTTTTAGTTGTCAAAATATTTCTAAACTATATGCGGAATTTTATGTGAATTGTTAAAATCTTATTCAGTTTCGCCAAGATTTTAATAGAAAAAATTATAAATTAAGTATATATTTTAGAAATATTTTGACAACTAAGAAAAAAAGAGACATGCTTTAAGAGCAGTACACAGAAACAAGTGGGTAATTGTAATCGAAGATTGCCCAAAGGGTTTCGTTTAATACTACTTTCTAAACAACTTATCCTTTCATTAAATATAAATAAAAAAATTATAACTATCCTTATCATTTATCAACATTAACCCTCTCGCTGCGTTATTGTTTTATCAAAATAGCTTCAAAAATCGCGTATTTAACCCCTTCGCGACGAGCGTCTTTAGAGAATTTTTATTCTTTTGTCACCAGTTTTTCAAAACAAACCTTTTTGCATAATTTAATCGGGAAAATGCTTCGATGAAATAAGCCAAAATTTACAATAAAAAATAACTGGTGGGAATAATCAAGTAGGGTTAATTAGACCGCAAAAAATGTATTCCCGAGGAAATCTCGGGTTGCGCAAATTTTACTACTTTTACGTTGTCCGAGGAAATCTCGAGTTGCGTAGCGAGAGGAGGATTAACTGCCCTCGCCCGGCAGTGCACCCCTAATAACACCAAGTCTCTAATTGATACATAATCTTGTATATCCATCAATATTAGAAAAAAGGAACCTTAGACCTAAACGAACCGCCTGTTGTAGCCAGCGTGCCTAACAGGCGATATATAATAAAAAGTAGTCCCCCCCCCCTCTCCAACCCCGCAAATATAACAAATACAACCCGATAGCGGGCGAAGTCTCTAACATGATATATGCCATGTGCCTATAATAAAAATCGGACTTAAAGTAATGATAATTAGTAGAGAACCTGTAAGATTTAAACAATGTGCTGGGAAAGTATTTCTTTTTTCATTAAAAAATCTATTTTTTTGATAAAATAAAAAAGTTCTTTATCGATTTTTACGAAAATTGCATATTCGGAATCAGCTAAAAAAAATACGCTTAGATGCATAAATATCAAATCTATAAATACAATATTTGTAAAAAAAATTATAGGGTAACTCCGGGAGAGTTGCCGCATACGGGATAGATGCCGCGTCCATTATATTTCTTGTAATTATCGATAGATGGCCGGCAAACGCACAGTATAGGTGCACAATGAGATTATTTTAACCAGTGTATGGCGTGAATCCCATTTCGATATTTACTTTCAAAAGTACAATCCTTATTTTGACGTAAGTGCATGATTTCACTGTCCAAACTTTTAAACACGTTGTGTTTAAATATTTTTCATACACTGATTACTAAATGCATGCTTGATTTCAAAACTAAGTGCAGTGTGTAGAGTATAGAGTGTAGTGTATAGAGTACTGTGTGTATGGTTACGCCATTCCCCTTAGGGATGGCAGGTAACTGTGACGGCCGACGCCTGCACCATGCAAAATGAGATACATGCCGCACTACAATTCCGGTATACATGCACGTACGGTTTCTTTTGTACGGGATGGTTAAGTGTTATTAATTTTTACTTTTCTTTTTGCACAGACTAACCATGCTAAGCATGTCATCAAATTTACTAAAACCAAAGGAGAAAAAGGGGAAAAGTAAAAAGTAAGAAGGGCTAGAAAGATGCAAGTCAAGATGATAATAATGAAAAATTGGATTACGCGTAACACAGACGTTCTTTTCAAGGAATGTTTAGAAAACTACTCCAAAAAAGAGGAAGTGTAATTGACTTCGTTGCATCATCATGTGTCAAATGTAGTTACATAAAGTCTGTACTTTTTCGACGCTTTGTCTGTAGATTGTAGTCGACAAAACAGGTCTCTTAATCCATTCGAGACCATAGGTGCATATAAGCATCTTCATAAAGAGCATAAAAAATTTGTTTTTGGCACCAATAAAAAAGAAAAGTAATATTTGCTTTCTTTAATTAGAGCATTTTCATGATTATTTAAGTAAAGTTAGCTTCTTTTAAAAAATGTGGTGACAACGGAATAAAATTTGTGTAAAAACCACCGGTCCCGAAAGGGTTAACAAATAAATTATGTAAACACAATTTTACTTTTTTTCTTTTCCCTCTCTAATACATTGATGTTACATTGTTGCTGAAATAACAAATAAAATTTTATGTAAAAATTAAGTCGATAATTTTAATAGTGAAAGTAGACAAATAATTATTAATTTGAATCTACTAATACGTTTCATTGTACTCATTTAGTTTCATTTTGTTATTACATCGTTAATTACAGTCCAGATAAGAATATTTTTGTGAATATTTTTATTTATAATTTCATTCTGTTCTTATTACAAGCGCGGCATATCTACCGCACAAGTCCGGCGTCTCAGCCTGGATGTACGGGTGACGCGCCGCAATGTAATTTTTAGAAAAAAATTGTTAAAAAATATTAATTAGTTATTTTGATTTTTTTTTGTCGCAGTACACGCGTTGTATATATAACATTAAATAGCACAGCATGATTTTTTTTTAATTTTATGTCCACCATGAGACTTTATACACATATTCAAAAAATGTGTGGCATAAATCCCGGAATTACTCTATACCGCAGAGCAATGATAGCAATGAGCTATGATAGTTATTTAACAAATTTCTCTTTTTCTGCTGATAGGAAATTGAAAACATTTATTATTCATTTAAAAAAACGGTTTTTTAATAATTAATGTTCTAATTGACGGATTTTAAAGAAAATTACATATTCGGAATCAGTGCCGCAAAATACGTATAGATGCATAAAATTCAAATCTATAAATGTGATATTTGTAAAAATTTCTTAACCTGCGAAAGCGTCCTACCAGCACTGGCGACAAGATGTCTCGCTCGAACGATTACTCAAACAACTGCCGTCTATATACTGTGTCTTTGAAATAAAATAAAATTAATTTGTATAAATCGATTTTTAAATGGATATTTCGACTTCTAGCAGGAATTTTTGAAAATTTTTTAGAAATTCTGAAAGAGAATTTTTTTTTTTGAGTCTGTGTACGAATTTTCGTTTTTTTAGGTCCAGCATGCTTTAAGGTAAGGGTGCACAACCTTTTTAAGAGAAGGGCCAACTTACAAAAATGTCTGGGTTGTCGAGGGCCACATCAGTAACATGGAGAGAATTCTATTTCCAGGAGGTGATCTGTAGCCTATACTCAGATAAAATATATGATTTCAGATTGGGGGGGGGGGGGGGGATTTTTACCTGTCTAGGTTCCCCTACACAGTCAACATATCTAATTCAGTTGTTAAGGATATATCAACAATGTTTACGTTTGTATATATAACAGATATAGAAAGGGTTATTTTCAAGAAGTGATAATATTGCTTGACTTTATTCGGAAGAGTAAATTTTGTTTCATTAAAAGTACTAAAAAACAAACCTATGCATGAAAGTGGCTAGTGCCGAAAAAAAAATGTGAGCTTTATCAACGAAAGGAGGGGGAAGAGATAATCAATGAAATTTTAATTTTTCCGCGCCTGATCAACGAAATTCGCGATTTTTCCGCTCCTGATCGTCAAAATTCGCGATTTTTCTGCGCCTGATCGACAAAATTCGCGATTTTTCCGCACCCGATTGACGATATTCGCTATCCTTCCGTGCCTGATCGAAAAAATTCGCTATTTTTCCGCGTCCGATTGACCGAAGTTTGCGATTTTTCCGCGCGTGATCGACAGAATTGGCGATATTTTCTTGTCCGTCCAACGAAACTCGCGATTTTTCGGAACCCGATCGACAAAACTCGCGATTTTTCTGTGCCCCATCGACAAATTTTGCGATTTTTCCGCTTCTGATCGACAAAACTCGCAATTTTTCCGCGCCCGAGTAACGAAATTCACAATTCTTAACTGTCTGTGACGAAATTTGCAGTTTTTCCTTGAGGCAAATTGACGAAATTCGCGATTTTTTCTCGCGATAAATCTACAAAACTCACGATTGTTCCGCAGCCGATCAACAAAATTTTCAAATTGTCCACACATAATCGACAAAAGTCGCGATTTTTCCTTGCCCGATCAATGAAATTTGTGATATTTCAGCACTTGATCAACAAAATTCGTTATTTTTCTTTCCCGACCAACGAAATTCTCGATTTTTCAGAGCTCGATCGACAAAACTCGCGATTTTTCCGTGCCCCGATCGGCGAAATTTGCGATTTTTTCGCACTTGATCGACAAAATTTGCGATTTTTCCGCGCATAATCGACTAAATTTGCAATTTTTCCGCGCCTGATTGACTAAATTTGCGATTTTTCCGCGCCCTATCAACGAAATTCGCGAATTTTTCTTGTGATAAACAGATGAAACTAGCGATTTTACCTCAGCCGATGAACAAAATTTGCAATTTTTCCGCGCATCATCAACAAAACTGATGATTTTTCCGTGCCCGACCAACGAAATTCACGAATTTTCCGAGCCCGATCGACAAAACTCGCGAATTTTCCTTGCCCGATCGGCAAAATTTGCGATTTTTCTAGTGACTCACCGCCAAAATTCGCGATTTTTCCATGCCCAATCAGCGAAATTTGCAATTTTTCCGCGCCTGATAGACAAAATTCGCGATTTTTCCGTGTCTCATCAACAAAATTCACTATTTTCCCGCACCCGATCAACGAAATTCGCTTTTCTTAACTGACTCATGGAATTTTCAATTTTCTCGCGGTAAATTGACAAAATTCGCGATTTTTTTCTTGTGATATACGGACAAAAATTGCAATTTTTTCCAGTTATAAATTGACGAAATTCGTGGGCCACACGTTAACCCATAGCGGGCCACTTTTGGCCCGTTGGCCACAGGTTGTGCATCCCTACTTTAAGGTAAGGGTGTATTTGAAAACCTCTAGTCCTTTATCGCCCTAGTAGCTTGACGCTTTCTGGCAAACCCTCCCCTCTTTTCGCATTTCTGAAAGAATAACTTTGCGGTTTAATTAAAATCAATGTTTTAGTTGAATTAATAACATTTTCCATTCTATGCCGTTTCTTCATTAATGAATTTTTAATTGGGATTTTTAATTAATAACGTGCGCTAAGACTTTCTCAAATTTTATGATTTGTCGTGTGATTGCAGGTGTTCAGCTATAAGCATGTAAAATTTGAAGCCTCTAACTTAAACAGTTTCTGAGAACGAGCTGTGTAACGGACGAACACACACAGAAGAGTGACACGAATAGGGTTTTGCCAGATGACGAAACCCTAAAAAGAAATTTGTAATGCACGAATTTCACTCTGTAAGATTTAGCGGTTAATTCACTAGGCATTTATTTATAACAACCACACGCACAAAACATAACTTTCAGGTAAATACATGAAATCATTTCATAAAAATAATTTCACATATTTAAACACCCAGGATAGGTGTACTATTACATTTTTATCGCCCGTCAGTGCGACCTTCTTGCACACAGCCTAAATCACGAGTGGTGCGTGAGTGGGTAAAAAGATTATCCGCGTAAGAAATCACGCCCATAGCGCCCTCCGGCAAAACGTAGTAAAACGGCAAAAGTAAATGTGCATTCAAACCTTCCCTCTGGTTCCGAAAACGTTTCGATGAGGAACCAGAAACCTTTAGCGGTCTACCACGCTTCCATAGCGGTTGCACGGACAGCTCATCAGCACCTCGATATCGACTGAATGCGGAAAGTGTATAAGTGCCTACCGTAATATTGGGGTGAGTTATGTCATATGTTCTTAACGATCTTTGAGTTAGGATGATGTATGGACCATCTTTGCGAGGCATGAATTTGACACTCCTTTTTTGTTTAGACTTGCTAAGTGGATATAAAATCACCCCACACTTGATCTCCAGGACTATAATTTGGACCAGGTCACCGCTTCTTATTCGCATAGGATTTATTTTCACCCTGCTTTTCTTCGACTAGCTCATGTACTCTAGATAAAAATGTGCGAATTTTTTAAGGCACGAGGTGATTTCAGGAATGGCGTTATTAAATCATGCGTAACATCGTCGAGTGTACGTATCTCACGCGCAAACTATAAATACGCGCCAGTTTGACCTGTAGTCTCACACTTTGCTGAATTGATTGCAAACCTAACAGCTGGTAAACGTTCTTCCCAGGAGCCATCGCATTTCTACTAAAATGGCAACTCGAGATTTTAAATCTCGATTTTTACGTTCAATAGGATTTGCTTGAGGGTGGTAAACGGGTATTAGACTTTTCTTAATGTCCAACAGATGACATAGCTGTTGCATGACATCGCTCACAAATTAGGCTTCATTATCACTAAGTATTACCCTAGATAGCCCATAACGTAAAAATACTTCCTTAAGGAGTGTTAATGTGCATTCCTTGGCGGTAGCCTGTGATAATGCGAACAGCTCCGCCCACCGTGTTGCACAATCCTTAACAATGAAAATCCATAGTTTTCTAGGTTTGCTTTCGAGGTCCAAAACAAGAGGTCCAAGCAAATCTATAGCAAGTTTCCAATGTTTGAGCATAAATTGGAGTTTGAAGCAGTGCAGCTGGCTTTTGATTTGAGATTTTATATCGGTTGCAATCAGGACAAGCCTTAACATAGACTGAAACGAATTTTCTCATACCTGTCCAGTAATACACTATGACGCAAAAGTTTAGACAATGACGTCATTCAGCTTTAAAATGTAGAATTATGACGTCAAAATTACAAAAACCTGTAAATATATTCAAAAACTGATTTAAAATGCTATGTACAAAAGACAGTCGTTTTATTTGCTATAATACTAATTTTTTTCATAAAAATTCAAATGTGCTTGTCGCAAAAGTTTAGACACTATTCTAAATTTCTTTGAATATTCGCTGGCATATGCAAATTTAGAATCGATGATGTCACAAATTTGGAGTACTTAAGTTCTGCAAACGATTGCGCTTCATAGTCGACATGCCGAGAGCTAAAGAAATTCAAGTGAATGAGGTTTCAAGGATTTGGCAGTTGAAAGGTGAAGGGAAGAGCGTTTCTGAAATTTCTCCTATTATTAATAGGTCAAAAAAATCTATTTATCGAGTTTTATCGAGTGGTTCCGAATATAAAGCAAAATGTCGGTCTGGGAGGCCACGTGTGACAAATGTACGAGAGGATCGCCTGATACAAAGACTAGCGAGTACTCAACAAATGAGCGTACGTGGAGTTCAAAGCTCATCGGGACTCTCTGTATCAAAGGATACGATTCGTAGACGAATTTTGGAAAAAGGAACAATCGTTTATAGCAAAATGCAGAAGAAACCAGCTCTGAAACCATATCATAAGTTACAAAGACTTATGTGGGCTCGAAAGCATATGTCATATGGAGAGAAATGGCAGTCAGTCATATTTAGCGATGAAAAAAAGTGGAATCTGGATGGTCCAGATGGTTGTTTATCGTATTGGCATGACTTGCGGAAGGAACCTCGACGTTTTTTTAGTCGCAGACAAGGAGGTGGCTCGGTGATGGTTTGGGCAGCCTTTTGCTATAATGGACAAGTATCTCTGACCTTCACCAGTGGTCGTCAAACTTCACAGCATTATACACAGACATTAGAAGAAAACCTACTGCTATTTGCTGAGCTTCTAGGGGGTCCTCAGTGGGAATTTCAGCAAGACAATGCTTCAATTCACACTGCAAAACATTCAAAATCTTGGTTTAATTCCCATAATATAAGAGTTCTCGACTGGCCAGCATGTAGCCCAGATCTTAACCCTATAGAAAACCTTTGGAGCATCATGTGTCGCAAAGTTTATAGCAACGCTAGACAATACTCTTCTGAAAAGGAACTTAAGACATCTATTGAGAATGCATGGTACGATATCGATCCACAAACTATGCAAGATTTAGTTTCTTCCATGCAATCTCGTGTATATGACGTAATACATAAGCATGGATGCGCAACCAGGTTTTAAAAATTGTTTACTTCGATTTTATTTAATTTGTGTCTAAACTTTTGAGACAGCAGTTTATTTTTGTTACCATTTAATTTATTGCAATATGCACAATTCCACTTTTCTTTGTTATAAATATTGTTTATATGTACAGCACATTAATTTCAAGCAGTGATTTGAAAATTGAATAAATATTTTTCAAAGTATGTAAGAATTTCTTCATTGTCTAAACTTTTGCGTCATAGTGTACCTTTAAACAATCCGCCGGAAAGTTACTTTCGGCGCCGCAATGTCCGACGCTCGGGGCATCATGGTATTGAGGATCTTCTTTTCATGGTCGTGAATTGGAACTACCAATTGAGTTTTTTCGACTTCAGAGTCAGGGTCATATCGGTACAGTACACTCTAATTCATTAGATAGCCTCTTTCGGCCCTGTTAACTAAATCCGTAGCATGGAGGGGGAGGGGGTTACTATCAAAACTTTTTCAGCTCTGGGTGTTTCTTTTCGATTGACTTTAGAACTTTTAGTGGGGAAGTGCACTATAACAGTATTCATCTCAGATGAATCTTGTACATACTCTGGACGAGATAGCATATCCGACTTTTGTTGTAAAACTTGCATTTCTTTCTTTAATAATTCCTACTTCACATGGGACATTCGATAGCGTGGACCAGCTAGTGGTGCATTGCCTCCAGTAGGAATCTGTTGTTCTATAAAGGGAGTGGACTCTCCGCCTGTTTAGAACACATCTTCATATTCTTGTATCAATTCACTTAATTCTTCCCTTTGGTCTTTAGGTAGGTAATTCCCTTCTTCTTTACGTAATACACAGGAATTAAACGCATTCGGCAGGTTCTGCGGAAGTAATGGGTTATCATCAGAAAGAAGATCAAATACTTGACGAGGTATGTCGTGAAAATACTACTGGAGGTTTTTTAAATCAAGGGCAATTCCTGCTTTTTGCAAAAAGTCTATTCCTAACAAAGTACGATTTCCTTTTGCTTTGGGTAAAACAATTAATTCAATTTTAAGAGATTTTCTTTTACTTGGATAGTTACTTCAGCGTACAGAACTTCACCATTAAGTTGACTTCCATTAGCTAGAGTCATTGTTAACACTATGGGCTTAAAATCAACCACTTCACAAAGTGGTTCCAAATCAAAGTTATAAAAAGTTTCCCCAGTATTGAATTACTTGCATCTGTATCAGTACACCCTGGTCCATAAAAGATAAAACTGGTATAAATATTTATGTAGACATCTAGAATGGCAAGATGGGCAGATACTGATGCACAAGTATACAGGTCTACACTATTAAACAGTGTAGATCCTGTTTTGAAAGTACACGTGGGACATTTTGAATGAATGAACCCTAGGTTCCCACACCCGTAGCACGCTAAGGGGGTGGAGGGGCTGTCTATGGTCTTCCGGACGCATTCTACTTTTATCCGAGAAATTTTCTTTTTTCGTGTTAAAACTATTACCTTTGAACATTTGATGTTTTCCATAAACCTTATCCTTAAATAGGCATTTATTTTTGGGGATACTGCTACATGTTTTTCCCAGCATCTTTTCGAATACTATCGTAACTATCTAACTTCTCCACTAATTTCTCTGGAGATATTATATCACTCGACTGGTCTAAAAAAAGTTCCCTAGAGTCTGGCGGAGCGCTCTTTTTGATCTGATCAGTTATCACGAGATCCCTTAATTGGTCAAAAGTGCTAATATTGATACCTGAAATCCACCCATTGAAATAACTTTGCATCTCAAGATAAAAATCTTTCCACGTACTATCTGGGGATTTCCTATGTTTGCTAAACAATTAACTGTCTTAAAAAGCAGTAAACCAACGTTTAAAATGCACAAATAATACGTGAAAAGCAGCAAACAGCTGTTAATTGCTATTATAGGCTTTAATAGGCTTTAATTGCTATTTTTAATTAACTGTCTGTCTAAACCTTTCCGAACTCAATTTAAATCTTTTTAAGAGCATTGATTTTACATGCGCATAGCTTTGAGCAGTTTCTTCAGGTTCTCTAGCTATTAAATTAGCAATTTCACTTGTCACAGTACACAGTATTTGGGTTACACATTAAATGTGTAACCCAAACACTTTCAGGAAATTATAGAAATTTTAACTGTCGTCGTTTAAACAACGTTAGAAAAATGCTTATGTCGTCATTATTTGAATCGAATTTAGGAACTAACTTTTGTTATTTGAATTTATAATGTTGCTAATCCGAAGCACTTAAACTTGACTTGCTAATATTAATTTTGTTTTCTATACTTAATTTTGCAAGTTTGATAGCCCTTTTTTCTTTCTAACTGACGCCCTTTTTCTGCCTGTTCTTTCTTTCTACAGTTTATAATGGTTGTCAATAGTTCTTTAACAAAATAATTTTTGTAGTTGGGACTATTTTCTATTAAAGTCCGTAATTCTGCTATTTTAAGAGATATATCTACGGTTTCCCCTAATTCTTCAGACAAAATTTTTAAATCCTTTTTTCCGCTTTCCCAAGAAATGCCATTTTCCTAACTTTTAATTTTTTAACTCGGTAAATTACAAAACCAAAACGAATTTGAGTTCCTCATCTACGGAAAATTCTTTACCAAAAAGTTAAACAAGATAATCAAAATAAACATATAAAGAATATTGCAAAAAAATTCAAACAATAAATTTGCTTACTGAAACAATGTTCCTATTCTGCTCATACCAATTATTTATACTAACGTAATTATTAAAGTAACTACTAACGTGATCACCTTTAAATTAATATGCTATTAGCTTCATCCTTTAAAGCAATAAGTGCCTGGCTACTCTCCTATGAAAGTATGAGTAATCCTGGGTCGTATAGATTTTTAAATTTTGAGTGATTGTGTTGTCCTGATTCTGACATTTGTGCTTGAAAGAGCCACCTCTTCTGTCATTCCTTTTACTTTCAGAATCATTCCTTTTACTTTCGCAAAGTGTGCCTGAATCTTTATGAATATGGTTTTCATGGTCACTTCCATCGATGATATGTTAGTTAGGTTTCTGTGATCTTCTAGCGGTGGTGGAAGCTTGATCCAGCGGATTTTGTTGCATCTCGTCCCTTGTGGAAAGTCAAGATTAGATTGAGCTTTCACCGATAACGTATCGATAGCAAGTAACTTTTCATTTTGACTGAGTTTGGAATAAGATTTTTCAGGTGATAATTTGCCTATTTGGTAAGGTGTTGAGTTTAATATTTCAAATAAAAGCATGTTGGAATCAACCGGGGTTCCCTTCAATTAGTGGCATTGCCGTATTTTCTAATGAAATTGTGTATAGTGATATTTTAGAGTTGCTATTGGCAGTTTCGCAGCGAACTGAGGCGATTTTGAGGTTTTTGAGGCATATTACTTAGGTTCCAGAATACAAGCCGCATAGCCATTTTATTTTTTGGTAATATTAATATTTAGAGAATTTCTTGGGTTTAACATCCTCCTTCCATTATTTTAGTGCTTGAGCTTATAATTTTTATCATCTTTAAGTTTGCTGCCCTGCTTCGCTCCTAAAATCCTTTATTGATTTTAAATAAATTGCGTTTATTATTAATTTCTGTCTGTATCCACCATAAGTTTAAATATAAACAAGTTGGAAATTGCTCGTCAAACGTGGCAAATGAGGTGCGTTCGTACTATAACTAGTTTTATAAATTTTTTTGCACCCGATATTGTACTGAATGTGTATTGGTTTGCACTTCATAAGTGCATAGCCTGTAACATCATTAAAATGCACTTGCAATAATTTTTTCCCATTCCCCTTAATGTAACGGGAAACTTTTGACTGTCCCTGTAATTAAATTACACATCCGATTTTCATAAAATTTGAAATGGCTCGACAAAATTTTGCAGCAATTGTATATTTAAAATTTCAGCCCATTCGGAAGGCTGTAACATCATTAAAATGCACTTGCAATAATTTTTCCCATTGGCCGTAATGTAAAGAAAAACTTTTGACTGTCCCTGTAATTAAACTATACATCCGATTTTCATAAAATTTAAAATGGCTCGACAAAAATGTCGCAATAATTATATGTTTAAAATTTCAGACCATTTGGAAAGCTTTAACATCATTAAAATGCACTTGCAATAATTTTTCCCATTGGTCGTAATGTAAAGATAAACTTTTGACTGTCCCTGTAATTAAACTATACATCCGATTTTCATAAAATCTGAAATGGCTCGACAAAATTTTGCAACAATCATATATTTAAAATTTCAGCCCATTCGGTTGGGTAGTTTTTGCTCTGTTACATGCGGACGGACAGACGGACTGAACGACGACTATAGGTGCTACGTATTTATATAATTACGAACGCACCTAAAAAATTAAATGATTGCAACAGATGAGTTGGAAAAAATAATAGAAATAAATTCACACTCTTCAACTGTCCCAATCATCTCGGTAGGGCATGATTGGACGATTAAATCAATCGCTTCAGTCTTGAGACATAGATAAATATTAAACTATAAACAAGTACAAAATAAAAAAGCGTAATTTAGTTAAACACCGAACACAGTCGTATGCAATAATGTGCAATTTCGTGTTATCTTTCGCATTATTGAAAAATTCTCATAAAACAAATCTTTGACTTGATGTTTCTTTTGGAGTTTTAAGTTCAATAAAATATCGCTGCAATCAAAAAATGACGGTTCTTTCTTATTAGTGTCAGGAAATGAATCCCTCCGATGGCATTTATTAATAATTCAATCATATTTATGATTCTCATTGTTCTTATTATGGCTCACAAATGCAACAGTTTTCAAAGATTTTGATGACTGTGATAGACTTTGTTAAATGCTGATGTACATTTAGACTGTACGTATCAAGCAGGACGGTCGTTCTGCCAAGCCAAGCTGAAAAAAAAAATGCTAACCTCGCCAAACAAACAAACGCCAAGAATAAAACGCAAGACACCGTAACTGCTTATTATACTGATGACAACTTCTCCATGTAAAATCAACCAAACATGCCAGCGTAAAATTTCCCATATCAAAAGAACCAATCATCGCAGAAAAATAAAACCAAAACCAGAAGGACCTAATGGAAAATATCTTCAATTTGAGACCAAATGCATCCTCATAAATTAATTATAAACAGAGATATAGATTTTTTAAAATAACGTCGAGATACTGAAAATGATCGATTTATTTTCTTCGTCACAATTTATGGTTCAATCAAGGTAGAGACTTAAATAATGGACATAAAAAAGTAAGGATTGCATTTTTGGACAGATATTTACTCAATCTACGTGCTTTTGTAAAATTCAGCTTTAAAAACACAAATTTTCTATTCTTAATTAGCGAAAAACTGTTAATTAATTTTAAAGTTTATAAATTATGCCAAACAGCGATAAACCCGCCAAATCATTTTAGAAGTCTTTTAAAATTTTTTATATTATCCTTTTGCATTGATTTCATCGAAGAAAACTATGGCCGAGATCCAGATAGATTTTTCGCTGTTAGCGAAATGAGTTTGACCAATCAGAAACCAGAATGTTTGAGAATTTTTGCTGCTTCTGGATCCCGGCCTATGTCATAAAAGTTTTGAGTCATTTTCTTAGTGCCATGGATGAAGTGCAATGTTTACAGAAATTTAGGCTGGGATCCAGATGGATTTTTCGCTGTTAGCGAAACGAGATTCACCAATCAATAGCCTGCATTGCTGCAAACAGCGAAAAGTTCGCAAAAGTGCAAGCTTCTGATTAATGAATCTCGTTTCGCTAACAGCGAAAAATCTATCTAGATTGCGGCCAATTATGTTGAACACAATTTTGCATTTCCACATCCAGGAAGGGTATTGATGTCATAACAACAGTGCGTATTCGAAACTATTTAAGGCATTGATTCTGAACTCCTTTGCTATACATTTCAATATTAAAGAAGTTGTTGTTTCAATAGTTTTAGTACTTTTCTCTATTGCTCACTCTAAAACACGAATATCGAAATTTAACCAACAGCGCTCAGAAACTATAGCGCCTAGAATGTATAGTGTTGAAATAGGCTAACCCTGTAATACTTAAAAAAGCGCTAAAATATTGTATCCCTTAAATGTGCAATGATACTGCTGTAATATGCAGATCGCAGCGGCATCTGCAGGATATTTTCTACAACTGCAAGAAATTGCTAGTCTATACAATGTAATAATAGTAATACGAAAATCCCACAGATGTCGCTGCGATCGACACTTGAAATTTTAGCAGTATCGTCGCACATTTAAGGGATACAAATTTTTAGAACTGTTTGGATAGCATATTTCCACAATAGGTATTCTAGGCGCTGTATCAGAAACAACACCATAACAGAGAGCCTTTATACATAAGAGTGGTGATATATGCACAGGAGGCATGCTCATTTCAAGCTTTTGTCGAAAGTACGGCAATCCGCTTTCTTGAATAGAGGATATTCAATCTACGTTATGATCACATGGTCAAGGCAAGAACGTCTAGCGTAAAGAAGGGAAGGCTCCGTCTACGTAATGTAAATCCCCGCTAGCCAAGGAAACAGTTCATGGGAGAAAGCAGTAGTACCCTGTTAAAAATATCGTGAAAAATTACCTCTGTTTTTAAAGGCTATCTGTATTCTGACCAATGAGAACGCTTCATAGGCGTTTATGTAGCGTTCTCATTGGTCAGAAAATAGAGAACCTGTAAGAACCGAGGTAATTTTTCACGATATTTTTAACAGTGTAGTTTCCTGTTTCCCTTCTATCAGTTATAAATTCTTTGGGTAAATTACCGGTACCACGTGACTTTTTCAGCCTCGAACCCATATTTGGAATATCCTCCATTAGAAGATACGCGCATGGACGATCTCTATTAGACTAGGGAAATAATTCAGCATGCATTAACCTGGCGATAATGGCATGCTCGTAAAGAACTTTAACGATTTGTTTTTATCACTTTTACCAATAAACATTTATTGGCCGTATGTCGCTACTTCGTTATAGAGACACACTTGTTCCTAATTAGATCCCGGCCTTAATGTATCAAAATACAGAGTTTGCTTTCTGTACTATTCCTGAGCTCAGTTGTAGCGTCTAGAAATATAGGCCGGTATTCAGGTACAATTTTGCAAACAGTGAAAAGTTAGCAAAAATTTTGGCTTCTGATTGGTCAATCTCGTTACGATAACACAGAAAAATCTACCTAGATCACGGTCACTGTGTGGAAACCGGCTATTCCAGTAATTCGTTAAAAAGTGCTAAAAATTGAATCCCATAAATATTGACAAATACTGAATGACAAATGTCGATAGGAGCAACATTTTCCAGATCTTCTCTGAGCGAAACATTTTCTTTTGAAATAGTTATGTTGGAATTACCATATGTCGCTGTAATCGACATTCGTCGTTCAGCCTCGTTCAACATTTATGGGATACAATTTTTAGCACTTTTTTAATAAACCGATTTTTAAACTATATCTTCTAGAAACTATAGCTCCGTTATAGCGTCTAGATTATATGTTGTAGAAATCGACTATCCCAGCAATACTTAAAAAAGCGCGAAAGTATTGAATCCCTTAAATGTACAACGATGTCGAATTCCAAACAGTCATTTGCATCGACATCTGCAGGATATTTTTTAAAGAAGAAAGAGACATGTGTAATGCACCGCTACAGCGTCTAGAATACATAATGTGGAAATTTGCTATCCAAGAACCGCTAAAAAGGTGTATCCCTTAAATGTGCACTGACGCTGAAATCCAGGGAGATTATCGCAGCTACATCTGCTATATATTTTCAAATTTCAAAGTAAACATCGTATTATTACAGCGGGTTTGACGCCAAGCACACAGGTCAAATGTAAGTTAATAAAACGTTTAAAAAAAATGTTACAGCGTCTAGACCAAATTGTCTTGGAGTTTTGGGAAATATCCTGCAGATATCGCTGTGACCGACTGATTGGATTTCCACACTATATATTCTAGACGCTGTAGCGCCGCGGTAGCCTGTCCTTTTTCGTTTGCCTCGAAGTAGATGACGTCATTTGAAGCTGTTCCTAAGTGTGGAGTTGATTATCTGTACACGGCAATGGACACAAAAAAAATCGGCGCACCGCTTTGTACTAATCATCGTGTAAAGATGATCCAACTCCGTGTGACTTTTAAACGTCATAAACTGGCCTATTATGTCATTGATCACGCTAACACCCTCCCCCTTGCGTCCGCCATATATAGCTGCATCTTGCTATGGAGACTGCTAAATAAGCTGCTATCGGTCAAAATCAAGAGAGAAAAGGGCAGAAGAGGGGGGAAAGAACTCGTTTTCTTTATGTAGTTTTTCACACGGGAAGATTGACATGTCTGCTCCTCTCCTTTCATAGCTTCATGGTGGTGAAATAAACAAACGCCCCTTAAATATTTGAGAAAGTCTTGACACGCGTCACAAAAACATCACACAAAGCAGGCAAAGCAAAGGAACAAAATCATTCATTGGCTCGTGGATATGAACGAGCCAATGAATGATTTTTCTTCTTTGTTTTGCCTGCTTTGTGTGATATTTTCCTGACTTGTCAAGGCTTTCTCGAATATTTAAAGGACGTTGAATAGACCGGGATCAAGATAGATTTCACGCTATTAGCGCGATGAGATTGATCAATCAGAAGCCTGCATTTTTGAAAACTTTTTTTATGTTTGCAGTAAACACTCTGGATCCCGGACATTAACTTTGGTTGGTTAAGACGATTTTGAATAAAATCAAATCAGAAAGCCAATGTTTTTAAACTTTTTTGGTTAGTTTAATCGAAATCTTCCACGTCTATTAATGAAAACGGAGTTACTGTACTTTGGACAAAAACTTGAATATGAGTACACGACTTGTGCATATGTGTCACCACTCTTACATATAAATGTACTCTGTTATGAGCATGATTCTAAGCGCAGCTGGTTAAATTTGAGTATCTGGGTATTAGATAAAGCAATAGTGGCCCACCGTGGCTGAGTGGATAAGACACCACGCCGCTAATCGCTTGAGAACGTAGGTGGGGGCGGGTTCAAATCCCGCCGTGATCCTCACGTGATCTGATATATATGTGTTCAATAAAACAAACAAACAAACAAGCAATAGTGAAAGGTACAGTTGCCATGGAAACAACGACTTCTTTAATTCGTATAGAAAATTAATGGATAGTTGTAAATAATTTAAGTTTAAAATGTAGGCAAATGCTCTGAAAATATCAATGGCTCCCATTTAGTATTTTACAAAAGTAATTTAATATATTCACATGATGTATAAGTTGATGCAACTCTTACCTAATGAAAATTCTGCAACAAGACTTACGTAGGCAGATCTTTTCAATGATTAATTCAGAATTCTAAGAACAAAACGAAGTTCTTAAGCGCCCTTCCTCACCCCTCCACCCACTCAAAAAAAGAAATACGATAGAAAGGTATAAGTATTTGGATAATTTCAGTATTTCTGTGATCTTTGGTCAGAGTTTAGAAAAGGTGTCTGGGTATTAAAAAAAAACATATAACAAATTTGACGAACGATAAGACTATAGATTTCAGGCAATTTTTAACTGCAAAAAAATTTTATTCTAATGATTATGCGGCTTTAATAATAGACTATTAAATATAATCAATTTACGGGAATTTTTATACGAAATTATATTCTCACATTTATGCAAATAGGTATGGATAAACAGACTTGAGTAAAATTACATATTTATTCTTTCTTCTCTATAACACGATCTAAATGAAGATGAAGTTATATGTACAGTTTATATCTTTAAATTTTTAGATTTTTTTTATCAAAAATGTTTCATCATCATGTCTAGAATTGCTAGATTTACTTCTTTAGACAGATCTTCGATTCTTTAGATGCCTGCGGGGCTTCATTTTCGGATTTTCCGTAGGTATTTGTAAAGATAAATTTATTTTGCAAAACCGTCAGCAAAAAAAGTTAGAACAAACAATTAACTGACAGACTAACTGTAAATATATATTTTATTTTGACTCTATTTGATTTTTACTAAATTTTCATCCTTCATAGAAAATTTTAAGGCGATATAAATTGAGAAAGACTGATACTTTGAAAGAAGAAATTGACTTTCCTTACTTTTAAATTATTAATTACTCTAAAAAATTAATGATAGGTAAACAAAGTGTATACTATTGTGTTTGTTCCCTACTTATAAAGGCTATACAAGGACTAATTTTAGCGAGTAGAATTATTTCAATTATATATAATCTGTTTAAAAAAAAGAACTGATATCTACTAAAAAACAACTTTTCAAAAGTAAAAAAAAAAGCCAAGCAAAAAAAAAAAAGAAAAGAAAAAAGGGGAAAGTTGTGGCTAAAAAATAGTGTGATATCAAATTTCCAAGCTAATATTATGGTACTTATTTAACATTTTTTATTAAAAATTTACCATATGTAAGTCGAGTACCTAAGTATGCGTTGATAGAAAGCCTTTTCTCCTTTACTAAATACATCATAACGTGTTGCTGGACAGATAATTACACCTGTTTATTTTTTATTAAATATATTCAAAATTGTTAATTGGTCCAAATCATCCAAGCAACCTCATAGCAAATTGGTATATAGTTTTATATACCTTAGATAAATTTAAATAATATAAGTGATCGTATTTACCTACATTCTAGTAGAAGAGCAACGCGAAGCATTAATAAAATTAAATTATAATTCGCGTCAAAAAGTAATTATTAAATTTGAATAATTACGAATAAAATTAAGAGTTTGCGTTGTGAATTATTTAGACGAACTCTTCCACTTATGAATTAAACTAAAATTTAAGCTGTAAAAAAAAGAATTGACACACTTTAAATATTATTAATTAAATAATTACAGAAACTTTTTAAAACTTGATTAAATATTTTATTTACATTGAACATATCTATTTACAGGAAAAACATAATATTAATTCAAAAAATAGAAAACAACACTTTTGTTTGCTTCTCATTATTTTAAGTATGTTTAATCTTTTTTTAAAAAAAAAAGACAATATTTTCACGTACTCTTATTATTATAATTGTTTCTTTTTGCTAAAAGAAATACTCTCTTTCATTTTTAAAATTACCTTAATCTTATTTAATTATTGGTTTGGTCGGATCTCAGATAACTCTCTACCGTAAAATATCAGAAAAGTATTTTTAAGGTTTTTCATATGATCTTAAGTGGTAAAAGAAAATGTTTAAAATAGTACCTTCTTTTAATATACGGGATGGTGGCCTTTATTCGTCAAATTCCGAGTTGTTGCGTTGCTTAGGATCATGGCAATGTGTCATCAGGAACGCATCCTCAATTTGGCTTGATTAGGATCACTCCGATATGTACATCAGGAAGACATCCTCAATTTGGCTTGATTAGGCTCACTCCGATAGGTACCTCAGGAAGACAACCTCAATTAGGCTTGATTAGGCTGGATTAGGCTCGCTCCGATAGGTCCATCTCGCCTGGGCTTTACTAGGGCTTACGGGACTCATTGCACGGGCTTTCAGGAGAGCTCTTGCATCCTCTACATCTTTTTTCAGACTATCCTTTTTCAAAACTTATTCTTCTTGCACACCAGCTCCTGCAGTGGGAGGAACTATTTTTGTCTAGTCCACTGTTATTGGATGTGAGAAGATTTTTTATTATACTTCGATAGGCCTATTAGCTAGCAGTCTGCAAATGGCCCCTAACATATACTTTAATATTATTATCTGCCTTAAAGTTTGGGTGGTCTGAAAAGTCATAAATTTATCCCAACACTTTTATTGAGGCCATAAATTGATTCCAACGTTTTTATGAATTTACGACTTCTAATTATACACCACTTTCCATTGGCTTGTCATAAAACGACACCATGGCGTCTGCGTATTGTTGTCTGAGATCCGAACTCAATTCAACGTTATACATTCATTTTACAATACAACAATTTTTTAAAAATATATATTTACTATTTAAAATCAACTTAATAATTTTTGTATGAACTTACACTCTTATTTTACTTAAATATATAAACATTATAATTTTACACTCATAATTATATTTTATAAAAAATATTTATACAAACAGAAATAACAAATTACGCAATTTTACTTTGATTTCACCAACATGGTGCGGGAACATATCATAGTTATATGTTGCCCAGCACGTGTTTCTGAAAATTAATTTTTTTTAATTATGCATGATGGGCTTGGCGGCCATCTTTCCATATTTTACACAAATTTCTAAGCAGACAAGCTCGTAATATGTTTGCATTATTAAGAATTTTGAACTTCTAGTTTTGGCTACAGACAGATAAATTAAGAAAGTCTTTTATTTTGAAGAAAAAAAAATTGATTTTTACTGCTTTAACTAATTAATTAACCCCCTCCGAAAAAAGAGAATCATAAGATAAAACCTGAAGTTACTTCAACTTTATTTTAAGACACAAATTTCTAGGTACTCATTTCCATAAATTAAAAGCATAAAATGTTTGCTTTAGCAACAATTTCGATTTTCCGATCTTAACAATGTACTTGTGTGCTTAGAAAATTGTGTAAAATATGGAAAGATGGTCGCCAAGCCCATCATGCATAATTAAAAAAAATTAATTTTCAGAAACACGTTATGATGTATTTAGTAAAGGAGAAAAGGCTTTCTATCAACGCATACTTAGGTACTCGACTTACATATGGTAAATTTTTAATAAAAAATGTTAAATAAGTACCATAATATTAGCTTGGAAATTTGATATCACACTATTTTTTAGCCACAACTTTCCCCTTTTTTCTTTTCTTTTTTTTTTGCTTGGCTTTTTTTTTTACTTTTGAAAAGTTGTTTTTTAGTAGATACATTATTAAGTAAAGAAGGATTTAGCATAATGATGCACGTGTATGATAATAAAACTCACCAATCATTAATTATTAAAATCAGAATCGTTAAAAGAGAAATTTCCTAAATCAAACATTTATGAAGACATTAGTAATTAATGATATTCATCTTTTGTTTAATAATAAATTATTGCTTGGTGTCATACTACTTATTCGTTATTCATAAATGTATATTAATACATTTTTAGGTATTGAAGTAACAACGGTGTTTATCTGAAACACCTCAAACTGTGCTCCCACTTGTTCTATTACTATTTGTCCAACTCCCAACCTGCCCCAACTTATTTTCTTTTGGTTTTATATATATTCGCTTGTTACGCTTGAGATTACAATAAGATTTTTAAATACTTCATAGCATAATAAATGTGAGTATTTTTAAGGTTTTACATTTATTTTCTTTTAATTACTTTTTATTTTAAACTAAAAAAATATCTATGGATCAATCGAGCAACGTCACTGCAATGTTGTCAAAATAAAGAGATTTTTATAAATTTTAATTTGTTCACCGCATGAATTTTAAAATACTCTCATGAGTATATTTAGCCGTCGCATATTACTATCTGTTATAATACTGTTTATAGGTGCAGGAAATGGATTTTTTCATGTGACACATCGTTTTAAAGCTCTTGGCCTCTAAATTACTAAGTACCTACTCTCCCCTATTAATTCATTTTCCCCCATTAGAGGGCGTTTTAAGTTTTATTTTTTTTCATTACTATCTCATAAATTTTTCCAACTATTAAGAAAAAAATTGCATAACAAATCTCAACAATTAACATCCTCTATTTTTATCTATCTGTAGAGAGGGGGACTCTATCGAAAAATACTCACAAACTTCAAATTTAATCTGTGATATGTCATATAATTGCATTAAATAAAAGGCTATGTGCCTAATAATGTTATTCTTCCCATATACCTCTACCTCCATCTTCACCCCTCTATGTCTAGTCTACCCGATCTATGTAAGGATTTAATAATTACACAGGCCTGCGATGAAAAAAATACAAGGGTATTGATGGCTGAACTTTATGTATTTTTTGGCGCTAATTAAAAAACAAATAATGAAAAAATTCTATCACGTCACATTTCCTTGAAAAATATTGGGTCGATTGGAAAGTTTGTCGTGTTGGAAAAATCCATTCGTACCGATAAATTCTGCCAGGTAATTATAAGACATTAGATATCGGAATCAATGTCTAATAATTAAATGATAGAATTTTCCGATACGAATTGATTTTCCCAACACGACACAACATTCCGATAGACCCAGTTGTTTTAAACCGTTTAAACCTATAACAAAATAATCGATTACTGAAAAATCAATTTGCCTCACCGAGAATCGATTTTTTCTACATAGATTTACATGGATAAAATCACTGTTGCCAGATAGCACATGCAAAATTGTCCAAAATTGTCCTTTTCCTTTTAGCAAAAAATATCGATATCGATGTTACAAAAAATTCTGACGTGATGGGGGAAAATGGAGGTCATTTTCGAAATCAGCCCACCAAATAACATAAAAATCAGCGAAAACTTCTCTTGTATTTTTCAAAAACTTCAATTTCGCAGGCCTGTGTTATAAATTAACAATTTGGATTTATTAATTAAAGGATAAAGTGTTTTGAAAGGAATATTAAACGGAACCTTTTGTGCGATCAGGGATCACACTTACCCACTTGTTTTTTTCTTTTTCTTTACAAAAACGTAAGGCGTTCCAAGGTGCCACACTCTCTCCTTATTACTTAAAAAAAATTTTAAAGGCTCAACACGTTTTAAGTTTGCTTTGTTGCTACAAAATAAATGGGTTAAAATGAAAAACTTTCAAACAAAGTTTAAAACCAGAGCACTCTCAATGCAATGTGATACGGATGTCCTTTTTTTTTTTTTTTTTTTTTTTTTTTTTAATTGAGCATTTAAAATAAAGTTGCGAATGTTTAAAACTTAAAATTTTCTGGCAATAAGACATTATTCAATTCTGATTAAACCAGCCTTTAATTGCTTATGAATTCAATAGAAAGTTAGATATTCTATTTCTAGCTATAAAGCGGAAGACTTTTATTTCGTACATGTGAAACATTTCAGTAACGAGTAACGTTAATGATGCCTTGGACGCAGAGAAAGGAAAATTGCTCATTTGGAGAAACTCAGATAACAAAAAAGAAGTTACTCATATCGGATTGTTATTTTCTGCTGTTAAGAACCATTAGAAATGCTTATTGTTTTCGAAAATGGGCGAGTTGATGTGACAATTTAATTAATTCTAAGGTAAACCAGAATAAATATTCCTCGATTTTGCTTATTTTTAGAGAAAATGCTAGCTCAACTTAAAAATGAAAGTTTAAGAGAATATTTTCTACAAAATTTTGCTTATACTTTTCAATAGGATTAGAAAATAAAAATATCTGAAATTTGTAACAGTAATTAGAATAAATAAGAAGCCAAGGCCTATCAATATACGCCACAGGTGACTGATCAAGTACTTAAACTTTTTACGACTTAAATATAACTACCATTTCAAATTTCAGTTTCTAGCTCTAATAATTTCAAAGCATTTGTAATTTTAGAACATTTTTCTTTTTGCAAATGCGTAGGTGCAGAAGGGTAGACGAGATATAATAGTTAAGCCTATATGAGTTGTAATCTAGATTCGTCCGGGATAGCTCAGTTGGAAGAGCATCGGCAGCTTCAACCAAGACATCCCTGGTTCGAATCCTGGCACTGACATTTTTCACCCAGTCGGAAATTACAACTCATTTTTACATTTTACATTTTCTACAACGCGGGTGATTTGTTTACCAATTGAATAATTTTGTTAAAAATTAGTGTAATTAAACCTATCTTTAAATAGAAATAATCACCATTATAAACGCCGAAAGAGTGTTTGAATTTGGTTCAGTAGTTTCAAAATAATTGTGATTTCAACCTTTTAAATTTTGAATTAAAAAAAAAAAGGTTTTGTGTACTTGGGAACCCGGATAATAAATAGCCTGCGTTTAAGAAGAGATAGTCAAACTTATAAATACTGAAAGAATTTTCGAAATGGGTTCATTAGTTTTAGAGTAATTGTGGTTTTAAGATTTTTCTGTTAATTTCATCCGTTTAAATTTCGAATTTTTTAAAAACCTTTGTTAATGAGCATTTAAATCTTAAAACTAACAACCACGTCAATTTTTAAGTTTTCAGCCTTAACTGAGGCTGAAATATTGTTAGTTTACAGCGTTTTTAGGTGCGTTCGTAATTATATAAATACGTAGCACCTATAGTCGTCGTTCAGTCCGTCTGTCTGTCCGTCTGTCCGTATTTAACAGAGCAAAAACTACCCGACCGAATAGTCTGAAATTTTAAATACATAATTGTTGCAAAATTTTGTCGAGTCATTTATAATTTTATAAAAATCGGATGTATAGTTTAATTATAGGGACAGTCAAAAGTTTTCCGTTACATTACGGCCAATGGGAATATATTATTGCAAGTGCATTTTAATGATGTTACAGCCTTCCGAATAGTCTGAAATTATAAATATATAATTGTTGCAAAATTTTGTAGTGTCATTTCAATTTTTATGAAAATCAAATGGATAGTTTAATTACAGGGACAGTCAAAAGTTTTCCGTTACATTACGGCCAATGGGAATAAATTATTGCAAGTGCATTTTAATGATGTTACAGCCTTCTGAATGGTCTGAGATTTTAAATATATAATTGTTGCAAAATTTTGTCGAGTCATTTCAATTTTTATGAAAATCGGATGTATAGTTTAATTACAGGGACAGTCAAAAGTTTTCCGTTACATTACGGCCAATGGGAATAAATTATTGCAATTCATTTTAATGATATTACAGCCTTCCGAATGGTCTGAAATTTTAAATACATATATAATTGTTGCAAACTTTTGTCGAGTCATTTCAAATTTTATCAAAATCGGATGTATAGTTTAATTACAGGGACAGTCAAAAGTTTTCCGTTACATGACGGCCAATGTGAGAAAAAAAAATATTTCAAGTGCATTTTAAGGATGTTACAGCCTTTCGAAGCAGAATAAAATGGATATGCACTTATTGACGTGCATTAAAATATACATTCAGTAAAATATGCCATCAAAAAATATTTATAAAACTAGTTATAGTACGAACGCATCTCATTTGCCACGTTTGACGAGCAATTTCCAACTTGTTTGTCTTGTCACCTCTTTAGGAGTAGGGATACCGACATTGAAAGTAAAGTTTTGGAGCAGAGGCTGTCACCTTTATTTTACCATTATTATTTTTTAAATCAGTTCGGTAGTTCTAAAGATTACCCCGTACAAACAAACAAACTTTTAGTATTAAGTAAATTTAAGTGTGTTTTTAACACTTTCCAACTAAGTTGAAAAGTGTTTAACAATCGGCTTGTCTGGCCGTCCGTCTGTCCATGCTCTAACTCGCGTAAATATACTCAGATTTTCATGCAATTAATATATGTTAATGATGTTTACCATGGCATGTTCGGTATTGAATATGAAGTGTGTAGCATTAATAGTTCATTTACAGGGACACTCAAAAGAATTCCGTTACATTATGGTCAATGATTGCTATAGAATAGAGCATTGACAGCATTTGTCGTTCAGTTACAGGAACACACGAAATAAATCGGGTACAGTACTGTCTTTGAGGAATAACTGCTGGAAGTGCGTTTTCAATTTCGGTATACCCTTTTATACTGAACTAATTTTTTGCATGTTACTCGTAGTGTATAGATTCTATACTTCGTACATACGAGGCTGCACAAAAGCATTCACGTACCATTATCCCTATTTGAGGAAATTGCTGAAGGGAAATTTTCAACTGAGCTATGTATTTCCTAACTGAACTGAATTTTTGCATGCATGCAATTAATAGATTCATATGCAGTGGAATTTCCCTTTAACGAGTCCGTTTTTACCCGACTGCCAAGGAGGGTTATGTGTTTCACGCGTATCTGGGTATGTGGATTTCTTTATACCCTCGAAACATCTGAACGGCTGAATGGATTTTAATGAATGAGGTCTCTATCGATTCGTTTTAACCTTCTGATGGTTATAGGCTATTTTTGTGTTTATTCATTCAAAATAGTGGACGTAAAATACAAAATGGCGGTAGAGACGAAAAAAAAATTACACACCTGAGTGGCATATCATGAATGGAGTGGCAAAATGAAGACGATGTTTCATTGACTATTTTACAGTCAGAAGCTCCGATTAAATATTACACTACCTGGAAGTTGTGTAGGTAGGATCTCTAGCTTTACTGCAACTCTAACCATCATAGATATCTATAAGCCTCATCAAAACAGTGTTTATAGATAGGAACTAACAATTAAACACAACTTACAAGTCATCAATACAAGTAAATAAAAAAAAAAAATAGGTAAGTAATATTAAAAATAGTTTCACATTGATGAGAAATAATTAGTTCGCTTTTTACGCAGTCGGATTTTTTGATTTTTTATAATTAAATATTTACTTGTTAACGAAGTTTTCTACTTAATGAAATTTTCTACTGAACCTTGACTTTGAACACCATTAACATGCAAATTAATCTCCATATTACGAAAAATATATTCTATATAACGAATTTTATTCCACTTTCGTGCGTGTACAACATTCAAACGAAGAGGTTGCTGTCCGGTGGATGGATGAATTTATTTCAGAGGATTGTACGAAAATGAAATTATTTATTTATTTAATCCTTTGCATTCAAAAGAATGAATGCTAAAAGCCTTCGATATAATAAGAAGGGGATTCCAGTTTCACGAAAATGTTACAGATGAATTATTCGGATACTTAAAAAAGGGCAAAAATTTGTATGAACAGTGTATTTTTTATAAGAAACCTGTACAAAGTAATATTACAGACTTTTTTAAAGTTAAGAATTTGGAATACTAAAATAAAAGAGAAAAGTTACGCTATGATTCAGTTTTTGTTTACCTATCTTTATTGTGTGTTTTTTAAAGAAATTGTTCCAATTAAATTTTTCTCATATGTCTAAATTACATTTAAAACAAGTTACTGCCCGAATTAAAATACATTTTTCCAATATTTCTATTTTATGTGTATTTTTCATTTCATGCATGTGTATTTTATTATACAAATTTCATGAATTTGAGTTGATTTCTATTCAACGAATTTTCTTCATAACGAAGTGTTTACGTGTAACGATGAGACTTCGTTAAATGGAAGTTTCATACTGTATATATAAACAGCATATACAGGGCTGCTCAAAGTATTCGGATAATTTTCCGATTGTAGATAGGAATTGCTGAAATTGGATTTTTAAATGCGTTATGCGTTTCCAAATAGTTCAATGAGACATCCTATTTCAACTTATTAAGCGGTGAAGTTTTGTTAAATTATTTTGAATGTGTTGGAAAGTGTTTCATAATCTATGCTTGACGCATGATTTTTTTCTTTCTTGTTTAAAAAATGTTTTTACTCGTTTTTAAAACTACAACACATGTATGATAATACATTGTTATTAAATTTGTTGTACTTCAATTAGAGTTTTCCTAAAACAATGGGTTTATTTGAAAGAGGACGTAATTTTGGAATTTATATAATTGTTTCATGTATAAAATCCTGCGATTATTAATGCAATCGAATTAAACTTTCTTGCATTTATTATTTGGTTCTTCCTTTGAAATAATCACGAATCGAATCAAATTAATCTTCGTAACAATTATGTCAATTGTGCTTCCGGAATGGTTGATTGCATATCGCAATTATTCGTGAAATTTTGCCTATTAATGTTTGTCTCTTCTCTGCAATTGCCAAAATTATATAAATGTACTACAAACTGTAAAATGCTTTTAAGTATGATGATATTTATGCCCTAATATTAACAGATATGATAATTGCAGTTTTTGTTTTATTAAGAAATTAATTTTACCATATAGTATTTCATAATTTCTAGATACAAAACAATTTATGTTCAACTTTTGTGTTATGAATATTAATTATTTAGGTGAAACTTTTATGTCACTTAAAAAATTTAAGAAAACATGACCTATAATTTCAGTCATCGTGTAAAATGATATTTTGGTATTACTAAATATTTTGTTTTTATGCCTTGAACCATTCCTCAATCTTAATAATCATAAATGATAATTCTTAACAAAATATATCCCTGAAAATAAAGTAAAGTAACATACTCGTATAAATATCATGCTTTATACGTTAGTTATGTATACTTTTCAAACTTATGAATCCGGTTTTCTTTATTAATTTTTAACACTTTCCAACAAAGTTGAAAAGTATTTATGACTTCGGTTTGTCTGTCCGTCTGTCCGCGCTCTAACTCTCGTAAATATACTCGGATTGTCCTGAAATTTTTGGATGTTATTGACGTTTACCATAGCACGATCCCTATTTCAAATGAAGTTTGTAGCATGTTTAGTTCATTTACAAGGACAGTCAAAAGTATTCCGTTACCTTACGGCCAATTGGAAAAAATCGTTTCAAAAGATTTTTAATTATGTTACACGCATCCAAACATAACCAAATTGATATGCATTTATGAAGTGCACTAAAATATGCATTCTGTAGAATATGAGGTGCAAAGAATAGTTTAGTTATTCATAGCTGCCAACTTTTACGCTTTTTTGCTACCACAATAATTTATTAGAGATTTTTTCCTTCTTTAATCCTGAGATTTCGACGATTAAATACGGCAATATTTACTATAAAATTTTAGTGGTAGGAAGAAAGCGTAAAAGTTGGCAGCTCTGGTTATTATTCATTTACAGGGCCACACAAAAGAATTCCGTTATATAATGATAAAAGGTGGGGGGGGGGGGGATTGTTTGCTGCGTATTTTAATTATGTTAAACTATTTCATATACTATAATGATATTGATATACATCGCTGTGGATTACTGTAAGTTACTTCTTGTATAATACGAATCTTGTGTTGTGTTATTTTATTTTCATGTCATAAACACACTGCTCAGATTTATGTCAAATTATTTCACAAGAAAATTTACTGGCTGTCTAGCATTCAACTTTTTGATCATTTTTACCATTTGAACAGTTGAAAGCGCTACATGGATCATGATTTTTGTTATTCCAGACATAATTTCTTGGAATAATCACATATAGCATGCAAAAGTAGGTATAAATACATTAGAAATAATTTTACTGAAGGAAATATTTCTGTGTATTGTAAAATAAACAAAAACTTTATTGAGATAAAATAAGTTATTGTTAAAGTTTCATTGGTGTTTGAGCAAAGCATACGTTTGCATTAAGCATAACCAAACAAACGTCAATGCTTAGCTCAAATTATTATTTTCAAATGCACGGTACAAAACTCATCAATTTCAATATATTTCATACAATGTTGAAAAAATTTAAGACTTTTTGTGTATTGCAATGCAAGAGTTCAAGCAATTAACAATATAAAGCAGAAATGAAATAACTTTATAATAACTGTGTGGTTTTCATAGAAACATGTAAAAAGTAAACGTAAAATCTTAAAAACATGGAACGCTTAAATTTACAAATATCGCTTGTTTTACACTTACTGATTGAAATTTTGGCTAAAACGGTTTCAGTTAGATAAATTATTTTTCTATTTTCACGGTTTAAAAAGTTCAAATGTTAAAAGATTTCTTTAACTCGATTTTAGTTAATGAAATCTTGGAATAGGCACACACAAATTGTTTTCATAAATTCTTGTGACACTTTGATTTGTTTTATTTATTTATGGTTGTTTAATAAACCAAAGGTGGATCTTAATGTGAAAAAGTTTTTACATGTATTTATAAAAAAATAAGAATTTTTCATATCAATTTCAACATATTTCATACAATGTTGAAAAATTTTAAGACTTTTGGTGTATTACAGCGCAAGAGTTCAAAACATTAAGAATATAAAGCAAAAATGAAATATCTTTATAAAAACCGTCTGCTTTTTCATAGAAACGTGTAAAAAGGAAATATAAATTCTTAAAAATATGGAACGCTTAAATTTCCAAATATTGATTGTTTTTCACTATATTATTGAAATGTTGGCTGAAACAGTTTCAGTTAGATAACTTATTTCTATTATGAATCATGTTTATGAGTAACCTATAGTGTTAAATAGTTCAAATTTTAAAAGATTTCTTTAACTTGATTTTAGTTAATGAAATCTTGGAATAGGCACACACAAATTGTTTTCATAAATTCTTGTGACACTTTGATTTGTTTTATTTATTTATGGTTGTTTAATAAACCAAAGGTGGATCTTAATGTGAAAAAGTTTTTACATGTATTTATAAAAAAATAAGAATTTTTCATATCAATTTCAACATATTTCATACAATGTTGAAAAATTTTAAGACTTTTGGTGTATTACAGCGCAAGAGTTCAAAACATTAAGAATATAAAGCAAAAATGAAATATCTTTATAAAAACCGTCTGCTTTTTCATAGAAACGTGTAAAAAGGAAATATAAATTCTTAAAAATATGGAACGCTTAAATTTCCAAATATTGATTGTTTTTCACTATATTATTGAAATGTTGGCTGAAACAGTTTCAGTTAGATAACTTATTTCTATTATGAATCATGTTTATGAGTAACCTATAGTGTTAAATAGTTCAAATTTTAAAAGATTTCTTTAACTTGATTTTAGTTAATGAAATCTTGGAATAATACACACACATTGTTTTCATAAATTCTTGGAAACTTTGATTCGTTTTATTTTTTTATAGCTGCATAATAAACCTAATGTGGATCATAATGTGAAAAAGTTTTATTTTACATGTACACAAAAATATATATATGTCATCAATTTTAGCATATTTCATACCATGTTGAAAAATGTTAACACTTTTGGTGTATTACAGTGCAAGAGTTCAAAACATTAAAAATATAAAGTAAAAATGAAATTCTTTTATAATAACTGTCTGCGTTTTCATAGAAACATGTGAAAAGGAAATGTATTGTAGAGCTCAGTGGTTCTACCTAGGTTCTAAAATTACTATTTTTTAATAAAAAGAAAAAATGTGATAGACCTAATATTATAATTCAAGAAAATTATGAGGAACGCAGAACATGATAAATAATTAGAAAATAGCTTTATGTTTCAATATTTACATAAAATGTCAAAATAGGACTGAGGTACAACGCCTTCCACTATATATAACTATAACTTTATTAAAATCCCTGAAACTTTAATTTTCTAATAACCAATCACATGCTTAAATGTACCACTATTCGAATGCAGTAGTGTCACATTATAAGGCAGGGGCATATTTTCTAATGTAAGGTACAATATACTTCAATAAGAAAATCAAGTTAAGAATGCTCAATGAATCCATCATCTTGAGGAATGAATGTGTCTGCATGTGAGTATATGAATATTGTAACCAGATGCATCAGTTTTTTTAAAAAAATTAACCCTTTCAAGGGCGATGGTATTTCCATAAAACCACTTAATTTGAATTCTCAAATGCCACAATGACACCAGAATTTTGGTATAATTTTTTTCGTTTATTATGTAAATGAAATAAGCCCTTTTTCTTATTTCCAAAAAAATCTGTACGTAAATTCCGGGGTCATTCATTCTTTTCAACATTTTAGAAAAGGAAGTGCTTTGCCCCTGAAAGGGTTAACCGTGTATAAGATAAATTAAATCCAACAAAAATATAACCTCTTCGGTCCCTGGGTCCCCATACGGGGACCTCTGTTCTTTTTCTTATAAAAACTAAAATGTCCGATTTTTTTTAATTTTCACATCACTTTTAAATAGCTGAATGTTCTTTGCGTTCAAAGCAAAAGAATAAATGGCAGCATCTAAGCTGATTCCCACATAAAATAAATATTATTTTCGTCTAAGTTTGCAAAATGCCTAAAAATGCCCAAAAGACAGTGTGACAAAGAAAGAGAGAAATTTTCATAAGTATTTAACTTAAATCTTTTTCAATAAAAATTTGTAAGGATTTGTAGATTATTTACTTGTTTAAAGCTGTTAAATTTTTGATTGCGTTAATTTAGGCAAATGGTGAATATATGGTGAATAATGGTGAATTATTAATATATGTTTCTAAGGGGGTTTGTAGTATTAGATCCATATATTTGAACCTAAATTACTAAGCGCCTAAAGGATCAATTTCAGAAAAGATATTTTTCTGTCATTTACGATGCCATTTTGTTCGGAAAAAACCAATGAATAAGCATTTGAAGTATTATTTTAGCTTCGGAACTGAAGAGGTTAAAGTTCATTATCATGCTGTTGCTACTTTCTTTTTCTTACTCTTGATATCTTTCTTTGCTTTCAGTTTGTTCATTTACGAACTGTCAAATCTTTTATTTTAGACTTTCTATGTAATTAAGGAAAAACACTTCGAAACATTTCTTTTCTAGCATGTCAGGTAAAAAAAATTAAATAGTTATAGTAGTACAGTATCGTAGTACAACTGACCAAGTTTCATCCTTCCAGATTGAAACTTCCAAAAGATGTCTCTTCTAAGACAATTTCTTAACTATCTTCAAATCACCTAAATCAAGCCACTTACCGAAACCAAGGTGACATAAATTCTTCTGTAAATTAGGTGATCTTGGGAGCAAAACTGATATTTATTTGTCAAGGAAATGTAAGGATCTAACCATTATTAATACTATCAAGTAGTATTTCAAATTAGTTACTTCATCAGTATAATAACAAGAACAAAAAATCATGCGTACAGCATAGATTATGAAACACTTTCCAACACATTCGGAATACAGTAAGGAAACTTCAAAGTTTACTAAAGGTGAAACACGATGCTTAAATGAACAATTTTGAAAACGCATAATTCATTTGAGGACGTGGGTTTCAAAACTCGTCTTATCCAAAATTTAAAAAATCCAGTTTTCTCTATCAGTCTTTGGTTAACCTGCATAGAAAAAGCCCTACAATCTGCAAAAAAACCACTTTTACCGCGTATTTCTGCCCTTGTAAAATCTTGGTTGACTATAAAAACCAATGGACACAGTCAGAGGTTTTTCGCGATTTCCCAAAAGTTGATTTTCTGGATAAGTCGAATTTTGAAACTCACGTCCGCGTTTGAAAACCCAATTTCTTCTATTACCATGAATAGACCGGAAAATATACAATTTCTTTTCTGCAGATCTGTATATGATCTATACATATGTATGTATTCTACGTAATATACTAAAAGTTAGTTCAGTTAAACGCATAACGCTATTGAAAATTTCCATTCGGCAATTTCCGCCAATAAACGTATGTTGCTGAAAATTTTTGTGCTTCTAGCAATTATTGTTTGTTGGCTTCCATAGTTTAATTATTGTTCATTTTCTTCTGTAGCCAAATTCTTTTGTGTGTCCCTGTAAATGAATGACAAATTCTATGTTCACCACGTTCTATAGTAAGAACCTTGTAGTACACTTCAATGATATATATATATATATATATATATATCCATTTCAATATGTTTAAAATAGTGTAATATCATTAAAATACAACGCAAACGATTTTTTCCATAGACAGTAATGTAACGAAATTCTTTTGATTGTTCTTGTAAATGAACCGTAAATGTAGCACACTTCATTTTCAATACCAAACATGCCATAGCGATACTCAATAACATATGCTGTACAATCCAGTATATAACGCGCACGTACGATTTGAGGCTGTATTTTTATGTTTTTAGGTATATTGCCCGTATAACGCGCACCCTTTTTTTACGAAGAAACCTGAAATTACGTACACGTGCGATGCTCTTATCCAGTGTTCTCGCTGGCTTTTGACCAACATTAGTAATTTGGCGAATAAGAAATAAAAAACAGTAGCCAAATGAACAGAAATGTTAGCATAATAGATTTGGCTTGAAACACTGAAAAATCTATCTTTAACTCTTTATTGTATCCCTTTATATGTTCTAAAATAACCTTTTTTAAAAAAAAATAAGGTAAAGAATTATTTTGAAAGCGATTTGGGTCAAGAAAAACATTTATTAAAAAATTACGAAATTTAAATTTTTATACGTTCCCCCGGTCCTATAAGTGATATTTAGTAAAAATTTACTGTGACACTGACAAGTACAGCAAAAAAAGTCCCATTCATCTAATATTAAAATTGACCGAGTTATGAAACTTTGAAATGCATGACTTATACCCCTTTTTTGCAAAAGAGATGATTTCGGACATACTTTCAGGGGTCGTATATAAAATATTTAAACTTATTTCATGGTATCTTCGCTTTGAAAGAAATCTTACATCTATTACGATTGAGTGAACTCTTATTAGTTAAATTTCAGATTAGTTAAAATAATTGTATTTTAACATATGTTTTATTTTGTAAGGATTTGAGGCGATGATTTCTTTTAACAAAAATTATATTATTTTCATAAGGTTTTATTTAACTTGCAACGATCGTCTTTCCAGATTAATATTTGTACTCGAACTTTAACTCACTTTCAAATATCCGATCGAAGTTAAATTTTACATACTGACTTAAATCCGATGACAATGTAATACTATTATGAATTTCGACGCTTATCGTCTTATACATACTTAATTTAGAGGATAACACAAAAAAATTCGGATTGGTTACCGTCAACAAGTTTAAGAAAGAATTTTAGATTGGATAACATAAAACTGCGATGGTTGTGTTTTTTAACTTTTATAATTATGTTTTATGTATTTTTTAACGCTGAATAAAAAAATACCTTCACTTTTAACCATCATGTCAGGGTTTTTTCCAAGTCGTAAATTTCGAGGTTAAAAATTAGCGAAAAATCTGATACTATAAAATAGATGTAAGACTTTGTTATTCAGTTAAATTTTATTTAATTCAATAATTTCTTTCTTTTTTTTTTTTTTTTTTTTTTTTTTTGTTTATACTGGGTTTTTTACAGCTAAACAAATCAGGCGTCATATGAGATTGGTAGGAAAGGGGATTAATTTTAACTTTGAGCTTTTTAACTTTGACATTTGCGATTTGAGAAAAATCCTGACGCGATGGTTTAAAATGAAGGTCATTTTCGGATTCAGCGCTAAAAAATACATAAGAATCAATTTTCAAAAGCTAAAAGACATGGCATAACCCAAAATTTGCAAGACAGTGTAATCAAATAGCATTTTACAAATGCGTATCATTTTGTAAAGAATTGAGGCTGTTGTTTTTCACCCTTTTATTTAACAAAATTTCTGTTATTTTTATCCGCTTATATGTTCAGTACGAATTGTATATTTTGCAGTAACATGTCAGAATGATTAAAGATTTCAAATTTATAATTCAATGCTAATTTTACTCTCAACCATTTCTTTAATATATCTGACGAAATATATTCCTACTAAATTTGTGAATGACCACTAATTTGCAGCAAAAAATATGCTCCAACTTTAAACAGCTATTACTCGGTCAATTTTAATCGTAGAATAACGGGACATTTTTTGTCTTACTTGTCAGTGTAGCAGGAAGTTTTTACTAAATATAACTTATAGGACGGGGGGACCGTAAAAAAATTTAGATTCGTAATTCTTAACTAAATTGTTTTTTCGCTTCAAACTTTTTTTTATCTTAACTCTGCACCTAATTTTGACCACTTTTGTAATTGGAAGTATGCATCTAAGACCAACGGTTACGAAAATAAAGGTCGGTCAGGTTATATGTGGACACCCTGTATATGAATAAATAAGGAATTTGAGACATGTAATAGAACCATAAGAGCTCAAACCACTGAAATGAAAAATATCAAAAAGCCTCAATGTAAATAGCGATTTCTTCTTCTGTTAACTCCTGACACGAGGCCAATATTAATAAATTTCAAAATTTTATTTTAACTTTTTATTGCTATTTTTCATATAAATATGATTTTTTCCTATGAATAAGATTTCTCATATAAATATGATTTTTTCCTATAAATAAGATTTCTTATATAAATATGATTTTTAGTATTGTTAATACGCATTCTAAATATATATATATCATGTAAAAAATCTATTCGAGTTACCATTTAATATATATAGATATAAATCCGCGCGAGGCATTCTTGCCGCAATCTTTAATATTTACTGATACGTTTTTTCTTTAATTTTTGATTAATTGCTCTTTTTTTCTTTTTATCAAACAACATGTTTTACTGTATGTAAAAACCTTTTGAAAAATACCCCATTCATCGTTGTGCCTTTGCTATGTGCAGAGAAAAAAGGATGTTAACATCAGAAAAAATATTTTTTCTCTAAAATTTCCTTTTAAAATTAATGAATCTAATTTTTTAAATATTATAATTGAATATTATTTCAATAATATAATTTTTTGAAAAACTAGTTGAATGTACCAATCCTAAAACTTTCTTCTATCTAATACATCTTAATATTTCAAAATGTAGTTTTCAAATGTCAATACGTTAATTTTATTAGTTCAACACAATACCAACTTTGACTTTCATCTTAACTTTTTGCTTCAGTCAATTAATCGCAGAAAAAAATCAATTAATCTCAATCATGGTATTTATTAAAATCAATAGTTTTCCGTTACTTTGTTGTACATCAGCTGTTCGCGAATAGCCGGCTTATCATGATGCAAAATTCCCGTCGCTGTACGAGCCGCTGGTGTACAATAGAAGTACGAAAAATCAAGAAAATTATACAAAAATCGCTATTACTGTACCCTCTTCCGGCAGAATATTGCCAAATTCAAGGAGGACCTGCTTGGCAAGCCAAAAACATACACAAACAAATTGGTTCAATTCTATGTTTCTAACTTCATACACTTTTCGATGGAACTATAATTAAAATGGCACAAAAATCTCTATTACAGCTCCCCCTTCCGTCGGAATTTTTCCAAATTAAGGGAAAACCTGTTTGCCATAGCCAAAAACACACACACACACAAAAATTGGTTGAATTCTATGCATAACTTCATACACTTTTTGATGGTAGAATGGCGACATGCGGACACACGGACAGACAGACATTTTTCTATAAACATGTTTTTTGGTATCTCTGACCCCTAAAACGTGTAAATCTGTCGAAAACCGGCAATCGAAAAAAATTTCGATTGCAATACTTTCTTCTATTGAAGATAGAAGAAAGTAATAATGTTTTGCTAAATTTCCACTTTTAATTAAAAAAATTAAACCTTTGTTTATTTTATTTATTTTTTGTTCATTTATTTTTTTTTTTCAGAACACCGTTACCAAGCCCACTAGTCAGATGAGAGACTCGTGTCATGTTCTAGTTCTGATTTTTCGGATGGTTAGGTTAATTCTATTTTTTATGGAATTTGTTGTTTAAAATTTTTCTAATTTCAGGGTGAGTTTCATTTGAAAATAAGCAGTCAGTTTTTCTCCCCTTTAAAACTTTTCATAAACGATTTTAATTTAACGGGCATTACACAAGCTTCGCTTTCCTTTAAATTAATGCTTTAAAATTATATTTGCGATGACCACAGTAGACTATAATTTTCTATGGGTCACATTAAACACTGCATTATATCCCCAGTTAGCCACGATTAGTGTAACATTAGGTATTAACTACGCTCAGAACTTGAAATTATATTACGATACAGCTGTCTAATTGCATAATGACATAATGATAAGAGGAGTTCATGCCGTAATGGCATAGCTGACAGTTATGCTGAGAGCTTTGAAGATTGAAACACAGGTAAATGTCGCTAGTTAAAGGATATCTCAGCCTGTTTATAATTTTTTTTAATAATTGCTTTCTGTTTATATTCATTCAGGGCTTAATTTGCGCCGGAGCCCGGCTCCGGTACTTCTCTGTTTTTAGTAAATATTTAAGTATTGGTCGGAATTCACCGGAGCTCATAAATACAGGGCTCCGGAGCCCAGTGCAATAGCGCTTCCGAAAAAGTGAAGCCTAAATTATCTTTTCCTTTCGTTCCCATCTCCAAGCTTTTGCATTCTTTTTTACCAAAACACTTATAAGAGACGCAATGTGTCGCATACGTAGGAGATGGAGATAAAACGAACTCAATTTTTATATCAGTTTAGGGGATTGAACTGACTCGAGCTCAATCTGTATTACATTTAAAATTTTATTTGTTCATGTACAGAAAAAAAAAACTTTTCCTCATTTAAACTTACGTATTATATTCTATTTCAAATCATTTTAATGCTATTTCGATTAGAATGAGGGAGAAATAGAAACCGTGTTTTTCTATTTCAAATTATGTGGGCGACGTGTTGATACAGCGCCACTCAGGAGACTGAACAATGAATTTGCTTTCAGTTCGATTTTTTTTTTTTTGTGTGTGTGAGATTAGGATAATTTTTTATTGGCTGGGTTTTTATTTTATTTTATTTAGATATCTAACTTGAAAAGAATATTTTCTGTTTTAGCCAACGAGCATCAGCTTGAGGTTTTGTTAGTTTGAGGTTTTTTGTCTTCTATTGCATACGGGTATAAAAATCACGTTAGTTATTCTTCTATTTATTTTGTATCATGAACGGTACCCATGCTGAGGCTCTGCTCTGCACATTTACGGAGTCACTTTCATTTGTAAGTAGATATAATTGAAATGCATTGTTATTCTGATAGAAAGCAATCGAACAGTGTTTCCCCTTCTTCTATAAAAGCACCAATTCTTTCCGATAACGGTGTCAGATTTTTAATTTAATCTGATTTTCAGGGACTCACCACAATAGATTGTTATGCGGTTATTCGATTATTGTTTAAGATATGCACCTTTTATAGGAAATTGTAAAACATTGTTCCATTCTTAAGCATATAAATATTAATTTCTGTAAATTTCATTCATTTTTTCCTTAAAAATGCATAGCTGCGAGCTATCCCTTTTTCGTGTTAACACTATTTCTTAATTATAATCCTTACCATACTTAATCGAAGAATTCTGTAATTAATTAACATTAAAATTAGGCAAAGATTACTATTCAGAAGGAGTTATCACTAAAAAGTGGAATAGTTGACAGCTAATAGCAGCTGATAGATATTTAAAATTTTTATTTTGCTAAAACAAAAAAATGCTTTAGATTTTGCAAATAATCTACAAAATATAAATATGCAGGTCAGAGTGACAGGGGGGGGGGGGGGGAGAGAGGAGGGACGGTACAGCTGTTGTACCGGTACCGCAGAATATTAGGGCTCCGGTACTTTTTTTGTTAGAAATTAAGCCCTGGGGGGTGTCGACTAATCCCCTAAGCTTCTGTCCTCCTGATGCAAAGCTATAAATCAAAAATTATTAATTTTACTTTTCGTATAAATATTAATTTTTTACTTTTAAAATATGGAATATGTTTGATTTTTTTTTTTTTTTTTTTAGTTTAAATTTACATACACCTGTATATAGAAAAGGAAAATATAAGTAATGTGTAATTTAAAAATAAGTTACAAAATAATAAGTCTAAAATATTTAAATTGATTACTTTTTTAAAAGAAAGTCAGTTTTATCAATTTTTTGCAGGGAAAAGAAGGATATTTTAAAAAATACCATATCATTGTTTTCCGTGATTAAAATTCCTTACATGTCGCAAAGAAAATTTAATATGATTGCAACTTAATACTTGAAATAATCTCAAGTGACACTGTGCCTTCTGATTTGTTAGGAAGAAGTGTCTACCACTGCTCAATTATCAGGACTTGTAACCTTGAGAAGTAATCGCGGGATTATTGTTTCTTGTCAACCAATGGGAGAATGGAACCTTTCACCCTTGAGTCTCTTCCTCGGAGACTGGTAAGATTGATGGATTCGCCCCGCCCTGCGTTACACTGCCTTTTATTATATAGAGATGTACTAGCGCAACCAAAACACCATTTCATATACAAGCTGTTTAGACCATGGAGAATCGATTTATAAATTTGAAATTAAAAAAAAAGTGTTCAAATTTTCCGCAGAAGAGGCAAGAGTAGTGCTGCAGGCTGATTTTGGGCAGTAAAATATGCATATAAACTATAAAAAAGGGAAGGTTTTACAAGATCGACTAACATTTAATGGAGTAACATTTTTGTTTGTATGCCTACTTTTACTGCCCGAAAAATTATCTACAGCGCCACTTTTGCAGCTAGTGCCAAAAATGTGAACTATTTTGTTCTTTAAAAAATTTTCTAAATAGTTTATATATAAAATGGTGTTGGACGGGTGCATTCTTTATAATTGAGCTCTAAACACCTATCTTTAATTATGTCCACACTGTACGATGGTGTATCGCTAAGTTTTTGCCTTCACATAGAAATAATTAAGTGAAATTTACGAAATTGTTACATTGTATTAGTCCTTTTCTATATAGTCACCGTGCACAGTAACACATTTCTGCAACCGGTATTTCAAAGAGAGGGGGGAGGATGTATTCCAGGAGGCGCGATAGTAGACCCAAAGGAGGTCATTTTTCTATTTTTTGCCGACCCCCACATGTGTCATATTTTTTGATAGGTCTGTGACCACTTATTCATGCTATGCACCTCCCGAGCCCCTACCACAAAATTTGCCCCCCCCCCCCCCGGAGACATGAAGAATGTCTGCAAACTTTAGAAAAGTGCCCCGCGGAGGGCAAACTTGGGGGGAGGAGCTCGGGAGGTGCACAGCATGAATAAGTGGTCACAGGCCTTTCCAACAATATATCACATGTGGGGGTCGGTAAAAGTTAGAAAAATGCCTCCCTTTGGGTCCACTATCGCGCCTTCTGAAATACATACTCCCCCTCTCTTTGAAATACCGGTTGCACAAATGTGTTACTGTGCACACTAACTATATAGAAAAGGACTCATAAAATGTAGCAATTTCATAAATTTCACTCAATTATTTCTATGTGAGGGCAAAAACTTATTGATACACCCTCGTATAAAGAAAATATAAAAATGAAGATTCATTAAAGAATAGTTTTAATATTAGGCTATACGAATGTTCAAAAAAGTTAAAAAGCTAATTATAAAGTTTTTTTTTTTTATATCTGTTGGAGATCAGTAGGCATTGTAAATTGAAAAAGTGCTCAAAATAAGTATATAGAAAAGTAAAAATAGTTTCTTTTTAAATTTCAATGTTTATCCTAAAAATTACGCCTAATTTCATGACTGCAATTCATATTGCTTGAAAAAAAAAATTCCATTACAACACATTATTTTGGCCGTGGGCCCACATTAGGGAAAATTTGTCGCTTTTGATTTAGGCTTGGTAGAAAACGCGAACTAGTGAATTTATTTAAAAATATATAATTTTTGCCTTGTTTCTTTTTTTAAGGAAAATAAAAGCCTTATTTAAACTATCCATTCAGGATTTCTAAATTTTTTCTCGACCTACAATCATCATTTAATTAATATTATAATATTAATTGATTAATATATATATTTTTTAATTATTACACTCTTTATGTCTTATTTATTCAGTATAACCTCGATTTAGTTATATTCGATTCAGCGATTTCCTCAACTTAACAATAAATTTTAAATGTCCTGAGTTATATATATTTATTTCTATGTTACACGAACACCGTTTTAACGAAAATTTTCCTCGATTTAACGATATTCTTTTCTGAATTTCAAAAATGCCATATGTCTTTATCCTTACAGTAAACAGAGTTATCATCATTCACGGTAGGGTTGCCAAAATATTATATGTACTATTTCCTTACTGTTGATTGAAAATGTCCTGAACCAAAAACGGTCTGCGTTATCATGGAATATGATAACAAAACGTCATTTTCCCTTTCTGTTAAAATGGAAATTTGTCATTCGTAGATAATTCCTTAGGATGATAGACTTTTTATAGCGAATAGTTTGCAGATATCACATTCAACTTTAGCTGCGATATGGAAAAAAATCCCTGCGGCTCGGCCTACAGGCGGAGATAGATTTCGAAGCTAAGTACTAATTTCACCAATGAAAACTAAATCAAGATTAGAAATAAACCCAGTTTAACAATTTTATCTGGCCGCTTTTGACGAATTTTTAATTTCATTTTTCTGTAAGAGCTCGTTTTATCAAAATCATATTAAGTCAGTATTAAAAAAAAAAAAAAAATACTTTTCCCCGCTCAACAACTCGAAATTTTTTGACACATTTTTAAAAGTAAAAACATGAAACTTGCTGACGTGATTTTTTGAAGAGATTTATAAGCTACCTGTGTTTTTATTTTCCGTTCAACTAATCAGAACTTGATTTACAATTATTTTCTCAGTACGACCATTTTTTTTTTTTTGTTTGTTTGTTTTTTTGTTTCCAGCACTATCGCTTCGGAAAATTCAGTTCAAAATGTCCACGTTGACAGCAATTTTTGAAATATATTCCGCCTTTATCAAAAAATCTAACAAAACAGCACTTTATATAGTTTCTGAATGAGAGAACCTGCCAATTGGATGCGTTTGAGAGCGAAAATGAATTTAAAAATGAGTCAGAAAATAAGCCGTTTGGATTTGAGTGCAGCCTTAATACGATAATTTTTTCGTCAACCTCTATTTTTGTTTTTGTTTACACACACATATATATATATATATATATTTTTTTTTTTTTTTTTTTTTTTTTTTTTTGCTGTAAGAATTGATTTTGTCAAAAACTTGTCAATATGAAAGTTGTAGATAATATTAAGAAGGTGTATAATAAATTTAAGCGGAGTGGATATCTTGTGAATTGACGGAGTTATAAATTGTTTTCTTCTTCAACACCTCCATTTTTTTTTTCGTTTTTAATTTTTTTTTTTTTTTTTTTTTTTCAGTAAGAGTTGGTCCTGTCAAAAACTTGTCAATATAAAAGTTCTAGATAATATTAAGAAGATTTATAATAAGTTTAAGTGAATTTGATATCTTAAGAATTGACGAAGTTATGAATTTTTTTCTCCCTAAAACCCTATTTTTTGCGCATCTTGAGCCCGTTTTTATTTTATCAAAAATTTGTGATACATAAATTTTTAGCCATTTTCCTAGAAGTAATAATAACTTTAAACTGATTTAATATGCATAAAAATTAAGAAGTTATGGGGTTTTTTTGGTTTTCACAAAACCCCTCCCTATTTTCACCCCCTTTGTCCGATTTTGCCCATTAACGAATTTGACTGAGATTTTCTAACCCTTGATTTTGTGTATCGATTTGGAAGAGATTTGTGGAGAATTACGAAAGTTATCGTGTCCATAAAAAAGTGATATAGATAGATAGATAAAGTTTTTTACTGAAGGTGGTTTTGGGTTCTAGGGTCATGATCGGTGTAGATCTGCAAATTTTTTCAGAAATTCTAACATAGGAGCGATCGCAATAGGTAGTATTTCATAAGAAATCCACCTAAAATTGCAGAGGGTAGAAAAAAATGCGTTAAAATGCGGCCAATTTCCGGAAAAGCGTAAATCTATAAAAGTGTCATTTTGGAATGATTTAGAGACGCTCTTGTAACAAGTTTTGAGCAAGTGAGAGCCAGCAACTTACCAGTGTTCTCAAATATATTCAAAGAAATAGCTCTAGAACTTGTAAAACACTTTGGAATAGAGAAGATTTATATGTAACGGTTAGATGGATTGTTTTCGCCAAAGCTAAGGCTCCTATACACTCTAGAAATAATCCGACCAGTTTTCCTGTAGGAATCGGAAAAATAGTTGCCCTTATCGTACCGGAAAAATTGTCGACCCAGCTCGGAATAAAATCTATAAAAAAAAAAGGAAATAGTCAATAAAACGATATTTTACGGATTTTATTCCGATTTTACGGATTTTATTCCGAGCTGGGTCGGAAATTTTTCCGGTACGATAAGGGCAACTATTTTTCCGATTTCTACAGGAAAACTGGTCGTATTTTTTTTTTACAGTGTAAGGAGCTCTAACCAGGACTTAATTTCTAAGAAAAAAAAGTAGTGGAGCTCTGATATCCTACAGCAATAACATTCGTAGGGTATCGGTTCCGTCCCCTCCACCTCCATATTTATATTTCATACTTTATTTGTAAAATTTAATGCAATTTCGTCTTGAGCAAAATAATTTTTTAATATATTTTGACTATACCTATATGCATGTTTAACACTTCAAACGAAGTTGAAAAGTGTTTATGCATTCGGTTTGTCTGTCCGTCTGCCCGTATGGCCGTCTGTGCGTTTGTCCGCGCTCTAACTCCTTTAAATATACTCGGATTCTCATGCAATTGATAAACTTTATTTAAGGTCACCAATGCATGTTTGGTATTGTATATGAAGTATGTGGGATTAATAGTTCATTTACAGGAGCACTCAAAAGAATTACATTACATTATGCTTTATGGGGGAAAATCGTTTGCAGAGTATTTTAATGAGATTACGCTATTTCAAATGTATTGAAACTGATATAAATCACTGAATTTCACTACAAGATCATTACGATAGAATAGGTTATTCATAGTATTTGTCGTTCATTTACAGGGACACGCAAAATAAATCAGTTACAGTACTGTCTTTGAGTAATAATTGTTGGAAGTGCGTTCTAAAATTCGGCATGCGCTTTAAAATTAAAATAATTTTTGCACGTTACTGTATATAAATTCTATACCTCATATACAGCACTGCATAAAACAATCCATGTACCAATATCCTTATTAGCGGAAATTGCTGAAGGGGAATTTTCAACAGAGGTACATGTATTTCTTAACTGAACTAAATTTTGGCGTGGATGTAGCAAATAGATACCAATCTGTAAATCATATACAGGGCTGCTGAAAAATTTGAAATGTTATGCGTTTCCATATGGTTCAATTAGACGTAATATTTTATTTTTTAAACGGTGCAGTTTTGTTACATTTTTCTGAATGTGTTGGAAAGTGTTTCATAATGTATGCTTGACGCATGATTTTTCTATCTTGTTATATAATAAAATCTAATAAATGAACTGAGTAAAAACATAAAATCAGGAGTGGGAAATTTCAGAAAATCCTACACGCCATGAATTTCTTTGTACCAACTAGCAAAACACTGCACACAGCACTGTTCCGGTAAAGTTTCAGTACGCAGTTCCGGTGAGCTTCCGGAGCGTAATATTTATGTGCTCCGGTGAATTCCGAGTAATTTTTAAATATTCGCTAAAATCAAAGACGTACCGAGCTGCGTTGAGCTCCGGCGCAAATTAAGCAGTGGCTCTAACCAAATCTGTAACATTGTTTATGAAACTGTGTCTGGTTAAAGTAAAAGTGTAGATCCAGAGACAACAAAGCATTGGAAAGAGACGGACTTTTCCGTCATGCAGAAGAATATGATCCTAAATACAATTACAACATATCTGAAACTGCCCTTTTTCTGTAATTTACATAAAAAGTAAATATCGCGATGTGAGAACTAACCATGTCGTGGTAGGCAGCAAGAAGTCGATAGAAAGACTAACACTGCAAACGCCAATGAATTAGAGAATGACTCCCTTATCACCGGAAAGTTTAGAAAGCCAAGATGTTTCCAAAATGTGAATTTGAAGATTCCACCTGTAGATTATCAGTATAGCAGCAATTCTTGAAGAAATTCAAAATGTTTTTAAACGATTCACAGAAGCTCTAGATATCATAATGCGGAACCAAAATTGAAAAATTTAAATTTTCCATTTATCAATATCCCACGCATCCTAAGGTTACTAATCTTCAAAACATTGAATTGATATTTTCCCCTGTCACTTCCAGTAGCGAATTACATGCTATTAGCTTTGGGTATCATTAAATCTTTTAAAAGTGCAGTAGAGTAAATGCTTAATGTGAAAACTTTTGACGGCCATGGAATCATCTGAAAAATTCACTAAATTCAAAATATCCCAGATAACATGAACATTAGCAGCAAGTTTGATTTTTTTCTGATATTAACTTGCCGTGACAAATTTGAATTGAGAAATTCGCAGAAAATTTCCCGCAAAGTATACCACCCCCTATTTGCATGAGTAGTTTGTTGTGAAACTGATGGCAAGACTGTTTTTAATTCTCGAAAGTGACGAAAGCAAAAAATCCTTCTGTTGAGAGAATAGACAATCAGCAGATACACAGAAATTGCAGAAATTTTATTCGGTTGGCACCGCTTTTTTTTAAAACGCTATACTTATCAAATACCAAAAAAGGCTCGAATTGAAAAATTACAATTATTAACCTAACTTGTTTATGGTGGTAAAAAAGATGCATGCATCTTAACGGTGCGTATGCATCAATAGACCTGATCAGGTCTATGGACCCCTTCGAAGATGTTAAACTTATAGTGCAAAGTTGTAAACAGTTAATGTGGCATGGAAAGATTACTACTTTGCAGTAAGTTTGCAATATTTTTTATTACTTGTTTGCTGTTAATTTTCAATAAATTTGATACAGCATGAATTTAACTTGCACGACAAGTTAGCTGCACGTTCAAAGTGTGGCAACTTCGGCGTTTGCATTATCTTGCTGCAGTCTTGCAGCATTGTTATGAACTTTCAGTCTTGTCATGCTGAGCTTGCTGCAACTTTGCAGGCTTTCAAAGGAAGACTTCTGCAAATTTTCTGCAAACTAAAAATGCTATGTGGGATGCTGGATATACTGGAAGCTTTGGCATTAATACGTCATACAATGTCGGATAAAATGATCGTGAATTGTTAAAAGCTGGGCCTTTTTCCATTGCAGTTCAGTAAGCAGTTAAGTAAGGATGAAAAATTTGATTTAGAAGCATCACTTTGGGTTGAATTTGCCAGCCACAAAATTTCCTTTAAGTTTATATGAATTCTGACTCTCATGCAGTGTTGTCAATTTTGTGAATTTTTTAAATTCAGAAATTAAGAATTTATACTGGAAATTGGAAATAGTCATTTTTTATTTAATTAATGAAGGACATTCGGTGAACTGGTGACTATTTTTTGAGTTTATCTTGCACCACTTTCTAAAAACAAAGATGTTTTACATATACTTTTACAAGAGTGAAAAAGAAATATACTATAAGATTTACTTTTTGAAAAAAGTGGTAAGAATAAAATATAAAAATAGTCGTTAGTGGCAGTCCTGCATATATGAACTACCAGTTGACAGTTCTGGGTGTTTTTTGTTACATTAAAGATTAAGTACTTAAGCTTGCAGCATGTTTTCACTTTATTATTTCAATCAAAAATATGAAACATAAAACTTTTAAGAAATTAACATTTTACGCTTTGAAATATTTTGTAATTGAATATTGGTATTAAGTTATATTTAAACAAAGTATACTCCCTGTTTAATTATTGGAAAATAATTTTACTCTCTAAATATATTCTGTTATAAAAATGAAAAGTTCTACAAAATCTTTACGTTATAATTTACTCTGCATGACGAAATTATTAAAGATTAAATCTGCTTTACTCTAATGAAATATTTTTAGAAAACCATCACATTGTTAGTAACTGAGTATATCAAACTTATTTCACGATAAAACATGTATTATTTTGATACGAAAATAAATGATACATGAAAGGCCCGTTATCAAAGAACAAAGGGAAAACATAATTTTCTAAAAATCTCAAAGTGATTATACAATATACAGTATCCCTCCAAAAAGACGGGTGTATTCAAAAGATGAAATAAAGGAAAATGAAAAGCGATAGAAATACAACGTTTGGTGCATTCTACTTGAAAAACACGTAAATTTTCAATCACACAAAGTTTTAAGTGTAGTTACGAAGTTTGCCAATAGATGGCGCTACTGAGTGCAAAAAAATTGTATGAACATATTGCGTAGAATTCCACGAAAAAGCTAAATAACAATATTGTCAGTGTAGCCGCCATTTGCAGCAATAACATGGCACACTCTGAGAATACAATTCGCAGAAACCAGTATTAACGTTATAGCCGGAATGCTCTCACGTACAGCAGAGATGTCCTGTTTCAGTTCGGCAATCGGTCGCAGCTTTTGGCGGTACACTTTGTCTTTCAGGCACCCACCTCACAGAAAATAATCATAGGGATTCAAATCTAGCGAATAGAAAGGCGAATCCATGCTACTTCCTGTATACTTGCAATAGCCTAGGTCAATGACACGATCATCAGAATGTTCGTTGAAAAAATGAAAGATTTCAAGCATTCGATGTGAATGAGCACTGTTTTGAATACCACCACAAATTCACGCAGAATGCCCAGATAGAGCGCTGCAGTAATCATTTGGCGTCAGAAAAATGATTCAGTGAGTCATTTGGAGGAAATGGTGACTCAAGCCATGAGTTTGGGGGCAACTTAGGGATGATGGTACTGCAACATGGAGAATTACTGTTCCCCAAATGCACCAATTCTGCTTACTGACGTAGGCGTCCAAGGAAAATGTAAGCTTCATCGGAGAACCAAATGTTTCCCACACCGATTTCGCCAGCATCAAGCTGCTGCAGCTTAGCTTTCGCAAACGTCTCACGTGCATTAATGGCAGCAGTAACGAAGATTTAGCGGGTCTGAATAACTGTATGAAAAGAAGTGGCGGCTTTGGTGCATGATTCGGTGCGTGGACATATGTAGTAGTCCTGTCTCAGTTGCAACATGTCGAATGGAAACTCGGGACCGCTATTGGATCACTTGCTGAACGACTTTAACATTTGCATCAGTAACTGCTGCATGCGATCGCCCCAGATCATCTTTAATGTTTCTGTTTCTGTCATTTGCAATTTAAATAAACTTATTTAGACATATGTTGATGTAGCGTTTAATTCAAATTTGAAAAGCTGGCATATTTACACACAAGTTTTTAACTTAATAAAAACGAATTAATCATTTCACCGGCGACGGGTATAAGGAAACACTCCTTTTACCCACGACTTATGTCGGGACAAACGTTGAAGTGGTTAATATATCTATTCTAGCACATCAAATATAAATTTTAAATGCGTGAAAAAATTATATTGTTCGGATATTGTTTGAAAGCTTTACGTAGATTCTGAGGAAGATGGTTTAACCCTTTAGCGGGTGGTGTCCACAAAAAAGGACACCTAATTTTAAGAGTACTGGCACCCACAATATTTAATTAAAATTTTCCTTTTATAAAGTACGGTAAATTAAGAAAGTTTTTATTGTTATACTAGTACTTATGTACTTTGTTATTTTTTGTTAGTCTTTTCTTTTTCTTAAAAGTAAATTTAACTTTTGTGGCTATCAGCCACGTCTAAACATTATTTTTTTAAGGCTCCCTCATGCCCTTGCAACACAATCACCTATCCACTGGATGTAAAGTTGCAACGCAACTAGGTAATCCATTCAGCTGCTCACATTGTTCCATTGTTCCAAAAAGTTTTTATTTTCTAGAAAATTCGTTTGTAAAATCTGGTATCAGTCCATCGTTTCATCATTTTACAAATAGAATTACTCCGTGCTGGAAAAGGTTAAAAGCTTTCAGATATTTCAGAATATTTGTGCAGGTTCAGTTTTGTGTCTTTATACCAAACGGAAATAATTTAAAATAGTATCCCGAGTACTATAGCAGGTTTCAATTAAGAAACATTACATACTTGTTACATTGTATCTTCCCTAGTTAGTCTTTTGATAATTTTCTGCTAAAGTAATATAACTTGATAGAAACATTTAATATTAAGTACATAAACTTGTAACATTTTCTTAATTTATATATAGCAATCAGCGATTTAAAAAAAATAATCAGGAAATTAAAAGTAATGCTTGGACTTTTTTTTATTGCACCTACATGATTAAGTTACATATAAACTGGATAGTATTTCCTATTTCTTTATCAAAGAATACATTTACTTTTTAAATATATTACAGTTGTAGGAGATTAAATACTTTTACAAAATCTTTAAAATATGATTAAATCTGTCTAACGTAATTATTAAAAATAAAAGTCTACGTCACCTTGATTGAATATTTTCAGGCAATTCTCATTTTACTATAATTAACCCTGTGTTCCAGAGTTATTCACAAAAAAAGAAAAAAAAACATTAATTTGATATAAAATTAATATTTATTTATTAAAATTTTAAATATTTGTCATTTTCAAGGAATAAAAATGTTATTTTTAACAAATCACTAAAGTAATATATCTAGAATAATTATACAAAAATAATAAAATAAAATAAAACCTTACAAATGTTACATTCTTAGTTAAGTATAAAGTGCCGGTTTTAATTAATATGCCAAACTTCTGCGTGATTTCTGTGTAGGTTTTATTTGATTTTAAAAGAGGTTCCTGACGCCTGCTTTTGTCGATTTCACAGTTAAATAAACATTTATAGACGTATGCTAATATATGTTAATATCACTTAATTCAAATTTCAAAAGCTGGTATATCTACACATAAAGCTTAACCTAATAATCCTAAACTAATTGAATCCAATCTTCGCAATTTCTGAAGCAAGCAAATTAAACACGCATTTTAAATGCCTACAGGAACAGAGTAATTCAAGAGTTATTTAAATAAGTGCTCTTGGTAGTTGCTATGTAAGATTATTCTAAATATTTGAATATTAAGGGGGCACAGGACCTTTAAACGTCAAAAAATCAGTTTTCTGTTTTTGTTTTATTCTCAATTTTTTTAAATTTCTCAATATTCAAATAACCCCATTAAAAAATCTGCATTATTTCTTGAGTTATAATCATTTATAGATACACTGACTGAGTATAATGGAAGGTCCGTAGATATCGAAACTTTAATAAACGTTTTCTCAGATTAGTCAATTTGGAGTTGTGCGCATTGTTACTTTCAAATTATGTATGCTACAGCTTTAAAAAAATAAACAAATGTACATTTCTTTATAGTCTACATTAGAGATCTGCACGGGCTCGGGCATATTTTCATTTGCAGCACTCGGGCCGGGCCTAGTGACTTTATGGGTTGGGCCGGGTTCGGGCCTGACTTTTTTCAGGAAGAATCGGGCCGGGTCTAACTCTATTTTTTCTGTACAGAGCCGGGGCTGGTTTCTTTTCTAGTCTTCACGGCCCAAAATTTTCAGTCCTAGTTTTGAGCCAGCCCGTATGAGAATCATTGTCTCGGCGTGACCTGTCCGTTCAAAGGTCAGTAAAATTAAGCCTCGCCCAAAGATTTTTGCAAAATATGCATACATTTTTTAATCGCCATTTTTCTACAATTAAACATTAACATTTATTCTTTTTAAAGAATAGTAAATTTCTATGCTAATTAAAATATAGTAAAACGTATCAAAAGGAATCTGCCTATGACGGAATCCTGTTTTAAACTGAAAAACGTGTTGATACATGCAAAATTAATATACTAATACGTAAGAAAAAATATATAATACATTTACATTTGCTAAGAAGGGAACTTGTCTATAACGCATTTTTTTTTCTTTTCTATGTAATTGAGTCTTAGAAGATTTTACTGTATAGCATTTTTCAGATTTTTAACAATTCAAAGCATGGAATATGTATTAACAATATTAATAACTGAAACATTTACATAGAAGAAATAGCGATTCATTGAAAAAATAAATACTGCAGCCTGCGGCACTTCTATAAAAATGAAGTTTAGAAACAGGAAAAAAAGGTTAAGATAAATATTTTTGGTCAGAACTCCTCGTAAGAGTCAAATTTTTAACCAAATCGACGCAAAAATCAATGTTTTGTAGCAATTCACTCGGGCCGGGCTTGGGCCAAGATTTTAACTTTTTTACGGACCGGGTCGGGCTCGGCCGAACTTTTAGCTGTTATGCCGGGCCGGGCTCGGGCCGAACTTTTAACTTTTCTTCCGGGCCGGGCCGAAATTTTTTCTTTATGAGTCGGGGCGGGCCCGAGCCTGGAAATCTCGGCCCGTGCAGACCTCTATGATAAAACCAAAAAAATTCACATATTTGAATTATTTATTTTTTTGCACTTGAAAAACTTGAAAAAAAAATTTGAAATTTAAAATTTCGATTTTTTTTTTTTTTTTTTTTTTTTTTTTTTTGTGTGTGTGCTAATATTAAATTTTAAACAAAACTTTTTCTGTGTAGTTTGGTTTTAATTTAAAAATAGGTGTATTTATGATTATCTTTTGTTCAAAAATTGGTTTATATATGCATAATTTAGAGTTTTATCATGCACGCAGCACTCAGTGATTTTAATTCACGCATTAGTGAGATGAATTTTTAAATTTAAAATTTAAATATTAATTTTGTATGTACAACATTTATTTTTTCTGGATAATATAGCTACGAATATATACTTTAAGTAGAAAGAGATGAAAAAAATCTTAATTGCATATTATTTGTGGTTTGGTACTTTGAAACAGGCGATGTTTTCAATTGTTTCAACAAACTCAAAGGTCCCGTTCCTCCTTAAAGAATAATTGTAACCCGTGTCTTCGCGCAAAATGCTTTGCGGACTACTTACATTGCTATGTCAGATTCTACGTCTGACTTTAATAATCAAAATCGACATATATATATATTTTTTAAACATCAAGATGAATTTATCCCACCCAGTTAAAAATTTTCTGATGCTTTGAACCAACTTTTGGTGCTACAGTAGCTGCAACTATACGATGGTGAAAACCCCTTCCAACCTTTGCGCATCCTATAGGTGCATTTTCACTGGTCTACCCAAGGTCTAACTTACCTAACTTTTTACCTAAGCACAAGATTTTAGGTCGTTAGAACGCGATTTTGTAGGTTTGATTCGTGATCAATCCTAAGCACGGCTTACCCAAGCGCAGCCAATTAAAATAGAGTATTTTGATAATAATGGCGGTGCTGTCAATGTATTAAGTGATATTTATATTTTATATCGTTTTATTTATTTAAAATTATTCTGTTTTTACGTCAAAGAGGAATCTATTTTTTGTGATTGAAGCAAAATGGTAAGTTTTATTGACATGTTGGATAGATATCATCTTTTATTATTGTCTTTTAATTTAATAAATTGTGGGTAATCCATATAGATTCTTTAAATTGTTATTACTTTTGATAGGATAAATATCGCTATTTTTGGTAATCATTCAGATACATTTTATTAATATTAGAATACTAATTAAGGATTTTGTTGCGGATATAAGGATGAAGATATGTCCAGTTCTCAAAATTATTTTATTTTTATTGAACGTTAATAGCATACAAAGATTAAAAGTGTTTTTTAAGAATGTTTGTTTCTTAAAATGAATTACTTGCTTCATTGATTATATTTGGTTACTTGATAGGGTATTTCTGATCAATTTAGATTTAAATTTCCCTTTACTCACTTAAAATAACTGTAATTGTTTAGAAGGATATATTGTTTACGTCCATTGATATTTAAATGGAAAATTAGTTACAGGCAAACTTCAATTCGGTTTTGCTAATAGTAGGTATTTGATTATGCATGCTTAAGCGAGCATGTAAACAAAGTTTCTATAAAATAAACAAGCCATTGTATTTTGTATTTTCCTGTTCTCTTTTAAGCAAGAAACATCTAATTGCAAAACAGTTTGCTCTTTACTCCTTTTCAGATATTTACTTGTGAGCTTTGTCGTGTAAAGAAAACACTGCTAATCTATTTTCAATTTTAATGTTTTTCACCTGCAGATGTGCTATTTTTCTTTTTGTTGTTAAGATTAATGCTGAAACTTTAATGAAGATTTATAACTTTGTATGAAGTTTAAATCAATTGAGAGATATTCAGACCATGTGTAGCTTTTCTATGTGTCCATTTTGAAGAATTTGTACACATTACCATTCCAATTCGATAAGCAGTTATAAATGCATATTCAATGTATTTTAAGTTAAATCTGCATGTGTTGTTGGCGATTATTTTCATTTATTGAAAAAGTATTGCTACCAAAATAATAGGAGATTCTCCATTTGAAATGCTTATTTATAAAATTTTGTTTAAATTGTTATTTAGGTGCATTTCTTTTACCAGTATGGCTACAGATTTATCTTACAGCATAGGTCATCAGTTTAAATGTACCTATTTATCTATTAAAGTAAAGAACTATTTATTCATTTATTTATTTTTTCAAAAATCATTACTTATTATTCTTACTATTTTTGAAAATGGAATTCATTATCAAAAAATAAAATGCTCTCTGTGGGAGATTCTTTGAGTCTATATATGTTTGAGTGTATATTAGAGTTTTAGACGAATCATGAATTCATGATATATATAAATTCAGTGGTCAAAATAGTATATTAGAAGTAATGAAACTATAGTAGGTCCTAGTTTTGTCATTGTTTGTTGTGTAATATGCTATTTTTTGGAAAATATAATTTTGCGAGTAATGTAATAAAAAGAAACTTGTTTGTAAGAAGCATCCATATTTTTGACGTTACATCCAGAAACTGTATATATCAATCAATACAAAGTATACCAGTGGAGGTAAGCGTCTGGCAGATCAGCTGGTGCGGGGATGGATCTTCAAATTTGAATGCTTTCAGAAAATCACAGGTGTGTAGTTCTATTGTATAATAAGTGACTACCATTAGTGATCGTCTGCAAGCAACTGAACTTCAGCCCTTGGACTTCAGAAAAGAAGATTGTAAAAAATCTGTGAGTACCACTTCTATGTCAAAAGAGGAGACAGTAAAGTAAGTTTAAGTAACATCAAAAATAATATTTGTGCTCCCTACAAACTAGTCTGTTTTTAACGAGTAATTAAATTACATTTTCCAAAAATAGCATTCTGCACTACAAACTATGAGAACACAATATATTACTCAATGAGTAAGTACAAAAATTACTTAGCTGAAAATATTTTTAAATGCCCATATTGCAAATATAATGTAAAATAAATATTTATATGTTTCAGTCTGGGGCATAAATAAAGTCTGCTGCTAAATAATAATAAAAAAAAAAAAAAAAAAGTGTGGGCCAGCCTTACGTATATCTTCATTTTGTTTGTTACCAGGGCAATTGCACTATTTGGTTTTATTTTAAAAGATGAAAAAAAAAGGCGAGGGAAAGGGGAGATATGTTTTTAGATAATAAAAGTTTATAGTGTTTTCTTTTTTAAAGTATAAAAGTATTCTTAAAAGATGCAAAAATGGTTTGTTGTTTATATTCAAATGAGACTAAGTGTTTTTGAAAGTAAAATAATAACAATAAAAAAAAGCATTTTTAAAAGATAGAGAGTTTGTTGTTTTAAGACGACAAAGTGTCTTTGTGATTGCCACTTTAACGAGTTTTATTTATTATTTACATTTTATTTTCGTTAAGCCTAACATGCGTATAAACCGGTGTTTGGCGACATTTACTATTTGGCGGAAAAGGGGTTTTCACTCCAAGAAAAATTCCAAGAGGGCGGCCCCGGGAATTTATGACATCTGTTTCTATAGTTATGATGTCTTCATTATTGTTAAAGTAACAAATGAAAATTCAAGTTTGACCTCGAGTTAGATGAGATATAATGTATTTATGATGACTCTATAAGTGGATTATGGTTTTCTGAACAAAAATCCTCTGTCTTTGTACCTATCATCAACCGCAAAAGTTTTTCCATTTTGTTTTAGAAACTCTTTTTTGTGAAAAAGCAAGAAACATATTATTTACTATAAAAAATTTAGGAACTTGTATTTGTACATCATTAATTCCTATGAAAATCCTAATTAATCATCATTTTAATCCTCATCTGGTTAATTTTTTTAAGTTACAGCAAACAAATGATCTAAAAACATCCTATTTTATTTAAATATGAACTTGTTTCTAATTATTTTAAATATATTTATAAGTTGACAGTTAAAAGTAGAAATTGTGAAAAGTTTTTGAAAATGTGTTTCAAAAGGTTTTTTTAAGTATTCGGTTCGGCCGAATACTTTGATATTCAGCTTAACCAGATAGTTTGATATTCGGCCTAGCTGAATATTCGGTGCATCCCTAACCAAGAGTAGACTCGTGTTACCTAATACTCCAGAACTGTAAAAATTGTGTGCGCCTGAGTGCTTCTTTTTTGCAATAAATTTTAGTATTTTTAGGAACTTAATTATAAAGTGATTAATGAATTTTAATGCATTTTTCTGTCACAGGTGATAAATCACCAAATATTCTTTATGGTTAAAATAAGCATAAAATCGTGTCATTAAAATGTGCCAACTGGCAGTGAAACTGTAGCAACGAAATATTAGGTAAGAAATGAAATATAAATAAAAAAAATAAAGAGAATTTTTAATTACAATAATAAAGAAATAATTTTTTTTAATCTGCTTTTATCAAACGATAATTTAATATTAAGTAAATTATAATTAAACTTCGAAAAAATAATTTAAAAATTCTCAATACATAGTTTCAAAAATGTTTTTTTCACCTTTTCTGTTGTCATACCTGAAAAAAAAGGGAGAAAAAAAATAATTATTTTAATAAATTCAGTAGTTCATGCTTTCTACCAAGTCAAAGTGGTGAATTTTCTATAATTAGTCATGCCAAATTAATGTATTGTAACACAAGTTTTTTTAACCAACATGAATTACAGTCCTGAAATTAGGGATGATTTTTATAAACATTTAATGTTTATAAAAAAGTGGTTTAAAAAAAACTATTTCTACTGTTATACTTATTTAGTAGTAACTCTATCATTTTTATCATAATTTAACGTTTAAACTTACAGAGAAGCAACACAATGTGTTTCATTGGCATGTTATGGTTGGAGATATATTTATTAGTGAAATCATTGCTATGCCATTTGACCCAATTATCCATTATAGCCATTGACCCAGTGAAATTTATCAAATTCACAACATTTTTGTGTAGGTACTTCATGTCAGCCGGGCACATGAAATAAACCAGGGCTGAAACTAGCCTTTTTTCATCCCGGCGCAAACATAGATTTTGCCCCCCTCCCTTCCCGGCTTCTGCAAAGTAAATTTAAGAAGTGAATTTTAATCGGTGACTTATTTCAAATTTAAAATATGTAATAAAAAATACGTAATACTGAATTACGTAATCAACTTTGTCAAATATTGATTCATTAAAACTTTGAAAACGAAATCCAAGGGGAAGTCACATGAAGAAACTCTCAAGCTAATGTTAAACTTATAGGAGCATTCTTTTCAAATTTCTCGCTTGCACTTTAATATTTTTAAATGATTTTTTTCCGTTTGGAACAGCTGAGGCTGTTTTTAACAGGGTAAATGTTTACTTTTTAAATTTTGGTTGCAGTTTTTTTTTAATATATATATAAAATTACTTTCACTTTTTAAACCGGTTCTAAAAGTTTAAGTAGCCTCATAAAAAAAACTTGAACCAAAATCGAAAACGTACAACCTAACAATGTTAAAGATCAAACTCAGCTATCTTAAGGGAAAAAAATATATTAAAATGCAAGAGAGAAATTTGAAAAGAATGCTCCCATATTTAACATTAGCTTGCGAGTTTCTTCGTGTGACTAGTGTAGCTTCTTAAGAAATCAAAAACCAAAATTCATTTTGCACCCTCTTCGTTTTCCTTCCGGCGACCAGGGAACATGCTTCCTCTGCCCCCCTCTAGTTTCGATCCTGAGATAAACCATTAAATAATGTTCCTATTGTCATCATTTGTATTAATTTTTTTTTTAAATATAAACCTCTCATTCATTTTATTTGAAATACAAAATTTTCATTTAAAATACATATATTACATACATTTAAAATAAGTGCCTTTCACTTATTTCATAAAAAAGGGAATAAAATAATAAGGAGAAATAATACGACGAACCAAAATTGTTATTTCAACCTCAGTACAATGTTTCTAATTTATACAAGCGAACACTAAAAGGTATTATTGCCGGAAGAAAAAAAAAATCCAACATAAAAGTGCCTTTTTGTGATCTATTGATAAAAACAGAGATCGCCCCGGCAAACATTTATACCCCTTTATTCTTCGTAATAAAAGAAGCCCCTTCACAAAATTATTTTCCATAAAAGCAACTTCACACAATAGGAAAAAATTGTTAGGGTTTAAAATGTGTAATTTCTAATTTGCAAACAAAATAAGCTCAGAAGAAAAGTATAGCAGGAAGACATTTAAAAAAGGGATGATTAAATGTTTACTTTAAATTTAAACAACTGAATTTGATTTTTCTTTACAGAAATTTATTTTTCTCAAATCTGTAACAAAAACGCCCCCCCCCCCCAAAAAAAAAAAAAAAAAACTTTCACCCCTGATGTAAAATCATAAGGTAAAACTTACAATTTTAAGTGCATTTATTTTGCATTTTACTGTTTTTTTTGGGGGGGGGGAGAGGGGTGTCACAAAAAGTAGATTTAACTAAATTGGATGATTTTATACTGATTGTAGTGATGATATGTATAAGAGAATCTGCCAGTGTCACATAGGCGTACGGTTCAGGGATGTATGGAGGGTATATGGTGGTATATGCCGTATACCTTCTGGATTTTTTTAGGAAACACCGTATACCGTCTGTTTCTCAAAAAAGTTATAGTATATACACTGTAGGGTATACTCTCTGCCTTGAGCATATGCCTTCTGCTTCTTTTACGACTACACCACTGGTGCAGTTGTATGTGCTCATGGGTCCCAAGTTCCACCACTAATTTCTAAAATATTCTTTTTCACTCTACTATAAAAAAGGTTTTATTTTAGATTTTATTTAAGTTTTAAAGAATTTTTTCACACATATTTTTTTCCTTTAAATTTTGTTCTTTTTCTTTTGTTACAGAGATAAACATTATTAGGAATTTCTATTTCTCTAAATGTGCCATTTTTTAAAAAATATAATAAAATGTTAAACTTTTAAAGTTTTGCAAAAAAAACTAAAATAGAAAAAAAAATCCATATTTAAAAAAATAATAAAATAAACATTCTTAAATGTTAACTTTTCTTGTGAAATATGAAAAACAATTCACAAAAAATTTCATTTCAAAATTCACTTCACAAGCGGGTCAGAACATTCAAATTTTTACATTGCCTTAATGTTTTATTTAATTTGCTGATTTATTTAACAAATATAATTCTACTCAATTTCTTTAAAAGGAAATGCAAAAAGCAACATTAAATTTATAGTCGATCTTAGGGATTGACCGAAGCAGCAATTCTGCCGAATACCGAATACCGAAGCTTCGGTCAAAGTGTACACCGAATATTCGGTATTCGGCGACCGAATACTTAAAAATTTTAATACACATTTTTGCATATATCAGCTATTTTAATAAACTTGAATTAAAGTTAAACTCTTAATAATTTAATTCAATTACATTTTTATTGTTAAATCTAATTACACAAAAAAAATTTAATGACTTCTTTCCCCTCACAAATTCATTAACCCATCACTTATTTATTATTATTTTATCACTAGTTAATACCCAAAATAACCATGAAAATATTAAACTATACAGGCTACTATTAAAAATAAGGCTTGTCAGAAAAACAAAAGTTCATTCAAATAAAAAGAAACAATGCTGCCATTAAGCTGATTTACTGATTGTCTAAGTCTAATTATAAACACATTGAATAGGGATGTTCTCAAATACAAAAGGTATCACATCAACTCATACATTTAACTATTTTCTGTCAAATTATTGATGCATATTTATATTGTGATTAATATTTTAACATTGTGGTGATGAAGATAATAAATTTGAGCAATTTTAATTTAATGGTTATAAAAGCTGTATGATAGGCTTATTTGATGTGTGTATTTTCTTTAATAACATTAGATATACAGAGATAAACTCTGATATACTTATTTGAAGAGTATATTTAAAAAAATGCACATTAAATAAATTTAAATGATAAGGAAAAGATGCCCATCTTCCTTACTTTCTTTTATCTCTATCGCAGACAATTGTTTTGATCTCACCCCTATGTAGACTATTTTAGGAAAGAAAAAGTTTGTTTGTTTTTTTAATTAAAAATGGTCTTTGACTTGTTTTTTGTAGTGCAGCTGAACTCTGAATTCATACATATAATACTAAAACTCATTGTTTAGCCTATTCTACTTCTAAGTAAAAGAGAATTCTTCTACTTCTAAGAAAATAACTATCCCCAATTATTCGGCCGAATACTTAATAGTATTCGGCCGGAGCCGAATATTCGGTTTACATGCCGAATCACCGAATACCGAATCGACTATTCGGTATTCGGTCAACCCCTAGTCGATCTCTATTACACATGTGCCACTAACGTACGTAACGTTTTTCACACGTACTTGTGTGAAAAAGAATTTATTCAGTATGTTTTTAAAATCATGGCAATCTAGTGTTTTTATTTAATTTAGGAGTATAAATCCATTGCCACAATTTAAAGTTTGAATAAGAATGATTTGTGGGGCATTTTTTAAGACCCTTTAGTGGGGAAAACAGTCAAAACTTTCGATTAATTTCTATACAAAATATTTGCTACTACTAATTAAACTGACAACAACAAACAACAATTATTTTTGACATCTGTTCGATCTGCAGACAGTAAAGCCGTAAAGTAGACGCTTGCGCAGTAAAAACTTTCCTTTGATTGGTTGCCGTAAGGATTTTATATGTAACCAGTGAAAACGCTCTTAGGTTAAGGTTTTAGGTCACTAGGATTTTTTAGGTCGTTAGAACGACCAGTGAAAACGCACCTTGTTGAACCGAAGTTCCTATGTTGGCTTGGAACGAGGTTTCGCCATGTTATGGTTGCAGCATCAAAAGGTGGTTAAAAACAGAACAACATTTAAACATTCCAATTTCGTATCTCAAACCACACATTCGATAAAAGAAATTGGAATACTAAGCAGAGGTCGAAATGTACCGGAGAAAGCCGGAACGATGCACAGTGGGGCAAAATCCCAAAAAGCTGGCCAAAAGTCGAAAAATAAAGTTATTATTTAGGACATTTTGACTATACAGATGGCTAGAATAATGTTTGGAGGGTCAAAATCTATATTTATAAAAAGGTTTTCGTTTTGCTTTGGCAACCTGTATCATTTCAAGAGTGACGCTTGGAGGATTATCATCTGACGCGAACAAAAAGAGCAAAACAATGGTTCTTCTAAACGCATGCTACATTTTTTCATATCATCCGGTTTTAATGCTTTAAAATGGATTCACACGATGATAGTGTGTACTTTTTTTGCGCATGTTACAAAAATTATATTAAGTACATAAAAATTAATAATTTCATGATTATCTTTGATAAAAAAATTTTAAAAAATACATTATTTTTTTGCATTCAAACATCAAAAAGTTTATAAGTTTCACGATGTTCCACAACGACATATAATGGAAACAATAGCCTGAACTATTATCTAATGAATCATGAAAAAACCAGCTGCTAAAAACTGCCATTCTGCATTTCGTGCAGGTTTTCGAAACCACAAGTAAAAATATCACTTTTTTAGTTTCTTCAAAAGCTATGACATTTATTACTTTTCACAGCAATTTAGCTGGCAAATATTTTTGATTTTTTTAGATTATTCAGTTTTGTAATAGATTATTATGTATTATATTACAAATAAGTATTCTAATTATACGCATAAAGAAATTTGATAAACAAGATTAGCAACAAAAAAAAAAAAAAAAAAAAAAAAAAAAAAAAAATGAAAAGAATTCTCTATCATCGATACAATAGAAATACATTTTTTTTATCTTTATAGCTAATAATTTTGTGTATTCTATCGTAATTAGAGGAATTATCTTATCAATTGCAATCTTTGTTAGATCATACTGCTAAACGTATTTTATTAATGCAAACGGAAATTATTAAGAATCTGACTTTCGAGAATATTAGCAATTTGAATTTGATTTGCAATTGGGGATGTGATAGTACATCTGGTCAAGGTACTTTTAAACAAAAATTTAGCGTTGATGATGATAGAAATTGGGTTCAAATAGCTTTTTCACTTCTCTAGTGCCACCAGAACTTAAGTGTTGCGAATAATTCAGAAATCGTTATCTGGAAAAATTCAAGATCTTCATCTCCGCGATTTTTTAGGCCCACCAGAATCCATTTTTTGCACGAAAATACGGAAGCTACTCTCAGTGAAATGGATTATATTACAGATCAGAAGAGTAAACTTATTCCTTTTAAAACAATCAATGATAGAAAATAAGTAGGCGTTAATTACAAACTAGCTTTAACGATGATTGATTGTAAAATTTTTAATGTCATTACTAGTAATTTGTCAACTCAACTTTGATACCTATATCAGATAACTTCAAAACAGTTTAATAATCTTCATGACATTCTCAAACTAAAAACGAATGAAAATCATTTACAATTCGCGCTGTCCGCGTCACATGCCTGTATAAGGTCTTTTGAGTATACCTTGCATTTGGTATACAAACGGGATATAAAGGAATGGCAAGTGTGCACTCCTGACGAGAAAAAAAATTAAATTTGCAAAACAAAATTTACAAAAAAGATTTCGTCTACAATTAGGACTTCTCGTCGATAAATCAGAGCTCGGATTTGGAAGCACAAATGATTACAATACAGCTCGTCGATTATTTGAAAACGCAACTATTTCTGCTTTCATAAAGAGCGCAGACGAAGATTTGATCAAACGATTCCACGTCATATTACAAGTAATTTCTTAACATTCATTTGATCAATTTCGTGGATTATTGCTCACAAATAGCTTGTAAATTCTTCGAATTGTATTCCTAGTTCTATATGCCAACTTCGGGGCACAAACTACTTATTCATGGCACAGAAATAATAGCTTCCTCATTATTGTCTGTTGGGCAAATGTCGGGAGACGCTCAAGAATCGTGCAACAAATTGCTCAAAAGGTATAGAGAAGATTTTTCCCTAAAATGCAGTAGGACGTAAACAATGGAAGATTTTTTTTAGGCTTTTAATGTTATCAGATCCCTTCATTTCAAGCTTACGTAAATTACCATTAAAGAAACTAATATCTTTGCACCTAGAGGCACAGAAACTTCTGTAAAATATTTCGAAACCTTCCCTTCTGAAGAGAGTCTACTTAGTGTACTACAGATGATTCAGAAGATAAATTTTAGAATACCCTTTCGTTTCATTTTAATAATGTATAGAAATTAAACCTTGTAGTATTTTATTTTACATTAATGTATTTAATTACATTTCATAAATAAATATTCATCGTTTAATTTCTATTAAAACATCTTAGTTCCTTGAAAACACCTTGTAATGTTTAGCCTCGAAACTTTTTAATTTCAAAACTCGAAATCTTTTATTTAAATACGAGTATAATTGTTTTTATTTTTAATTCGCCATTTCTTAAAATTTAATTTTTGAACCTTACTTAGCATCCTTAAAAGTACTTGTATACGAAATTTCATAGAAATTGAATAACTTTCAAAGCATTTTAATTTTAAGTCCGCCATATTGAATTCGCCCTTTTGTTTTCTGGAATTTTAATTTTAGAATCGAGATCATCATCCTGAAAAACACCTGTGTGCGAAATTTCGTGGCTTTTAAATAACATTTTCATATTTTGGCCAGCTTTTCGGGATTTTGCCCCACTGTGCGATGTTCCGGTTCGTGAAATTATGGTAAATATCGTTCGGGTTCGTGCAGTTTTTAAAACATATTATTGCAGTTTTATATATAGACCTTATCGTGCTTTCTGTTGATGTACAACAGAATAACAAAAAGTTATTGGTTTTAATAAATATCATGATAGAGATCTCCGATTAATTGGCTGAAGCAGAAATTTAAGATGAAAATCAAAGTTGGTACAGTACTGAACTAATAATATTGAAGTATTAACATTTATAACTGCTTTTTGAAACATTAAGATGTATGAGATAGAAGAAAGTTTTAGGATTGGCACATCCAACTAGTTTAAATTGTTTTTGTATGGTTAGATATAAATTTTCTATAATTCAAAAAAGTTTTTATTCAACAATAACTTTGAAATAGGGTTGGTGGATATTCATTTCGAGTCCTGATATTAAGTGCCGTCAACTGGGGTAACTTTGGCCCTTTAAGGGTAACTTTGGCCCAAGAAAGAAAAAATATTAAATCTGCTATATTTTCTGCATCGCTTGAGCCATCGACAAAGTTTTCGTCACAAAATATAGGTGGTAGCATTAGCTTGAGGTTGGCAACTCGTTATAAGTAATTCGCCACGTTTCCACCATGGCAGCACCCGTCAAACAAAACCGTGTGAAGACGGCGAGAATTTAACTCTTACAACGTTTGTCTGCCAAGCTGTAAATTAATTCATTTGGACCTTGGTAAGTACGATGTTATTATAACCTCATTAGTGCACATTAAGGCCTTATGTAGGATTATGCTTTGACTTTCCTCATATAAAAAAGAAAACTTTTTTTCTCAGTTGGGGTAACTTTGGCCCAACATTTAGGGTAACATTGGCCCAACCAATTGTCATTTAAATTTTTGTATATACTTCCCGTCAATGCATAAAAAACGTTATATTTGAAGGCGGCGGGGGGGGGGGGGGGACTTTTTATTATTTTGTTGAATTTAAACATTGATGTTTTTGAGGTAATGTTTTCGTTTATTTTTGGTATACTTATAAAAATAGACATTTGTTCTTATACAAACAATAATTTTGCTGCAAATTCATCCAGTGTATTGGCCCCAGCTGAACCAAAGAAGAAAGCTGTTGACAAAGATGGCTGTAACTTTGTAAATTTTGAACTTGTGCCGTTTAATGGCAATATCTATCCCGGAAGGATTACGTTGAAATGAAAGGAGTGTTGTGTTGTTGACTGCTTGGAAAAGAAGTTAAAGTGTTTGGCATTGGCCTCTGCAACCGGACTCGATGGTGTATGAATGGAGCGATATTTTGTTGCAAAAAATTAGTCCACCTAAACTTCTGCTTAAGAGAAACCAGTACACAGTCACAGACCTGGACATTCCACGTTAAGCAATATTTATGAGTTTTGTAATAATTGTTTTGTTAAAATATATGCTAATTTACTGTCATTTTACATGTTCACACGTCTTACCCTCTCTACCCCGTCTTTTTCAATAGGGTAACATTGGTCCACATCATGTTGTAGGCCCTATAACATTCGTTTTAACACATGGGCCAATGTTATCCAAATTGAAGGTAACATTGGCCTAAAACTTTCGAAAACACTTTTTGGTAAAAAAAAAAAAAAAAAAAAAAAAAAAAAAAAAAATCAATGTCGACAAATTTATGATAACGGCGTGGTTCCATATGTTCTTAAGCAAACAAAAAAGCAATATGATATTCATTTTTTAAATAAAATAAGAGAATGGAGATGCTGAGCATGCCATGAAACAGAGAAATTTGGGTAAAAGTTACCCCAGTTGACGGTACTTAAACTTTTTACAAAATATTTATCAAGCATGAAATATTTAAGATATTAAAATTATATGTCTTGAAATATTTTTAGTTTTTTTTTTTCAACGGGTCATTTTCGTTCTTTTTTTTTAATTTAAAGAATACTTTTGTTCCCTAAATATAATTCGTTTATAGTAAGTTAAATACTTTTACAAATTCTTTACATTTGAACTAACATTATGTATCGAAATTGTAAAATTTTAAATTTGCATTACTTTGGTTAAATTCTTTTCAGAAAATCTTCATATTATAATTAACTGTAAGTATCAAAGATATTCAACGATTAAACATGCATAAATTTGATACAAAATTAAATTGTGTATAAAAGACTTGCCATTTTGAAAGAAAAAAACGGGAAATATAATTTTAAACAAATTACAACGTTATTATACCGGGTGTCCCAAAAAGGACTGACTGATTTTAAAATTCAATAACTTGCAAACGGTGACAGATATTTAAAAAATTCTTGCAGGAGGGTTATGCATAAGGTCAAAAGTTTTTTTACAATGATTTTCAATTTTAGTTTGAATTACAAACAATAGATGGCGCTGCGATCAATAGACGCTGAATTCAGGCTCAATTTTTGGTACTTCGTGGCCCGGATAATACATTTCCATCTCCTTTTTCAGCATGGAACAAGAGAAAGGACCAGAAATCGAGCCTGTATTTAGCGACTATTGCTTACAGCGCCATCTATTGTTTGTAATTCGAACTAAAATCGAAAATCACTGTTAAAAAACTTTTGACCTTATGCATAACCCTCCTGCAAGAATTTTTTAAATATCTGTCACCGTTTGCAAGTTATTGAATTTTAAAATCAGTCAGTCCTTTTTGGGACACCCGGTAGATAGAGTAATAAGAGAGCTTAGTTGAAAGATATTTCATGTAACAAATATTAAATTTAGAGAAAATTGACAAAACAGCTTTTTATTGTACAGTCGTGGAATAAAAAAAGTAAACATACCTTGCTAACTTTGCGACAAATTATCGTAGAAGAAAGTTACAGGTACTAAACGATTGGAAATCAAATCTACCTTTAAATGATGGATATGAAATTTCCTTAAGGGACCACCTACGTATTAAAACGAACCCAAACTTTTTTTTTCAATAGCAATACCCAAGTTTGACTCCATAAATAAATTCTACACACTTCCATTATCCTCAATCCAAATTTTCATGAAATTCGTACGATTAGTTTTCGAGAAAATAAATTGTTTTAAAATGAACATATTTTAGAGTTGTATCCAAATTGAAGTTCGGTACTCGGCTGTTGAAATGCTACAAAATGACTACGCCGCATCTTTTAATGTATTATTTCTTGCCAATATGGCCATTTCACTCGCTTAATAGGTTTCGACTATTGCCAGCCCAAATATTTGAATAAAATGAGTAAAGTATATTTTTTTCAAATTATGCTTTTTTGTACATCTTAAACCATCATTTTGATGTTTTTTTAATCCTAATTCTAAAACTACTTGGAAGAAAAATTTGAAATTGAGAATTCGCATAAAGCAGGACTTAATAAATATAAATCTATCAAAAAAACTGTAGGTTGCAATTCATATTTTTTCGAATATTAATTTCATAATTCATATTATAATTTTTTAAAATTACAAATTCAATGTATTTATGTTTGGGTTTTTTTTTTTTTTTTTTTTTTTTTTGGTATTATAATCACACACAAAATTATCCCATTAGGATTACAATTTCAGTAGATATTAATAAAAATATGAAAATGTTATTTAACGTTAGAAGCTCTAAATTTTTTATGTGTATAATTCGAAAACTTATCATCCAAATAACTAGAAATTTCATTTTTAGGCATAGTTTGAACCGAAGATTTAAAATATAGTATCAAACTTGGGTGTTGCCATTGAATAAACAAAATCTGGTCTAGTTTTGATTTGTAGATGGCCCACTAAGCAAAATTTATATACATCATTTAAAAGTAGACTTTATTTCCAATCGTTTGGTACCAGTAACTTTCTTCTTTTATAATTAGTTGCAGAGTTAGTATAGGGTGTTTACTTTTTTTTCCACGACTGTACATTTTATTGATTTATAATTTTATTGATAGCATGCGTTTGAAATTTTAACAGGTGACAGTAAACCAGGGGTGGTTTTGACCATCCTGGTCAAAACCACCCCTGACCACCCCTGGTCGAAACCACCCCTAGATTTCTGTATGGTCAAAACCACTCATTTTGACTGGGAAAGGAAATTAAAATTTTTTTTGTTAAATGATGCATTTAGTAAAATATTTGAAAAGGTTTGTCAAAATAACATTTAATACAACATTTTAAAGTATTTGCAGATGTTTTACCCGGTACTTTAATTTTCATTAATTTAAAATTTAACAGCACTGAAATTTACAAAGATAAGCATAATTAGGATTGAAATATTTTCCATAATTTGATTACATATTTAGATTTCTGTAAAAAATGAAAGAAACTAAATTACATCAAATAAAAGAAATCTTTTTAATTTTTTTAGAACTCAAAAACTAATTTCAAGTAACAAGTATTGCTTTATTAAACAAAGATGGTGTCATAGATTATTCTGGATTGGATCAAACTTCGAAAAGGATCTTTATACTGACGAAGGTTTTGCACAACCATTTATCAAGTGCATTATAAAATCTATAAATTCCAAATCAATATTTTCCAATCTTTCATTACTACCTACAAAATGTAGTAATGTATTAGTTACGCTGATCTTTATACTGACGAAGGTTTTGCACAACCATTTATCAAGTGCATTATAAAATCTATAAATTCCAAATCAATATTTTCCAATCTTTCATTACTACCTACAAAATGTAGTAATGTATTAGTTACACTGATCTTTATACTGACGAAGGTTTTGCACAACCATTTATCAAGTGCATTATAAAATCTATAAATTCCAAATCAATATTTTCCAATCTTTCATTACTACCTACAAAATGTAGTAATGTATTAGTTACGCTGATCTTTATACTGACGAAGGTTTTGCACAACCATTTATCAAGTGCATTCTAAAATCTATAAATTCCAAATCAATATTTTCCAATCTTTCATTACTACCTACAAAATGTAGTAATGTATTAGTTACACTGATCTTTATACTGACGAAGGTTTTGCACAACCATTTATCAAGTGCATTATAAAATCTATAAATTCCAAATCAATATTTTCCAATCTTTCATTACTACCTACAAAATGTAGTAATGTATTAGTTACACTTTAGAGATAAATAAGTTAGCCCCGTTCAGACTCTAAAAATCCGTTAATTTGATCGGCATTAAAAAGATTACGAAAGACTGAACTATGCATATTTAAAAAATCAGTGGCGATCTCTCTGTAAACGGGTTTCACTCATTTCCCTTTAACTGAGGAATTTTAATGCCGAATTAGCTGCTGTTAATAGCTGTTTTCGTGTTTGATTAAATAAGATTAGTTAAACATTTGAAAATCAGTTAATATAAAATGAACAAAGTCAACAGAGTTTTTGCTTCCCGTTTTTTTTGAACAATGCTATAAGAAAAAGGTTTTAAATAAGATATTTTAAATGTAACGTTTTAAATCTCATGTAATTTTCCCCAAAATTTTCTTTCTCTTTGTAATATTCACGTAAAAATATTTTTATTGTCAGAAAGGAAATATTATGTGCGATGTCTTAGACAACAATAGTTAAAAAGATCATCTCGAAATATGAAATAAATCTCTCATATACGTGAAAATATATTCTTTAATTTAAACTGTTTGGTAATGTTATTATTTGGCCATTTGAAATAGGACGTAATTTTCTCCATTTACTACTTTTAACACATATTAAATAATTCATTATTTTGCAGTTTTTTTTCTTTTTTAATATTCACGTGTAAAAACAATTTTTATGACGTTATTTTCAATATTTTTCTGCTTATAACACGTAATCATTTAATTATAATTTGAAATGTCTTTTTTCTGTTTATAATAGCAGTCACGTGTAAATAAATTTTTAATTGGAAGAAAATATTTTTTGCGCTGCTTTTAAAATTGTCAACAATTTAAAATAATAACCTTTTCTAAAATATGTAAAAAATATCTCTGGCAATGCTGAAAATTTGAATTTGAAAATAAACCCTCAAAAACTTAGTCAAATTAAAAAAAATAAATGCAGTCTGCTTACTGCGAATTTCTATTGTATATCCTTAGAAAAAATGATTAAACTCCTATGTATAGTTTTTGCTCCTATAAAACTTTTTTAATGCAACAATTTTGATCAACTTTAACATTAAATACCTCTTTAAATAATTCTTCGATTTAAAAACGGTGTGCTTCAGAGTGTTTATGAAACATTTCTCTATAATATTACCAATTTTCATATTTTTGTAAGCAGTAGTATTCATAATATTAGAGAAGAAAGACCTCCGGTCACAAAAAATTCATTAACAACGGCGGTGACAGCGTTAGTTACTTTTTTTTAGAAGTGAAAGATACTATTACACAAAGCAAGAAAATTCCTATCTATATTTAATAATTATTAATTACTAGTAAAATCAGCGGCTTTGCACGCGTGGGTGTTGAAATATACCACTCGGTATGCGTGCCTGTTTACATTAGAGGGGATTATATTGCTACGGATAATTTAAACATTACTAATTAAGTCAGCTTTTAAGGAAATTTCATCCCTTTAATGCATTCCGTGAATATGAGACTTAAACTAATGGGAAAACCTTTATTCCTATCCATTTGCAGCCACCCAGTCCCTTAAAACAGATCCAATGCAATCTACTTAAGAACTATGTTTATCAGCTATTGTACGGTGAAAAATCTTTTAAATAACTTCAATAGTTTCAGAGCCTGTTTTCTATAAACACACAAATGTTTCCTTTTTAGGTAGCTTTCATTACAAAAAGCTACCTATTGCAGCCGTTCGGAGGAAAGCGATTTCAAAAAATTTTGGTATATTTTCATCGATCATGACCCCCAGACCCCGAAACCACCCTCCGTTCAAAAGTTGATATATATATATATATATATATATATATATCTGATCTTCGTCATACTGTAACTCTCGTATTTATGAACCGATTTGGATGAAACTCGGTGTGTACATAGTACATACCAATGTCTCGACCGAGTTCGTTGGCCAGCTTCATCCGCCATCTTGTTTCAAAATGGCGGCATTTAAAATTTTTAAAAAATTTTAAAATTTGAAATGTGGTACCAAAATATTAAAAATTGAAAAATATTTTTTTCTCATGTATTTGACCTTGATACAAAGATTACGGAGCAGTTTTTGTTTTGTCTATATCTTAAAAAATGGCTGAAGTATAGCACTTTCAATTTCTAGTGTGGCTGACATTTTGAAACGACCTGATATTTGTCATGCGATAACAGGCGTATTTATGAACCGATTTAGATGAAACTCGGTGTGTACATAGTACATACCAAAGTCTCGATCGAGTTCGTTGGCCAGCTTCATCCGCCATCTTGTTTCAAAATGGTGGCCATTTAAATTCTTTAAAAAAAATTAAAATTTGAAATGTGATACCAAAAAATTGAAAATTGAAAAATATTTTTTTCTTATGTGTTTGACCTTGATACAAAGATTTCGGAGCAGTTTTTGTTTCGTATATATCTTAAAAAGTCCTTCCGGCCAGTGCCGGGAGGAAGAGGTAGCTTTCATATTCCTTATTTTAAAAAAAGCCAACTTATATTATTTAAACACACGAAGCTCAATTTAGTGGAAACCGAATATAGGAGATTCAGTACTAATTTTTATCAATACTAAATCATTATGAATGAGAATTTCGCGAAATTAGTCAGCTTTATACAAGCTGCTTTTATTTAAAGTAACTTATATTTGGCTGCCAAAGTCGGCGATTTCTTAAAGTGCCTGCCATTTTAAGACAACATGGTGGATGAGGCTAACCAGTGAACTTGGTCCAGACCTTAGTAATTGCTGTGCACATGCTCACTCACATCGGAATCGGTTGATATATACGAGTGCTGTCGCAGGCAAAAAATCAGATTTTTCAAAATGTCACCCACATTAGAAATTCAAACTGCTATATCTGAGCCATTTTTTAAGATAAAGACAAACAAAAAATGCTCCTGAATCTTTATATCAAGGTCAAGTATTTAAGAAAGAAACCTTTTTCAATTTCTAATTTTTTTGCACATCACTTTAAATATAATTTTTTTTAATTGGCCGCCATTTTGAAGCAAGATGGCTGATGAAGCTGGCCAGCGAACTTGGTCGAGATATTGATGTGTACTATCCACTTGCCTTCTTCCATCGAAATAGGCGAATACGTGTGTTATCGCGTGACAAATACAAGATCGTTTCAAAGTGTTAGCCGTGCTAGAAATTCAAAGTGCTATAATTCAACCATTTTCTAAGATATAAACAAAAGAACAAATTTTCAGAAACAAAAATTGCTCCAGAATCTTTGTATCAAGGTCAAACACACAAAAAAAAAATCTTTTTCGTTTTCCAATTTTTTATTACCTCATTTTAAATTTTAAATTACATTTTTTTAATGGCAACCCTTTTGAAACAAGATGGCGAATGAAGCTGGTCAACGAACTCGGTCGAGACATTGGTATGTACTATGTATAGACCAAGTTACATCCAAATCCGTTCATAAATACGCCTGTTATCGCGTGACAAAAATCAGGTCGTTTTAAAATGTCAGCCATAATAGAAATTCAAAATGCTATAACTCAGCCATTTTTTTAGATATAGACGAAACAAAGCCTGTTCCGGAATCTTTTTACTAAGGTTAAACACATACGAAAAAAATCTTTTTCATTTTCCAATTTTTTGGTATCTCATTTTAAATTAAAAATTTTTAAAATTATTTTTAATGGCCGCCATATTGAAACAAGATGGCGGATGAAGCTGGACAACGAACTCGGTCGAGATATTTGTATGTACTATGTACACACCAAGGTACATCCAAATCGGTTCATAAATACGTCTGTTATCTTGTGACAAAAATCAGGACGTTTCAAAATGTCAGACACGCTAGAAATTCAAAATTCTATAACTCAGGCATTTTTTAATATATAGACGAAACAAAAACTGCTCCCGAATGTTTTTATCAAGGTCAAACACATAAGAAAAAAATATTTTTTCAATTTTCAATTTTTTGGTACCACATTTCAAATTTAAATTTTTCTTAAAAATTTAAATGGCCGTCATTTTTAAACAAGATGGCGGATGAAGCTGGCCACCGAACTCGGTCGAGACATTGGTATGTACTATGTATAAACGAAGTTACATCCAAATCGGTTCATAAATACGCCTTTTATCGCGTGACAAAATCCAGGACGTTTCAAAATGTCAGCCACGCTAGAAATTCAAAATGCTATAACTCAGCCATTTTTTAAGATATAGACGAAACAAAAACTGCTCCGGAGTCTTTGTATAAAGGTCAAATACATAAGAAGAAAATATTTTTCCATTTTTAATTTTTTGGTACCACATTTCAAATTTTAAATTTTTCAAAATTTTTTAAATGGCCGCCATTTTGAAACAAAATGGCGGATGAAGCTGGCCAACGAACCAGGTCGAGACATTGGTATGTACTATGTACACACCGAATTACATCCAAATCGGTTCATAAATACGAGAGTTACAGTGTGACATACAGGGCCGTAGCAAGGTCTTCAGAGGGCCCCCCCAGACATATATTTCGCCCCCCCCCTCTAAGGTTTTAGAGAAATATCTATATTTAATTTTCCACGCGAGTTCCATTTTATAACAACACCAGGGAGTTTCGATGGTCGGATTTTCCAAAACGAACTTCAAATTGAACGAATTTGTAGTTGGGCTGCACTGCTTTCGGCAACGTACACCCATAGGGGTTATGTCCGCTCCGATCTCGAATCATACGAACCTTGAATTATTGTAAATTTTTTATTTCGATCCAGATTAAATTCAAATTTTCAACATTTCGTTCACGTTGCTACAGGAACAGATTTGATATTCTTACAACGTGAATTTAAACAAAGGACTTGCAAAATTTAACTGCGAATTCTTCCGTTTAAGGGAAAAATGTCAAAAAAATCGCCGAAGAACGCGAAAGAACGCCAAAAATTGCATAAAAAATTTTGAAGTTCATAGAGATCAAACTTTACTTATATTGGGCTAAAAGATTGAAACCGGGTTTATTTTTTTACGAATATTAAAAAAACTACCAGAAAAGTGAAAAGCTAAAAATCACATAAAAATTCTCGGAAATTTTAAAAGCAGCAGAGGACAAAATTTGGCAAAAAACTTTGAAACTGAATTCCTTTTACAAATGTTATAAACCGCTAAGTATTGCTCATAAACAAAATAAATAAATAAATAATATGGAAGTCGTTTTCGTATTTTCAATTTTCTGTTCAGTTTGACAATGCCATCCGCGTGGCCCAGACAGATTTTCTTTAAGCAGAAAATTTTCACTTATAACAATTTTTTTCCTGCTCGGATTGGTGCCTTTTATTAAATGCATATATATGTACAGATTTACTAATTCAAAAAAAAATTACTTTTGGGATGTCGTTTTCATACATTCCGGTTTTCTCCAGTTTAAAATTGTCACCCAAGATGAAATTTAAGAAGAAAAATAAATACTTTCGGATAGAAGGTACCTTTCTGTGGGCAACGAAGATAGGTTTCCTAGTAGATAATAATAAAGACAGATGTTTATCTGTCCAGAGTTTTTCTTTGTCTGACCGGATGTTTTTCTGTTCAGGACAAAATTTGACAGGAAGGTTACCTGTATGCCTGAAGTTATGCACCTCGAAAGAGGTTTTAAAATTTTTTTATTCGAATTTTTTTCATTTAATTTTTTACGCTATTTTTTGTATTTTTTCGAGTTTCGTGCTTTTTCCCCACATTCACAAAAGGAATCTATTTTCAATCCATCTGTCCGCTTTAGCCGAATGTAGTAAAGTAGTCTTCTTCGATTTTAAAATATTTCGCGAATTTTTTGTGTGATTTTTAACTTTCTTTCGCGTTCCGACGTGATTTTATTACATTAGTAAAAGGAATCATGTTTCAGTCTTTTAGCCCGATGTACTAAATTTCGTCCTTTGCGATTTTTGAATTTTTCAAGAACGTCTTTTTTTTTTCATTTTTTAAGACCCCTGTGATTAGAAGAGATTTTATCGCAGATTTTAAGAAATTTTCGTCTTTAGAAAGGAAAATTTCTAGAAATTTCGATCTTTGATTCGCGACTTCTTCGTGTTATGAAGGAAAAAAGTCATGCGTAAAAGTTCAGTTCCTAATAGGGAAAAGTACAACGCAGCAAAGTTGGCGGAACACTCCTGTGATTTGATTTGACAAAAATGCATCTTTATATTTAGTAAGGATGTTAGGTAATTTTTACGTTAGATTGGTGAGTTTTCTATATTTTCGCGGAAAATGAGCAAATCAAATCAAAGCTTTTTTTTGTGTGTGTGTTTGAACGAAAGAAAAAGTTAAGGAAAAAATCCTTCAATTAACTGATTTTTTTTTTTTTTTTTTTTTTTTTTTTTTTTTTTCTTGAGAGAGAGAGAGAGAGAGTGTGTGTGTGTAAAAGGAACCCAGTTTCAATCTTTTATCCCAATATAGTAAAAATTTTGCCATCTGCGGCACGGATTTTTGACATCCCTAAAAGAGATCAGGTTTCAGTCTTTTAGCTCAATATAGAAAATATATCTATAGAAGTTTCGGAATTTTTTACGAACATTTTATGTGATTTTTAGCGTATTTTTGTCTTTCAAGGCGATTTTTTAACATTCCAGTTTCAATCTTTTGGCTCGATATAATCAATTTTCTCTCAGCAATTTTTGAATTTTTGCCCAATTTTTTATAAGATTTTTACACATTTTTTTTTTCGCGTTTTGCGGAGTTTTTTTTTTTACATTTTTTTTTTCTGAAACCGAAGAATTATCCAGTAGATTTTGCTGCTGTCATAATTAAGCTGAAGTGGAAAAATAACAAATTTGTTCCTGTAGCAACATGAGCTACGATGCTGGAAAATTTCAAATTTATCTGGACACTATCACTTTTATCGAAAAAAAAATACAATAATTCAATGATTGTTTGATTCAAGATCAGAGCGTAAATATCCGGAACAGATTTACGCTGCGGAAGGCAGTGAAGGCCCCCAATGGAGAACTCCAAAAAATAGGTTCTTTTTAAAAAAAAACAATCAGCGAAGCGGGCGAAGCTCTGCTAGTATATTAAATAAATACACAATATAATTTATGTATAGTTAACATAAGTAATTTATCGAGACAAGAGAAATGAAATGTTAAAAACGAAACAGGTCGAACACAGGGGGATAGGCGGCATATGCAATGCACATAGACGCCCGCTTATTAGGGTCTCCAACGAAATTAAAAAGCTTATATTTTTTGAATATTTCAAAAAAAAATTAGGCTTAAAAGTTTTGAATCTCGAGTTCCGAATTCACTTTTAAGAGCGGCCCCAAAAAAGAAAATTTATAAAGTATTTGGAGCCTGCAAAATTTTTTTCAACTGGGCACCTTTAAAAAGAATGGTAAGCTATAGAAAAAAAGGGCATGTCTGGTTTGGTTAAAAGAAGTAATAGTATTAAGAAAGTTTTTAACCTTATTGGGGCCACCAACGAGATTAAAAAGTATATATTTAAAACATTTGAATAATAGAAATTGGGTCTAAAAGTTTTGAATCTTGAGTTCCAACTTCTCCTCACTTTTATAGGGGGCCCCAAAAAAGTCAATTAAAAAAGTATTTAGAGCCTGCAAATTTTCTTTTATCTGGGCACCTTTAAAAAGAATCGTGACTGTAGAAAGAAAGCACATTTGGTTGAAGGAAGTAATAGTATTAAGGAAGTTTTGAAACTTATTGGGGCCCCCAACGAGATTAAAAAGCATATTTTTAAAACATTTGAATCATAAAAATGGGGCCTAAAAGTTTTGAATCTTGGGCTCCAACTTTTCCTCACGTTTATAGGGGGCTTTAAAAAAGACAATTCGAAAAGAATTTAGAGCCTGCAAAATTTCTTTCATCTTGGAACCTTTAAAGAGAATGCTGGCTATAGAAAGAAAGTGCATATCTGTTTTGGTCAAAAGAAGTAATAGTATTAGGAAAGCTTTGAACCTTATTAGGACCCCCAACGAGATTAAAAAGCATATTTTAGAAACATTTGAATAAAAAAATGAGGCCTAAAAGTTTTGAATCTTGGGCTCCAACTTTTCCTCCCGTTTATAGGGGCCCCTACAAAAGACAGTTCAAAAAGAATTTAGAGCCTGCAAAATTTCTTTCATCTGGGCACCTTTAAAAAGAATAATTACTAAAGTAAGGAAGCACGTTTGGTTGAAGGAAGAAATAGTATAACGAAGTTTTGAAACTTATTGGGTCCCCTCAGTGAGATTAAAAAGCATATTTTTTTTTAATTTTAATACAAAAATGGGCTTAAAAGTTTTGAATCTTGGGCTCCAACTTTTCCGCCCGTTTATAAGGGGCCCTAAAAAGACAATTCAAAAAGAATTTAGAGCCTGCAAAATTTCTTTCATCTAGGAACCTTTAAAGAGAACACTGGCTATAGAAAGAAAGCGCATATCTGTTTTGGTCAAAAGAAGTAATAGTATTAAGAAAGCTTTGAGCCTTGTTGGGGCCCCCAACGAGATTAAAAAGCATATTTTTAAAATATTTGAATAACAAAAATAGGGCCTAAAAGTTTTGAATCTTCAGTTGCAACTTTTCCTCACTGTTATTGGGGACCCCAAAAAACGACAATTTAAAAAGTATTAAGAGCGTGCAAAATTTCTTTTTATCTGGGCACCTATAAAAAGAATAATGACTAAAGAAAGGAAGCACATTTGGTTGAAGGAAGTAATAGTATAACGAAGTTTTGAAACTTATTGGGTCCCTCAGTGAGATTAAAAAGCATATTTTTTTAAAAATTTTAATAAAAAAATGGGCTTAAAAGTTTTGAATCTTGGACTCCAACTTTTCCGCACTTTTATAGGGGCACCTAAACAAGACAATTCAAAAAGAATTTAGAGCCTGCAAAATTTCTTTCATCTGGGCCCCTTTAAAAAGAATGGTTGCTGTAGAAAAAAGCACATATCTGTTTTGGTTGGAGGAAGTAATTGTATTAAAGAAGTTTTGAACATTTGGTTTCACCTTTTTCGCCCATTGATAGGCGCACACCAAAAATACTAAAATGCCATTTTATTTTTTAAGTAGAACTTACAGCCTTCAAAAACTTTTATAAAGAATGGCGGATATAGAAGAAAAGCACATATCTGTTTTCTGTTTCTAAATCTGATCAAGATCTTTGACAAAAAAAAGGAATTTCGATAAAACAAAATAAAATGTTATTAAAAATACATAAAAAATAATTTTAAAAGTAAAAAAAAAAACATTTGGCTGAAAGGTACAATAGCTAGGAACCTACTGGGGCCCTGACTTTTCTCAGCCCCCCCCCCCCAAATGGTGGGTATGGGGGGCGGTCGCTACGGCCCTGGGACATAGGTCAGATATATATATATCAATTTTGAACGGAGGGTGGTTTCGGGGTCTGGGGGTCATGATCGATGAAAATATACCAAAATTTTTTGAAATCGCTTTCCTCCGAACGGCTGCAATAGGTAGCTTTTTGTATTGAAAGCTACCTAAAAATGTCTGAATTATAGCACTTTGAATTTCTAGCGTGGCTGACATTTTGAAACGTCCTTATTTTTGTCACCCGATAACAGGCCTATTCATGAACCGATATGGATGTACCTTGGTGTGTACAAAGTACATACCAATGTCTCGACCGAGTTCGTTGGCCAGCTTCATCCGCCATCTTGTTTCAAAATGGCGGCCATTTAAATAAAAATTTAAAAATTTAAAATTTAAAATGAGGTATCAAAAACTTGAAAAAGATTTTTTCCTTATGTGTTTGACCTTAATATAAAGATTCGGAACAACTTTTGTTTCGTCTATATCTAGAAAAATGGCTGAGTTATAGCATTTTTAATTTCTATTGTGGCTGACATTTTGAAACGACCTGATTTTTGTCACGCGATAACAGGCGTATTTATGAACCGATTTGGATGTAACTTGGTGTGTACATAGTGCATACCAATGTCTCGACCGAGTTCGTAGGCAACCTTCATTCGCCATTTTGATTCAAAAGGGAACATTTAAAAAAAAATTATTTAAAATTTAAAATGAGCTATGAAAAAATTGGAAAATGAAAAAGGTTTTTTTTATGTGTTTGACCTTGATATAGAGATTTCAGGGCAGTTTTTTTTTCGTCTACGTCTTAAAAAAAGGTCGAGTTATATCCCTTTGAAATTTCTAGCATGGCTGACATTTTGAAACGATCTGATATTTGTCACGCGATAACACACGTATTTATTAACCTATTTGGATGTAAGAAGGCATTTGGATAGTATATAGCAATGTCTCGACTAAGTTCACTGGCCAGCTTTATCCACCATCTTGAATCAAAATGGCGGCCATTAAATTAAAAATATTATATTTAAAGTGGAGTGCAAAAAATTTAGAAATTGAAAAAGGTTTCTTTCTTAAGTATCTGACTTTGATATAAGGATTCAGGAGCATTTTTTGTTTTGTCTTTATCTAAAGAAGTGGCTCAGATACAGAAGTTTGAATTTCATTATGTGGGTGACATTTTGAAAAATCTGATTTTTGCTTGCGACAGCACTCATATATGTCAACCGATTCCGATGTGAGAGAGCGTGTGCACAGGAATTACTAAGGTCTCGACCAAGATCACTGGTTAGCCTCATCCACCACGTTGTCTTAAAAGGGCAGGCTCTTCACATATCGCCGAATTTGGAAATGCAAATATAACTTTAAATAAAATCAGCTTGGATAAAGTTGACTAATTTCGCGAAATTCTCATTCATAAGGATATGGTATTGATAAAAATTAGTACTGAATCTTCTATAATCGGTTTCCACTAAATTGAGCTTCGTGTGTTTGCATAACATAAGCTAGCTTTTTAAAAATAAGGAATTTGAAAGCTACCTCTTCCTCCCGGCACTGGCCGGAAGGACTTTTACAATATTAACTAGTGATGGGCGATGTCGATATTTTTATCGATTTAATCTATACTATGGTCAACTCGATTATATCGATACTATCAATTTTTTATCAATGTCTCTAGTCAATAAATTGTTACTCTTGACCGACATCAGATCCGATTTTATGAAGAATTGCCATTAAAAAAAAATTAAGATTAGTTTTGCTGTTAGATTACTTTTACTGTAACATGACTGATTACTAATTTTGCATTAACAGTTCACGTCAGCTCTTGAAACATTGGAGAATTTGTTTAAGGTTTCTAAAGAGCTGAGGAAGCCAAAAAGCTTAAGGGAAGCTTCGTTGACCGAACGCTCGTCAAAAATGGAAGCTGAAAACAATATAAAAGCCTATACAGCAAATTGAAGGCCCTCTCCCCTGTAGGGAGAACCATAACTAAAATTGTGTGAATGTGGGGGTGCAAACCAAGACGAATGCTCCAAGTTGTGAGAGGATCGGACCCGAAAAATCTGAGATATCGAATAAAGAAGAAGAGTATTTCAAGTAGAAAATACAGGAAATTGCGGCGCCCGTAGCGAAGAGAACCCGAACTCAAATTTTGGTGTTACTGATGGAAACAAATCAAGACGAATGTCCTAAGTTGTGTGGAGATCAGACCCATAAAAACTCGAGATAAAGAGTAAATAATAAATGTACACTAGAGGTCCTCTCAATAAGAATAGTTCATTTTTGAACTCATGTCAGCATTGCAGTCGATAAGACAACATCAGTTCCGGACAACATTGATTCAGCATCGATTCGGGCAGAATCGCTCATTTTTATTTTCGTTCAAATCGTCACTGCGGTCGAATCGATACTTCGATTGTTAGTGGTTTCGATTGTTACGTGTTAGTAGTAGCATCGTTCATTTCACTTCTTCTTTGAAATCATCATTGTGGATCAATATGATCGATCTACACCCGTTAGCAGGACATTAGATTGTCTAGATTTGTGGTTCCCAATCTTTTCTTGGCCGCTCCCCACCGAATCATCTGTAAAATCACGATTGCCTACCCCCCCCCCCCTATTCTGTAACATATACTCTGCACTATCTTATTTATTAAAATAGTGAACTCTATTGACATTGAGGAAGACTAACAGAGCCTTAACAATAACTATTCATTTCATATTCTTTAACTTACCAAAGAAGTGAATTGTCTGTCGTTTTAGCACAATTTATAAGTGCAATGAGGCTATACATCTTCGTCTTTATGTCCAAATGGGTTTTGTCTTTCCTTTCTAACTCACCTCAATGTTATACTGAAGTGTTGTATGGTCTGCCTTCTGATCTTCACAAAATGTTTGAAGAGACTATCGCATTTAGCATTAAAATTGATAACATTGTTACATTTTATAATTCATTTTAGTAACTTATGAATAGTTGGTGAAAGCGCATTAGATATTAAATTTCCATTGAGGATAACACAATACTCAAGAAACATTTTAACCCTTTGAGCTCCGGGTTATTAAAATTTTTAAAATATGCTAAAAAATCACTTAAAATGTGATTAGGGGACTGTCTGAAATTGAACTATGTGATTAAAAAAAAATTTAAATGCCCTCTTTAGGCTGGGGGACGTGGGAAGTTTTTCCACCATCAGAGCTCTAGGGCATTCATTTCAACACGCAAATACAAGAAATGACACCGCAAAGTTATTCTAAAATTGCTAAAATTTCAGCATATTTTAAGCAGTTACATTGTTTAGACAAATTCTAAGACTATTAAATATTTAAAAAAATTATTAAATGTGAAAATTCAAAATTTTAAAATCATAATTTAAAAATACAAACTAATCAAAAATATATCAAATTTATAGATGAAACAGATGCTAAAAATATTTAATTTTTGTTTAGAAATATTTAAAACATTATAAACTCGTCAATCTGTTGAATTAAACACAAATTTAGATTCCTAGGAATTAAATTATAAGCATCCAAATTTTGGTTATGAAACACTATCTAGTATGTAATTTGTAGTGCTGCCATCTAGTGACAAATCACATTTCTCAAGTCCTTAGAGCTCTGATGGTAGAAAATTCTACCATTACTTATTTCTGTCCCCTGTAATTATTTAAATTTTCAGTTTAGTAATTTGCATGTAAATATTATTAAATGTTTGAAGTGTCTAAGAGAAAAAAAAGTTGTATCCTTTGAAAAATATTTCTTTATAATGCCTGAAAAATACGAAATTTCTAAACCTTCAAAATCGGATTGTTTTTAAAATCGCATTAAAAACCAACTAGATATTGGCAGGGAGTAGTGCTGCCATCTAGATTTGATGAAGACAAATAAAATCTGCAAAAATCAGTTTTTGCTTTTCAGATCGTGTCGTTTTAAAGGAAATTAAAAGATTTTGATTTAATGTGGGTGAAAATTCACCCGGCAGAGCTCAAAGGGTTAAGATTCTCACCTTTATCAATTTGAAGTAGCCATTATTCCCTATCAAAACACGTTTCTCTGTTTTCCATTTCCCATTATCATTTATCAAGTGTCATTTATAATCTTATTTTAAATTTAAAATGTAGGTTACATGTGACATATTTATTTACTGTGTAAGATGCCTGCACCAGAGCGATATGTATTTACTAATTACCCATTTCTTTTTTTAGTGCTTTTTAAGATTTATAATTTTTAGAAAGATGGTAGTACCTCGTTTAGATATTTCGAATATTTTTTAGGTTAAACATGATCAAGACAGTCAAATTTAGACAAACCCTTAAGTCAGGAGTGTCAAACTGTCGCTTGCCGGTTACCACTAATTTTTTAAAGAAATAATTCACTCCTGGAATCGCAGAGATTCGATAGTTAGATAAGGCAATCATTACTATAAAATTTTAGTGGTGTCCGGCGGACCGCAGTTTGACACCCTTGCCTTAAGTACATGCCTCCCGTGTGAAAGTTTCACCGTGTGACATTGTGCCAATATGATTACAAGATTCATTCAAAAAATAAAAAAAAGTTGTGAAAAATTGTAAAATGAAATTATAACCAGAAAAATTATAAAATGTTTTAATCAATAAAAAAAAAAAAAGAAAATAGTACAAAAAGATAGAGTTGTTAAATAATTTTAAAAATTATTCGTACAATTATTCTGGTTTAAGTTTACTTTTAAATTTTGATTAAGATGTTTTTATAAAATTCAAGAAAAAACTTATTTTCTTCATTTTAGTTTCAAATTTTGCATGTATTACTTTTATTTTTAGCTTACAACAATATTTTTCCTAAAAAAAAAAACAGCAAATGCAACACATTGGAATTGCCCCTCGTTGGGGCGCACGTCCCACGTTGGGAACCACGGGTCTAGATCGATCTATCTGGAGTTCATTCCATAGCAATTATATATATTTATTCTTTCGATTTTACTATTTTAGAGGCAGAGTTTCTGTCAAATTTCGTATAAGGGAGTTTTACACTGTTTACTATTGAATTTAGCATCAGAATGACGCTTATTTTCAATGTTATCCTTATTTTATCTTACTCATGCCCTTTAATATTAACATTTTAAGGTTTACTATATTTAATTATTAATTGCACTGCATTTTATGTGATTTTAAAGATTTTAACACTCTCCATAGGGGAGGAGATTTTTGAAAATTATTTTATCCCCCTCATGTAACACCTTTTAAAAATGTGTCATTTCATAACCTTTCTAAATACACTTTTCTTTTAGAAATCCACCGATAATTTTAAACATAGGTCCTAAAATGCTTAGGAGACAACTAGCGGCGGTTTTTTCGTACTCACTAGTACTTTCGTGTCACTAGTACGGTATCTTCCACTTATGGGAAAATTATGAAACTTATATCAATCTGTGTCTAAATTCGAATAAAACATGTTGGCATATTTTATATAAATTTAACTTTCCTTTTTTGCCGCAAGAGAGAGCTTTAAAGTTTTTTTTCTTTAAACTTTTTATCTATTTTTTGTCCAAAAATTATGAAATTCATATCATAAAAACTTCTCACTTTCCCCTAGTTTAATCTTTCTACTACCAGGGTGGGCCTCCTTTTGAAACTTTTCATATTTAGTCTCAGGTTCTTGACATTTATCTTTCTGGATTTTCAATATATATGAGGACATCAGAAGCCAAGGGGTACAAGTGACAAAATTTCGATTTGGAGTAAATTGAGTTCAAAGATAATTGACGTTAAAGTTGGACATCAATAACAATTGTCTGAATTGAAATAGGAAATTGCTGCTTGTTTCACAGTGGTCTTTGAACTCTTATTTCAATAAATGTGAAAAAAGTAGAGTGTATTTTTCTTTACATTTATAATTAATCAATATTGATCATTATTCGTCAAAAATGGTTGATCCCTAAAACATAACACATAACTAGAAAATCACTTATATTTCTTTACCTGAAAAGGAAAAAAGTATATTTCCAGGTCGTCTGTGCACTTAGTTCAATTTTTTCAATTTTGTCCCTTGGCTTCTGGGGTCCTCATGTATTTTTTTTTGTTTCATTATTCCTTTCAGTCATTTACTAAAATCCTCTATGTTCTTGACCCATTCTGACCATTAAGGATCTCATTCTGAACAAACTTTGACCACATTGGGCCACTCTTTAAATCTCAAGCCCTAATCATACGATTTATTGGTTCTTTTACCGTTCTCCTCATTGTCCCCTAAACTTCTTGTTCATCTAGCCACCTTTAACCCTCGGTCTGCTCCACCGTTAATTTCGGGCTTATTTGACCTCCTTGGCGGGCACTTATTCAACCATCTCCAGAACCATCATGTAATACCTTGTTCGAAAGTTTTTGGTCCCGTCTTCCATTTGGTTGTCCCATTTTCAAACCATGACCAAAGGTATATTCGACGTCACTAAGCATTTTATGCCCTCTGTTATCGCCCCTGATTATTAGGGGCTTAGTTGCCCCCACAGGCTGCATTTTCTCATTTTTATCTGACCCTATCATGTCATATATCGCTGGAAAACTTCTTGTCATCACCGCGTTAATCTTTTGCTCCGAAATTCATATATTGTTGTGAAATTAGCGTCAGAAGTATCAATCTATCCCAGTTATCGTGATTCAACTTCCCTGCCGTCGCTAAATTTTGTAATTAGCACTGTTTTTAAGCTTATTTGCGTGAATATCAAAGAATCTATTCTGAAACATCCGATACTAGAATTTAGGAATCGATTCTTATTGTGATCGATGTTGTTTTATGCGATATCGATGTTTATCGATACTCGATTTTTCCAGAATCGCCCATCACTAGTATTAACCGGTTGCGAACTCCAATTTGAGAAATATTTACTCAGATGTCAGAATACATCATTTTAAGCATGTAAAAAAAAAAAAAAAAATAGACGATAAAAATTAAAAATTATTGACTAAAAGTACTTTTTCACATCTGCAATGAACTGAAAATTACACACTTCTCCTAAATATTGTGAATTTTCTAGAACAAAATTTTAAAATAAACGAACTTACCTTTGTAAAAAAATGTATTTTTGGACGCTTCCAACGTTTTAATTTTACAAAATTTACGAAGTTTGTTTTAGAAATAACGATGCAAAACTTCTCAAAAGATAAGTAAAATTTTGGCATGAAAATAATCGCTCAGTATCGCCGTCTGTTGAGAATTCTATCAACAATTTATATTAGCAGTTGTGTTGGGAGATGGCGGCAATAAATAAAATCGTCTTTTAAAGCCCGCTCTATAAGTAACATTGACTTTTGGGTATGTTGCAGATATGCAACCAGGTGATACAGCTCATATTCAAAATATAATTACTTTTTTTTTTTTTTACAAATTGAAAATATCGTTTGGTAATTTAATGTCTTTTAATCCAAATATGCAAACGATATTTTTATTTATAACTTATTGTTGATTAAACTTATTTATTATCTTAAAATTAATATCATTTTTGAAAAGATTAATTGAAAAAAAATTATTTTGAAAAGTCAAAATATTAGTGGTTCAAAATATTAGAATACTTCACATTAATTCTCCTTTAATTGTCACCAATTCATAACTGGTGGCATCAATGATTAAATTCAGACAATTTTATTTAAAATCAGTATTCTTTTTGCAGTTTGTTTGCTTTTTTCGTCTTAAAAAGTGTCGTGTGAGTGATATTCCTGAATCTATTAAACTTCGTATGGTTGATTTGTATCCGTACGGTAAAACTCAATGTTATATAGCGAATTATTTACATTGTTCGCAATAAAGCATTACTAAAATACTAACACAATATTAAAAAAATGGAAATTTTCAAAATAATCGCCGAAATGGCGGCCGAAATCCAAAATCATCTGCCAGAGATGACAGGAAACTGAAGCGTATAGTTAAGAAAAACCGTTTCAAAAGTGTGCGATTCTTGCACGGAAAATGGAAAGAAGAAGGAGTTGAAGTTTCTACATCGACAACATTAAGACGTCTCCATAAATTTAAGTTTGAATCTCGCGTACTGAAAACAAAACTTCTCATGAGTGCAAAACAAAAGCGTATAAGATTGAATTGGTGTAAATCAAGACGTTTATGGAGTGAGGAAAATTGGAAAAATATATTATTTAGTGATGAAAGCATGTTTTGTTTTTCATATGGTAATGAAGTTATTCGAGTTTGGAGCATGAAGCAAGAAGCAAGAAGCTTTTGATAAAGAATGCCTTAAACGTTCCGTAAAATTTGCTGCTAGTGTCATAGTTTGGGGTTGCATGAGTGCAGAAGAACCTGGAAAGTTATGCATCGTCTACGAAAAGGTTAACTCTCAGATATATCAAGAAATTTTGGAATATTACATGATTTCATCATCAGAAGATTTATTTGAAGATGATTTCATCTTTCAAGAAGATTTAGCGTAACCACATACCTCGGTGTCAACTAAGAATTGGTTCCGCCAACGCAACATTAAGGTTCTTCCTTGGTCACCAAACTCACCAGACTTTAATCCCATCGAAAAGTTATGGTGTATAATGAAGAAAAAACTCCAAGAAAATCCTCCTTCAAGTAAAACTGAGTTAGTGGCACGTATAAAGTCTATTTGGGCTAATATTGATAGAAATATTTGTAATCACCTTGTATATAGTATGCAAGATCGATTGTACGCCAGGCTCGGACTGGCCCGCCGGCCCATCGGCCCGAGGGCCGGTGCGCCCTCGTCCAGGGAAAACTTCGCTCCTAAGTGCCTAAGCCGCTCCAATATTTTTTCACTTGTTGTAGACATACATTCTGATTAGCGTACTAAATTTCGAGAATTTGTTTAGGGAGTAATCAACAATCACTAGACAGACAGCACAAGAGAAGTATTTTTTTATTATCACAAGATATATCGTAGCAATTTCAAAATCGGGAACCAAAAAGTACATCTTAGCATGCGATTGAAAGAGACAGGACTCGCAGCGTTCCTAAAATTTTCGCACTTTCCTACCACTATTTTAAAACGATAATCTTTATTGTATAATTCTATTACAGATGTTAAAGGAATCTACCACAAAGAATTCTTATTTAAAATACTGGTAGCAATGTGCGAAAATTTTAGGAACGCTGCGATGCGAGCCCTGAAGAGAAAACATGTACCCAACGAGAGCTGTAGTAGCCATGGCGCCCTGGACTTAATTTATTTCATCACTTCTTTGAATGATATCTTTTAGATTTTAACCAAATATTTTGCATATTTTCAGTCCTTTTGCTTTAGTACTTTGCGCTCGCCTCCTTTATAGCCGCCCCTGAATGCACCTATAATCGTGCTTTTTAAAAGCAACTTGAGTGAAAAAAAATGAGAGAAGTATATCAGAAGTCAAAAAAAATTTTGTATTCATTTTGTTGTTGATTGGAAAACACAGTCTTTTTCTTTTCGGGAATAAAAAGTTGATGATACTTTTGGATTACGATCCTGCTAGCTGTGGGATCTCGCGGGCAGCGTTTTCTCATTCACAAAATCTACCATCATTTTCGGATAGCAATTTCGTGCATAGTTTAGGAGTAATCAGTGAAAATACACACACACAAAAAGAAAAAAATATATATGCGTCGAAATGAGAACCATCTCAAAACACTTAAATATGGAAACTTAAATATTTCTCTTGATCTCTAACAATGGTAAAAGTTTTGCAAATCATGGGAAGAGTGTGATGAGAATAGTAAATTTACTAAATTTTTTAAGCGATTTTAGACTAGCAAAGCAAGTGTTTTAGGGTGTACTTTTTCTGTAGAAACTTTTTTATAAAGCGATATCAATTCAGCTCTTTATGGATGCATAAAGTCATTTTTTAAAGATAAAAAATACCAATTGTTTTCACAAGCAAGCATTATTTTCACATTCAAATAGCCCTATATTTCAGCATTCCAATACCCTGTAATATGTGGCACTTTTATAAAAGAACAAAAGAAGCATGAGATTTAGTTTTCAAAATTTCTATTTCCATACGGAGAGTATATTTTTCTTTTAAACATAAATGTTTTATAAACGAAGTTTACATACTGAATGTTTCTAGTGTGTGTTGAAGGAGATACCTGCAGATACCACATTAAAAAATGCTACTTGGTTAATAATATTATTAATAATAAAACAGTAGTAAATAAAAAGTAGTTGTTCTTAGATTGTAACAGAAATTAAATTTATGACATTTTTAACTGACTTGATAACTAATTCATATTACATTAAGCACTTAGCAGCACCGCGGCAACTCTATTTGGCGTCTGGTGCAAAAAAACCTTGTTAGCTTTTCTAAAGAACCTCAGTGCATCAATGGTGATTAGAAAAAAAATGTGGTTACTCCTTACTAATTCTGTTAAAAATAATCATAAAAAAATATGTTGGTACCAATCGACTGGAAATAATATCTACTAGTTATTGTTGTGTATAAAATATGTTTTCGAAGTCATCTACTTATTAAGAATTATACCAACTTTGAAATTTCAAACAATAACACTCTTTTTTGACACCTTATTTGAGTTTCTTGGGTCGAGACAGCCCGGAAAAAGGCCTATTTTATATGCATTATCTTAAATCTTGATGGGGTTAGAAGAGTTTAAATTTGAGGATGGTAAAACTAAATCCATTTGAGAAACTTAATTTTTATCTTCATAAAAATTATCTGATTGATTTTTCATTAATTAATTCAAGATATACTGAATAGACCCAAACATATTCCAGACTTTCTTTTCTATTCAAACACTTTTCTTAGTTAGAAAGCTATTAATAAAGTCATTTTAAAATATAGATATAATGAACAAACCACAATTGTTAAAACATCGATGTGTACAGCTCATTTGAATAATTAGTTTTCGAGATATGGATAAAATTTTCCTTTCCATAATTTAAGGGGGTCGTATTCCGCTATCAAAGGTATAACAGAAAAAAATCGTAAAAACTTACCAGAAATATTTTGTAGGATTTTCTTTCATGTAAAGTAAGTTTTTAATTAATTTATAATACTTGTAAAATTTTACTGGTGACTAATTGAGAGATTTTAGTACTTTTTAGGGTTCCGTACTTAAAAAGTAAAAACGGAACCATTATAAGATCACTCCTGTGTCTGTCCGTCCGTCTGTCTGTCTATCACAGCCATTTTACTCGTAAACTATGGAACGAGGAAAGTTCAAATTCAGGGAAGTAATAAAGACCATTGACCCACATATTTTCAGATTAATAAACATTCATAAATATATTTAGTAAAAATGTAGGGGGGCAAATTATGCTACTTGAAAAAAAAAATCTTTTCTTTGTATATCATGTGGGGTATCCTGTGAAAACTTTCGTAACGCTGAGCTCAAAAATACATTCCTTTTAATTTTAGGTATTATATTTTTTTAAAATATTGTCGAAAATGTAACGCAAAAATATGTCCCCCCCCCCCTTCTAATTCCGAAACTACTGAAACTAAAATTATGAAAAAATTAGAGGTAGTAGATGTTAATATAAACCTTGCCGAAAATTATAGCGATTACCCTAGGCCACAATAGTTTTTGAGAAATTAGCATTTTTCTGCTATACACAAATTTCGATTTACGGGCATTCAGAAAAATTGTTGAGCATCGCTGGATATACCTATCGTTGCAGAACTATAAAAGCATTGTTGATAATGATTTTCGAAAAAAATCATCAGTAATTAGATGAGATATTAACCCTTAAAGATAGGCCAGTTTGGACATACATAAGGACAGGGGCGGCATACTCTATGCCTACTTAACAACTGTTAATGATATATATGTGTAATGTAATGTCCAGTAACAGTATAAAAGCAATAAACGTCAAATTGTTAAAAAAATACTAAGTCTCAGTCAGGGGTCTCAGGACTCTAAAAAGTGGAAAAAATGAAAAAAAGACAGTTTTCAACATTTGATGTCTTAAAATGTATATGATTTTAAAACACAATTTTAATTGGGATGAAAGATATAAATATGTTCTTTCATTTCATGTATTTAAAAAATTGTAAGATACAGAATTAGTATTTATAGAGGGCTCGAAACTGTTAGACTTTTGTCGAACAAAAAATTGGGTTAACAGTTTACGTGCCGGATGATAAAATAAATATTGCAACTAGAATGAAAATTTTGGTGCTTACTTATTCTTCAGATTGTAATAATTTCCCTGAACTTAAATAAATTTGTATTTAAAGCATTTTTATATTTTTAATGCAATGTTGCATTTAGCTAATACAAAATTTTGAAAATATCAACAGTAAAATCACCTAAAAAATATTTCTTTGAACAATAAAAAGGAAATTTTAGGTTCAGTTTATACAGGCTAACATGAAATAGATGTTTTGACAATTTCATGAAAAAATATTCAGAAGTTTTTGAGGTATCCTGCGCGTTATGCCCAAAAAACACCATTTGGAGAAAAATGACTTCAAAGTTTCGGAATCACTGCTTCAGTTATTGAGCGGGTATAATTCTAAAAGCCATAACTTCTGTTCTAACGGGAATTTTAAGGAAACAATTATATCAAAATATTCAGGAAAGATAGGAGTTTAACATCTAAAAAAATTTAAAATTTCTTAAATTTTGAAGTTTAAAAACTCCTGCGACCACTTAACCGTTTCTGGCGCTGAGTAATTCTATTTATAAACTTATGAAATAACCAACTGACACCAGAATTTATAAACGAATTTATTAGAAAATGCGAACTTGTTTATTTTCACGTACATGATAAAAGGAAAATTTTAATTAAATATTCCTGGTGCCGATTGTCTGTTTTGGAATTAAAATTAGGTGTCCCTTTTTTAAGGGCACTGCCCTCGAAAGGTTTAGTTAGAATGAATCGCATAAATACTGTGGAATTCGCGATAGTTTGCATTGAGTGTATCTCATAATACGCCTCGAGTGACTTTAAAAGTTAATTAAACACCTATCTGGAAAAACGCGGCACTGACCAAGGCGGCATTACAACTTTGAGACCTCCTTTCGAAGCGCGCTTAGCACAATGCCAAATTTAAACTTTCAACAAAGGTTTTGTTTTAGCTACACTGTAGAAATAAAGATTATTACTACGCTGAATTTAGTTTTATGAAATGCCAAATGAAGTTTAATTATGCACTGCTTTTATTGTCAGTACCGAATTAAGTTCATCATAAACAGATTAGGATAATATTAAAAAAAGAGTTATACGAATAACTATATTTGATATTATTTAGGTTCCATATCTCTTTGAACTTTCATGGTATACCCATTTACACTTTTCTAATATATACAGTTATACCCAACCCTACGTTGTATAGTTTTTTACAAAATCTTTGTATTCTTTTAGCAACGTTTTTTTTATAATACCATTACAAATTCATATATTTATTCTACGGAACCCTATGTGCGCAAGTAATACTCGCACTTGACCGTTTATTCTTGTAAGATCTTCAATTTATTTTCCGAAATTTAGGAATAAACCCCTAACACATTTTGTTTTATAACTGTATTAAGTTTTAAGAACAGCATATAAGCTATATATCTTTCCTGGCTAGAAAGGAACTCAAATAAAGTATCAAAAGTGGATGTTACTATTTGAAAAATCACCGTTCGTGTATTTTTTTATATGTAGACAGCGCCTCCAAAGCAAAATTTATGAAAAGCATTTAATAGTAAATATTATTCCTAATCAATTGGTATCCTATGACTTTTTTATGCAGTCATTTTCAGGAAAATTGGTAGGAGTGATCACATTTTTTTTCTGCAAGGTGTCTACAGATAGAAGAAGAAAATGAGAAAGCTTTAGTCTTGATATCAGTAATCTACTACAAGGTAATCTGTGTTCAACTTGCTGGAGTTTTAGATTAACATCTAAAACTTCGATTTGTTTTACAAAATTGCTTAGTAGGAATTGCTTGTGCAGGATTGATGGAGCTTTAAACATGCACAAAGAATATAGCGAAGTTTTCTATCCAGAGTTAGAGATATAATTTAAGCCATTATAATTTACTTGGTGCTATGCGAGTGTGTTAAACCTCGTCAAACCAGATGCAACACAAGCAAGTACAATTGACTTGATTCACAAAAAATTTTTGCGCCCTCTGAAAATCCAAGGTCTGCGCCCTTTACACTGACCCAGTCCGACCCTGTTGTACGCTGTTATGAAAGCTAAAGAGGATGCTAAAAAATATTAACTACCATTTACTTCATATTCATAACGTAATATAGTTGCGTATAATAAAATATTCTAATATTTTGAACCAATCTAAATTTTATTCTAATATTTTGATGTGTTTCAGAAAGCTGTATACCTAATTTATTGTACTGTATTTTATATCTTGTAAATCTTAAAATTTTATCTAAACATTTCAGATTTTATTTATAAGAAATTTAATTGCATTTACGTAGTATCAAAAATAAATAAATGAAAAATATTTTTTTCTTATTACTTTTTCTCGATTATTCTAATATTTTGAATATGAGCTGTACAAAGTGTTAATATACCTTATATTAAGCACCATAAATGTTAAAACGCCGTTAAATAATAGGTTCGAAAACCTTGCTTTAGTATATTTAACCGTCGTTTTTGAACAGCTAAAGATTGAATACGAATATTTCCTCACCTAGTTGACTATCGTGTTTTTATTATTATTTTTTTTTTTTAATACTATCACTTTATTTAATTATAGCTGTTATTGGTACTTCCATTTTATTCCATTTCTTTGAAAAAGTATATCGAACGCTGGTATGACAAATAATTGATTTTTCTTGATTTTTCTTCTCTTTTAATTTTTTAAAAATTAAAATTAAAATTTATATATCAAGTTTTAATTAATTGAACGAAAATTAAAAACACAGGTCGCTTATAAATCTCTTCAAAAATTACGTCAATAAGTTTCATATTTTTCCTATTAAAAATGAATCTGGAGTTATGCCAGAAAATTTCGAGTTGTTGAGCATGGAAAAGTATTTTTTTGAATGCCGCCCTAACATGATTCTAATAAAACCAGTTATTATATAAAAATGAAATAAAAACTCGTCAAAAGAAGCCAGATAAAATTGTTAAAGTGGTTTTATATCTAATCATGATTTGGTTTTTGTTTGTGAAAGTGGTATACTTAATTTAGAAATCTACCTCCGCCTGTAGGCCGGGCCGGCAGGGATTTTTTTTTTTATGCATTTAGATTTCTTAAGTCCTGCTTTATGGAAATCCGAAATTTCACAATTTTCTTCTAAGTAGTTTTCAAAATTATGCTTAAAAAACGGCAAAATGATGGTTTAAGGGTCCGTCTATGATAGAAGTGACTAGATATTTTGAAATTTCTTATGCTATCCTGTAACCTAGCAGTCTTGAATGACTGCTTTAGTAGGTGCTTAAGATGCCTTGATCAGGAAGTGGGCTCTCTCGGTCAACAATCGAGTACTGAACTTCAAATTGGATACAGCCCCTAAAATACGCTCGTTTTAAAATAATTAATTTCTCGGAAACTTATCGTACGAATTGTATAAAATTTTGTGTTTAGGCTAATTGAAGCGTGTAGAGTTCATTTATGCTGTCATAATTGAAGAGCTAAGTGGAAGAACATGTTAAGTATAGCAAAAATTACATTTGAAGAAATTTGAAGTGAAAGTTTTTGCTGTAAATTTTAATGATTTATTTTCTATTTTATATCATGTGTTTAAAATATTAACAGATATGGTACTAAACTCTCTCAGAAAAACTTATTCATATTTAATTTTCAAATATTAAAAATTATTAATATTATTGAAATTATTAAATATTAAAATATTAAATATTAATGAATAATGTCTTAAATCTTCAAGACTAAATGTAATCTTAGTATTTTAGCTTCACCATGTGATAGGATACCTCATAACTCTTTCATCCAGAAGATAAAAAAAAAATTTTAGAAAATGTGGCATAACATGTTCATCCACTCAGCTCTTCAATTGTGTACTGCTATTGAAAAAAAACAAAGTTAAGGTTCGTTTTAATATGTAGATGGCCCCCTAAGCAAATTTTATGTACATCATTTAAAAGTAGACTTTATTACCAATCGTGTGGTACCAGTAACTTTCTTCTACGATATTTTTTTGCAAAGTTAGTAAGGGGTGTTTACTTTTTTTTTTTCCACGACTGTACATATATAGGCAGGGTGCCCAGTGGTTAGTTTCTAAACCGTTAGTCAGAGACATATAGTTCCAATTAATAAAATGTTTTAAATGAGGTAAAAAATTATTTTAAAAGTCGTTTTGATCAATAAAAACATTTCTCAAAAAGTTACGAAATTAAAATTTTTATACGATCCCCCGGTCTCATAAGTGATATTTAGTAAAAATTTCCTATTACACTAACAAGTAAGACAAATAAAAGTCCCATTCATCTAGCACAAAAACTGACCGATTTATGAAAACTTTGAATTGCATGACTTATGCCAATTTTCTGCATCTGAACACAGATGAGTTGGACCATGCTTCGAGGGATCGTACACAAAGCATTTAAACCATTAGAAGGATTTATTACGCGTGTACATTTCTGCATTGCAGCCGAAGGGAGTCACTTCGGGGAAGTTTTAAGACAACTTTAATTTTTATTAATTAAGTTTTAAATTATATGATATAATAGCATTTTAAAATATGTATCATTTTGTAAAGAATTGCGACTGTTGCTTTTCGTTATTTCATTTAACAAAAATGCTGTTATTTTTTAAATTATATTTTTAGTACGATTTTTTTTTTTTTTTAATATGTCAGAATGATAATAGATTTCAAATTTATACTGTAATGTTAATTTTACCCTCAACTATTATTTTCTTATACCTGACGATTATTTATATATTTTTTTTAATTTGTGAATGACCCTTATTTCGCAGCAAAAAAAGATGCTTCAATTTTAAACAGCTATTACTCGGTCAATTTCAATCGTAGAACGACGGGACTTTTTTTGTTTTACTTTTTAGTCTAATAGGGAGATTTTTACTAAATATAACATATAGAATCGGGGGACCGTATAAAAATTTAATTTTCGTAATTTTTTTAGAAATGATTTTATTGACCCAAATCAATTTTTAAATATTTCTTTAACCCATTTAAAACATTTTTGTAATTAAAGCTATTTGTCTATGCCTAACGGTTTAGGAATTAGCCATTGGGCACCGTTGAGAGTGTAACCCTGTATATGTTCATTTTTATATATAAAAGATGATATTAGAAATATAATTATAGAGTATTTTTCCATTAATTACATTAAAATATGGATTGATTTTCGTTTATTTCAGATTAAAGTGCGTAGGATTCAGATCGCGTGTACAATAAAGAATCGACACAGAAATAAGAAAGTAAAAAAACAGTCCCTCGTAACCGTGTTTTTTTATTTACTTAAAAATTACTTGTCTAATGAATATTTGAAATTTAAAATGTCGTTTATATATGTATATAAATCCTCGTTTCCATGAAAAAGCCCTTCCACCAATCAAAAGATAAATATAAATTAACCTTCATAGAATCTGTAAAACAAGTAAAAATTTTCATACATTAATCATAACAGATTTATAGGTTGAAGGAAAGAAATTAGTGCTACAGATGTACGGGTTTAAACCAATTAGGCCAACGCACAGATAAAAAAAACATCTGAAGTTTATCATTCCAAATAATGTACTTCCATTCTTTATAACAAATGGTCATTAAATTTTCATTTCCATTTAAATAAGTAGAAAAACAAAGACCCCTCCCCCCTACCCCGAATAAATGATTTAAAAAACAATAATGCTTTATGGAAATATTTTATGTAATTCTTGGACCGATTTAGTTAATAATTTCCAATTATATGACTGTTAATTTAATATTTTAAAATATGTTTGTTTCAGAAAAATATAAATCTAATAAAGTACAAAGTATTGTAATATTTCGTAAAGAGAAATAAAATAAATTATGGTATTTTGACACATCTGACATTATAGTAGGAGAGCTGTTGAACATTTTAGGGTAGGTATTTGAGGCACCCTGAAAATTTCTGCAACACTTCTTTTGTAATGCCTGAATACAAAATCGAATGTCTGGCTGAAGGATCGTGGAACTTAGCCCACCCATGAATGTTTAAATTTCCAAAATTTTCGTTGCAAAAAAATATCCTTGAGGCATTTTGAAATTTTAATACCATCAAATTTAGTATTTAATGAAATAAAAAACATAAAAGACAGACACTTTAGGCGGCCCAAAAACTGTGCCAGACACGTGTCAAGTGCCATTTTTTGACCACCCAAAAAAGGTATTTGAGGCACGCTGAGATTGAGACAGAATAATATTTATGCTTAGAAAAAAATATTTTGAAAATGACAGATACTTTAGTCGGCCAAAAACTGTGCCAGACATGTGTCAAGTGCCATTTTTTGACTATCCCGAAAAGGTATTTGAGGCACGCTGAGATTGAGACAAAATATTATTTATGCTTAGAAAAAAATATTTTGAAAATGACAGACACTTTAGTCTGCCCAAAAACCGTGCCAGACACGTGTCAAGTGCCATCTTTTGACTACCCCCAAAAGGTATTTGAGGCACGCTGAGATTGAGACAGAATAATATTTATGCTTAGAAAAAAATTTTTGAAAATGACAGACACTTTAGTCGGCCCAAACACTGTGCCAGACACGTGTCAAGTGCCATTTTTTCACTACCCCCAAAAGGTATTTGAGGCACGCTGAAATTGAGGCGAAAAAATATTTATGCTTAGAAAAAAATATTTTGAAAATGACAGACACTTTTGTTGGCACTTTCTACTTGCCAGACAACATAGAATGTTAAACGCGAGTGTCAGTAAAGCTGGACTTGCGGTGCCTCGCTGAAGATCCATTTACTGACTTACGATACAAACAAAGCGTAAGTCGCGTTGCATCTTAAGATGAATTTTATCTGGATGCGTGCCAATGAACTTCCAAAACTAATCAGGGAAGTTCCTTAACATAATAAACCGGTATACCAAATTCGAAGCAAATCGAATATTTCTGCATGAAAAACACGTTTATCTAAATTAAGTGGGGTGGACTAACACCCCTTTTCCCCCTTTATCTTTAACCAATGAACCCCAAAATTTATCACGAAAGCTTCTTAACATAATAAACCGGTATACCAAATTCGGAGCAAATCTAATAATTCTGCATGAAAAACCCATTTATCTGAAATAAGGGGAGGGTGGACTAACACCCTTTTTCCCCTTTATCCTTAACTAATGAACCCCCAAAACTAATCAGGGAAGTTCCATAACATAATGAACCGGTATACCAAATTCGGAGCAAATCGAATAATTCTGCATGAAAAACCCATTTATCTGAATTAAAGGAAGTGGACTAACATCCCTTTTCCCCCTTTATCCTTAACCAATGAACCCCCAAAACTAATCAGGGAAGTTCCTTAACATAATAAACCGGTTTACCAAATTCGGAGCAAATCGAATATTTCTTCATGAAAAACCCATTTATCTGAATTTAGAGGGGGGGTGGGTTACTAACCCCCTTTTTCCCCTTTATCCTTAACCAATGAGCCCCCAAAACTAATCAGGGAAGCGCCTGATCAGAGTGAAACTAGAAAAAAAAATTTGAAGCAAATGGGATGTTTCTATCAAGAGTTATCTCGTTACGTACATACGTACGTACGTACATACAGAACCGGCGGGCACATAAGCTCTCCGGCTTTGATAGCCTGTGAGCTAAAAATAAAATATTTTCGATTATTTGGCGCTAAAAGACGAATGTGCACGTGATTTCGCGGGTAAAACTTTTCCTCACCAAACGCGAATATTTTAATGCATCTGAAAATTGCTTGTTAAATGATTATTCGAATGCGCGGTACTTAAGGAATTTAAACTTAAACAATGAAATATTTTGTTATTTTTTCTATAAGCTTATGTAATATATACAAGTTGCTGAAGTTATTTAATTTTCGGACGGTTTCACCGGCTGGGGCTGGATAAATTTAAGTGCACTTTAAATGTAACTGTCCGATTAAGAACTATTTCATTATATATTTCGAAATTAAATAAGTCGTTGTTTCTATGGAAACAATACTTTTCTCATGTTGTCTCCGACACTAACACTAACGAAGACAAAGCGACAGTGCTCAGAATCGGACCTTAACTTTGAGTTTAAAGCAATTTTAATCAGTTTAAATTTTGTACTAACCGTCATTAAACGATCGTTAAATTTCATTACATATAAATGTATATGACAAAATCATAGTTATAAAAGTATATTTATTTATGCTAAACTTTCTTAACCCATTAAACGCCGCTATATGAACCGCATCCCAAAAATTATAATTTTTATATTTTTTTAGGTTTAATATACGTCTCTAATCATATGCAGTTTAAATTTTAAAAAAATCTTTATTTGGTTAGAAGATATGATATAGTCCCAAAATGGGAGACTTGGCGCCTAATGGGGATAAAATAGAAACCTCCACCACAATGTTTAGAGTTGAATGTTTAGTTTTAAAATATTTCGAAATCGAGTTATAAATCCCCAAATTTATTTGTATATGGTAAATAAAGTTAATTATCAATACCTTAATTGCATATTAAATATATTCACGCCATAAAATGAAGAACTCGTAAATGTTCTTACCTTTTTAATATCTTTTTTCTTTTACATTTTTGTATGAAACGGTATTAGGCAATTTTTGTGGAGCATTACCTTACATTTCTCGCACCACAGACGAGTATTCTTTTTACAAAGTTTACATTTTGATTGCTTTCCTGCCTGTGTGATAAAATGATTTACACCATCAAAGCGTATGTTACAGTTCACTGGTGTGTGTGGTCCAAGTTGAGGTATTGGCAACGATTGCAGTCTGTCTGATTTCATCAAACCCATCACAATGTCTCGTAAAAATGTTAACTGAGACATTTGTCCATTCATCTCACGATGGATTCTCCAAGCCGCTACCACAGCCATGTTCAGTGTGTTGGTGAAAAATGGCCACCACCATTTCTTACCCTTTATTCTGGGTCGGTAACTACTCAAAAATAGATCAAGAAGATCTACGCCGCCCATATTTTTATTGTAAGATCCAACTATTCCTCGTTGAGGCAAATCAATCTTCTTTTTAGATTTTCGGCACCAACGCTTTGCTTGCCCCATAGGCTCCATACATTCAAAATTCGATGCTAAGCATACAACTTTATTGTCTTTCCATTTTACTACACTTAAATCCTTTGTTATAATGTAGTCAAATGTCCCTCTTTCTTTTTTTACCAAAACTTTACTATCTTGTAAAGGACAGTTCTGCAGTCGGTTCTCTCTCACCGTTCCAGTTAGACGGAATTCCCTTCTTCGCATTTCTTCAAGCAATGGCAGAGAGTTGAAAAAATTGTCAACATACACTTTGTGTCTTCTACAGTTTTCTACACATTCTATTAGATCCAAGACAACTCTTGTTCCAAGGGGAGTTTTGTCTTCGGCTGCTGTTTCTTTTCCCACATAAACTTGTAAATTGAATGGATAACCTTGAGAAGAAGCAAGAATCCATAATTTGTAACCAAATTTTATTGGTTTTCCACCATATACATTTTGGTAGAATGTCTGCCTGTATAAGGGATCATTTCCTCATCAATATTTAAAGATTCAGAAAATGTTCCGAATTGCTGCAGTTTTTTTCCAAACAACTCTATAAAACATCTAACTTTGGCCAACTTGTCAGAGCCATCAATAGAATTATTATCACATAAATGGAGATACTTCTTTATATCTCTAAATCTCTGTCTACTTATGGCATTTTGTATGAAAGGCAGATTACAATCTTCTGAATTGCTCCAATATAAATCTTCTTGAGGCAAGGAATGATATCCGCTAAACAACAGAATTCCGAGAAATACTTCCAATAACTTTTCAGATAATGAAAATGTATAATTATTGTTTTGCGTAGCATACCTTAAAGTTTCTTCTAAAATAAGATTCATGATATCAGAATCAAAATACATTTTGAATAATTCATAAGGAGTTTTACTTGCTAACTCAGGATGGATCTCTTCTAAAATTGGTGTTTTTTCAGACTTAATTGGATCTAATTTATCGAATTTTTTTCCAAACATATGGTTTCGTTTTTGGCTCTTTCTCCTTCTTTGTCCTAATAGCTTTATTTATTTTAACCTTTTTTTTCCGTTTTGTCAATTTTTTGGACTCTGTTTGTTGGTTTTGACTTTTGTTGCAGTCATCTTCATCACTTGAAAAATAATTTTCTTCTGGACACCTCTTCCTCTTTTTATATGTTACTTTCTTCTTTGAAATATCTAGTGTTTCACGACGTTTTAAATTAAGTTCGACTTCTCCGCATACATCCACTGGTTCTACTTCATCTAAATAATTTTCATTAAAATTTTCCTCATCAGTTATCTGATCAGGATTTAGTGGCAAACAAGTGATTGTACACTCATCTGATGAGAATTCGTCCGAATCTAATGTTTCCATATAGTCTAAGGCTTCCTGCACAGTTAAAAACTTAGACGCCATTTTTACACTTTAAATAAAAGTACAGAAATTTCTCTATTGAAAATGAACCTTGCTTACTGATCGCCTAGCATAGACTGCTGACCAAGAATTTATCACACGTTTATCTAGAACATTCTCCAGAACGTTAGGAATAGAATCAACTGTTTTGATAAAAACACCTGGACTTCAGCAACAAAAGAGGTGTTACTATGTTCAATAACAAAAGAGCCTGACCTTCAACAGTAAAGAATAAACAGCAGAGAGGTCAACAGATGTATTCATGGAAAAGGGGTGAGGACTTTATTTTGCTAGTCAGAAAGGGCCAAGTCTCCCATTTTGGGACCTTTCTAAATAAACAACTGTAAAACCCTTTTAAATTATTTTTCTTGATCTATGTTTGTTATGATTTAAAAAAATAACTATTTTTTTTTTCATATTCAATGTTTCGAAACTTTCGCCGTCGAATTAATTATTTTTAGTGATTTTTTGTCTTATGAAGTAAATATAGTCAATTTTCCTTAAATTTGAAAATTTTTAAAAAATAGAATTTAAATTACAAACTTTTTGAAAAAAATTCCAACCATGCTAAGTACTTCAATATTCAATAAAAGTAATATAAAATGTATGTGTCTTAATTACTTGTGGAGAAAAAAAATCTTAACAAAGGTTCTCAAAATGGGAGACTTGGCGCTTAATGGGTTAAACTAGTTCCGTATAAACAGTAGACAAAGTTTTTTATTAAAGAGTATTTTTCATAAAAGTTTCCAAAGTTTTCTGGAAATGCACTTATGCAAACCTTCCTAGTTAAAAGTTTTTAAATTATATGATGTTAAAAAAATATTTGGTGTAAAATGTTTCTTTACATTCATTGAGGCAACTATTGAAATTCATGCAGGTAATAAATTCGTAGACGAGCTGAAGCTACAGCTATTGTCTTGAGCTATACAGGTAAAATATATAAATAGTACACATAAATATATTCTATAAGTTCGTAAAAAGAGTGTTTTCATCTATCCGATAGACAAGATTTATTTTAGTCAAGGACTATGAATGTCTTACGCTATTTGTGAATATATTATTATGGGGAATAAAAATAAAATTATACTATACCTAATGAAGAAGAAGGCACATTGGATATTCCTGAAGCATTGTAGTCGCTGTATTTCTTCATTAAAGCGATGAAACTTTTGTAGCAATGTCTATGATAACCCTCTTTCAGATTAGCATTGGATGGTAAAATAATGTCTTTATATTTTAACATATGTTTTTGCCGAATTTTCAATACTTCACAACATTTTTGTAGCGTTTTTTCAGTAAAAACAGTGATTTTTCGTCGCTTTTTGCGCAAATAACACTTTTTTTTTTTTATTTACTTTCCATGATTACTACTCCAAAATTTTCACAACTGCATGCTTGCTATGAGTCACGTGGTCTTGAGAGAGCCTATCACAGTTAGATTTGTTGTGATTGCGCACGCATCCAGTTGAAATTCATCTTAAGGGTGTATTCGAAAAAATATTTTTCCACCCTCAACAGCTCGAAATTTTCTGAGACATTTTCGGACTCATTTTTAAAAGTAAAAACATGAAACTTGCTGGGGTAATTTCTGAAGACATGTTTAACATGCCGTGTGATTTCATTTTCAGCTCAATTAATTAGAATTTGATTTTTAAACAATTATTTTCTCAGTATGACCATTTTTTTCATTCCCAGATCGCCCGCTTCGGAAAATTCGGTTCAAAACGTCAATTTTGACAGCGTTTTTTACAGTATTTTCTGCATTTATCAAAAAATTAAGAAGCACGGCACATTATATAGTTTCTAAATAAGAGAATTTCCCAGTTTGATGCGTTTGAGAGCAAAAATGAATTTTAAAATGAATCAGAAAATAAGCAGTTTGGATCGGAATACACCCTTTACGCTGTTTTTGTCTGGGAAGTCAGTAAAAGGATCTTCAGCGAGGCACCGCAAGTCCAGCTTTACTGACACTCGCGTTTAACATTCTATGTTGTCTGGCAAGTAGAAAGTGCCAACAAAAGTGTCTGTCATTTTTAAAATATTTTTTTCTAAGCATAAATATTTTTTCGCCTCAATTTCAGCGTGCCTCAAATACCTTTTTGGGGTAGTCAAAAAATGGCACTTGACACGTGTCTGGCACAGTGTTTGGGCCGACTAAAGTGTCTGTCATTTTCAAAATTTTTTTCCTAAGCATAAATATTTTTCTGTCTCAATCTCAGCGTGCCTCAAATACCTTTTTTGGATAGTCAAAAAATGGCACTTGACACATGTCTGGCACAGTTTTTGGGCCGACTAAAGTGTCTGTCATTTTCAAAATATTTTTTTCTAAGCATAAACATTATTCTGTCTCAATCTCAGCGTGGCTCAAATACCTTTTTTGGGCAATCAAAAAATGGCCCTTGACACGTGTCTGGCACAGTTTTTGTGCCGACTAAAGTGTCTGGCTTTTATATTTTTTATTTCATTAAATCTTAAATTTGAAGGCATTAAAATTTCAAAATGCCTCAAAAATATTTTTTTGCAACGAAAATTTTGGAAATTTAAAAATTCACGGGTGGGCTATGTGCCACGATCCTTCAGCCAGACATTCGATTTTGTATTCAGGCATTACAAAAGAAGTGTTTCACAAATTTTCAGGGTGCCTCAAATACCTTCCCTAAAATGTTTAACAGCTCTTGGACTATTAGCTAAAGTAGTTAAATGAAACATACAGAGTGTTCGTAAAATGTCTTTACAAAATAAGGAAGGTAATATTATTCGTCAAACCGAATAATTTTTTTATAAGAAACCAGGATCCCAAACCACTTTCTTTGGCAAAAATAAAAGATTTGTCGGCCCAAGACAATCCCGAGTTACTGCCAGGGTAAGAAATGTATCGGAGCCAGCAGCACCGATATTCCGGTTCGTAAAAGTATGACAAATATTGTTCCGATTCGTGAAATTAAGCTAAATAAATCGTTCCGGTTCGCAATTATTAAAGCATATTGTTACATTTCCTGAAAAACATTAATATTTCCGTACTGGTTCAGGTTCAACCGAAAACAATTGATAGAAAATGCGATGATGCACTTAACATCAGTATGACATCCCACCATCCATAACCACGGCTGTGAAGCGTCTGCGATAGTTCCTACTTCAAGTTAACGACTCACGGGGCAGATGACTGTTAATTTTTAGTGACTAAATTAGCATGACAGGCCGCACATCCAAGATTTTTTACAGGGGGCGTACGGGTCCCGTTATTTTTCAGGTAAAATATAAATATTTTTTTTATATATATAAAAGTAAATATAGTTCAAATGATGAAAACTGCGTCTCATTCAGAGCCCGATCAAGCTGAAGTTCCCCCCCCCCCCTACCTCTCCATTTCCGGCGACACTTTCAGAAAAAAAGTATGTTTATTTGATGAGTTGACAAAGTTGTTTGGGTGAAAGTTTCAAGTTTACAAAAAAAAATTAACTTACAAGAATAATCAAGAAAATGAATTACCGTCTACTTTCTCAAATAAGTATTTGTATAGTATAATTCACAAACATCTATGATCCACAGTTTATGTTGCGGAATAAATGAGGACGTCTTTTTCAAAACTCGCCTTATCCAAAATCATAAATATTGTGTTTTCCCTAAGAGTCTAGTAATCATTTTAAACTATAATTCTAAGTTTTGAAAATTATCGGTACTCTCAAATTGAAAAGGACTTTTACAGAAAAATTAAATATGGAGGTTTTTTATTACAGTAAAACTTTGTTTTTACGTCAGGGGCCAAAATATAAAATGCAAACAGTGGAAAATCTTAAATTGTGAGAAAAAATACACACAGATTTGTGGGCCCCTGAAATTGGTGGGCCCAGGGCAGAGGCTCCGGAGGCCCGTGAATTAATCAGGCCCTGGTCTTATTTAAGAAGAGATTTTCAGTAAGAAAAAACTGGTACCAAGGAATTTCCTGGTCTGGAAATTCCAGGACCCGTGTGAATCCTGTTTTATTTTTAATCTTTTGATACAACGAATATGGAAGCAGGCTGAATTTAGGTCTTACCGGGGACACTATATAGCTTATTGTGCTCTCTGTAACAGTTATTATTATTATTATTATTATTTAGAATCTTGAAATTCAATCTATTAAGTTATTTTTGTAACAAATTTCTCTATACAGTAGAGCACCGATTATCGGAACTCCAATTAACCAAACATCCAATCCGAACAGTCTATTTTTCTCTTTTTTTTTTTTTTTTTTTTTTTTTTTTTTTTTAACCGAACTTCCAATTATCCGAATAGCCTATTTCGCTCAGATTTTTTTTTTTTTTTTTTTTTTAACCGAACTTCCAATTATACAAACACCCCGTTTCTCTCATTTTCCCCCTTCAGATTTAGCATACGAAATCGAATCCCCGATTAGTGAATCGTTGGGTGCAGTAACAACGAAAAAGAAATGGAAGATCCAGGTCCATCACATAACGAAGCCTTTGAATGTTTGGAAACAGATATGAAATGGCCCGAACGGCAGAAGAACGCTGATCCTATTCAAGTAACATATTTAAGAATAATTCGAGATATGGCAGCATTGAAAAGAATGTCTTCTTTGAAACAAGCGACAATCGAAAGCTTTTTTGCTTAAATTACTATCTCTGGAGTTCAAAAGATGATAAGAAAAGAAAAAGAAAATTTTAAATGATAAAAAAGTAAACAATAAAAATTAAAAAGACACACACACACACACACAAAAAGCAATTTAACAAATTACAACGACCATTTGGAAAATGATTTTTTCAAAGACTAAAATTTAAGACATAAAAAATAGCACGGAGTTGATCATACATTACGTACGCCATGAATTAAACATTAATAGTGTTATTACACGTAAAAATTGCAAGCGACAAAAATCGCGTGCGACTCATCAAATTTCCTGAAACTTACGTATTATCCAAGCATTTCATTGGCTGTTCGGGAAAAGGCTTTTCCATCGTCAGATTTCTAAGAAATCTGACGACCAATTTTAAATGAAATTTCATTCTTAAACTTCTAAATATCCCACAATATTACTTTTTACACCGTCGTATAGAGAAAAAAAAATGTACTTTTAAATGCGATTTGTTTGAAAGCTGTATCTCCATTTGTTTCTGAGTTATTATTATTTTTTTTTTGTAGTTTTTATTACTTTGTTGTCATATTGGCAACAGAAGTATCCATCTCTGTTGAAAGTAAAGGGAAATACAGATTACTGTATAGACCAATCAGAAAACGAATAAAATGCGGATTCCACCAATAAAACGCCTCAGATAGGTTTTTGGATTTCCTACCCTGACAGAGAACAATAACCATTTTTCCAAATGGTTAAAAAAAAAATAGATAACAATAACTTTGAAATATCGCTTCGGTTCGTGAATTTTTCCATTTCGAGCCCTGGTTACAGCTTACTTTATTCAAACAGAAATCATTTGCGATTTGCTTATATTGTGCAATATTGCCCTTGATAAAGTGTTTCGCAATATAAGTTTTCATTTACTTCTTGAAATATTTCCGCATTCTTAGTTGTGGATTCTTTCTCCTCATGCTTTTTTTAAATTTATTTATCTTATTTTATTCTCAATCTGGGCATTTTGCATGATTGGATATACATTTTTATATTGTATTATATTATTGGTTCATTTATATTTTGTCGATTTCCTGTCATTTAAGAATTATTTTTTGCAAAAGGTTTTATTATATTGGGTGATTGTAAAAGTCCATGCCTGATTTCCGACAGAGTTGCCAGTTTGGCCTCCAATTTTAATTCGAAATTTCAAATTCATACCGGAAATTTCGAAAGAAGAAATTACTTTGAATTTTACTTTGATCGCTAAGTTTCTCTTATTAAATAAAGCATAAAATACTATACTTTATTTCTGGTATGAACGCTAAATTTCTAAATAAAAATGGAAGCCAAACTGGCAACCCTTATTTCCGATGCATCGAGTTTCGAAGTACACCCAAGTTGTTTAAAATGACGGAATGCAGTCGAATTGTCAACATTTAGTCTCTCAGCAATCTCTTCAGTAGTAATCCGTTGATTATTATTCACTCAATCACACATTAAATCATTATCAATGCCAGAAGGTCGCCCAGAGCGAATTTTATCGTTTAGATTGAAATCACCATCTCGAAATCGGCAAAACCGCTTTTCAACTGTCCTAAGAGCGGGAGCACGATCCAAATAAACGTCTTGATCTTGAATATTTTTTGCAGCGCGTCCAACCTCATTCTTTTTTTTAAACTCATAAAAGAAAACATGACAAAAATGTAACGTTTCATTTTCCATTTTAAATATTAGGCTTGCCCACAAATTACTTTGAAAAACGTTTTTTTTTTTAACGTTATGTTCACTCATGACACATGTAGATAACTGTGAGTTAATAATATGGTTATAAAAGAAACATCAGCACAGTCAAAATTGCAAGTTTCTGCCACCTATGAAATAGGACACGAACTTTTGCAATCACCCAATATACATACATATATATATATATATATATATATATATATAACCATTATAAACCAATACAACTTATCATCTACAAATGTGAACATATAAATTATGAATTTATAAAATGAAAAATGATGTATAAACCGTTATAAAAAAAACAACATTGAAATAGGTCCTTATAAACGGCGCAACATGGAATTGAAAATACAGTAAACATCGGAAAAATAGAAATATTCGTGGATCCAAGGCAGAATCATTAGACCCAAATTACCCTGATTAACACAAATAACATGTACGGTTTAATCTTTGCATTAGCCATAACAAGCTAAAAAAAAAATGCAAAATAAGGGCTACCGCAAACAATAAATCCAGATCAGAAAAACAGAAATAGCATTAGATAAATAATAAATGAAAATATAATGGATTAAAAAAGAAGCATATTACCAAATGAAAATTCATCTATGGCATAAATGAAACAGCATAAAAGGTATAAGAAATTATTTGCACATGTTGCCAAAAATATTCAAGTAAAAATCTGTGTGTATATTCCATTGATCAAAAAAATATATAGGGTAAGCAGTTTGAAATAGTATAATTACAATATTTTTACTAATGGACCAGAAATTGTGCTGCCAATACCTTTGAAATAAAAAGACAACAAACATGTTCGTATAACAAAATCAGACAAAATCTCTAATTTAAAGATGGCATGTAGTTTTATTATATATTTAATACCTTTAAAATCAAAATGTAGCTAACAAGTTCGAATAACAAAATGACCGAATCTTTAATTTAAATAATAATTTTTAAATTATATAAATAATATATAAATTATTAAATTTTTAAATTAATAAATAATAATTTAAATTTAAATAATAATATTTTACATAATTGTTATACTAAAAAAAATATTTCAAACATCTAACTAAATGAAACCTACCATGCAATTTCAATATAATAAGGAACATAAACAGATTTAAAGATATATGATGCGAAACAAAAATTAAATAGGATTGAATCGTAAATTGGAACCAAAATGGAATGTAGAAATCAAATTATGATAGAAATTTGAAAAGCAAAGCGGCACATGAATGTTTAGTCATCATTCGGCAAGAACACTACTTGTCCCAAAAACTGCATTCTTTCGTACAATAGACTGGCGAATTTGTCTAGAAAAGTCTATCACTATCACTGCCGAGATAATGCATTGAAAGAATAAATAATAAATAATTATGCGAAAACGAATTGTACTCACATTCCAAATAACATGTTGAAATGAGTATTCGAATCATGCAATATTCAAGATACTTGATTACTACTGTTAAAGTTAAGATTTAATCCATACAGTTAAGACATTAATTAATCTCAAGTTATTAAACAATAATTATTGCTAATTAAAACTTAATAAAATATACACACACAAACACATTATCTCTCTCTCTCTCTCTCTATATATATATATATATATATATATATATATATACATGAATGTGAGAAGATAAATGACGTTTAAATATTATATCACAACTAAATGAATTGCTCGAGCAGTAAGATTCATGGTGGATAAATTCGTTCACGTAGATAAATTGGTATGTTCTTAAGATTTTAACTGAATTAGTAGATTGATGTTCTATGCAAGGTTTAAGTAGCTAGCCGTATTTGAAGAGAGAAAGCGTGAGTGATTCTCTATGGAACTTTAGTTGTATAGTCAACTGTATAAGTATTTCAGAAGTATATTCCTATGTATTTCATGTCTTATTAAATGCCTTTAATGTACTTACTTTCAAAGTGTAATGTTAATTCTGGTTAAGATATTATTATTTATCTTAATCCACCCCCCCCCCCCCCACACACACACATATATTAAATTTTCCATTTTTCAGTTTACATTAATATATTTTTTTTCAAGTTGTACATTTTTTTCATTTTTTTAAAAATCTGAATTAGTTTTGAGGAAATCTGAAAACTCAATCAATCCCAAAATAAACAAACAGACATGCGCATCAAAGAAGTTGGAAATTGCACGTCAAACGTGGCAAATGAGGTGCGTTCGTACTATAACTAGTTTTATAAATATTTTTTGCACCGCATATTGTACTGAATGTATATTTTAACTGCACTTCCTAAGTGCATATCAATTTCATTCTGTTCGAAAGGCTGTAACACCATTAAAATGCACTTGAAATAATTTTTTCCCACTGGTTGTCATGTAACGGAAAACTTTTGACTGTCCCTGTAACTAAATTATACATCCGATTTTCATAAAGTTTGAAATGACTCGACAAAATTTTGCAACAATTATATATTTAAAATTTCAGACCTTTCGGTTGGGTAGTTTTTGCTCTGTTATATGCGGCCGGACAGACGGACAGACAGATGGACCGAACGACGACTGTAGGTGCTACGTATTTATATAATTACGAACGCACCTAAAAATTGCCTTGCCTCCTATACTTTTCTCAACAGATCGTCGTCGAAATCCTATTACTATCGACACAATTTTATTCTCGTGATCGTGAACTTATACAGATTAATTTTATTACAGCTCTTGGACTGTTGCATTTTATTGAGTTGATACTTTCTGCATGGACGTTGTCCTTCAATTCTCTTTCTCTCTCTCACGCACAATATATATATACAGGGGGCCCGAAAAGTCTGGAAACGGTCGAATAACTCGCGAAATACACATGGGATTGAAAAACAAAAAAAAATTGTGTTAAATATTTTTTAAAAAGCTATTCAGGGATACCAAAGTTCACCCCCACACCTTCCCCCTGCGGATTAGGGAGGGTTCAACTTTGAAATCTTAAATAACAACCCCCTCCCCTCCAACCCCATTTTTTATTGCAAACTCGGATTCTATTGGAAAATATACGTAACTTTTGCATTTAACTTTTTTTTTCGGATCAACGTACATACCGATGTAAACGAGTGAAATGCAGCGTAAAGATAAAACAGCACCCCGAATCGTAAGAGGCAAAGTGACAAGTTAATGAAGCATCCCGAAAGGAACAGGAAGCTACTACGACTAAGTTGTTGTTCTTGGGAAACGCATTCGTTTAGAATCTAAGCATTAGCCCTCTTCCTACCCACGATGTAGAGAAGGAAGCAGCCTTTTTCTGTTTAGTTTCTATTTTTTCAAATTTGAAAATTAAAACTACAATGGAAAATAGGATTCCCTGCCCAGCAAACGAATTTGATCTCATCTTGCTCGATTTCATCGCCATCTACGATGATCCGAAAGAAATGTTAAATACAAAAATTACGTATCTATTCCTATAGAATCCGAATCTGCAATAAAAAATGAGGGATCTAATTTAAGATTTCAAAGTTTGACCCCCTCTAACCCCGCAGAGAGTCGGGGTGGGAGGCCAACTTTGGTATCACCGACTACCTTTTTAAAAAACATTTAACACATATTTTTCCGTCTTTCAATCTAATGTGTATTTCTCGAGTTATTCAAGTTTCCCGACTTTTCGGACACCCTGTATATGTATGTGTATGTGTGTGTGTGTAAAACCTTCAAAATAAACTAAAACCTTCGCTGAAATATTATCTAACTAACAGTGCAAGTTCCATCAAAATCGATTCAGCAGAATTCAAGTTATAAGTAGCCGGAACGAAATGTCGATTTGCATTTTATATAATGGTGTCTAAAAAATATAGCGGTAAACGTTTGGGGGGAGGTAGGGCACATATATCACAAGGATTGAGAATTGCGTAGCAACCCATGACGGGAAACGTCATCCTACGCCGTTAGGTGGTGCTCTGCGCGACAGCGCTGTAGGGGAAAGTAAGAAGTTCCTCATTTGTACAGAAGCCAGCATACGAAGAACATGCAACGATATACGAACGGTGAGCTTGCAGATGTGCACTTAGTATATGGAATTTCTGAAGGCAATGGACGAGCCGCTTTATCGAGAACGCTTCCCGAACAGACATCAACCTCACCACAGTTTTTTTGCACATGCGCATCAAAATTTGTGCGATTGTGGGTCATTAAGAAGTAGCAGTCGTAGTAAGGGCAGGCCGCGATCGACGCGTTCGGTCGTTATGGAAGAAAGTGTGTTGGATGCCGTGAAGACTTCTGAGTACCAGCATATGTGCCGTTGCCTCATCCTTAGAAGTGTCTCGTTGCAGTGTACCGCGTGTTTTGCACGCCGGCCCTTACACGCCTTTCACCTCCAAAGAGTTCAGTTATTGCTCCCTGATGATCATCCTAAACATGTACGCTTCGCACAATGGTAACAGAGTGTCCAAGATGTGACTTTCTCAGCTTATGTGTTGTTCACTAATCAATCCATATTCACTAGGGATGGAGTGTGTTGGTCGTGATACACACATATCGCTTTGCAGTAAATATGTTGGCAGGTTTGGTCGGCGACTGCTTAGTCGAGACGTACATTTTACCATCCCGCATGACCTACTATCGAATCTTTTTGGAGCAGGTTCTTCCTGGCTTACTTGACGATGTTCTAGCAAATGTGATGCGCAATATGTGGTTCTAGCATGATGAGACGCCTCCCTATTTTGGACTGGTTGTTCCTTCACATTTGAACAGGTCTTTGCCGCACCAATTGATTGGGCGTGCTGGACAGGATTCATGGTTCCCACGCCGCGAACTATCGAATGTTTCTGGAGCAGGTTCTTCCTGGCTTAATTGATGATGTTCTTGCAAATGTGAGGCGTAACATTTGGTTCCAACATGATGGGACGCCTTCCCATTTTGGACTGGTTGTTCTTGAGCATTTGAACAGGTCTTTGCCGCATCGATGGACTGGGCGTGTTGGACCGGTTCCATGGCAGCCACGCTCATCTGATTCATCGAGCCTTGATTTATTTCTGTAGGGAGCCCTCAAAGCTTCGTGTATCACGAGCCTGTGGAATCTGCAATGGAACACGTGGCAATACTAGTCTGCACTGCTGCTACAATCAAAGAAACTCCTGGTGTGTTCGACCGTGTCTGGCAATCCACGTTCCGTAGGTGTCAGTCATGCTTGTCATCTGTTGGTGCAAACTTCGAGCATCTGTTGTACTCATAATGTCCAATAAACTTTTCCTATTAATCACTCTCTTGTGTCCTATTTTTAATCTTCTATCTCTGCTACCATCTTCCCATTACGTTTCTGGCTATGCAATTCTCAATCCTTATGATGTACCCTACCTCTCTAAAAGTTTGTCGTTACATTTTTGAGACAGCCTGTGTGTAGCATAGATTAACATGCAAGATGAGACATTTAAGTCAAAATCTGTAATGGCAACAGTACTAGCGTCACTACCGACAAGGGGGAAGAATTAACAAGCGTCCGAAATTTACCTATGTTGATGAAATATGTTTATGCTCTATGTTTTGAATATCTATTCTTTCTTAAACGAGGCAAACGATATTGTATTTATGTTTGATTTATTTAGCTGTTTCTTTTTATCGTACTTGTTCGTTCACATTTAACTTACAAAATGATAATTATAATAATAACATAAAAGAAAAACTCCAGAAAATTATGTTGAAAATGTAAATATGTAAGTTAATGAGTTAAAATTGTAAAAAATTAAATTCGGGTATTGTGTTAATTTATTCACATCGAATACCATTTTATCAAGTGTAACATCAGTATCTCTATGTTTTGCTTTTTTTTTTTTTTTTAACTTTTAGATTTATATAATTCTAAAAATTTGTAAAAAGAAATTTTTCCCTATCTGCAATTTTATTATTATTTCTTATATGTTAATATCATAAATATTATTGAACTGGTGATTTTACGTTCTTTACATTAAAATCAATCCTTTTATTTTATATGTGAGAAAGTGAGAATGCGTAATTTTTAAAAGATTATTATAACGAGTGTTCAATACATTAAACTTCATAATAAAACATCGCCTGTAAAAATTATTCGACCAAACGGGAATATTTATGAAAATTTCTGGGACTTGTAGAGTGCAATATTTCGTATATTTTTACATTACACCATCCCTTTATGTAGCTTTAAATCCAATTATATCATATTTACTTGACGTATAATATTCAAGACGAAATTTTTAGCTTGTTTTTCGTCGCACTTAAATCGTTCACCCATCATGTAGGGAATATATATATATATACATATCCGTGCATGATCATAGAATAGATATTAGATATATAGAATAGAATATCTATTCTATGCTCATGTATCGGTGTAACATTGTCTTGAAAACGTAAACATAAACATTAAAAAAAGAAAAATCACAATAAGGTAAACGCTCAATAAAAAAATATTACAAGGATTGGAAATTTTTTCCCTATTGTCACTAAAGGCGCTGCGATCGCAATCGCATTACCATTACGCTCTATGGGAGTGTCCTATCTTGTATGTTAATCTATGGTGTGTAGTAGATAGATAAATCATTACAATAAAATGCTTTAATGTATTTTGCAAAATGAATGTTTTGTAATTTATTTACAAACTGAAAATGTTTTTTAAGCAGTGTTGATTGTCGTTTTTAATTATTATATTGTATATCTGCGTAAGAGTATTCCACAATAAGTTACTATCATAATTATTATATGCATTACAGCCAATAGTTACCGTTTGGAATGTTATCGTTTTTTTAAAGAAATTTTGGAATAATAACAAGATATGGATAATTTAAGTTTTAATAATTTATGTATATATATTATATATATATTCTTTTGGTCATGTAGTCGTTTGAGTACAGGGGGAAAAAATTCAGCTTTTAGCTTTTTTTCTCACAGAAAACGACTATTTTGCTTATATAATTGAATTCTGTACTCTTGATAACGTAATTCAATATATAAGCTTTTCAATTATTTTTATCGGTATCCATTTTTTTCTTTTTTTCTTCCATATTAATACTTGTAATATAGTACAAGGGACTATATTTTATACATAACCGCTGGTATATACTATGTTTTTGGTATCCATGTTCAGTATGTTGGAGGACACTGTATTATTGTCATTTCATTCATAATATCACAAATTTTGTTGGTGATCGGTAATGTTTATTTAATGGTTATATATATATATCCACACACACAAACGAATCATAAACCTTTTTCGTTGGAAGTCGGTTAAAAATTGATCCCTTCTTAAAGCAATATGAAGGGTGTACAAAGTAAATTTAGAGTGAAAAGCTTTTAAAATCTAAAAACGATTAAATCTTTCTAACATTCTAAGATATCTTTTTACTAATGGAACTGCAAAGTAAGCAGTTCCCTTTCTTTATAACGTGAGTTGCTTTTTTAAACTGAAAAAAAAAAATTGGAAATATGATCTAACTGTTTTTAAGAAAATTGAGAAGAATACATTTTCCTACTTCATTCTTGGTGCAAGCAGCACGAAAGAAGTAGCATTGAAAATGTATTTTAGATTTTGAAATATATATTTGTATTTTGAATCAAAGCATGTATTCACATTTCGATTTTTTAAATGTTTACGTAAAAATATGCGTAAACATCATTTTTTTTTAAAGATATTTGACACACAATCGGCCTAATAAGAGCTGTCAAATTTTTAAGGTTTATAGTTATTAACTTCGCCAGAGGAAAAAAAAAAACATAAATAAAAGAACAAAAATCATCTTTGATACTTCTTAGTTAATGGATATTGTATGACGTTCAAAAAGATTGTTACATACTAGCGGACTTTTCCCACTTCGCTGGTCGGTTTCTCTAAAGGAACCTTGAATCAAACGAAATATATCTAGCAAAGATGAAATGAGTTTACCCATTTTTTTAGTATGTTTGTTATCTTGAATTTCACGCTTCTACCTAAAATGGCTACTGAGATATGCCAAATGTTCTAAAATTTTCGACCCCCACCTTTTAAACCCTTTAGGGTGGGGAATTTGTAAAATCGCTGAAACATGTTTTCAATTATTTTTTAGTAATTTATTTTCTGGGATTTCACGCTTCTACCTAAAACGGCTGCTGAGATATGGCCGAATGTTCTAACTGTTTCAACACCCCCTTTTAAGCCCCTTAAGGGTGAATTTCTAAAAACGCTGAAACACATGTTTAATTATTTTTTAGAAGATTTATTTTTTGGAATTTCACGCTCCTACCTCAAACAGCTGGTGAGATATGGCAAATGTTCTAAAATGTTCGACCCCCCCCCCTTTTTAACCTCCTTTTGGGTAGGATTTCTAAAATCGCTGCAATACCTACTTAATTATTTTTTTAGTAGGTTTATTTTCTAGAATTTTACGCTTCTAGCTAAAACGGCTGCTGAGATATGGCCAAATGTTCAAAAAGTTTCGACTCCCCTTTTAACCCCTTTACGGGGGGGGGGGGTGATTTTCAAAAATCCGTCCTTAGGGCTCTTCCCCCCCCCCCCCAATTTTCCTGTTCCTAGGTTCAGTAGTTTGGGCTGGGCCTTTTATATATGAAAATAAAGATTAAAAACTATCTCGAACGATTTTTCCCCATAGGCCGTAATGTAATGGAATTCTTTTGAGTGTCCCTGTAATCCCCCAATTCCACCCACCGCGATCAAACTGCCTTTTACTAACAGCAGGCGACCAAGGAAGGGCTATCTAACCACCACAATCGCGTGTGGGTGGCAGTAGGTGTTCATGGAGAAAAGTCTGTGTTTACCCGCAGACAACTGACTTATATATATACGGCCCCTAAAGCGACCACGTTCCATTCCATTAAAAATTGGTCGCTTTGAGAGGTGGTCTCTTAATAGAGGTCATGTTTAAACCTAGATTTTAATTGTTCAAAACAGGTAACAATTAAGGTTACTAAAATTTATTTTTTACATTATGAAAAAATATGAAAATTTAAGTATCAAAACAAAAGTTAATTACATAAGTTAGTTACTGCAGAGTTAAAAAAAATGAATACATTAACGTTTGCTTTGATTTTACGGTTTTATCTTTTAAACTTTTATTTCCAAGTCCTTTCGAAGTTCAGTAAATAAATGCTTTTTTTTTTTTTTTTTTTTTTTTTTTGGACGGAAACAAATAATGACGATTTCGTTAATTTATCTATTTATTTGAGAGTTTCCTGACAGAATAGGGCAGGGGAGTTTATTGATTGTCATTCTTAATTTGTCGTCAGAGTTCAATTCATTGCCTAAAAAGGCAAAAGGGTGTTTAAACTCTTAAAAGTTACCGGAAAAAAAAAAAAACTTAGTTTAGAAGTTTGATGAATAATACGCTCTCCGGAATTATTTTTCTAATAAAATCTTCTTCAAGCGACCCGGCAAAAACGGAATTTGCTTCATTTCCTTCAAAGAAATTGGTCGCTCATGGAGGGAGTTCAACTGGGATGGTCTCTGGATGGAGGTAAAATTAGTATTGAGCCTATGAGAATAAATTTCGTTCCATGAAAAAATGGTCATTCAGGGAGGTGGTTGCACAGGGAGGTTTCACTGTATATAGATTTAACATTTTACCTATTACAATTTGTTCGGAATTGACATACAATAAAGTTAGTTACACTAAGTTAACGTTCAGATACACTCGTTTAATCGCAGATACACGTATGTGTGTTAGAAAAATAATAAAAAGAAATCTTATGTTCAATTTCTTTTTCGAAATTTAATTCTCCGGCGAAAATTTGTAAAGCATGAATACAGCCAATCTAACTTAATGTAAAGTATAGGGCTGCATAACCTTTTAAAGAGAAGGACCACTTGCAAAAATGTCTGGGGGGTCGAGGGCCGCACCAGTAACACGGAGAGAATTCTATTTCGAGGAGGTGATCTGTGGCCTATAATCTCATAAAAAAATATGGTTTCAGAGGAGGAGGGGTACCCCGGTAGGTTCCCCTACCCAGTCAATATATCCAATTCTGTTGGTATGGATATATCACGAAATTCGCGATTTTTCCGTGCCTCATCGGCGAAATTCGCTATTTTTCCACGCGAGATCGACAAAATTCGCGATATTTTTGTGCGGACCAACGAAATTCGCGATTTTTCGGACCCCGCTTCACAAAACTTGCGATTTTTCCGTGCTCGATCGATGAAATTTGCAATTTTTCCGCCCCTGATCGACAAAATTCGCGATATTTTCGCTATTTTTCCTCGCTCGATAAACGAAATTAGCTATTCTTAACTAACTCTGACGAAATTTGTAATTTTTTCTCGCGGCAAATTGAAGAAATTCAAGATTTTTTCTCGCGATAAACTGATGAAACTTACGATTGTTCCACAGCCGATCAATGAAATTCACAATTTTTCCGCGCACCATCCAAAAAATTTGCGATTTTTCTGTGCCCTATCAACGAAATTCGCGATTTTTCCGCGTCTCATCGACAAAATTCGCGATTTTTCATGCCTTATCAACGAAATTAGCGATTTTTTCAAGCCCGGTCGACAACACTCGCGATTTTTCCGCGCCTGATCGACGAAATTGGCGATTTTTCCGCGCTCGATCAACGAAATTCGCGATTTTTTCTCACGATAAACAGACGAAACAGGCGATTTTTCCGCAGCCGATGAACAATTTGCAATTTTTCTGCGCAATTTACAATAAAATGGCGATTTTAATTTTTTAATTAACAAATTTGTGATTTTTCTGTGCCTGATCGACAAAATTCGCGATTGTTTCGCGCCCGATCAGCGAAATTCGCGATTTTTTCAGGGTCGATCGTCGAAATTTGCAATTTTTCCACACCTCATCGACAAAATTCGATATTTTTTCGTGCCGGATCAAAGAAATTCGCGATTCTTAACTGACTGACGAAATTTTCGATTTTCTCCTGGCGAATTGAAGAAATTCCCGATTTTATCCTGCGACCTATGGACAAAAATTGCAAATTTTTCCAGTTATAAATTGACGAAATTCGCGGGCCACAGGTTGTGCACCCCTATTGTAAAGCATTATTGTAGATAACTACACCGAGGAGTTAAGTTTTACAGCTTTATAGCTTTAGTACAAAGAGGACACACATATTACAATTCATTTGCATAAAACTAAACAAAAATTAATCAACGTAAGAAGAAACTGTATCGATGTATAAAAAAAGAAGTATAAAAACAAAAATATACATGCATATACATATATACATATACAGGATATCCCAAACACATGGATATCGGCTTTCAGTCTTTGAATTTTGATCATAGATGTATATTATAAATTACAAAGTTACGCAAGAAAGGTACAGAATTTTATGAAATCGAATAAAATTTTTAGGGATTAAATTTGAAAAAATACAAAGTTTAAATATTTATACGGCACCCATACAAAATATTTCCCAGAGAGTAAAATGTGTCCAAAACACTAATAAGGTCCCGTACAAAATTTTAGCATTTTGTCATGAAAAGTCGTAGAGATATGAAAATACACAAATGCTGACTTAACCCTACAATGCAAGATTTTTATTTCCCCCCTTCTTCCCTCCCCCCCCCCCCCGCAAAAAATATATATAATAACTGTATATCAAACAAGAAAAATATTTTAAAAATCACATATCCACTTTTATCCATAATCTAGTTGAGAACTGAAGTGTGTCAAATGGCTACATTATAATCTGAACAACATACAACGTGAAATTTAAAGTGGGTCAAATGGCTACGCTATGCATTGTAGGGTTAAATCTCTTTTCGGTGCCTGGATACACTGAGCTCTACATACAACATTATTACACATACACACATACAATATTTTCTAGCTTTTTTAACACTTAAATATGTGTTTTTCTCTTATCTTATCTGAATGAAAGACAAATATTTTAATTGGTTTTATCAATACATTTATAGTTTTAAAGAAAAATTTACAAATAAAATGTTAAAAAAAAAAAATAAATAAATAAATAAAAGGATTTTTTTTTAAATATTTAAATCGGATTTTTATGATTTTTTCCCCAGCATTCAAATTCTGAATAGCTACCAAGAGTTTTAGGTTTTCAAAACAATTAAACCATTAATTGCTAACATAATGTATGTTTTTACACTTTAATTAATAAAATTATAATTATTTGTTAGTAATTACAGACATTATAAAAACTTCAAATTAGTAGTTTCATTATAATTAGTATCATACAATAATGTTATATATATTAATATTGTAATAATTACGTAGAACTTCATTAAATACTAATGATATTTAATATTTATTAAAATTATTAATAACTGCATTTAATATTAAATAGTTAACACTACTTCAAATTAATAATTATTAAACATTTAACTCTCTAATTGAGAACATATTACACATTTTAAAGCTTTAATTATTAAAATTATAATTAATAATGTAATTCATTTTAAGGGCAGGATGCTAGTTCAAAAAAAGGGCCCTGTTTCATGAGGAAATATATTAGTAATGTGTTTAATAATGATATAAGGGAAAAAAAGAATAATTTTAGCATGATAAATAAAGTGTCCTTAATTTTTAATAATTTTATGAATCACAAATTGAAAAATACAATTAAATAACAACATGTTTTAATAATATCCTGTTTTTTCTAAAGAAATAAAGTTCTATTATTTTGCAAGATCTTGGGCACATGAATTTAGGAATACTGTTGAAGGAGGAAGTGTTTTACAAGAAATTGCTGGCACAACTACAGGTGAATTTAACTTTTTTTTTTTTTTTTTTTTTTTTTTTTGTAAGGCAGGGTGCATTTTGCTAATTTCAAAAGAGGTAGGGTGCGACACCCTTAAAAAATGGCCTAGAAGAAAGAGTAAGTAATTACAGAATTAATAAAAGATGCAAACAAGTCATTTCATTAGTTAGTAGCACAAATAACAAAACTAACAAATATTATTTGCAGCTCGTTTTGCATTTGTACTTAGAAAATTACTCTTAATAACCAAAATCTAAACTTACACACATGTTATGCTAACCAAAAAAAAAATTATGAAAATGAGTTAAACACATCCATACGCACATACAGAGTTAAACATAAGGATAGCCAGTTATATCTGAAATCCTGAAAATATTTAAATATCTGAAATCCTGAAAATATTTAAATATCAGCATTATTACACGTCAGTGCGGATTATTAGCTTTCAATGGTTCTTTTTTTTTTTTTTTTTTTTTTTTTTTTTTTTAAGAAAAGTTTTGCTGCCTTTTCAATCTCTAATTAATTTTTTTATTTAGTATATATGAGTTACAAAGTTTAAAAAAAAATAATAATAATTCATCCTATACCGAAAAAGCTCTTGCCGTGCTTAACATTTTTATACCAATTAGCTCTTTTTCTCTTATGCATTTATTTACAATTTAGCTGTTGAGCAAACGTCACTTTTTTTATAAAGACAAAACTAAGACACTGACTATTTATTCTTTTATTTTCAGAAATTTATTACACATGCTATGTTTATTTTATATAAACTAATACTGCATAAACACGTATGGCTGTTAAACATGAGAGGGGGGTGGGGGAGGCAATTTACTTGTGAAATTGTATATTTCCCTCTTTATTCCAACGGTTTTTACAACCATATGCAGAACAACTGCTCACCATGATATATGATTAGTTATCAAAATCATAAACTTGAAAGAAATTTGAAAAAATTTCAAATACCAGCATAATAGGCAATGGGAGAAAGAGCGTTTTCTGCCTAGTATGCGAACCAAAACTAAGCTAAAACTGCCGTCACTGTATTCTTCCGCACTGACCGCAGGAAGACAGACCTCCTGTTATATGTCGAGCTCAGTGCCTGGATACAAGGCTTTCTTGATATACCGGGCTATAACAGCTGCTCACTCTGGGGAAAGTCACGTGGGCAAAGGAGGGAACGTGGAAGCGATTTCAAATATCCACTCCACTCCGATTTTTTCCTGCGTAAATTTGGCTTGTGTTGTGTATTGTTATATGATTGTTATATAATTATTGAGTGAATTATAAAATATTTTAATTAGTATTCAAAATTATGAAATTCCCGAATCTCATGAAAATAAAATAGATAAGTATCTAAACTCTTTTTCTTTGAAAATTCTAATGGCGGAATTAATGATTAAATAACATTTATTTTAGAACACATTTTATTAGCCAGAAAAGAAAAAAAAAATCTGGAAATGGCAGAAATTACAGCAGTAACATATAATATTTCCTTATTTATTTAAAAATTTACGATATGTTTTCGTTAGAGCTGTTTTATACAATAAATATAATATATTTTAATTCATTTAAGTGACTTTATTTTATTATTAATATTAATATTGATAAAAGTCGATTGCATTCGTAATTTAAATTATTTGCTCTCTAAACTGAGAAAAAAAGGACTCAAGATATAATTTTACATAGTAAACATGTTAGTAAATTTGCATTTTTTTTCTTTAAATTAAATAATAATATATTTCATCAATTGAAAAGCAAAGATTTTCAAAAGTTTTTGTTAGAGCTGTTTTATACAATAACTATATGGGGCATTCTCACAATCTTTTGACTTTTAAGTCCCTGAATTATAACTTTTATTTTAGTACATATTCTTGTGGGGTTTTGTTGTTGTTGTTGTTGTTGTTGTTGTTTTCATATACTGGGGAACATCCCATTGCATGATTGTATAACAATATTAAGGAGATAAATAAGTTTTGGACGTTGTTGGGGGTCAAAATACCAGGAAAATTCCTATACCGTCCCGTGTCCCTGATGCTCATTTTTAAGTTTGGAGTTGTCTGTATAAAATTGTTTCAATAAAAGTAATTCGATGTAATATTTTTCCGAAACTGGTACAATTGTTTTATATAAATATGTAGCAAAATATTAACCTGCACACATTTTTACGGTTGATATTATTTTTTTAACTCTGTCCCTGGGTTTTAGATTCCTTACCATCCCTCTTGCTAAACTTATACAGAAAATCACTTCAGATGCAGCCACAGAATTTTTTTCAAGTTTTTTCTCATGCAGAAGTATGCTAGAGAAAGAATGTCTAAAATTCTTTGACAGAAAATTTACTGCAGAATTTAAATCAGCATTTAAATAGCAATTTCAAGCATCGTGACTTTATTGGTAGTCTTACCGTCCCCAAAGTTTATTCCTGCACTTTTCGAGGTAAATTAATTTTTTTTTTATTTAATCCAATGTAAATAACTGTTTTTAAAAATCAATGAACATTGTGGCTATCACTTAGTCTTAACATGATTTGCCTAAAAATAGTGGGAAATTTTTCTTACCGTCCTATCCTTACCACCCTCTTTTTTTTTCCTTCCGCCCCTTCTTTAACACCCCTTTAAGACAATGTTATGCCAAAATTTTGTACTAAAAATACTATATTGTTATTATTTCTTATTTGAATGTCCTGTGGGTACTATGCAAATTCTTTATAAGTAAAAATTTAGAAGAAAATAAAAAGTTTTAGTGGTAAAATGGTAAGGAAAATTAAATTCGCAAGTTTAACTTAAACCTCAGTTAAATAAAAAAAAATTTCGCTGCTGACTATTTTTTCTTAATTTTGAATCATTAAGGCATTCGTCTATCAGATTGAAATGTTATTTTAGTAAGTTTAATTTCACCAGATTTTTATTCCCGAAAGTCAAAAGATTGTGAGAAGGCCCTATATCTAGAATACACTCTTTTAATCGATTTTTGTTTTTTTAAGAATTCATGTGAATTCATGTTTACTCTATTAATAATAATGATAAAATTAATTGTATTCGTAATATAAATTATTTGCTCTCTGAACCAAGAAAAAGGGAATTTTATACATTAAACATATTTGTAAATTTATAATTTTTTTCCTCTCTGTTTCTAATAGAATGATGCTATGTATTTCATCTATTGCAAAGCAAAGATTTAAAAATGTTTCTGTTAGAGATGTTTTATACAGTAAATATATCTATAATACACTATATCTTTTCCTTCATTTAGGTGATCTTTTTAGAATTTATGTGAAATTTTGTTCTATTATTAAAAATGATAAAAATCTATTGTATTCGTAATATAAATTATTTACACTCTGAACCGAGAAAAAATAAATCAAGATATGATTTTATACATTAAACATGTTAGTAAATTTATAATTTTTTTTTCTTTAAATTAAATAATACTGTACTTCATCAATTGCAAGGCAAAGATTTATAAACTTTTTTGTTAGAGCTGTTTATACAATAACTACTATACTTGGGGATATATATCTATACTTGGGGAAGGTCTAAGAAGATAGTAACGGGAAGCTTGACAGTACCTTATATCTTACTTGGCGAAACTTAATTGCCACATCTGGCTATATAACATTCATTTCGGCGACATAAAATGATTCTATGATTGCGCTTGAAAAAGTATTTTTCAAGCAGTATTTTTTTTCGTCTTCTTTAGAAAAATTAAATATAATTGATTATTTACAATATATCACGAATGCACGTTATTTAAATTAGGTAAACATATGTCGTTTTCCCAAAAATTTTGACCTTAGAAATTAATTGGGTATTTAAGTATTTTTAATTGAAAGAAAAAATAACATATTGTTGCAATTTAACATTACCTATAAAATTTTGTTATTTTCTTAAGCACATTTTTTTCATTAAGAAATGGTAGTTTAAAGTAATGCAAATATCTTTCTAATCTTAAAAGAATATTTTTATTCGTTTGTTCTAAATTATGAATTCAGTCACATAGTCATGTTAAAACTTCTGTACTATATTAACATAATTATGCCGTTTGTTCCAATGTTTCCAATAGACATAAGTAACGATGTTATATGGGCATTGGCAGTACGAAATCCCGGGAGGTAGGTTTTAGAACGGATATGACTGTGGTCCGCAGCCTTTTTTAATGGAGAATTTAAACATGAAATAAACTGGAAAATAATAATAATCAAAATTTCTGTGCAAGTCAACTTTTAAAACATATCAATATAAATAAACTTAAAAGTTTAACAAATAAAAAAGATTAAATATTCAAAAAATAAATTTCAACTAGGATTAAAAAGAGAGGAGAGAAAAAAAAAGAATGACAGAAAAAAAATTAAATTAAATTGTACAGTAATGTTTATTTTCGTTAAGGGAAGTTCCCCCCCCCCCTCCCGCCCCTCTTGAACCGGTTTAGTTTAAGATATATTTGAAACATATCAATGTAAAAAGTAAAATAGATCTAAAATATGACTACCGCGCGGGAAATTCAAGGGGCCACCCCCCACCCCCCAGCATACACATACACATCTTCCAAAAAATTATTACTTCATCGATTTCTAAGTGTTTAATTAAAGTCGACTGGTAAAAATACATTCTGCTATTCTTTTCCAAATTGCCAGAAAAAAGAAAATATATGTAATTAAATTTCGAAATGTATTGAGAGACAATGTCCCCCCCCCCTCCTTCCACTCACATACTTTCGTTCTCCTAACCAGTGCCTATAGTACGTTGCATTGATCTGTTTTTCAAATGTACAGTGAGCCAATCAGAAAACATTTAAAATAACATATATTGGAAAAATATTCTAAATTTTCAAAAGAATAATACAAATTTACGAAGGAAAAATTTATAAATCTTGATTATTATCTAATTTGTATTTGTAAATTTAATTTGATTCTAATGTGAGGAATTTACTTACAAGGATTACTTTTAAGGATTTTCCACGGTTCATTCTAAAATCGCAAAACCAAACTATTATTTTTTTAACAAAATTGAAAACATTACAGTACATGAAAATTAACCTTTGAAGAAATTTTCAGCAATAATGTGTCTGTGCACTTATGTACTATATTGTTATAATTATTCATTATCTTTCACTACTGCTTTCTTCTTCTCCCCCGCACCCAATTAAAAAAAATTCATTCCCAGAGTCTGATTTATTTTGCAATGTAATATATAATTTATTATATTCAAAAGCACTATAATTCATAATTATACATATATTTCCAAAAGTATAATTAATTTCGTGAAGTCTATAAGCACAAAGGTGGGTAAGGGAAGGAGGGAGAGTTCTCACCCGTCCGTAATAAGGTTGTTACACAGGTTATAGTAGGCAATGTTAGAGAGTGAAAAGTTGTTTCACGCGTAAATAAAACTACGTTTTACACTTTTAATGCAGTACTGAGAAACTTGGGAGTACTTTAAAATAAAATTGCCATGCAACGAAATTCCAATTATGCAATATCAATTCAATCCGCAAACAACCTTTTAACATTTATATTTTCTTAGTGCTTTTTAAAAATTCTTACTTTTTTCAAAGGTTTAGGGTCCCCCCCCCCCTCCCCCTGCACATACCCATGTTTCTGTTAAAAATGACCGTCAAATTGCCGTCAGAAAGATTCATGTTATTGAGAATTACTTTATTTTATTTTTTATTTATTTTTTTTTTTTACAACCTCAGCACTATAAATAACCACCTTTCAACTTATTTTATTTTACATTTTTTTTATTTCACATATTTTATTGTGATGTTTGGCATGTAACTCTCTATTCTAAAAAAAAGTAGCTACCTCTGTCACCGCCGCCAGTTTTGAATTTTTTGTGACCGGAGGTCTTTCTTCGTTAATATTAAGAAAACTATTGCATAAAAAAATATGAAAATCGGTGGTATTATAGAGAAATATTTGATAAACACGCTGATGCAGACAGTTTTCAAATCGAAGAATTATTTTAAGATATATTTAATGCTAAAGTTGGACAAAATCGTTCCATTAAAAGGTGTTATAGGAGCAAAAACTGTGCATGGGAATTTAATCATTTTTAGATCATTTTATTCGTTAGAAGTTCCCGGTGTGCAGACTGCATTTATTCTTTTAATTTGACTCATTTTTGGGGGGTTTATTTCTATTTTAAGTTCAAATTTTCGGCATTTCGAGAGATATTTTTTTACATATTTTAGAAAATGGTATTTATTTAAACTTTTGCCAACTGTATAAATAGCGCAAACAATAATGTTTGCTTCAAATAAAAAATTTATTTACACGTGATTATTATAAACAGAAAAAAAACCTCTCAAATTAGAATTAAATAATTAGGTATAAAAAGCAGTAACTTATTGAAAATTACGTCATAAAAACTCTATTTACACGGGAATTTTAAAAGAGAAAGGATATTGTAAAATAATAAATTCATTAACATGCGTTAGAAATCTTAAATAGGAGAAATTACGTCACATTGCACTTATTACGTAAAATGGACAAAAAATAATATTGCAAAACAGTTTAAATTTAAGAATTGCGCGAGACATTTACTTGATATTTTGAGATGATCTTTTCAACTATTTCAGGGCTAATAACATTTCATTTCTAATAAAAGTATTTTCACGGGAATTTTAAAAAGAGAAAGGAAAGTTTGGTGAAAATTACGTCAGATTTAAAATGTCTTATTTAAAAGAACTTTCTTTTCGCTTTGTTAAAAAATACCGGGAGACAAAGACTCTGTTTAAATAATTCATTTCACATTAGCTTATTTTGAAATGTTTAACTGATTTTATTTAATCAAAGACGAAAACTGTCATTGTATTTTTTAACAGTAACTGTTTTGGCCTTAAAATTCCGCAATCAAAGAGAAATGAATAGAAAACCGTTTATAGGTAGAACTCGCCACTGTTTTTTAAATTATGAATCAATCTTCCGAAATCATTTTAAAGCCGATCAAATTAGCCTGCTTTTAGACTCTGCGGAGTTTGAACGGGGGTTGGCTACCGTAGCTCGTAGGGGGCAGAGCCCCCTAGTTTTAGTTAAAATTTCTCGAAAAGTTCGAATCCACAAAGATTGTTTCTCTATTTTAAATAGTTTAAGAAATAAAAAAATATATATTGCAGATTTAAAACCGCAATCTTTAACCCTTTCCGGCGCGGAGTAATTCTGTTTATGAACTGATGAAATAATGGACTGACACCAGAATTTATAAAAGAATTTATTAGAAAATACGAACTTGCTTATTTTCACGTACATTATAAAAGGAAAATTGTAATTAAATATTCTTAGTGTCATTTGTAAGTTTTGGAATTAAAATTAGGTGCCCTTTTTTAAGGACACCACCCTCCAAAGGGTTAAGTAATTATCTCGAACTTAGCGGAAATGATGGGGACGTTATCGTAAGTAGGTTTGCAGCTCTCTGTCACATGTTTACTATCGCTAACATTTTGCCAAGGCGAATAGATACATCTTTGTATAAAATTAATATAAATATAGCATAACAGTGGCTTATTTTAACTTAAATCAGTTTCATTTTAATCAGTCAAACGTTTCTGCATTCAAAAATAAATTTGAAAAAAAATCAGATACCAAGAGAAATTTTATAACACTTCTTCTCGCGGATGTATAATGCTCATAGTATATGGGCATTATCACAATGTTTTCACTTTCGGGAATAAAAATCTGGTGAAATTAAACTTGCTAAAATAATATTTTAATCTGGTAGACGAATGCCTTAATGATTCAAAATAAAGAAAAAATGGTCAACAGCGAAATTTTTTTTATTTAACTGAGGTTTAAGTTAAACTTGCGAGTTTAATTTTCCTTACCATTTTACCATTATAACTTTTTATTTTCTTCTAAATTTTTACTTATAATGAATTTGCATAGTACCCACAGGACATTCAAATAAGAAATAATAACAATGTAGTGTTTTTAGTATAAATTTTGGTATAACATTGTCTCAAAGGAGTGTTAAAGAATGGACGGTAAGGTAAAAAAAGGGGAAGGTATAGGGAAAAAGGGACGAAATGGGAAAAAAAGGGACGGTAAGGATGGAACGGTAAGGAAAATTATCACTATTTTTAGGCAAATCATGTTAAGACTAAGTGATAGCCACAATGTTCATTGATTTTTAGAAACAGTTATTGACATTGAATTAAATAAAAAAAGTAATAATAATTTACCTCGAAAAGTGCAGAAATAAACCTTCAAGACGGTAAGACTACCAATAAAGCCACGATGTTTGAAATTGATATTTAAATGCTGATTTAAATTTTCTGCAGTAAATTTCCTGTCAAAGAATTTTAGACATTTTTTCTCTAGCATACTTCTGCATGAGAAAAAGCTTGAAATAAAATTCTGTGGCTGCATCTGAAATGATTTTCTGTATAAGTTTAGAAGAGGGACGGTAAGGAATCTAAAACCCAGGGACAGAGTTCAAAAAATAATATCAACCGCATAAATGGGTGCAGGTTAATTTTTTGCTACATATTTATATAAAACAATTGTCCCAGTTTCAGAGAAAAATTACATCGAATTACTTTATTGAAACAATTTTATACAGACAGCTCCAAACTTAAAAATGAGCATCAGGGACACGGGACGGTATAGGAGTTTTCCTGGTATTTGGACCCCCAACATCGACCAAAACTTATTTATCTCGTTATTATTGTTATGCATTCATGCAATGGGATGTTCCCCAGTATATGAAATTAAAAAAAACACAAGAATGTGCACTAAAATAAAAATTATTATTCAGGGACATAAAAGTCAAAAGATTGTGAGAATGCCCCATATACTGTATACTATCAATCTGGTTGTTCCCCAAGTAAATACACAATATCTTTTCATTCATTTAGATTTTTTACTTCTTCTTTAGAATTCATGTGAAATTTTATTTTATTATTAATAATGATAAAAAACAACTGTATTTCTAATATAAATTATTTACTCTTTGAAAAAAGAAATCAAGATACAATTTTATACATTAAGCATGTCTGTAAATTTATGATATTTTTAAAAAATTGAAATAATATTGTATTTCATTTATTGCAAAGCAAAGATTTAATCCTTTAGTGAGCAGCTTTGCATATATGCAAACAATAGTGTTTTGAATTTAATAGATTTTTTTTTTATTCGTATATACCTAATTCACACCAGGAAATTAAAATAGCAATATTTGCTTTAATTTATAACAGACATTCCTTGCTGAAATAAAGGGAAATTAACCATTAAAGCTTTCTGGTGTAAAGTCAAATCCTCTGATTGACCTCCTTTCTAGAACGTATTCTATCATGGGAATTAAAAGGTTAAAGATTAAGTTTTATAAAATAAATAATGATATAAAATAAGTTATTTGGAGACATACTTATTAAAATATTTACTAATTTGCAATATTTTAGCGTAAAACAGCCACAATACAGTACTTTTTACTTGTATTGCAGATATGCAACAGAAGAAAAAATTGACGTACTATATGAAAAATGTATCTCTGATTTTTTTCATTATTTTTCCTGTGAAATAAATCTTTCAGAGAATCATATATAATTTTTTCCTAACAAAATAAAAAATCGCGTATTTAAGGGTTAAAGGCGCTCATGTTACAGCTGTTTTATATAATAAATATATCTAGAATGCTCAATAACTTTTCGTTCATTTAGATGATTTTTTAGAATTCCTGTGAAATTTTGTTTTATAATAATAAAAAGTAGTTGTATTCGTTATACAATTTTACTCTCTGAACCGAGAAAAAACAAATAAACACCTCAAAAATTACCTCAAAAATCTCAAAAACACCTCAAAACTCGCTATAACTTTTTCTATTATTGAATCTTAAAGGCATTTTTTAAATTGTTTTTGGATGATTAGATATAAATTTACCTTTTCTTAAAAAAAAAAAAAATAGTTAACAATAATTTTGAAATAGCGTTCCGTTTCGTGGATTTTTCCATTTCGAGCCCCGCCTAGTTGGATCTCCTGGTAATAATAATAATAATAATAGCAATACTCATAACAAAAATTGGAAAAAAAAATCTTTCCTATTTCCAATATTAATGTCAATTCACCTTTTTTTTTCATTAAACATCTTTTCCATTAAATTTTTTCACTGGATTGTACGAACAATTGTACGAACCAAACCAACTTACATTAATATAACTCACTAGCTCGTTTTCATTTTTCAGTTGATAAAAAAGTGTCTTATATTATTTGTACTTCAGAGACAGCATTTTTTTGTGTATACCTTTGTAAAAGATTCTCCTGAGCTGACGCATGTCTTGTGAATCACATGCTTACCCAAGATACCCCCCATCGATGCGAAGGTACTAACAAAGGACAGCTTGCCCTGACTTCAATTGAATTTCAATTTTATACACGAATAAAATCACAGTGGGATTCTTTTAGAAAATTTTGCGCAAAAAAACACCTCTGTTCTCACGAATCGTCTTTTAAAAGGTCGAAGGTATCCCTTTTTGTGTGTCACTCTATATGTGTGTTCAAAGTTATTATTTTTATAATTGATTTAACTGCTCTGCAGAATCTTAAAGGCGAAGGCAGTCCTTGATTTAGAAGGGATGGGGGTGGGCTTCCTTTCTTTTATTTCCCTCCCCACCCCCTTATATGCCTTAACCCCTTGACATACAAAAACGTCTTCAACATTCCGTTGCGAGTTGTTGTTTACAGTGCAATCAAATATCATTTCTATATCAAGAAATTAATAATTCCGTACAGTTTAGAGTTTTTAACGTTAAAAATAATCGAACATTATGTCCGAAACGAATTTATTTTTCGAAAGTGAGGATGAAGATGCGGCCAGTAGTTATAAAACCGAAATATATCATCGAGTATAGCAGCGGAATGGGAGGTGTGGATAAGCAAGTTTAACTACTGGCTTGTTTTCCAATTATGCAAAAATGTGTAAAAGGATATAAGAAAACATTTTTTTACATGATTGATATTGCTGTTTATAACGCGTACGTTCTATATTCGAATAGGCCTAAAGCAAAAAAACTAAGATTAGTGAATTTTCGACTTAGTATCGCCGAAGATATGTTATCCATTATATCGTTACCAAATTATCCCAAACGTGGGCGTCCATCACTAGGAAATTATTCGACTCGTCTGCAAGCAAAATATTGGGCACATTTCCCGGAACATATACCTGCTACTGACAAGAAAAAACACCCTGCGAAAAAGTGCATTGTTTGCACAAAACGGAATATAAGAAGCGAAACAACTTGGCAGTGCAAAAAGTGCCATGTACCATTTCACATTCCGAACTGTTTTGAAAAATTTCATACATTAGAAAATTTTAATTAATAATTTGCATCTAACATAATAGTTATAAAATATATTTATTTTTTATTGTAGCACTAAGTTTGACGTTTTGTTATTCAAATAAAGTATTTTGAACAAGATACAAAACTACATTTGAATCCCATAACAACCGATAAATAAATAGTATTTCTAGACACATTACTTTTGTGTTTAATGATATGTCAAGGGGTTAATAAACTTCGTTTTATAATCGACGGAATAGCTATAGTCCGTTCACGATAATTTGGCCGATGTTCTTGAAAGATTTCGCAATACTACGGAAGAGAAAGTTGTTTGCAAACACAATCAATTCAGGAGATGAATTGTTTTGCGTAGGGCAAGGGCGTAGGAACCGGGGGAGCTGGGGGAGCTGTGGCTCCCCCTGGAATATTTCAGACGGGCTCAGCTCCCCCGGGAGAAATTCTCGCACCACATCTGTTTACGATACATTGCTGAATTAAAAAATAAAGTACACTTTTTCTAGGAAATTCACACAATAAACAACAAAGAGAAAAGAGAGAGGGGGTGATGAGCACACTTGTTTGTGCCTTCACCCTTTTTCTCATTGTTTACAACCCTCCCGATTTCCAGAAAAAAAGGAGTTCTTATATAGGTCTACTATAAATTACCTACACCGATAACATATTTATAAAGAGGAAGCCTTTAAAATTGATTTGGAAGAGATTTGTAAAGAATTTGTAAGCAAAACAACAGAAAGCACTTTAATTTTTGGTAAATGGAAGTGGGAACCTTAAATTTGAATATTGTATTCGGGTTCGCACATAAATTAAGCTTAATTATTTTAACTGGCAAAATTATTGATTAAATCAAGCAAAATTATTTTAACTGGATTAAAGAGTTGGTGATCTTTTGATATGCTTCTATTTTATACTTCTGTTTGTGAAACGTGTAACACTATGAAGGAACAGGAACCCTCCAAAATGAACGAAATGATCCGCGCCACTAGCTTTCCGCAATATGCCCGGCTCCCCCTGTTTGTATAAAGTTCCTACGCCACTGGCGTAAGGGCTACTTCCTTAAAACTTAACTCAAATCGTATTAATTAATTCTGGTCTCTTCAATTCGTCTCTTATCCTGTAACTATACTATAGTCAGTAACGAAACGAGATTGCAAGGTAGAAAATTGGCGCCCTTTCCCCCCACGAATATTTTTAGAAGAAAATATGGGTAAATAATAACTGAAGGTAATTAAAGTGAAACACTATTCTCATACATACATTTTTAATATGCAAGTTGTTTTCTATAATATCACGTTGTACATATAACATTTAAGATTATTTTTCAATCTCGTAAGCCTAAATATTAAATAAGTAAGCAATCTAAAAATCCCAGAAAATGCATCATAATTATCTATTAATAAAAACTAAAAATTTTGTTTGCTGCAGAAATTGTTTTATTATCATAAGGGAGTTAGTTATCTGATGATCAACATTTACAACAATTAAATTTGTTAATCGCTGCTCTTTTTTTAAATTACTTACACATGTTTTAAAGAATTTTAACTTGATAAAACTTCTTTCGTTGAATGCGATCCAACTTTACAGAATATAGGTGAGAACAATTTTGCTTATTGAAAACCTAATAGATTTTTTATATTTATTATATATATTTTTTTAGTTTGGCCACTAACAACCCTGAAAAGCATTTTTATAGGAAAAATATTAATATTGTATTTAAATAGAATTCGCAGGCTTATATAGAGAGGGGAAATGTCAAAATAGCAATTTTCATATCAAGTCCCGATAATTTCATCAATGGCATTTTTGCTTATATTACCTAATAATCCTTCTTTTTGGTATAGAAGTTATTACTGATAGAGGAAATTTTTCATTTTACATACTGATTGAAACATATATATATATATTTCTACTTTTTTATGTATTTTACTTGAATAAAATTCACGGTATTTAATTTTATTATTTTTTTTTTTTTTTATTAAATGAAGGAAAAAAATATTTACCAATATTTCTTTTTTTATGCTGGAGAAATCTAAAATTAAAGAATAAAGTTGACATTATCTGATTTAATTACTTTTCAATCTTACACTTCTTCCGCAACAAATTTAATATTGATTTAAAAATTATACCTTTAGATCACTAACATGGGTGTATCTTTTCACTTAAATTTGAAAAAGTATCCTATATGGTTAAACAAGCTGAAAAAAAAGGGGGGGCGCTTATTTAATACATTCAAAGTATACAGGGTGTTCACTCTCAAATGTGCCCAATGGCTAATTCCTGAACAGTTAGTCATAGACATATAGTTCCAATTACAAAAATGTTTTAAATCAGGTAAAGAAATATTTTAAAAGCGATTTGGGTCAATAAAAACATTTCTTAAAAAATTACGAAATTTAAATTTTTATATGGTCCACCGGTCCTATAAGTTATATTTAGTAACATTTTCCTATTACACTGACAAGTAAGACAAAAAGAAAAAAAAAAGTCATATAACACTAAAATTGAGTGAGTTATGAAACTTTAAAAATGTTGACCTATTCCGCTTTTCTGAATCTGAACACAAATGAATTCGGCTAGGATTTAAGGGGTCAGTATCTGCGATTTGAAAATAAATCGTACACGTATTATGATTAAGTTAACTTTTATTAAGTTTCAGATTGGCTAAAATAACATATGCTTTATTTAGTAAGGATTTGAGACTGTTTCTTTTCTTATGATTTCTTTTAACAAAAATTATGTTATTTTTATAGGTTTTTATGTTACTTCAACGATCGTATGTATGTTTTTCCAGTTCAAAATTTGTACTCGAACTTTAACTCACTTTCAAATATCCGATCGAGATTACATTTTACATACTGGTGGAAATCCGATGACAATCTAATATTATTACGATTTTTGGTGGTTACCATTTATACTTATTATTTTACAGGATAACACAAAAAAATTCGGATAGATTACCGCCAAGAAGTTTAAGAAAAAGTTTTAGATTAGATAACACAAGACTACGATGGTTGCGGTTTTTAACTTTTATGTATTTTTTAGCACTGAATCCGAAAATTACCTTAATTTTTAACCATCATGTCAGGATATTTCGCAAATCATAAAATGTCAAAGTTAAAGAATAACAAAAATCAGATCCTATAAAGTAGAGGAGATGGCTCTGTTTTTTAACTTTTGATAATTGATTTTTACGTACTTTTTAGCACTGAATTTGAAAATGACTTTCATTTTTAACCATCACGTTTTTCGAATCGTAAATGTGTAAATTAAAATATAGCGAAAATCCGATACCATAAAAGATATGTAAAACTTTTTTTTATTTTATTAACCATTTGGAAAAACAGTTATTGTCCTCGGTCAAGGTAGGAAATCAAAAACATATCTGAAGTTTTTTATTAGTTGAATCCCGCATTTTATTCGTTTTCTGATTGGTCTATACAGTAATCTGTATTTTCCCTTTACTTTCAACAGAGATGGATACTTCTGTTGCCACTATGACAAAAAAGTAATAAAAACTACACAAAAAAAAAATAATAACTCAGAAACAAATTGAGATACAGCTTTCAAACAAATTGCATTTAAAAGTACGTTTTTTTCTCTATACGACGGTGTAAAAAGTAATATTGTCGGATGTTTAGAAGTTTAAGAATGAAATTTCATTTAAAATTGGTCCAGGAATATTAATGTGTAATCCATGGCGTACGTAATGTACGGCCAGCTCCGTAGAAGTTTAAAAATTTACAGTACCGAAAATTTTAAAACTGAAATTTCTTTTAAAATTTGTTCATGATGGGTCTAGGAATGTTAATGTTTAATTCATGGCGTACGTAATTTATGATCAACTCCGTGCGATTTTTTATGTGTTAAATTTTAGTCTTCGAAAAGATCATTTTCCAAATGGTCGTTGTAATTTGTTAAATTGCTTTTTTTTTTTATTTTCCTTGGTTTCTTTTCAGAATGATGGTTGTATGAAATTGATTCAGATATTGATTGAAAAGCAATGAAAATTCTTCAAAAAATTTAACGAAAATTAAGTCCAGTTAAAAAATAAATAAGTAAATATACACTTTTAGACAGTTTAATTTAAATAAAGAGGTCGATTATAGAAATATAGAATAAGAAATTATGCAGATGTTCAAAGTAGCAGGGAAACGAAGTCACTTTTATGTTATTGGGATTACAGTCACAATTTAGTGCCAAATGTAGTAAACTGCGTATCACATGTCACAAATAATCAATTTAATTTTATTAATTTTAATTACGAATTTCTATGGAGGGACGTTATTCCTATATCATGTTTTATTTTATAACAATAAATGTATTATAGTAAATGTTTTTGCTATAAAATAGCTATCAACTTGTAATAGGCATAAAATCAAATTAACAAATTGATCTTTTTAAGCACGCTAACATAGCATACTTCTAAAATATGTAAAATACTCAAAATACTTAAAACCCTGAATTAAAAAAAATCCAACAAACAACCAAAAAAAAAAAATAAAATAAAATAAAATAAAACAAGATGAAACGCTTATATACAGGGAGGCAGCGTTACATTTTTAATCAAATTTTAGCGTAAACCCGACTCACGGACAATCATCAGTAATAGAGTTACCATTCATTTCACATTAGAGTGGTCAGTACGATTTTGCTATGGTAACATTGCCACTGGTTTGCCATCTGACTGACAGTTCCGTTATCTATACCCACTCATCTGTCATATACAGGGTGTCCCCGAATTCATGGGCCAAACTGTAAGGGAAGGTAAAGTACGCATAAAGGAGCGATTTTGGTATAGAAGTGTGGGGTCGGAAATGAAATGTTTTGGCGAAAAACAAGATATGCGGGGAAAATGAAAACGATCGTTTTATTGACATAACTAGCAAGTGCTCAAATGTGCCACTGGCAGCGTCTAGAAAGTGACTGACGTACCTTTTCGCATATTCCGTTTCACGAACGCTTGCAGAAACGACTGAAAGTCTTGCAATGAGGTCCTCATCAGGGTCAACTGGTGTCTAATAGATGAGACATCTGGAACCTTCGAAAGGGTACGCCAATCATTTGCTAGACGCTGTCAGGTATTTATTGACCAGTGGTGCACCCAGGATTTTATCTTGGAGGGGCCGAACATTGGCAGCGAAACAAAATAAAATTAGTGGGGGCAAAATTTCTCAAGTTTTGATTACAGTCGGAAATTACAAGAAGACACTAATGAATCATAAAATTACCGTAATTAATTCAGTATCAATTAATTGGTTATTTATTTTAATTAAAATTATTATACTTAAAGTTTAATTTTATTAATAATTTTAAAAAGTACTAATTTTTGAATGTGCAGAAGTTAAACATTTAAAGGCCTCATAAATAAACATTTATAGAATTTCCCATTTATATCTATCTGATTGTCAGGCATATTGTAGTTTAAGAAAAATATCCAAAATAGCTTTGACGAGATGAATTATTGGATGCAAATTTTTGGGCTAGTTCATTTAAATTTAACTCGTCACTCAGAATTGTATGGGAATTAATAAACTAATAGAGAATTTAATCTCTTGTGGGGTATGACAGTAGATTCTTGTAGAGGCATTATCTCTAGTCGTGGAAAGGTAGATGCCCCTACATCCCCCGTGGCTTAACCGATTATGGGGCGGTTAAATGGATAAAAAAAATACTTCAAAAACTCAATAAAATTCAATTAAAAATATTGTTACACATAAAACATTTTTTTTTCTTTTATTTTACAAAGCTCTTGAATTACTTCAGTCGCAGTTACATTGATCTCTCTGTGTATATATAACAAAGCCAGCCCATTTAATCTTGATTCTGTCATTGTGGAGTAAGTTTTTAAAATGTGTAATATCAAAAATTACCTTTCGCTGAGACAGGTTGTAACGGGAAGTGTTGCAAATATCTTTAGTTTTTTGTAGGTGTTGGGGTACAACATTTTGTCCCATTTCGAAACTGCTTCAATGGCATTCTTGCATCGAGTTATTGAAAGCTATTTCTCAAATTTTCTGTAGCTGAACTTGAATTCGGCATTCAAAATTTCTGAATTGTAGAAAGTAAATCATGCATATAAAATTCACACAATTGACGAAAATCTTTTATTTTACTAGCTGTTGGAGCACTTTTTCCATTATGTAGAAAAAAAATCAAAATGTTGCGGTGCCGAGTGAAACGTCCATTAAGTTGAGTGAACGTTTGATCAAAGAATGGGATAAAAATATTTTTCCTCAAACGCTCTTCTATAGAATCGTCTGGAACATTGGATCTTTGTGTTTATTTTGATGCAGTTTTTGGCATTTTAATGTCAATATGAAAGTTATTGGCTCTCATACAAGCTTATGATAAATAGCCTTGAAAGAAATATATGGGGCTTTACGAATAGTATTTAAGTGAGCCACAACATCGTTAACAAAATTTCAGGCAATTAAAAGGTCACTGGCAGATTTTTGCAATAATTTAGACAATGATAAAGTGTATACAAATATATTCTGTAAGCTAAATAAAGAAATTAGGAAACCAAATTCACATAACGAATTTTTAAAAAGTTTTGCCTTAGAAGACAAATCTCTGTCTTCCCAAGATGCGACTGTTTCAAAACGATCAATCACTGCATCATATAATACTACCATGGTCATGATGGCTTTATGGCGTCCCACCCACCTAGTTGGACAAACTTTTTGTAGTTTTTGGTTATTAATTTCCGGTGTATGTTTGTCAATATTGTTGAGGAGGAAGTCTTGTCTATTTAGGAGTATTTAAAATTTGTGTGTCATTTCAATTATGCCAATGCAGTTTCTTATTTCTGTCCCAGATACAACATTTCACGTGCTAAATTTAAACTATGTGAGACCCAATGAACATATAAAGCTTGCGGATATATACTTATACGTGAGACCTAAATCCGTTAAACTTTCCACTCATTGATGGGACTTTATCATAACCTTACCCTACGTATTTAAAATAATAAAACTTTGTAAAAAATCACCATAAAATTAAAACAAAACACAGGACGCGTTTCGAGCTAAAAACATAACAGCTCGTCATCAGCTAAGCATACACGTGTCCGTAAACGAACAAGTTCAAAAATGAACTCATTTTGAGTTCATTTTGTTTTGTTTTAATTTTATGGTGATTTTTTACAAAGTTTTATTATTTTAATTGCTTCATATAGCCAGTTTTCGGTGCTGTTTCGCTTACCCTACGTAACCTACGTAAATAGGACAAATCGATATCATATGTCTTTAATCCATCTAATATTTTGCCGGGCAAGTTTTTTCCTCCAGTGTTTGCTACAGGAATAAATTGTAAGAATTCTTCACAAATTTTGTTATCATTCTCTTCATCTATATATCAGACACACAAGGAAAGATGTTCAGTAGTAGGAATGTCACAAGTTTCACCATCAAGAAATGAGAAACATTTTGCCGAATTAATTTTTTCTACCAAACAATTCAAGATGATATTGTTACTCGCATTTATACTTTGTTTTTGTATGTTCCAGCTAATAAAGGTAGCGTTTTTGGTAGAATGTTTAAAACGTTCAGTGAGGCTTTCATTCCCCGCATCGACTCTTGTTCTTAGTAAAGTTCGAAAGTTGGCTTCATTGGCGATTGCCACCTGCTCAATCGCATAAAATTACAATTTTTATAATCTGTTCTAATCGGTTTCGATTTACTGCAACTTGTGATGCCTGACCCACATCAATTTTTCTATCGACTAAAATCTATTTCCTTCTTGAATATTCTGTATCTTTTCGTAAGTTGCAATAGCCCTGAAATGATGTTGTTTTTTGTTGATTATTAAATTTCTAAATGGATTTCTTCCAATTATTATAACTTTGCGTGACCAACTACCCAGCTACTTCCGGTTTAGATTTTCCAACGTTAGGAGGTACAAAAAATATGCAATATTTACAACGTGTACTATTTTCAACTTGAGAATACACAAGCCAAATATATTTTTTAAACCATGTGTATTGAAAGCTTTGTTTGTGATTTGCAGCTGTAGCACAGGTTGCTGGAAAATTAAAATTTGTTTCTGGTTCCTACAACTTTTTCATAATATTTAAATTATCGCCAGTATTGAATGTTTGTTCTTTCAACAATACGATGTCTTGCTAATTGCTATCATCTAAGGAAATACTATTCTTCATCGTTGTTCGATGGCTTTGGCTGATTTGCGACTAGGGAAACGGAATCCAAACCGGTATTTATAGTATTAATACGTCATTACTATTAGCATTTAAATCATCTTTTTTTTATATTTTGAAATAATTCAATTTCAAAAAAATATTTTACAAATTTAATTTGAAAATGTCACTGAAGAGTTTCCATGCAGATTACTTTTAACAGCTGAAAAACTTGTTTGAAGATTAATATATGATTGTCAATAAAGTCACTGCAAAATAGCCATGTAAAATACAAAATAAATTTTTCTGTAACTTTTGTGTACTCGTATATAACTCTGTATAGTATAGTATTCCAAGTCCAAGCAAAAGGAAAAGGAATGAGTAAGGATGCAACCGAGCCAGGTGAGGGTTTTGCACTATAATGATCCAAACCGAAGTTCACTATATTACACCTGGAGCTTCTGAATCTAGACGCTGGATCTCAATTGTTCGACTGTGGGAGAAACTTGAAACAAACATGATTCAGCTTTAATCACCAAAAGAATGTCATTTTTTTGGTGGTGATAGCTTTCTTTGTAACTTTCTGTTTTCATTCTCGCAATTAAAAAAAAAAGTTTTCTAAAACTGCAGGCAATAATGGGGAAAAAACTGTTGAAGTCTTTATTTTTTTAACCGCATGGTAGCATTGCAGTGTAGCCAGCCGTGTAATGAGAATTACCAATGATATATAGAAATGTGGTCTCAAGGAAACACGTTTCTCTAGTTGTGTATCTTTGAAACTGGCTGGGGAGACCCGGGTATTTATAGGGCGTCAGTTAACTTTTTACACAAACGCACACACACGAAAAATGAACTTTGATCCCGTAAATATTTTACATATTTTTCTAGTGTTTTCTTCCTTTTCTCTTGGAGGGGGCCAGGACCCCCTGGCCCCCTCCCTGGGTGCGCCACTGGTATTGACGTTGGTGGCGTCACATCTGAGCACTTACTGTAAATGTTATGTCAATAAAGTACTTATTTTCATTTCCTCCGCATTTCTTGTTTTTCGCCAAAACTTTTCATTTCCGACCCCATTTATCAAAACCATCGACGATAAAATTGGTTTAAAAAATGTTACGTTTCCTCCTGGACTATTATATTGTGTTACTCTAAGGCGTTACCCCACAATGAAAGCGAAAATTCGCAGTATGATTTCTATCTACACTACGTGTTGTGCCAGCATTTAGACAGAAGTGTATTTAAATAAGAATTTATGTATAACAATACCTATATACCTACCTGTAAGCAATTTATATTTAATGATAAGTGAATATTTCATGTAACTATGTGCATCATTTGATTTACCATTCATGTGTCTAGTAATTTTTTAAGCAAATATTTGGCGACAAATGCCGTCCCGATAGCCGAAAAGTATCAAATTGGTAATATTCATGTCGCACAAAGATAGCATTCAATCGTTTATATACTAAATAATTAACTGGCAACGGAACTCAAGAACTGTTTTTCTTACTTCAGAGAGAGAATTAGCAAGGATACACCCGAAGTACTCTTATGAGCATAATTATATTTTTGTTTAAAGGACATCTTATTTCTATATATGTGGGATAATGTACGTGAGCCAGTTAAAATCAATATAGTGCAACTCCACTTACGCGCGCTTTTTAAATGTGAAAAATTTGAAAGCGTGTTTTCTTAAAAATTGTTAGACCCGCTTGTACGAGTAACTTTAGAGAAGTATTTAAACAACCCTATTCATAGATTTTTCATTTTTTTTAAAAAATCAAGTACATTTAGTTTTTTTTTTTTTTTTATGTTTAATTCATAGATAGATGCTTATTTTACCAAAAATTGACGCACCGCGTGCAGGATAGCACTACCATAAATTAATCTTATAAGCTTTTTAAAAAAATATATCTGGAATAAGTATGAAATTATCCGTTTTCAGTTTTATTAGGCGTGGGCATCGAACCCGATTATTGAAAACTCAACGCTATTTTATTATTATTGGTAGAAAGCTCGATCTAGTAAATTTATTTAAAAAATGATTATAATTTTTGCTCTGTTTCGTTTTTAAGATATGGCAACAGTAAAGAAAAAATCGTTATTTAAACTAACTTTTCATGATTCTTCAACTGATTTCTTAGCGTATAATCATAATTTAATTAATACGAAACTATTCATTGAATAAAGCATATATTTTTAAAAATGTATTACATTCTTTATTCTTTATTTATATTTTCTACATTTTAAGGGTTAAAATATTTTATTGTAGCAGCTATGCAAACAATTGGCTTTTTTTTTTTTTTTAAATAAATTGCGAACATGGTTTGACGCTTCATTAAATCTAATGTTGTTAGGAGTCAACATTCAATAGTAACGGTAGGCTATTTATTACCTGTGTCGAGTTATCTGAAAAATGCCTTAAAATTAAGTTCTAATATATAATTAAGTTCTAAAAATATTAAAATTTTGTGTTGTCATCGAAAACACACTAATGTGTACAGTCGTGGGGGGGGGGGGGGAAGTAAACACCCCTACTAACTCTGCAACAAATTGTTGTAAAAGAAAGTTATCGATACCAAATGATTGGAAATAAAGTCCACTTCAAAATGATGCATATAAAATTTGCTTAGGAAATCATCTATATATCAAAATGAACCCAAACTTTTTTTTTAAATAGCAATACCCAAGTTTGACACCATAAATAAATTCTACACCCTTCAATTAGCCTATATACAAATTTCAGAAAATTCGTACGATTAGTTTAAGATAAATTAATTCTTTTAAAACGAGCCTATTTTAGGGGCTATATCCAAATTACGGCACTCGATTGTTGAAATGGTACACAATGACTATGTCACTCCTACTAATGTATTACTTCTTGCCAATAGGACGATTTCACTCACTTAACAGATTTCGACTATTGCCAGCCCAAATGTTTCAATAAAATAAGTAAAATACATTTTTTTTCAAGTCGTGCTTTTTGCACACCATATAAACCATCATAGAAACCACTTAAACCATCGTTTTGACGTTTTTTAATCATAATTCGAGAACTACTTGGGGAAAAAATTGAAATTGAGAATTCACACAAAGCAGGGCATAATAAATATAAATCTATCAAAAAAATTTAGGTTTCAATTCATATTTTTTTTATATATTAATTTCATAATTCATATTACAAAATTTTTAAAATTACAAATTCTATGTATTTATGTTTGAGTTTTTCAGTATTATAACTGCACAAAAAATTATCTCATTAGGACTGTAATTTCAGGAGATATTAATAAAAATATGAAAATGTAATTTGCCAATAGGACGATTTCACTCACTTAACAGGTTTCGACTATTGCCAGCCCAAATGTTTCAATAAAATAAGTAAAATACATTTTTTTTCAAGTCGTGCTTTTTGCACACCATATAAACCATCATAGAAACCACTTAAACCATCGTTTTGACGTTTTTTAATCGTAATTCGAGAACTATTTGGGGGAAAAGTTGAAATTGAGAATTCACACAAAGCAGGGCATAATAAATATAAATCTATCAAAAAATTTTAGGTTTCAATTCATATTTTTTTTAATATTAATTTCATAATTCATATTACAAAATTTTTAAAATTACAAATTCTATGTATTTATGTTTGAGATTTTCAGTATTATAACTACACAAAAAATTATCACATTAGGACTATAATTTCAGGAGATATTAATAAAAATATGAAAATGTAATTTAACATTAGAAGCTGTAAGTTTTAAATGTTTATAATTAAAAAACCAAACATCCTCAAATTTGGGTGTTGCCAGTGAAAAAAACAAAGTTTGGCCTGGTCTTGATTTGCAGATGACCCTCTAAGGAAATTTTATATATAATCATATAAAAGAAAACTTTATTTCCAATCGTTTGGTATCAGTAACTTTCTTCTATTATAATTAGTTACAGAGCAGATAGGGGGTGTTTGCTTTTTTGCCCCCGACTGTGCATAATTGATATAATTATAGCCTATCAGAACGTGAGTTGAAAGTGAATTTCAAAATAAGAGCATAATAATAATTACGTCTAATTAAAATGACCTGCTGTTGAAACAAAACTTGTACCTTTGCAATAACAAAATTAAAGTATTTATTAAAATTTGGGAATTCGGAAACATTATTAAAACATAAGAAAGCTTAGTTTTATAAGCATTAACTGAATAATTAAAATTTAGGATATTTCGTGCGCATTCATTAGTTGTGCAAAATGTCAATGTTTCGCGGAAATCTGTATGGATAGCCATTTTCGCAAAATTGAATATCCGTTTTGAAATAAATATTAAACATTTATTTTAAATATCCCTTTCAATAAAATAACTGATTTTTTGAACATCCCTTTTTTTAGTAAAATGACTTAGAAGTTGATTTAAAAGATGAACCTGCCTTAGAACGAATATACCGACAGTTGAAACTGTTTTAATTAACAATTCTGTTTTAACACAAAATTTTGAATTCGATTTTGCCTAAAGTAGGACAAATTAACAACATTTTAATCTGAGAGAATGTAAAGAGAAAAATAATAAATGTTTTGTAGATTTAGAGCTATACCTTATCACTTAAAAGAGGGGAAAAATCTGAAATGTAGTCGACAATGTATTCTGAATATTGAAACTACTGCATAGAAATAGTATAGTGAATATAGCAACTTACGGCCAATGGCCATTCGAGAAGCCGCGCAAATATTTTGTTTTTCGAGATTTTTCTTTTCTGGGAGATGTATTACATCTTTTCAGAATTATTTTAGAATCGGATATGAACTCTACCTTCTGTTTACTGACTTTTTTATGACTTTTTTTTTAATTTCATTGCTATTATCAGCATTAAAAGTCAGTACAAGTTTGATTTATCTATTTATATATTATATGTAGTTTTAAGTTAGTTTTTAAGATATCTCATGTGATCACTGTTCTGTAAATATCTAAATTATTATTATTAGTGTTTAGTTTTAAGTAAATAAACTATGTAATCATCTTGTTTGGCTCACTATATTTCAAAATTATGTTGTTTTATGCATGAACAGAAATATGTTATTTTGGCTTATAATTTTAAATTTCTCCCACAGTTCAATAGTTCAATAGTCATCTCAACAATAATTCATAGATATTTACAGAAAAATACCAATTGTATTTAATGTGCATTTTTTTTTTTTTTTTTTTTTTTTTCACAGCCTTCATAATTTCCTCAATATCCTACCGATAAATAAATAATAAAGTTTAGAAAATCTGTTTTAATGTACAGATTTTTTATAGCCTTCATGCATTTTCATAGCCTTCATGCATTTTCATAATCTAACTATTAAAAAAGTAATAAAGTTAATAAAATAAATTATCAAACTAGCTACTTAAAACATTTTGGCTCCATCTCTTTCCCATTGTCAGTTAACGATTTTCATGAGATCAGATTAAGTTACCAATCACAGATACAACGGTTCCTTTATTAATATTTGCATACTATCAGATATATGTTAAATAGACACTTCCTCAAATAATCTACCCTTTGTCATTTCTTGCTACCATCAATTAAGGGGACTATAAGTATCTAAATCGGCATTGGAGGGCTCATTCAATCTTTAAGCAACACTGGCAACAGGTAAATCATCAGTATAGGGTAAAAAAATGCTACTGTATGGCAGTGATATGAAGTAAAAGGCACCATCTGGCATGTGTAAGATAAAGCATCATCTGAGGCATGGCTAAAAAATCATCTGGTAAGGGTACGATTTAAAAAAAAAAAGATACCTTCTGGCTCGGTATTGGCTTCCAGTTTTTAATAACATCTTACAAAATAAGTAGCTTTCTGGAACTGGCTTCCACACAGTTCATGGCCTAACATCTTGCAGAACTTTCTGGCATTGGCTTATCACAGTTCTTGGTTTAATATCTTGCAAAATAAATGGCTGATTCGGCAATGGTTTCTACATAGCTCTCGGCATTTCATTTAGCAAAATACGTGAATTTTGGCATTGGTTCTGGAAGATTTCTGGCTTCTCGCATAATCGCATAACTTCGTACTATTTTCAATTACGAAAAACATACTAGGAGTTTAAGTACTACGAGTTCACGCACTAAGCTCCGTATATTTAAAGACGCGAATTGCGAATGTTAAAAATGCGTTGCGTTGAAAGTAGTTCGTAATTTGTGGTGTTGTTTCGATTATCTGCTCGTTTGACATAGTGGCATTTGTTACGCGAAATAAAGTGTTGGAACATGCGACTTTGAAAGGAGTATAATTTTTTTCGGTATTAAAAGTGCTGTTGTATGATTTCTTATAAGCAGAGACTTTAATACTGAAAGATAGATATAGATGGCAGCACTACGAGAATTGAAAATGACTGGTTTTCTCTGCCTTAAAAATAGAAGACTTTATTCAATTTTTATTCTTATTATTTTAACTCTTTTTTAATTTTAAAATTCCTATTATCCTTTTTCTGTATTATATGCATATTAATCTTGTTTTATTTTCTTTTATTAGATAAATTTTATTCTGTATTTTGATGGTCATGTGCGGACCTGTAATAGAACATTCCAATGTTATGATTCTGAAATCTAATGTGTGAAAGTCAAATTCGATTCGATTAAAGTGTGAAAAGACAAGTTATTCGTAATTCTTTATGTGAAATCTTTATTCGTTAAGTATGCTCTATCCTCATCCATGTAAAATCAACAATTTCTTTTATTTTAATTCATCCACTTCAAGTTCGCCTGTTTTGAAATACAATTCTTCGATGACACATTTCGAACGCAACTGGAGTCTGCATCAAGAAATCTAAGGTACTGTTTCTTTTTCTCTGTTTAATTCAGTTGAATAAAGACAAATCTATTCTAATCATCTTTAAAACTACACAGCTGTTTATAATTGAGTTTATAATAATGATGTAATGAATATCTTGAGATAATAAATTTTTTAATGATGTTTGTCTGTGCGATTTATTTTAACGCATATTGCTTAAGATCTCAGTGCAAAACACAAACAATCGCTTAGAATAGCGTTCACAATACTCTGCAAATATTTCGTACGCTTTTTTAAGCAATTTTAATGGTAAGAAATATTGAATGCCCAATATATTATAGAACGAGAGATGGTGAAGAAAATTACTTAAGCATTTCGTGAAAGTTGAAATCCTTATACACTGTAAAAAAAGGGGCAAATGTTTCTTACGGGAAATTATAATAAAACCCCGAACGAATTAATAATCCGAGTTACTCGCGATTCTAAAAAAATTCTTTATCTTTAGAAACCTCAGAATCCAATATATTTTCGAGTTTAAAAGAAGCATTTATATAAGGTAGTAATTTATATAAGATTTCTTTTGCTGCCACAGATTTTCGGAAACGTTTCCGAGTAGTTTTCTATAGTGTATCGATCAGTTTTCTAAAACCTGAATATCGGTTTTTAGGATACTATTAATTCTCAATTAAACATTTACAGTTGCGAAATGAACTTATGCGTCGAAGAGTAACAATATTAATTTTTAACCTTAATGTTAATGCTGTTCATTTATTATGTTTGCCTGTAAAATATGTTTTTGAATATGAAAATGTTTACTTGAGAATGAATAGCATCCGAAAAACCTATATTCCGGGTTGAGAAAACTGATTAATACACCTTAAAAATTATCCAGAAACGTTTTTGAAAAACAGTGGCAACAAAAGAAATTGTGTTTTTATACATGTTTCTTTTAATGTCGAAAATCTCGAGTTTTACACACAAAAAACACACATGTCGTGAAATTGCTTTCTCTTCCTTTATTTGCTATGCATCTTCTTTAGTTATTATTAATAAATGTATATTTTATGTAAATGTGTATTTTTGAAACAAAGTGAGTTTAAAAAGCATATGGTTTGTTTCTTTTTCATGTTTCATAACAGTTTATATGCGCTAGGAACACAGTTTACGATTATACTGGTTTCTAAGCTTCGTAAAGATAAAGAACGCTTTTCGAAATCGTGGGTAACTCGGTAAAGGTTATTGAATAATCTCGTTTATGATTGTATTATATTTTCATGGATTAAGAAACATCTGTTTTTTTTTACTGCATAGAAACATCGCACATCTCGCTGTAAACTGAAATAAATGGTATCCCGATTACTTAATGATTACCAACGTAATCAGGATACTATTGATTTCGTTTTGCAGTGGGCTGCGCGGTGTTGATTAATGTACTTTTAAGCCGTTGCTAACCTGCCAGGTCACCATACCTATTTCAGGTAAGCAATACAAATCACTTTTAAAAGGGTTTCAACTTTCATCGAACGCTTAAGTAAATTTCTTCAGCACCATCCGATCTATTTTTTTACTTTAATTATTGATGAGTTTTATGCAAAAACAACACACATCGTGCATTGCTATCGCTTGTTTTATTTGTTACACAAATTCTATAATTATTATCAATAAATATATATTTTAATGTATATATTTGTGCAACTGTACAACTTTATGTAACTGTATATTTTTGAAATAAAGGGATCTTTAAAAGTGTGTGGTTTGTTTCTTTTTCATGTTAATAACAGTTTATATCTGCTAGGCAAGGCACGCAGTTCATGATACGTTTACTATGCATTTATCACTCAAGCACTAGGTACACAAATAATGCATCATTTAAATGTATACAGTTTAAAAAAAAGTTGGGGGAAAGGGGGGGTCGGAAGAGCTGGCCAAAATGGCTTTATAAGTTTATGTATTTCACTCGTATGATAAAAAACATTTTTTTAAGAAAAACCTTTAGCTTATTTAATTGTCACCCTGAAAATTCTAAAATATTTAAGAAATTTTTACCCGAGCAGTATTTTTAGAGTTTCAGAGTTCAAACTTTTGGCATTTTACCCGTTAATAAATGATAAAATTTAGAGAAAGTTCAATATTATTGTTTACAGTAAAGTTTTAAATAAAAATCTAATTTAGCTGCTGCTAGAAAAAAAATATAACTTAATGAACAATTATAGTTAGTAGAAACTTTCTGAAAAAGTTAATAAATGCAAAATAATTCCTATATGATAGTCGACGTACAGGTAAATATATGTTATTAAGACAGTATCTAATCAGTAATAAATTTAAAATTCTTAATCACTGTAAAATTTTAAATACAAATCTCATTAGTAATGGTTTGAACTAACAGTAGAAATAAATAACAACTAATTAAAGAATGTCTATCACCAATAGTATTTTTGTCGGATATTGGTCAGCTCTTCTGGGTGGCGGGTGGGACCCTCACCGATGAGACTTCATCTTAACGTAGTGGTGGGGTTTAACAGACCCACTCTGAGACTTTGTGTTCTTTGCATGCCTTCTAATGTGTTATAAATTTTCAAATGGGATATTTTGTTTGCGAGCTAGAGAAAAAAAGATCATTTTTTTCGAATCTAATTAAAAAATATATAAATGCTTTTCTCTTTTTTTTCTGGCATCAAAATTTCGATGAAATACCAGGGTGGGGCTGAACGAAGAAAGTCTCAAGAATTTTCTATTGATAAAACTCGAATAAAAAAAAAAAAATCCGTACATCTTTAATACGAAATACTTCTCATCACGCATCACATGTATTTTGCTGCCTGTCTTTCATCAATCTCAATCTCACTCTTTTAATGCGGTAAAATAAATAAATAAATAAAACTAAAATAAATCATGGGAAGATTAGTTATACGTGTGTATTATTGAATTGCATACGGTGGGTGAGCGATTTATTTGAAAAACGCAAAATTAGCTGCTCTGCGCTAGCATTCAATTTTAGTCTAGAATTCAAGACGACTGGCAACCGCGATAAGAAGTCAAGTAAAATATGTCAAAACCATCCGAACTGCATTTTAACACTTTCCAACATAGCTGTGCGACACACTTTCTAACAAAATGTTTATAAATTCGGGTTGTCGGTCTGCCACCTGTCTGTCTGTGCTCTAACTCGCGGAAATATACTCGGATTGGAGTAAAATTTTGATAAGTTATTGAAGTTTGCTATTAAATGTTCGGTATTGAAAATGAAAGTGTGCAGCATTGATAGTTCGTTTGCAGGGGCACTCAAAATAATTCCGTTACATTACGGTCTATGAGGGACAAATCATTTGCAGTATATTTTAATGATTTAAATTATTTTAAATGCATTGAAATTGTATACAAATCACTGAAGTGCACTATAAGGTACTAAATATGATATTCTTCATTTTTTATTTATAGGGTCAATCCATTTCAAGTGATCCAGCACTGGTTGCTCGACCATTTTAAAAAAATCTTAATTTTTTTGTACAACAACGCTAACATGATGGAAGTTCCAAATGACTATTATTTTAATTTTATTAATTTTTGTTTGTGCATGGCGGCCATCTTTGTTTCATCGTCTGCAGCAATTTTTCTCACATGAAGGGTTTACGGAATTGGAAATAATTCATCGTTTATTTCTCCAATACAATTGCGGATTAAAGTAATTTGTACAGAATACATTGGGCTAAAAATTTGGTAATAGAGTAGTTTCCGAAACTAACTGCTTATTGGTGAAATTTAAGCATAAAGTTTCAGTTTTTTTCCAAAATTTGTCCGTTTACAAAAGGAAATTTTTCTAGCAAGGAAAACTGTGAACACGACATAATTTCTTTTACAAATAGGCCGAAAGTACTTGTACTCACACGCCAAGATCAAGATCTACGACTTATTGCTTTCTCTTCGCTAAAAAATATCCCAAATTTTTCAAAAATGTTAAAAATCGCACTTTTGAGGCTTTGATATCTCTGGTGGGGCACGAGATAAAAATCTGAAGTTCTGGTTTCTGAGAGTACTGTATGGTAGTGTTATGCAGAAGAAATTTCAGGATGGAGATTTGACTACAAGCTGAGATATGGCAAGGGCAACATGTCAAAATAATACTGCCAAACTATTGTTTTGTTGCAGTCACAGTTAAGTATTTATTTATTAAATAAAATAAATTTAAATGACACTCTGAGTTAAATACTTAGCTGTGACTACAACAAAACAATAGTTTGGCAGCATTGTTTTGACATATTGCCCTTGCCATATCTCAGCTTGTAGTCAAATCTCCATCCTGAAATTTCTTGAGCTCATTACACTACCATACAATACTCTCAGAAACCAGAACTTCAGATTTTTATCTCGTGCCCCACCAGAGATATCAAATCTTCAAAAGTGCGATTTTTGACATTTTTGAAATATTTGGGATTTTTTTTTAGCGAAGAGAAAGCAATAAGTCGCAGATCTTGAACTTGGCGTGTGAGTACAAGTACTTTCGGCCTATTTGTAAAAAAAATTATGTCATGTTCACAGTTTTCCTTGCTAGAAAAATTTCCTTTTGTAAACGGACAAATTTTGAAAAAAAAAACAGAAACTTTATGCTTAAATTTCACCAATAAGGATTTATTTTCGGAAACTACTGTATTACCAGATTTTTAGCCCAATGTATTCTGTACAAATTGCTTTAATCCACACTTGACTTGGAGAAATAAACGATGAATTATTTACAATTCCGTTTTCCGTAAACCCTTCATGTGAGAAAATTGCTGCAGACGAGGAAACAAAGATGGCCGCCATGCACAAACAAAAATTAATAAAATTAAAATAATAGTCATTTTGAACTTCCATCATGTTAGGGTTGTTGTACAAAAAATTTCAGATTTTTTTAAAATGGTCAAGCAACGAATAAAGGATTTTCTGGGCCACTTGAAAGGGACTAACCCTATAATTTATTTTCTACTTTTAAGTTTTTAAAAGGTTTCATTGCGCTTTAAAAAATTTTGGTGAGCATTTATTGGCGCTTCATAAAATCCATGGTTTTTCAACTTCTATACAGTTGTGCGAGTTACAGAGAATATTGGGCGATTGGTCACCTGTGGCGAGCTAATTCGAAAATGTTGTAAAATTAATCTAATACTTAACAATTAAGATTTTAAAGCATTGAAATGCTTTGTCATCGGAAACACACCTGCGAACGTAATTTTTATAATTCTAGCCTATCAGGACATAGGTTAAAAATCGATTACAAAATTCCATTTTTACATACAAAATCTAGGTCGAGTTAAATAGAGAAGTGTAATAAGGTGTTTTGCTTCCCAGTACAAACTGATACTATATTTACTAAGTAGGTAATCTGCCGTTCGGATTAAATGAAAAAAAGAGGGAAAATTAAATAAATTAACACGAAATCGTTATTTTTTTAGAATGGCAACACGTGGAAAATGAAATTAAAAACTATTCAAAAACGGCCAGATAAAATTGTTAAAATGTGTTTATCTCTAATCTTGATTTAGTTTTTGTTGTTGAAATTACTATTTAACTTCGAAATCCAACTCCGCCTGTAGGCCGAGCCGGGAGGGATTTTTGTTAAAAGCATTTAAACATTTTATTAGGAGCCAATCTTTGTTTAAACCCCCGCACTGACAAGCCCGTGTTAATACGTTCACTAAGCTCCAGGTTTCACGGCAATATCAACAATATTTAAAATAATATAATTCTGTTGATTTAATGGATTTTTTATACATTGAACAATGATTAATACTCTCAAGGATTACATTCATATTTTTAAATTAAGTTTTTTAATATAATGTTGAAAGAAACATATTTTTTTAGCATTTAAAACAAAATGCAGAGAAAACAACATTACAATTTTGCCCTTTTGCAAGACTGCCAGAGGGTTAAAACTTCAAATGCGTTTTTCTGCATGAAGTTTTTTTTTCATCATTTCTCGTCCTTAGATTTATATAAGTCAAGAATTGTTAAAGAACGTGTCTTTTTTTATTATTTTAAATTAATTTTGTTTCGGCAAATTTGAAAAAAGTATTTAATTTTGAAAATATGATTTTTTAAAAGATAAATTATATCATTTTTTAAAATTTATATTTTTAATATTTTTAAAATGAATATTTAGAAAAATCCTGAATCAAAATTTAAATTATATTTTCCTCTTTAATTAAATGAAAAAATTTTAAAATTCGACAAATAATGTTTCGAGTTATAACGATTTTAAATTACCCACTTAAAAAATATAATCATTTAATTTTTTTTTAACTTTATGAGAAATTTTAGGATGTGATTTTGTTTGCAAATAACATGATTAACCATCACAAAAAAATAAATAAAAATCTAACCTAATAAATATATCTTTTACATGTGTCCTGGAACTCTCAAAGTAACATTGTTTCTTGAATTACACGCATTTCAATTTGTGTCTAATCCCTTAAAACTCTGTGAGTTTTCCAGATATGAAGATGGAATTTTTTGTGTTTAATTCAGGAATGATAGGGAAAATTTTCCCAATTGGAAATTTTACCCTAAGGGGGCCGTATAAAAATTTAGTTTTCGTATTTTCACAAATAGACACACCATGCAGTTGCAACATATCTCGTCCAATTTTGTACCTTTTTTATGAAATTTTGCAATTACAAGTATGTGTCTAGAGGCAATATTTAAGTAAATAGCCTGTTGTTTCGATCTTTATCAATTACCCTGTATACAGTAGAAAATATTTATAACACAAACTTAAAAACTACCTTGAAAACATGTTAAATTATGTCTGCAACATATCAATAAACGTTTGAAGATCTTTATATTGCATTCATTGGGATTAGAAGTTGTGCAGATTTATAAAATTTCTCATAATGTAGATCTTTTCACTCATTGTTAAATTACCCTATAAATATGATGCAATCAAATCATTATATTACTCATTTTCAAAATCCTTTATTTAATAATAGCATTTTTTTAGTTAAAAAACTCTGAATTAAGGTAACAAATTTGGTCCTCTAGAACAGCGGTTCCCAACCTGGTATACGTGTACCCCTGAGGGTACAGTCGTGGAAAAAAAGTAAACACCCCCTACTAACTCCTCAACAAATTATCGTAGAAGAAAGTTGCTGGTACCGAACGATTCGAAATAAAGACTACTTTTAAATGATGTATATAAAATTTGCTTAGGGGCCATCTACATATTAAAACGAAACCAAACTTCAGTTTTTTTCAACGGCAATACCCAATTTTAACGAGATATTTCAAATCTTCAGTTCAAACTATGCCTAGACACCAAATTTCAAGTCATTTGAATGATAAGTCTTTGAATTATAAACATTCAAAATTTAGTGCTTCTAATGTTAAATTACATTTTCATATTTTCATTAATATCGCCTGAAATTATACTCCTAATGTGCTAATTTTTTTTGTAGCAATAAAACTAAAATACCTAAACATAAATACGTTGAATTTACAATTTTTGTAATTTTACGATATGAATTACGAATTATGAAATTAATATTAAAAAGAAATTATGAATTGCAACCTACAATTTTTTTGATGGATGTAGATTTATTAAGTCCTGCTTTATGGAAATCCAAAATTTCACATTTTTCTTCCAAGTAGTTTTCAAATTATGCTTAATAAAACGGCAAAATGAGGGTTTAAGGAGCCGTCTATGATAAAAGTGACTAGATATTTTGAAATTTCTCATGCTATCCTGTAATCTAACAGTCTTCGATGACTGCTTGAGTGGCGGTTAAGATTTCTTGATCAAGAAGGGGACTCTCTCGGTCAACAATCGAGTACCGAAATTCAATTTGGATACAGCCCCTAAAATACGCTCGTTTTAAAACAATTAATTTCTCGGAAACTTGTCGTACGAATTGCATAAAAATTTGTTTTTAGGCTAATTGAAAGGTGCAGAATTCATTTCTGCTGTCAAAATTGTGTACTGCGATTGAAAAAAACAAAGTTATGGTTCATTTTAATATGTAGATGGCCCCTAAGCAAATTTTATATACATCATTTAAAAGTAGATTTTATTACCAATCGTGTGGTACCAGTAAATTTCTTCTACGATAATTTTTTGCAGAGTTAGTAAGGGGTGTTTACTTTTTTTTTTTTCCACGACTGTACGTGGCGAGCCTGTTAGGGGCACGTGAAAATAATATCGGTAATGACGGAAATCACAAAAATGGTTTAACTAAAAAGAAAAGACATAAAGAATATTGATAGTTTTAGATGACAAAGTTAGTCTCCTGTGTAAATCCAATATGTTACATTTAAAATGAGGGGGAAAGCCCACTATAGTTAATAATTCATTGATAATGCAATGTCAGTAGCTCCGCCCACATGATAAGCATGCATGAATATTTATATATTTTCCCCCATCTTTCCGAAAACTTCAATTAATCATTTTATAGCCTATTCTTTTCTCACCACTTTTTTTTATTCTTCCGTGTTTAATAACAATTACAGAACGGCTGAATTACGACAGATCCTAAATTACGTCAGGCCTTCGGATTTTAATGTTTTTTCTTAAAACGCTTTGATCAATAATCATCTGCATTGATTTTTACTTTCTTCTATCTTTACAAGAAGAAAGTACTGGATTCATGAAAGATTTCGACTTACAGTTTTCGACGGATTTACACGATTTAAGGGTCAGGGATCCCGAAAAACATGTTTTTAGAAAATGCCTGTCTGTCTGTATGTATATATGATACACAAATTTTCTGAGCTCAAGAACTAATGCACAGAATTTAATAAAATTTATATTCAGGTAGTCCTGATATAAATTGAGCTGATTAGCTTTTGGTGTAAATCGCCCGACAGGTGGCATTGCGATGCTGAATTTTTTACGATTTCCGCGATAGTTCTATCTCAAGAACTAATGCACAGATTTTCATCAAACTTCAGATTCAGTTAGTCCTTGATTCGAATTGGTGCTGTTTATGTTTTGGTGTAAATCGCCCAGCAAGTGGAGCTGCTATGCTGTATTTTTCAGGATTTAAATGATTTCCGGAAAACCTCTATCTCTAGAACTAATGCACAGATTTTCATTAAACTTCAGATTCAGTTAGTCCTTGATATGAGTTGATGCGGATTACGTGTTGGTGCAAATTGCCTAATAGGTGGCGCTGCTGTGCTGCATTTTCACGATTTTCTTGATAGCTGAGCTATCAAGAATAGATATAGATCTATATCAAGAACTAATGCACTAATTTTCCCCAAACTTCAGATTCAAGTATACCTTGATTAATATTGTTGCCGATTATGTTTTGGTGTAAATAGGTGACGCTGCTATGCTGGATTTTTTTTTTTTACGATTTTCGCAATAGCTTTATCTCAAAAACTAATGCACGGATTTTCACCAAACTTCAGATTCAGTTAGGCGTTGACATAAGATGTTTCTGATTAAGTTTTGGTGCAAATTACCCAATAGGTGGCGCTGTTATGCTGCATTTTGCTTGATTTACACGATTTCAGCGATATTCATATCTCAAAAACTAATACACTGAATCCTCATGATGGGAATAGATTGTCATTTAATTTTTCACTATGATAGAGAATTTTGAATTGTTAATATGTATGAGATAGAAGAAAGTTTTAGGTTTGTTGCATCCGACTAGTTCTTAATGTTTGGCTAATATTATAAAAAGCGATATTAACTTTAAAATGCAAAAAAATGTCAATGTAATTTGTTTCGATTTATTATATGGTTGTGATAAGACTACTAACGAAAAGTATGAGAAATGGTGGGTATTCCGAAATGAAAAGCCTATGAAAGGGGTACGTGAAAGAAAAAAGGTTAGCAAAAGCTGCTCTAGAGAGTAGCAATATTTCTACTAAGTGGATTGCGGGTGCTTCTTAGCAGCAAAATTCATTATTTACATCTGAGATGTGTGTTATATAGAGAATTGCGTTATAAAGATCTTCAACTATACAAATATTTTCCACTATAGATCAGTTTCAACCAAGTGATCACCAGCCCACCAAGTTTCATCGAACCAATCATAATCAACTATTTGTAGCCTGTATTATGAGCCAACCACTCACAATCGGCCAATTTTTTTTTTTTTTTTTGGGGGGGGGGGCAAACAAAAAACACGTCTGGTGCTAAGGTGGTTGCTAGGGAGTGACGTCAGTTCAAACTGATCTATTACTCAGATAAAATATATAATAAAAGACCGATATTTAGAACATGAATTATCAAATGCTACTATGCAGGAAAAACGTAAGATCATATCTATACTAAAAAAAGAAAGTTTCGCTGTGTGTGTGTGTGTGTGTGTGTGTGTGCGTGTGTGTGTCTGCGATGGCTAGCGAAATGTACTGTACATACAAAACTGTAAAACTTCGTGAGTGCACACTAAGGCCTCTCCTGGTGCACCTGAGGGCTGAGGCTCAGCATTTTAATATTTTGTTAATCAATTGAGATATAAAAACGACAATTTACCTTCTTCATTGCGAGTTTGGTAAAACGCTCGCGCATGCCCAGAATACGCATCGGGAGGAAGCGAAGATCGTAGCGAAGAGCAAACCGTTCTATTTTCTTTGTTTTTTTCATAGATTTGAATTAACCTTAATCGGCCAAACCACTCGGCACAGTCAAAATTAAAAGACATATTCCGTAAGATCGAAATCTTACATCTCAAATGCCGCAATCAATTCGAAAAAATATCGCAGTTAACATTTTGAAAAAAAAATCATTTCAAAAAGGGTCGTTTTCTTTCTCCCTTATTGCAACGTGTCTCTCCAAAGCGCACTTTTATAGATGCCAACAAATCAAAAATATGTCCTTAAAGCGGAAACCTTTTTCTAATCTATGGTGTAATTGGTTTGAGAATACACCGGCAAAACGATATTTTTTCCATTATAGCACAATCTTTTTAGAGCATCTCAATACACCAGATTTACATCATCTATAAAAACTTCGAAACTTTCGGACGGGTAGAGCTTTCCTTCTATATATAAAAAAAAGTTTTGATTTGGAAATGGACCATTGAAAATCTGCGTAGATATTCCGGGTAGATCCACATCCAATTTGAATGCTTAAGCATGGCCTTTCATCGTTAATATTAAAAAGTCCTTCCGGCCAGTGCCGGGAGGAAGAGGTAGCTTTCATATTCCTTATTTTAAAAAAGCCAACTTATATTATTCAAGCACAAGGAGCTCAATTTAGCGGAAACCGAATATAGGAGATTCAATACTAATTTTTATCAATACTAAATCATTATGAATGAGAATTTCGGGAAATTAGTCAGCTTTATCCAAGCTGCTTTTATTTAAAGGAACTTATATTTGGCTGCTAAATTCGGCGATTTCTTAAAGGGCCTGCTATTTTAAGACAACATGGTGGATGAGGCTAACCAGTGAACTTGGTCGAGACCTTAGTAATTGCTGTGCACATGCTCACTCACATCGGAATCGATTGATATATACGAGTGCTTTCGCAGGCAAAAATCAGATTTTTCAAAATGTCACCCACATTAGATATTGAAATTGCTATTTCTGAGCCATTTTTTAAGATAAAGGCAAATAAAAAATGCTCCTGAATCCTTATATGAAGGTCACATACTTAAGAAAGAAACCTTTTTCAATTTCTAATTTTTTTGCACCTCACTTTAAATATAATTTTTTTTTAATTTAATGGCCGCCATTTTGAAACAAGATGGCTGATGAAGCTGGCCAGCAAACTTGGTCGAGATATTGATATATACTATCCACATGCCTTCTTACATCGAAATAGGCGAATACGTGTGTTATCGCGTGACAAATACAAGATCGTTTCAAAATGTTAGCCATGCTAGAAATTCAAAGTGCGATAATTCAACGATTTTTTAAGTTATAAACAAAAGAACAAATTTTCAGAAACAAAAACTGCTCCGGAATCTTTGTATGAAGGCCAAACACATAATTTTTTTTTTTTTTCATTTTCCAATTTTTTAATATCTCATTTTAAATTTAATTTTTTTTTAATGGCAACCCTTTTGAAACAAGATGGCGAATGAAGCTGCCAACGAACTCCGTCGAGACATTGGTATGTACTATGTACAGATCAAGTTACATTCAAATCGGTTCATAAATACGCCTGTTATCGCGTGACAAAAATCAGGTCGTTTTAAAATATGAGTCACAATAGAAATTCAAAATGCTATAACTCAGCCATTTTTTTAGATATAGACAAAACAAAAACTTTTCCGGAATCTTTGTATAAAGGTCAAACGCATACGAAAAAATCTTTTTTAATTTTCCAATTTTTTGGTATGTCATTTTAAATTTTAATTTTTTTAAATAGCTGCCATTTTGAAACAAGATGGCGGATGAAGCTGGACAACGAACTCGGTCGAGATATTTGAATGTACTATGTAAACACCAAGGTACATCCAAATCGGTTCATAAATACGCCCGTTATCACGGATAAAAATCAGGACGTTTCAAAATGTCAGCCACGCTAGAAATTCAAAATGCTATAACTCAGCCATTTTTTAAGATATAGACGAAACAAAAACTGCTCCCGAATCTTTTTATCAAGGTCAAACACATAAGAAAAAAATATTTTTTTCAATTTTCAATTTTTTGGTACCACATTTCAAATTTAAATTTTTCTTAAAAATTTAAATGGCCGCCATTTTTAAACAAGATGGCGGATGAAGCTGGCCAACGAACTCGGTCGAGACATTGGTATGTACTATGTATAAACGAAGTTATATCCGAATCGGTTCATAAATACGCCTTTTATCGCGTGACAAATTTCAGGACGTTTCAAAATGTCAGCCACGCTAGAAATTCAAAATGCTATTACTCAACCATTTTTTAAGATATAGACAAAACAAAAACTGCACCGGAATCTTTGTATAAAGGTCAAGTACATAAGAAAAAAATATTTTTCCATTTTCAATTTTTTGGTACCACATTTCAAATTTTAAATTTTAAAAAAAATTTAAAATGGCCGCCATTTTGAAACAAAATGGCGAGTGAAGCTGGCCAACGAACTCGGTCGAGACATTGGTATGTACTATGTACACACCGATTTACATCCAAATCGGTTCATAAATACGAGAGTTACAGTGTGACAAATGTCAGATATATATTTATATATCCATATATCTATATATATAGATATTTAGATCCATAGATCCATATATATATATATATGGATATATATATATATATATATATACATATATATGTCAATTTTGAACGGAGGGTGGTTTCGGGGTCTGGGGGTCATGATCGATGAAAATATACCAAAGTTTTTTGAAATCGCTTTCCGCCGAACGGCTGCAATAGGTAGCTTTTTGTAATGAAAGCTACCTAAAATAGCATTTTGAATTTCTATTGTGGCTGACATTTTAAAACGACCTGATTTTTGTCACGCGATAACAGGCGTATTTATGAACCGATTTGGATGTAACTTGGTCTGTACATAGTACATACCAATGTCTCGACCGAGTTCGTTGGCCAGCTTCATTCGCCATCTTGTTTCAAAAGGGTTGCCATTTAAAAAAAATAATAATTTAAGGTATTAAAAAATTGGAAAATGAAAAAGGTTTTTTTTATGTGTTTGGCCTTGATACAAAGATTCTGGAGCAGTTTTTGTTTCTGAAAATTTGTTCTTTTGTTTATATCTTAAAAAATTTTTCAATTATAGCACTTTGAATTTCTAGCATGACTAACATTTTTAAATGATCTTGTATTTGTCACGCGATAACACACGTATTCGCCTATTTCGATGTAAGAAGGCATGTGGATAGTATATATCAGTATCTCGACCAAGTTCGCTGGCAGCTTCATCAGCCATCTTGTTTCAAAATGGCGGCATTTAAATTTAAAAAATTTATATTTATAGTGAGGTGCAAAAAAATTAGAAATTGAAAAATGTTTTTATTTTAAGTATTTGACCTTGATATAAGGATTCAGGAGCATTTTTTTTTGTCTTTATCTTAAACAAGTATTATAAAAATTTTGTTTTTAAAGTCAATTCCTACTTAGGCCATCAACGAAAAATTTAATATAATCCCTTAAGCTAATATTAGTTTTTGTTGCATTAAAATATCTCAATTTGTTGATTTTCTATAAGCAAGTAGATTTACAATGGAACTCTATGGGAATTTGGCGAAATATTAGAGATATCGCCATGTTGGCGTCACGTTTGGCGACTCATTTTGGCCGCCAAATTTGGCGATATATCGCCAAGTTGGCGACAAACTTGGCGGTATTTGGCGACAGAACAGGGTCCCCCTATGGTAACCCCTTAATGAAAATATTTTCATTGACCTTCAATAACCAATGGCCGCCATTTTGTTTCCCAGGCAAAACTAAAATTAATTAATTAAAAATTAATTAATATTTGAAAAAACTATATTAACATCAATTGTCATCCAGTACAAGTTAAAAAAAACTTTATTTCAACTTGATAGGATGAATAATGAGTGTTTTATTAACTATTGAAAATTTGTACAAGATAAATATATAAATATATAAATAAATAAATATAGGGAGAGTGTGAGCTAATAGTAGGAATTGAAAAATGGCTCAGATATAGCAGTTTCAATTTCTAATGTGTGTGACATTTTGAAGTATCTGATTTTTTGCCTGCGACAGCACTCGTGTATATCAACCGATTCCGATGTGGGTGAGCATGTGCACAGCAATTACTAAGGTCTCGACCAAGTTCACTGGTTAGCCTCATCCACCATGTTGTCTTAAAATGGCAGGCACTTTAAGAAATCGCCGAATTTGGCAGCCAAATACAAGTTACTTTAAATAAAAGCAGCTTGGATAAAGCTGACTAATTTCGCGAAATTCTCATTCATAATGATTTAGTATTGATAAAAATTAGTATTGGATCTCCTATATTCGGTTTCCACTAAATTGAGCTTCGTGTGTTTGAATAATATAAGTTGGCTTTTTTAAAATAAGGAATATGAAAGCTACCTCTTCCTCCCGGCACTGGCCGGAAGGACTTTTTAAATGACGGGCAGTTTAAGAGGTCGCTTCAAGATAATGACTTTAAATAAAATCAGCTTTGATAAATCTGACTAATTTCGTGAAATTCTCATTCATATTCAGTATTGAAAAAATTAGTATTTAATCTTCTATAATCGGATCACATTAATTTGAGCTCCGTGCGTTTGAGTAATATAAGCTTTCTTTAAAAAAAAAAATAAGGAATATGAAATCAAGATAATCACTTTAAATAAAATCAGCTTTGATAACGCTGACTAATTTCGTGAAATTCTCATTCAAATTGCCTCCCGACACTGACCGGAAGGACTTTTTCTTTTTTACAGATTAAGTGTGCTTATTTTGCTGAATTATATTATAAGAATATTTTTAATGAATAATTTCCTGAATAAAATTTAAATGTATGAGTATATATAAGAACTATTTTTTTTAAATATGCCTTTAATTTATTTTAAATATAGAGTGAGTAAATTTTACACATGGCTAGTAATAAAGTACTAAATATAAAGATTAGTATTCTAAGGTTAAAGTCAAGCTAGCTAAGTTCTCGCACTCATATAATCGAACTCGTTCAGGCAAGTATCGCCAAGTTCCGTAAAAGAAAATGCCTAGATTTTCTATAGTTTGGAAAATCGAGTATGTCAAAGCACAGTCTGATCATCGATGTTGCCACTCTCACAGAAGCAGTCAGGTTCAGGTTATCAAATTGGTACTCAACATCCAAATACCACCGCTCATTTCCGATGTCATTACTGCTTTTGTGAGAATGGAGGATATTCCAAAAAATATGGGTTCGAGGCTGAAAAAAGTCACATGATACCGGTAATTTACCCAAGGAACTTCTAACTGAGAAGAAGGGAAATAAACTACTGCTTTGCCTCATGAACCGTTTCATTGGCTAGCGGGGATTTACATTACTCGTCTACGGAGCCTTCCCTTCTTTACGTTAGATGTTTTTACATTGACCACGTGATCAAAACGGAGTTTGAATATCCTCCATTAGATGGCTGCAGATTACACCCACTTCTTATGTCCATAGATTTTGATGCGGGTCTTAAGGCTTGTTGGATGCGGTAACTTTCCGAAGTGCTATGTCTTTCCAAAGTATGAAAACTTAACTGGACAATTTCTCACATCCACTAAATTCTAAACCCACATAGATACCAACCGACCTCGGAAGTAGGTGTTGAAAAGATGAAAATCCACCAGTAAAATACTCTCATATCAAAGCACAAGTATAGCGCCTAGAATACATAGTGTGGAAAATTGCTATCCTTGTAATACTTAAAAAAGTGCTATAATATTGTATCCCTTTAATGTGCAACGATGCTGCTGAAACATACAGAGCGCAGCGACATCTGCAGGATATTTTCTACAATTGCAAGATATTGCTAGTCTATACAATGTAATACGAAAATCCACAGATGTCGCTGCGATCGACACTTAGGATTTTAGATGTATCGTCGCACATTTAAGGGATACAAATTTTTAGCTTTGTTTGGATAGCATATTTCTACACTAGGTATTCTAAACGCTGTAACACAAGTGCCTGTTTATGAGGGACCTGTTGTTCCGGAGGAAAAAGTGTCTCCATATGTCAGTTCACAACAAAGCGCATTGCCATGTGTAGCGATTTTGTCTTTAGATGCAGTTACCGGTTTAAATATCACAACCATTTCAGATTTTATTCAGGTAGGATTCCTCGATATGAAAATGACGACACACGCAGTATAATTTTCGATTTGTTGAAACGATTCTGGACAAGAGTTAATCACCAATGATAGCATCTTATTGAGCCAGCCATTATCGTCAAGCGTGTTAACATCTCAATCTCGTATAATCGAACACTTTCAGGCGACTATCGCCAAGTTACAGCGTCTAGAATATATAGTGTGGAAATCTGCTATCCAAACAGCTCTAAAAAGTTGTATCCCTTAAATGCGCAATGATGCTGAAATCCAGGGAGCCGATCTCAAATACATTTGTGATATATTTTCAAATTTCAATGTAAACATTGTATTATTACAGCATCTAGACTAAATAGTCTAGTAGTTTTAGAAAATATCCTGCAGATGTCGGGTCGCTGTGATCGACTAATTGGATTTCAGCATCGTTTGACATTTAAGGGATCTAATATTTTAGCACTTTAAGTATTAATGGGTTAGCCGATTTCCACACTATATATTCTAGACGCTGTAGCCAAGTTCTGCAATTGAAAATGCCATGGGCCGGGATCCAGATAGAGTTTTCGCAGTTAGCGAAACGAGATGGAACAATCAGAAGTCTGCATTTTTGAAAGCAGGCAAGAGTTCGCAAAAAATGCAGGCTTCCGATTAGTCAATCTCGTTTCGCTAACAGCGAAAAACCTGGATCCGGACCATGGAGTCATTTTTCTACGTACTGATATATGGAAGCACTTAGCTGCGCTCCGATGTGTAAGGGCACTTTACTGATAGATTTTCAGCGTTTCGATACCCAGTTCCGATGTCGATAGGTTTCGATGTGGATCTTAAGGTTGGCTGTTTGATACCATGTGTTTAAAATATTAACACGAGCCCAGGGCCCGCTTAAGACTTAGTAGAAAGGGAAGCCCAATCTCTCACAGGGGGCCCCCTATTACTCTAACAATGCTCAATTGCTTTTTTATTTACTAAATCCATTTTTCATATGCTTAAATAATTTGAAGTTTTACCATCAAAGTTTCGAGTAAATAACACTTTCAATATTATACTAAAACTAACTACCTACATACATATGAACAAGTATTTTATATATACATAATTATACATAACCAATTAATTTTGTAAATGTCAAATATTGAATTACAGTTGATAATATTTCAACTTCAAATATCTTTTGTGATTTACAAATTGCCACATAGTAAGAATAAAAAATGCATTTTTTAGCCTGATTGAATTTCTTTTTTCTAAAAATTAGTTTTGAAAGTAAATTTGGGGACGAGCCGTTAATTCCCAAATTGGCTCAGCCGAACTCAGCAATCTGATTGTTCGTTAATATTAATATTTTGGATTATTTTACTGTGATTTTGATCAAATTTAACAAAATAAATCAATTTAAGTCAATAATTTCTTTCTATTTTACATTACACTACTTCATAAGAAAATAAATGCAATTTTCTACTATATAAATATCAGTTTTAGCCAATCAGATTGCTGAGCTCGGCTGAGCCAATTTGGGAATTAACGGCTCGTAATATTAACAGGTGTGGTTCTAAACTCCATAAAAAAAAAACTTATTCATATTTAATTTTTAAATATTAAAAAAATATTTTCATTATTAAATATTAAAATATTAAATATTATGAATAATGTCTTAAATCTTCAAGGCTAAATAGAACTTTGGTATTTTTGTTTTACCATGTGATAGAATACCTGATAACACCTTCGTCCAAAAGATAAAATAATTTAAGAAAATGTAGCATAACATGTTCTTCCACTCAGTTAATTATGTATTACAGTATGGATAACTAAAAAGTAAGAAATAAATTAAACTTTTCAAAAAAAAAATATTAACAGACTTAAAATCACTAAAAAGAAATAATTCTTTAAAATTCTCTAATGAAACGTTATCCTACCACACGTGTGATATCATGTGCCGGCATAAAAACGTTAAACTTAATATATAGAATTCAATATCCACAAAACATGGATTTTCAAAGGAATATTTTTTACAAGAGATGATACTTTACATATTTGTGATTTAATTTAAGAATATATACACATAAAAAGTAATCAATTACTTTTTAAAATTGGTGCCGAACTATCTTAAGTATAGAAAGGATTGTGAATATATTGTGCCTAGTACCATGAATAAAGAGGTGATATTGATTGTGATTATTTAGCACAGACTTTAAAAAGTAAACTTACTTTTTATATGTATATATTTGTAAATTAAATCATAAATATGTAAATTCATTTCTTGTAAAAAATATTCTTCCGAAAATCCGTGTTTTGTGGATATTAAATTCTATACATTAAATTTAAAATTTTTAATGCCGGTACATGATATCCCATGTATGATTATTGGATAACTTTTCATCATTAGAGAATTTTAAAGAATTATTTAATTCTTGAGTGCTTTTTTGAAGTCTATTTTTTTTTCAAGTTTATTCCTATACTCTTATTCCTCTTACCTAGAAAAATCAATATGGTACTTAAACTTATTTATTAAAAAATATTTCAAACATTTATAACATTCATATATACATTCGAAATTCAGTTGTATTATTGGGGTATTGAAACACTCCCGTACCCGACTCATTTAAACCTGGTGATACTGCAGACAGTTGAACTAAAGCAGTGTAGTGCTGGGCAGGGATATCCAGAAAAAGATGAAGTGTTTCATTTATTTGTGCTGCAAGTGGTGGAATCCTCATTGAACCGGCCTCTTGTTCTCCGACGAATGAGTGAACATGGATTTCTCTTTTAAGGATGTTTGCTAAGATAATGACGTCACCAATTTCCCCGTAGTGGCTCATATCAAGAGTTTCTTCAATTGTGAGAGATTGTCCAACTATTGCTGCTAGGTAATTAATAAATTCATTGATTATAATATGCACAGCTTCTATCGCTCGTAGTGCTGGTGTTGATTTCTCAGTTCCGGTCAGCAGAAGAGATATAGCATGGTAGAGGCAGCTGCCATCTCCTGTGGTAGGAATTCCACAAAAATTGGACTTCAGTTGAAAAGGAAGATTTACGTTTTTCTTGGGTGTAATCTTTCTTGTTGGCGTGCTTGAGAAGAATTTTGTTAGTTGTATACATAAGCTTTTTAATGATTCTGGTATGACATTTTCACCTTGAAGTTGATTGAAGATCCACTTCCCGCCTATATATACATCTCTTTCTTCAGTTACAATTTTATTTTCACTCTTTTTTCTCGTTTTGATCGGAAATGTACTGTGGTCGAAAATTCCAATAACATCTTTATGATACGATACGAAAGATTCTGTGTAAGCACAAGCGACATCAAAATTTGCAAAAGCAATGTCTATTTGAGTTTTTAAATCAGTAGAAAATGCATTTTCATCCATGCAATTTTTGAGTCCAAATTTTTTAAGCAATAGGTAGAATTCACTGTTCCTGCGTTTTAAGAAGTCGACATTAAAATCACCTATTACCATAACTTTCTTCTTAACAAGGAAGGCTGAAGTTAACATCATTTCAAAGTTATATTTTACGGATGCCCAAGTAGACTTTGGAGGTTTGTAGCCTACGCAAATAGCTTTATCTTCGAAAACGAACACTGTTAGACAACAAGATTCAACACCTTTATCATTTCCATAATAGAATTGCAATTTACATTTATCATATACGTCATGTCGAACGAAAACCACCAGTCCAAAGGGATGACGGTGTTGACTGCAGTCTATGCGGGACAAAATATCATAATTCGGGATATTTATTACATCTTTGCAAGTTGTCCAAGTCTCTGCAGCAATGAAAAAAGTTGGAGAATTGTATTTTATATTATTCCAAACATCCTTGCTTAAAAATTTTGTTAGACTTTGTACATTGCTATATAAAATCGTTATATGATTCTTGTAGTTTGCTAGGAATGGGCAGGAAGTTGTAAAATCTTTATTATGCAGTCTTTCTATTTCCATTTTAACCTTATCAAAAGGACTTGGTGCAACCGGCTCCTTGAATGTACCCAGTAGAAACAGACCTGATAAAGTGGTACATCTACTTAAAGCGACATACAGAGAATTTCTGCGTAAACCATGCAAATGTACAGCAACTGCCTTGTACGTTGCGCCTTGCGATTTGTGAATTGTGATTGCTTCTGCAGGAATAAGAGGGAATTGTTGTCTCACTATAGTTATTGATTGGTTTTTACGGAGTCTTATTTCACGTTTTATCATATCAATTGCTGTCCAAGTTGGATGTTCAACTTCTCTTCGTCTAATTTTTCCAACATTTTCTTCGGGAAATTGGATCCAAAGACGAAAATGATTGTTTGCGAGGATTGTATATTCTTCTAAAATTCCAATAGCCCCATTCACCAAGCCATCTTCGATATTGAGGTTGTTTGTAATCATATACTTCTTCCCTTTACTCAGGCCCAAAAATGTTGGGAGACCTTGGGTTTCTCGAGATGGTAAATTTTCTACTTTTTTAAGCAGGTTAATTTTTTGTCCTAATTCGATGTTTCCACTGATCTTGTCAATCGCTTTTACTTCGATTTTATTTTTATCTTCATTTATCACTTTCGTATTGTACAATTCTACTGCGTTGTTAGTTGCAAAAAGTCGCACTGCATTATTAGGCACGTCCTCCGGCTTACATACTCGGCTTTTAAAAAGAGATAAATCATTAGGTGTCAATGTGCCTTTAGATAAGTTCATCAAAGCAGTAGCGAAAGCATGATCATCTTTTTGACGCATTATTTCTGTAAGCTGGAAACATTGAAATTTCATCCAAAGAGGGTTTACTCCAATTATTTCACCATACTCGTCAGTTCGTGATGGTTCGAACACAAGAGAGTCTCCAACCGGTGGCAATTGATTGAAATCACCCAGAACGATTATTGATTTTCCAGCGAAACTTTCACTACTCTTAAATATTTGCTGTAGCCGAAAATTTACAAACTGCAGCATCCGCGAGCCAACCATACTTATTTCATCAATAATAACTAATTTAAGATCAATCAGCTTCGATCGCATGCTATTGACAGTGCCTGTACTAAGAGGTGTAAATGCTTCTGTTGATGTTTGATTAAAAGGTAATGCAAATGCAGCGTGTAACGTAATCCCTCTAATTCCGTATGCAGCTTTCCCTGTAGGCGCACATAATAGTACTTTAATTGTTTCTAAATTAGTATCAATGTTTTTACTAAAAAAACGAAGAATTGTTTGATGCAAAGCTTCTATTAATCGCGATTTTCCAACTCCAGCTCCTCCGAGGACACAATCAAAAATTGGAAGCGTACCGCATTTGAAAGCATGGAGTACATGAAGCAAATATTCACGTTGTTTCTGATTTAGGTTGACCAGCATGTCATAGTACTCTTCTTCATTTTTGATATTTGGAATAGGAAAAATTATCTCATTGTCAATCTTCGCTTGTGCATGGCTACTGACGAGATCTTTAATGTCATACATTATATCTGGAGTATCTTTGAATCCTCCAAGGACAGCCAAGTTTTCGGCTGTTCTTATATTTATCGAACGAGGCGAATTCTCTTGATAAGAAATTTCTTGGTTAACAGCGGAATCTAAAATGTCTTCAGTATCTTTTATAAATTCTGAACGGTTCCTTTGGAGTTCATTATTATATTTATTATATAGATGCTCTGCCTTACTAATCATGTGATCCTCTATGCGCCAGGGAATGAAGAGCATTACTTGCTCTCTTATAAAATCTTCGGAATGGGTATGTCTGTTGTAACGTACATAACGGATAATTTTTGCTTTAGATCTTTTAAACAAATATCCTGAGTCGTCTTTCAGGCGAAGTGACTTTTCCTCTTTTGTTGTACTATACGAGTCTGTTTCGTCACTGGAAGTAATTCTTCGACTATTCTTAGAATAGTTATACCATGCTGTGAAATAGGCCAGACAAGCATGTTCTAGACTATCAGGTCTTTGACTATAGTGGTTGATCACTGTTTTTTGGTAGACATCTATGGATTCTGGAGGAAGACATTCAAGTTCTTTCTTAGGCTTAATAACAAGAATTCGTTTTTCGGGTGCACTCGTATTAATAAAAACACACTTACGAGAGAATTTAGAAAGAGGTAGCGGCAGTGTATAAAATACAGCTTCTTGTGCGGTGAATTCACTTGCATTCAAAAATGTGTTTCCGAGAAGTCGCATTTTTTCTTTTATGGAATAATTCCCCTTTCGAACTTCTGACAGAGCGTCTCTTAATAGTATTGACAATCCTCGATTCGACTTGTTCAAATAATTAACAACGTAATTAGCGCAAGAGTAAACATCGAGAATGAATTGAATATCCATATTTCCTCGATGAAGTTCAAGTAGTTCGGAGTTGAATAAGTTTACCATACACTGATCAACCTTTCGCTTCACCATAACTGTAGGCCTCTTCAAACCGCTTCGAATACATTTTATATAATTATTTGAATCAAGATTACATCTTCGAAGAAAATCTTCCTGAGTCAATGTTTCACAATTTTTTTTAACCAATTCTGTAAGTAGCGTTTGAATATCATCTCTTTTCTTCCGCAGATCTTTGAGGTCTTCTTTCGAAATCTCATTCAAAGGAAGTAGAATCATTGTTCTATCTAGTGGGAAAAATGGGATATCAAATCGACATCTGCCTTTATTCTTTCCTTTCCTGCATGTAAAGGTATGTTTATGCATTTGAAGATCGATCAATTCATCGTCAGCGTTCAGATCAGCCGAAATGAAGTTATCTATAAAAGAGATTACATTAGCATTGTCTTCTCCCGCTTCATATTGTGGAGCATTATGCAACCAAAGTAATGAATGCCAGTGTGGTGATCCACGTTTTTGAAACTCACAACGGGTATAAAAATCTACTACATAATGCTCACGGAAAATAGAATTTCGTTGCTTTAATAATTTGAATATGATTCATACGGTGCTCAATATAACGAGCCACAGTAACAGGATCTGAACGAATTAATCGAACTTTCTCGCTATATTCCATTTGCTTAGCTGTTTCTTCTGTTATTTCTTCGCGATCAATTACACTTTTCAATATGACAAGTAATTCCGGCCATTTTGTTTCCGCAGGTGATAAAGTTAAAAACAATGTGGGATTTCCTAATTGACGGATCGCAGCAAAAACTTGTTTTTTCTTTTTTTCCCAGAAGGCTGGTGACCCTCGATCAGTCTCGAACATCTTAAACCCACTATCATGCGATTCCATTTTTTCGATAAAATTTGATTTCAAAAGTTCCGAAGCTTGTATTGATATCGCTGATTTAGACTTTCTTAAGCAAAATCCAATGCTAGAGGCAACTTTGGAAATTCTCAATTTGCTTGCAGAGAAGAAAAGCTTGGATATTGTGGCGCAACGGCGATCTGACCTAATCAATTCACTTTTGATCCAATTTTGATACGATAAGCCGTCTGGTTTAGTAACTAATTCTCCTCCATATATTTTAATGAAACTCATAGCTTCGGCATATTTGTCAAACAACGAAACTGGTTTTCTACCCTCGGCAGGGGCAAACACAATAGCACTCATAAGCAAAGTTTCTTCATCAGGAACATTTAATGGTTCTTTTTCATCGTCTTCCTCTTCTAAATTATCTTCATTATCTTCATATCTAATGAGATTGCTATTCGTATCCGAGATTGTGGGAGTTTTCATTAAATTTGATATGTCTACTTTTATGCCGCAGTGCTTATATAGTGGAGAGTTCTCTAATAATTTTACTGCCTCTTCAATTACTTTAGGTCTTACATTTTCTACCATAAGATTACTCTTAAACTTTTTCTTTCTGCGGAAGGCAATTGGTACCAATTTTGTTTCTGTATGAGCTCTAGGAAGTACCGCCACATTATCTTCAATTTCGCATGGCACATTTACCGCTCTTCCTTTTTGCATGAATTGTTCGTTAAATAAAGCTCTTATCTGCATAAATGGAATACGCGGTGCAACAAATCTTTCTTCTAAATCGGAAAGTTTTGCGATAGCTTCATGAACTCTTGGAAATTTTAATTGGTCATTACAAAGAGAAAGTGTTGGAATTTTTCTACTTGATAAACTTTTTTTGCACGTAGAGCACATATATCCAGCATTATTTTTCATTTTAGGGCAGGCTTTTCGAAGGAAATCAGCCTTACAAGTAAAGTCTGATGTTTGGTAATATCTCACCGAACCACGAAAAAACAATCGAGAACAACAAACACATTCGAAAGTCGGTCCTTCTTTCTTTAAAAATATGAATGATTCATACTGACGTTTTCTGAGGGAATCCTCTTCTCTCTCTCTTTTTATTAAGAGACTCTTTCGAACTGCTAAGGAATGAGACTTTTTGTTCTTTTTCTGATTTTCTCTTAGACGAATTCTATGCATCTTCAATTTTTCAAGATCTTCGAAACGTTTATGTTGATTCAGTTTTAATCTAGTTCTGTGTGCTTCTCGTTGTTTTGGATCATGCAAACGTTTTTGCTGGTTTATTTTTAATTTAGTTCTATGTGCTTCTCGTTGCTTAGTATCTTGCAGACGTTGTTGCTGGTTTATTTTTAATTTAGTTCTATGTGCTTCTCGTTGCTTAGTATCTTGCAGACGTTTTTGCTGGTTTATTTTTAATTTAGTTCTATGTGCTTCTCGTTGCTTAGGGTCTTGCAGACGTTTTTCCTGGCTTACTTGCAATCTTATTCGGTTGGCTTTCTTTTTTTCAGGATCTTGTAATCTTTTTACCTCGTTTATTTTTAATCTAGTTCTATGTGCTTCTCGTTTCTCTGTATCTTGCAAACGTTTTCTTTGAGTTTCTCTTAAACGGGCTCTGTGTACTTCTCGTTTAGTAGTATCTTGCAAACGTTTTCTTTGAGTTACTCTTAAACGGGCTCTGTGTACTTCTCGTTTAGTAGTATCTTGCAAACGTTTTCTTTGAGTTACTCTTAAACGGGCTCTGTGTACTTCTCGTTTAGTAGTATCTTGCAAACGTTTTCTTTGAGTTACTCTTAAACGGGCTCTGTGTACTTCTCGTTTAGTAGTATCTTTCAAACGTTTTCTTTGAGTTACTCTTAAACGGGCTCTGTGTACTTCTCGTTGCTTTTGGTCTTGCAAACGTTTCCTCTGAGTTTCTCTTAAACGTGCTCTATGCACGTTTAATTGTATTGGCTTTTGCAAACGTTTCTTTTGGTTTATTTTCATTCTTTCCTTAATATCTTGCGGCGTTAATATTTTAAAGTCTTTTGAAACTTTTGAATCATTATCGAGTTTAAGATCGCACTTTTCTTTTTGTTTTAATTTTCTCTCTTCAGTAAGTTTTCTATAACTTTTTTTCTTAACTCGGGGCATTTTATACTTCCGTGAATCTGTAATCAGCAAAATATGAGTTTAGAAATATTATTGAAATATAGTTTACTAATTATAAGTTAATAAATTATTTGAATAAATATTTACATAAATGGTTTCTATGTTTTTGATTTTTATACTTCAACCCTCCGATGCATAAATTCTTTTTAAGAGGATGACAGCATACAAATAAAGTTGAATTTTTAAAAATGTTTTAGGTCTTTTTTTTTTTAACTTACAAGACGACCCTTATATAACTTTTAGAAGAATTAACATTTTATTATTAAGAGCGATTAAATAGTTTGTTGTAGTTTAATCTTTGGTCTCTATACCAGAAACTTTAAAGTAACGCACTTTTCTTTTACTTCTATATACACAAGAAAAAGTATATTGGAAGCGTGAAAATTTTCAGCGGCTGTAATTTGATTTACAGATTTTCGGATGAAATATTCAAATCAGGATTTTAAACAAACAGTTTCAAAATTTGACGGCACCAAAACATCAAAAAACGAATTTAGAGGATTCACAGGAAGGGTAAAACTATCGATGATTACAAACTATCCCATTGCTAAGCCTTGGTCAGACTTCAGTTTTGGTATAAAGATACAACGCCCTGTAGTTCTAAATTGACGTCACTCATTTTAAACAAATGAATATGCTTTCCCCTTTATATAATAAGTACGCCATGCTAAAACCATGGATGAAATAATACAAGGCAAGTCCATTTCGTCGAAAACTGCGTAGTTTGTTTTAGTCCAACTGCCCAATATTATCGGGAGATTAGCTTACCTTTGTTTACATTTAACCCTGCTCAGAGTGTGGCTCGCACTGGCTTGTTTCTCATCAACCAAGTTTAAGAAACAATACTTTTAAATATCCTGTTCTTATATGACAACATGTACAGTCGTGGAAAAAAAAAGTAAACACCCCATACTAACTCCTCAACAAATTATCGTAGACGAAAGTTACTGGTACCGAACGATTGGAAATAAAGTCTACTTTTAAATGGTGTGTATAAAATTTGCTTAGGGGACCATATACATATTAAAACTAATCAAAACTTCATTTTTTTCAATAGCAGTACCCAAATTTAACGAGATATTTCAAATCTTTGGTTCAAAATATGCCTAGAAACCAAATTTCAAGTCATTCGAATGATAAGTTGTTGAATTATAGACACTCAAAATTTAGTACTTCTAATGTTAAATTAGATTTTCATATTTTTATTTATATCTCCTGAAATTATGCTCCTAATGAGTTAATTTTTTGTCTGGCAATAATACTAATATACCCAAACATTAATACCTTGAATTTGTAATTTTTATAATTTTATGATATGAATTGTGAAATTAATATTCGAAAAAATTATGAATTGCAACATACAATTTTTTTGATGGAATTAGAATTATTAAGTCCTGCTTTATGGAAATCCGAAATTTCACATTTTTCTTCCAAGTAGTTTTCAAATTATGCTTAAAAAACGGCAAAATGATGGTTTAAGGGGCCGTCTATGATAGAAGTGAGTAAATTTTTGAAATTTATTCTGCTAACCTGTAATCAAACAGGTTTCATTGACGCTTAAACGTGCCTTGATCAAGAAGGCGGCTCCCTCGGTTAAGAATCGAGTTCGGAACTTCAATTTGGATACAGCCCTTAAAATACGCTCGTTATAAAATAAATTAATTTCTCGGAAACTTATGGCACGAATTGCATAAAAATTTGTTTATAGGCTAATTGAAAGGTGTAGAGTTCATTTGTGCTGTCAAAATTGTGTACTGCTATTGAAAAAAACAAAGTTATGGTTCGTTTTAATATGTAGATGGCCCCTTAAACAAATTTTATATACATCATTTAAAAGTAGACTTTATTTTCAATCGTTCGGTACCAGTAACTTTCTTCTATGATAGTTTGTTGAGAAGTTAGTAGGGGGGGTTTACTTTTTTTTTTTTTTTCCACGACTGTACACGTGTCATATGCAAGTTTCAAAATTAGATCTACAAACAATGCCTATATACGCAACCGTTTTTGTAACACGATTAGTGAAGGTTGGTGAGGCCATATAACCCTATTTGTTTGCCCACATATTCCGATTAGTAAAGATTGGTAAGGCCATATAAGGCGATTAGCGAAGGTAACCCGGCTATGGAAGATGGCAGATTGAGATTTAAAGTTTGGAGGAATGTTGCAGTGCCCTCTAGAGATTGGTTTCACTCATTTTAGGATACTCATTATGTACGCTACGCTTAATCACGCAAGCCCGAAATTTGGTAATTCTACGATAACTATAACCATAACAGCCAACTTTTAAAAATAAAAATGATGCATGAAGAATACTTCGCTTTCACACAGCGGTCACAGTAGCAAATCGCGAAAGATTTCGCTTGAGGAGGAAACAATTCAAATAGTAAATCCTGAATTTAATTACACTTAACTTTAATTTTCTTGACATCTTAATTATGTTTTAAAAGATTTATCTCAAATATATATATATATATATAGGGGAGATGGGGGCACATGTGAACAGTTCGCATAAATATAGCTTTTTATCATGATTGGACTAATTTCTATAAACAAAACCTACTCAGTATAGTAAAGAGAACTTTCTTTTATACATGGTAATTTTTTAAAAATCACCTGTATAGTACTTACATTTTTTAATAGTTTTATAAATTCGAAAAATTGTTCACATGTGCCCCATCAGCGGGGTAGTTGTGAACACACGTGGGGCACATCTGAACTTAACCCTAGATCTACCGGGAATTTTATTCAAGTTTTAATAAAACGTTCTACACCAGAATTTTTATTTAAAACTATTTAACTTATTTATTTACCTTATTTTTGTCTGGTTTATATACTTAGTTTATTTTAAAGAAATTTCTGGTTTGAATGAATATTTTGTATGTACCTGTCGGGTCCAATGGACCCGTCTGGTAGACGGAGGGTTAAGGAAAAATATCCTTTGACATGCTTTTTATTCTGTTATTCATTTGTCATCGTAATAATTAGTTAATTTCCTGTGAAATTCGCCATAAAAATGTATATATATATATATTTCTCTAGTTTCTGGGTGATATGTTTAAGCAAAAGATTATAAAATGAAAATAAGTAGATTTTGGGGGTGGAGGCTTAGATGATTCATTAAGTATTGCTGAAATAAAATAAAAAAATAAAGAAGCAATTTAAAAAAAGAAATTAAAACTTAAATTTTGCTTAGGGGTTTTTGTTTGGGGAAATTTTTGGGGAGGGGGCGTTTACATACTATTTATCTCAAATCTGCCGAAATACGAAAGATTCCCACTGCTTTATTTGCCTTATTTACTTGTAAATTAGATAAAGAAGGGGTTTTTAATGATTTAAAAAAAATCTCGACTATAACCCCCCCCCCCTCCCCTAACTTCTTTTCCTTTTGAAAGAGGGAGGGGTTACAATAGGGATTTTACGGTAGTTATCAGTTTAAAAATTTTACTTTCTTAAAATATTACTCATATGTATCTCCATTCAAAGCGTCATATACATAACTGTTTTAGATATGGAAGTAAGCCATCATTGCTAGTTTAGAACAAATGTAATACAAAAATTTGCAAAGTTGTTCAGGGTAATACTTTTGTATTAACAATGCATAAAAAATATTGTTGTAAACTGTTTAGTAAAAAAATATATAACACTTATTCGATTTTAGAAAACATTGAATATATTTAAAGTACAATTGAATGTAAACGAGCTTGTTGCTCTTTATGTATTTGCTGAAAGATGTGTTTGATGAAGTTTCAATGCAAAATCAACTTTGTGTGAGGAAAATATCTTCTATTTCAGGAAAATTATAGGTAATGGAACTGACATTATTTTATCATTAAGTTAACTGAAAGGAACAGAATCACAGAATGATTATTGGGGCACTTAAGTACTGTTCATATCTGCCCCAACTTGTCTGTTCACAAGTGCCCCACATTGCTGCTTCTGTTAAATTGATAAATTATTAACATTTCTCAAATTTAGAAGAAAAAGAACTGTATTAAAAATATTTATTAGTATTCATAGTGCATGTTAAAACACTCAAATTCAAATAAATGAATGAATAAATAAAGTTAAACGCTTATGAACTCGGAACAAAGATTTTACTTTTGAGATCTAAAAACAGTGTTTTGGCTACAGAGGACAAATAAAAGGTCAAAAAGCTTCAAAAAATTTTTACCGTATGTCTACAGGTGTTGTCATCTTTAGTAATTTTTTTCAAATAAAAAAACTTACAATAACCATTGAAAAATTGCAATGTTCACATGTGCCCCCATCTCCCCTACTAGTACTACACCAGAGACTTTTGAATAAAGGAATTTGAATTAAGTCTTGTATGTACAGTTTAGCGCATAAACTATATATCATATGAATTAATCGATCCTTTTATTTACCTTTCTAAAGCAATTTTATAAAGCTTTCTAAAGCAACTTTGCTCAATGAGAGCAAAAGTCACAGCGTTAAACTTAACCTTTAACTGATGTCACAGAAATTGTCACGTAACTAGTGTGAAGCGCTCTGTGAGACCGCTGCAACGAAAGATGAATAAAAGGCACGATTAACTCACAGGATGGTGTTTTCGTACTAAACTTTTTGCACAGGACTGTTAATTAAAATTCACTCACTCAAAAGGCACTGGTGATAGTACTAAAGTTCCAAACGGAACAAAATTTCGGTAGTCTTTGTAGTTAAACTAAAAAATGAAAGTTAAACTATTGAAATTGAAAAAAGCCGCGGTCTAAGAGATCGGTAACATCAGTTAAAGTTTAAGGCAGGCAATTTCAAAAGCTTCTCAGAGGCTGCGCTTCATTTTGAAGAAATAAGTTATTTGAGACTGATGTCAACTATAGTATCTAAACTCCTACATTGAACAGCAAACCCATTCAAGTTTTGGTTTTTACATTTTCTCTAAATTATTTATTGGAAGACTTAAATGTAAGATAAAAAAATGAAAATTACGAGATTAGAAATTTATTTGAGGTAAGCCTACATCCGGTGTGATCCTACACCCTAGATTGGTTGATTCGGATTAACAAGGTTAGGTGTTAATGATTTTTTTTTTTTATTTTGTTTGTAAGTGATTTTTCAATCATTTCCTTATAGGCCAAAAATGATAAAACAATGTGTACGGAAGGGTTTCCGATAAAATTTGTTTTTAAATTTTTTGACGTAGAATGGGTGGATTAATTTCATGTCTCGAGGATTTCGTCAGGAGTGTCCTGCGCGTGAGGAGAGTTTAAGTTCGCGCCCTATATACCTAATTGTCTACCAGACCTCAACCTCTTCACCCCCCCCCCAAAAAAAACCCTCCTTTCAATGACTATAAACCCATAGCTACCAACCTGTTTAAGGAGTCTCATTTCAGGTCGGATAAACTTATTTTGAACCAGAAATTTTAAATGAAATGTTTGTTTCTGCATTCTTATTTTATTTCAATTACTAAATAAAATTTCCGTAAAACTATGTTAATTTCACTTCAAAGAAGGAAAATTATCATTTTTGTCAATGAGATCAGAAATACAGCAAAACTGTAAAAATATAAACTGACCGCAACGGAATCATGTATTAAGGGAAACTTAGTCCGGAGAATACAATAGAATAAAATTAAATTGTAATAGACTGCATACCTGAATGAAACATGAAAATCTCTTTAAAATGGATTGTTTCTGAACTTTTTGATAACTTATAATAATATGCAGTAAAAATTTTAAAGTTTTTTTTAGACAAAAATTAAAAGTTACAAAGCGAATGTGCAGTAAAATGAATCTATGGGGCATTCTCACAAACTTTTGACTTTCGGGATAAAAATCTGGTGAAATTAAACTTGCTAAAATAACATTTTAATCTGATAGACGAATGCCTTAATGATTCAAAATAAAGAAAAAATGGTCAGCAGCTAAATTTTAACTGAGGTTTAAGTTAAACGTGCGAGTTTAAATTTCCTTAACATTTTACCACTTACTTTTTATTCTTCTAAATGTTTACTTATAATGAATTTGCATAGTACCACAGGACATTCAAGTAAGAAATAATAAAAATGTAGTACTTTTAATACGGAATTTTTGTATAACATTGTCTTAAAGGGGTGTTAAAGAAGAGACGGCGAGGTAAAAAAAAGAGACGGTATAGGAAAAAAGGGAAGAAATGGGAGGGAAGGGGACGATAAGGATGGAACGGTAAGGAAATTACCAGCTATTTTTAGGCAAATCACGTTAAGACTAAGTGATAGCCACGATGTTCATTGATTTTCAGAAACAGTTATGTACATTGGATTAAAAAAAAAAAATTAATTTACCTCGAAAAGTGCAGGAATAAACTTTGGGGACGGTAAGACTACCAATAAAGTTACGATCTTGAAATTGATATTTAAATGCTGATTTAAATTTTGCAGTAAATTTCCTGTCAAAGAATTTTAGACATTTTTTTTCTCTAGCATACTTCTGCATAAGAAAAAACTTGAAAAAAAATTATGTGGCTGCATCTGAAGTGATTTTCTGTAAGTTATCAAGAGGGACGGTAAGGATGAAAAACCCAGGGACAGTTAAAAAAAAAATATATCAACCGTAAAAATGTGTTTAGGTTAATTTTTTGCTACATATTTATATAAAACAATTATCCCAGTTTCGGAAAAAAAATTACATCGAATTACTTTTATTGAAACAATTTTATACAGACAGCTCCAAACTTAAAAATCAACATCAGGGACACGGGACGGTAGAGGAGTTTTCCTGGTATTTGGACCCCCAACATCGTCCGAAACTTATTTATCTCGTTAATATTGTTAGGCAATCATGCAATGGGATGTTCCCCAGTATATGAAATAAAAAAAAACCACAAATGTATTAAAATAAAAATTATTAGTCAGCGACATAAAAGTCAAGATTCTGAGAATGCCCCATATAAGGAAACAATTTATATAAATTCTTTATGCTACGTGTCATGAAAATGCTTCGCGATTTGCACCTTGTATAATTTTTTGTAAATTAACCATTAACTTATTGATGGAAACTGATGCTGTATCCGATATCTTTTGATCGAAAGGTAAATAAAAAGATCAATTAACACATACGTTATGGTTTCTGTACTAAACATCATGTATACTATAATTAAAATGTATTTAGACGTCTCTAAATAAACAAAACTAACACGACAAAACTAAATTTCTCCAGCATCTATAGTTGAACTGAAAATTGCATATTAAACTGTGAAAATTGAGAAAAGTAAAGACATGTCACAGTTACGGGCTAAGAGTTTAATGATTTTTATTTTATTGACGAGAATGATTCGTACTTTTAACTGGTGTGAAGAAATAACACATTGGAGTATACAAAATAGAAGCTTTATTATAAACAGGTATATGATAAAGAAATCGATAAATAGATATTTAAATAGAAATACAACCTCTTAATGAAGCCTGCTATACTGTTAAAATAATCTAAATGTTTTTCACTTAATATATATACCTTTTTTCTTGCACACAGACTCTAATATACTGGAGGGGGAGGGGTAAAGAGAGTTTACTTTAACCCAGGAGAACTCGCTAGTGAGAATGACCAATTGCTTTTCTTTTACTTTACATTCATATAATATCAACTTTTTTTGGTTGTCTTAGTACTTTTATTAAGATAATAGGTAAAATAATTGAAAAACATTTTGAAATTTTAATTAAAATGAAAAATGATTTAAATAAGAGTGTTAAAAAAGTACGACTGTGAGAGAAAATCTCATGCAGCGAGTTCTCCCGGGTTAAATTATATTTCAAGATCTAGGTTTTCATGTTCGTAATCAAATAGTACTGTCATTTTATGTCTCTGAAATTGAAGCAGCAGTCCTCTATTAAAAAACTCAATTGTAAATTCAGCGTCGAATTTTCTTGAAATGGATTTTGAAATGTCTAAAATTTTCTTTTGTAATTGATTATAAATCTATAGATCTTTAATTTTATCTAAAACATGTTAAATAATCATAGGCGAATATTTCAATTTATTAACAAAATAACTTTTAATAATCATATCCCGTCAAAATCTAACACAATAAAGTGTACTATTTCAGCTAAATATTTATAAGAATATTTTGTCATCTATTCAGCTTACCACTTAACGTCAGTAATCCGATATAAACGCGAGATCTGTCAGTTTTACAGATCAATTTGTATTCAGTTTAACTATAGAAACTGGCAAAATTCAGTTTCGTTTGCAGTACTTAGTACTATCACCAGATGCTTTTGGATAGAGGAATTTGAATAAAGTCCTGCACATAGTTTAGCGCAAAAACTATAATGTATCAGTTAATCGACCCTTTTATTTGTTTTTATTAAAGTGGTCTCAAAGTTCGCTGCAAGTTATGCGACAATTTCTATCGCATAATTTAAAGGTTAAATACGTTTCTGATAACTACATTAGTTTAATCAGTTACGTGAATGGTAAATATGTGACATCAGCAAACAGAAGGGGAAAAAGGCTAGAAAAAAACTCTTATACTACAGAAATAAAGAAGCATTTATTGTCATGATTGAAATTCACAGCATGATTATGAGATTTAGACTGGTTTGTACATGAAACATATAATAGGGGAGACCGGGGGAATGGCGACACCTTAAGGGAATTTAAATTTTTTCACCTCGAAAAAATGTTTATTTTTTAATAGTAAAAATTCTAAAGCTGAATCATGATCTTTAGTATCTGTATAAATTTAACTGTAATCATAACTGTAAAGTAAGCATACATAAAAAATATTTTTTAAACCTCTGCACAGTGGCGGGATTACCCAGGACACCGGGGTAATTCCGCCACTGTACTGGGGTAATGCCGCCACTCTTTAATGACCTAGTACATGCATCAAATGGATACTAGGAAACACACAGCCTACTGAAAATAGTTAGAAAGCAATGTAATTGAGCAGAATAATGGTTAAGCTTACAATTTACTTCATATTGCAAAAGTCACTCTTCTGAATCGGCTCCACTACATTGAAATGGGGCCATTTCTCATCCGATTTGCATGGCGGCGGCATTACCCCGAGAGGACAATATGGCGGAAATCCCCAAGCAAAGCCGAAAGAAGAACCGAACTTATTCAACACATTGCATCAAAATGTCGGCGAATGCATGTAGATTACGGGTCACATTATCTTAAATACCTAATGTTACAATAAAAGGTGCTTATCTCTACTCATTTTAAGTTCCAAAATAATAAGCAACTAGATGAAAACTACATTTTTCACTAGAACAAACGAACGACGTACAGCAAAGTCACTCTCACTTTAGGCACTGTTTATATTGTTGGCCGCTATAGTGCAGGCACATTCACTATCTCAAACTGCCCTTAGTTTTTAAACTAGGTGGGGTGGCGGCATAACCCGGGTTGGCGGCATTCCCCCGGTCTCCCCTACATGAGAATTTAAAGATCTTTTTTTAAATATATAATTTGTCCTTACATATTACAGCCGTCATTCTACTTTCAGAGTCATTTATACCTAAATTTAACTTTTTCAGCAAGTTTGTAAAAAAACTAAATCTAAAATTATATAGAATGCTATCAAGTGCTCATATATTTCAATACTTTCAATTTCATGTTCTGAATTGGAATTAACAAATGTTATTTTAGTTAGTTATTTACATCACATACTAGGTCGTGAGAGCAACTTAAAATACTTTTTTTCGATACTAGCAATATATAGAGTAGGTGGTGGTGGTGGGGGGGGGGGGGGGGGGGGGTAGTAAAGATACGCACTTTCCATACATTTTGATTTTTAACGCACACAGTCTAAACTTAAGTAATAAGTAATTAAAATATTACATTAGAACCTTGGGCAAGTGCCACCATCAACCGACATTCTGTCAAATTATAATCTTGTGAGAAATTGCAATTTTTAAAAAACATTGCTCTGCGTACCTTTGCCCCATCGGTTGGGGTAAAAGTACACAGTCGCGGGGCAAAGATACGCAGTGCGTATTTTTGCCCCATTACTGTGGGTTTTCAGCCCATTTCCAATAAAACGAATGAGTTATGCAAAAGCATTAGTAAATTTCGCTAGTATTTATAGTTAAACTGAAATTTAAGTTAAACCATGAAAAAAAAGAAAAACAGTCTGTGAGATCGCAAATAGCAGTTAACCTCTAACTACTGTGACAAATTGTTACATAAATACTGTGAGTGGTCTCAGACCCCTTGATCGCAGAATGAATAAAAGGGTTGACTGACTCGGATACTCTTTTTGCGCTAAACTTTATGTAAAGACCTATTATTATAATAAAAATTCTCCCCATTTAGAAGTCTTTAGCGATGCTATTAAGTTTCCAAACGAATCAAAATGAAACATCAATAGTTAAGTAGAAAATTACAAGTTAAGCTATGAAAACTGAATATAACAGCGGTCTGTGAGACCGTTAACTAGCTTATATTAGTTAAGTAGCTATTATATTTTAGACGATATAAAAAAAAATAAAACTTTACACCACGTAATTTTTAAAGCTTTGCATCTAGATAAAACGATATGGCAAAGCCCCGAATCTTAAACAGGTGCGTATCTTTGCCCCAAGACGGATGCGTACTTACCCCATTCTGCAGTATTTTACTTAACCGGCTACCTACAAGTTTAAAGAAATGCGATAGAGATAAACTATACGGCATTTAGAAGCTATAGAGCTTCCATTCTCCACTGAATTTTTGGATTTCTAAAAATTCGAAGTATTGTTAGCTAAACAAAGTGAAAATTTTAAAAATATTAGATCAAAATTCGAAAATTTAAACTTGCCTCATTTTCTTGGGCACTGAAAATGCTTTTTTTTTTTTTTTTTTTTTTGGCTACTTTTCACATTTGAACACACAACTACTACACTTGAGACTAAACTACCACCTAGTGGTCATGATTGTAGAAATGTTTCTTCATATTAAATCAGCCAGTGCGTATCTTTTCCCCGTGCGTATCTTTACCCCCCACCTACTCTATGTATATATGGAAGTATGTTTGTAAGGTTCTTAAAGTATCCTTAACAAACTCTAGATATAAAACCAAAGTAAGCGAATGCTGTTTTTGAATGTCTGCCAGCTCCTACTTTAACCCATAACCGCTATTAGCGGGCTCACAGACCGCTGTATTTTTACATTTTCACAAATTTTCAGTTTAACTATAGATACTTGGTAAACTGTTTTATTTGGAGTCCTTTTACTTTCAGTAGACTTTTGAATAGCTGAATTTTAAGTATAATAGTCCTGTACATGAAGAGTTTACTCATAATGGTATTTTGAGAGTTAATGTAGCATTTTATTAATCTTTAGATTAAACGGTCTGACAGACCACTCAAGGTCGTTATGCGACAATATTTGTCACTCCGGTTAAGGGTTAAATATCGCAAAAATTTTACTCTTTCATTTAGCAATAAAATATATTTTCCCCTTTGCTCTGTTACTGAAAAATGCAAAGGCGTTACTCATTCTTTTAACAAATAAGGTCTGTAAAATTCGTTATAAAAGTAATTACATTGTAATTCTTCTATTTATATTAGTTTCATTGAATAACCTGTTTCATCGCTTTTTAGTATAACAAAATGCAATGTTACATTTTGACAATGTACGTCGTTCTGACAAATATGCTCCTAGGTTTCAGAATTAACCATGCAATTGTCATTGATTAATAAAGAACTACACTTTATATAATACGGAAATATATATTTCGAGAAGGCTTTAAAAGGGAGCTAAAGCTGTGAAGCCACTTGGGATGCTTTCTATTGGTCTAAAAAATATACTTTAGTTTTTGTTCAATGCATAAAAATGTCTATAAATGTATTAATTTGTAGATTGTAGATCATTTATAGCGCTGAGCCAAATCTTGCTTAGGACGTGTAATTTTATTCAATGAGAGCTAAAATCGCAGCGTTAAACTCAAGGCAGGCAATTTCTAAACTACTCGGAGGCTGTGCTTCATTTTGAGGAAATACGTTATACTATATTTGGCGTCAGTATCTCATCTAAAAAATGTACATTGAACAGCAAAGACATACAAATTTTAGTTTTACATTTGTTCGATAAATCATTTATTGGAATACTTGAATGCAAGATAAAATGAAAATTATGAGATCATATATATATATATATATATAGGGGAGATGGGGGCACATGTGAACAGGGGGGCAGATGTGAACATTGCAATTTTTCAATGTTATTGTAAGTTTTTTTATTTGAAAAAAATTACTAAAGATGACAACACCTGTAGACATACGGTAAAAATTTTTTGAAGCTTTTTGACCTTTTATTTGTCCTCTGTAGCCAAAACACTGTTTTTAGATCTCAAAAGTAAAATCTTTGTTCCGAGTTCATAAGCGTTTAACTTTATTTATTCATTCATTTATTTGAATTTGTGTGTTTTAACATGCACTATGAATACTAATAAATATTTTTAATACAGTTCTTTTTCTTCTAAATTTGAGAAATGTTAATAATTTATCAATTTAACAGAAGCAGCAATGTGGGGCACTTGTGAACAGACAAGTTGGGGCAGATATGAACAGTACTTAAGTGCCCCAATAATCATTCTGTGATTCTGTTCCTTTCAGTTAACTTAATGATAAAATAATGTCAGTTCCATTACCTATAATTTTCCTGAAATAGAAGATATTTTCCTCACACAAAGTTGATTTTGCATTGAAACTTCATCAAACACATCTTTCAGCAAATACATAAAGAGCAACAAGCTCGTTTACATTCAATTGTACTTTAAATATATTCAATGTTTTCTAAAATCGAATAAGTGTTATATATTTTTTTACTAAACAGTTTACAACAATATTTTTTATGCATTGTTAATACAAAAGTATTACCCTGAACAACTTTGCAAATTTTTGTATTACATTTGTTCTAAACTAGCAATGATGGCTTACTTCCATATCTAAAACAGTTATGTATATGACGCTTTGAATGGAGATACATATGAGTAATATTTTAAGAAAGTAAAATTTTTAAACTGATAACTACCGTAAAATCCCTATTGTAACCCCTCCCTCTTTCAAAAGGAAAAGAAGTTAGGGGAGGGGGGGGGGTTATAGTCGAGATTTTTTTTAAATCATTAAAAACCCCTTCTTTATCTAATTTACAAGTAAATAAGGCAAATAAAGCAGTGGGAATCTTTCGTATTTCGGCAGATTTGAGATAAATAGTATGTAAACGCCCCCTCCCCAAAAATTTCCCCAAACAAAAACCCCTAAGCAAAATTTAAGTTTTAATTTCTTTTTTTAAATTGCTTCTTTATTTTTTTATTTTATTTCAGCAATACTTAATGAATCATCTAAGCCTCCACCCCCAAAATCTACTTATTTTCATTTTATAATCTTTTGCTTAAACATATCACCCAGAAACTAGAGAAATATATATATATACATTTTTATGGCGAATTTCACAGGAAATTAACTAATTATTACGATGACAAATGAATAACAGAATAAAAAGCATGTCAAAGGATATTTTTCCTTAAGTTCAGATGTGCCCCACGTGTGTTCACAACTACCCCGCTGATGGGGCACATGTGAACAATTTTTCGAATTTATAAAACTATTAAAAAATGTAAGTACTATACAGGTGATTTTTAAAAAATTACCATGTATAAAAGAAAGTTCTCTTTACTATACTGAGTAGGTTTTGTTTATAGAAATTAGTCCAGTCATGATAAAAAGCTATATTTATGCGAACTGTTCACGTGTGCCCCCATCTCCCCTACTGCAAACGAAACCTAATTTCGCCAGTTTCTGTAGTTAAACTGAATATTACACATTGATCTGTAAAAACTGTAGGCGTTTTATCAGACCATTAATATAAGTTAAGTGTTAAGCTGAATAGATGCCATAAAATAGCTGTATAAATATTTAGCTGAAATAGTACGCTTTATTGTATTAGATGACAGGATATAATATTAAAAAGTAAATTTTTTTTAAATTCTAATGAAGTATTTATCTATGAATTTCGATCATGTTTTATATAAAAGGAAAGTTCTAAATAAATTCATAATCAATTACAAGTCTAAAGAAAATTTAAGAAATTTCAAAATCCATTTCAAGAAAATTCGAAGCTAAATTTACAATTACGTTTTTTAATAGACGATTGTTGCAGCAATTTCAGAGACAAAAAAAGACAGCGCAATTTGATTACGAACATGAAAATATAGTAGATCTTTAAATTTAATTTGCAGTACATTCTCTCCACCTAGCTCCAGTATGTTAGATTCTGTGCAAGAAAATTTATATATTAAATGAAAAAAAAAAAAACCATTTGGATTATTTTACCAGTATAGCAGTAGAGTAGGATTCACTAACCGATCGCGTTTCTGCGTTTAAATATTTATCAATTTCTTAATTATATACCTGTTTAAAATAAAAGTTTCTATTTTGTATACTTGTAAATGTTATTTCTTTGCACCAGTTAAAAGTTTTAATAACGGATTTTCTCATTAATAAATGAAAAAAGTTTCATTAAAACTTAACCCGTAACTGCTGTTAGCAGCCTGACAGACCTCTACTTTTCTCAATTTTCACAGTTTAATATGCAATTTTCAGTTCAACTATAGATACCAGAGGATTTGTTTTCTTTGGATACCTGGTACTGCCGCTAGAAACATCTAAATAAATGAATTTTAATTATGGTAGCCGTGTGCATAATCTTTAGAATAGAAAGAATAAACGTATGTGTTAATTGATCTTTTTATTTGTCTTCCGATCAAGTGGTATTGGAGACAGCGTCAGTTTCTATCAATAAGATAGCGAATATTTTACATAAAATTACAAGGTGGAAGTCAAAGTATTTTCTTGACACGTAGCATTAATTTATTTTCATATAAATTATTTTCCGTTATATATTTATGTTACTGCACATTCATTTTGTAATTTAATTTTTGTTCAAAAAAATTTAAATACAGTAAATTCTTAAAAGTTAACGTCAAAAAGATTGGAAACAAACATCCGTTTTAAAGATATTTTCATGTTTCATTCAGGTACACAGTCTATTGAAATTAAATTTTATTGTATTTTTTTTTATCCCGGACGAAAATTCGCTTAATACAGGATTTCGTTGCGGACATTTTACATTTTTGCTATATTTCGTGTCTCATTAACATGGGTGGCAATTTTCCTTTCTTGAAGTAAAATTAACATTTTAACAAAAAAAAATTATTTAGGAATTAAAATAAAATAAGGGTAATGCAGAAACAAAAATATTTAATTATTAGATTTAAAATGTGTTTATTTGAGTTAAGATGAGACTCTTTAAAAAAGGTTAGTAACTATGGGTTTATAGTTATTTAAAAGGTTTTTTTTTTAGATGGTGAGGGGGTTGAGGATGGGGACACAATTAGGTATATAGGGCGCCAACTTCAATTCTGTTCTCATGCGCCGGACACTTCTGACGCAATCCTCGAGACATGAAATTATTTCTCCCATTCTACGTTTTAAAATTGTTAAAATAATATTTTATCATAAACACTTCCGTACACAGTGTTTTATAATTTTTGGCCTATAAGGAAGTAGTTGAAAAATCACTTACAAACAAATCATTAAAATTTAAATTAAAATTCATTAACACTTAACCTTGTTAATCTGAAACCACCAGTCTAGGGATTAGGGTCACACCGGATGTAGACTTACCTCAAATAAATTTCTAATCTCTTAATTTTCATTTTATTTTTATCTTACATTTAAGTTTTCCAATAAATAATTTAGAGAGAAAATGTAAAAACCAAAACTTGAATGGCTTTGCTGTTCAATGTAGAGTTTAGATTAGAGACTGGCGTCAACTATAGTATAACTTTTATTTCTTCAAAATGAAGCGCAGCCTCTGCGAAGCTTTTGAAATTGCCTTTAACGCTGTGACTTTTGCTCTAATTGAACAAAGTTCCTTTAGAAAGGTTTATAAAATTTCTTTTTAAAGATAAATAAAAGGATCGATTAATTCATATGATATATAGTTTCTGCGCTAAACTGTACATACAAGACTTAATTCAAATTTCTTTATTCAAAAGTCTCTGGTGTAGTAGTAGTTTAGCAAACGAAACCTAATTTTGCCAGTTTCTGCAGTTACACTGAATATTACACATTGATCTGTGAAAACTGACAAATGTAGGCGTTTTATCAGACCATTAATATAAGTTAAGTGTTAAGCTGAATAGATGCCATAAAATATCTTTATAAATATTTAGCTGAAGTAGTACGCTTTATTGTATTAGATGACAGGATATAATATTAAAAAGTTAAATTTTTTTAAATTCTAATGAAGTATTTATCTATGAATTTCGATCATGTTTTATAAAAAATGAAAGTTCTAAAAAAATGCACGTTGAAAATTCACAAAACACAAAAATATTCATTGGAAACACATTTATGTACATATTTTTAATAATTCTAGCCTATCAGCAAGTCATTGAAAAATAGATTACAAATAAATCATGAAAAATTTTAATAAAATTCAAGAACACCTAATCATTTATACATTTATACAACTAAAATAAAATTGCATTCAAAGTTTACAATTTTTCAAAATACAAAAATAACTTACCTCTGAGTAGAACCAAAGGTATGGAAATACTTCTTGTGCTTCTTATTTCCTTTATATAGCCAACGAATACTAGAATCCATCAAATGTGGTACGTTACTGTTGCCAATTTGTAACATCAAGTAAATAAATGAAGTCAGATATGTATTGTAATAATATTAAAATCAGAATTAGAAAACAGAGTTTGTCATAAGGTCGGGATCCAGATAGATTTTTCGCTGTTACCGAAATGAGATTGACAAATCAGAAGCCTGCCTTTTCGCGAACTTTTCGCTGTTTGAAGTAAACAGGCTTCTGATTGTTCAATGTCCTCTCGCAAACAGCGAAAAACCTACCTGGGGCCTCCGTGACTCAGTGGTTAAGGCACCAAGCCGCTAATCGCTTGAGAGCTTAGGAGGTCTGTGGGTTCGACTCCTGCTGGCTCCGTTGCACACTCTTTGTGGAGCTCCTGGTTGTAATAATCTGGTGTTGTAAATTTCCTTGTGCTATCTCGTCCTTGTATGTTGACAAAATTGTATATGTAGTTTGTGTAATTATTTCTGTGTATAAAATAAAGGATCATTCGAGGCAACAGCCATTGTATCTATAGGTCCCAAAGCAATCTCCACTTCGGTGGACTTCAAATGTCAAATATCAAAACCTACCTGAATCTCGGCCTATGGTTTTGACAAAAACGTGTGCTCGTGGTTTTGCAATTGGAAAACTATTCAAATGAAATAATGTTATAGTGAAAGGTTCAATGTATTAAAATTTAAAAACATTAACGTAAACTGTTTGAATACATGCATAAAATGCTTAGGTATGAATAAAATGTTTTTTACGCCTTTGTATAATTTTCGTGATAGAATATTTACTTGACATTGGTGCTCAAACCGAAAAAAAGGATGAACGGGGATTGGGTTATTAAATCGCGAAAAGACAAATATTGATCAGATTGTAAGTATTTTGAAATACTCTGAATTGTACGAATGGTTTAAAACTTTTACATGCAATAAATCACATTCTCGAAAACTGTAAAAATTCCAGTTACAGCACTTTTATTTAGTTTCTTTTCGGCTAGAGAAAAATAATGTATGGAGAAGTCGCAAAGTGACTTTCAGTCGAGAATTTGTTTGACAGGGCTAATATTAGTATTTTTAAAAAAACAAAGACGTCGTTGAGTTTTGATGTGCTTGTGGTGTATGTACGTGACATGCAGTGACGTCATAATGACGCCACTGCATGCTAAATGATGTCACAAAAAATTAAATATTAGTCAGTAAATTTTTTTCAATGAATAACTTGTTTTGAAGTTATTTTTATATTTTTTTGAGTCTTGGACGAAATTCACATTTTTCTCATTATGTTACATCACTGAATGTTTTTTTTTTTTTTAATTACAGATGTGACATGACCATCGTGACTTCCCCTTCGTCACTAGGACGATACTTTCTAAATTGGCAAAATTCCTATTCAAATTCGATATTGGCTGTAAATGGGAACCTTCTATAATCGTGTTTCACGCATATTAGCTGTTGTTTTTGAATAAAATTAGCTTCTCTTAAAACAAAGGAATAGGGAAGATTTTCCTCCAGATATAGACCGGAAGGACATTTCAATATGTTGTCTTGTTTAAAATGTCAGCCACTCTAGAATTTATTTCTGCTATATTTCAGTTATTTTTTAGAATAGAGGTGAAACAAAAAGTACTATGGAATCCTTCTATCAAGGCCAAAATATTAAAAGAAAAAACGTTGTGAATTTCTAACTTTCCTGTACACTTTTTTAAAAATTTGAATTTTTTTAATTGGCCGCTGAAACAAGATGGCGGATGCAGTTTGCCAATGGTCTGGGAAGAGACCTTTGTAAGTCTGTACACATGTTCTGTCACACCCAAATCGGTTAATAAATACGAATGCTACAAAATTGCAAATATCTAAATATTTCTAAATGAATTTTTTTGTATATGCTTAGTCACATCCAAATCGGTTAAAAAAAAACGCGTTCTGTTGCGTGAAAAAAGTCAGATCGTTTCAAAATGTTAGCCACACGAAAAATTCAAAATGCTATATCTAAGCCATTTTTTGAAATAAAGGCAAAACAAAAACTGTTCTGGAATCCTTGTATCAAGGTCAAAGAGTCAAGAAAACAAAAATATTTTTCGATTTTTACATTTTGTACCTCTTTTTACTCGACTGCCAAGAAGGGTTTATGTGTTTGACACGTATCTGGGTATGTGGATTTCTTTATATCCTCGAAACATCCAAATGGCTGGATGGATTTTAATGAATGAGGTTGCTATCGATTCGTCTTAACCGTCCGATGGTTATAGGCTACGTTTTGTTTTTATAAATTCAAAATGGCGGCCGTAAAATACAAAATGGCGGTAGCGACGAAAAAAAATTTTTACGCACCCTATTGAGTGGCATATCATTGGATAGGTCTTTCAAAATGAAGACTATGTTTCACTGACTATTTTAAGTGAGAAGCTCCGTTTAAATATTACATAACCTCGAAGTTGTGTAGGTAGGATCTCTAGCTTTACTGCAATACTAACCTTCATAGACATGTATAGGCCTCATCAAAACCTTGTTTATGGATACGAACTAACAGTTAAACACAACTTAAAAGCCATCAGTACAAGAAAATAAAAAAAAAATGTGAGTAATATAAAAAATAGTTTCACATTGATGAGCAATAATTAATTAGTTCGCTTTTTACGCAGTCGGGTTTTTGATTTTTTAAATTTCACTTTTACTTGTTACATTTTAAGTTAAAAAAAAATTATAGCCGATATTTTGAAACAAGATGGCGGATGAAGCTGGCCAACAAACACGGTCGAGACATTGGCATGTACTATGGACACAATAGTTCACATCTAAATCCGTTCATAAATACGAGAGTTATAGTATAACAAAAATCAGTTTGTTTCAAAATGTCAGCCACCCTATATATTCAAATTGCTATATCTAAGCCATTTTTTGAGATAAAGGCAAAACAAAAACTGTTCTGGAATCGTTGTATAATGGTCAAACACCCAAGAAAAAATATTTTTCAATTGCTAATTTTTTGTACCTATTTTTACATTTTTTTAGGTAGCTTTCTTTACAAAAAAGCTACCTATTGCAGCCGTTCGGAGGAAAGCGATTTCAAAAAATTTTGGTATATTTTCATCGATCATGACCCCCAGACCCCGAAACCACCCTCCGTTCAAAATTGATATATATATATATATATATATATATCTGACCTATGTCACACTGTAACTCCCGTAATTATGAACCGATTTCGATGTAATTCGGTGTGTACATAGTACATACCAATGTCTCGACCGAGTTCGTTGGCCAGCTTCATCCGCCATTTTGTTTCAAAATGGCGGCCATTTAAAATTTTTAAAAAAATTTAAAACTTGAAATGTGGTACCAAAAAATTAAAAATGGAAACATATTTTTTTTTTATGTATTTGACCTTTATACAAAGATTCCGGAGCAGTTTTTGTTTCGTCTATATCTTAAAAAATGGCTGAGTTATAGCATTTTGAATTTCTAGCGTGGCTGACATTTTGAAACGTCCTGAATTTTGTCACGCGATAAAAGGCGTATTTATGAACCGATTTGGATGTAATTTGGTGTGTACATAGTACATACCAATCTCTCGACCGAGTTCGTTGGCCAGCTTCATCCGCCATTTTGTTTCAAAATGGCCGCCATTTAAAATTTTTTTAAAAATTTAAAATTTGAAATGTTGTACCAAAAAATTGAAAATGGAAAAATATTTTTTTCTTATGTATTTGACCTTTATACAAAGATTACGGAGCAGTTTTTGTTTCGTCTATATCTTAAAATATGGCTGAGTTATAGCATTTTGAATTTCTAGCGTGGCTGACATTTTGAAACGTCCTGAATTTTGTCACGCGATAAAAGGCGTATTTATGAACCGATTTGGATGTAACTTCGTTTATACATAGTACATACCAATGTCTCGACCGGGTTCGTTGGCCAGCTTCACCCGCCATCTTGTTTAAAAATGGCGGCTATTTAAATTTTTAAGAAAAATTTAAATTTGAAATGTGGTACCAAAAATTGAAAATTGAAAAAATATTTTCTTCTTATGTGTTTGACCTTTATAAAAAGATTCGGGAGCAGTTTTTGTTTCGTCTATATCTTAGGAAATGGCTGAGTTATAGCATTTTGAATTTCTAGCGTGGCTGACATTTTGAAACGTCCTGATTTTTCTCACGTAATAACAGGCGTATTTATGAACCGACTTGGATGTACCTTGGTGTGTACATAGTACATACAAATATCTCGACCGAGCTCGTTGGCCAGCTTCATCCGCCATCTTGTTTCAAAATGGCGGCCATTTAAAAAAATAAAAAAATAAAAAAATTTAAATGAGATACCAAAAAATTGGAAAATGAAAAAGATTTTTTTTTGTATGTGTTTGACCTTAATACAAAGATTCCGGAACAGTTTTTCTTTCGTCTATATCTAAAAAAAAAAATGGCTGAGTAATAGCATTTTGAATTTCTCTTGTGGCTGACATTTTAAAACGACCTGATTCTTGTCACGCGATAACAAGCGTATTTATGAACGTATTTGGATGTAACTTGGTCTGTACATAGTACATACCAATGTCTCGACCGAGTTCGTTGGCCAGCTTCATTCGCCATCTTGTTTCAAAAGGGTTGCCATTAAAAAAAATTAAATTTAAAATTCAAAATGAGGTATTAAAAAATTGGAAAATGAAAAAGATTTTTTTTATGTGTTTGGCCTTGATACAAAGATTCCGGAGCAGTTTTTGTTTCTGAAAATTTGTCCTTTTGTTGATATCTTAAAAAATGGTTGATTTATAGCACTTTGAATTTCTAGCATGGCTAACATTTTGAAACGATCTTGTATTTGTCACGCGATAACACACGTATTCGCCTATTTCGATGTAAGAAGGCATGTGGATAGTATACATCAACACCTCGACCAAGTTCGCTGGCCAGATTCATCAGCCATCTTGTTTCAAAATGGCGACCATTAAATTAAAATATATATATATATTTAAAGTGAGGTGCAAAAAAATTAGAAATTGAAAAAGGTTTCTTTCTTAAGTATTTGATCTTGATATAAGGATTCAGGAGCAATTTTTGTTTGTCTTTACCTTAAAAAATGGCTCAGCTATAGCAGTTTCAATTTCTATTGTGGGTGACATTTTGAAAAATCTGATTTTTTGCATGCGACAGCACTCCTATATATTAACCGATTCCGATGTGAGTGAGCATGTGCACAGCAATTACTAAGGTCTCGACCAAGTTCACTGCTTAGCCTCATCGACCATGTTGTCTTAAAATGACAGGCACTTTAAGAAATTGCCGAATTTGGCAGCCAAATATAAGTTATATTAAAGAAAAGCAGCTTGGATAAAGCTGACTAATTTTGCGAAATTCTCATTCATTATATTGATAAAAATTAGTATTGAATCTCCTATATTCGGTTTCCACTAAATTGAGCTTCGTGTGTTTGCATGATATAAGTTGGGTTTTTTTAAATAAGGATTATGAAAGCTACCTCTTCCTCCCGGCACTGGCCGGAAGGACTTTTTTTAATTGTACTGCCCGCCAGTTTGAAATAAGACGGCGGATGAAGCTGGCTAACGAACTCGGTCGAGACATTGATATACATTATACACACACCAAGTCACATCCAAATCGGTTCATAAATACGAGAGTTATAGCATGACAAATATTAGATTATTTCAAAATGTCAGCCACCCTAGAAATTCAAACTTGTATATCTAAGTCATTTTTTGAGATAAAGACAAAACAAAAACTGTTCTGGAATCCTTGTATCAAGGTCAAACATTCAAGAAATAGAGCTTAATTGAACTATTTACATTATTTTTAAGGACAAACACTAACTATTTAAAATATTCGTAACACTATATATACAATTTTACATATGTTGCGGAGAAAAGGTGGCGAAGTTAAAATTTCAGAGGAGAGGAGGTGTATATGATTATTTCTTTAGATCCAGAATGGAAACACGAAAAAAATTACGTCTGGGGTTGGCTAGGAAATAGGGATTGCTTCGCGATAGACGATAACGAATAGAATCGCGAAACGATTATCGAGGGGTTGGTGAGCGTAGCGAGCAGGAGGGCGGAGCCCCCCTAGTAAATTAAAAAAATATTTAAATGATCGCCAACAAACTCGGTCGAGACATTGGTATGTACTATGTACACACCAAGTTACATCCAAATCGGTTCATAAATACGCCCGTTATCGCATGACAAATTTCAGATTGTTTCAAAATATCAGCAACATTAGAAATTCAAAGTGCTATAACTCAGCCATTTTTAAAGATATAGATTAAACAAAAAATGCTCCGGAATTTTATATCAAGGTCAAACACATAAGGAAAAAATCTTTTTCAATTTCTAAATTTTTCGTACCTCATGTTAAATTTTAAATTAAAAAAAATTAAAAGGCCGACATTTTAAAACAAGACGGCGAATGAAGCTGCCCAACGAACTCGGTCGAGACATTGGTATGTACTATGTACACACCAAGTTACATCCAAATCGGTTCATAAATACGCCTGTTATGGCATGACAAAATTCAGATCGTTTCAAAATGTCAGCAACACTAGAAATTCAAAGTGCTATAACTCAGCCATTTTTTAAGACATAGACGAAACAAAAAATGCTCCAGAATCTTCGTATCAAGCTCAAACACATAAGGAAAAAATCTTTTTCAATTTCTAATTATTTTGTCCCTCACTTTTAAATTTTATTTTTTTTTAATTTTTAAATGGCCACCATTTTGAAACAAGATGGCAGATGAGGCTGGCCAACGAACTCGGTCGAGACATTGCTATGTACTATGGACATTCCTTGTCACATCCAAATCGGTTCATAAATACGTGTATTATCGCGTGACAAAAATCAGATCGTTTCAAAATGTCAGCCATGCTAAAATTTCAAAGTGCTATAACTCAGCCATTTTATAAGATATAGATGAAACTAAAAATGCTCCAGAATCTTTGTATCAAGCCCAAACATATCAGAAAAAATCTTTTTCAATGTCTAATTTTTTTGTGCCTCATTTTAAATTTTAAATTTTTTAAGAAAATTTAAATGCCCGCCATTTTGAAACAAGATGGCTGATGAAGCTGGCCAATAAACTCGGTCGAGAAATTGCTATGTACTATGCACATTCCTTGTCACATCCACATCGGTTCATAAATACGTGTATTATCGCTTGACAAAAATCAGATCGTTTCAAAATGTCAGCCATGCTAAAATTTCAAAGTGCCATAACTCAGCCATTTTTTAAGATATAGATGAAACTAAAAATGCTCCAGAATCTTTGTATTAAGCCCAAACATATAAGAAAAAAATCTTTTTCAATGTCTAATTTTTTTGTGCCTCATTTTAAATTTTAAATTTTTTAAGAAATTTTAAATGGCCGCCATTTGGAAACAAAATGGCGGATGTAGCTGGCCAACGATCTCGGTCGAGACATTGGTATGTACTATGTACACATGAAATTTTATCCAAATCGGTTCATAAATACGAGAGTTACAGTATGACAAAGATGCTATATGGAGATCAGCTATATGGATATATATATATATATATGTATATGGATATATATATATATATATATATATATCAATTTTGAACGGAGGGTGGTTTCGGGGTCTGGGGGTCATGATCGATGAAAATATACCAAAATTTTTTGAAATCGCTTTCCTCCGAACAGCTGCAATAGGTAGCTTTTTGTAATGAAAGCTACCTAAAATGCTATAACTCAGCCATTTCTTAAGATATAGACGAAACAAAAACTGCTCCGAAATCTTTGTATAAAGGTCAAATACACAAGAAAAAAATATTTTTCCATTTTCAATTTTTTGGTACTGCATTTCAAATTTTAATTTTTTTTTTAAATTTTAAATGGCGGATGAAGCTGGCCAACGAACTCGGTCGATACTTTGGTATGTACTATGTACACACCGAATTATGTTGAAATCGGTTCATAAATACGCCTTTTATCGCGTGACAAAATTCAGGACGTTTCAAAATGACAGCCACAATAGAAATTCAAAATGCTATAACTCAGCCATTTTTTAAGATATAAACGAAACAAAAACTGCTTCGGAATCTTTGTATAAAGGTCAAATACATAAGAAAAAGAATTCTTTCCATTTTTTATTTTTTGGTACCAAATTTCAAATTTCAAATTTTTTTAAAAATTTTAAATGGCCGCCATTTTGAAACAAAACGGCGGATGAAGCTGGCCAACGAACTCGGTCGAGACATTGGTATGTACTATGTACACACCGAATTACATCGAAATCGGTTCATAATTACGAGAGTTACAGTGTGACATAGGTCAGATATATACAGGGTGATTCAGCTCGTCGGTGACAAACTTTAAGGATCGATAGAGCACACCTAGACGAACATTTTTGAATAGGGAATGTAGGGTCCCTGACGCGATGGTAAGGCGCTAGGCGCTTTCGAAAATTTTGGTGCCGAAATTCGAAACGTCATAAAAACTAGGGAAATGGTTAGATTTTCTTGCTTGTTGCGTCGAAATGATTCTGTTTGTTTAGACTTTCTTCAGTACCAATTTGATAAGCGTATCTCTTAAAACATGGATAGGGGGCGCTGCAGACTTTGGAGAGCTAGACAACAACTTTAAGCCCGTTATTTTGATAATTTAACACATGCTCGCCAAAGTTTATACTCTAACTTAAAGTTTGAACCCAAAAGTAGAGCCCTGCAAAAAGCGTAAGAGCCGGAATAAAATGTCAAAGTACAGGGTGGTCGAAACTCGAAGGCTCCTAAGAGATAAACAAACAGATTTCTTGACTTATGGCATGCATTTTCATGATTCTGTTTGCTGGGGCTCTCTGAAACTCAGTTGAACGGTACAAAAAGAAACATCGATAGGGGGCGCTTTGGGCAAAAAACATAATTCGTTGACATTTCGGACGCTAACTGGAAACGGGGCGCTACGATCAGTTAGTAATAATGAAAACACATTTTCTACCTCTGCTCAACACTTCTGAATAAATTTAGACCAAAAACATCAATGATACTGGAAATTTATTTACAAAAAATAACACTACAGAAGATGCTCGAAATTTCGACCTTGGGCCATGATGCAGGCTTCGCACCTCCGTCGCATTGAGGAGTGTGTGTTTCCAACAATGCCAGGAGTATCTCTGATCTGCCCTGCAGCTGCCACAATGCGCGCCACAAGTTCTTCAGCACTGCTGACAGGTGTATGGTATACCTCGGCCTTCAGGTAACCCCAAAGGAAGAAATCCAAGCAGGTGAGGTCTGGTGATCGGGCAGGCCAGTGAACTGGACCCCCACGCCCGATCCACCGCTGGCCATACCTTGCGTTTAGATGGAGACGCACGTCGTTCGTGTAATGGGCCGGAGCTCCATCGTGCTGGAACCACATCTGGCGACGCGAACCTTCGGGTACGTGCGCCTCATCCAGAAGCTGCGGCAGCACTTGATCCAGGAAAATCAGGTAATTTCCACCTGTCAGCCGTTCAGGTAACAAATAAGGGCCAATGAGGCAATCCCCCAGAATGCCGGCCCACACATTTACTGAGAAACGCTCCTGGGCTGCTCGGCTTCTGGTTTCATGTGGATTTTCATCAAACCACACATGACTGTTGTGAGCGTTCCACATTCCCTCCCGCCTGAAGGTGGACTCGTCCGTAAACAAAATGCTGTTTACAAAACGGGGATCCCTGGATCTCATCGCCAAGTACCATCTTGAGAATTCCACTCGAGGGCCAAAATCCTGCTCTCTGAGCAACTGCACCCGCTGGATGTGGTAGGGGTGCAGATTCCGGGAACGTAAGATGCGCCACGCAGTTGCTTGCGAAATGCCAACATGTCTGGCGATATCTCTCGTGCTAAGACCTGGGTTGTCCTCAACCAGGTTAAGCACAGCCTCTTCGTTGTCGGGGGTGCTCACTGATCGCTCCCGTTCAGGCCTGCCTCCGTCGAAAGATCCCGTTGTGGACAACCTCTGGTGTACTCGAGCGAAGAAGGCATGGCAGGGGATTTGCCTGTTGGGGTAACGCTCGGCGTACAACCGCTGAGCGGCTCGTCCATTACAACCAGCAGCGCCATACGCCAAATGCATGTCAGCCAATTCAGAGTTTGTGTACCGTTCCATCCTACTACCGATCTGCAGACAAGTAACCCGAAGCTTAAGTAGGTACCGCACGTTCAAAAGACGTGTCTGCGCATACAACTACGTCATCTCGCGTTGTCGTCTACGCATTACGTATCTTTTGCATATCGATATGGTACGATATCTTTTGCATAAATCAGCAAAAAGCACCTTATGTAAATTTTATTGCGCGCATTGTGCATGATTGAAACCAGCTATGTTTGTTAAAAAAAACAAACAAACTGCAGTTTTAATAGCTTCTTATGATAAGTAAATTACTCTCTTGTTTTGTTTCTAACTGATCGTAGCGCCCCGTTTCCAGTTAGCGTCCGAAATGTCAACGAATTATGTTTTTTGCCCAAAGCGCCCCCTATCGATGTTTCTTTTTGTACCGTTCAACTGAGTTTCAGAGAGCCCCAGCAAACAGAATCATGAAAATGCATGCCATAAGTCAAGAAATCTGTTTGTTTATCTCTTAGGAGCCTTCGAGTTTCGACCACCCCGTACTTTGACATTTTATTCCGGCTCTTACGCTTTTTGCAGGGCTCTACTTTTGGGTTCAAACTTTAAGTTAGAGTATAAACTTTCGCGAGCATGTGTTAAATTATCAAAATAACGGGCTTAAAGTTGTTGTCTAGCTCTCTAAAGTCTGCAGCGCCCCCTATCCATGTTTTAAGAGATACGCTTATCAAATTGGTACTGAAGAAAGTCTAAACAAACAGAATCATTTCGACGCAACAAGCAAGAAAATCTAACCATTTCCCTAGTTTTTATGACGTTTCGAATTTCGGCACCCAAATTTTCGAAAGCGCCTAGCGCCTTACCATCGCGTCAGGGACCCTACATTCCCTATTCAAAAATGTTCGTCTAGGTGTGCTCTATCGATCCTTAAAGTTTGTCACCGACGAGCTGAATCACCCTGTATATATATATATATATATATATATATATATATATATATATATATCAATTTTGAACGGAGGGTGGTTTCGGGGTCTGGGGGTCATGATCGATGAAAATATACCAAAATTTTTTGAAATCGCTTTCCTCCGAACGGCTGCAATAGGTAGCTTTTTGTAATGAAAGCTACCTAAAATGCTATAACTCAGCCATTTCTTAAGATATAGACGAAACAAAAACTGCTCCCGAATCTTTTTATCAAGGTCAAACACATAAAAAGAAAATATTTTTTCAATTTTTAATTTTTCGGTACCGCATTTCAAATTTAAATTTTTCTTAAAAATTTAAATGGCCACCATTTTTAAACAAGATGGCAGATGAAGCTGACCAACGAACCCGGTCGAGACATTGGTATATACTATGTACACACTGAATTACATCCAAATCGGTTCATAAATACGCCTTTTATCGCGTGACAAAATTCAGGACGTTTCAAAATGTCAGCCACGCTAGAAATTCAAAATGCTATAACTCAGCCATTTTTTAAGATATAGACGAAACAAAAACTGCTTCGGAATCTTTGTATAAAGGTCAAATACATAAGAAAAAAATATATTTCCATTTTTAATTTTTTGGTACCACCTTTCAAGTTTTAAAATCTTTTAAAAATTTTAAATGGCCGCCATTTTGAAACAAAATGGCGGATGAAGCTGGCCAACGAACTCGGTCGAGACATTGGTATGTACTATGTACACACCAAATTTCATCGAAATCGGTTCATAATTACGGGAGTTACAGTGTGACATAGGTCAGATATATATATATATATATATATATATATATATATATATATAGATAGATAGATATATATAGATATATATATATATCAATTTTGAACGGAGGGTGGTTTCGGGGTCTGGGGGTCATGATCGATGAAAATATACCAAAATTTTTTGAAATCGCTTTCCTCCGAACGGCTACAATAGGTAGCTTTTTTGTAAAGAAAGCTACCTAAAAAACGGTTGCATACAAGATACAACAATATGAAAATCGGTGGTATTATAGAGAAATGTTTGATAAACACGCTGATGCAGACAGTTTTCAAATCGAAGAATTATTTTAAGAGATATTTAATGCTAAAGTTGGACAAAATCGTTCCATTAAAAAAGTTTTATTGGAGCAAAAACTATACATGAGAATTTAACCATTTTTAGATCATTTTATACGTTATAAGTTCCCGGTGTGCAGATTGTATTTATTTTTCTTATTTGACTCATTTTTTGAGGTTTTATTTCAATTTTAAATTCAAATTTTCAGCATTTCGAGAGATATTTTTTACAAATTTTAGAAAATGTTATTAATTTAAATTGTTGCCAGTTGTATAAACAGCGCAAACAATAATGTTTACTTCAAATTAAAAATTTATTTTACACGTGACTATTATAAACAGAAAATATAGAAAGCAGGAACTCATTGAAAATTACATCATAAAAATTATAATTACACGTGAATTTTAAAAGAGACAGAATATTGTAAAATAATAAATTCATAAACATGCGTTAGAAGACTTAAATAGGAGAATTTACGTCACATTTGCGTCACATTACACTTATTATATAAAATGAACAAAAAATAATATTGCAAAACAGTTTAAATTTAAAAATTGCTCGAGACATTTATTTGATATTTTAAGATGATCATAATATTTCATTTCTAACAAAAGTATTTTTACGTGAATATTAAAAAGAAAAAGGAAATTTTGGTGAAAATTACGTCAGATTATAATTCTCAGATTCAAATTATAATTCAATCTTCCGAAATCTTTTTTAAAGCCGATCAAATTATCGTGCTGTTAGAGTCTGCGGTGTCTGAACAGGGGTTGACGAGCGTAGCTCGTAGGGGGCAGAGCCCCATAGTTTTTTACAAAATAAAATGTGTGAAATTTCGATGAAAACAGTAAAAACCCGAGTGTTTCCTCGCGGTTTCGCTTGCTTTCGACACAGTCAACGAACACGCATTTTATATAATATATCTAAATCTCTAAGTATTTGGACAATTACTGGTTGTGAAATTTATTATACTTTTGTGAAAAGTAACATTTTGTAATGACAGGAGAAATCCTTTTACGCAAATGAAAAAGTCTTCTTACGAGCACTTTTACCACTAAAAATTAATATTTTTTAAGCGATTTTTTTTTCATTTAAAAATATAAATTCAGATAAAATCCAGTTAAAGATATATAATCATACAAATTTAAGGTTAATTTAAGTTTATAATTACGGGCCCGGGCAACGCCGGGCGGCTCAGATAGTTTAAAATCAATAAAAAGAACTATATGCAGGCAGAGATGGATAATTTTTTCTGTCATTATTCTAATTCCCCAATTATGAAAAAAGAGGAAATTCTGACACAAAATGGAAATTTTTCACTGATGAGGGCAATTGATGATTAGTTTTGGAATTCGAGAAATTACAATTGCAAAATTGTCTATCATCTATTGCAAAATATGTTCATTTAAAAACTGATATTTTATTGTGGGGTTTTCGATGCTTTTCTTATTATGCTACCAGACCAGAGCATAATTTCAAATTTTGTTTAGAGTAGAAAAATGGATATAGTAAATCTATATTTTTTCCCCACATGATATGGACTATTCTTTTGCATTTATTTTTTCTACATATTTTCAAAAGAACATTTTTATTGTTATAATTTCTTTATATGCAACTATGGGGCTCGGCCCCCTACGAGCTACGCTCGCCAACCCCCGTTCAGACACTGCAGTCTCTAAAGGCACGCTAATTTGATCGGCTTTAAAAAGATTTTGGAAGATTGAATTATAATTAAAAAAACAAAGGCGATCTTCCTATGAACGGGTTTCTATTAATTTCTCTTTGATTGGGGAATTTTACGGAAAAATCAGCTGCTGTTAAAAAATACAATGGCATTTCAAAATCATCTAATATAAAACGAATTGAGTAAACAGAGTCTTTGTCTCCCGGTATTTTTAGGTAGATTTCGTAAGAAATACTACCTATTGCAGTCGTTACCATGGTGCGACTTTTGAAAAATTCCTTCATAACTTTTCATTATATGACCCCAGGAACCCGAAACCACCCCCACCTAAAAAGTTTATATATATATATATATATATATATATATATATAACCATTAATTAAACATAACCATCCACCGTCAATTATTATGAAGTAAAGCTGTATAAAAAAAAAAAAATAAATAATAAAAAAAAAATAAATAAAAAATAAAAAAAAATAAATAAATAAAAAAATAAATAAAAAAATAAAATAAAAAAAATAAATAAATAAATAAAAAAAAAAAAAAAAAAAAAAAAAAAAAAAAAAAAAAAAAAATATATATATATATATATATATATATATATATATATATATATATATATATATATATATATATATATATATATACATATATGTATGTATGTACTAAATTTTGTCCGCACGATAAAAGTCGCAATTATGCACGGATCGTCTTCAAACTCGCCAACAACTTTGAGATGGTTAATATCTCGGCGGGTATTGAAAATGAGCAAAATCGGCCCAAGGGAATGGAAATGGGGAGGGTTAAAAATTTTGAATACCGTCTTAACAAGATTCTGATAAAACCATTTCTTACACAACAATGACAGGAAAAAATAAATATTTTTCATTATAGCAGTTGCCAACAATTAAAAAAAAAACAATAAAATTCTCACCACAACAATTGCTTTTCTATTGCAAGATTTTTCACGTGAAAAAATAAATCAAATAAATAGTTTGACGAATTGAAAACATATTCAGTATTACGTCATAAGTTTTCTAGAGCAAGATTTCAGAATGAAAACTCAAAATGAAATAAATAGTTTGACGAATTAAAAAAATATATATATTACGTCATATTGGAAATATAATGTACCTCAGCAGGTGAATATGTAACGTCATGTGAGTTTCAAGAAACGTATTAAAACATTATAAAAACCCGACTATGAAAATATTAACATATTTTAACACTTTGGGGTTTTCTGAATTTGTTTTAGCCATTTTTAAACATATTCCATATACATGCGTGTGTGTATTCGTGTATATTAGAATTTTCACAAAATGTTTAGCTTCCTAGAGCTCATTCTTAGCGAAGGAACTGGGTTTATCTCTAATGTTGATTTAAGTTTTGTTGGTGAATTTAGTACTTAACTTCGAAATCTACCTCCGCCTGTAGGCTCGAGCCGGCAGGGATTTTTTAACAAAGCGATAAGAAAGTCCTTTTAAATAAGACATTTTAAATATATCGTTTTTAATCTGACGTAATTTTCACCAAACTTTTCTTTCCCTTTTAGAGAATGCATTGAAGGGAGATGATAAAAATATCTCGGTGACTCAAATAATCAGAAGGTTTTGTAGAAAAATAAACTTTATTAACATAACAACACATAGTCAAATATTCGCCATCGTCACTGACAGAATAATCTGCCGCTCTCTGTAAAGTTCGAATGTTACTGCGTCACGTGACTTCAAAAGCTCTCCGCAGAAAACGCGGGGGGGGGGGGGAAATGCGCCTCATTGCTATTGGCTGGCTCCTCGCGTGCGAGAGAGAGAGAAATAGCAGACGGCTACAGAGTATGCCCCCAGTGACGAAGTCGCGATTACAAAAAGGTAGCAATTAATAAGATACATAAGAAAGGTCTTGAGTAAAATTAAAGTACATATGATGCAAAAAAAATAGAAAATATATTATGCATTACATGAAAAACAATACTTTTGAGAAGGAAATAATATGCACACTATAAACATCAAATGTTTTAAACAATATAATCAGTAACGAGATGTTTCCGAAAACGAACTTTACGACCAGATTTGGTGGTAGGGTGTTCAACAGAAGTAGTTGGAAAATTTATGGGCTCATTTTGTTTTTGAGGCTGGGAAGGTGAAATAGAATCTGCTAATTGATATGCAGGTTTAATGCGATCAATAGATACAGTACAGCGCTTCCCGTTTATTTCCAAGTCAAACGTTTTCTCAGACCTGTCAATCACTCGATGAGGTCCTGTATAAGGGGGTGATAAGGGAGGATTGACTTTATCTGATCTAAGAAACACGTGTGAACAGGTTTTTAATGAGGGATTGACATAAATTTTAGGATTGCCGTGCATTGCAGTGGCAATGGGATTTAACTTTCTCATTTTTTCAGTTAACTCAGTCACGTATGTAAGAGTAGGTGGTTGATTTATAGTTTCAGTGTTTATGAGATCAGAGGGTAGTCTGATATTTGTGCCATAAACAAGTTGAGCACAGGTCGCTTGGATATCATTTTTAAGAGCAGTGCGTAAACCAAGTAAGACAATGGGGAGGATTTCAGTCCATTGAATTTGATTGTGAGCTTTAAGAGAACTCTTAAGATGGCGATGAAATCTTTCAATAAAACCGTTAGACTGTGGATGGTATGCTGTAGTTCTGATCCGTTTACATCCTAATCTATCTGTAAGCTCTTTGAAAAGAGTGGACTCAAAATTTCTACCCTGATCAGTAGTGATGGTAACAGGGGTTCCAAATCTGGAGATCCAACTGTGTATCAATGTACGAGCAGTTGTTTCTGCAGTTATATCAGATGTGGGTATAACTTCGGGCCATCTTGTGAACCTATCAATGATGGTCATGCAATACTGATTGCCATCGGATGATGGTAAAGGTCCGATAAAATCAATATGAATATGGGCAAAACGAGCATCAGGTTCAGAGAATGTACCAATTGGTGATTTGGTGTGTTGAAAGATTTTAGCTTTTTGACATTTCGTACAGCTGCGAACCATAGATTTTATATCCTTACGCATGTCAGGCCATACAAATCGTTTAGAAATTAAATCTAATGAAGCTGAGATACCAGGATGCGAGAAATAATGCAAGGTTGAAAAAACTGATTGTCGCATACTTTTAGGAACAAATGGTCGAGGATGTTTTTGTGACATATCGCAATATAAATGTACATCTTCGAGTGGAAAATAATGTTTTTCTAATTTTAATGAAGTGGTGTCAAATTCGAGAAGTTGTTTTAGCTCTTCATCATTTGTCTGAGCAGTGGCAAACTCTTTAAAATCTAACACATTAGGAGAAATTGAATCTATCTCAATTCGAGATAATGCATCGGCCACAATGTTGTCAGAGCCTTTAGTATATCTAATATCAGTAGAAAACTGTGAAATATAGTCTAAATGTCTCAATTGACGTGGGCTACATTTATCAGAGTTTTGCTGAAATGCGAATGTAAGGGGTTTTTGGTCTGTATAAATAATGAAATTCCTACCTTCTAGCATGTGTCTGAATTTTTTTATAGAACAATAAATAGCAAATAATTCACGATCATAAGTAGACCAATTTCTTTGAGATTTATTTAATTTACCGGAATAAAATGCTATTGGTTCCCATTGGTTTTCGGAGAGTTACATTAAAGATCCACCAATTGCGACATTGCTGGCATCGACCCATAAGCTTAGCTGGGCGCCAGGAATTGGATGTCGTAATAATGTAGCTCGAGCTATAGCTTCTTTTGAAGCAGTGAAGGAAAGAATGGCTTCATCGTTCCATTGCAATTGCTCAGTTTTGTTAGCATTGGAACGGGGATGTTTTTTCGTATTTTTGTGTCCTTCTAAGAATTTAACGAGTGGAGCTAAAATATCGGCAGCTTTGGGAATGCACCGTCGATAAAAATTGAAAAGACCTAAGTAGAGTCTTAGTTGAGTTAAGGTAGAGGGCTGGGGGAAATCTAGGATGCATTTTACACGATCAGGTAAGGGTTCAATTCCTTCAGCTGAAAGTTTGAATCCTAGAAAATCGATAGTGGATTGGCCAAATTTACATTTATCAACATTAATACACAGACCATACTCTTTAAGTCTAGAAAACAACAACTCAGGGTGTTCTAAATGTTCAGTTTCATTATTTGATGCAATTAGAAAATCATCAAGAAATGCGTAAACAAATCCTAAGTCACGAATTACGTCATCAATAAATCGTTGAAAAGTTGAGGAAGCGTTACAAAGGCCGAATTGCATACGAGTGCTTTCGAAAAGTCCGAATAGAGTGCAAATCGCAGTTTTATGTACATCATATGGATTTATGGGAATTTGATGGTAGGCTTTTACTAGATCAATGTGACTGAAGATTTGTTTACCATGTAATTCAGCAGTGAAATCTGCGATACAAGGGATAGGATATTTTTCTTGAACAGTTTGTGCATTTAGAGCACGATAATCACCAACAGGTCTCCATTCAACAGATCCTTTCTTCGGCACCAGGTGCAAAGGCGAAGAGTAATTACTTTTAGAAGGTCTCATATGACCGAGTTGTAGCATGTGCTGAAATTCAGCTTTGGCAATTTTTAACCGATCTGGAGCTAGCCGTCTAGGCTTAGCAGCGACTGGAGGCCCCTTAGTGTTTATATAATGCACAGTATTATGCTTAACCGGTTGGTTGGGATCCGGTAATTTCGTGATTTCAGGAAATTTAAATAATAATTTACCATATATATCATTTACAACATTGGGTTTCACAGAAAATATATTACAAGTACTTAATATAGCAGGAGCTTTTAAATTAGTAGTGGAATCAATAAGACGTCGATTTCGTAAATCAAGTTTTAAATTAAAATTATGCAAAAAATCAGCTCCTAAAATAGCACATGAAACATCACAAATATAAAAAGAATATGTAAAATTTCGGCGTAGGCCTAAGTTGATATTAATACATTTACGACCATACACATTAATTTTTGTGCCATTAGCAGCACGAAAGGTTTGAAGAACAGGATAAGTTTTGTCATTTTTATTCGCGGCCACAAGTGGGGCATCAGATCCAGAATCGACTAGAAAACACATACCTGTATTTCTGTCTCTAACGAAAAGGCGACGAGAAGGTGCTGGGGAGAAGTCCGTCGCCGCTACTCTTCCCGCTTCTGGTTTTCCGAATAAGAACAAGGCGCTAGGCATTTTTTTGCTTTTTCTTGATATTTTTGGTGATACCAACACAATGTTGCATCCCTATGGCGGGACTGAGAACGATTACGCTGATGGTTATCACTTCTAGATACACTTCTTGAACGACGAAGATGAGCGACCTCTTGACGTAATACTTGTATTTCTTTTACGAGCATATCAATGGCTGGTGGTGTCTGAGATTCAGTTGTTGGTGTTCGAATCGAAACAGAACTAATGTTGGAAGGCGTTAATTCAATTATTCTATCAGCAATATCCACCGCTTTATCTGGAGTAATTTTTCCAATGAAAGCTAGAATCGTTTGCACAGTGGTTGGCATTTGTTGAGTAAACAGTTCTAGAAGAAGATCGTTACTGATATTATGGCTTTCAGCCCGTCTTTTCATTAATCGAAGTAATTCAGTTGGTTTTCTGTCACCCAGGTTTTCTCCAGCTAGCAGTTTCCGTATTTCTAAAGTACGACTTTCTCCACAACGTTCGATAACTTTTGCCTTCAAAATCTGATAAGGATCAGTAGGATCAGGACTCATAATTATATCTCGAACCATAGTAGCAGTAGCAGGCGGTAGATGCGCTACAACATAATTATATTTTGTTTTCGACTCAGTAATAGCTTTAGGAGTAGCTAATTCGAATGTGCTTTCCAGCATATGAAACCATAATGTAGGGTCCACAGGGATATAGGGTGGAATGACTACGGCAGATGTTTCAGCGGTTGCCATTTTGCTAGTTAAACAAAACGTTCCATGAAACAGTTGAATAGTTCGACGGTGTATGAAATAGTTGAAGGTTCAAAAATCCGCGGTCACCATTTTAGAGAATGCATTGAAGGGAGATGATAAAAATATCTCGGTGACTCAAATAATCAGAAGGTTTTGTAGAAAAATAAACTTTATTAACATAACAACACATAGTCAAATATTCGCCATCGTCACTGACAGAATAATCTGCCGCTCTCTGCAGAGTTCGAATGTTACTGCGTCACGTGACTTCAAAAGCTCTCCGCAGAAAACGCGGGGGGAGGAAATGCGCCTCATTGCTATTGGCTGGCTCCTCGCGTGCGAGAGAGAGAGAAATAGCAGACGGCTACACCCTTTTTAATATTCACGTGAAAGTACTTTTATTAGAAATGAAATATTATTTGCGCTGTCCAAAAAAAAAAAAAGTTGAAAAGTTCATCTCAAAATATCAAGTAAATGTCTCACACTATTTTTAAATTTAAACTGTTTTGCAATATTATTTTTTGTTCATTTTACGTAATAAGTGTAATGTGACGTAAATGTGATGTAATTTCTCCTATTTAAGACTTCTAACGCATGTTAATGAATTTATTATTTTACAATATCCTTTCTCTGTTAAAATTCACGTGTAATTATTGATGAAGTAATTTTCAATAAGTTCCTGCTTTTTATACGTAATTATTTAATTCTAATTTGAAAGTTTTTTTTTCTGTTTATAATAGTCACGTGTAAATAAATTTTTAATTTGAAGCAAACATTATTGTTTCCGTTGTTTATACAGTTGGCAACAGGTTAAATTAGTACAATTTTCTGAAATAAGTAAAAAATATCTCTCGAAATGCTGAAAATTTGAATTTAAAATAGAAATGAAACCTCGAAAAATGAGTCAAATTAAAAAAATAAATTAATTCTGCACACCGGTAAATTATAACGTATAAAATGATCTAAAAATTATTAAATTCCGATGTATAGTTTTTGCTCCTATAAAACTTTTTTAGTGGAACGATTTTGTCCAACTTTAGCATTAAATATCTCTTAAAATAATTCTTCGATTTGAAAACTGTCTGCATCAGCGTGTTTATCAAACATTTCTGTATAATACTACCAATTTTCATATTTTTGTATGCATTATTTTTCTTAATATTAACGAAGAAAGACCTCCGGTCACAAAAATTCAAAACCGGCGGCGTAATATAAAAGGAATTAAGTAAACAGAGTCTTTGACTCCTGGTATTTTTTAACAAAGCGAAAAGAAAGTTATTTTAAATGAGACATTTTAAATTAATCGTTTTTAAGCTGACGTAATTTTGACCAAGCTATTCTTTTTCTTTTAAATATTCACGTGAAAATACTTTTGTTAGAAATGAAATATTGTTTGTGCTTTCTTAACAAAAATAATTGAAAAGATCCTCTCAAAATATCAAATAAATGTCTAGCGCAATTTCTAAATTTAAACTGTTTTGCAATATTATTTTGTGCTCATTTTATCTAATAATTGTAATGTGACTTAAATATGACGTAGTTTCTCCTATTTAAGACTTCTAACGCATGTTAATGAATTTATTATTTTACAATATCCTTTCTCTTTTAAAATTTACGTGTATACTTTTAATGACGTAATTTTTAATAAATTCCTGCTTTTTGTACATAATTATTTAATTCTAATTCCAAATGATTTTTTCTGTTTATAATAGTCACGTGTTTTACGTCATAATTACGTCATAAACAAATTATGTCATAAAAAGTATACACGTGAATTTTAAAAGAGTAAGGATATTGTAAAATAATAAATTCATTAACATGCGTTAGAAGTCTTAAATAGGAGAAATTACGTCATATTGACGTCACATTATAGTTATTACATAAAATGAACACAAAATAATATTGCAAAACAGTTTAAATTTAGAAATTGCGCTAGACATTTATTTGATATTTTGAGAGGATCTTTTCAACTATTTTTGTTAGGAAAGCGCAAATAATATTTCATTTCTAACAAAAGTATTTTCACGTGAATATTTAAAAGAGAAAGAATAGCTTATGTTGTTACACGTGTCTACGTCATCAAGTTATTTTTATTTCGACGTTTTATTTGTATTTTTATTAATGTTGTACTAATTTATTTGTTCTTTCGTTATTTAAAATAAAAATTATGTCAATTTGTATAATTTGGCGAGTGGTTTGGCGATTTATATAATTCTGCGAAATTGGTCGACCGGATAATCATGTAGTACCGCAGCGGATTTGGCGTTAAAATTCCCCAATCAAAGAGAAATGAATAGAAATTCGTTTATAGGGAGATCGCCACTGTGTTTTAAATTATAATTCAATCTTTCGAAATCTTTTTAAAGTCGATCTAATTAGCGTTCATTTAGAGTCTGCGGTGTCTGGACGGGTGTTGGCGAGCGTGGCTCGTAGGGGGCTGAGCCCCTTAGTTTTCTAAAATAATGTAAAAAATATCTCTAGAAATACTGAAAATTTGAATTTAAAATAGAAATAAAACCTCAAAAAATGAGTCAAATTAAAAAAAGAAATACAGCCTGCACACCGGGAACTTCAAACGTATAAAATGATCTAAAAATGATTAAATTCCCATGGATAGTTTGGCGCTTGTCTGCGTATTTATATTGAATAAATAAGCCATTTTTGAGTCACACCACAACATTTAATAAAACACTCACAAGACGAACAAATAGAACATGAAGAATAATAAATATCAGCATCGGATATCGTTTGTTGCCATGCAACTGGTATAAATTCTCAACTTTTAAAAAATATCGTTTCCTTTATCCATGGAGCGATGAGATTGTAAGATGCACGCGCATGAAAATAAATGTATTAGAGAAATACTACATGAGTATCCCCCCAGTGACGAAGGAACGATACAACAAAAGAAACAATGTGAAAATACAAGATGCATGTAAATACACAATATATTTATAAAAAAAAAATCAATTGTATGAAGTATAGTTTATTTCAGTTATCAGTCTTTTAGGAAATCTTACTCGTCTACCTCATTTGGTAGTTGGTTCTTCTGATTTTACTGGCTGGCTATCTACTGGAAAACTTTTAGTTTCAGGATTATCTGTATTACTTGGTAAATCACTGAATACAAATGCAGGTTTAACTCTATCAAGTGAAACACAACTTTTCTTTCCATTTAGGATTATGGTTATGTGCTTGTCATTTCTCGATAGAACTTCATGAGGGCCAGAATAAGGTTGAGATAAGGATGGAAGGACTTTATCTAATCGGAGAAACACATGCGTGCAATCCTTCAATTTAGGGTGAACAAAAATTTTTGAGTGTCCGTGAGCAGATGTATATGAAGGTTTTAAACTATTCATTCTCTCTTTCAATTGTTGGACGAAATTATTGTCGCAAGATACCAAAGATGGGATTTCTGAACGCATTTCAGCTGGTAGTGTGAGTGAAATGCCATAAACTAACTCAGCACTTGAAGCTTTTATATCTGGTTTCACAGCAGCTCGTATACCAAGTAGAACTGCAGGCAAACTCTCGGTCCACTTACTATGCTCATGAGCCTTTAATGCGCTCTTTAAGACTCTGTGGAAGCGTTCAACTAAACCATTTGCTTGAGGATGAAATGCTGTCGTTCGTATGCGGTTTGTGCCCAGAAATCTTGTCAGTTCTTTGAACAGATTTGATTCAAATTGCCTACCTTGGTCGGTTGTTATTATGATGGGGCAACCGAATCTAGATATCCATCCGTCAAAAATGGCACGGCAAACTGATTCTGCAGTTATATCTTTTAAAGGTATCACCTCTGGCCATCTTGTAAATCGATCTATTATTGTTAAACAGTATACATTTCCATCTGATGGAGGTAATGGACCTATCAAATCTATGTGAATGTGTGAAAATCTTGCATCGGGTAATGCGAAAGTACCTAGGCTTGTTTTCGTGTGTCTGTGTACTTTAGAACGTTGGCAAGCACTACAACTATTGACCCATTCTTTCACATTTTTCTGCATATTGGGCCATACATATCGTGATGCAATAAGACTTAAGGATGCTGCAACACCAGGATGAGCTAAATTATGGAAATGTTCAAATACTGTTCTACGAAAATTCGCTTGTACGAATGGTCTCGGAGAACCTGTTGATACATCACAAATCAGTTCTGTGGCAGACATTGGAGATGGCATGCTTTTAAACACAAGAGAAGATTTGTTATCATTTTGCAAATTGCGTAGATCTACATCATCTTCTTGAGCTTTTGCAAACTCCTCAAAGTCTAAAAATGAGCTGGAGATTTGATCTACTTCAATTCGAGATAAAGCATCAGCAACTGTGTTGTTGGCGCCGCTTACGTGACGTACATCTGTACTAAACTGAGATATGTAATCTAGATGCCGCCATTGGCGCGGGCTGCATTTGTCTGGATTTTGTTTGAAGGCATATATGAGAGGCTTTTGGTCTGTATATATGATAAAGTTTCTTCCTTCGAGCATGTGTCGAAAACGCTTTACTGATGTATACATTGCCAAGAGTTCTCTGTCGTATGTAGACCATTTCTGCTGACTTTTTGAAAGCTTGATTGATAAAAAGGCAATGGGTTCCCAATACTTTTTATTAAGCTGCATAAGAGAACCGCCAACGGCTTTGTCGCTTGCGTCAATCCAAAGGCTTAACTTTGCGCCGCGAATGGGATGTCGCAGGAGAGTTGCATTGGCTAAAGCTTGTTTGGCGTCATTAAAAGCCTGCTCAGCCTCCACAGTCCATTGAATTGAGTCGTGTGAATTTTTTTCAGAGCGTCTTCTAGACTTTTTTGAATTCTTTATTCCTTCCAAGAATTTATTTAATGGAGCCAATATGTGAGCAGCTTTTGATATACATCGACGGTAATAATTAAGTAACCCAAGAAATCGTCTTAACTGTGTAAGAGTAGTAGGTTGAGGGAATTTTAAAATGCAATCAACACGATCTGGTAGGGGCTCAATGCCAAATTCAGATACCTTATAACCTAGAAAATCTATGGATGATACGCCGAAAATGCATTTTGATGGTTTTAAGCTTAATCCGTATTCTTGCAAGCGCTGAAATATGATTTTCAGATGCTCGAGATGTTCTTCTGGTGTGCGAGATGCTACCAGGATGTCATCAATGAAAACATACAAAAATGGAAGATCTCGTGTAATTTGATCCATGAACCGTTGAAATGTAGCAGATGCGTTGCAAAGGCCGAATTGCATTCTTGTACTCTCAAATAAGCCAAACGGTGTAATAATGGCACTTTTATGTACATCATCTGGATGAATTGGTATTTGGTGGTAAGCTTTTATGAGATCAAGGTGGGAGTATATTTTTGTACCATGAAGGTTCGAAGTAAAGTCTAAAATATTTGGAATGCTATAATTATCTTTTACTGTTTGTGCATTAAGTGCTCGGTAATCTCCGACAGGTCTCCAATCTGTAGAAGGTTTTTTAGGAACCATATGAAGTGGTGAAGCGTAATTGCTTTTGGATGGCCGAATGTGACCAAGATCAAGCATTTGCTGAAATTCGGCTTTGGCTGTTTTTAATCTGTCTGGAGCTAATCTTCTTGGTTTGGCGTGGACAGGAGATCCGGTAGTTTCTATATGGTGAAATATTGAATGCTTTATTTGTTGATCAGCACGAGGAGGTTTAGTTATATCTGGAAATTTAAGTAGTAATTTATGATAAATACTATTTCCCGAAACAGTTTTGATAGAATGAACAGATGATGCTGTATGTATATGGCCGGGAGTAGCTAAATTTGTAACATTATCCACTAACTTTTTATTACGAAGATCTGGAATTAGATTAAAATGATATAGGAAATCTGCGCCGATAATTGGAGTGCTTACATCACCTATTAAAAAGGGAAAGCGAAAAGTTTTTCTGAGATTGAAATCAAGTGTCAAAAGTTTTTCTCCATAAACATTGATTCTTGAGGTATTCGCAGCAGTTAGGGTCATAAAAGGGGTATTTTTCTTGTGGGAAAATGACGCTGGAATAATACTGATGTCGGAGCCTGTGTCGCATAAATAATTTATATTGGTCTTTCGATCCTTTAAAAAGAGGCGACGAGATATTTTATGCAAGGTGGCTGTCGCCGCTACACCTCGCCGTCTGTGTTTTTTGAAAATGAACAAGGTTCGGAGCATTTCTTGGCCTTTTCGCCAAATTTTTCGTGATACCAACATTGCTGTCTGGAATCTTTTGAAATGCTACGATTCCTCCCAAAGGAACGCCGACGAAAAGGGCTTCGTGGCCTACGTAATTCCAGTTGTTTAATTCGATCATTCAGTTTTTTTATTTCACATAAAATTTCTGAATTAGCCTTTGATGGTACTGAAACAGCATTTATTGCGGTGGGATTATATTCCAAAATTCGGTCAGCAACTTCGGCTGCTTTATCAAGTGACAACTGTGAGATAGATGCTAAAATGCTCTGTACATATGACGGTAAATGTGAAATAAATAATTCCAACATCAATTCATTGGATACATTGTGGGACTCAGCTCGTCTTTGCATTACTCTTAAGAGATCACTGGGTTTACTATCACCGAGCTGTTCACCAGCTAACAATTTCCTTATTTCAGATTTTGACGAGTCGCTTGTCCGTTTTATTAATTCCATTTTTAAATCCTCGTATGGTGTATTATCGGACGGTTTGATAATTAAATCCCGTACAACAGATGCGGCATCTGGAGGTAAGTTAGCCGAAATATAATTAAATTTAGTTCGACTTTCTGTTATGGCCTTTGGATGAGCTAATTCAAATGAATGTTCACACATTGCGAACCAAAGATCGACATCATTAAAGTTATACGGTGGAATACGAACAGCGCTAATTTCTGTCATTTTCCAAAATAAAATGAAATATTACTCACTTATTACAGAGTTCTTTTAACGTGCTCCAGTACGGGTCACCAATTTGGCGCTTGTCTGCGTATTTATATTGAATAAATAAGCCATTTTTGAGTCACACCACAACATTTAATAAAACACTCACAAGACGAACAAATAGAACATGAAGAATAATAAATATCAGCATCGGATATCGTTTGTTGCCATGCAACTGGTATAAATTCTCAACTTTTAAAAAATATCGTTTCCTTCATCCATGGAGCGATGAGATTGTAAGATGCACGCGCATGAAAATACAGTGGAACCCGGTTAAGACGCTCACGGTTAATACGCGATCCCGCTTAATACGCGGATTTTTTCCGATACCTTGAACATCGCCTATAAGGCTAATGCAAAAATATCACGTTTAATACGCGAATGGTTAATACGCGATCCCGCTTAATACGCGAGAGATTTCTGGTCCTTTAAGGCAAAAAATCACGCTTAAGACGCGAATTCATTGATCAAGATGCGAATTCCTTGTCTGCTTTCCAGTACTGACAATTTATCAGATTTTTTATATTAAATTGAAAAACAGCGACTTCAAATAGTAATATTTACTTTATTTAATAACAGATTAACTAAGGCGAACATTACTAATCGAAAATAGCGGTAGATATTTGAATTGAAACCCGCTAAATTAGAAACACTGGAATTCTTTGATCCCGTGTCCTAACTTTCTGTGTTTTTCGCTTCGTGTGTGTTTTCACTGTAGAGAAAGACGAATTCAGGGTACTCAGATATGTCATAAAATTAGGATTAAAGATGATTATACCTATTGTTAGTTAGGTTTTTAATGTAAGTTATATACCTAATGTGTTTTATAATGCATACTAAAGGTAAATAAAAATAATTAAATTAAAAAAACCTGACTGCGTAAAAAGCGAACTAATTAATTATTTCTCATCAATGTGAAGCTACACTGTAAAAAATTTTCCGAAACGTTTCCGAATGTAACGGAGACCTGTGCTGCACGATACTAACGGAAAGGTTTCAGATTCGAGCAGAAAACTGTTTCGGTTATAATACGGAACATTTCCGATTCGCAATGAAAGGTTTCTGAATATATCGGAAACCTTTCATTACGGATCGGAAAGGTTTCTGAATGCATATGAAATCTTTCTGAAGACTAAGAAATGTTTTTGAATGTATAGGAAACCTTTTATTACGAATTGGAAAGGTTTCTGAATATATGTGGAACCTTTCTGGAGACGAGGATTATTTTAAAATTTACATAAAAAAGCACAAATAACTGTACCAAAATTACTTGCAGGTGCATACATATAATGTAAAATCATTTAAAATACATTAGAAATATCTCAAAAATACATTAAAATTTTTAAGATATTTCTAATATATTTTAAATAATTTTATATTATGTGTAATGCACTTGCAAGTAGTTTTAGTACATTTATTTGAGCTTTTTTACATAAATTTTAATTATTTACTCAAGTTGAATTTAGCGCTAGTATTTGAACATTCAATTATTGAAGATTATTTTGTGAAAGGGGCTTAGTTTAGTAAAATGGATTTTGTGAAGAAGCCAGTTTTATTAAATGAATTTTTATGAAAGAGTCTTATATGGAAGTTCATTTCTGAATGATCTTTTTTCTGAGTTTATATATATATATATCTACTTGGATTTATTCTGAAAAAAAAATCAATATTATTTAGATAAAATTTTATTGCGTTTTAACATCCTGCAGTGATATTTTTTTAACCATGCGGATTAACAAGTAACATTAAAGTTCCTGAACTGTATTATTATTGAAAATGGAATGATAAATTCTGTCGAAAAGCGTTTTACTTATTTTTTTAATCATTTATAGCATTATTTTTACTTATTATTTTAGCTCTTTATTAGCGTTTCTTTGTTGCACAGACATTTTAATACATGACATTTTATTATTATTAGTGCATGTAAATAAGATATGATTGCAATTTATGTTATTGTTGATTCAGTATCGTATTATGCTTTTCACAGCATAATATTAATAAATTAAAATGCCTTATAACTTAAAGCAAGAAATTTTGTGTACTATATTTTCATAAAATAAGCTGATGGTTAATGATCTAGAATTTTTTAATTTTGTTTACTGTAAAGTGCATAAGTTAAATAACAATAGTATTTTTTTTTTTTTTACAATTCAGTCTTGCAAAATCAGAAGAAAACATTTTTCTTTTCAAGCAAGAACATTTAGATGAACAAGTAAAATTCAAATCGCAAAAAATGCAATGGTTAATTTTTTCGAAGCATTAAAAAAAAAAGGTGTGTGTTTGTGAAGGGGTGGGGGGGGGGGGAATTTACATATCTAAACCTGAGTACTAAACAAGTTAATGATCTTAAAACGATTCTTTTTATTTTTCTTTCAAAATTGGAGAAGAAAAAAGGTGAATATAAAAAATGAAATTTTTGAAATCTTTTTAGGAAACAGCAAAACAAATGAATCAATTTTATTTACTATAATGATTTATAAAAATAAATCCTATAATTGTAAGAATAGTTTACTGTTTATTTTTATTCACAATACCGTATTTTTTACGTAAAAGCAATCAACAATAAAGAAGTAAAATGACAATGAACCTTCAGCTTGTTTGATTAAAATATAATACATAAATTTTCTTTTAAGTTATAACGCATTTAATAATTTGTTAAGAACACGCTGTAAAAAAGGAGAATACGATACCGCAATCAGTATGAACATCAAGTTTAACTATATTATCTTATTTTCATGCACACATGTATATATATTATAATAAAAAAACAGACAAAACAAAGTCTGATATATTAAAAAATAAATAGGTTATTAATTTCTTTCCGTGTACTGCAACAAAGAAAACTAATAAAGAAGTAATAATAAATAATAGTAAGTAAAAGTAATACTGTAGATGGTTAAAAAAAAAGAAAACACTTACCCAGAATTACGATCTTTCCGCGTTCAAAATTACTAAATTTCCAAAGCTCTGAAAAAGTCCTTTGATAATATCCAAGATACATTTCTTGCATAATTTTAAAACGCAATAAAAAATACCCACAAAATATAACAAAAATGTTATAATATTGGTTTTTTTTTTTTTTTTTTTTTTTTTTTTTTTCAAAATAAAAGCGAATTCAAATACACGTGGTCCTACGCCGCCATCTCATACACACGAGCTGACTTTCACTTTAGGCGATTGCTTCCCGTCCGTTTCAGCGTAAGGAGAAATAGTGGTGAAATACTTGGAGCGCATGCGTACAGGCGCTTTCTCTGTTACACGGAAAGTACGAGGGAAAGTAAATTGAAACACCCAGGAACATTCCCGGTTGTTTCGGAAAATAGAAATAGCTCTCACATATCCGGTACTATCAGAAATGTTCCTGTTAGAATAGTAAACGTTCCCACTATTTTTTACAGTGTATTTTTTATATCACTTACCTATTTTTTTATTTACTTGTATTGATTACTTTTAAGTTGTGTTTAATTGTTAGTTCCTATCTATAAACACTGTTTTGATGAGGCCTATAGATGTCTATGAAGGTTAGAGTTGCAGTAAAGCTAAAGATCCTACCTACACAACTTCGAGGTTGTGTAATATTTAAACGGAGCTTCTGACTGTAAAATAGTCAATGAAACATCGTCTTCATTTTGAAAGACCTATCCAATGTTATGCCACTCATATATGGAGCGTAAAAATTTTTTTTCGTCTCTACCGCCATTTTTTATTTTATAAAAAAAGAACCTAGCCTATAACCATCGGACGGTTAAGACGAATCGATAGAGACCTCATTCATTAAAATCCATCCAGCCGTTCGGATGTTTCGAGGGTATAAAGAAATCCACTTACCCAGATATACGTGTGAAACACATAACCTTTCTTGGCAGTCGGGTAAGAAAAAAGAAACTCGTAAAGATTAAATAAATACGACCGAGGTTGTTTAATTCTTTTTATGTTTTTTTTCTTTTTGCTATGCTAACAATATTTTTTTTAAAAAAGATTAATAAGGATAATTTTCTTTTATAATGAAAAGGATAGATTATAATATCACTCATTATCACAAGTACTAAATATGACTTTAACAACTGGGTTGTGCTTTGAAAAGTTTAATATTTTAAATTTTTTACCTCTGCTAAAAAAAAAAAAAAAAAGGCTAGCTTGAAATTAATTTTTTTTATTTTTGGTTGTAAATTAGTCTAGCTTGAAATTATTTTTTTTTTATTTTTGGTTGTAACGTATTAATCTACATTAAAGCCGTTTAAATTCATTTTTTTTTATTTTCAGCAGTTATTCTTAGTAGCTCCTAAAAAAAATAATAATGAGTTAAAGTTGAATACGATTAAATTTCAATCTAAATATACCTAAAAGATAAAATTTTCAACCGTAAACATCTAACCGAAAGCCCTAAAGTTCATTTAGACGATTAGATGTGTAAATAAGCACAGTTTCTGCAACATTAAACAAATCACGTTTAATACGCGAACCCGCTTAATACGCGACTTTTGTCCACTCCCTTGAAACGCGTCTTAACCGGGTTCCACTGTAAATGTATTAGAGAAATACTACAATAGTTTTTGCTCCTATAAAACTTTTTTAGTGGAACGATTTTGTCCAACTTTAGCATTAAATATCTCTTAAAATAATTCTTCGATTTGAAAATTGTCTGCATCGGCGTGTTTATCAAACATTTCTGTATAAAACCACCGATTTTCATATTTTTGTATGCATTATTTTTCGTAATATTAACGAAGAAAGACCTCCGGTCACAAAGAATTCAAAACCGGCGGCGGCGGTGATAGCGGTAGTTACTTTTTTTTAGAATAGAGAGATACGTGCTATTTGATCGGCAATTTTTCTAGCTTGTTTACATGTTTCATGCGCGCGGCCATATGGACTTTACCCATGAATGGCAACAACCATGCCTCTGCGGGAATTTTCCCTCCAAAAAAGACTGTTTATTGGATGAAGGGGAAGAAGTATTAAAATGTTCTTCATGCCTATTTGTGCTTTTCTTCTGTTTACCCGCGGCTGACGTCACATGGGTAAAATCCATTGGAGGAGCAGAAAAACATCGTGAGATTATGCGCGGGTACCACAGCACGAGTGATCCGATCGTCATTCGTGAATGCACTACTTTTTTCCCCATAATTTATTTATAAGGATGTTTTTAAAAATTATTTTTGGCAACGTGCTAAGATGTCCGCCAGTTCAAAACGCACTGTTTATGTTGGTAATGTGATTGAATTTTTTTCATTAATTAATTTTGGGAATTAATTTTTTCTGTTTATATTTTAATAATTCATGTATTTTGCTGTTACAACCAAAAATCGTTTGCTCACGAAATCCTCTATATCTGTCTTTTTATTCTAGAAACTCAGAATACCTGTTAATGGCACTGTTTATACATTAATTCTATCACTTAAAGCTAGTTGTGCCATAGGAAATTGTTAAGTTTTATTAATATACATAATTTTTAACATTCCCATACTTTTCCGCTTAGGGGGCCTTGCCGAAGAAGTAAATAAAGATATTATTCATGCTGCGTTTATACCTTTTGGTGAAATCATTGACATTCAAATTCCTCTTGACTATGAAACTCGTATCCTTTTCCTTTATTATTTTTTTTAATATAATATGGACATGTAAAGTTTTATTAACAAAGTTCTGTTATCTTTACATAACTTTGACTTGTTTACCCACAATCTATTAATTATGTATATTGCGGTGCATTTTCTGTTACAATGAATGTTTTTTTCCTTAATATTATGATAGAAAAACATAGAGGGTTTGCATTTGTGGAATTTGAAGCTGCTGAGGTAAATATATATTTCTTTATATTTTATTTTAACCTTTTTTGTTTTTACATTTTTTATCAACAGAATTAATCATTTTTCACTTTTGCTTCTATTTTTAATGCTATCCACTGTTTCAGCCACTAGGTAATCTTATGACTTTTGGGCTTTTCTTTTATTCTGTGTTTAAAACCATTACACGGGGGGGGGGGGGGGGCTCGGACAGCATCTGACTGGGAATACATTGCTAAAGCCGGCCAGATGCTGTCCTAGCCGCCGTGTACTAATGGTTTTAAGCTTTTAAGATGTATGCCTGTCAAATTTTTTATTATTTTTTATTCTGTGGATCTTATTGCATTATGGATGTTAACTATAATGAAATTGAATCGTTAGTGTAGACATCCAAGTGAAGGTATTATTTTGTCTGCATTAAACCATGCAAACATTTAATTGGTGTCATATAATCTCTTTCATTTAATAATTTGAATTAAGCTTATGTCGAAAATTAAATTAGTAATTTAATGCTAAAGTTAACAACCTTTTCTTTCATTGATTTTGTAAATTTAGTTAAAAATCATGTTAGCGGCGATTTCTTGGGCACAGGTGTCCATATTGGTGCGATTTTTTTCCGACGCCAATTTGGCAAAAACCTCGTTACCATGTCATCTGTATCTGCGTTACCATATCAAGCAAAATAACAGCACTTTGGTGCCAGTTAAGTACTTGGTGCGCATAGACATTGGCGGCAGAAAAAAATCGCACCAATGTATGCAATGACATCTGTGCCTTAACTTTAATTAATCTCCCACTTTGTGTTGATTGAACAAATGATCTGTTTTCCAAATCATTTTTCAGTTTTTTGTGACACTCTCAAAAATTTAGTCTGTTATTATCACATTTTGATTGGCAATATTGGTGAATAGCCATTAGCAATTTTTTTGAGTAACTCATATTTTTGGTGGTAGAAAGTTATTTTTCTTTTCATTATTGTCACTGACAATTTCTTGATCTCTTAAACCAGATTTATATCAAAGTTAATTTGTAAAAGGTGATGTGTAGGCCTGGGCCTTAAATCGATTTAAAGCTTACATCGGAAATCCGATTTAACCATTGGTCTTAAATCGATTTAAGCTAACATCGGAAATCGCGATTTAGCTAATGTCTTAAATCGCGATTTAGCTAATGTTTTAAATCACAATTTAGCTAATGTCTTAGATCGCGATTTAGTCATTGTCTTAAATCGCAATTTAGTCATTGTCATAAATCGTGATTTAGCCGTTGGCTTTAAATCGATTTAAAACAAAATACTGATTCAGAGCTAACATCGGAAAACCGATTTATCTACTTTGATGTATCTACCGCTTACATGGCAAGTTGGTGTTAAATCGATTTAGGAGGATCCGATTTAAGCAAACATCGCAAACCTCAATGCTTTCCGATTTAAGAAAAACAAGGCAAGCTGGTGTTAAATCGATTTAGCAGGATCCGATTTAAGAAAACATACAGGCCTCGATGCTTTCCGATGTAAGGAAAAGGCGATTTAAGAAAAAGGATGATTTAAGAAAACGACGATTTAAGTAAAATTTGATATTTATTTATTTTGTAAAGGAGATTCAGAGTTTGAGACTGGAATGTGTAGTTTTTTTGGAAATTAAGCACTTAGATGGTTGAAAGGAAAAAGTAAAGTTTAATTCTTAAAATCCAAATTAATCGAATTTCAGTTTATATGCTAATGCAATCTTTAGATGAAAAATTAAGTTTTCACATATTTGAGTAACATTTTAATACATATTTTTTATTTTCTATTATTCTGTAATTAATTAAAATACTTTAAAGTAGAATCCTGCATCAAGATTTTTTTTTTCTGACATTGAGCATGGATGAAAAAAAAGAATAAAGTTTCATATTTAAAATCCAAACTCATCGACTTTCAATTTATACTTTCATGCATTCTTATGATCAAAAATTCATTTTTTACATGTTTTAGTAATATTTTAACATATATTTTTTATCTTCTATTATTTTGTAATTAATGAAATTATTTTAAAGTATAGATAGTCATGCATTGTTTTGTGTGTTTCTATTTGGGCATGATCCGCATGAAATATTTTTCTTTTGCTAATAAGATTTTTTTTCTGAAATTGATTAAGTATTTATTGTTAAAAGAAAAATAATAAAGTTTCATATTTAAAATCCAAATTCATCTAATTTCAGTTTTTATTTTTATGTAATCTTTTAATGAAAAATTCATTTTTCCCATGTTTGGGTAATATTTTAACATGCATCAGGTTCGACATCCGATTTCAACACCAGCTGCGTGGATTGAGTATCTTGCTGAAATTGATTCACTATTTATATCCAAATTCATCCAATTTTAGTTTATATTTTTATGCATTATTTTGATGAAAAATTAATTTTCATATGTTTGGGTATTATGGGAATATTTTATTTTTAATTTATTATTATTTTGTAATTAATTAAAAATACTTTAATAAAGTTCTGTAATAAGTCAAGTAACTTGATTTTTACAGCAGAATGAGTGAGGGGTGGAGGGGGCATTCATTAGATTTTTCTGCAGATCTGCGATTTTCTGCTTTTTTGACATTTTGTTATCATTAAAAAGAGATATATTTTAAGATATTTTATTACTAAGCTTACAGGGTGACAGAAGGCACGAAAAAATCAGTAATTTCAATAATGTGCTCCAAGACTCAATCCTTCTGCATCCACTATACGAATGTCAGCATTTATGTTAAACAAATCTTATTATAATCTAAAAGTTAAAAAGATATAAAATTGCACCTTATTTCTCATATCTCCCCCCCTTTTTTGTTTAACTACTTTTCTCATCATGGTAAATGAACAGTTAAATTCATCACTGAATTCTTTGAATCTGCTTCTGTTTTACCTCAATAACTTTTTAATTCTGTGTCTGCAAAAAAAAGTGTGTGCATGTTGTTTGCAATGAAGCGCTATTTGGGTGGGCTAGGGGAAGTTGTCGCCCCCCCCCCCCTCTTCTTAAGGAATTTAGATTGTAGCAGGCATAACAAGTCAGACCAAAAAAAAAAAAAAATCATTTTCTTTTCTACTACTTCTTAAAGAATGAGTTTATAAAATGTATTAAAATAGGTCACTAATTTTTAAAATGGAAAAAAAAAAAAACCAGTGTTTTGGGCCATTCAAAGCTTTTTTATGTGTAAAATATACCTCTTTTCAAAGGTATTTGAAAAATTAAAAGCTAAGTATACTAAATAATACAGAGGGGGGGGGGGGTTGCATAAAGACCGTATTTTGTTACTAAAAATTAAAAAAATAGGTGTCCATATTCTAAAATGTAAAATCGGTGTTAAATCGCGATTTAGCACTAAATCGCGATGTTAGATGGATGATAAATCGATTTAAGAAATTTCTATATCGCCCAGTCCTAGTGATGTGCAAAAGCAATTTCTTTTCTATTCGCTTAGTTTGTGAAAAAATTGCCCTCATTATCAGATTAGTAGTACTACACTTAAAGTGAGGTCTTTAACATTAATGTTATGATAGGAAATGATGAGGAAAACAAAATTGTCCTAATTATTTTAGAGAAATCTTAAATGAAGACATGTTAATGAGAGTCCACTGCATATCAATTCTTTTATGTTTGTTAATTTTGGTGCGTTAAAAAAATGTCACATGAATGAATGAAATGAGTGTTTTTTGTTTAGCGATTTCATGTTATCATTCTTTTCCCTGCCTTATATTTTTCAAACTTATTTCATTCAAGGGATGCAAGACCTGCGCCAAATTCGCTTTCCTGCACCAAGCTGCTCCAAAACAGCTATTTTTTTCCCATTTTGCGCCAAAATGTACTTGGTGCTAAAATGAAATTTATCATGATTTCGTCGATCCAAGAAACATCAACAAAAAAAAAAATATTCTATGCCGCTAATTTCGTCAAAAAAGCAAAAAACTGCTGTCAAAGTACTTCTAAAAACATGCAATGTTTGTCAAATGATCGCAAAAAAAAAAAAAAAAAAGCTAATACAATTAATTCAAATTCAAAGGATAAAAAGTAATTTCGAAGGATCGCTAATTTCGTCAAAAAATGAACAAGACGCGGGCAAAAGTTCGCGAAAAAACGCGATTTCGTTAAAAAATCGCCAATAAAACACAAATTTTGTCGAAAGATCTCGGGAAAAACATGCAAATTTTGGCAAAAGATCGCGAAAAACACAAATTTTGTCAATAGATCGCCAAAAACACGCAACTTTTGTCAAAGGATCGTGAGAAGAACGTGAATTTTGCCAAAGGATCGCTAATTTTGTCAAAAAACAAACAAAACACGGTCAAAAGATCATGAAAAAAACGATAATATTGTTAAAAGATGGCGAGAAAAAATGCGAATTTCATCAAAAGGTTGAAAAAAACAACAAATTTCTTCAAAAGATCACGAAAAACACGTGAATTTCGTCAAATGATCGCAAATATCATGCGAATTTCATTAAAAGATCGAGGAATAAACGTGAATTTTGTTAAATGAGCTAACTTCACCAAAAAATGAACAAAGCACGGGCAAAAGATTGTGAAAAAACTCTAATTTCGTTAACAGATCGCAAAAAAGTCCACAAATTTCATGAAAAGTACACGAAAATCACGCTAATTTCGCCAAAAGATAGTGAAAAAACACTCTGATTTCAACAAAGGATCGCGAAAAGTACGCAAATTTCCTCATAAAATCGTGAGAAATACTTAAATTTCCTCATAAGATCGCGAGAAATACACAAATTTTATCAAAAGATTGCGAGAAATACGTGTGAATTTTGTCAAAAGATAACGGAAAAAACCCGTGAATTTTGTGAAAAGATCACCAATTACTTCAAAAAACGAACAAAACGGGGTCAAAAGATTGTGAAAAAATGCGAATTTTGTTAAAAGATCTCGAAAAAACCGCACATTTCATCAATGGATTGCAGAAAAACCTGTATTTCGCTAAAAAACTCGAATTTCGTCAAAGAATAGCAAAAAAAACTCTGAATATCGTCAATGGATTGCGGAAGAAACGCAAAATATCGTCAATGGATCGTGGAAGAAACGCAAAATATCGGCAATGGATCGCGGAAGAAACGCAAAATATCGGCAATGAATCGCGGAAAAAATGCAAATTATCGTCAATGGATCGCAAAAAACATGAATTTTGTCAATAATTTGCAGAAAAAACCTGAATTTTGTCAAAGAATCGCATAAAAAAGAGAATTTCATCAAAGAATTGCGAAAATGAACGCAAATTTAATAAAAAAAAATCACGAAAAAAGGCGAATTTTGTCAAAAGATCCAGAAAAAAAACACGAATTTTGTCAAAAGGTCGCGAGAAAAAACGCGCATTTTGTCAAAGGAAATACAAACATCGCTAATAGATCGCGGAAAAATGCGAATTTTGTTAAAGTATCATGAAAAAAACGTATAATTAGTTCCAGGAGAGACCCCCTTTTACATTTCAGAAAATTTGCTGTAAATTTCAGATTTTTTTTTTTTTTTTTTAAATTTTGAAAAGTACCTAAGTATAGTGGACTTATGTAGTTAGCTATAAGCATGTTACATGTAACTTTGCTGTTAACTTAATTTGAAATAGATTGGAAAATAGTATCTCAAGTTTATTTGAAACAATATGAATTAAAATATTTTTATTTATTACATAAATTACTTATTTACTGCAAACTTATATAATTTTAAATTAAATATTCAGTGACATAAATATACTTACTCGCGACTAAAGAAATTATTCTCACTAACCAGTAACTGGCTATGGCTACTAAAAAAAATTAATTTACTGGCCAGTGGCCACTAAGTAAAATTACTTATTTTCATCTTTAGCACATTTACAAATGAAGTTACCCTTTTTTGCATATTTTTCATTGTTATAACTATTAAGTTTGGCCAGTGGTGGCAATAAAGTCAGTCGTCAATTTTTCAGTGTTACTCACCGAGTGGCGGGTGCTAATTTTGTCCTATAGTGGTTTTGACACTTTTTGCAGATTACAGGTCATGTCTATTTAATTGTTGGTTACCTATTTTAATTCATATTTTTGCCAAATTTCAATTGTTAAATTTTAAAAATAAATAAATTATAACGTAGAAAAGTGTTCGCTAAATACTATTAGGTATCCATTATGGATGTTTTTTTATTATTTGGGCTTTTTAAAGTCTGGCACAGCTGTAGGTATATATAAAAAAAAAAGGTATTTCAAAATATGAATATAAATATAGTTCATATTCTGATAATGTAATTTTGAATAAAAAAATAACAAGATATAAATTTAAAAAAGGATTGGACATTGCACATCACATTCTACTCAAGTATATGTCTGCAGAAGACCCGGTAGCAGAAAGTTCCTAACGGGTGACGTGCGTCGCAGATGATTTTTTTTTCCAACTTTATATTATGTTTAGTTCTTTATTATTTATTACTAAAACTTAAGATTATTATTAATAAAAATGAGTAAAATGCTTAAAAACATTAAAAGTAAATGATTAATTAATTAAAGGTTCATTTGTAACATTTTACCTGCAGATTATTTTCAGTCCCTGAAAGATCTGTCGCAGACACTTGGAGAATTTTCTGCTATTGGGGCAGAAGATTATTAAATTGCTATTTGCTTTTGATCCTATAAAATTTATGTAGACTGATTTAAACATTAAATAACATATGAAACAATTCAATTTAAAACTACCTACTTCAATATGTTTATTTTACATTTCTATATAAAACTACCAGTTTTCATGTTTTTATATGTAAAAGTTTTTGCAGAATAAGCCAAGAAAGTAAAAAAGCACAATTGATTACAGTTTCAGCATTGTTAGTAACTTTTTTTAGAATAGAGATTTGTTTAACTATATAAAATTCTGAAAAGTGTTCTGAAAGTCAATTGGACTTGCTCCAGATTTTTTCTATTTAGATTATCTTGTTAAGGATTTGTCCATTTGAAATTCTGCATGCTGTATTTATTTTAAAATTATGTGCTTTCTATAATTTAATGTTATATATATTTATTTTAGGAAGCAGCTGCAGCGATTGACAACATGGTATAACATTTATATTACTTCTATAAAATTTATGTCTGTTGAATGAAACCATATTTAACACTAGTTTAGCGTATTGGCCAATTCTAGGTTTCTTTAAATAAATTTTTGTTTAAAAATATAAAATTATACATATTCAAATGGGTATGTTGATGAACACAGTGGGTGTCCCAGACATTAGGTGCGTTTAAATGGATTTTCTTTTAAAAAATCTAAAATCGTACAAATTTGAGAATATGCACTGTTGAAGGCAGTAGGACCAACAACATTAGGTTCATTTGGAAAGATTTTTGTTTAAAAATATAAAATTAAAATGGACTGGAGCATGCATACTTCATATCACACACACTTCATAACTACACAAAATATTGTACACTTCCAAGTTCAGAAAGAATCGTAAAATTAACTTTTTTCACTAATTAAAATACAGTGAAACCTCTCTGAACGACCATTTTTCCATGGAACGAAATTTATTCCCATAGGCTCAATACTTATTTTACCTCCATTCAGAGACCATCCCAGTTGAACTCCTTCCATGAGCAACCCATTTCTTTGGAGAAAATTCTGTTTTTTCTTGGTCGCTTGAAGAAGGTTTTATTAGAAAAATAATTCCGGAGAGTGCATTATTTATTAAACTTAAAAACTAAGTTTTGATTTCTTTTTTATCCCAGTAACTTTTAAGTGTTTTAACCTCTTTTGTGCCTATTTAGGCAATGAATTTAACTCTGATGACAAATTAAGAATGACGGTCAATAAACTCCTCTTCCCTATTCTGTCTGAAAACTCAAAGAAATAGATAAATTAATGAAATCGTCATTATTTGTTCCTGTCCAAAAAATCACATTTATTTACTGAACATCGAAAGGACTGGTAAATAAAAGTTATAAAATATAAAACTGTAAAATCAAAGCAAAGGTATTCCTTTTTTAAACTCTGCAGTAATTAACTTATGTAATTAACTTTTGTTTTGATACTTAATTTTTTATTTTTCTCCTAATGTGAAAAATAAATTTTAGTAACATTGTTACCTTTTTTCAGCAATTAAAATCTGATATTTAAATATGACGTCCATTAAGAGACCACCTCTCGGAGCGACCGATTTTTATTGGAACAGAACGTGGTTGCTTTAGAGAGGTTTTACTGTACCTATTTAGTCATAAAAATGACTGTTAACTGCGTAATATAATTTCCATGGGTCATAAATAAGGTTATGTGGGGCAACTGGCCCATGAGCTTACAATGTGACTCTGAAGATTCTGGCAGTTCTTCTTGCAAAATCTAATGTTCATTTGAATTAAAGTCTGAACCTTTGTAAATGTGTTCAATTAGGTTCACTGTATCAGATGGGAATTTTCAAAATTACATTTTAACGTAAAAAAAAAAAAAATAATACATATTTCATCTCTCTTTCTTCATGGGTCTACTTGGTCCATAAAAATGTGGCAGCTGGACCAGGTAGGTCTGTGTTCCACACACATTTGTTTTTTTTAAATATGGGTTTTCAGGTCCTGTTTGAAAAAGTGTAAATAACTTTAAAAAATGTAAATCAGGCAGATCATGTAAATTATATATCAGCTAAAGAGCATTGTAAGGAAAACCTTTGCTGTCAAGGTGTCCAGAAAAGCACTGAATGTGAAATTATTAGAATGTATTTATACGAAAAACATAAGAATTAAGTACTTATGTACTTTAGTATTATGTAATAAGTATAAAAGTTACATGGGTATTTTAGGGGGGAAAAATAAACAAGATTAAACTTATAACCAAACGGGTATGTAAGTACTTAAGTATCTCATGCTCTTTTTTATTTAACTCAATGAAAGTTCGATAAGTCCAATAAATCTGTTGAGAATGTAACCATGTTTTTATATCGGACAGAACTATTTTTTATTCATTCTGATAATTTTTTAATAATGTCATTTTGTCTTATATACGCCTCTTCATCTGTATTGTAAAATTTCGAGGTTTGGCTATCTCACTTAAGAAATTTGGTTTGATACTAGGGATTGACCGAAGCAGCAATTTTGCCAAATACCGAAGCTTCGGTCAAAGTATATACCGAATTTTTGGTATTCGGCAACCGAATACTTAAAAATTTTAATACGCATTTTTGTATATATTAGCTTTTTTAATAAACTTGAATTAAAATTAAATTCTTAATAATTTAATTCAGTTACATTTTTATTATTAAATCTTTATTGTATAAATTAATTACACAAAAAAAATTTAATGACTTCTTTCCATTCGCAAATAGTCAATACCCAGAGTAACCTATGAAAGTATAAAACTATACAGACTATTATTCAGGATACGGATTGTCAGAAAACAAAAGTTCATTCAAATAAAAAGAAACAATGTTGCCATTAAGCAGATTTACTGATTGTCTAATTATAAACATATTGAATAGGAATGTTCTCAAATACAAAAGGTATCACATCAATTTGTACATTTAACTATTTTCTGTCAAATTATTGATACATATTTAAATTTTGGTTAATATTTTAGGTACTTTTCGGTTAGCCGGGCGCAAGTGTTATATATGCATACATATATTGTATATATCCACATATATATATGTGTATACGTATGTCTATATACATGTATATAGACATATGCATGTATATATAACACCTGGTGCCCGGCTAACCAAAAAGTATCATATTTTAATATTGTGGTCATGAAGATGACAAATGTGAGCGATTTTAATTTAAGTACTATTAAAAGCTATAGGATACTTAGGGGTATACTTATTTGATGTGTGTATTTTCTTTAATGTAACCTTAGATATACAGAGATAAACTGTGATATACTTATTTGAATATACTTTTGTGATATTGTATATTAAAGAAAATACACATTAAATAAATTTAAATTGAGAAAACTAAAGTAGAAATAATTAAAATTAAATGATAATGGAAAGATGCCAATCTTCCTTAATTTTTTTTTTCTCTGTCATAGATAGTTGTTTTGATTTCATCCCTATGTAGACTATTTTAGGAAGTAAAAAGTTTTTTTTTTTTTTTTTTTAATTAAAAAGTGGCCTTTGACTTGTTTTTTGTAGTGCAGCTGAACTCTGAACTCATGCACATAATATTGAAACCCATCATTTAGCCTGTTCTACTTCTAAGTAAATAAGAATTCTTCTACTTCTAAGAAAATACTTATCCACAATTATTCGGCCGAATACTTAAAAGTATTCGGCTGAAGCCGAATATTCAGTTTACATGCCGAATACCGAATCGACTATTCGGTATTCGGTCAATCCCTATTTGATACCCATCTTTTTAAAAATTTTATGTAATTTTCTTTATTGCAAGCAAAAAACAATGGAGAAATTAATTTCACACAGTAAGAGAAACTCTAAAAAATTATTTATAACTGTTGGGGGTAACTAGAACACCGGCCTTACATTTGAAACATGAAGTAAATATGTAGTATATGACATATATGTAAATAGGTGCCAGGTGTCCTGATTTGTGCAGGACATCTCAATTTTCTGGGGTTTCAAGACCTATCCTGTGGAATCACTGCACAGGTTGCTGAAAATCCTTTGATAATTTTGTGATAATAAATTTTCAATTTTTTCCTTATCACACTATTCACTAGTCTGTTTCGAGTGTCACATAATAAAAATATAATTAATATCATCATAAGTTTCATAAAATACTGAATTTTAAGACTAATTGTAAGTCGGTATTTATCATTTATTATCACCATTGATTTTAGTGATTAGTTTATCAGATAAATAGTTGATAAAAACTAGAAAACTGGCAAACGTGATAACTCAAAAATAAGTTTTATTTTTTTTAAATTCATGTAATATTGTTTATCATATAATTAATGCAACAATTGATTTGTAGACATAATTAACTACATACTATGAGCGTTAGATATTATTAGTTCTCATAAATTCATTACAAAACTGTTTATTATTAAGTTCTGTTTTAGAAGCCAACATTTTAATTTATTTAAAGCTCCCTGACCTAGTACTTTATCTTCTCTAAAAAAAAAATTAAGAATCCGTTAACAATAGTCTAAAATATGAAATCCGTTGAAGAGGGTTTGATATATTAACCCTTATGACAATAAGGTATAGTGGATGTATAGTGCATTAAAAAAAAAAAAAAAAGTAATAATGGTTTAGTTCTAATTATTACAAAAAAAAAAAAAAAAAAAAAAAGTGTTTTAATTGTATCAATTTTTTAAAATGTGGAAATAAATAAGATAAACGAGGTCAATTTTTGAAACTAATTTTTCATTTTCAAATCTGTTTAAAGAATAAAAATTTTAGTATTTTGAAGGTTTGTCGTCCAATTAAAAGAGTCTAGTTTAATTTGCAAAAAACAAAACATCGACAGTTCAAGCTGTTTAACTGTCAAGACAAAAATATTGTGTGGGAACCTGAGAGAAATCGTTCAAATTTCCTGAATTCTAGAAATTCTGTCTTGGCAAGTTTTCCTGTATTTCTGTTAGTGTATATATCATTTCTTAAATATTTTTAAAAAGTCACTAATTTCAGTCTTAAATTGTAGAGCTTCATGAATATAGAGAAAATACGAAAAGGAATCTGTGATATCTAAGAGCTTAAGAACCGCTATTCTAGATATTTTAATGGTATGAAACAGGATTGCCAGTTGGCCTCCATTTTATTCAGAAATTTTGAATTCATACCAAAAATTATGTACAGTTTTTTTCTGATTTAATGAATGACAGCCATTTATTTCGTGATTACTTAAAGTAAAAATTCTTTAAGAATTTCTGGTGCAAATTCGGAATTTCAGAATAAAAATGGAGACCAAACTGGCAACCCTAGTATCAAATAAGAGATCTTTTGAAAGATTTCAACTCTAATTTAATTTTGTATTTTATCAATAATGTATTTTGCTTGTTTTGTTAAATTAGTTTTGTATTTTTAGAATGATTCTGAATTGTTTGGGAGAACAATAAAAGTTAATTTGGCCAAGCCTATGAAAATAAAAGAAGGCTCAACCAGAGCAGGTAATGTTGCCACACATTTAATTTTCATGCAGTTTTTAGTTTATATGCAAGCATTAAGATTTTGTAAAGCTTATTATTTTGAGTTGTTATTTTTGGAATTGTTTTTTCTATTATTTTTAGCCTTATCAGGGTGTTTTGGCTGTCTTTAATATATAGGCTCACTAGGCCATTATTTAAGGGTGCAGCATTATGTTCTTTTGAACCACTTCACCGGCGACAGGTATGGGGAAACAGTGCTTTTACCCCCGACTTATCTTGGGCCTAACGGTGAAGTGGTTAAAATGAACAATGCAGCCCGATCTCTTTTAAATTTGGGAAATTTTTAAGGTTTCAAAATGCCAAAATAGTGCAGTGGCTAAAAGAACAAAGATGTACACACAACCTGATTTCAAGATTTGAGCATTCCTTTAATAATTCTTATTCAATTTATATACTTCTGGTGATATATTTCCATTGATATCTGTGAATATTCTGTGAGTTGTACTTAAATGTATTCTTATAACGCCACTAACATAAAAAAAAAAACTATATTTTTTATCATTTTTTTTTGTATCATATATTTTGTAAATGTGTTTATTTAAATATTTAATGATTTAGATTTTTTTTTTCACTTGTATCAGGGAATTCCATATATTTGAATAAAGATTTAAAGTCTAAAAAGAATAGCCATAATAAGTAATTACCAGCTTTTCAATTTTAACAAACTTTCTTTAATTTTGAAAAAAAATTCTGTATTAGCAGTACCAATGCTACAAACATTTACACTAAATGTTCTCATTCTTAGACTGATTGTTTTGCTACCGAACATAAACTTAATTACTCTGAACTATTCGAATGTTCTGAAGTATCAAAAGTTGAATTATAAGTAAGCAAACAGCAGATGATGTTATGATTGAGCTAAAAGTATGTAGTTCATTATGAACATTATTCTAGCCGTCTAAATGAAATGCATAGTCGCAGTTTCTTTACCTTTGATTTTTTGTCAGAAATATCAAGTAACATGATATTTTGAAAATAAATATTAGATATATATCATCATCATCAGTTTTAAATCCACTGCTGGATGTAGGTCTGCCCCAGATTTTTTCACTGTTTCCTCTGTCTAGTGCTTTAGTCATCCAATTAACACTGGCTTCTTTTCTGATTTTGTCTTTCCATCTTACTTGAGGTCGTCTTCTTGGTCGTTATCTCTGGATACCACTGTACCCCGTGGCAGAATTTTTTTTAAGGTTTCTGCATCAAGAATCATTAACCGCAAAATTTTTTTGCAACGTGATTATTTAAACAATAGAAATGAATTACAAATTTATGCATAACACAATTAGAAAAAAGACACTGAAGAACTAATATATAATAAACCAGGTATTATATGTTTTTTTTTTTTTATATGTAATGGTCTTTGTGTTTTTAAACTGCATGTAAAAAAAAAAAAAAAAAAGGCCAAAAACCTAAATTTAATAAATCAGCATTAAGGAGCTACTCAGTTACCTAGGAAGACTCGTTCACTAATGCTAATTTTATGGAAGAAATTTTTTAAGATATCTCATTTGCAGTTTAATATTTTTAAATAATTTTTTTTTGCATTGGATAGCTGAGATTGATCTTTACATCTGACCTTCTTTATTTTTTCAATTTTATTTGCAAATTCTTTTTAAGAGGTTGCTTTAACTTTCGAAACTGGTTCTGAAAATGAAAGTGTCCTAATTGAAAATATCTATAAACAAAATCGAAAAAGTTAAAAATGCCCTTTGTACAGGTCGATCTCAGCTAGCCAATGGAAAAAGAATTGTTTAAAAATACTGAAATGCAAACAAGATATCTTTAAAAAAAATTTCCATAGGATTAGCATTAGTGAGCGGGTCCTTAAGATTGTGCTTTGTGTACAAAATTAAATTACTGCAATTCGTAGCAATGCACCACAGATTTAAAAACTATGATTAGATCAATTTATTGGGTGGCAAAAGGGAATATACACATATGCTTAATTATCTGAAATAATTAAAATATAAATTATTATGTATACATATATATTTAACTACCTGTCCCGCCCGGCGTTGCCCTGGCCTGTAATAATATTCTTAAATAAGCCTGAAATTCGTATCGCAGGTCGGTACAGAGGGGTGGAGGGGTAGAGTAGAGAGGGTGCAAATTACCAGGGCCCGGCTCTTGTTCAGTTGGAAAGTTGTGTAAAGTAAGTGGTTAAGGTTTTAAATTTTTATTTGTCTCACACTCTAAACTCTTTTATTCAAAATTAATTGGTGAATTCAATTAAAATTTAATTATGATTTCAATATTTTAAATTTTTATTTAAAATCTGTGAAGGAAAAAGTAATAACAAATGCATCATAAACTGTAACACTGAAAGAGAAATTATAAAATTGCAAGCAAATACTACTGTATAGATTTTTAAAAAAGATACTATCCAGCAAATTTATTTTCTTATAGAGTAAAGCCTGTTTATAACAGAGTCGTGCAATAAACTGAAAAAAACAGGTTTCAGCTCTCCTCCCCCCACCCCCACCCCAAAAAAAAGATGTAACGATGCTTTGTTCAATTTAAAGAGCCTGCATAAAACGGACTTTATCACTGGTCATTGTGATTCCGTCTAAGAGGGTTTTATTGTATCTTCTGATGAGGGCCCTGTATTGGAATTATTACCGGAACAGACAGACTCTTTGTACGGTAAAGTTTGTATCATTTTATATTTTTAGACAGGTTTTTTTTTTTTGGCACCATTAGCGAGGGTTTTTATAAGTGAAAGAAATGTTTTTATTGGTATAGATAAAAAGCCCCCCTTAAAATTGCAATATATATATATATAACAAAATTATTTTAATTAAATCGATTGGACAATGTTTTAGAAACCCATTTGGCTTCGTTCCAATTTATACCGGGTGTAGATATTTTTACGTAAGATGTGTTACTTCTGAAATCATATAGTAGCTTCTTGAACTTAACGAAATATTTATTCGCAATCTTCATGAGCATTCCAAGATATTATAAGGATCTCTCCTTCATAGCTTCTTTTTTGAAGCAAACATTATTACACAATATCGTTACATCGGTTCGGTGGTTTAATCATACAACAAACACACTGAAGTGTTCTTTTCATTTCACTTCAAAGTGGGGGTTATCGAATTAGCAGCGACACCTGCCTTTTATTTCACATTTTCGACACTCCCCACTTGATAATTGCCAAAATTATCACACTATATTTTTAATCTAATTTTACCAATAATTATTGAAACCAATATACATGTCAAAATTATACTATATGGAATTATTCAAAACAATAGATTTTAAAAGTTTTACCTTTAAGAAAATCTGAAATAAAGCACTAAATAAACCATTATATAATTACAAAACATATGTTTCTTACCAATATGTACAACATAAATATACCTGGCCAGGATTTTTGCAAGAAACTTTCATAAAATAACACAATAAATGCAAAATTAAATAATATCAGTAATTTACAGTATAGCTAAATATATTACAGTTATAATACAGTAAAAGAATAAGTTATTAATGTTATTTACATAAACACAATACTAAAATTAAATATTGTTATATTTACAGAAAATTTATTTACAAAATTATTTTATTAATCAGCAATTTCAAAAGGATATATAAGTTGAGTAGGTCGTCTTAAATTTCCCTTTTTGGTCTTGACAACACAAGACTTGACTAGTCCATCACGACCTCTATTGACCTCGATAATTCGTCCTAAGTTCCATAGGAACTTTGATTTACTTACACCTTCAATTAAAACAATGTCATTGACTTTCAAGTCTTTTTGAGCATTAGGAGTTCCGAAAGAATGCAAGCTTTTAGTTGCTAGTAAATACTCTGTCTTCCATTTCTCCCAAATCTGGCTCAAAAGTTTTGTTTGATACGTTTTTCTTTTAATTAGGCTAGTCCTAGTTATAGAGGCGTTAAACAGTTCGTTAAAGTTAAAGGGGTATCCTACCTTGTGTCCAGCAAGCAGGAAATGGGCCGGTGTTAGTGGCTCAGGCTCAGAGGAATCATCATAAATGTATGTTAGTGGTCTGTGGTTAAGAACATTTTCCACCTCTACAAGGACAGTCATAAGCTCTTCAAAAGTAAGCAAAGCTTTTCCTAAGATTTTTCTTAGTGGGTCTTTAACACTTTTCATCAGCCTCTCATAGAAACCTCCCCACCATGGGGCAAGTTCAACGATGAATTTCCATGTTATTCCTTCTGAAGAGATAAAATTTTGAAAATCCTGGTGCTTAAGTATGTCAAAGAAATATTGAATTTCTTTATTTGCACATTTGAAGGTTTTGGCATTGTCGGAGTAGAATATACGACAGTTTTCTCTTCGGCTAAGAAAACGTCTAAGTGCCAATATGAACTTTTTAGTTGATAAGTCTGAAACTAGTTCAAGGTGGACAGCACGAGTCACAGCACACGTGAATAGAGCTATGTAAGCCTTTTCGGTGTTGTCACCATTTTTTATATAAACAGGACCGGTGAAGTCTACTCCAGAGACGGAAAATACCGGGGTTTCTGAGATTCGATCTCTGGGAAGTTGCGCCGTCATTTGTTTTGCTGGCTTCACTGCATATTTTCGACATACGAGGCATTTGTTGATGTCCTTTTTAACTGCTTGCCTCCCCTTGGGAATCCAGTAGTTCTCACGCAGTTTACATAGTGTAGCTGCAACACCACTATGAAGCATTTTGTTGTGCTCTCGTAATATTAGCAGTTCTGTAAATCGAGAGTCCTTTGGCAAGAGGATTGGATGCTTTTCTGCATAAGTATATTTACTCTCGTCCAGTCTTCCCTTTATTCTTAATAAATCGTTTTCATCAAGAAACGGTGCTAATGATAGTAAGCTCGATTGTTTTGGAAGCTCACTCTTCGATTTAAGCAAATCAATTTCTGGTTTATAAAATTGCTTTTGGACTGACTTAATGAAGAATATTTCCGCATCTTGAATTTCATCGGCAGATAAGGGACCATCGTTTCCAGGTAATTTTCTAACTTTCCTTACAAAGCGTTTAACCCATGCAATTGTTCGAAGTAGTTTTAGCATACTACTAAAGTTTTCTAAATTTTTTATGAGCTCATTGTTTTTGTATCTGAAGTACGCGACAGCTCCATATGCTTTGTCACTAGCATCACAAAAAATATGTATAGTTACTTCTGTTGGATAGGCTCCTTCCAGAAAATATTTTCTATCAAATGATATGTTTTTCAAATCTTGAACGTCCACTAACCAGTTTTTAAATTCAATATCTAGGTCTTTGGGAAGTTCTTCGTCCCATCCTAGCCCTTTTTGCCATATTTTCTGCATTAACAGCTTAATTCTGATTACAAAGGGGGCTATATATCCAGCGGGATCATAGATTTTTGCTGCAGCACGCAGGACTGATCTTTTAGTGGCCAAACAAGCGTTAGCTGTAACATTCTGAAATTCCAATGAATCAATTTTTATAATGTCTTTATTAGCGTCCCATTCCAGTCCCAATAACATAGATCGCTCAGATGGGTTATCTAACATACCGTTTTGTTGCCACAATTCTTTTAACTCAGTCGAATTTGAATTAAATTTACGTAAGTTCATGTTAGCGTCCTTAAGTATAATGTTAGCACTGGATGAAAGTGTTAAAAGCATTTTCAGCTGTATCTGCCCCAGAATAAGGATCATCAACGTACATGGAGTTATTTAACATTTCAAAAACCTCAGGATAAAATTCTTTATATTTTTTAATGTGTGCTTTAATTGTGGCCGCTAAGACAAAAGTGCTACACCTAATTCCAAAAGGTAAACGTGTCATATTCATTACCCTAAAGGAGTTAGTCACCATTATTAAACCAAAGAAATTTTAAGTATTTTCTATCTTCTTTTGCTATTTCTATCATTAAGTATGCTTTCTCAATATCGGAAGAAAAAGCAACTTCATACGTTCGAAATTTAAGTATCACGTTTAATAAATTAGGATTTAAATTTGGACTTGATACCAAAACATCATTTAAAGATTTCGAATGGCTTTCCTTTGATGACGCATCAAAAACTATCCTCACGCGCGTAGTTTCTTTATCTGGCCTCAAAACAGCCTTTTGAGGCATATAGTATCCAGACAATAACGCACCATTTTTAGATTCTTCTACAATTCCCTCACGAAACTGCTCATCGATAACTTTCTTATACTCAGCGCATACTGCTTTATTTTTATTCAATTTTTCTTTCAAATTATCGAACCGCTTTTTAGCAATGCAAAAATTATTATTAATTTCATGTGAACCTGAATCCCAAATAAGATTAGTTGTGTACCTATTATTTTTGTATTGCAATTTTTTCTCAAACTCTTCCATTAATAATTTATCCTTTCGAGATAATTCATCACTCTCATCCAAAATTCCGATAGAATCAATTTCCCAAAATATTCTTAAATAATTTAATTCAACCTCATTTTTCATTACTGCAATATTTTGAGAACTATTTCCTTTTCTCAATTCCTGTCCCGTAATTACCCATCCAAAAACCATTTTTATAGCTCCTGAGTCATTATTAATGGATATTCGTTCGTTTAAAATGAATTCCCAAAACAAGTCTGATCCAATTAGCATTTCAACATTCATCAAATCTTTTCCTACACAAGCATCAGCCATTTCCATTTTATTATCCCTCATAAATTCTCTAATTTGTGCAGACGGTTCGTACATATCGGCACCAGATATCCGAGGAACAACAAGCGCTCGGATTTTCGCTTTGAAAGATTGATCTAAGCTTTCAATTTCTACCTGTACTAATGGATATACTTTCTCTACCGCACTTTGCATTCCGAAAGAATACACTGATAAAATCTCCTGACCTACTGGCTTTAAATTCAAAGCATCCACTAAAGCTTCACTGACAAATGACTGCTGACTCCCATTATCTAAAAGTATTCTAGTTAATTTTGAATTGAAATCAGAACTCGCGACTACTTTACATGTCTGCAAATATACATTTTTTGAATGCGTCACATTATTATTACAATACGAAACAGAACTAACAATTTCGGAACTAGAATTGTTTACACTTACTGTCGCCTCAAATACATAATTAGGAGATTCAGAATTTTGCCGCGTATTGCTTATTTTATCCTCCCGAGCGGCATTTAACCCTCTGCTGTCTTTTGTGCAAATAGAACCATGGTGATATTGATTTTTACATTTAAAGCAAGACAATTTACTTCTACACTTTTTGCTGTTGTGAAAAAATTTAAAGCATTTAAAACAGCGATTAGAATTTTTCAATATCTTAAACTTATCTTGCGGAGGCAAGCTACATTTGAATGAATCATGGGGAGAAGAACAAAATATGCATGATAGAATTTGTGCATTAAGAGCGCTAACAGAACTCGAACCCTTAAAATAATTTTTACTATCTTACTTATCGGGGGACCTGTATATTTTCGTTTAGTATCTTTAAAATAATTTAGCATAAGAGAAGATTCCCGACACTCAATTTCGATTTTTAAATATCTCAATAGTTCTAAAACATTAAACTCATTTTCATCTGATTTTTCTAAACGTTTTCTATTAAAGTTTAGAGCGAGATCATCTGGGATTAATCCAATCAGAATGGGATACAAAAGATGACCGTACATTTCAGTCGTTACATTTAACGACTCTAAACTTCAAATTTGAATTTCAACAATGTCATATAATTTTCTTAACTCAAATATATTAGTCGAGTCCTTGACGGGATTAAGGTTTAACAATTTTGACATATGCCCGTTAACAACTAATTCCTGTCTACCAAATCTTTGTTTTAGTAATTTTATTGCTTTTTCATAATTTTCCTCTGACAAAGCAAATCCGTTTACAACATTGAACGCGACCCCTCCTAAAAGAGTTTTTAAATATGAAAATTTATCTATTTTTGACAAATTTTCGTTTTTATCAATAGAGCTTTGAAACTGATTCCAAAATTCCATCCATAAACATGGATCACCATAATATTTTGCAATCGCTATTTTAGGTAATTTCACTGTTACATTATTAAAGTTTAAACTATTATTTCCTGCATTTTCAGGTGATTCGCTAGGTTTATTAGATATAACCCTTTGCGGTGTACTATCAGGACTGGAGAGCGTAATTTGTTTCGATTCTTTAATAATTTTTATCCTCACATTAATTCTGCTTATCCAAGTCGTTATTTTTTGATTATATTCGATGGCACTCTGCACTTTACTCTCAAATTCTTTATCTTCATTAATTAAATTTTTAATTTCATTATCAAAGGTTTTTAATTCTTTACTCATTTGATCTAAATAACCAACATATTCTTCTAGCGAGCTCTCTGTACATTTTTCCAAATCATCACTTTCCAATTTATTTATATATTTAGTTACCGCTGTTCTCAAAACAGCCCTTTCTTTCTTAAATTTAAGTAAATCATTCATTTTTATTTACTTACATTGTATATCAATCAGCATAAGTAATCAAGTTTCTAATCATTAAATTATACAGTTTTTTCTTTCTTATATCACATTATTGAATTCGAATGATCACTTTCGTTTTCAAAATAAAATGAATCAGAACAAGAATTTATCTTCAAAACAAAACAGCATATATTTTTTTTTCTATTACTTAACAAAGTTACTTTTTTTTGTTATTTATTGCGAATAAAATGTTTTCAATCAAAATAATTAAATGACCTTACTTCCTTCCCAGCCGGTTGCACCATTTAGAAACCCATTTGGCTTCGTTCCAATTTATACCGGGTGTAGATATTTTTACGTAAGATGTGTTACTTCTGAAATCATATAGTGGCTTCTTGAACTTAACAAAATATTTATTCGCAATCTTCATGAGCATTCCAAGATATTATAAGGATCTCTCCTTCATAGCTTCTTTTTTGAAGCGAACATTATTACACAATATCGTTATATCGGTTCGGTGGTTCAATCATACAACAAACACACTGAAGTGTTCTTTTCATTTCACTTCAAAGTGGGGGTTATTGAATTAGCAGCGACACCTGCCTTTTATTTCACATTTTCGACAAATGTAAAATGCAGTTTTTTTTATTATTCGATTAATTTATGTGCAATTTTTTTCTCAAATAATTCAACTGAATCACAATTAAAAATAATTAAAATTATTAATATTGTAAAAAAAAAAAAAAAAAATCTTTTAATTAAATATGTTGAATAATGATATTTATAAAATGTAGAAATTTTTTTAATAATTTGATTCATTTATTTGTAGTTTTTTTTTCTTTTAATAATTCAATTGTTTCAAAATTAACACTATTTACTGTATGTATTTATTTCCTTATTGCCACTTTTTTTACTTTAGATATCCTTAAAAGAAGAATGAAATCCTTAAAATAGCAAACATATGCTAACTCAAATTTCAACTTAGCCCTGTACAGTAGAGTCCTGCGCGGGTCGGGTTTTACTTGACCCGAACCCGCAAAAATAATTTTTGGCAACCCGACCCGAACCCGCAAAAATAATTTCAGGCAACCGGACCCAAGCCCGAGGTGTATCAACCCGCACCCAACCCAAACCCGCAATATTTCAACCCGCAATCCGACCCGAACCCACAGTGTAAGGAAAGCAAATCATTTTTTAATACCATTATGAAAATAATCTACAATTGTATATCTAATAAAGTTCTGCACCAGTCCGGACCGAGGGCCGCGGCGGGGTGGCAAAATTTCAAACTGGCCAGGCCGCTTTATTAGGACAGTTTTTTCAACGGGCCGAGGCGGCAAAAAAAATGAACGGCCCTGCCAGGCTGCGCCGATAACTACAATTAAGCGGGTCTACCGGCCCGATATAAATATTTAGACAAAGCCGATAAAATTATAAACGGGCCCTGCCGCGCTAGGGTCGAACTTTTAAGTTTTACACAGGACTTGGCGGGACGGGGTAGGCCGTACCCGGGCCTGGAAATTCCAGCCCGTGCAGACCTTTAATTCTCTAATACCATTTTTATATTTTACATAGAAGAATGAACAAATCTATATTCTTTAATATTCAACAATAGTAAAACCCTACCCGATGCAGGACTCTAAATGGTATAAAACTAAAAATCTAATCTATAAATATGCTTTAAAATTAGTTGCGGTTTCAAAAGTTCCACTTATAACGATACACCTTGTTTTACACAAGTGGCCATCTGCCTTTAGTTTATCAGCAGTTTTTATTTTGAAAATTTTCCCGTCTAACATAGTGCATCGCGTATCACCACAATTAAATTATTCACTTGATACATTAGACAGGAAGGACCATTTAGCGTTTTGCTGCGTATTGTATTTTTAAAATACGGTAAAAACATAATGCAGTTTGTTATTTCGAAGACTCGTGAAAGGATGACTAAAGACAAAACAGACAGGCACACATTTTGCTTTTGTCAAACTTTGATCTGCGGTTTGTATAGGCTTTTAACCAGAAAAAATATTTTCTACATTCTTTTAAAAAAGCGGGTCAACCTGAACCCGACCCACAAGAGTAGCCGACCCGAACCCAAAACAATAAAAGCCAACCCGACCCGCACCAAAAAAATTTAAAGTCAACCCGACCCGCAACAGGAAAATATAGCGTTGACCCGACCTGAACTGTGGGTCGGGTTCGGGTAAAATCGTGTAACCCGACCTGATGCAGGACTCTACTGTACAGTTTCAAACCAGAGTATATTCGTACAGAAAACTAAGGCGTTAAACGTCTACGCCACAAATGCTACGAACAGCTTAGTAAATGAAGGTTCCGTATTGGAGCGTAAATCTTTTCTTTTCTTTTTTTTTCGCGTTTTTATGCTCCCCACAATTTGGATTTCAGAAACAACGCGTTCGCCCATGCGACAGTTATTAAGCCTATTTTGGCAATCGCTTATGCTCTGTGATTGACGGCGCTTTCGATCATATTTCTCTTCTTCACTTTCAAGCATTCACCGAGATCTTTTATAGGCATTTCTAACGATACTGTGAAGTTCCAGGGAAAGAGATAAGGGAAACGTAAACAAACAGGATTTACTTCCGACTAAATCCTGCCAAAGGACTTTCACACAATAACCAATGAGAAGCGTTTTATTCAGGTGTTGCCATTCAACAATTAACAAATAATTGCGATTTCTGTGCCACGCACGATAGCGTAATATATGTATAGATTTTTCTTCTTGCTAGATATTGAGGATAAGGTCATTCTTATTCTGCATATAAATAAAAATACAAAACTGATCTCTTTTCATTAATTTAAAGCCAATTTTTCAGAAACATGTGTTACTATGTTTTCAAAATGTAATTACATAACTCCTTATATAATTGCATGAAAAATTTAGTCTTCTAAAAACTTCTAACAGAACTTTACTAACTACAATACTTTATACTTTAAATGAAAATAAACATTCTAAAAAATAATATTTCTATTAGCTGTGTTTATCGACTTGAGGACAAAAGTTTTCTGCAAGGGCTAGTTCCCTTTCTGCAACAATTTCGTCTCATTTCTGCCACGGGGCCACTGTAGGTTGTTTGTGCTCCATCTACTATCTTGTCTTGTAATTTGTTCAGCCATTTCTAATTTAGCTGTATAATTTTCTCAATGACATCAAAAATTTTCGCCCGTCTTCTTATCCAGGTTATTCTCTTTCTGTCTCTTCTAGTATAGCATACATTTTTCCAAACTTCGTTGTGTTGTTTGTAATGTTTGTATCAACCGCTTTATTAGCGTCCGTGTTTCTGCTCCATAAGTTAGTGCTGGCAAAACATATTGGTTAAACACCATTCAAATAATAATATACAAAAGTTGTTTACTTTAATGCCTGTGTTATATTATATGTTTACACTTATACAGATTTTTATCAGGCATTATTTGTACCAAAAAATGGGGTATCTTGCATGTCTGTTCTATACTCGTTAAACAGTCATAATATAGTTACTTAAAAATTTTTAATTCAATATTTAAAAATAGATTTATTATTGTTTTATAGAATAAACATGTCATTTCACATTTTATTTGTAAAAACAGTACTTTTGTGTTTAATAAAAATCCAATATATTTCCAAAAACACAGCTCATATATGCATCTGTGCTAAAAAATTCTTATGATTATTTTTTATAATATCTTCAAAGTTCATTTAAAAAATCATCTATGTCCTTTAAAAACATTTAAATTTCACTTAAAAAAATCCTATTCACCTTGGTTATTAACACATCAAACAGCATTCTGCTCAGGATTTTTGGAATAACGTTTTCACCTCTTCACTGAGGCATCTTCAGTTCTGAATGAAATCAATTTTATCTTTTTGGCTCAAGATTTTAAGCTTTTCCCTTTTCCTTACTCATTCATCTAAGATATGTTCTTTTATTCTTTCTTCAGTTTTATGCATGTTTCATTTCTCTATAAAATATATCTTTGTGTTTGTTATTTCTGCAAGTAATTTTATATATTCCAGTCTATCACATTTTTCAATATCATTCCGTATCATTTTGAAGAGGGATGGATTCGGTGTTATCGGTACATATTTTCCAAGTTTACTTACATTCTTTTTATCTTAAGTGATGTTCCTTTTAGGAATGGAATGGGATGTGTAAATTCTAGCTTTTTTCTGTGCCGGCTGGATTAGATCAGTTCTTTCTGTAGCTTTTCATATTAGTTTTTGGATTTTCTTCGTAAGTCCTGCATTTATTCCTACTTTCTCTATTATCTTTCATTTTTGTTTTATTAGTTTGCCAGTTGAACATATGTATAGTGCTCTGTTGTATATTTAATGATGTAAGTTTGTAGGTGATGGGGTGTATTATGAATAAAATAAAACACAAACTACTGTTTACTAAAAACTTACGTCTAACCTGACCATAATTTCAAATACAGCTAATATCCCTATCACCCTTTCCGTATATGTAATTTATGGACATCCTATATTCTTTTTCAGTGTGGTCCGATGATAACTGGCTAAGAGAGCATGCAGGCGAAACCCTTCAAGAAGATGATGGGGATGGTGAGGGTAAAAGGAAACTAGATGAAAATCAGGTAAGTTAATCATTGTGGTATATATTTCATGTAGATAGTTTACTTTATGAACTGATATACAGAGTTGATTAAAATTAGAAATTTTCTGTAAATGCATGTATCTGCACAAAAAATTTCTGCAAGGATTTGGTGATTTGTGTACAAACATGCTCATTTCCTCATCTCAAATTATAAATAATTTTTAAACTTATTGATGTTCTTTCTTTTATTTAATGATTACAGAATTATTTGTTTAAAAATCCACTAAATTCATTAACAGGAGAAATTTATTTTATCTGTTAGCTTGTGAACAGATTAAGAATTGTTAAATCATTGATCATGCAACTTTGTTTAGCGAAAAAGTTATCGATTAGTTTAAAAGTTAAAAATTCTTTTTTTATATTCTTATTGAACACATTGGTAATACATTTCCTCTTGAAAAAAGGTCCTCCCTTTTGGGGTATTAGCATCCTTACCTTTTTCTGTCTGGAATGGACACTACTTGCACCCATGTTCTTATATGATTAATGGTTGAAAAGTATTTGCATAAATACAAGTACGCACACACTTACTCTCTCTCTCTCTCTCTTGTATGTAAATGTAAATTATGCAATTAAAGATTTCTCAATAATCTTTTACTTAGTTAAAGAATGTTAGAATAAGGTATGTGTGTTATTATTATAAAATTTTGTAAAAATTGTTTTAAAAGTACACTTTTCAAGCAGAATGTTTTAATAAAAAATATATGTATATTTAGTTATATGATTTTACGTTAGCCTGTTTAACATGAATATGTAAAAATATTCAATTTAATATCTTCTGCTTTCCAGGATGATGAACCTGAAAAGAAAAAACAGCAGTCTAACCCTGTTGTCTATTTAGATATTTCAATTGACGGGATTGAAATTGGTCGAATACAAGTGATGCTGCGAAAAGACATTGTTCCTCTTACAGCGGGTAAAATATTTTTCTACATATGTTACGTTAAAATGACAGATAATTTTAAAGCCAAATTAATATTACAGCTTTAAGCCCTTTTTATATATCTACTAATGAATTATAGTAAAATATTTCAAAATCTAAGGGAGGGAATGATGGAATTTTCATCAGTTTTGTAATAATTGGTACTTGTTGAATTTTCACCAGTTTTGTAATAATTGGTACTTTTATTTTTCAATTATGTGATCATAGTTAAATGAGATTTCAAAATTGTATTCTGTAATTATGATTAAGAAATAATTTTAGATATAACTTTGCCTATCATTGTGGCTAGCAGATTCTTCTAACATTAAGAATTTTTTTTAATTACTTTATCTTAAAGATTAGTGTAACAGTTAATTAAGGTTAAACAAATTAACAAATACTTGCTATATTATATTACATTATTAGCAAATGCAATTTATTAATGCAATAAATTATTAGCAAATGCTTGTGTGAAGTAGATATCCTCATTTAACTTTTCAAAATAAATAATAATAAAAGGATGAAGTTATTCTAAAAATACTAGTTGGACTTTGCCCATCTAAACAGTTCCCTGGAGAGTTGGGGGTGGGAGGTTTCCTTCCAGAAACCCCAAACTTTATTTTACATAAAACATAAAGTAAATAAATAAAATTATTCTAAATTATAAGAAAATAACTAATAAAAATCTCAAAAAAGCATGTAAATAATTTTGCAGCATAAAAAAAAAAGTGAGCCCCCTGGTGAATTCAGGGGCGTTTACGTTGCAGAATCTTATGCCAAGAAATTCTTAGTTCTTTTCTCTTAGTGTTTAATTATTTTATGTCACTTATGAAAAAATAAATTTTACTTTTTTTTTTCAAATCATCAGAGGTAAAGAAAATTTAATTAAATTTCATAATCTCAGATTACCATTTATATATATTTTTTTAAGATGATTTCAAAATATTATAATCTTAAAATACTACAAAGATAACGTAATTAAAAAATTGTCCCTGTAATTTTTAAAAATAAATTAAATTTAATCATAGCAGAATACTGTTATCCAAACATTTTGTTACAGAAATATAGAATATCGCAAACTTGTAGCTTCTATTTTTATTGTACAGCCTCTGGCTGATATATTACACAGTCTGGTAATTAAAAAGTCTAAACCTGGCCTAAATCTTTAAAAAAAATTTTTTCTAAGCATAAATATTATTCTGTCTCAATCTCAGCGTGGCTCAAATACCTTTTTTGGGCAGTCAAAAAATGGCCCTTGACATGTGTCTGGCACAGTTTTTGTGCCGGCTAAAGTGTCTGGCTTTTATATTTTTTATTTCATTAAATCTTAAATTTGAAGGCATTAAAATTTCAAAATGCCTCAAAAATATTTTTTTGCAACGAAAATTTTGGAAATTTTAAAATTCACGGGTGGGCTATGTGCCACGATCTTTCAGCCAGACATTCGAATTTGTATTCAGGCATTACAAAAGAAGTGTTGCACAAATTTTCAGGGTGCCTCAAATACCTTCCCTAAAATGTTTAACAGCTCTTGGACTATAATGTACAAAACGAATTTCTTGAGTTTGTTCGGCTAGTTTGTGAAAAATTATCAGCATTCATTATCCGTTGACCAGTACACAGTAAGTGATGTTCTTAACAATAATTGCAAATAGAAAATGATGGGAAACACAGAGTCGTCCTCATTAAACAGAGACAAATTAATAGGAGTCACTGTACTTTCACATTAACCACATGCCAAAGATTTCACAATTTATGACAGCTTTTTTAATTTGATTATTTGAGTTTTAAATGTGTCATTCAGTTACAAATCAGTTAAACTTTTAAAGTTTCAATTTTATCTAAATTTTATGTTTTTGTAAGAATTTATTTTTACAGTAGCACTATTTTCTGAAATGCGATATAATATTCGAAAAAACAGAGTGCAATCTGTCATATCCATTGGAGTTATATTTGAAAGAAGAATGCATGTATGAGCAGTGCAACAGCCATGTTGCCAATTGGCGTACTGTAGAAACTGCGACTTGGCATCTATAATGGCAACTACCTTTATTTTAAACAATATAATTCATTGGTTGGCCATCACTGATGATTTACATAAATACATGATATGATTGTGGAAGATTTCACCAGCAATAATACAAAAAATTGAGAACAACCTGCAGTAATGTTAAACATTTACTGCCAGAAATAAGAAATATTTATTGATAATGAATAATTCCAAAATTGGCCAATGGCAGGCAATTAATAAGCAAGTACCAAGAAAGATTATCAATTTCTTGTACAAATGTGATTTCATTTTAACTTATTGCTTTACTGAATATTGCATTATTTAAAGGTAAATTGTTTAAAAAAAGTTTATTTTACCATCAGAGTGTGAAAAATATTTTTTAGTATTCTATTTGTATAGTTCTTCTTTTCATTAAAGTGTATTCTCTGTCTTATAGCAATTAAAAAGTCATCTTTGAACACAAATTCAGTTTAATGCTTTTATATTTCATTATGAAAATACTACATTTTTTTAAAATGCATTTTTAAGTAAATGTTTGTTTTGTTGCTAAAATTAGTATCAGCCAATGATGAATAGGTAAAAGGTATGAGCTTTAACAAGCAGTCTCCATTACTTTTCATTACATTCTCCACTGTTTTCTCTAGTGTATATATGTAATTTTAGTTCTTATTACATAACTTACTAAGAAACAGTATATTATTTTGGGATTATTTTCAACTCTGTCAGTACGAAGCATAACTGTACAGATTTCTATGATCCTACATAAAAAAGATATTGAGAAGGTTATGACAAGTTGGTTACTGTTTGTTTCTATCTATGACAAAAACTTATTGCTGAGGCTGCTAAAACCACATATCTTTTTAATATATGTTAATTGTAAATATTTTTTAAAAGATAGTTAATTATCATTGTGCACAAATCAAAAAGTGGTTTTTATTACATTAAAACTTGATTTATGTCAACATTGGTTATTCCATGCAATTCTCATTAGCTGTTGACAATTTGTAATAAAAGTAATAAGATTTTCACAAAATTCAGAGACATTTCACCTAACAGTAATTATTTTAGAATACTGTAAAAAAGGTGTTTTTCTTCTGTTTATGTATATAAGCTGGCCAGCAAAGCATTGCCTGGCCCCATGATAATAGTTTTAAATATATCTAAAATAAGTAATTGAATAATTTTATATTCTTTAACAAAAGTCTAAATAAAATCGGTTTGCAAGACTAGAGATGACATCGCTTGGTTAAAACCGGAAATTTTATGGAAAAAACCAGCCTTTTTTCCCCAAAGGGTTTATTTTTAATTTTTCCAATTTGCAAAAATTAATATATTACAATTATACTTTTTATTTTTTTCATGTTTAATGTCCCTCATGAAAACGTTAACATTAAAGATGTGATCTTTGAGTTCATAATTTTTTCACCCTAAAACATAAAACTCTTCACAAAATTCAGAAAAATTTTCTCCAAAATTTTTTTTCTCAGATAAAATCTTCAAACTGAATCCTTCACAGATGTGATGATTTAAAAATAAAAATACCTGTCACATAACAGCTGGAATCACCAATGAATCTATTATCTAGCTGTATATATAAATGAAGGACCTTATTAAAAATGTCTAAATAAAAACTTAAATATAACAATTTCTAAATCATAAAATTTTGATTATATTTTTTAAGAGTATATACAAAAGTTCACAATTTCACGAAAACAGGATTGCATAAAAAAAAAATCTAAGCAAAGATAATTAAATGCAACTTCTCTGTTAAGATAAGTAATGCAACTTCTCTGTAAGGTAAGTAAATGCAACTTCTTTTTTTTAAAGTGAAAAATTCATGTGCAAAATAACTTCAATAATACCATTTAATGGAAATGGTAAGGTTAAAAATTTAATAAAATTTGAAACCTGCATTTATTTTTACTGGCATAGTTGCAATTTTTCATGTAATCAGATGGTAAATTTCAGAAACATTTAACTATTATTAGAAAAACTTTTTTTTTTTAATGCATATTTAAAGCTGAGATCTTTGTTTTGATGGTGCAATTAGTTTTGAAAAATACGAATTTTAATCCTTTCAAAAAAATTCTCAACTTCAGGTTACTCTGCGCTCGAAGACAATCTTTTTTCCTTTGCTAAAAATAACTAAACGTCAGTATTTCAACACAATATTTTTAGAATATCTCAGCAGACTGGATTTTCATCGCCTACAAAAATTTCGAAATGTTCTGATGAGTAGAAGTAATTTAAAAAATAAAATAAAATCTGAGAATTTTTTGATGAAAACCTAAAATATGGGCTGTTTTTTTGTGGTGGTAAAATGTGGTGCGACTTTACTCAGCTTTAGTTCATGTTTTCAGGTTTAAATATGCATTTTTTTTTCAAGAAATTTTAGAAAGCTCTTGGATACAGTTATATTTATAACTGATTAAAATTTCAAAGAATACAGATAAGAGCTTTTTTTTTTCTTTTTTTTATGTTAAATGGCCTGAGACACACACACAAACAAACAAACAAAAAAGAGATCAAAACATTTATTTTACAATTAGACCTTTATAATTTTTCATGAAATTTTTTACACAGGCTTAAAGCTGTGAAATGACCCTATGCAAAAAAATAAGAAAATGTCTTCTTAAGAAAACTTTTACTGATATTTATACCAATATCAATATTCTTCTGCAAATTTTCCATTTAAATATATAAATTCGTACAAAATCGGGTTAAATATATAAAATCATACAAATCTGATGTTTATTTAAGGCTATTATGGTCCCAGGCAATGCCAAGCAGTTCAACTATTTTAAAGAAATGTACAACTATATTACACATTATTTAAGTAATTTTTAATTGTTTTAATTTTTATGCAAACAAAGTGCAAATTTAAGATTTTTCACTCCAGATATCATCTAAGCATTAAAAATGATAGTAATAATAAAATAATTTCATGTATACTTTTCACACTCATTTATACACATTTTCTCCAATATTTTAAAGAAATTCTGGTGATGTAAAGATGATTTTTTTTTTCTTTTTCTAATACAATTATATAATCAAATTAAATTAGTACAGATTTTTTAAGCTTTTCTTTAATATTTTATATTATTGCCTTAAATCTCATGCAAAGAACTTACTAATTAAAGATTTTTTTTTTTTTTTTAGATATTTGGATTGCATGTAAAATGGTGCTAATAATAATATAATTCTACGTATATTTTTTACTTTTATTTTATGTATGTTTAATAGCACCAAACTTTTAAAGAAATGTGTAATTGCATTAATTTTTTTTTTTTTTTTTTAGATATTAGAAAAGCAAATAAAATTTTAATAATAAACATTCATTCCATGTTTGACTTTTACATTCATTTATATATTTTTTCTAAAAATTTTTTAAAGAAATGTCTCTCCATACTGAAAAATTGGATGAAAATGCTGCCTTCCCCCTCTCTTTTTTAGGAAGTGTCACATTCTATTACGAAGGCCACAACTTGAGCTCCTTAAGCCTCTCCCTTTTCTATGCCCTTGATTTAAAAGATTTTGTTATCCAAATCTTATTTTGTGATCTATTGTTTTTAACAATTTTATGCACTTATTGTTTTTGTAAAATCTTATGCAAAAGTAACAAGTCAATGATGAATGAATAACTGACTTCACTCTGACTTCATGTAGTGTGCCCCTGCCAGTCTAATAGCGTGTTCTTTCTTATCCTACAATAAACAAATTTTTGAGAAAGAGTTGGAAAAAAGGATTGCTGTTATATCTATGACAAAAACTTTTCACTGAGGCTGGTAAAAGCATGTTTCTGTTAAATTTTATGGCATTATGTAGTCATGAATTTTTTGAAGAATTGCTGAGAAATGTTTTTTTCTTTTCTTTTCTTTAACCCTTTGCACTGGAGGGCTCCAGAGCGGAGCCATTTAAAATTTGTCTTCAAACTCGAGGGCTCCAATATGGAGACGATGCAAATAATTTTGTGATACCTGTCTAGAAAAGCCAAGATTACATATTGGCAATTGCTTCGAGAGGTATCACACACACTATTACAAAATGTAATAATTTTATAATTTTTTGTTTTTTTTAAATATATCATAACATTTGTATTCATAAAGAAAATATTAAAAAAAATAATAAGGTTAACTAAAATCGCTTCGAGTTGCTGGTAATACGAATGAAAAAAAACTTTGAGTGCAAAGGGTTAAAAAATGACTCTTTTCTGACTGTTTATTTGTTTTACTTGTAAAAACAAGTACAAAATGTTTGGTTTTGATTTTTCTTTCCTGTTTTAGGGTTCCATACTTAAAAAGTAAAAACGGAACCATTATAAGATCACTCCTGTGTCTGTCTGTCTGTCTGTCTGTCCCAGCCATTTTACTCTTAAAGTATGGAACGTGGAAAGTTCAAATTTGGGGAAGTAATAAAGACTATTGACCCACATATTTTCAGATTAATAAACATTCATAAATATATTTAGTAAAAATGTAGTGGGGCTAATTATGGTACTTGAAAAAAAAAAAAAAATTGTATATCATGTGAAAGCTTTCGTAACGCTAAACTCAAAAATACATTTCTTTTAATTTTAGGTATTATATTTTCAAAGATATTGTCAAAAATGTAGCGCAAAAATATGTCCCCACCCCTGTCTAATTCCGAATCTACTGAAACTAAAATTATAAAAAAATTAGAGGTAGTAGACGTTAATTTAAACCTTGCCAGAAAATTATAGCAATCGCCATAGGTCACATAGTTTGTGAGAAAATCGCATTTTTCTGTTACACACAAATTTCGATTTACAGGCATTCAGAAAAATTGTTGAGCATCGATGAATGTACCTATCATAGCAGAAGTATAAAAGCATTGTTGACAATGAATTTTGAAAAAATCATCAGTAATTAGCCGAGATATTAACCAAGATACGGCCAGTTTGGACATACACAATGACAGGGGAGGCGTACTCTATGCCTAGTTAATAAGTTTTAATAATATATATGTGTAATGTAATGTCCAGTAACAGTATAAAAGCAATAAATGTCAAATTCTTAAAAACATACTAATTTCAGGGGTCACTGGACACAAAAAATTAGGGAAAAAAAAGACCATTTTCAACATTTAATGTCTTAAAATGTATATGATTTTAAAACACAATTTTAATTGGGATGAAAGATATAAGTATGTTCTTTCATTTCATGTATTTAAAAAATTGCAAGATGCAGAATTAGTATTTATAGGGGGCTTGAAACTGTTAGACATTTGTCGAACAGAGAATTGGCATAACAGTTTGCAGGATTACAAAATAAATATTGCAACTAGAATGAAAATTTTAGTGCTTACTTATACTTCAGATTGTAATAATTATCCTGAACTTAAGTAAATTTGTATTTAAAGCATTTTTATATTTTTAATGCAATGTTGCATTTAGCTAATACAAAATTTTGAAAATTTCAACAGTATACACATAAAAAAATATTTTTTTGAACAATTAAAAGGAAATTTTAGGTTCAGTTTATACAGATTGACATGAAATATATGTTTTGAAAATGTCATGAAAAAATATTCAGAAGTTTTTTGAGGTATCCTGCGCGTTATGCCCAAAAAACAACAATTGGAGAAAAATGACTTCAAAGTTTCGGAAACGCTGCTTCAGCTGTTGAGCGAGGTATAATTTTAAAAGCCATAACTTCTGTTCTAATGGGGATTCCAAGGAAACAATTATATCAAAATGTTCAGAAAAGATAGGAGTTTAACATCTAAAAAGATAAAAATTTCTAAAATTTTGAATCTTTAAGAGTCCTGTGATCACTTAACCCTTTCCAGCGCGAGTAATTCTGTTTATAAACTTATGAAATAATGGACTGACACCAGAATTTATAAACGAATTTATTAGAAAATACGAACTTGCTTATTTTCACGTACATGATAAAAGGAAAATTTTAATTAAATATTCTTGGTTCCGTTTGTCTGTTTTGGAATTAAAATTAGGTGTGCTTTTTTTTTAAGGACACTGCCCTCGAAAGGTTTAGTTAGAATGAATCACATAAATACTGTGGGATTTGCGACTAGTTTGCATTGAAAGTCTCTCAATACGCCTCAAGTGACTTTAACCCTTTCGAGGGCGGTGTCCTTAAAAAAAGGACACCTAATTTTAATTCCAAAACTGACAAACGGCACCAAGAAAATTTTATTGAAATTTTCCTTTTATAATGTACATGAAAATAAGCAAGTTCGTATTTTCTAGAAAATCTGTTTATAAATTCTGGTGTCACTCCATTATTTCATCAGTTTATAAACAGAATTATTCTGTACCAGAAAGGGTTAAAAGTTAATTAAAAACCTATCTGGAAAAACGCGGCACTGACCAAGGCGCCGTTGCAACTTTGCAACCTTCTTTCGAAGCACGCTTAGCACAATGCCAAGTTTAAACTTTGAACAAAGGTTTTGTTTTAGCTACACTGTAGAAATATAGATTATTTCTAGGCTGAATTTAGTTTTATGAAATGCCAAATGAAGTTTAAATATGCACTGCTTTTATTGTCAGTACCTCATTAAGTTCATCATAAACATATTAGAACAATATTAAAAAATGAGTTATACAGAATAGCTATGTTTGATATTATTTAGGTTCCATATCTCTTTGAACTTTCATGATATATCCATTTACACTTTTCTAATATATATTGTTATACCCAACCCTACGTTGTATAGTTTTTTACAAAGTCTTAGTATTATTTTAGCAGCCGTTTTTTTATAATACAATTACAAATTCATATATTTATTATACGGAACCCTCTGTGCGCATGTAATACTCGCACTTGACCGTTTATTTTTATTTTCACTTTCTTTTTTTCATATATTAGTTTGTAACTTTCAAATTGTTTTTTATGTATCCCATAATTAGCGTTTTTTATTATCTTAAACTTAACAATCTACAGAACTTCATCAATGAATATTCATCTCATTTTAATCATAGCTTATTTGATATATTATAATCAGTGCTTAGTTAAAGCAATTTATCAAAATATAAATGCATTTTTATACTTTTCTCCAAAACTTTGTGACTGATTAAAATAGTGAGTATAAATAAGTGTTACATAATTTAAAACTTGTTACAAAACAGTTTTCATGATACTTCATATCTTTACAATGGAGTCTCCAAATGACAGTCACATAAGTCACAAGGTGACTTCATTGTAAAGTTTATCTGGTCCCTTTTCACAAAGCAGCAGTCATGGTGACTTCTCAGTGGATTGACCAAATGAGAGTAAGAATGAGATGAACAAAAGATATCACATTTCAGTTCATTGTAGTGTGACCCCCCGTGGCAGATACGCGGCGACATTGTCACAGAAAGGGAACTTTCCTTGCAGAAAACTTAACCCTTGTCCTCTAAACCTATAAAACTTTATCCTCTAAATGTAGATGATAGAAATTATTTGTTTTATTTGCATAAAAAAAGCATTAAAGTTATAAGTAAAGTTTTTAATAATAGTAAAGTTACATAGTTTTTATAGTAAAGTTCCATTAGAAGGTTCTAGAAGACTAAATTTTTTATGCAACTAAATAACTCCTTATTTAGTTATGTAATTATGTTTTGAAAAGATAATAAGATAGGTTTTTGAAAAATTGGCTTTAAATTAATTTGGTGAGAAGGGATAAGCTTAGTATTTTTATTTATACCAAGAATAAGAATGACCTATCTTCAACATATAGCAAGAAGAAAAAATAGATATGTATGTATACAGTATACATATTAAATTATATTTTAATTATTTTGAAATAATTAAGCATACGTGTACCATGCCTCTCACTCCCCACCCAATAAATTGATCTAATTATAGTTTTATAATCTGTGGTGTATGATACGAATTGCAGCAATTCAACCTCGTACTCAATCAAGAAATCTTAAGAAAAGCAATTGGACAATCTACCCTATTAAAATCCGTGTGAGTATCTATGTAACCTCAAAAACTCGGAAACCACAGGACGCAGGACTACGAAATTTGGCACATGGGGTTGCTGGTAGAGGACCCATGAACAATTGGGGGGGAAAATGCGAAAATTTTAAATAGATTTTTTTTTTATTTTATGTTTTTGACGAATTTTTGCCTTTTTTAAAATGTTCATAACCGTAATCGTGTGAGTTCTAACCAGTGTGAGATATACATATTATGTACACCGCGCTGCAATACTAAGAAGCTCTTGTGGGTATTACGATAATTCTTCTACCTCACATGCAAATAATTAGAGACATTACGAGATATTACGTATGCCACGCTGCAATACTAAGAAGCTGCAACAGGTATTACGATAATTCTTTTACCTCACATGCAAATAATTAGTGATTATTTAATTTCGCTTGATTATTATCTTTCTTTAAAGTTAAAGAAAAACATTTTATCACAAACATCAACAAAACTTTTTATTCTATTTATTCCCTTATTCCAAAAATACAGTTTTATTGTCTGCTGCCATAGCAACATGATAAATTAAATTTCTTTAAAAAAATGCCCAGTAGTAGAAAAATATTTTTCTAAATTGAATAGTTATTTTTAATTTTGGCTTTAGAATTAAATTCATGAATTCCCGTGTGTAGAACAGGTTAAACAGCTAGTTTATTTATTAAAAATTATTCTAAATAATTCCCCTAAAACTGATTTATTAAGTTTAGGCTTTTGGCTTTTTTTTATGTGCAGTTTAAAAACAGATAAGACTATTACATATAAAAAAATTTAATATCTTGTTTATATGGTTATTAGTTCTTCATTGTCTTTTTTCTGATTCTGTATAAATTTGTCATTAATTTCTACCGTTAAAAAATATACTTCTGAAAAATTTTACTGTTAATGAGGCTTGTCGCAGAAAGCTTAATGAAATTCTGCCACAGAGGTAGTGACAATGACACTTGTTACGTCAAGGAGTTTTCACATTGACTGACTGTGCTGTTAAGGTAGTACGTATTTTCTACATTTGCTGTTTATAGAGATACCTTTAGAGTACTCATGTTTTCAGAAATTAGCGTTTTGTGTTTGTTACTTAAGTTTAGCACACTATTGTAGTTGCCCAATACATTGCTTGCTATTGATTTTGTCATGAGCAATTGACATGCATTTTTGAAAGGAAAAAATATATGAAAAACGGCTTTTAATTATTTATTTATTTTTTTGAAATAGTAAATATTGATATTTAAAAAAAATAAGAGGTACCACCAGAATGACGAATGTATTATGTATCCTTGAGTGTCCTTATTTTTTTTAAAGTTCATCATGGGTCACAAAATTGCAATTTTAAGTGGCAAAAAAAACTGATAATTTTCTTTTCTTTTGGCAAGTTTTATATTTTCTCTCAGATATACATAGAATAAATAATGACATTAACAAACTGAGGAAAGTTGAAGCTCGTTCATTAGCTTTCAAGAAGAGTTTTTAATTAATATTCCTGATAATTATTAAAGAATCATAAGCCTGAATCTCAGGTGCATTGGGTTTTGTCTTTGTTGATCCATATCCAAGTTTCTAGACAATTTTTGATACATTTCCCCAGCCATCACCAACAGACACACTCACAGACAAAAACTTGTTAATATAGCTACTCTGATTAAAACATAATTGATAGAAAAAAAATAATAAATTTATATTGAATAGTAAATGGTAAAGCCAAATCATTGTTGTTGTTATTCACACATAGGCAAGACATGAAGTGTTGTATTCGTGAAAACTGAAAGAAATTTTTAAAGTTATTTTGATTTTTTTAAAACATTCCCCTTTAATGAAATAAGCATGTGAATAACATACAGTCATGGTTAAAGGTCCTGCACTAGTATGTGATTTTTAATTGTTTACCAGAAAGTATATTTATTGTGATAAATATTTACTTATCATATAATGTGAAAATCAAGAATGTATGATGCACATGATTTTAAAATATTTTTCAGTAGTTCAGTTATATCTCAATAATTTTTATTTTAGAATGTAAGTGGAGTAAGTAGCATAGAGCTAAAATTGTTTGGCATACTGTAGCTTTTTGGTTTAATGGAAGCAAATTTCTTTATGAAAAGCAAAATTTAAGGAAAATGTGAATTGGACAGAGGTTATCATCTGCTGTATAAAAAATATGCATTAAACTTCAAATGTGAGTGTTCAGTCTTCAGTGGTCACTGGATCTTGTTAAGCTTCAAGCACATCAAAAACAGAACATCGCAAAACTGATCGCCAATAGGCTGGTTATTTTTTAATACGTGAAATTTCAAAATTTGAGTGAAATTCGTTAATTTTATAATCATTACAACAAGGACCCTGTCTGCACTTCAAAAACAATAATTAAAAAAAATATGAAAGAAAAATCTGTTAAGCATGGATTATGAATCACTTTCCTGTAAATGAATGATACACCTGTAAACCTGTAAATGAATGATAACTGTTATATGTATCTATCATTCTACTGATAACTGTAATTCTACTGTAAACATCTTGTACTGCACTTCAGTAATATATATATAAATTTCATTATCTTTGAAATAGTGTAACATTATTAAAATACACTGCAAACATTTTTTCCCCATAGACCATTATTTAATCAAAGTCTTGAGTGATCTGTAAATGAATGATAAAGGCTGGTGATAAATATTCCCCACCATGTTCTATAGGAAGCATGTTTTAGTGCACTTCATAAATGCATATCAATTTCATTTTATTTGACCCAGTAGTAGAATTTTCTGTGTTAATCTGCAGTTAACCATAATTTATGTGCAACCTTAGAATGCTGGACCAAGCTTACTATCACAAAAAATTATGGTAGCCCATAAAATAAACAAAATTTGAATTTTTAAATAAAGTATAAGAAGAAAATACAATAAATCTAGAGACAAAAATCTGCAGCGCCCGTGGTTATGCAGCACTGTTTCTGCTACTGGGATGCTTGAAATAGTGTAACATCATTAAAATACACAGTAAACATTTTTACTTTCTTCTATCTTTACAAGAAGAAAGTATTGGATTCATGAAAATTTTCGAATTCCGGTTTTCGACGGATTTACACGTTTTAGGGGTCAGAGATTCCAAAAAACATGTTTTTACAAAATGTCTGTCTGTGTGTATGTGACACAAATTTTGTGGGCGCTCTATCTCAGGAACTAATGCACGGATTTTAATAAAAATTTATATTCAGTTAGTCCCAAATACAAATTGATGTTGATTAGTTTTTGGTGTAAATCGCTCAACAGGTGGCGCTGCTATGCTGCAATTTTCACGATTTTTGCAATACCTCTGTCTCAAGAACTAATGCACAGATTTTGATGAAACTTCATATTTAGTTAGTCCTTGATATGAAATGATGCTGATTACGTTTTGGTGTAAATTGCCCAACAGGTGGCGCTGTTATGGTGAAGTTTGCAGGATTTACACGATTTCCCCAATAGCTTTATCTTGAGAACTAACGCACGGATTTTCATCAAACTTCAGATTCAGTTAGTCCTTGATATGACTTGCTACAGATTATGTGTTGGTGTATATCGCCCAACAGGTGGCGCTTCTGTGCTGCCTTTTTCACGACTGCCTCAATAGCTCTATCTATAGAACTAATGGACGAATTTTCATCTAACTTCAGATTTAGTTATATGTTGACACAAGCTGTTGTTAATTAGGTTTTAGTGTTAATCACCCAATAGGTGGCACTGCTATGCTGGAATTTTCACGATTTTCGCAATAGCTCTATCTCAAAAACTAATGCACGGATTTTCTCCAAACTTCAGATTCAGTCAGACGTTGACATAAATTGTTGCTGATTAGGATTTCGTATAAATCACCCAATAGGTGGCGCTGCTAGGCAGAATTTTGCTGGATTTAGATGATTTCAGCGATAGTCATATCTCAAGAACTAATGCACGGAATTTCATAACTTTAGAATCCTCATGAGATGCACAGATTGCCATTTAATTTTGGCAGTGTGATAGCGAATTTTGAAGTATTAACATCTATGAGATAGAAGAAAGTTTTGGGATTGGTACATCCGACTAGTTTCCCCATTGACCATGGTGTAACGTGATTTTTAGTGTCCCTATAAACAAACTATAAATGCAACCACACTCCATCTTCAATAGCAAACATGCCACAGTAAACTTCAATAATATATCACATGGCAATGTGAGTATAATTATGAGAGTTAGGTCACAGGCAGGCAGACAAACCAAAGTTTTAAACACTTTTCAACTATGTTAGAAAGTGCTAAATCATGTATGGCTAGTTTGTTGTTTTCAAATACATGAAATTGGAATATGAATGTAATTTATTTATTTGGGGGTCACACTAAACATGGTCATGGCTAATTCCTTAATGAGATAAAAGAGGCATTAGCGAAATTCTTAAAAGAAAAAAAAAGTATCCATTTCACCTTTGTAGCAGTCACTCACCCCTTTTTATATAGACTGTTGATGGCAGTTTCTGCTGGACTCAATACTGGGTTAAAAATTTTGTTTTGCTTTTTCAAACTGGTGCAAAATTTTCAAACAAAAAAAAAAATGATTTTTATTTATTGTCTTTTTTGTTTGTTTGTACCATAAATTTGTTTCAGAATGAGTGGAAAGTGGCTTTGTTTGAAATTTTTTTAAATCATATTTACATTTGAAAATATATTTTATTTCCCAAAATTTCAGGATGGATTAAATAAACGTACCATATACTGAAATTTACTTTTGTAATCAGATAAATCCCCTCCTTCATTTTGTCACAGTAAATTAAAATTTTCTAAATATAATGTGTGATTTTTATTAAATGCTATGGTTTGTTAATAGATAATTAAATTGATTTTTGAACATAGTTATTTTTATATTCTTCTTTTTATTATAGAGAACTTTAGATGTTTATGTACTCATGAAAAAGGATTTGGATACAAGGGTAGCTCATTTCACCGAATAATTCCCCAATTTGTATCCTTTTCTAGTTTGTATATAAATTTAATTAAGTAAAAAAAAATGTAGACCTTTTGAAAATAAAATTATTTGTTAAGTGCTTGATTACTTATTTATGTATAGTTTGGTCTTTTTACAAATATTCTTTCAGGGGTCTGGTGTGGCATTTTCTCTATCAGGCAGTGTATTTCTAGTATAATATTTCATTCATGTCGAATAATACTTTAAAAGAGCAAATGAAAGTTAAATACAAGTACTTTTAAATTGATTTATTAAATCAATTCCCTTTTTTGTTTTTTGTATGAATCTTTAAATAAATTTTACTAAAAGCAAGAAATAAAACCTTAAGGCTGTCGTTAAAACATAGTTTACATGTTTATGCACTCACATTGTTTTACTTTTGATAAAACTAGCTTTCTCACTTGATCATTATTTAAAGGCTAAGTGTTCTGCCTTTTTAAAATCGCAAAATGCTACCTTAATTGTGGCCAAAGAATTCTTGTAAAAAATCTTCCTTGAACCACAGTATTTCTCAGTCTGTGTGCCTAAGAGCTTGCAAATATTATAGAACTTCCTCATTTCAGTAGGAAAAACCCAGATTATACAATGATATAGTAATTCAATTGTATTTGTTATTATTTTTTTTTCACCAGGGGACTTTGCCCGCTGCAAGTTATCCTTGTCAGCCTCCGTCCAGACCCCACAGTCTCTAAAAACACATTAATTTGTTCTGTGTTCAAAAGATTACCTGATTATGGAAGATTTGATGATAGTGATATTCTCTGTGATCAAGTTACCATTCATTTCCCTTTGACTTGATGATTTTTTTGGTGCCCAAGGCCACATCTATTGCTATCGCAACAGCTGACAGCTGTTCTCGGGATAGATCAATTACACATTTGAAAACAACTGTTATAAAATGGTTTAGCTAAAAAGGTTCTTCCTTCTGTACTTTTATAATATTTAGAGGAAAATTCTTTTAGAGGCTATAAAAAAATCATTTTAAACATATCATTTTAATAATGAAGTAATTTTTCCCATTAAATGCTTTTCACAATTAATAATTTAATTATTGTAAAGTTTTCTTTCTTTTTTAATATTTACATGTAAATATATACTTCAGTTAAAAATACAGAATTTGAAAACGCTAAGAAAAGGTTTTAAATATGATGTTTTAAATATTTTAAATATGATGTAATTATCACAATTTAATTAATCTTTTTTGCACATAATGAGTAATTATTTTTAAAGTTTTGTTTCTCTTTTAAAATTCATCTATAAATATATTTTTCAATTGAAAAGTGTTTGAAAATGTTATTATCTGGGCCTTTTAAAAACTATTTCAAACTATGAATTAAATCTCTATTCATATAAAGAAATTTTGAATAAAAAATATTTTTTTTAATTTTTAATTAGACATTTAAAAAAGGATTTCGCGGTGCACACCACAATCTAGTGAAGTATATGCCTGTGAAAGATGGTTAAATTGTCATGCATAATTTTTGATCTTATAAAACTTTTTAAACAATTATTTTGACCAAATTTAACATTAACTAGCTCTTGTCTTAAATTAATAACTACTAATTTTCACGCTTTCATATGAATAGTTTTTTATTATGAGTCAAAAGGTCACAATAAGGGGAATTATGGCAGCGGCTGCAGCTTTAGTTACTTTTTTTTAGACAAGAGATCATTAAATCATTCAAAAATAATGTAACGTTATTTATCATGCATAAAAATTACTCTTTTTAAATTGTTACTAAACACATTAATACAATTTCTCTTGAATAGTGCCCTTGCTGAGCTAATGCTCTCTTTAGTGACTAGCAACCTGCCCCTTTTTCTTTCTAGAATGAACATTAGTGAAATATGCATTTTAGATGTTAGTCTTATAAAATATGATCATAAAACCCTTTTAAAATATGCTGTTAAATATTAAACATTTGTTTAGATAAATCTTATTTTCTTAAATGCAATATTTTATTTATAAAATAGTTTACCATGCGCATTTGTAATTAAATAATTATCTATACAAAATTATTTATTTGAAATTTGTTAAAATCCTCATCTAAAATGCTTAACTAGATTTTAAATTTATTCTTAACCATTAATTATATAATGAAACCTTTTGCAATTAATATAACTATTAAATCAGAAGATAATCAATGCAATATAAATTAACACCAATATTGCTAAATGCACTAATTAAAAAAATAAAAAAAATCAAAATACAGAAAGTAATAACATTACAAAAAAGAAAATGAAAACTTATATTTTGAAACAGTTTATCAAGGGTAATATTCCATAATATAAATAAGTTGTAAATGATTTCTCTTTGAACATAGTGAGCAATCAAGTCAAAATGACTGTATTCAAATTGCCTGACAGTGCATGTGAAATTTGGAAAATTAAGAGTGGGCCAATTCTAAAAAAAATTTTTTAAAAATGCCAAATCAATACCTGTAATGGAAAAGATAGTCAATAAAAATAAATCCAATTTAACAAATAAAATCTCCACTCACCAATACAATTTAAAACTTATGAACAGGATCAGTTATTATTATAATCACATGGAATAAGCAAAAAGATGAGCAATTAAACTGAAGATAAAATATTAGTAAACATAAATGATTAATAAATTGTAAAGCTGTTAGATAAATTGTTTAATTTAACAACACAATAACATACCAAAAAAAAAAAAAAAAAAAAAAAAAGTGGAAGAAAGAAAACTATGTATTTATCTAGATATATTAGAAGAAAAAATGTACTCTATGGATAATTTTTAAGTTAATATGTATGACATTAGTGCTGCCATCTGCAAACATATATATATATATATCCAAGTAAAAAAAAAAAAATGCAATTTGATTTTTCAGTTTTTTAATATTTGCTTATTTTGATATTTTTTTCTCCCAAATTATATTTTATCTTTAATTTTGTATTATGCTTTATTTTATATTAGCTGGCCTGCCTGGCATTGTCTTGGCCTATGATTAATAAATTGTAAAGCTGTTAGATAAATTGTCTAATTTAACAACACAATAACATACCAAAAAAAAAAAAAAAAAGTGGAAGAGAGAAAAGTATGTATTTATCTAGATATTTATATATTAGAAGAAAAAATGTACTGTATGGATAATTTTTAAGTTAATATGTATAACATTAGTGCTGCCATCTGCAAACATATATATCAAAGAAGTAAAAAAAAAATAATAATAATAAAATAAATAACTAGCAAAAGTCATGCTTTGTTTGGATTTGCGAAGCATTATTTAATAAAACAAATATTTGAAAGTAACAATATTTTTTATATTTTTGCATCTTTATTAAGCAAAAACGTTATTTTTATGTTTTGGCACATTTTAATTTTAGAAATGTAAATTCAGCCAAATAACTAAGAATTTCCTCGGAAATTTGTACTTATGATATAACAAATTTAACAGTTAATTTTATTTTATTACAATTCTTTTGTTGCCATTGTACAAAAAATAATAATATAATTCTTTTAAAATGTGCAAGTATTGTCTGCTTAAATGATTTCACATAATAAGAATAAATTGTGTATTGGAATTCTTGACACTGAAAAATACTTTTATAATTTAATGTAAATAATTGAATTTTCACAAATTTTAATTCATTAAATATATGCTGTAATTTTCATAAAAAGGTATTTTAAAAATTTCATAAAAGAAATCGTGAAACTATTTAATTAATCAGTATTTTATCTATAACTAGTACAGATATTTTTTAAATGTCTGAAATTAAATTAGGTAATTCTTAGTTATCCCGTCGACCAATTTTGCCAAATTATACAAATTGACATAATTTTTATTTTAAATAACGAAAGAACAAAGAACTTAGTAAAACATTAATAAAAATACAGATAAAACGTCGAATTAATGGTTTTATTGGCCATTATTGGCATTTAATCTTACAATTAATGGCAACCATTATTGGCATTTAATCTTACAATTTGGCGACAGTAATTTGGACGGCGGGATAACTAAGTACCCTAAATTATTTTACAATATGTATGTGCGTGTGTGGGAGACATTATACTAAAATTAAAATATTTGACTCCATTTTTAAAATATTAATTGCTGTTTATATATTGTACATTTGAATTTTAAAAAATATTCTAAAAATGCTTTCGTACACTTGCAAAATCATCTTTATTGTAAAGATTGGTTGAACCTATGTCACGCTTACGGCTTTTTGGCTTAAAATCAAATTGGTTGGCGTCAAAAGTGAACTCAAAATCATAAATAAGCGTATAACATGTATTCCATCATTTTTACAATTACATCTGCCAGTTTTGTCTATAAGTCACATGATGGAGGAGTTAAAAATAAAAAAGAACAAATTAAAAACAAAATTGTTACTCACAAGGAAGGTCTTCTTAAAGAACATACTCAAATTATTTTGAAAAAAAATATGCTTATAAGACTACTTATGTATGTAGTAAAACATCAGTCAAATTTGGCGGCAGAATCTCAGTAAAAATCTGAAAAAAGAAAAATATTCGAGTATTTGGCGCAAAAAAGATATTTAAATGCATTTGGAAATTGCTTGTTAAATAAGTATTTAAATGCTTAAAACTCAATGAATTTAAACCTAAACGAAGGATTAGCTTATTTTTTTAATCTGTAAGCGTATATAATATATACAAATTGTGTGTTGCAGTAATTATTTAATTTTACATGCCTTCACCGGCTGGAAAAGTTCTAAGGGTACTATTTGATTATCCTGTCGATCAATTTCGCCAAATTATATAAATTGCCAAACTACTCGCCAAATTATACAAATTAACAAAATTTTTATTTTAAACAGCGAAAGAATAAATAAATTTGTAAACATTAATAAAATTACAAATAGAAATCAAATTAAAAATCACTTGATGACGCAACAAACACGTGTACCGTGTTTAATGTCAAGTGAATATAAAATTTACGATCAGCCATTATTGGCATTTAATCTTATAATTTGGCGATAATGTTTTTGTCGAAAGGATAATCAAGTAGTAACCGTTTTAAGTTTGTTTTAAAAGTAGCTGGCTAATTAAAAATGCTATTGTTAAACATTTTTATATTAAGTAGTTGCTACATGGCAACAATAACCTTCATTTTTTGTTTCTGACCCTAACAATAACAAAGTCAAATTGCCAATGTTCAGAATCGGACATTAATTTTGAGTTTGGAACAAATTTAATAAGCTTAAATATTGTTTTAAACCGTATTGTAAAATGTAATATATACACATACAAAAGTATATGAAAAAACTGTAGTAATAAAAATGTACTTATTTAAGTTAAACTTAATCTAACAAACTTCGTATGAAGAGTAGAAAAAGGTTGTACTTAAAAATTATTTATCATAAAAAAAGTATTTTTCAAGATTTTATTGTGTCGCCAACCAGCATTAAATCCCCCAAAAATTAAATTTTCATTATTTTTTTACGAGCGCTAAATCGATGTTCTGCCGATTTTTTTGTATAAACATATTATATGTCATGAGAAGAATATTGTATATTTTCTTCAAATATTTCTGAGGATGCACTTATGGAAACTTCTTTGATATCATCTTATCAATTTTTCAGATGCATTTTTCTTAATCTGACGCAAAAGATAAATAGCCAAATCTTATTTCAATTGCAATATTTTAACTGAATAATTTTTTAAACATTAAGAACATTCGCTTTCATGTTTAAATTAAATATTTTTGTTTTCCAATATTATCACTCATTAAAACGGATTTTTTTTTCTTTTAAATAAAATTAGTAACAGTTTTTTCTTTTATTTTTCGATGTGTAATAGCTGTTTTAATTTTTTTATCAACGATAAATTTCGCCAAGAAATAAAATGGTAACCTTATCGTCCAAAATAACAGAACTTTCCGTCATAATTCTATAACTAATCTACGTAGAATGATGTATTATAGCTTAAAACCTTCCCTGAAACGATACCTATCTAACAGTATAAGTTCCGTCAAAATCCATGCAGTAGAACTCGAAAAGTAGATGACTAACTCCATGATTTATTTTTCCTTCTGAAAATATACTTGTTTCATTTTTTATTTGCAAAAATGCGTCCGTAATGGAAAAACATGTAAAATAAATTAATTTAAATAATATATTTTTTAAGGTCATTCTGTAAAAAAATAATATTGTGCAAATCTACAGATCATAAATTATTTTTGTTTAATTTCAAGTCAAAATACTGAATAGTTTTTTTGTAAAGTGTACGACAGAATGTAATTTGTGTAGCCTAGTAGAGGATTTGCTTCGCTCATCCAAAGAATTGCAATTTCATTTTTCAGTTTTTTAATATTTACTTATTTTGTTATTTTTTTCTCCCAAAATATGTTTTATCTTTAATTTTGTATCATACTTTATTTTATATTAGCTGGCCTGCCTTTCATTGTCTTGGCCTATGATAATAACTTAAATGATTAATAAATTGTAAAGCTGTTAGATAAATTGTCTAATTTAAAAACACAATAACATACCAAAAAAAAAAAAAAAAAAAAAAAAAAAGAGTGGAAGAAAGAAAAGTATGTATTTATCTAGATATGTTAGAAGAAAAAATGTACTCTATGGATAATTTTTAAATTAATATGCATAACATTAGTGCTGCCATATGCAAAATAGCATATATATACATATCAAAGAAGTTAAAAAAAAAATTGCAATTTGATTTTTCAGTTTTTTAATATTTGCTTATTTTGATATTTTTTCTCCCAAATTGTCTTTAACTTTGTATCATGCTTTATTTTATATTAGCTGTCCTGCCTGGCATTGTCTTGGCCTATGATAATAACTTTAAGTATACTTGAAATCAGTGTTAAATGATTTTATATTTTTAAACAAAAATCTATCCAAACAAACTAAAGGTCATTTAAAATCAGACATTTAATAAAACTAAAAAACAATACATTAATATCGCATAATAAAATTAATTACAATAGACATTTCAAACTTTATAGATGTTCTTCATCAGCACAAATATCAATCAAAGCCAAAGCTGTTACATGTTCATGTTTAAAATTATGCAATTAAAGTATTAAATTGCCAGTATATGTTCGGATAAAATTATGTTACCTGACTAGATGCAGGACTCTGATCTGCATTTTTGGTTATACCCCTTCCCAAGGGTGTAAAAATACCGGGCGCCAGGTCGCCCGGGCGACTAAATTTTCGACACTGGCGTCTAGATATGTCTTAGGAAATGAAAAATAATTCATATTTATAACCTTGATTATTTATGGATTTTTTTTTTGTTGTTTTTTTGTTCCATGCGCAAAGAAAAATAAATAAAGTTCTCTTTCACTGAACTGGACTTATTAAAATTATTATTAAATCATTTCCAGAAATATTTTGTCACATTGAATGCTGATTTGGAAACAACTGAAAGTATTGCTCTTGACGAATGGTACGAGTTTAAGGTACTATGCAAAGACATGAAATTTAGTGAGCTTTTGATCAAATCAATAAAAAATTATTCTAAATTTCCAATTTTATCAAAGTTACTGCAAATTGTATCTGTAATACCACCTGTGGCAACTGCATCCTGTGAGCGAGGATTCAGCACAATGAATTTTATCAAGAACTAGCAGGCTATGCCCGCTGCGCTGGTCAATATTTCCAAATGGACTTTGGATTAAACTAAATGGTGAATTTGAACTTGTATTTTAAACAATATGGATCTTCAGCTTGACCTTGCTCATCACTGAAAACGATGCGAACGCCATTGCGATATAATGTTATCTTAAGCGTTGGACAAAATTTAGCAATTAAGAAGTAATTGTTTTAGTTGATTATAAACAGCGCACTTATGGTCGGGTAATGAGACCGTTATGACAACAGGAATTAATACCTCTGTAACTAATCAACATATAATGAAATCGTATATACTAACACCATTCCTAAAAGTCATGCAACAGGGCCACTTGTAACAAAATATGGTCTGTAGATTTTTTTAAAAAGGCTAAACTTTCATAATCAGGTTCACTTAATTTTTGAACTTTTACTGTTGCTCTATAACTAAGTACCCTTGAACAATATGTATACACTAAAACATTTCTAAAATTATTACCTAACTAATTGTGGTATATCCTACGATAGTATTATAAACAATCGGAATGAAATACAAATTTCCGTTGTAAATATATAGTAGATGATGATGATGCGATTTTGTGTAATAGTAAAGTTTTCGCTTCAAACATAAACGATGCTTTCAACATTAAAGCTATGACACCAATATGTTAAGTATCCGAATACGGAAGGTTAACTTAAATTCTCATGAGCAACTACTCGAAGAAAAGTGAATATGTGGCTTTTGTGATATTTTTATGTCAGCCGGGCGCAGATAATAAATCAATAAAGATTGTTTTCATAGCATATTCTTATTTTATTATTTTCATTTAAAACACAAACCTTTCACTCATTTCATTTAAAATGCATGCCTTATACTAATTTCATTTAAAAAACTGAAAAGATAAACAATAACAGGAAATAATGCCATAATTAAAAACAAAAAAATATTTTTAATTTACATACGCAAAATGTAACTACTGCTACTGGGAATTTTAAAAATGCTATCAGCGAAATGTGCGCACGGTTGTTATAAATGTAACCATTTTTTCTTCTTATCGAGGAGCAATTTATAAATCGCACAATATTATTCCAATTCCAATTTCTTTCATTGAGGAACCTATGACCGGAAAAAATGGAAAAAGACTCTTGTAGATTCTTCGGATGACGGCATCTGACGCCATAAACCGAGTTTATATATATGAAAATAATTTTTAAGTCGTTACAAACATTGCTTTCATACTTAAATATTTTCATTGGTACTACTTGTTATCCCGTCGACCAATTTCGCCAAATTATATAAATCGCCAAACCATTCGCCAAATTATATAAATTGACATAATCTTTATTTTAAATAACGAAATAACTAATAAATTAGTATAACATTAATAAAAATACAAATAAAACGTCGAAATTAAAATCACTTGATGACGTAAACACGTGTAGCTTGTTTAAATTCAAGTGAATTTGATATTTACGATCAACCATTATTGGCATTTAATCTTATAGTTTGACGATAAATTTTTGGTCGACGGAATATCTAAGTAGTGCATTTTCCATTTTTGTTTTATAACGCTAAATTCTCAGTAATTTTTTTCCTTTTATTTTACATAAAATCACTATTTTTTAAAAAAAAATTAAGATGCTTGCATTTTTATTTCAAACTCATAGAGCCGTTTTTATTTTTTAGCCAAAAGGGTTGATTTGAATTTTTTCCGTTGCTAGAGTAACGGATGTAATGATAGATATTTTGAGGTTTAGATGCCAAAGACACCGCCAAATTAGAAAAATATGAAATGTGCCATGAACTGTTGGCTTATAAAAATTTATTTGGTAGCATTCCATTCAGCATACAAAACTACATTAAAATATGCTATCATTTGACGCATAATTTTTATATTCGATTTTTTTCCCCTCCACGTGCAAAAACCATTAGGGGTGACACTTTAGAAAGTCCTTTCTTAGCAGAAGTCTATGTCATAAGAAGTATTTTTACCACGATTTTCAAGATTTTAGGTTCAGTAGTTTGCGCTGTGCGTTAATTAATCACCTAATCCAGACTTTATTTTATATACTATATTAGATATTCCATTTTGCGGTGAATCGATGATCGAAAATTAGTCCAATATCATTTGAAATATTACATAACAGAGGAGAAAGTACGAAGAAAGACGAAGAAGAAATGACGAATTACAAAAGACTTGTATTTTTTTTTTCAAAATGTTGAATTTTTCGATAGTAATAACGTATTAAAACATAAATTTCCTTAAAAATTATCTTTATTTCCTAGATTTCGAATCTGTGAATTTTCCTATAAATGAAATTGGCGATATGACTTGAGAAAAAATGAAATAAACAATAGATAATATTTGCTTATATAAAATGGGTAATATTCGTTGATCTGAGTTCGAGTTTATAAATATCACATGCTTTCGGAATTACGGCGAAAAACATTTTAAAAAGTATGAAATTATTTTACAATATGTATGTGTGGCAGAGATTCACACTGAAATTTAAGCATTCGATTCCATTTTTAAAATATTAACTGATATCTATATAAGTTACAATTGAATATGAAAATGTACCCAAAAAATGATCTCTTTCACCTAAAAAAACACCATTTGTGAGAACATCCTCAAGCTAATGTCACGCTTATGCATTTTTGGCTTAAAATCACATCGTTTGGCGACAAAAGAAAAATAAAAAATTGTAAAGAAACAAATAGTAATTACACATGTGACTCACAATTACATCTGCTTGTTTCTTCTTTAAGTCACGTGATGGGACAATTAGATATAAAAAAAAAGAAAAGAGCAGAACAGAAAGAAAATGTCGTTAAAATTTCATCTAATCAAATTTTCTGATTCGTTTCCATATCTAACGCAAGCGATAAAGAGCCAAATATTGCGTATCAAGTGTAATATTTCTTATTAAATTAATTTTTAAGCATTACAAATATTTCTTTCAGGTTTTGATTAAATGTTTCCGTTTTTTAATATTATCACTCATTGAAACGGATTTTCTTTTTCTTTTTTTCTTTTTTTTTTCATTTAAATAAAATTAGTAACAGTTTTTCTTTTATTTTTCGAGGTTTAATAGCCGTTTCAATTTTTTTTTATCAACGATGAATTTCGCCAAGAAATAAAATGGTAACCTTATCGCCCAAAATAACAGAATTTTCCGTCATAATTCTAAAACTAATATAGGTAGAATAATGTGTTATAGCTTAAAACCTTCCCTGAAACAATACCTATCTAATGGTATAAGTTCCGTAAAAATCCATGCAGTAGAACTCGAAATCTAGGCGTTCGGAACGAAATTTCCGTTTGGATTTTATATATATAATAGATAATAGAATAGATAATAGATTTTATATATATATATAATAGAATAGATAATAGATTATGTGTTATGAACTATCTCAAAGTTTAAAACAGATCGCATTGTTAGATTTCCCAATTTTAACAATATCGCGTTATGTTAGTTCCACATTCCACCACCAGGGAGCGCACTCTATTCTTAACGAAAGCGTATCCGAACGAAACTCCTTCGTGCAACCTTTCCGTAGATACATGAATCGGGAGGGTGGCGGTCTTAACGAATAATGTAAGATAATTGCTGAAATTACTACGAAAAATATGTTAAAGGGGCCCTACGCGGGCCCCTAATAGAGTTAGAGGAAATCGGAAGACGGCAAAATAATCGCGGGGAAAAGTTTGCTTGGGTACTTCGAAGCTACTTTTGGCGCGAGATCTAAGCTCTACGACCAATAGGAGCCCAGATATTTAAGGAAATATGAAGTTACAAAGTTCAATATAAAAGAATTTTCCGTAATAATTCTATAACTAATCTAGGTAGAATGATGTGTTATAGCTTAAAACCTTCCCTGAAACGATACCTATCTAACGGTATAAGTTCCGTCAAAATCCATGCGGTAGAACTCGAAATCTCGGCGTTCGGAACGAAATTTCCGTTTGTATTATATATATATAATAGACAAGTTTCGCTCTACTTAGACATCACAAAATTTAAATGGACCTTCTGTAGAAGCATTTGATCCTACAAAAGCAGTTGAACGCTGGTACTTTACATCAGAAACAAGAAGACACATGAGCGGTCATAAACATCATAAAAATTTAAAAGCAAATGAGGACAAACAATAATTAATTTATGGCATATATTATAGTCGTTGAAGTGAATTACATATTTGTACTTTTGAGGCGTTTAAAGAAATTTTTAATGATTATTATTTGTATTTTACATCAGCACTTCCAATTTTTTTATATCAATATTTATAATTTTATGTAACATTACTTTTTTATACACGAAAAATTTATGTCATGTGTCAGATATATTTAATTAAAAAGAGTAACTTGTATGTAGTATTATTAACTTATACTGTAATTTCATTTTACAAATTTGTTATCAATAGTCACTGACTCCTAGATTTTCAAAAAAATTTTACACCCCTGCCCCTTCCCAATTTTGTACCACAGTATAGATTATATTATTTTAAGTACTTATTCAAATAAAAATCATTGCTAAGTATTTGACTTTTTTTTTTAGAAAATTTAGGGTTGTTATGAATTCTGTGATGAAAATCCGTGTAGTATCAAAACAAATAACATTAACAGTAAAGTGCAGTTAAAAAAAAAAGCACTTTTTTTTTTCTTTTTTCTCATGTTATATCACAGCATTATGTTGCATTAGTGTAAATACCTAGTTATAGATTTTGTATTATTCTTTTATATAGTTATCTTGTTAGTAAGAAATTTATTCTCATAAACACTTTCATGGATACTGATTGCATATACATTCAAATTTGTTTCTCAGGACAGGACTAAGTATTATCCATGGAAACAAATATTAAAATGCACCTAGAAACTAGTGTAAGATAATTAAGTTTAAGAGCTTAATATAAGGAGACCGTAAAAATGATAAAATAAACACAGCCAATTCTGCTTTGGATAAATCTGATCCTTCATCAGCTGTAAAGCCACACTTGGTTTGAAGGTATCGATGTATAAGTGTTGCTTTGTTCAATCAAAATAAGGAATATTAACAAGAGTCTTTTACGTAGTTTTTTTCTCCATGTCATTGCAGCTTTAGACTGCAACTGCAGTAAAGTTTCCTGTTTCTTATTTATGTACATTTTTTCATTAAATATATATTACATTCTTTATAATAACAACACTATTTGTTAATTAATAAAATTACTGTATTATCTGCCAATCTGTTATTTCATTAGCCGTATCTGCTTAATTTTCTTAATAAAGTAAAGATGTGTCAAGGTGGAGATTTCACTAATCATAATGGTACTGGAGGGCGGTCAATTTATGGAAAGAAATTTGAAGATGAAAATTTTACTCTAACTCATACTGGGCCAGGTATATAAGCATATATATATTATTATAGTAAAATGTTTCTAATGTCTTCTGCTATGACAAATTTTTATTAAATAATCTGTATCAACAATTATAAAATGCATCATACTGAGTGTCTTGTTTACTATGACTACTTACTTACTATTTAACTCAGATGAAACTATCTGAACAGTATTAAGAAAATTGTCTTTAAAAGCACTTGTCTTCAAGCAATGAGCCGCGGCGCACTCTTATGTTGAAGGCAATGTATAATGTGTTGTTGAGTGGTATATCAGGTCTTCAAAGTATATTATTGATTTTATCTGGTGTGTAAATTCAATGAACACAATATATTAAAACTTCTGTGGACGTCTTTGATGCTCTAAATATTTGCTCCCAGGATGAGCACTGTCTCTTAGACAGTCAATATATCCTTCTATATATAAAAAAAAGTTTTGATTTGGGAATGGACCAATGAAAATCTGCGTAGATATTCCGGGTAGATCCACATCCAATTTCAATGCTTAAGCATGGTCTTTCATCGTTAATATTAAAAAAACGGTTGCATACAAAAATATGGAAATCGGTGGTATTATAGAGAAATGTTTGATAAACACGCTGATGTAGACAGTTTTCAAATCGAAGAATTATTTTAAGAGATATTTAATGCTAAAGTTGGATAAAATCGTTCCATTAAAAATTTTTTATTGGAGCAAAAACTATACATGAGAATTTAATCATTTTTAGATCATTTTATACATGAGAAGTTCTCGGTGTGCAGATTGTATTTATTTTTCTTATTTGACTCATTTTTTGAGGTTTTATTTCAATTTTAAATTCAAATTTTCAGCATTTCGAGATATATTTTTTACAAATTTTAGAAAATGTTATTAATTTAAACTGTTGCCAGTTGTATAAACAGCACAAACAATAATGTTTACTTCAAATTAAAAATTTATTTTACACGTGACTATTATAAACAGAAAATATAAAAAGCAGGAACTCTTTGAAAATTACATCATAAAAAGTATAATTACACGTGAATTTTAAAAGAGACAGAATATTGTAAAATAATAAATTCATAAACATGCGTTAGAAGTCTTAAATAGGAGAACTTACGTCACATTACACTTATTATATAAAATGAACAAAAAATAATATTGCAAAACAGTTTAAATTTAAAAATTGCTCGAGACATTTGATATTTTAAGATGATCATAATATTTCATTTCTAACAAAAGTATTTTTACGTGAATATTAAAAAGAAAAAGAAAAGTTTGGTGAAAGTTACATCAGATTATAATTCTCAGATTCAAATTATAATTCAATCTTCCAAAATCTTTTTAAAGCCGATTAAATTATCGTGCTGTTAGAGTCTGTGGTGTCTGAACGGGGGTTGACGAGCGTAGCTTGTAGGGGGCAGAGCCCCCTAGTCAATTACAACTTTAAATAAGATAAGAGTTGAATGAATAAGGCAAAGATTACTATTTAGAAACTGTGCTTTTTATTGTTGTATATATATATATATATATATATATATATATCCCTGTATACAACTCCCAGATATATTCTAGTCTTATCACCTTATAACCTTAGTTTGACAAAGTCACTTCTCTTTATTTTACCATGAGCCTAAGACGTTATAAATTTTACACGTATAATTCAAAGCTTAAAGTAATGTTCAAAGTGTTATTCTTTTAAAGTGTCTTTGGATATTTCTTACTTAGTTTAATTATTCAAATGTCTTTTTTTTCTTTCCACCTATTTTTCATCTCAATCAGCTGTTTGCTTTTGACTTTCGGTATGTTTTTAGCTCACGCATAACGACACCATATCTGCTTTTCTCCAGCTTTCCATCCTTACGCTACGGCCTTGTTGTCATTCGGTAATCTGGGGAAAGTTGACAACTGACGACAGATGGCGTTGCCTGTCCGTCGTCATTTGCATTTCTCCCTCATGACAGTCACAGCGTATCGGAGATCTTTCAAGATGCCGATGACGTCTTGAGCGGTTGGGATGGAGAGTGTGCAGTAGCTTAGTTCGGTGATCGGCGTGTGATATTTATATCGTGAGCAGCAGCGTGTTCCTCAGTTTCATCTGTTGTTCCTCATGTGATGGTTGGCCATGAACATCGATTCGTTATCAACTGCTTATAATTTTCTGCTAGAAGTGTTTTTATATATAGTGTTTTTCCGAGTAAATATTCTTCAAAGAATGACTTCACCTTTTTAGTCAAATTTCATTTATTTAGTGATGTGTGCTGCAATGCTAATGTGAAGGAAGATGTGCTCATAAATGTTGAAAGAAGATTTTTAAAGTGGTTTCATCTTAAAAGTATTTCACAGCCGTTTACTTAAATAACACACGCTCATATCCTGTTTCTTTATTAGTGGTATCATAGCTTAATGTTTAATTACTTTGAAATTGTCTTTCCCCCTCGTTCATTTAGAATGAAGAAAGTTTGTTGTTTTTCCTATTTCTATTTTTTACTTATAAGGTCATGCTTGTCATTAGGTTAGATGTTACTGGACTTCAGTTTTTCAAAGGTTTGGGTGAAGTTCCTGTATGTATTCACCAGTATATGTTTACACTTGCTTGGATACCAACGATGTTTTGTTGCCGGTTTTCGCGTCTAATGTCGAAGGTTTTTCCATGTTGCAGGGTAGGAAATGATATTGTATCACACTTGCTTGGTTACCAACGATACTTCATTGCTAGTTTTTCGCGTCTAGTTTCGGCGGTATTCCATGATGCAAGGCATGTAATAGAAATTGAATTTAACATCATTTGGAAATGAATTGCTTGAAGAATGAGGGAAGGGGGAAGTCAATTTGGATGTTTAAGTTTTCTATAATAGATTTATAAAGTTAAAAAGTTATTTAAAGTTTAATATATATAGTCTATTTACTGAGCATTGTTTTTCTATGCATGATATAAATTAAAAGTAAATGTGTGATAATTTTCCTTTAAGAAGTTAGTTATTTATATAGAGTTAAAAGTAATTGAAACAATGTTTTGAAGTAGATAAACATTTAATTTTTAGAGGCTCTTTGGTGCAGTTCTTGTTCAACTGTATGTTGATATAGAGGTCATTTTGGTTCTTTCCAAATTATCTGTGTTAATGGAAGAACAGCTTGATGTTTAATTTGGAACTTCATATGTCTGATAAGTTGAAGTGTCCATGTTGTTAAACTCTGGACTCATGTCACGTACTATCCTGGTTTTTACTTTAAAGTTTTTAATCTCTTTTACTCTTGTTATTTTTGTTAAATAAAATTAGTTTATTTTTTAAATTTAGTTTATTCTTCTACAAACATTACATTTTCTTTTTCAGCTATTTAAATTGATTTGAACTTTAAATAATTTAGCAATTCTGTTTTAATAAGTTTGGGCAAAACTTCTCAGCAATATACGCTCCAATTGTGTATTTATGCTTTTTCTCTGCTGATTCAGCTTTTATCCAGTAATTAAATTTGGTAATTACTTCAATACTCGCCCAAAAAGAGATAATGGGTTACCCTAGAATTCCCAGTCAGTTTCTTGCAAAATATTTAGACCCTCATCTAAGGCAAATAAGAATCAACATATAAAATAACAGTAAGTTCATATATTGGGCCTGGAATTATATTAAAAAATATGTAAACTTTTTTATTAAAAACTGCTGGTTTGTATTTCACATCTACTTTTCCAAGAATAAAATGATTTGCTAATTTGAAAGAATGCCAATTATTCTTAAGGATACAAGGATATAACTTTCCAAATTTTGAAATTTAAATTAATTTTTAAAATATTAGTTTTTTTTTGTTGTTGTTTGTCAGAATAGAGTTCAGATTAACAGCAATTAGTATTTTGTACCTCTAAATTTCAATTTGATTGAAACACCCGGTTTTCATTTATGATACCTAAACTTTTCTATGCTTGCAAGATGCAAATTTGTTTTGTTTTTTGTTGTTGTTATTTTTCAAATCAATCAACTATTTATTCTTTTTTTCAATTCCTACTATTAGTTCACACTTTCCTTATATTTATTTATTTATATATCTTGTTCAAATTTTCAATCATTAATAAGATACTCATTATTCATCCTATCAAGTTGAAATAAATTTTTTTGAACTTGTACTGGATGACAATTGATGTTAATACAGTTTTTTCAAATATTAATTAATTAAATTTTAATTAATTAATTTTAGTTTTGCATGGGAAACAAAATGGCGGCCATTGATTATTGAAGGTCAATGAAAGTTTTTTCAATAAGGGGTTACCATAGGGGGACCCTGTTCTGTCGCCAAATACCGCCAAGTTTGTCGCCAACTTGGCGATATATCGCCAATTTTGGCGGCCAAAATGAGTCGCCAAAAGTGACACCAACTTGGCGATATTTCTAATATTTCGCCAAATTTCCATAGAATTCCATTGTAAACCTACTTGCTTATAGAAAATCAACAAATTGAGATATTTTAATGCAACAAAAACTAATATTAGTTTAAGGGATTATATTAAATTTTTCTTTGATGACCTAAGTAGGAATTGACTTTAAAAACAAAATTTTTATATTACTTGTTTCTTATAATTTAACCAATGCATGTTTATCTGCATCAGTCCTCATTATCATATTACTGTTCTATTTAAGCAAAAAAAAAAAAAAATAAAATAAAATAAAATAAAATAAAATAAATAAATTAATTTAAAAAAAAAATATTCAAGTACAGATGAATATGACAGTGATTTTAATTAAGACAAACAAATCCATATCTGCTACTTTTTTCAGTCATTTATTTATTAGATTATATGAACCAAGCTTGATTGATTACAATTCATGGCCTGCAATTGATTTATGTTAGATTATTTTAAAACATTAGTAAACAAGAAGTGCAGGCTTATAAAAATTGTTAAGAATGTTTCTTCATAAATTTTAATGCCTTTTTTGTTTTGTTTATGATTTTATTATTATAACTATTGTATTGTCTGTTTATATAAATATGTATTAGCATAATAAATAATTTCAAAATTGCCCATGCATAGAACATTTTGACAGCTAAATATTTTTTTCTTTTGGTGCCATTGATGCCCAATTTTTCTTCTGAATTTCTAATACTGAATCAAATACATTATCATCTAAGAGCAATAATTGCAGAAAATGTTTTCCAGCTGTGTCATGCATTTTGAAGTTCATCTAACGTCCCTCAAAATGATTTGAATTAATTTCTATCGAGGTGAATTGCTGAATGTTTTTTCAACTGTGTTATGTTTTTTAGTAGAACCATATGTTATCATACTATGTAGTCTGAATATCATATAAATAAATTTATATATAGTGCTGCACAAAAGGTTATGGATACACTGTCATCTGTGAATGGTAATTGGCAGTCAAGCATTTTCAGTTATGTTAAGTTGAATATGGGTTTTCAACTGTATTATGTAATTTTTAAATTTATTTAGATATCTCTTATCATTGTATGAATATACAAGGGGCAGTCAAAAAGTTCAGGAATTTCATTATAACTTTTTAATACCACAATATAAGTAATTTTTTTACTACCACTACATTTTTCATTCACAGGGTGGCCGAAACTTGTTGGTTTTTAAACTTTTAAACTTTTTATTTAATGTTTTAAAAGTGTTTATATGTAATATACCTCTTTTAGTAAAATTTTTTAATTAATTGTGTGCTTTTAGTTTCAAGACGTTATAGTCCTTCAATATATGTATATTTTTTTTACTACTGGAGTTCATAATTGGCAGTGTGACGGCAGTGTAGCTAAAGGTAGAAGAGTGTGTTGATCAGTTTGCCGCAATGTCTACGCTCGAGCAAACATCAATTTCATGTGCAGATTGGGGTAATCTGCTTCAGAGACTTTGTTAGCCTTATACAGTGACGATTCTTTAAAGAAAACAGCCATTTATGAGTGGTTTTCAAGATTTTGGGTTGAAGAGGAATCGCTGAAAGATGAGAGCCGCAGTGGGAGACCTTCAACCTCCAGAAACGAAAGAATGGTCGAGCAAGTGAAACAGTTAATCAGATCAGACCGAAAAGTGATCATCAATGAGTTGACACAAGAAGTGAGAATCTCTCATGGAGCCATACACACAAACCTGTCATGATTTAAGATGAAATGTGTCAGTGCAAAGTTTGTCCCGCGGCTCCTGAACACGGGTCAAATGAAAATTTGGAAGTTGACTGCAGCCGAATGTTTTGAAAAAAGCACAGAAGACCTGACGTTTCTTGTGACAATCGTTACTAATGATGAGACCTTGGTGTATGCTTACGTCCCGGAGACAAAGATGCAGTCATCAGAAGGGCACACAATGTCCTCTCCTCGATCAAAGAAATCACGTCATGTCAAATACAAAACAAAAGTGATACTCATTGCGTTTTTTGACAACGAAGGTGTGCTGCACCAAGAATTTGTACATGCAAGTTTTGAAAAGACTGAGGGGGGCAATCCGAAGAAAACGTCCTGCCAAATGGCAAGGAGGATAGTTAATGCATCACGACAATTTTCCCTCCCACACATCGATTGTTGTACAGACATGGCTTGCAGAAAAGAATATTCCACTCCTCCACCAGCCTCCCTACTCACCGGATTTAGCACCATTGGATTTCTGGCTCTTCTCCAAGATCAAAATGGACCTCAAAGATAACCGTTTTGACACTGTAGAAGACATCAAAACCAACGTGGCGGTTGAACTTGGGAAGATACCAAAACAGCACTTACATCGCTGTTTCCTGCAATTGCAGCAGTGGAGCAAGTGTCTGTGTTCTGCTGGAGCCTACTTTGAAGGCGATTACAATGTACAATGCAAAAAAGTCTTTCTGTTAGTTATTCCAATTTTCTAATGCAACCTGATATGCTCTATTTTCTTTTTAAAAAAAAGTCACTTTACTTCCTCATTTTTTTTTTTTTTTTTTTTTTTTTTTTGGAAATACAACCTAATCAGAAAATAAGCCTCAGTATGATTTTTAAGGTGCTAGCAATATAAACCCTATCTATACTAATAAAAGAAAGTTTATATGTCTGTTAGTGATGACTAAGAAAATTTATTGCACGTAGTGGTCTGAAAATTTGGATCAGGATAGTCCAAGGAAGATCCAACTCAGATCCTAATGCATCTGAGGCTCAGATTTTTCTTTATTTGTTCATTAACCAAAATAGTAATTGAAAACCATAATAAACATTGGAAAATCACACAAAAAGTTGCAGCTGTATTTTCCTCCCATTCCTTTGATCTCAATGACTCACCTAAATTTGATTTATATATCCATGATCTTTTTCACTCCTTCATTCATTATCTGTAGTTTTTATTTAAAGTTTTTATAAAAACTATTATGAAAAAATGTTATTTTATTTGTTTTTTTAACTTACTATTAAATCATTCTCTCTTTAATCTGATATTGTTTATGAATGCACTAACTTCTATAAAAGTTTTAATTTCATTAACTTTTAAACAGCATTTCATTACTTTAGTTAATGTTTTAGCAATATCTTGCTTTCCAAACATAAGGGATAAATCACAGCTCTAGAACAACAGATGGCAAAAAGTGATATCACAGTTCAATTTGCCATTCATTGTCGATTGCAAAATATACATCTTGTTGCTGCTTTTGGAACTATTACAGAACAGGGCGTTTCCTCGGCATGTGCCAAATGTTTATTTCTATAAATAGATTCGAATGTTGGTGCTTTGAGCTCTTGTTGATGGATTGATATATCCAACATCTCTCTCATTAAGGCAAAATATTTACTTTACCAGGACAAGCATGGGAAGTCTTTTAAACTTATCTTTTTAAAATACATCCTTATTTAAATATAACATTGCAATATATATTCAGAATGCTTTCAATGAAGTTATAACCTTTGAACAGTTTAAGCAAGTGTTTACTTTCAAAAAGTATGCTTATAGTATTTGTTAATTTTTATGAACTGCTTTTAAATTAAAGTGTGTTTTTTCTTCAGTGAATATTATATGAACTTTATTTCAAGCGTTCCTTTCAAGATTTGCAAAATGAAACTTTATTAAACTGAATTTAGTTTATTCCTCATCTCTGTTTTTTTCTAAAGCAATATATTTTTCATGAACACCATCTTCCATTTTCAATGAAGTCATATGAGATTGTAAATTCATCGGAGGTGAAAAAAAAATGAATTGAAAACATTTTTTTCCCCTGCTTACTTCTAGTTTGCATGTTGGCCAGTGCTTATGCATCTGATGTGTAAATATGTGTTGTTAACCTTATAAATTGGCTGCATGCGGTTGACTTTTATCAGCCAAAGCCCACTGTTACCAATGAAGAACCGAGAGTCAGAAAACGCAAAATTATTTTTGCATCTTTCACAGCGGTCATTGGTTTAACTATTCAAAATATGATAAAGCAAAAAAAATATGCACTTAAATTTCGTACTTCAACTTTTTTCATGGTGCAATTCCTTAAAAAATCTTTCTGTTTATTTCCGCCTTGTTTTTCAAAGGCCCCCATCGGGTTAATTGTTCGAAAGACAAGAAAATGAAAGAAAATGAAAAATATCAGGCTATATTTTAGTACTTCTATCTTTCTAACAATGCAAACCATTTCGAAAAAATATCAACATTAGTTCTAAAAAGTTTATCTCTGATAGCCATTTCAGCGATTTTTCTACAATTTTTAAAAATCTGCATCCGTTTACATCAACAAAATATGAAAAAATATCCGCTTTTAGATAGTATCTTCTACTTTCTAACGATGCCTTTGTAAAAAAAAAAAAAAAAAAAAATTAATATTTACTATTTCAAAATTTATTTCTTGAAGTCATTTCTGGAACTCCTTTCACTCATTCGCCAGATTTTTTTTTCTCTCTGCTCTAGAATATTTTCGGTGGTGTTTTTGTTTGTGCACTTGTGCTGCGATTCACCCAAGATAATACACACATATATATTAGAATTTTGTATGTGTGCAAAGAGGAAAAACTAAGAATCATTTCATAAGATTTATCATTTGAAAATAATAATGTATTGTGTGTGTTACTCAGTCAACAACATAGCGAAATTTTGTAACAATTTAGGCTTTTTTTAGAGACAGTATATAATAAATTAAAAATTTTATGTGTAGAAAAAAAATTACAGATTATAAGAAAAATATTTTTAAATTGAAAAATACTGCTCTCTAGTTTTATAATATATTAAAATTTCTTTCTTTTTTATGGTAATTAGAGAACAGAGAAACAAACATTCCTTTTTTGTGTCTTAATATAGTTACATGTAACTATCACAAAAATGAGCTTTTACTAACAAAAAAAGAATTATTCAAATCAAAGTATCTGTTTGAAAGTTATACATGAATATCTATTTATAAAATATATTATGAAATTGCTATTTTGTTTCCTACTTATTTTTAAGTGTATATATATATATATAAAGAAAACCTTTCACTGCATATGTATATTTATAACATTTTTTACCTGAAACTTTTCTAAAAAAAGAAAATTTTCTTTTTTATCATGTGATAACCACAAAATATACAATTGCTAAATGAAACACTCTCTTTTTCTCAAATCAAATCCAAAGATGACTTACTTTGTGGCTAAAGCAAAAACTTCAACTTTATTCTCCATTACCTCATACAGGCTCATTATCAAATGTTATACTGTTGGATTACGTAGATTCATCTGATTCCACATATCCTATGCATGGATATGAATGCAAACTCATCCAGACGGACAAAATATTCCTTAACATACTAAAGCAGTATGCTAATTATTAAGATGCAACTTAGTGCAGTGTAATATAAATTTAAAACGTTAAAAATGCCAGAATATGTAGACTTTAAGCGGATAGTTTCGATAGCATTTAGCGTACCATCCTCAGTGCCAAAACGGTCAGTGGCACTGAGGGCGGCATGCTAAATGCCACCGAAATTAGTCTGCTTAAAGTCGACATATTCTGGCGTTTTTAACGTTTTAATTTTATATAAAGCAGGACGAGCTTCAACAGAGTTCAAGAAGGTTACTGCAAACAGCCTAACTCAGTACTATATTTTGTTTTAGATTGCGGAATAAAAAAAGAAAACTGTGGGTTTCTGTTGGTTGCAGAAATGGAAGGTGTTTAAAATTGTGTGGGAAAAAAGTTTTTTATCAGTGTTGTTATTATTATTTTAAAGACGGTCTACATTTCATGGATTTTCATGATTTCTTTTTTATGCATTATTTTTTCGCTTACTGTAGAAAGATATTTTTATTTTCTAAAATTATTCTTTATTCAATTTTTCCCCCCTTTCTTTTTCTTCTTGGTAGTGTTTAAAGGATTAAAATAAAGGAAAAGTTGTATTAATGTAAAATGAACTTTTTAAAATTAAATTGTGTGAATTTAAGTGATATAAAATGTAAAATATTTTGAATTAGCTTTGTAGAGTAGAATATGCATTTGATTTTTAACATTATACCACCTCTGTCAGATTGTTGTAAAGAAAGTGAGATGAAATAAATTTCCTTTATACAGTCAAATGCTCATACTTGGGACAATACCGAACTTTGCATTTAGAAATCAACTTCTTTATGAAACGTAGAAGCTTAAAAAAGCTACCCACATTTTGAAGGGTATGTGGACTATGTTTACTTAAAATTTAAAATATTTAGGATCATGTTTAATACCTAAAAACTAAAGCTGTCTGTCCCAAGTTGTGCTTATGCAACCTAATTTGGGACATTCTCTTTTTTCTACTTTTCTAGTGTTTAAATTCTTATTCCAAACATGACACATGTTAAATCTTTTAAAAAATATATTCAAACTCAATAAACAACTGAAAATGGCAAAAAAAAAAAAAAAAAAAAAGTCTTCATTACAATATTACAGGTCAAGTTTTCTGTTAAAAAAATGGTGTTTCACTTCTTTTTTAACAAATTCTACTTATTTTGAACAATGTTGTTAAATCTAAGAATGGTTAATGAACACTTGATAACTTTTGCAGTCAATTACTCTAATAACGCTCGTCAGAATGTTTTTTTTTTTTAACAAATCCAAAAAAAGTAAAAACTAGGAACAAAACTTAAAAAATGAAAGCCTACATGTGTAAATAGCTCCTTGTACTGGCTAAAATATGTATGTACTACATATTTTAAAGAGAAACAAATGAACATTTAAATGTAGAATCAAGTCATGTTGTTTAATCACTGGATTGAAGGAGGGGGGGGGGGGGGTGGGAGTGTTTGTAACTGCATGAGAACATATTATACATTTGAGAAAATAAAATGACTGCTTAATCTTCATCTTGGGACAACAATGCCTAACATGAGACAACGTCTACGTCTTGGACACTTTGACCTTTTGGTATAGATTCCTAAAATAGTGATAAAAATAAAAGTGGACTCAGGAGAGACTTTACCTGAGGTGCTCTAAATCAGGGAAAAGTCTAAGTCTCAACATAAATGAAATAGAAACCTTAGTATTTCAAAGATAAAACTTATCGATTTTGGTGATAAATGGAAACAATTTCTCCTACTCTGAGACCACGCCCGAAAACGTCAGAAGTAGCCCTAAACCTCCATAAAACAACAATGAAAAAATATAACTTGCTTCAGAGGTAAGGGGCTGTACTTATATAACTTATCAACTTTTTGGTAATTTTGACACCCCCCCCCCCCATTTTGCAATTCTTTTCTTTTGTTTTCAGTGATATTGCTATACATTTATTCACATGCTTTATTCTTTTATATGAAGAGAAGTGAATAAAATATCACTAATATGTGAAATAATACTTAACAGAAATAGCTACTATTTAAAAGTATTTAATAATAGCTTTTTATTACAAAATGTCTTCTTGCACTTGTCCCCGCACAGGATAGCGGAGGAGGTGGTGTCAGAACTTCTTATCAACAAAACAGGTAGACAACATTCTTTTTCTTTTCTTTATGTAGTAAACACAAGTATAATTTAAAACATACTTCGGACGTGGTTTTTCGAACAGCGGATTATATATTCATACACATAGGACATAAGAACAGGAATGTGAAAGGTAGGGTAGTTTACATTTTGAAATTAAATAATTTTATAATCATTTAATGATTTTAGTACTAACCTTAATTTTCATAAAAATAGATAACAGACTAAGAAAAGCTAACAGACTATAAAGAACAAGTTTACAATAAATAGAGAAAACTTTGGCTCCATTAAAAATGATAACGATATCAAAAGACTAACCCCCTCCTCCCCCTAGAGATATATTAAGATATCATGTGCCAGCCCCTCCCTAAAGTGATAACATTATATACGCACAGCCCCCAACGTGGGACAACCTACAGTGCTACCAACACCCTAAAACTAAAAGTCCCAAGTAAGGACAATATCCCAAATATTGGCATTTGACTGTAATATAAAATGCACACTCCACCTGCATTTTCAATGGTCAAGGAAATTTTTAACTATAAGTTAAAGTTTTTAGATATAGATTAAAAACATTTCTCAATAGTGAGTAAAAGAAAAATAAGGAAGTAGGTTTGTTCAAAAATCATGACTTACACAGAGTGTTGAATTATAATTCAAGTTTGACTTGCTATTAAAAAGACTGTGAAAAGGGAGCCAAAAATGGGATAAAAAGGGAGTCAAATGTGAACTCTTGCTTATATACTTTGACAGCAGTTTCTTGCTCTGCTGTTTTGCCTATAGCAGGCTGGTAGCAAGAGTAGATGTCTGAGATGCAGATCTTGAAAGTTGCATTCCAATGTTAGGGCCTTTTCGGAAATGCCTGGGTGCAAGAAACATTTTTGGCATTGTATACATTTTTCAGAGGTTTAAAAAAATCTAAAGTATCATTGGCATCACTGTATAAGTGTGAAAGAAAGGTATGGTGCGAGCCCATATGTAAAAATTTTTGGGTTGTGAAATGTATATAAAAAAAGTCTTGCTTTTGTTGTGGGCCCCTACAAGTGATTGGCATTGTATCCTCCTCCTCCTCCTCTGCCCTCCTTATGGTTGACTATGCCAACATTTCTATTTTAGTTTTTCTTTTCTTTTATATGGGTGCAAAGTGGAAATTTTGCACAGTGATCCTAATTAGAGCAGGCTCTTCTATGCTAAATATTTAATTAATAGGGGCTTTCCAGTAACATATTAATCAGGGCTGTCTGCCCACCTATCCACCCAAAAAAACCCAGGTGGGTTTTTTTAAAAAAAACCACTTAATAAAACCCACATAAAAGTGGGTTTTATTGGGTTTTTTGGTTTATATGAGTTTTTCGCTGCACAGTATCATTTATTTCCAATTACTACTTATTTGTTATGATTCTGTTATACATGTAAGATAAAAATTTTATTAAATTTAGGTTTTCAGACATCTTTGTATAAAAAGATAAAAATGATTTGAAAGAACTGCAAAACCCAAACCTCAGCAAATTAAAATTATCCAAAAGAAAAAATGACTATTTTATCATTCATTATCTAATATGTAAAAATGAAAATTTGTCTGTCTGTAATTCTATACAAATCGACAGTTTGGAAGACAAGATTGTCAAATGTTACATATATGTGTATTAAAACACGGCCGAGGCAACTAAAGTAATCCAGGATCTAAATAATTTATAGTTAAATTGGTGATGTTTTATTAATTAAAAATTAACAGCAAGTTCTATCAAATTTAAACATTTTATGTTCAGTTTATAACAATTAAAAATCCACAATAAAATTCTTATCACAACAATTACTTTTCTATTGCAAGATTTCCATGTGAAAAATGAAATAAATAGTTTGACGAATAAAAAAAAAAGAAGTGAATATTATGTCACATTGGAAATGTAATGGACGTCAGCAGGTGAATATATATAACACTATGAGTTTGAAAAAACGCATTGAAACATGATAAAAACCCGAGCATAAGCTTGATAAGATAATTGGCATTTTAACATTTTGAGGTTCTCTGAATTTGTTTTCGCCATTTTTAAATCTATTCCTTATATATACTTTTGTGTATGCATGTATATTAGAATTTCCACAAAGGTTTACGTCCCCAGAGCTCATTCTTAGTGAAGAACTGAAATAAAGATGTCAAATTTTTTGATAATAAAATTCATAGAATTTTCCTATTTGCCATTTTTCTTTAATCATGAAAAAATTATTTAAATAACAAAATACTCGGAAACAACTTTTCATCAAAAGGTTTTAATCTCGGTCTCAATCCAGATCACAGATTATATTTACTAAGTAAGTAGGTAATCTGTCGTCCGGATTAAATAATAAAAAAAAAAAGAGTGAAAATTACGTAAATTAACACGCAATCGTTGATTTTTCAAAACAAACATTCTTAAAATTCTGTGCAACGCCGGGTACTTTAGCTAGTATTATATATATATATATTACATCTCATTCATTAAGGTCCATATAATTTATCAAAAAATTTTTATAACAGTTGCTTAAAAATATGTTTATAATGTATTAAGTATTTTCCAGTTGAACTGCATTTAATATTTCATTTTGTTTTACACTCAAAAATCCCAATTTTTGTTATTAAAGAGTACAACTTAAGATAACAGATACAATGAAAATCAGAAAATGATAAAGGAGGCATTTTTAGTCTGTACCTGTCTGAATAAGAAAACTTTTTTCTTTAGACTCTCTGTATATAAGTAAAATTGAAATATTAAATACAGCCACAACTGCAAAAATACATTACATTATGAACACATTTTTCATGTACTATTAAAGAAATGAATTATAACCTATACACTATAGTCATTTTTTCCTATGTAGTCATAAAAAATTAAAATTACAAGTTCTTTGGATTACAATAATTTGGTGAGGGTTGGGTGGTTGGGTCTTGCAGTTCTTTAAAATCATTTTTAATTTTTATGCTTAGATGTCTGAAAATCTAAATTTAATTGAAATTTTATCTTACATATATAATAGAATCATAACAAGTAAGTAATTAAACATAGTTGGCACTGTTCAAAGAAATGCACAGCAAAAAACTCCAAAAACCCGAAAGAAAACAAAAAAACCCGAAAAAACCCACACGGGTTGGGTTTTTTAAAAAAAACAGGTTTTTTTCAGCCCTGATATTAATGTGGTAATAAAATAGTACCAATGTAGTATTAATAATATTTATTTTAATACATTAAATAACGCCCATCCTTCATATTGAAATTTTCAATACAAACACATACTTTTGGCTCTTTTCTTGTATTTTCCTTGGGATATCAAGCAAAGTCATTCGGTCAAGTAGTTTAGGAATTATAAAGGATTAAAGTTTAGAACTCCTGTAGTTAAATTCATTCGTAACCATTGTAAAACAGTTTGCAATGAGGGTGTTTTTTTAAGCATAACTCAAAAAATACTTAGCGGAATGACCTGTAATTTTGGATTTGTATATTTGAAGTTTCTAGAAATCGATTTCTGTTAAACAACTTCTGAGTTGCAATTATTATTATTTTTTTTAATTAATTTTATATATATATTATATATATATATATTTTTTTCAATATAAATTAAAATATATATATATATATGAATTGTAACCTATAAATCTTTTAACAGAAATTGATTTCTAAAAGCTTCAAGTATGTGAATCTAAAATATCGCCCCATTCTGTCAAGTAGTTTTTGAGTTCCATGTTACGCTTGAAAAAAAAAAAACCTACCCTCGTTGCAATTTATTCTGCAGAAACTACAAGTGAATTGAACATTAGGCATGAGACTTTAAATCTTCATAATTCTTAAACTACTTGATCGAATAACGTCCCATTTGGTATCCTAAGGTAATATTTTCTAAAAAAGCCAAATATGCTGTTATATTGAAAATTTCAGTTTGGTATTATTTCAGTGTGAAGACAACACTCTAAGCTTATTTTCTTTTAAAACATAAATTGGAGTAAGACGCAAGTTGCAGTTAAATGGCTATTTACATTTTTTTCTCCCCTTCTTTTCTTTTCTTCTTGGTACAATTTGGTTATTAAAATATATGGGAAGTTCCCTTTTTTTTGGCCGACTTTGCTTCTTGTAATGCTGCACAGTAGATTGATTTCTGTCTTTGACATGTTAATTTTTGCTGATATTTTTTGATTTATATATTACAGGAAATGTGTTATACGTTATAGTGATGTTTGCTTATTGATGTATGGTGGTATAGGGCAGTGTATTTATTGATACATAGTAGTATGTACTGTAAGATTTAATGAGAATAATTTCCTGCTTACATATTATGACTAAATTATTTTCAGGTATCCTTTCAATGGCTAATTCTGGTCCAAATACAAATGGTTCCCAGTTTTTTCTGACAACTGCCAAAACTGAATGGTAAATATACTTTTTTTTTTTCATACTACATTTAAGTTCTATTAGAATAACTTTCACAAGGCTGCAAATATTTGTATGTTGCAATTGAATAAAAAAAAGAAAAGTTTTTCAAATTAGTTAAATGCCAATTGTTTCTAGCTTAAAATAAATATCAAGTATCCATTACTATTAATTACATATCTGCCTACATTAAAAAGGCCCTTTTAGTGAAAATTTTAGAAAAAACTTATTGTTTTATTTTAAAGAGCAGTCTTTTACAATTCCAAATCTGTTTTAATTTTATTCATTTGATTATTAAAAGAGGAGCCAATTTAATAAACAAGAAGTAATGAGTCAAATATCTGAAGTGAGCATAAGAATGTCAGGAGAAATGTAAACAATGTTCTATGCATGATTTTCTTACTTTTTTTTTACAATACTAATAAAACTTAATTGACACTTCTAGATCCACTGTTATTACTATTTTTACAAAATTACTATTAATAGTTCTAAAGTTATCAAATTTTTTTAAATTGAGATTTTTTTTTTTTTAAATAAGGATTTTATATTTCATACTAGGGGGCTCAGCCTCCTGCGAGCTATGCCCGCCAACTCCTATTCAGGCTTCACAGCCTCTGAAAACTGTACTAATGTGCCCTGTTAAAAAAAAATATTGCCAGGTTACGGAAGATTGAATGATATTATCAGTATAACAGCTGCTATCTTCTGCAATCACGTTGTCCATTTGAATGGGCATTTTTTGGTTACCATGGCCTCATTCAACCCTGTCATAATAAATTACATCTGTTTCTGGGATTGATAAGTAAGATCAATAACACATTTGAAAATTAGCTTGTATATAATGATTAGGTTAAAAATGATGCTGTCTTTCTGAGTTTTATAATGACGTTATGGACAATATTCTTCCTTTAGGTTTGAGGTTAAAAAAAACTCTGTCTGCTTGGGAATAGCTTTCAGATCCACGTATTGAAAGGCATTGTGTTTTGAAATTTTACGCTTATATTTTTTATGTCTTGATCGAGTTTTAGATATTTCAAGAACAGGTATAGCTTATCCTTTTCTCTATTTTAGTACGCCATCATGAATATTTTGTAGTTATTTTTACGATGTATTTTATAATTATTTGTATGGATTATCCCATATATCTTGATTATCCCGTCGACCAAAAAACTATCGCCAAACTATAAGATTAAATGCCAATAATAGATGATCATAAGTGTCACATTCACTTGACATTAAACATGATACACGTGTTTGCTACGTCATCAAGTGATTTTTAATTCGACTTTTTATTAATATTTTTATTAATGTTTTACTAATTTATTTGTTCTTTCGCTTTTTTAAAATAAAATTATGTAAATTTGTATAATTTGGCGAAATCGGTCCAGGGATAATCAAGTAGTACCGTTCGTATTAATTAATAAGAATATCTGAATTTTCTAATATAATATGTATTTATTGAATAATAATCTGTACAAAATAAATCAAAAGTATTTTGCACATACATTTACCTGTATTTATGCTGTATCAAGTGATGTAATACATAAACAAATTTGCTTGGCGCTCTACTATTATACTATGTGACGTCAGGTTAAAAGTTTTCAGAATAAAAATCGTTTTAAATATACTGTTTTATTATATGACATAACTTTCCTTATTAAATGCATGCCATGTAATAATTTATTTATTTTAATTTTTTTTTCTGTTTTTAAGATTCACAGGTACATATATTATTTAACTTAAAAGCATTTGGAAATTTTATTTTAGCTTTTAAGTATGACCTAATATTCACTATTAAAGTTTTTCATGTGTAACAATTTAATTATTTTAGGCACTACTTTAAATTGAGGCACTTGGGCCTTTTACAAAATATGTAATTATCACCTTTAAATGCATTTTGCATATGATAATTTTATTATTTTAAAGTTTTCGTACTTTTTTAATATTTATGTGTAAAGATTTTGACACAACTTTCCTACTTTCTGCTTTTAACATGTGATGATTAAATTCTTATTTAAAAAATTTTTTTCTGTTTTTAAGATTATTGATGTCATTTTCTCTTTAATTGAAAGGAAAACCTCTTTTCCATCTATGGAATTTGAAATTGGCAGATGAATTTTGTTTTCTAAAATAAATTGATTCTGGATGATCGAATTGTGAAAAAATATTTTTATTTTTTTAATTTTCCTTAAAAACATAATTTAATCTCAATATTGTTTCGCTATCAATTGAAATAAAAGATATTATTTCAATTATCAATTTGAAACAGGAGTAATTTTGTTGTCATTACAGATTGTCACTACAGAAATGTAATTAAAATTAGAAAAAAAATAATATTTTGAAAACTAATTCAAATTTTAAAATTCTATTACCAGTTTTGACATCTGTGGATCAATATGGATAATTGGTGTTAATTTCCCTGCCAAAACTTTCATATTTTAGGAGAAATAGCTGCAAAACTTAATCAGTCATTTTATAAAATCATTTCATAAATTCATTTCATTAGGATTTTATATATATAGGCTAGACATAAAACCTAAATAAATAATCAGTCATGTACAAGTTTTACCTGTGCACAAAGGGTTCCATACAATTTATTTGGCATTGTGCCAAGCACGCTTCAATAGGAGGCCAGGTTTTTAATTAATATATTGGCTAATTATGCACAAATTTTTTCAAAACTCATTATCAACAATACTTGGATGATTCTGTGTCGATAGGTGCCTCAAGTGTCCCTCAACTCCTCTGCTGAGCACTCGCAAAGTAAATTTTGTGTGTAACAGAAAAATGTGATTTTCTCAAAAACCGTGTAACCTAGGATTATCGCTGTATTTTTCCTGCAAGGTTCTACTACTACCCATAATTTTAATACTTAATATACTTAAAAAGTAAGAATGGAACCATTATAAGATCACTCTATCTGTCACAGCTGTTTTTCTCTGTAGAAAGGAAAAAAAAAATCAAGTAACCTAATTAGCCCTTCTAAATTTTTCCTAAAAATATTTGCAAATGGCTAATAATCTATAGATATGTGGTCCAATAGCCTTTGCAACTCTGCAGAGTTTGAGCTTTCCACGTGAAAAACAGCTGTAACGGATGGACAGACACATCAGTGATCTTATAATGGTTCCGTTTTTACTTTTTAAGTGCAGAAACCTAAAAAATCATCAAAATCAAATAATTATGTTTGGGATACTTAATATTAACATTACAGATCAAGACAAAGTGAAAAAAAGTTTTTACAAGAATTATGAATGAAAATTAATGTTAGGAGTTTAAAATGTTACTTTTATCTTTCATAGATTTACTGAATGATCTAAAAATTGAGTGTTTGAAGACAGATGCTTAGAATATTATTTTCAATGACAGTTGGAACACGTTTGTAATTTAGGTAGTCAGGATTGATATATAATTGAAATATTGTATCAAATTTGTGTATTAACATTGAAAATTTTGGTTTATTTTGGTTTTAATATATAAATACCCTAAGTTTACTTTATTATTCATAACAAATAAATATGAATGAGTTGAAATATACCTTTTGCATCTCTTTTCCACAATTTAGAGATTAAATAATATGCAGGGACTGAGCATGCATGGGTGTGCTTGCTGATTTTCAGAAAAAATGAGTTTTTTAATTAATATTTTGGCTAATTATCAAAAAATAAAAAATCTGATCCTCAGATGCATCAGGACCTGCTTTACCCTCATCCCACATTTCAGACTTGTTTGTGGGGTAGATTTCACCGGCCATCGCCGGCAGTCTACATACAGACAGAGACAGTGAAACTTTCTTTTATTTGTATAGATGAGTTTACAGTTAGATTGGGAAAAAAATCTTATTCTATTTAATTTTTTAATTATTGCAGATTAGAGGGGGGGGAAAACCCATTCAACAAGAAATTGCCCTTTTTAAGTCTACATAAGTAATTTTTTTTTTTTTATGAAAAGAAAAAAAAAAGGGTTTCTGCGGGAAAGGGAGGATTTCTATATTAAAGACTTTTTTAAATTTTCAGTTTAACTGCCTCCTTTTTGGCATCAAGTAATAAATTAGTCTAATAATTGAAGCTCTCAAATTTAATTTTTGCAAAGTTTTTATTTATTAATAATTTTGGAGATGGTCATATTTAAAATTGTGATGCAATTACTATTAAAACAAATATATTTTTAAGTTCGGTGTTATGAGATATTTCGAAAAATATACCACACAATAGGAAAAAGAATGTAACTTAATTAGCCTCCCTAAATTTTTCATAAAAATATTTTTCAATGGCTAATAATCTATAAATATGTGGCTCAATAGCCTTTATAACTCTTCAAAGTTTGAACTTTCTATACTTTTCGGGAAAAACTACTGTGACAGATGGACAGACAGACACATGAGTGATCTTATAATGGTTTCATTTATATGTTTTAGGTACAGAACCCTAAAAAAAATCATTAAAATCAAATAATTATGTTTGGGATACTTAATACTAACATAATAGATCCAAAACAAAGTGAAAAAGTATTTTTTATCTATAACAATAAAGAAAGAAATTTGTGCATGTGAGTGTGTTCTGAAGAGATGGCTGCACATAGAGCTACAAAATTTGGTAAGAAGATACCTTTATATAGGTAGTTTTGCACCTCGAAGCTCGATTTTGGATTTTTTATTTAGATTTTTTTAAATTCAATTGTTAATGGGATTTTTAGCACTTTTTCACATTTCCAGGCGATTTTTTTACATTAATAAAAATAATCCAGTTTCAATCTATAAACCCAATATAGTAAATTTTGTCCTATTTTCAATAAGGTTTATTTCGTAAACATCATTGCATAATTAAGTGAGATAGTAATTAAAAACTCGTTAAAAGACTCATCAAAAAAGCATTTTTCCCAAAACGACAACAAAATGGCGAATCTACTGGACTTTGATTTTCATGTAAAAATGAAAGATAATAAAACTATATATGAAAATCATTTGAAACATCAAACTAACTTAATACTTGCTAAAAGTGATAAAAATGCATTTTATAACCTATTATATATTTAATTTGTAATATATACTAGCAGGAATGACCGAGCCAAGCTCGGTCAAAATTAGTTTTGTGTTTATCTCGATATATTATTCCCACTGAATCATTCTTTCTGTTTTAGACGCAATTAGCTTGATCCTGAGACATAGTGACCCAAAATGACCCACTAATCGAACTTTTTCAAACATGCGACCTAACACAATGTTCTCCTGTAAAAATTGGAAAAAAGATAGATAAGATAAAATGACCGTGTAGCCTTGGCGAACATGATCAGTATGGCAATAAATAAAAACCAAGAAAATGTCAAAAAACGAGTTATTACTTTTAGACCGGGAACCGGAAGCACAGACAATCACCTCATCGAGTTCACGGATAAAATTTTAGGATTAGTTAAATCTTGATTCACATATTTTAACGCAATCGGTCTGCCAAGTCATACCTTGGTGGAAAACACCTGAAAACCCGATTTTAGCGGTTGACTCTTAGGTTTAACATTGTGTTTTCCTGCACCAAAAGGTATGAAGACATGGGGGAATGGGAGCAGGAAAACACAATGGTAAACCTATGGGTCAATCGCTAAAATCAGGTTTTCGGGTGTTTTCCACTAAGATGGGAGTTGGCAGACCAATTGCGTTTTAATATGCAAATCGAGATTTAACTAATCCTAGAATTTCATACGTGAACTGGATGAGGTGATTATCTGTGCTGCCGGCTCTCGGTCTATTTTTAAATATGGCGTAGCCAAGCTAAACATTATTTTTTCTTTTCAAATAACTCGAAAATTAATGCATCCATGGGAGGAAAAAAATTTAAAATGTGTAAGTTTTGTAGCAGATAATTTTCTGTTTTCAAGTTTTCTTACTAAAAATGAAATGTAATTCAATTGAAAACAATGTATCTCAAATTCAAAAACAGATAAATAAGGTTTCCAGTGATCTAAAAAAAGAAAAACAATCCTTAAAAAGGAAACGACAAAATGCTGAATACCAAAGAAAACATCGAACCACCAAACGAACAAAGCTTGAAGAAATCTGCCATGATAATCCAGGCATTAAAAAAATTAGCTTTGCGGGAATCAGTAGGAAGACTAAGTTTAAATGTAGATCAAACATTATTGCTTAAGACTCCTGTCCCTGCCTGTGAAGATACTCACGAGCTAATGCTAATACTATGGGGAGGGATTTTTCTAATATCTCATTTGCATTTCGACATTTTTAAATAATTTTTTTTTCATTGGATAGCCGAGGTCCGTCTCTATATCGCACCTTTTTTACTTTTTCGATTTTGGTTGCAGATATTTTTTAGAATGACACTTTCATTTTCAGAACCGGTTTTGAAAGTGAAAGTAACTGTATAAAAAATATCTGCGACCCAAATCAAAAAAGTAAAAAAAGTGCGCTGTAGAGACGGACCTCGGCTATCCAATGCAAAAAACATTATTTACAAATGTCGAAATACAAACGAGATATTAGAAAAATCCCTCCCCATAGGATTAGCATTAGCTCGTGAGTATCTTCACAGGCAGGGACAGGAGCCTTATGGCAATAGCAGACATAGCTATTATTGGAAGCACTGCAGATGCAAAAAGAAGAAGTGAGTCAATACAAAGTTTCAAAACTCTCGATGATTTGACTGCAGAACTGAAAAAGGTTGGTGTTGCAATAAACAGGAGTAGAACATATCTTCGTTTGCTTCTAAAAAATTCCTCAGCCATCGAGGATCGAAAATATGTCACCACAGTGCCGATAAAACTTTCTTGGGCTCAGGCTGATTATCACCGATCTCACATTGATGCCCAATTTGCAGTAACATCCATCCGCTATTTAGAAACGTTAGCTTCAATTCTTTGACCCATGCAAGTGTTTCTTCTTTCACAGGATGACAAAGCGTGTGTACCTTTGGGAATTACAGCAGCCAATATACAGGCTCCGATACTGATGCATATGGAGTAATATCGTATCCTTACCCGACCACGACTGGGTCATCGCTGAATGCCACAAATTTATCCCATCTGTTTATGCTGGTATTGTGATTGCTCCTTGCATGGCAGGTCAAAGTAAATCCATAGATTATTCTGGTCCAACGTTTGCAGCTATAAGAAGTGGGAAACACAGTTCCTCCACAGCAAATACTCTTGCTCAGAATTTTGAAACTCTATTAATACTCAAAGACTTTGAAAAATTAGTGAAAACAGAAGAGGAGTTTCATCAAACCTGTAATCATAGTTACGGTTGATGCTGCTCCGACGAGAATCCCCACTAATAGAAAGTCATATCGTTTGCTATTAACCATTTCAAAAAGGATGATTTAGATGGAATCTTCATAGCATGCAATGTTCCTGGAAGAAGTGCATATAATTGAGTAGAATGGCACCACTCAGTCGAGAACTGTCTAGTCTTATACATCCTCATGACCATTATTATTCCCATCTCGATGAGAATGGTCGCACTATTGATGAAGAAATGGAGCAAAATAACTTTGCATATGCTGGTAAAACTCTCGCAGATATCTAGAACTCATTAAACATTGACGGTTATCCTGTTACTGCCACATATGTTGATTCAGGCGAACCAGACTCTCTTGGTTATGACTTAAATTGGTATTCGAAGCATGTACAAGAAAGTCAATACTTACTGCAAATTGTAGAATGCGAAAAAAAAAAAAATTGTTGCTCTCCTGCACGTAGTGGATTATTTTGTATATTAAAAGGATGATTCACTCCTCCTCCAATTAAAATGATACAATCGTCAAATGATATCATTACAAGTGAGGAGGGGGAGTTTATAGATTTAAGTCTCCGTCTGGCCTTAAATCTGAATATTACAGCAAAGGGATTTTTAAAGATGCTGTATGATTATGTTTGCCCTTCCAGATTTTCCCCCAGGTTTAAAAAAGGGCAGGGTGCTGCTTGTGGAAAAGGGCACTTTTGTATTCCGAAGCGCATGTTTTGGATTCTTAAGGGCATTTCTCGAAATTTTTAAAGGCATCCTTTTGATTTTTAAAACTACTTTTTAATATTTAATAGACAGAACACAATTTAAAATTTAGCAATGAGTCAAATTTTACTATGCAAGTACATTTTTTAATAAACAAAGGAGTAAAGGCACTTTTTTCAGGTGGGGGCAACAAGGGAGCTAATTTTTTTAATGAGTGGCAAGAGGGGTGCTATTTTGTAAACCTAAGGGCAGGCAGGGTGCAGCAGGGTTCAACATAGTGAAAAAAGCGAGAAGGCCTGCCTTATGCGACTATTGAGAATTGCTGCTCGTCGAGCAAATGAACTTCGTAAAATTCATGGAAGATGTTGAGTGGATCAATGAAGATGAAGTTGATCAAGATTGCATCCGAAAAGAAAGCGACGAAGATAATCAAGTAAAACTGGAAACCAATATCATGACAGATATAGGAAAATGGCTTGAGCAGCCGTGGTCAGCACGGAATAGATATGGGCATGTTCAAATTTAAATTTTACAAATGGCTAAGTTCTTCTAAAATTGTGATCTAAGAAATTTTCTTAAATAGAATTGAAAGGAAATAAAACAAGCATTTTTTTATTATTATTTTTAAGTCAAGTAGAGTTTTTTTAAAATTTGTATTGTGTCCTAATTTTTTTTTTTTAAATAAATTATTACTGTTAAAAAAAGTGGGGGTGGGGGGATGCAATTTGCTTACGTAATTATTAAGGGGGGGTTGCGATTTGCTTATTTTTGCTGACAAAGGGGGAGGGGGGATCAAAAATTGTCAAAAACATGCTTACGTAATATTTGAACAGCCCCTTATCACCAAAATGACCCACTAATAGAATTTTCTTGAGCAATGCGACTCAGCCCAATATTTTTATCTTGTCCAGAAACGGTGTAGTACAAAATTTTGCCAAAATCTTTTGAGTCGTTTCTTAGATACAGTTAGCTTGTTCCTGATTCATTAGGGCCCAAAATGACTCATTGATTGGATTTTCTTGAACATGTGACCCAGCCCAATGGTCTTCTCGAGCCGAAAACGATAGAACTCAAAATTTAGTCAAAATCGTATAAGCCGGTTTTTAGATACAAATTGCTGTACCCTGAACCATTGTGACTTAAAATGACCCATTAATTGAATTTTCTCGAACATGTGACTTAGACCAATTCTCTTCTCATGCCCAGAAACGGTATAATATAAAATTTGGCCAAAATGTTTTGAGCAAGTTTTTAGATTCAATTAGCTTGATCCTGGCCCATTGTGACTTAAAATGGTCCACTAATAGAATTTTCTCGAACACCTGACCCATCCTAATGGTCTTTTCGTGCCCGAAAATGGTTAGATACAAAATTTAGTCAAAATCGATTGAGCTGTTCTCTAGCTATAATTAGCTTGACCTTGACCCATTATGACCCAAAATAATCCACTAATTGAATTTTCTCGAACACGAGATCCATCCCAATGGTCTTTTCATGTCTGAAAACAGTAGGGTGCAAAATTTTGTCAAGATCGTTAGAGCTGTTATCTAGATAAACTTAGCTTGACCCACGGTGACCCAAAAATGACCCACTAATAGAATTTTCTTGAACATGTGACTTAGCCCAATGGTCTTCTCGTAATCCAAGACTATAGGGTCATTCCATGTCAAATCAACGAGAAAAATGCAATTTTTGGACCTCGACATCTCAGATTTCTATAATTTTTGGTTTATAGTTTGTATCCATGGAGTATATGAAAAATCTAATTTTTAAATTTTTTTTTTCTTAGCTGTTTATTTTTTACGGAATTTTAAAAATGGTCAAAAGTACCAAAATTAACCAAATTATCAACCACAAAATCTTCTATAATTCTTTAACAAATTGGGCTAGAGAGTTAAGTTATATCTCATTTGAAAGCTCTTTTTATGGGCTTTAATATGATATGCAACACTAACAATTTTGTGTATAATAAATTTTTTGACAAATTTTCAAAATTTTTGAATTTAAATTTTTCAAAAACACCATCTTTAATTTTTTTCAAAAAAATATATGTTAATCTTTGACTTTTTGGCTACAAGTATGCCAAATTTCAAGATGGAGAAATGATGGGGTTTTGAACTATTAATTTTTAAATATGAGTTATACATGAAAAATTTCAAGTATCAGGGCAAAATTAACAATTGTACAATTTCTTTCCATATATAATTCACACTTCTTTTTCATTAAAAATTTCAGAGTTTGATGCTAAGCAAATTTATTTCTAAGGCATGAAAATTTTCTAAAGCATATTTCTCAAAATATAATTATATAATTTGCCCATAAGGGGACTCTTCATTCACTTGAAAGCACCTGATCGGTAAAGTTAATCCTATGGGCAGGTTGTTTTCGAATTTTCCATTTAAATTTGAATATTTTTAAATGATTTTTTTTACATAGGATAGTTGATGTCGATCTCTCATATGTCTATTTTTTACTTTTTCGATTTTGGTTGCAGATTTTTTAATAAAGATACTTTCACTTTCGGACCGGTTTCGAAAGTTACAGTACCTTTATTAAAAAAATCTGCAACCAAAATCGAAAAATTACAAAAATTCCCTATTAAAGATTGACCTCAGCTACCCTATGAAAAAAAAAATCGTTTAAAAATATTCAAATTTAAATGAGAAATTCGAAAACAGCCTGCCCATAGGTTTAGCATTACCAAGCACATATTTCAAGTAAGTGAAGAGTGTTTTGACCTGGCACTTCTATCTTTTGATAGTTTAATTCTACAGCCATCACATATTTTCATGCCCTTTTGAATATTATATCTTAAACTGCACTACCAAGTTGTTACATTCCTAAGTTTTCCTGATTTTGAATGAATTGTTTTTTTATAGGGATTGATCTGGATGAGTTACCTCATCTATATAGCTTTTCTATTTCCATTTTAACTCATTTAATTTTGTCTTTTTCTTAAACTCACTTTTGTTTTATTCTTTGTTTGGCACAGCATGTCCCTAAAGGGATTATGAGCAATAAAACTCAACACAACCAACCTTTATAGGGATTGCAGCCTTTAACAGAAAATAATGCCCAGTCTTTCTTATCTTGTGACATCATTAATAGTAGTAATTCAAGACTTCTTTGTTAAAGCATTTGATTAAAGTAAAATGAAGCTTGTTTATTAAATAGTTATCCTTCTATAAGGAAAAAAAAAAAAAAAAAAAAAAATTATAACGATTTGGGAATGTGCGAAACGATTTTGAAATGAACCAATGAAAATCTGCTTAGGTATCTCAAAATGCATCTGATTATTCAGAGCTTTCTGACTTTTCTTAGCAGGAATTGTGCTTGGTGAAAACCATGAAAGTAGAGAGGATGGGTGAGAAAAGGGAAGAATCTTCTGCATTTCGATAGACTTATTTAAGGGGTCGATGGCAAACTTACTTGAAATATGTGCTTAGTAATGCTAAACCTATGGGCAGGCTGTTTTCGAATTTCTCATTTAAATTTGAATATTTTTAAACAATTTTTTTTTTATAGGATAGCTGAGGTCAATCTTTAATAGGGAATTTTTGTAATTTTTCGATTTTGGTTGCAGATTTTTTTAATAAAGGTACTGTAACTTTCGAAACCGGTCCGAAAGTGAAAGTACCTTTATTAAAAAATCTGCAACCAAAATCGAAAAAGTAAAAAATAGACATATGAGAGATCGACATCAACTATCCCTATGTAAAAAAAAATCATTTAAAAATATTCAAATTTAAACGGAAAATTCGAAAACAACCTGCCCATAGGATTAACTTTACCGATCAGGTGCTTTCAAGTGAATGAAGAGTCCCCTTACGGGTAAATTAAATTATATAATTATATTTTGAGAAATATGCTTTAGAAAATTTTCATGCCTTAGAAATAAATTTGCTTAGCATCAAACTCTGAAATTTTTAATGAAAAAGAAGTGTGAATTATATATGGAAAGAAATTGTACAATTGTTAATTTTGCCCTGATACTTGAAATTTTTCATGTATAACTCATATTTAAAAATTAATAGTTCAAAACCCCATCATTTCTCCATCTTGAAATTTGGCATACTTGTAGCCAAAAAGTCAAAGATTAACATATATTTTTTTGAAAAAAATTAAAGATGGTGTTTTTGAAAAATTTAAATTCAAAAATTTTGAAAATTTGTCAAAAAATTTATTATACACAAAATTGTTAGTGTTGCATATCATATTAAAGCCCATAAAAGGAGCTTTCAAATGAGATATAACTTAACTCTCTAACCCAATTTGTTAAAGAATTATAGAAGATTTTGTGGTTGAGAATTTGGTTAAATTTGGTACTTTTGACCATTTTTAAAATTCCGTAAAAAATAAACCGCTAAGAAAAAAAAATTTAAAAATTAGATTTTTCCTATACTCCATGGATACAAACTATAAACCAAAAATTATGGAAATCTGAGATGTTGAGGTCCAGACCCCACGTTGATTTGACATGGAATGACCCTATAGAATATAGAGTTTAGTGAAAATCGTTAGAGCCGTTTTTTAGATAAAAATAACTTGACCTACAATGACCCAAAAATGACCCACTAATCGAATTTTCTCGAACACGTGACCCATCCCAATGGTCTTTTCGTACCCGAAAATGGTTAGATACAAAATTTAGTCAAAATCGATTGAGGTGTCCTTTAGATATAATTAGCTTGTACCTGAGCAATTATGACCCAAAATGACCCACTAATCAAATTTTCTCGAACACGAGACCCATCCAATTGTCTTTTCGTGCCCGAAAATGGCTAGATAAAAAATTTAGACAAAATCGATTGAGCCGTTCTCTAGATATAATTAGCTTGACCCTGACCAAAAATGACCCACTAATCGAATTTTCTCGAACACGAGACCCATCCCAATGGTCTTTCTGTGCCCAAAAATGGTTAGATACAAAATTTAGTCAAAATCGATTGAGCCGTTCTCTAAATATAATTATCTTGACCCTGACCCATTATGACCCAAAATGACCCACTAATCGAATTTTCTCGAACACGAGACCTATCCCAATGGTCTTTTTGTGCCCGAAAACAGTAGGGTGCAAAATTTCATCAAAATCGTTAGAGCCGTTATCTAGATAAACTTAGCTTGACCCACGGTGACCCAAAAATGACCCACTAATCGAATTTTCTGGAACCTGTGACTTAGCTCAATTGTCTTCTCGTAATCCAAAACTGTGGAATATAGAGTTGAAAATCGTTAGAGCCGTTTTTTTAGATAAAAAAAAGCTTGACCCACAGTGACCCAAAAATGACACACTAATCGAATTTTTTTGAACACGTGACCCATCCCAATGGTCTTTTCGGGCCCGAAAATGGTTAGATACAAAATTTAGTCAAAATCGATTGAGCCGTTCTTTAGATATAATTAGCTTGATCCTGACCCATTATGACCCAAAATGACCCACTAATCAAATTTTCTCGAACACGAGACCCATCCCAATGGTCTTTTCGTACCCGAAAATGGTAGAGGGCAAATTTTAATCAAAATCGTTAGAGCTGTTTTCAAGATAAAATTTACATACACACACACACACAATTTTTGCTCGCATTATAGTATAAGATATATATATATGTATATATTATATAATATATTATGAATATTAAGTTAGTTTGATGAAAGATAATAAAAATTTTTACAAATTGGCAAAAATTAAGAAATCAAGATATCGATTTGAAAATTTCAGAGCAATTGTAGAAATTTTTTGACATCTAATTTTTTTTAAAAATCGGTCTGTAATTTTTCTTTGCAAAAAATTTACAGTGATGGTACAAAAATTCCAAGAAAGAAAGAGACGGAGACACATGCATTCATTAAAAACTGATCTAAAAAGCAGCAGATAACCCCCTATCTTAATTTGGGATATGAAAGATATTAAATGTCAAACATTGCCAGATGCTAAAAACATAATTTAAAAGGATTTTATCATCTTAATCAAAGATTATTAGTGTGTTCGACAAGAGTTCCTTGATAAGAGTTAAGAGTTTGTCCATAAGGGTTTTTTATTTAAATTAAACTTTTCTGAGGTTCTATGGGTTCAATTTCGTTGGGAATTGATTAATTGAACTTAGCTTATGATTCTCTTACAGTTTTTAGTATCACCTTCCAGTGCCAGGGGGCACATTCTTAGCTCGGTATCTATGGGCCAGATTTCAACAACAATTTTTTCCAACCTCCTTCATGCGATATATCATTGGACAGCCCTTTGACCACTCTTTCATATTTTTGCCCCCCTCCCCCCCCCCAAGGGAATGCACTTTTCTAACTCTTTTGACCCTCTCATGTGATATTTCATTGGACAACCATTTGACCACTCTTTTCAGGTTATTTAGCCACTCTTCCACTCTATTAAGAACTCCCATCCCCCCCTTTGGGAGACTTATTAACTTTTTCTGACCGTCTCGTGGGAGGATCCTCTCATTGGACAGGCCTTTGACCACTCTTTCATATTATGCACCGCCTGTTCTCCCAATTTGTCCCCACCCCCCAAGAAGATACTTTTCTAACATTTTCTGACCCCCCTCATGTGATATTGGACACAGGGTTCGTACTCCTGGAAATCCTTGAAAACTCCTGGAATTCCATTTTTTTCTTCAAGGCTCAGGAAAGCAAATTCCAGGAGTTTTAAACTTTTGGAATTTTCTTTCGGCTCCTGGAAATGAAAAAGAACTGGAAAATATTAAAAATATGATATTTTAATTATTTTTTTACCGTCTATAATTTTCAGAATATTAAACATTGAAAATTTTATCGAATATGGAGGAAAATAGCATAAAATATAATTATTTCGACATGAAGCAGTGGAAATTGACTTTTTGTGCATGCACAACTGGCAGCTAAAATGAAAGATTGTTTGCGTGGGAGAGACTGGACTGGACTGGACTGGACAGAGATCATCGAGTATTGTTGTTTTATTTATGTTAATTTAATACGTTGGTATATTTTTCAAGTTTACGTTTAGCATGGTTTTAGTTTTTAATCTTTTGTTAAGCATAGAAAAATGCCTGGAGGAAAGTGTGAATTTAATGAAATTCGGATTCAAAATGAAAAATATAAGGACTGGTTACAAAGTACTTTACGTTTTAAAGCAGACTTTATTATGTAAGCGGTCTTTAGACATTTCGAATATGGGTGAATCAGCTCTAACATCACATTTAAGATCGAAAAAACATAAAAGATCAGTTGTTGATGAAAGACCGCAAATGCAACTTAGCCTAATGTTTCAGCGATGAAAAGCAAAATGTCCAATAATGCTTCTACAGTCCCGCCGGCAACCAGCAAACAATCAACATCAACTTCACATTTCAAAGCATGTGAGTTGAACTTAAAATATTATTATGACTTAAATCTGAATTTCTGATATCTTCTGAAATTGGATTAATTCCTCTCTAATTGTAATTGTTGACTACAATCATAGTTAAGTTTAAATGAAAGTTTAATTTTTTTTAAAATTAATTTTATAGCTTATGCATGGTGAATCAAAATTTTAAATTGAATTTTTATTGGTTTGTATCCTTATTTTGTCTGTCTTTTTGTACACAAAAGTAAATTAAACTGGGAATTTCTATTACATAGCAGTGAATTTGAAATTAAATTATTGAGGGAATGTAAAGAAACATTTTCCTTTTTGCTTCTAATGTGTGTCAACTTTTGCATTATAAATCCAAGTGAGAAGTCAACATTCTTTTAAGTGGCATACTTTCAAGGGTTTTTTTTTTTTTAATTATTTTAAAATTTTAAATTAGTAAGATTTTTGAAGATTCACTTTTGAGGAGGCGTAACCCCATCTCCGTATACACCACTGTGTAAAAACATCTAGTAAAAAGATAACCAGGTCATATTAAAAGACAAAGTAAACCTCCTGGAAAAAAATTCGAGACTCCTTGAAAACTCCTGGAGTGAACTTCGTTAAAAAGGGTATGAACCTTGTGGACAGCCATTTGACCACTCTTTCATAGGAGCACTTTTCTAAACCCCTCATGTGATATATCTTTGGACCACTCTTTCATATTATGAAACTCCCATTCCGCTCCCCCCTTCTTTTCCTGGGGTGACTTATTAACTTTTTCTGACCCCCTCATGGGATATAAAATTGGACAGGCCTGTGACTATTCTTTCATATTATGCACCTCTTGTTCTTCCAATTTGCCCCTCTCCCCATGGAGATACTTTTCAAATTTTTTCTGCCCTTTCATGTGGCATATCATTAAACAGCCCTTTGATACCTCTTTCATATTATGAACCTTTCTTCCCTCCTCTCTCCAGTTTCTGTCCTGTGGGCACTTTTCAAACTTTTTCTGACCCCCTCATATGACATATCATTGGACAGCCCTTTTGACATCTCTTTCATATTATGAACCTCCTGTCCCCCTTCCGGAGGTTTTTTCTTGAGTGCCCACCCCTCGACTAATATATCTATGGATAGTTAGAGCAGGAACCCATGTTGGCTTTTTGTATAGAACATATTGCAGCAGTTACGTTTAGGATATAGTTAAGTTATGTTTAGGTCCTCTGGTGGTGAAAGGAGGAACTAAAGGCTTTTGAAGCATGTGCACAGCACGCTTACTATACAGTGCCAGAGGCATAGGGAACACCTGTCGGTGTCTGTGTTTCATTCAGAAGGTGGTTTGTTTAGGACAGAGTGTGCTTCTTCCCTGGCGGTTGAAGGTGGAACTAAATAATTTTGCAGTGAGTGTGCAGCACACCTGCTATATGGTGCCGCAGACAGTGAGGACACATGTCGAATTTTTATGTACAACATATTGCACCCCCTGTTGTTGGAAGGTGGTTTTGAAGTATCCCTCTAATGCATGATTTTTTATTTTTTCTTAAAAATATATATATTTGCTTCCTTGACAGCCATAAATTACAGGAAAAATATTGAAAAAATTTTCACTCTTATATTTTTTAGTATTTTGAAGTTTTTTTAGTTGTTGCCAAATGGCAACACCATGCATTCACCCCCAAAAATTTTTTTTGAACTTTGCCAACTAGCAACACTGTGCTGTTTTATTGCATTTTTTTTTTTTTTTTTTTGTAAATTATAAGATTTTAAATGCATACAATACTTTACATACACTTAGAAAAATAAAATTATATATATGTGTGGTATGTATGCATATACAGAGTGATTCATAAATATCGAAACAATAGGCTATTTCCTTAAATAGTGCCCCTAGACCCATACTTCCAATTGCAAAGTTTCATAAAAAAGGTGCAAAATTTAATGGCATAAGTTGCAACTCCGTGGGGGGTATATTTGAAAAAATATGAAAATGAAATTTTTATACAGCCCCCATAGAGTAAAAATTCCAATCAGGAAAACTTTCCTTATCCATTCCTGAATTAAACACAAAAAATTGCATCTTTATATCTGAAAAACTGGCAGAGTTATAGCCGTTTAAATAATTCATCAGGTTTTAAGGGATTAGACACACATTGAAATGCGTGCAATCCAAGAAATAATGTTACTTTAAGAGTTCTAGAAAACATGTAAAAATATATTTGTTGAGTTAGAATTTTTATTTTTTTGCGATGGTTAACCATATAATTGGCAAACAAAATGACATCCTAATATTTCTCATGAAGTTTTTATAAAATTTAAATGATTAGTATTTTTTAAGCGGATTTAATTTAGAATATTTATAACTCGAAACATTATTCATCGGATTTCAATTTTTTTTTTATTTAATTAAAGACGAAAGTATAATTTTAGTTTTGTTTCAGGATTTTTTTAAATATTATTTTAAAAATATTAAAAATATTTATTTAAAAAATTATGTAACTCATTTAAAAAAAATGAAAAGTAAATTTTTTTTTCAGTTTTGCCGAAACAAAATTAATGTAAAATAATACCAAGTTTTCACCTTTTTTATTTAAGTTTCTTGACTTATAATAATTTAAAAACAAGAAATGGTAAAATAAAAAACATCATGCAGAATAAAGCATTTAAAGTTTTAAACATTGATTGGCTCCTAATAAAATGTTTAAATGCATTTTTAAAAAAACTTCCGATTCAGTTTAACTTTTGCCGCTCCACCTCGTTTTTGTACTGTTTAAATGTCCATAAATAAATGTTAAATGTGTAATTTGAAACAACGCTTTTTCTAACATGCCTATTAAGAGTTTTTCATAATTTTAGCCCTCACTAATTCAAGTTTTTTACAGTCCTGACGAGGCCGTTAAAAAGTCTGTATTCTGGGGCCGGGCCAAATACGGGATCGGCTACTTTTTTTCTGAAGACTCGGCCAGGCCGGGCCTAACGTAATTTTTCATACCGAACTGGGTGTTGGTGTGATTTATGACGGCCAATTATCTACACGAGGGATATGGGCCCGAAGAGGGGGGAGTGCCTTCCGTGGAGGTCTTTCTAAGGGAAGCTAACTCGTATTTACGGAAGGATATCTGAGTTTCGCAAAAGAACACTGAAAACTACGAACGATTGGAACGAAGGGCGTGATTGGATTCGAACCCAGCACCTCCCATCTACCAGCTTTGAGAGAAGAAACTCTTGACCACTGGTTATACCGAATCGGGACTGGCTTCCTTATTTCTTGATCTCCCTTGGGCGAGATTTTCAGTCCCGGTCTCGAGACAACCCGTATTAAAATCATTATCTCTGTCTGACCTAATCCGTGCAAAAATAACTAAAATTTGGCTCAGCCGAAAAACTTTTACAACAAATGCATATACTTTTAAATGGCCATTATTTTACAATAAAACTTTAAAATTCATGTTTTTAAAGGATAGTAGATTTTAAGGCAAAAAAAAAAAAAAATAAATAAATAAAATAAAATATGGTAAAACTAGTAAAAAAAAATCTGCGTATGACGGAATCCTTTCTTAAACGGAAAAAATCTGTTGGTCCATGGAAAATGAATATAATAATACCTGAGAAATATAGACTACATTTACATCTCCTAAGAAGGGAACTTGTCTATAACGCTTTTTTTTCTTTCCTATGTGATTCCATCTAAAAAGATTTTCTTTATAGCATTTTTCATTGACTCCAACACGTGGAATATGGATTAACGATATTAGAGAAGAAGTGAATCATTTACATATAAATAGAGATTCATTAATAAAACAAATAATCACAGCTTTTGGCGCTTCTTTAAAAATAATTATTATAAACATGAAAAAAGAACAGATATAATAAGTATTTTTGGTCAGAACTCCTCCATACGAAACAACTTTTAACCATATCGATGTAAAAAACTATGTAGAAATTGAGTCAGGCCGGGCCAAGTTACGATTTCAACTTTTTTCCAGGCATGGTCGAACTTTTTGTCCTATGGGTCAGTTCGGGACTGGACCTAGATATTTCGACCTCTGCAGACCTCTAGTGCAGACCACCAGCATACTTTGGAAACAGGTTTAACGTAAAATTTATATGCTGCCGATTTCATGTAGAAAGGAGAGGCACTGTCTTATATCGACTTTTAATAATGTACAATTTGCGTATGATCCCTATCTTGCATTCAAAATTAGTCAAAAACTCGTCGCTCAGAGGCATGGGTAAATGGTGCAAGTCACGAATTTTGGATTTTGATATCTCTGCGAATTTTGAAGATATCGAGATGGATTTTTTTGTGTTTAATTCAGGAATGGATAAGGAAAAATTTCCTAATTGGGAATTTTACTTTACGGGGGACGTATAAAAATTTAATTTTTGTATTTTCTCATATAGACCCCCCATGGAGTTGAAACTTATCTCATCAAATTTTGCACCTTTTTTTTTATGAAACTTTGCAATTGGAAGTATGTGCCTAGGGGCAATATTTAAGGAGATAGCCTATTGTTTCGATATTTATGAATCACCCTGTATATATATACTATATATAGTAATTTTAAATCAAATTTAACTTACAAGTCATATAACAATATTAACCAATATTCTAAATAAAGAAGGCATGTAATAATATTATACATTAATTGTTATCTATCAACAAAATAATAATGGTACAAATTATAGTTCTAAGATATTAAATGAACATATGAAGTTTGATGCTACAATAGAATCATTTTCAATTGATAAATGAATAAGAAGATATGCTGTCCTGATACAGAACACAATAGAAGTATTGTAAAAAATATAATTAAATAAAAACATAATAAAATGCGGAAAAGCAGCCATATTTATCCTGTATTTTAAACCAATTGAAATCATTTAAATTTTAAAAACCAAAATGGGCTTATAAAGTGTAATATCACATGCAAAATACAATGAAAAAATCATAGGCTAATAAAATATACTCTATAAATATACGGGCAATACTGCAGAATACCATAGAATTTTATATCAATAATATTTATCAAAGTTATGAATGGTAACCAATAGAACATTTATTGTTTTTGTTTAAACGTAGAGGTACCAAACACTTACCGTATATACTCGCATATAAGTCGAGGAATTTCTGACAATTTTCGGTAAGCAAATTTGGGGGGGTCGACTTATACGCGAGTCAGTTAAAAAAGAAAAACCAAAAACTTCGAATACTGCAAAATTAAGGCTTTTTATGTGTATGAATAAAAAAATAATACATAAAATATACAAATAACAATAATTTATCATTAAAAAAAATTTCAATGATTTGTTTTCGTTTACTTACTACCTTTTCGCATTGGCAAGTAAAATCTTTGATTTGATTTTGTGCAAAATTGAAGTAAAAAGTTAGGGGGTCGACTTATACGCGGGTTTTTGATTTTTTCCAGAATTTGCATTTGAATGTTAGGGGGTCGACTTATATGCGAGTATATACGGTAATTCATTTTACTCTAGTGTAACCTATACAGCCCATAACTTTACACCGTTGTTTTTTATCCAAGTGTTGTGGCCAGTGATCAATTTTATCCTTCATGACATCTTTAGAAGTTTCCTAAAGCTGAAAACAATGGACTACTAAGTTGTTACTACAGTCGGACCTCTATTTAACGAACCTCTATTTGCGAATTTCTCTATTTTGCGAACTTTTACTTCGAACCAAGAACATTTTGCAAATTTGTTTGTAAAATAACCTCCAAATAGCGAAGTGGATTCTCTATTTAACGAACTTTTCCTTGGGATCTAAATTTTTTTTATCCCTATTTCTTAAAATATTACTGGACATTTCAAAATTAATCTTTCTTTTAACACATTTTATGATGATCAATGACCATGAACAGGTCTTACCAGGCACCTAACTCACCGAGAGCAGTAAAATCGTTGTGATCCTTTGCTTTCCATCCAAGAACAGCAAACTTTCAATATCCCCTTTTAACCCTCTAAGGAGCTGCCCCGTGTCCTTAACCTATAGTTTTCCGTTTTCTAGATTGTTGATCATGATCAATTGTGTTAATAATTTTGGTTCTTGTAGCTCGAAAATGTCAAAGCAAAAGTGCTTGAGCATCAAAGAAAAAAAAAAATATATTCTTGATGAGGTAGACAAAGGCATGAAGAAAAAGAATACTGCTTTAAAATTTGGTATTCCTCCAAACAGCGTATCAACCATAATAAAAAATCGTGATTTTAATGTAAAATTATTTTTTTAACTGAAAATACAATGTATTTCCAGACAACGTTTTATTTCATTCTTATTTCCCTTGCAGATTTCTTTTTGATGGGTAAAATAAGTAAAACAAATAAATATAATTGACAAAAAAAAAAGTGTGACTAATTACTTTTTTAAATTATATTTAGTGATTATGGATTAAAATGTGTTTTACGTAGTTTAAAGTATTTTAAAGTGGGACTCTCTATTTAACGAATTTTCCATATAACGAACTTTTTTGCGGGATTTAGCGACTCCGTTAAATAGAGGTCCGACTGTATAAAATTTTAATCTAGGCTTTTTTTGATGATGTAACTGGTATCTTCAGGAGGGCATGGGCACGGAAGCACAAGGGAAGGAGAATAGAGCTCCTTTAAATCTGAAAAAGATGTATTTTGGTATAGGTCAAAATTGGGAAATTTCATTAGCGGCCACTGGCCGGTAGGACTAATTTTTTAAGTGGCCACTTTCTTTAAATTAGCAGCCACTTTTTTATTTCAAAATGCCTACAGTAAAATTTCTATAAGTATTAATCTAAAAGTGAGTAGCCCAAATAAATTTGTTAATATAAATATATTGGAACCAAAAAAATAGAATCCTTGATGAAATGAAAGAATGTTTCATTATCTCCTGTAAAAAAGTGGCCGGAAGGTGGCCGCTGATAGACAATTTTTCACTAGCCACTTTTTTCATTTACTGGCCCTGTGGCCGGTGGCTAGTGCTAATTTTGACCTTTATATTTTGGCCATTTTTTATCATTTGGCTTCCGTTTAACAAATTTATATCTGCCATTAGGGGGGACCCCTCAAATCGGGAGTCCCGGGGCAGCTGCCCGCATGTCCCTGCATTAGTCAGGCCCTGGCTTTACAGTAAACTGAGAAGATTTTGTATTTAATAAGAGTCGTTTATCGAGTTAGGGTGACATATGGTGATAAAAGTGAAAAAAAATTAAATATAAAGCTGAAACAAACAATGCTCAAAATGTTTACAAAAGCAGAACTCAATTCATAGTGTTGCCAAATGGCAACAAATGTATATTTATGTAAAAACATGGAAACATTCAAATGCTTCATTTAAAACACATTACTAAATAGGTGTGATAAAATATATACAAATGTTTTTTAAAATTAAAAACACTAGATGTTAAAATGATAAAAAGCTACTCCGAGCGCTTTCGGCTAACCTTAAGCCTTTGTCAAGGAGAAGAGAATTGACTGATAAAAACACTCGACGCTCGATGTTTACTGCTACAGATTGACCGGAAACTCACTTCAGGAAGCCCGCAGGTGGTCGTATCCATTAAACTGAAGGAGGGGGAAGGTAGAGAAAGCTCAATCCTCCGAGAGACCGAACTTTCCAGTAATATTAAGTAAATTAAACCAGATACGCGGAATTTGGTATGATAATATGTCATTACAACAATTTTCTGCTTGCGTTAAAATTTCCAAAGACTCTAAAATAGCACAACTATTAAAATCAGAAGCCTGGATAATGACTTTTGCTCTATTGAAAAGGATGTCGATATCTTTAGTTTGAAACAGCCTTGAGAGGGCGGTAGCCGGTCTATTTTTATTAATATCCTGCATATGCTCTTTAACTCTTGTTTGGAATTTTCTTATGGTCATACCAATGTAATTGAATATTTTATTTGTTTCTTTACTTCTGTATGGGATGATATAAACTCCTGACTTACTTTCCATACTATCATATTTTGGTATCATATTTCATCAGATTTTTACAGCTATGTAAGTACAATAGAGTTACTCCAAAGTTCCTATTGATTAATAACTTTTGCATCGACACGGAATTTCCAGATTTGAAGAAAAAATTTGAAATGTGCAGTTTAAGAGCCGTTATTAGAAATAAGTTTAAAAGCATAGATTTCTTATCAAAGTGTGTCAGAGACCTGTACGATGATTTGGTATGTAATTTGAACCAGAAAGATTTTGATGAATTCCTCCGTATTGTTAATGTTTATAGAGAAGTGCAGAAAATTAAAAAGGAAAGGGTTCTTTATCGGAAGATTAACGAATTAAAGCGCTCTAATTGCTCAAGGCTGCCCCAGAGGGTTAAACCTTTACCAGTTGAGTATATTAACCTTACAGGGCAAGAAATTGATTCAAAGTTGCATAAATTGTTATCATTGGGGCCGAAATATTCGGTTCCAAGAAATATTAATCCAAAAATGTTAATTAGAGATTGTGAACAGATTGCTAATAGAGCACCACTTAATTATAAAGATGAAATAAGGGGTTTGCTGCATAATAGTGTTCAAAGACATATTAAGAAAACCTACAATAGCAGGGATGTTAGCGATAGCACAATATTATTTAAACAACTCAAATGTTATTCTAACTATGCCATCATACCTACTAGGACTGGGCGATATTAGGATTTCTACATCGCGATGCATCATTGAGGCTAAACCGCGATGTTCCGATGCATCACGATGTTAGACTAGGTGTGGACCTCGTGATTAAACTATTGTTTTATTACAAAAAAAAATTATCGCAAGTCATAATAGTTTTCTTTTAATACCTAAACTTCAAAAGCCAACTGGAAAATATATATATATATATTTTAACCAAGAAAGTTTTAAAAAGTAGTAGGGAAGGGGGATGCACTTCTCACTGTATGTGTCCAGGATTCAACTGATAACATGAAAAGTGCCCCCCCCCCCCCCTTATTTTTTTCAAATAATTATTCTTCAAAACTCCAGATTTCTAAGTGATGGTGAATTCCGGGAGTGGCCTGGGTGGAAAATTTTCTCTTTAGAGCATTAAACTGTCTTTGATTTGCGAATTGATGTTTGGTAATATATTAAAACTGAAAACTGCTCCCCCCCCCCCCCCCCATATTTAAGATTTAAAAGTTTTAATTGTATGTAAAAAATAATCATAAATGTAAAGGATGTAAAAGGATTATCATATAACAACTTTAAATGGGATTTTGTTCAGAAAGCAAAAATGTGAATAAGAATATTATGTGTTTATGATTTACACAAACATGCAAACTAAATCCATAAAAAAAGCAGCATTCCTTTATATTTAAAAAATAGTAGAAATTAATATAAACTTCAAATTAATTACAAAATAAAAATTCAGAAGAGGAGGTCTCTTACTCCTACCAGCACCTAAGAATTAAATAATTTGCAAGTTGATACTCCTTCCTTTTTATACAAGAAAATTTCCTGCTAAATACCCAATATTGAGGCATTGAGGTAAATCTGCTAATAATTCATTTCATAATATTTAAAAAATCACAAAATTATAGTAAAATTTATAGATCTATATGTTTTGGTTTGAGAAAACATATGTATAAGTAAAATAATAATTAATCTGATGGACATAAAAGGATTATCACATAGTTAATTTTTACAAATTAAAAATAAGTAAAATGCATACACTGAGATGTTTAGGATAGAAAAAATATATTTGTACATAAAGAATAATCAATACTTTAAAGGATGCAAAAAGATTGCCATATAGTCACATCTTGAAAAAAAAGATCTCATTTAAAAAGGAAACACAACAATTAAGCATAAAATTACTTATCACTTATCCTAGCACTCTCAGCCCTCTTTAACTCAAATGCCAAATACTTTGCATACTGATCCCCTTCTCCCTCCTCATCAGAAATTTTTTGCAAAATACCATGCACAAAAGTAATGAAATTTAGTGGAGAGGGTTGTAAAGGGGGGAGGGAAACTATAAAATTAGAGTGCACTTTATATCTTTAGATATTTAAGATTTAATATATTAAATGTACAAAAAGAAATATTCACTAATTTAAAGGATGTAAAAAGATTATAAATACTTCCAGTTTTTTAAATTAAAATATAAAGTTCAATAAAATTAGAATAAAATTTATATATTTTGATTTTAAAGATTGAAAAAATATATATGTACATTAGAAATAATCATTAATGTAAAGGATGTAAAATGATTGTCATATGATCTGATTACACCTAAATAAGATTTTGTAATATGTTTATAAAGCAAATACTCAAATAATATTGAAGGGTTGTAGATTACAAAAACATTAAATCTTAATCATCAAAATTAACATCAAGGATTAAGTTACATTCTAAAACAGATTTACAAATCTAAGAATATTTATTTCAAATTAATTAAAAATACAATAGATCCTACAGTTTAAGAAAAAAGTTTTAAAGCAGTAATTTGAAATATTTAATAGAAAGATATTCTCAATCTTTATGATAATAATAAAATACATTGTAGTTAATTAATAAAACTAAATTCAGTCTTAATTGATTTAAAACTAATATGAAGTAGTTTTGAATAAATAATTAAGAATAACACAATAATTCTGATTTCCATAAAATATGTTACAATATCATTAAAAAATAAACTAAAATAAAAGTTCCTTTTTAAAGATAAATTGATTTAAAAAAAAAATAAAATAAAATGGATCATCATACCAAAATAAACAAAAGAAAGAATCAACCCTCCTTTTCTTGTGAATACAAGAAAAATCAGCTGCCACTATCACATCACAGGCCATATTTTCTTTTCAAATAAACATCAACATCATTAAGTTATACCTGGCATTATACTACTAACTGTTCATCATACAGCTGATATTGATGTCTCTGCCTGCTATTGTTTATTCACTTCTTGAATGGGGAGAGAAACTGATGTGTGTTTATTCATGATGGGAAGAGAAACGAAACCGATGTGTGGTTATTCACGAAATCGATGTGTGTTCATTCACCAAACCGATGTGTGTTCATTCACCAAACCGATGTGTGTTCATTCACCAAACCGATGTGTGTGTTTATTCACGATGAGAAGAGAAAGGGATGATGAGAAAAAAACCGGTTTTATACTGAGAAAGGAACTATGTCTTGATCGTCACCGATATAATTTGATGCACCGGTACGGCTGTAAAAGGATTATAACATGGTTACCTTCTTTCTACAAATTACCAGATACTAAGGACTAAAATGTAATGTACTTGCCTTTAGGAAATATTTCCCTTTTATGAAAAAAAAAAAAAAATCAATAAAATTAGGTTAAAAAATTTATACTGATATGTTTAAGATTGAAAACATATACATGTACATAGAAAATAATCATTTTTTTAAAGGATGTAAAAAGATTTTCACATCTTAAAAAAGGACTTCATGGAAAAGAAATATGTGGATTAACTCTTAACAATCAAGTATTAAATTTTATAAAAGATTAAGAAACTAGTTATAAATCTAAGAATATTCATTCCAGATCAATACAAAAATTGAAAATTCAAGGAATGGGACCCCCCCCCCCCCATTTGGAGGGGGGGGGGTGAAACCAATAAAATTGCAGTACATTTTATATCTTTAGCTGTTTAATATATAAATTTTTAAATGTACAATATGAAATAATCATTAGTTTAAAGGATGTAAAAGGATTATTAACACTTAAATTTTATTATAGTTTAAAAATAAAACTCAACTAATACAAAAATTGCAGACTTAAGGAGAGGGTAAGCAAATTTCTCCCCTCCTGGCACTCTCTCTCCTTAATTTAAATCAGTGAACCGGTTTCATCCCAAACGATCGCCGATTTTCTGCGCATGCATATTTACTTCCCATGAATGTGGAAGTTGATTTTCGTGAACCGGCAATCATTGGTTTGAGTTATGTCTCCACATCGGTCAGAACCGATGTCTGGAGATCGGAACCGATGTCCGGCGATATGCATTGCAAAACTGAAGCACCGACGACGACTTAAATCATTTGTAAATTGCCCCTGCCTTTTTTATAAGAGAGAGTCTGCAAAATAACCAATATTAAGGCACAGAAATGTTGTGAAAAATTCCAAGTACTCCATTTCATAAAATTAAAAAATCCATAAAATTATAATAAAATTTATAGATCAACATTTTTAAGATTGTGAAAACATAAATGTATTTAGAAAATAATAATTAAAATAAAGGATGTAAAAGGATTATAACCTGGTTACCTTCTTTCTACAAATTGCCAAATACTAAGGAACTGAAATGCAATGTGCTTGCCTTTAGGAAATATTTCCCTTTTATGAAGTAAAAATAAAATAAAATCAATAAAATTAGATTAAAATTTATATACTGGTATGTTTAAGGTTGTGAAAACATAAATTTATTTAGAAAATAATAATTAAAATAAAGGATGTAAAAGGATTATAACATGGTTACCTTCTTTCTACAAATTGTCAAATACTAAGGCACTGAAATGTAATGTGCTTGCCTTTAGGAAATATTTCCCTTTTATGAAGTAAAAATAAAAGAAAATCAATAAAATTAGATTAAAATTTATATACTGGTATGTTTAAGATTGAAAAAATATACACGTTTATAGAAAATAATCATTTTTTTAAAGGATGTAAAAAGATTTTCACATCTTAAGAAAGGACTCAGTTTAGAAGAGAAATACATGGATTAATTCTTAGCAATCAAGTATTAAATTTTAAAAAAGATTTAAGAAACTAGTTACAAATCTAAGAATATTCATTTCAGATTAATAAAAAATTGAAAATTCTAGGAAGGGAGCTCCCCCCCCCCCCCAAAAAAAAAAAAAAATCTCCCTCTTAAATTGAATGTTAAATAATTTGCAAACTGGTTTTTCCCTGAATTGGTTCTGCAAAATTAAGGATATTAAAGACATGAAATGTTGTAGACATTTGTAAATTTTTCCATTTCCAGGGGGGGGGGGGGGTGTGAAACCAATAAAATTGCTATACATTGTACATCTTTAGCTGTTTAAGATATAAAATATTAAATGTGCAATAAGAAATAATCATTAATTTAAAGGATGTAAAGGGATTATAAATACCTCCATTTTATTTTAATTAAAAAATAAAAATCAATAAAATAAGAGTAAAATTTCTATATTTACATTTTTAAGATTGAAAAAATATATAAGTACCTAATAAATAAAAATTAATTAAAAGGATGTAAAAGGATTGTCATATGGTCACACCACGAAATTTGATTTCAATTGATTAAAAGTAATGAGGAATATTTTAAAAATAAATAACTAGAAATATAATAATTAAGATGTTATCAAAATATGGTGCAACATCATTGAAAAATAAGCTGAAATGAAAGTTCCTTAATAAAGATAAAGTAATTTTTAAAAAAAAATGGATGCAAATGGATTATAACACTAAGAAGCATTTCTTACTAAAACTTACTGCATCAATTGTTGCTATTTGTTATATTAATTGATTGACTACAATAGTTTTGTATAATACATATTAAATAAAAAAACACAGAAAATGACTCATCTTATCAAAATAAACAAATGAACCAATCCTCTTTTCCTGTCAGTACAAGATGAAAAATCAGCTGACTCTAAATGTTATAGCACATGTTCAGAGTCAGATTAATGTGGCCTAGGGAAAATGTATATTTTGCATCATCGTATTTTCTCAAATGAACTTCATGGTGCTATTCATACAGCTAGAAAAATAGGATTGAAAATATGAAGCATGCAGCGATTTGTAATTGGTATCAATTTTGGATTACGCTGTTTATCTGCTTCGATGATTGAAGGAGAAACCAGTCTCCCCTTACTCTGCCATCGGTTTTGCACATAATTGATGTCTAGCTATGCACGAGTTATTTATTCACATCGGATGTGAAACCAGATTTCCCTGTACTTTCCCATTCATTTGTGATCCCGGTGTGATGCATCATATGACTGAGATGCATCGTATGTCTGCGATGCATCGTATGTCTGCGATGCATCGCAAATTCAAAGATCAGGAAATCGGTTTGACGATTTATGATTTACATCGATATCTCGCGATGTATCGATGCATCGCCCAGTACTAATACCTACGGACAAATCTAACAAACTCGCGGTTTTATCATCAGATGATTATATTGATAAAATGGAAAACTGTATAAAGGATTTAAATTGCGTTATTCAAAAGAAAGATCCTAATTCCTCTATTGATAGAAAAGTGCAAGATTTGGTTAAACATGGAACATGGTCCGATTATTTAACCACTTCAACGGCTGCCCCGAGATAAGTCGGGGGTAAAAGCACTGTTTCCCTATACCCGTCGCCGGTGAAGTGGTTAAAAAAGAACTTAAAGCTAAACAAAACATCTGAACACCTCGTATTTATGGTAGATTGAAAGATCATAAGGCGGACTTCTCAATCAGGCCAATAGTCTCGAAATGCACCGCTCCAAAATATTTTCTAGAGAAAGCATATGTACCTTTTTTAACTTCTATCCTCCCTCCTTCAGAATATGTTATTAAGTCTACATTTGAACTTATTCAAATAATTAAAGATATAAAGCTTAATGACAATAGCATCTTAGCCAGCCTTGACATAATATCACTTTATCCTTCTATAGATGTACAAGAAGTGCAGGACTATATTATAAATTCAATCAATAACAATCAAGGATTTAGTGACAATATGAAAAATACCGTTATATCTGGTTTAAACCTGATTACCAATAATAATGTGTTTGTGTTTAACAATATTTATTACAAACAAACAGAGGGGCCCCCATGGGGTCACCAATTTCTGGTTTGTTGGCCGAGTTAAAACTTAGACCTTTGGAGACCAAGATTATTTCAAATTCCGTTTTTAAACCAAGTTTATGGGTCAGATTTGTCGACGACATATTAATAATATGAGATCATGGCCTTCCAGCACTTATGCATTTTCTTGAACATGCCAACAATAGTGACAATAAGATAAAATTCACTTTGGAATTAGAAATAAATAGAACGTTACCGTCTTTGGATGTTTCCCCCACTAGGAATGAACTAACTCATTGCGTTGATAGGACAGTTTACAGAAAATCTTGTCGTTCAAACAATACAATTCCTTATAATAGCCACTCTCCATTTCATTATAAAGCTTCAGCTTACCGGTTTTATATTAGACGTGCATTTGAAGTTTGCTCTGATACTCACCTGCAAGAAGAACTGGATAAAATTAAGTCAATTGCTAATAGTAATGGTTTTTCCACTAAATTTATTGATAAGTTGATTTATAAGTTTAAGCACGCAGAACCACCTAAAATAGAGTGTATTAGTAAAAATGAAGTTAAATTTATGGCAGTTGATTACATTCCTCGTTTATATGAAAAATTAAAATACATCCTAAGGAAATATAGTATAACGTTAATAGCTAGAGATAACACCAAATTAATTAATCTTGTGCAAAAAAGAGTTGATCCTATTAGTATGGAAAGTAAGTCAGGAGTTTATATCATCCCATACAGAAGTAAAGAAACAAATAAAATATTCAATTACATTGGTATGACCACAACAAAATTCCAAACAAGAGTTAAAGAGCATATGCAGGATATTAATAAAAATAGACCGGCTACCGCCCTCTCAAGGCTGTTTCAAACTAAAGATATCGACATCCTTTTCAATAGAGCAAAAGTCATTATCCAGGCTTCTGATTTTAATAGTTGTGCTATTTTTAGAGTCTTTGGAAATTTTAACGCAAGCAGAAAATTGTTGTAATGACGTATTATCATACCAAATTCCGCGTATCTGGTTTAATTTACTTAATATTACTGGAAAGTTCGGTCTCTCGGAGGATTGAGCTTTCTCTACCTTCCCCCTCCTTCAGTTTAACGGATACGACCACCTGCGGGCTTCCTGAAGTGAGTTTCCGGTCAATCTGTAGCAGTAAACATCGAGCGTCGAGTGTTTTTATCAGTCAATTCTCTTCTCCTTGACAAAGGCTTAAGGTTAGCCGAAAGCGCTCGGAGTAGCTTTTTATCATTTTAACATCTAGTGTTTTTAATTTTAAAAAACATTTGTATATATTTTATCACACCTATTTAGTAATGTGTTTTAAATGAAGCATTTGAATGTTTCCATGTTTTTATATAATAAACAAAGGTGAATCTGGCGTTCAAGATTGGACTATTTTATTAAGTCAATTTATTAATGTATATTTATGTGCATGCAATTTTTGTTCCAATAAACATAACTGGAAATTATTTAAAATAACTTTTAAAAGTGTATTCTTTTCAGAAATATTTTTTTCAAATGAAATTTTGCATGTTAAATTTTTTTTATATGAATTAGAAATCCAACTATAACTAACAAAATGGAAAATATCAAAAGTTGCTTTTTATTTGTAATTTATAAACAACTATTGCCAACTATGATACTTTTTATGAACTAAATCTAAATATAGGACTAACATGAATACGTAAAGCATAAAGTTGTCAAGAGACAACGGTAAATAAACAATAAGGAGGGAAATTTTAATATGTTGCCAAATGGCAACAGTATGAACTAGAGGGGTATTTTACAATCCAGCACACACGCCTGTTATACAACAGCGGGGAACCAAGCTGGAAGTTTGTGCGATTCAAGGTTTGTATTTTTTTTTAAATTTTTCGTATGAATTTGATGTCTTGATGTAATTACACACAAATTGAAGGTTATTACCATAGTCCTGAGCAAGCCTGGGCGGATCAGCTAGTAAGAAATATGAATAAAAATTATGTTAGGAGTTTTTCATAGATTTACTAAATGATCTTAAAACTGAGTACTTGAAAAAAGATCCTTAGAATACTATTTTCCATGCCAATTGGAACATGTGTGTTTATTTAGGTTGAATATATAATTGAAATATTGTGTCAAATTTGTGTATTAACATTGAAAATTTTAGTTTATTTTGGTTTTAATTTATAGATGATACAATAAGTTAACTTTATTATTCATAACAAATGAAATATGAATGAGTTGAAAGATACCTTTTGTATCTCTTTTCCACAATTTAGAGATTAAATAATATGAGGGTTTTCTTTTTCTTTCTTTTTTTGATCCATTCCCATCCATCCGCAGTACAAAGTCTAAAGTTCAGACACCCAAAGTTCGGAATTATCCAAAGTTCGGACTTTCAAGCGGCAGTTGCGTTTACAAAAAACGGAAAACACAGTTCGATTACATAGTTTTTCAACAACAACATCTGCTAGTTTCATGCATCTCCGAACAAAAATTAATTAAAACTTATGTCATAAAGTTGCTGTTTTCGATTTGAGAGCAGCCTTAAGTAAATGTTTTTATTTTATGATTTTTTTAATGAAAATGATTGTTTAATTTAGTATTAACCCCTTGGGGACGAGCGACCAGTATATGTACTGCGTAAGGCACTCAGAATCGGTGATTATTCTCATCAGTAATTTTGTATTGTAAATTTTACCTTATTTAATCCGAACATTTTCACGATTCAATCAGGCAAAAATATTTGTTTCGAATAACTGGTGATAAAAGATTAAAAATTCTGTAAAAGACGCTCGTCCCGAAGGGGTTAATAGTTGTTATATGCAATTTTTAATATATGAATATCATACTTCGTCTTTTTATGTAGTGAATTTTCTTTTCCTTTTTATTGGAAAAGCAATATTTTTGATGACCCAAAGTTCGGAAAAATCCGAAGTTCGGACTTCGTAAAGTCCCGAGGATTCCGGACTTTAGACTTTGTACTGTATGCATAAAATTCCTCTCCTTAATTAAATTAGGCATTAAATTTGCCTCTCCTTTTCTATTACAGGTTAGATGGTTTCCACGTTGTATTTGGTCAAGTAATCAATGGTATGGAAGTTGTGAAAAGAATGGAGGTAATTTTCTGGCATATTGTCGCTATCTAAATTCATATTTTTTTCTCCTTATAATATTACTTTATTTTTATTTGTGTATTTACTTTTCTTCCAGAAATGTGGCACCAAAACTGGAAAACCAACTCAGAAAGTGACAATTAGCAATTGTGGCCAGCTGTCTTAATCGAATAATACATTGTAATAAATTTTATATATATGTATATATATATGTGTGTGTATATATTTTATTTGTCTTTATGTTTATTTGAAGGAAAATAAGATTTGGTGAAGTTTATACAAATATATGCAAAACCAGTTGCAAGGCAGGCAAATTTACAGCTAAATAAATTAACATTCTCATAAATCCTGTGGCAGAATTGTGGTGATGTCTCGAAGAATTTCTTGCAGAAAACAATTTTCATTTGAGAAAAAATATATATTTTTGAGAGGGGGGGAAATTTGTGCAATAACAAAAGAACATGTTTCAATCTCTTTTCCCTCAACGCACAAATTTTAAAAGTATTTAAAATTCTTTTATGTTTTCTTGTTCTGTTTGTTACTTTTCATAAACGATAAGTAACACCTTTTTATTTATTTATTTTTTTTTAATTCTTCCCTGAAGAATTCGTCTTTTCTTTGTCCTTATCCCCAGCATACAAAGTTAAAAGTATTTTTAAAGAATCTTCGACCTATTTGTTTGAAGGGCTCTGGCTAAGCAACAAAAAATAATAATTCTGAATTCCTCAAATTGGATTTTTAAATGGGGGGGGGGGGGGGGGGGAGAAAAGTATTTCAACTTTTTTTTGTAGTTTGTCATATTATAACTCTTGTTTTGACTTTAGCGACTGTTCATGCAGAAAGATTTTGCTGCTAATAAAGTTTGTCATGGAAAACATAGTAATTTTCTGCCACAGAGCTTTTACAAAATATAATATAGTAATACTAACTTCTGTATATATATTATATATAAGAATACATGAAAAGAAAGTTTCAAAATACATTTCTTCATCAGGCTAGACATGCAGTTTTTATGAAAGCAGAAACAAAAATGAAAAATGGCTTTCTTTTCCCTCTATAGTAGTGGCACATCTCTGATGGATGAACAAAGATTTTAAAATGTCTTTCCTTTTCAAAAATTTTCTGTTGTATTTAAGAAATTAGTATCATTCTATTAAAATTAAAACAAAGAAATATTTTTATCGAGAGGTTGTACTTTTAATATGATCTAATTTTTGAATTTTCTTTATGGTTAATGTTCTGTTTTGAACATTTCACAATCTGTGAAAGAAAAAATCATGTGAAGGTAATATTTTTTAGTGTTTTATTTAGAAGTGGGAAATAACTAATTGTCAAACAACATTATAACTTTTACTGTTTAGCTGTTTTTAAACTTTCTCTATTAAATAAAATATTTTTATATATCACAGTAGTCCAAATGAAAGTTTACTGCATAAATCAGACTTGCAATTTATCATAAATTTTTGTATATTCGAATATTCTATTTATGTTTGAGAAGATAACACTTTGTGCTTTTTTTAAAAATGTAAATAATTGAATAAAAGCTAGTGTTGTCTGTCACTGTTTTGCCTAGTGTAAGTTATTTATTATTATTAATAGTTAATTATAGTTAACATACACACTTAGTTTTATATTTATCCAATCATCATTATTTAAAAAAGGGTGTTTGTTGGCTGGAATTTTTCAGGATATCTAGAATTCTTTGAATTGTTTAAAATGATACGTCAGTTTTGTCCTGCTGCATTAAAATCAAATTTGTTTAATAAAGTTTACAATATATATATATATATATATATATATATATATATATATATATATATATATATATTGATGTTTTTAAATAATTTTTTTTCTTTGGATAACTGAGGTCAATCTCTATTTATTATTATTTTTTTTTAAGTTGCAGTTTTTAAAATAATTTCTCTTTTGGAACTGGTTTTGAAATATAGACCTCATTAAAAAAAAATTCTGCAAAATCAAAGAAGTACAAAAGAACCTGTTTAGAGATCAGCCTCAGCTATCCAACAGGGAAAAATAAATATCGAAATGCAAATGATATATTTTTTTTAAAAATGCATTTTTAAATGATTTTTTTTTCGCAGAGTACCTGAGGTCAATATCTTTTATCGTGCATTTGTACTTTTTTTATTTTAGTCAGTTTTTTTATATGAGAAATTTTCCATTTTCCGAAGCGGTTCCAAAAGTTAAACTATCCCCATATAAAAAAACTGTAACCAAAATCAAAAAAGTACAAACACACAGTAAAAGTTAACCTTAGGTATTCTATGGAAAACATCATACATTAAAATGCGAGCGATAAGTCTAAACAATCCTCCCATAGGACTAACATTAACTTGAGCGGTTTTTTCCATGACTAGTTTAGGCTCTTAAGCTGATTATGATCTGACACTTTTCTTTTCTGAATTTAATGTGGTCACAAACACCTGTTTAAAAAATAATTTATTAAAAGTCTTTTTTATATACATTATAAAAAACGTTTTTTGAAAATTTTATATAAAGAAAATTCAAATTTGTACATGCACAATTAGCTATTTTGCATAATGCAGATATAATCGTACATATACTTCTGCACAGTGGTAGTAGTAAATTATCTATTTGCACACCCTCTTCTTCATTTTCATCACAACAGACATATTTTATAACCAATAAATCTATGTAATTTAACAAATAGGCAAGAGTGTGGATATTTTGCCAAGTTTCTTTTTTTTTTTTTTTTTTTTTAATAGGATTGCCCATAGGATTTGCAGTATGCACGCTTTGTTTAAAAAACACTAAATAATCACTCTGAAATTTTAAAGCAATATACTAACCATTCACATAATAATGCAGTATAAATTTGATTTAGAAATTTAGAGATTTATGGAGAAAAGTAATCTGTTTGAAAATAAAACATTTTCCCATAAGGTTAATATTGCATATGCTTATTTACTGTTATACCCTAAACTTATTTTTTTGCTATTGATTAAAATTGTAATACCCTAAACCTAATCTTTAATTGTTGTTCCAGTAAACTTTTGGTTTACATTTAGGGATAAAATATTCACTTAAAAAATAAAATAAAAAATCCTGTAGAATTTCTATGTGTAAAAAAACAAAAGGGGGGGGGGGGTGTAGAAGAAAAACAATGCTTTTTACAACTGAATATGGTCAATTTTTTGATAGAGGCAGAATATATTTTAAAACATGCTGTCAAAGTGGGCCTTTTGAACCGAATTTCCTGAAACGGATTGCGTTGGAAAAATCATCGTATTAAGGGAGTATTCAAATCCAAACTGCTTATTTTCTGACTCATTTTTAAATTCATTTTTGCTCTCAAACGCATCCAATTGCTAGATTCGCTTATTCAGAAACTATATAATGTAGCGTAATGATCGATTTTTTGACAGAGGCAGAATATATTTCAAAAAATGATGTCAAAGTGGGCATTTTGAACGGAATTTCCGGAAGCGATTGTGTTAGAAACGAAAAATATTGTCTTACTAAGAAAATAATTGTTTATATATCAAGTTTTAATTAATTGAATGAAAATTAAAAACACAGGTCGCTTATAAATCTCTTCAAAAATCACGTCAACAAGTTTCATGTTTTTCCTATTAAAAATGAATCTGGAGTTATGCCAGAAAATTTCGAGTTGTTGAGCATAGAAAAGTATTTTTTTTGAATACTGCCCTAACATGATTCTGATAAAACCAGTTATTATATAAAAATGAAATAAACTCGTCAAAAGTGGCCAGATAAAATTGTTAAAGTGGGTTAATCATGATTTGGTTTTTGTTTGTGAAATTAGTATACTTAACTTCGAAATCTACCTCTGCCTGTAGGCCGGGCCAGCAGGGATTTTTTTTTTTTTTTTTTTTTTTAAATACTGCCTTAAATATACAAAAACATTCAACATTGATTTTAGGTATATTTAAGGTTATTATCACTGGACCAGGCAACACCTGGCGTGTCAGCTAGTAATATTTAAATTATTCGATATTAAAATATTAATAAATAATGTATCAGATTTATATTGCTGTAGTAGTTATCTTTCCGAAAAGAGTAGATTTTAACACGTTGAGTGCCACGTCAGTCACTGAGCTTTCCGTTCAGGCCGCGTCGGTCATCGGTGACTGACTTATAGATTGTGTAACGGGAATCTTATTTGGTAGCCCAAACGGAAAGACAGACAAAATAGACTTGGCATTCAACGTGTTAATGATGAACAAAACAGGCAGAGTTCAATTGTCATAAAATCTTTTATTAGAAAGTAGAATTTCAATTCATCAACAATACCAATTCAGGTACCAAATCAGCCCATGTCTCAGTTTGGTGAAATACAAATAATTTTTTAACCGATCTGGGAGGAACCTGTTTCTTTGGTTTTAATATCTTGTCCAATAAAACAAATTTGTTGTCCCGGCCCGGTTTGTTAACTATCTTGGACGGAATGAAATTGCTCAACCTATGAACGTAAATTTTGTTTTGAATACATGAGTCTTTCAGCTGTTTACTTTTAAAAGTAATATTTCTGAATGTTTTGTAAACATTTAAAAAAAAAAAAAAAAAAGGTGGGGATCTATTTATGATAAACATCATGGTATAGGCCAAGAAGTGCTGGAAATTGGCAAAATTCACATCCAAACAGTAAGCTAGACCATTATTCAAAATGCAGGTGGTGATACTTATATTGTGTTACTGGCCAAAATTCAGTCACTTCCAATTATTTCATCATATTTCATACAAAGTAAAGTAAATATGACGAAAATCTCGCAAAAATATCTCCATCATTGTTAAAGTTATGAAAAAAATTCGGGTTCAGCTTATTATATGATATACCGTATTTTCCGGCATATAATCCGCGGATCAAACAATCATTTTTCGACCCAGAAATTCCTTAAAATAAAATGTAACTTTTTAAATTGCAGTAAATATTTGGCTTGAATTACTAAGTAAAATTTCTGGGTCTAAACAGAATTGTTTGATCCGCGGATTATACGCTGGAAATTACAGTAAGTGGAAAAATATTGATAATATTTACTAAAACTAATCTTTTGAACATAGTCATCTCAAATATTTTATTGATAGATTTTTTTAATTTTACAAGAGATATGAATACATAAGATACTTATTTTTTGAGCCCCGCCCCCCTTTTTATATGGAACTATAATCCAATGTTTGCTATCTTTAAAAAAATAAAAAATATGTTGCCAATAATTAATAAATAAAATATACCATTGTACTATGGAATAAAATGTCTTTCGCAAATTTTCATACCTATCCCATTGATCACATTATGTATGTATTGTAAAAATAATTATTAAAATTAAACAAGAATATCTTTTTATTGGTGGAACTATCGTGCCAATAAGTTAGTAAATATTGAGTATTCTTTTAAACAATTCTTTAAAATGAACAATTGTATACGCTTAGAGTTACTATCTAAATATGAAAATTATCTTATTCATCCACACTCTTCCCTACTTGTTAAATTATATAGATTTATTAAAATATAAAATGTCTGTTGTGATGAAAATCAAGAAGAGAGTGTACAAATAGATGGTTAACTGCTACCACTATGTAGAAGTTGTCTCATATATGATTATATGGAACATTTGCATAATTGAGACAAAACTAAGTTTTCTGCGTTTTTGAAGGAAATTGAAAAAATTGTCTTATTTTTGAAAAGCCGTACTGCGCCTGCTATTAAGTGTATAAAAAAAATTGTAAATATGTAAGTTGTAGAGAATTTTGTCCTCTTTAAGATTCTAACAAATAATATGCTATGGCAACGGGTCTCGAGATATTAGCAAAAAAGTCCCAAAATTTTGATTTTTGCCCACAGAAAATTCTCCCTTGGGCAATTTTGTTGGAAAATTCGGTACTTTTTCCCTGGACTAATGTTCCAAAAAGATGAGATAATTTGCTGATGTCAGAAGTGATGATAACAGGTATGGCCTGACTAAGAAATCATGACCAAACTGTCCTTGAGCTTCTTGTGCATTGCCATTGGCCAATTTGTACACAAAGTGATTGTCTGCGAGCTTCCTGTCCGTAAAATGTTGCATGTTCTTCTCAAGGCGACTACTGCTCAAATGACTGTGATAAAGCAGATATTTCCCTTCCAGTGCTCTTGTGAACAGTAGGGCTGGGCGATGTCTAGAATTAAATATCATGATAAATCGTGATCTTTATATCATGATATTCTGATATTGCGACATATGATAAAAGTAGTAGTAAAGTAGTAAAATATCAAGTAACGTATGAAACGGAATAAAGTAATAAAATGATTGATATTAAAAATATATGTACATTCATAATATATGCATAACTTCAATATACATTATATATTTTATTAAAGATAAAAAAAAAATTTAAAAGCCATATCATTCCCAAATAGATAAATAAAAAACTATATATAAATAAGCAAATGTAAATAAACGCTAAAAGAAACTAGTCGAATGTGCCAATCTCAAAACTTTCTTTTATCTCTACATGTTAATATTTCAAAATTCGCTATCACAGTGCCAAAATTAAATGACAATCTATGCACATCATGAATATTCTAAAGATGTTCCCTAAATTGTATGCATTTAAAGGGGGATATAAGCATCATGTCTCATTAAATTTCAGCACCATTGGATATCTGCATTCAAAATTTCCCATCCAAAAATCATAAAAGCCACACCTGTTGTACAGTATACACCCAAGCCTAATAAGAATCTATTTATGTGAAACTGTAACAGAATATGATGTTTGATTAAAATCTGTGCATTAGTTTTTGAGATACAGCTATTTCTAAAATCGTGGAAAATGCAGCATAGCAGTGCCACCTATTGAGCAATTAACACCAAAACTTGATCAGCAAAAAGTTATGTCAACGTCTAACTGAATTTGAAGTTTTATAAAAATCCATGCGATTGTTCTTGAGAAAAAGCTATAGTGGAGATTTTGAAAAATGCAGCATAACATCACCACTTATTGGGCTATAAGTACCAAACCCTAATCAGTAAAATTTATCTCAAAATCTAACTGAATCTGAAGTTTGGTGAAAATCCGTGTATTAATTCTTCAGACAGAGCTATTGCGGAAATCATGAAAGCATAGCAGCGCCACCTGTTGGGAGATTTACACCAAGAACTAATCAGCATCGATTTACAAGGTATAACTGAATCTGAAATTTGGCAAAAATCCATGCATTAGTTTTTGAGATAGTTATTGCAGAAATCGTAAAAAATGCAGCATAACAGCACTACATGTTGGCAATTTACATCACTTTATAACAAGGTATAGCTGAATCTAAATCTAAAATTTTATTAAATTCTGTGCATTAGTCAAACATTTTCTAAAAATAGTCAAATCGTATTCAGGACTTTCTAAACATATAAATCCACTGAAACCCGGAAGTCAAATTCTTCATGAATCCAATACTTTCTTCTTGTAAAGATAGAATTAAAATAATATCGCAGGCAGTGGGGGTAAAATAATAATTTGGCTAAAGTCTATATTTGAATTGTTTATATTTTATAATGGTTAAATTTTCATATTGCTGTTGTGTTTAAAATTGTCTTAATGCATCGTCGTCTCTGACAAAAGACTCTTAGTTTATTTTATTTTATTTTGGCATTCTCCATATTTTTTTTTTTTTTTTTTAGAAAGAAAAAATAAAACTGTGTATGCTGCAAATCGCAATCAAATGTGTTTCAAAATGCACCTTCCCTTGATCTCGTTCTCCCGTCATCCATGTATGTATACATGAAGCACAATAAAAAATAATTTTATTCAATAGTAGATAAGGATTTTAATGAGTCATTGTCCCTTTCAACTAATTTCTTGCTTTTATATTTAAAAAATTCGTCTGTGCCAGAAATTTTTGCATGAAATAATACTTTTTTAAGATCAGCCATAAGAATTTAATTAAAAAAAAACCTGAATTAAAAAATGCACCTTTTCCTAGCCTTTAAGACTCTTTCTTATGCTCTTCAAAGAAACTTGGATGAGGATCTCCTGCGTTTCAACCAATGTCCGTTTAACGTTAAAAAAAAAAAAAAAAAAAAAAAAGTAACATTTCTCCCTTCCCCACACACACACCCCGAAAAATTTACGTCTCTCTTTTGATTGAGCACACAAACTTTAACTGCTTAATTTTTCTGCCCTGTTTGTTATTTTGAATTCTAGTGACATTAAATAAATAAACATCTAAATATTTTCTCCCATTCCCTACAAGCAAATGAAGGCAGAAGCAGTAAAATACCAAATACTCACATACATTACACGGATGTCGATTTTTAAAAGAATTGCGAGTAGAAAACGTACTTCAGAGAGGTTTCTACATGTTTAAAATAGACCCTGGAATAGACATTAATAAATATATCACTCGCTGTCTGCAATTGCATGTGAAAATCAGATATATGATATTTATTGCCCGTCATCTAAACACCGAAACGATTCTCCTTTTCTAAAACAGTTTAGGCTGAAATTACACTGTTAGTATTGAGATTATATCACGGTTGAAGCTGGGAGAATTTTGAGCAGTCATGGTTTAGGCTGAGAGAAATCATACTGTTAGTATCATGATAATATCGCTGTTGAAGCTGGGAGAATTTTGGAGTCATCATGGTTTAGGGTGAGAGAAAGCACACCATTGGTATCATGATAATATCACGGTTGAAGCTGGGAGAATGTTGAGGAGTCATCATGGTTTAGGCTGAGAGAAATCACACTGTCAGTATCATGATAATCGAAATCGATTATTCGGTATTTAATATCATGGTTGAGGCTGGCAGAGTCTTGAGGAATCATCATGGTTTAGGCTTGCAGAAATATCATGATAATCTAAATCGTATTTAATATCATGGATTAGAATGGTAGAATCTTGAGTACTCGAAGTTGAAGAAGCGCTGTTTAAAGTTGAGATTTAATGAAAAAATATGATGATCGTGGTTTGCATTAGGGTTATAATATTCGTGATATACCGTTATATAGGGGTTTTTTTTTATATCGTTGTCACAATTTATATTTTATATCTATTTTATCGGTATATGGCCCAGTCCTAGTGAACAGTACCACCTAGCAGCATGCTATTCAATTCCCATATTCCTTATGGCGTACCCTACCTCCCTTAACAGTTTGTTGCTACATTTTTGAGACACCATGTATACCTGATCATTATATAAAAAATCAGTTTAAAATACTAATATTTAGTGGTAAGATGGCTTGTAAGAAGTATTTTTCATCTCACTTTCTTTTTTCAAAGCATCGGTTATATTTATATTTATTATTGTCCAAACACATTAAATTTTTTATACATTATAAATATAAGGTTTCCAAAGTCTGTGCATAATTTAGTACTAAAATATTGAAATTTAGTTGCAAAAAGCAGTGTTTTCTTCTCAATTCATTTTTTCATATCGAAAACCTATGGGAAATGTTTTTTTTTTTTTTTTCAAATTGATTATTTTATCCCGCAATCTAATTATTTCTAAACCAAAATTTCACTCAAAAAACAGCTAAAAATGTTACTTTAATGTAATAAAATTTTAGAGCATAGAGAGAGAAAAATAGAAAACAAAACCATGAAATACGACATTTGAAAAAGGAATTTTTTTCAAATGATTAATATTTGTATTTTTTTAAACAGATTGTAATGTTATAAAGATAAAACTGCAATAATTCGGTGGTTCTTTATTTTTAACCTCTTAGCCCATGGGAGCTTCAAAAGATGCACAAAAAAAAAGCTGCTTTTTGCCCTTCGATTATTCAATGCTAGTCAACTTCAGAATTGCTGGCTCGTGCCATTTTGAGAAAAAGAGCATATTTTTGATGAGAGTCCATTGTGGTTTTAATTAATATCTCTGCTAATTGAAAAATCTGAGCCTCAGATTCATCAGAACCGGCCTTGGACTATCCTCATTCAAATTTTCAGACTCTGTCAAATCTTTAATTACATCTTCCAATTCTTTATGGTTGTTACTGAAAATTAATATGTCATCAGCAAACCAGAGATGACAGATATTCCCAATTTATTCTAAAATCTTTGTTTTCTCAATTCATCTTCTTGAAAATATTTTCTAAGACAGCAGTAAAAAGCTTAGGTGAAATGGTATCTCCTTGTCTTATCCCTCTTCCAAGCTTGAACTTTGCTTTTTCTCTGTCCAAACGGATGGTTACTGTTATTTTCTTGTAAATCTTTATATTATTGATGTAAGTTTTATCTGTACTGTTCTCCTGCAGAGATTTTGCTACTGTTGCTGCATAGGCAGAATAAAATGCTTTTTCATAATCAATAAAAGCAAGACAGAGGTGTAAATTAAATTCTTCATGCTTCTCTACAATTTACCTTACTATTTGAATATGATCCAATATGTTAAATCCACTTTGGAATCTTGCTTGTTCTCTACGATAAGCTGAATCTGAAACTGATTCAAGTCTTGTTGTTAAAACTTCAATGAAGATTTTATAAATGCTGACCGTAAGCTAATAGGGCAACAGTTTTTAATGTTTTCCTTTTTAACTTTCTTGTACAATAGCATCAACAACACTATTTCAGTCTTCTGGTACATCTGACTTCTCCAAGCACTTGGAAATCAGTATGGATAGCATTTTTGCAAATTCTTTTTATTGCTTCTTTGATAAGATCAGTTGTGATTCCACCTTTGTCCAGGGCATTTACCTTTTCATACATCAAAAACTCTTAAAACTTAAGTTTTCATCACTGGGATTATCTCCAATTTTTATGTTTTTCCTTTGTTCAGGTAAGTTGCTTTTTCTTTGATTATCACATTTATATAGATCGTTATACAATTTTTCGATAATACTTACGATGATTTAAATATTGATTTTTGTGATTGCTCCAGCTACACTTTTCAGTGCAAAAATACATTTTCTTTCAACACACAGTTTGTGTTTAGGTGATTTTAAACTTTTGTTATCTTCTAGAACTTTCTTGACAAGATCACAGTTAAATTTTCCCGATATCTTCTGTAACACACTTTCTTACTATTTTACATAATTCTGCATTTTCAACTCTTGATTTGGATATTTTTTTTTTACATTTTAAATTATCTGCATTTCTTCATCAATCTTCTTGTTTTTTCTGTTATTTTCTTTGTCTGCTTTACTTGAGCTTCACCTTAAGTGTGCACCCTTCTGCCTCATGTTTTTTTAGTAAATAAGTTTAATTTTCTTGTACAATATTGACTAGTTTCTTGTTTACTACTGCAACATCTTGCTCAATTTCAAAACGATCTTTAAGTTTCAAATGAAATTCTTTTTTATGCTTCTGGAGATTTATAATATCATCCAATTTCTTTGAGTGTTGCAAAAGTTTCATTTGAAGTTATTGAGAGCGCTGGAATCCTGAATAAGATGTTTTCTGTTTGTCGTGATGCAGTCGATTTCGCTTGTTGCTTCACTTGCACTTCTCCATGTCCATTTACTTGAAAAAAATAAATTCATGATATGGGTGATTCTATGCAAACAGGTCATTTTCATATTAGTGATGAATATAAAAAAAAATAATTTCAGAAGTTTCTAATTTTTTGCAGCATGACACTAGAAGAGATATTTATTAGAAAAAAAAAAAGAAAACATAGCTGTTATGCTTAATATTAAGAAATTCTACAATTCTTATTAGAATGAGGGGATGATCACAAAATGAGGGAATGACAATTTTGTGAAAAACATGTTTCAAATAATAATTTTAACAAAACTTTTGTCCAGAAAAATTAGATCTGCTTCCTATGAATATCCTTTTTCGTGGCAATGAATGTATTTGACTATAGAAAAACACTACTTATGCCTATTTCTAGAGAAAAAAAAAAAAAAAAAAAAATCACTGGATACTTAATTTTACATGTTTTGTTGAATATCTAGAGAATTACTTGATGAATTCTTCTCTAACTTCGAGAATATAAAGAAAGTGTTTGACATCTTATGACAACAAACTGAAGAAAAAAAATATTTGGTATCATACCCTGTAAAATAAAATGCTTGAATTGATCTGTAGCTGCAGCGCATGACTACGGATTTTATGTTCATTTGTGTAAGAATAGCGTGTATATTCATTCATGAAGATATAAACGCTTTTTTAAAAAATTCAAGAAATTCTGACTAATTTCAAGAATTTTTCGTTTACAGCATGCAGGAATTTCAACCGAATTTAATGTCACATTCAGAAAACTTGACAAAGTACAGTAGAAACAACATAGTTTATTAGAATATATACTAAATATTTGATAAAATAATGAGCATTTGTATGAAATAATTTTTAACTGTGCATGCACAAACATTACCAAAGATTTTTCTTCAGGATTTGGGAGTAAACTGTATAGAGCAACTTATATAAAAAGACCAGTCGAATATCATGAAAATCAAGAAAGATATTGGCAATAGAGTTAGCTGAATTTCAGTTGCATGGTAGCTGGATAAGGGATTTTCTAATTTGTCATTTTAAATTTTCTTTTTTACTGATGATTAAGTTCTTAGAAACCTACCAGCATTAACATTCATTAAATATTAAATTCCTTTGTTGGAAGTCAGATAATAAAAAATGGCAATTTGTGGAAAATCTCATATCATTTGGCTACTTTTCGAAGGCAACAGAAATTCAGCTCACTTTACTACCAATATCTTTATGAATTTTCAAGATATTCGATTGATCTTTTTATATTAGTTGCTCTATAGAGTTGATTTCCAAATCATGGGGGGGGGGGGGAATGTTCGATAGAGTTTGCACATGTGTGGCGATATTAAATGATCGTTAGTGGAACTAACGTACATTGCAGAGTTCTTTTAATAATAAATTGTGATCATTAAAGAAATAATAAAAATAGAACTTTCTTACTTTACATGTAGACTGTGAAGAGGCAAAATTTGAAGAATAAACAAATCCTTTATTTTTAGTCACCAGAAGCCATCAAAATAGAATAGAATCCCTTATAAAAGAAAAACGTAAAAATTTCTTGAACTATTTATTCTATTGGATTTTAGAAGAGAGCAAGCAACACAGCTTTATTTGAATTAATTTGAGCATGATCAAATATGCTTCCACATCAAAAAGAGATTACCGGACTTAAGAATTATACTGTATTTCTTTCGTAGAACACTTTGCCGGTACCTTAAAAAAAAAAACGCGCCGACCTGCAGCCGCGAGGCTGCATTCGGTAAAATTCCACAAGAATTACATATTTTTAGGACTATATCAAACCCAATTCTGATTCGAAAATTAACATGTTTTAGCATATAAATGACAAGTACAGGGGTTGACAGAGTAATTAAACGGCAGATTGAAATTGATTAGTTAAATCAAAAGTTACAACAAATTAATGAAAAACACACTGATTCGTAAAAACAAAACTAAAGCACACCTGTCAGCTATTGCATAACGAATAAGTCACGGACAGGAGGAGAGAAGCACTTCAATGACATCATAATGCATTGTCGACGGCCAAGAGAGACGTTCTACGAAAATCAAAGTGTGCAACATCGTCGATATGCTCCAAATTACTATGGAGAAAAGAGTGCTGGACAAAAACAGATTTGCATTATGGTGCAATCGATAAAAAATAAACATTGCAGTCAGACACAATGAATAATTTAAATACATATTGATGCTAAAAAATAGCTTAAAAGGAACAAAAATAGGTTAAATTTAAATACTGTGGTACATATTCTCACAACATGTGCAGTTAAAAATTATTTCACACTATTGCTCATATTTCAATAAATATTGCATATATTTATATTCTAATTGTACTATGGTGTTTCCATTATATTGTGCTAGATTTAGTTGAATACCCTGCATACTACATTCAAAAATTTCTTTAATTTTTTAAAGAAATCGTTATACCTCCATTAATATATGTGCTGCTATTGCAAAAATGAACATAAAACCCACACAGCCATGTGCTGCAGTGGGTTGGGTTGGGTTGATTGTTGTCGGCCAATTATCTACACGAGGGATATAGGCCCTAGGGGGAGTGCCTTCCGTGGAAGTCTTTCTAAGGGATCCTAATCCGTATTAACGCATGGAAATCCACGGTTCGAAGAAAACCACGAAAACTCCGAACGATTAGGCCGACGGGCGCGATTGGGTTCGAACCCAGCACCTCCCGTCTACCAGCTTCGAGAGCAGAACCTCTCAGCCACTGGTGGGGCTCGTGTGCTGCAGTGACAGGTCATTTTGTGCATTTTATTTTTCAGGAGGATCCAAAAAAAGTTTTTTTTTTTTTCTTGCTGCTGCCGGTCCCCTAATTACCTTCATGATCAAATCTTTGTTCAAAAATATTAAGTCAAACATGTTCTTTATATTTCTGAAGTTCTAAAAGAATTTGCCAAGTATTTCTCTAAATATCGAATAAAATGTCCAGAATTGAAAGTGTCCGGAGATGTTTGTCTATATAGAATGCAGATAACTAATAAATGGATTCAGAGGTCTGTATGGCCACACCATTATTGGTTTTCATACAGGTTTGGTTGTATTTGGGCTGAACTTTTAGCTTTTATACCAGTCCTGGAAATTTCAACCATGCAGCAGATGCTCTAGGAAGAAAGAAGTCCAGATCTAGAAGAAGAAGTCTGGCCCAACCTGGGATGGAAAGAATAAAGCAAGAAGGTTGTGAAGAAAAATTGTTTCAGGCCAGACCCACGACGCCATCTACTGTAGGTGTCCGACTTAGAGAGGTTTCATTGTAATGCTTATGTACGATATGCTGTACACTAATCATATACAGGGTGTCCGGTCTCAACGGTGTCCAATGGCTAATTCCTAAACCATTAGTCATAGACATATAGTTCCAATTACAAAAATGTTTTAAATGAGGTAAAGAATTATTTTTAAAAGATTTAGGTCAAGAAAAACATTTATTTAAAAATTACGAAATTTAAATTTTTATATGGTCCCCCGGTCCTATAAGTGATATTTAGTAAACTTTTCCTATTTCTCTAACAAGTACGGCAAAAAAAGTCCCATTCATCTGGCCCTAAAATTGACCGAGTTATGACATTTTCAATTTTATGACTTAAACCACTTTTCTGTAACTGAAAACAGATGAGTTGGACCAAGCTTTCAGGGGTCGTACACGAAGTATTATAAAGGGCGTCCACTCCAAACGATGTTCAATGGCTAATTCCTAAACCGTTAGTCAAAGACATATAGTTCCAATTACAAAAAGGTTTTAAATAATGTAAAGAAGTATTTTTAAAGCGATTTAACTGAAGGTGCTGCCCCCGTATAAATATTACAGTAGTGTTAATTTTTAGTAATTAACTTTCAGATTGGGTAAAATAATTGAAGAAGTGAGTTTCAAAACTCGCCTTATCGAGAAAATCAAATTTTGGGAAATCGCGTAAAACCTTTAAATGCGTCCATTAGTATTCATTGAAAATTTGGAGATTGTAGTGCTTGATTGGTATATTTATACCAATAGAATAGATTGATAGCGAAACACGATTTTTTAAATTTCGGATAAGGCGAGTTTCGAAACTGACGTCTTCAATTGTATTTTGACCTTTTTTTTTTTTTTTGTAAGGAAATGAGTGTGCTTCTTTTGACGATTTTATTTTAAAAAGTTGTATTATTTTTATAAGCTTTTAACTTCGACGTTCGTATGTATGTCTTCCTAATTCAAAATTTGTATTCCAATTTTAACTCACTTCCAAATATCCGATCAAGATTAAATTTTGCATAATTATGTAAATCCAATGACAATGTAATATTAATATGATTTTAGGTACGTACCATTTATATTTATTTTACAGGACCACTCCAAAAATTTCATATACATTATTACCTACAAACAGAAATTTTAAAATTAAAATCAGTAACATTTATGTAAGGCACTAAGATTCACAATGTAATTTTTCCAAATGAAAGTGCGTTGCGTTTATATTTTTTATACAGTGCCGCACAAAAGATGTCAGATACATTGCGATGTATGAGCAGGGATTGCTTATTATACATTTTGATGATATTATGCTTTTTTTAAATTCAACTTTTTAGTTCTTTATAAAAATTTGTTTGAAAAAAATATTTTTGGGACCAAAATCAAAATGCAATTTATACTTGCTAAACAAAAAATAAATATTAAATGGAGTGAAAATTTTTCCTATTGGACAAGGAAAATGAGGTAAACAACTTTATTTGTACAATAGATGGGCCAAAACACTTCCGGCCTCAAATCATGCACATACAAATACTTTCTAAGGTTTAAAATGCATATTTTTTCCCAACCATGTTTTACCAATTTGGAATCTGATTGGCAAGAGGTTTTGGCGTCAAAGCGACTCATCTTGGCGTTATTCGTGCTTGGCAAGTGCAGAGGCAAGTGTTTGATGGCAAAAGTGATTTATATGCTTTTGAAACTTGCTTAGCGAGAAGTACGGCAAAGAAAAAATATATATATAAATTGTTAAATGTTAAAATTTAATAATTTAACATATGTTTTGATTTAACAGTATTTCTTCCCCCCCCCCCCCCTAATTTTTAATTAAAAAAAATAACTGCTCTAATGAATATTTGCTGAGGGGAGAGACAGTGGAATTTTCAGAAGGGGTAATGTAAAAATAAGGATAATTATTATTTTTTATCATTACAATAAAATGACAAATGGAACAAGATCTTAAAAAAAGAAAAGTTAATTAAAAAGAGAGAATGTGGGCGGTTATATGATGTCCGACCTTTGATGGATAAATCTGTGCTCTATTAGAACAAAATATTAAAATATTGTAACAATTTTGTTATGTTTATTTAAATCATCGAAGTAATCGCTCAGGTAGAATCATATAATTCAAATAATTGATGTTTAATGTAAAAGAAAATAAAAGTGATATGAGGATCATTTTCAAAAAGGGACATTTTAATTTCCTTAACATATTCACAGCAGCCATTCAAAAGTTATGTATAAAAATATACACATAAAAAAAAGAAAAAAAAGTTTTAGATTAGGTAATCTAACTATGTATCATTTTTTAAAGAGTTGCGACTGTCGCTTTTATAATCATTTAACAAAATTTCTGTTTTTTTTTTACTTATATTTTTAGTACAAATTGTATATTTTGTTTTCATATGTCAGAATGAACAAAAATCTCAAAATATAATTGTAATGTTAATTTACTCTCAATGTTTAAATTCAATTTTATATCTGATGATTATTTTTATTTCTAGTAAATTTGTGACTGACCCCTATTTTGCAGCTAAAAAGATACTCCAACTTTAAACATCTATTACTCGGTCAGTTTTAATCGCAGAGGAATGGGACTTTTTTTGTATTACTTGTCAGTACAAAAGGATATTTTTTCTAAATATCACTTATAGGACCTGGGGACCGTATAAAAATTTAAATTTCGTAATTTTTTAATAAATGTTTTTCTTGACCTAAATCGCTTTAAAAATACTTCTTTACCTCATTTAAAACATTTTTGCAATTGGAACTATATGTCTATGACTAACGGTTTAGGAATTAGCCATTGGACACCGTTGAGACCGGACACCCTGTATATCAAAATGTAAAGCTGATTCAGAGTCAAAAATTCCACATTTGCACATGTGTGAAGTTAAATTTACTAGCTCTTCGATTTAGAGAAAAATAGAAGCAGGTCTGGCTAGTGAGGTGGTTTAAAACACCAGTTTAAAGCTGTGAACTTTTGTAGAGGACCGGGATCGACCCCAACGCTCGGCAAAATGAATTTTGGTGATAATTGATTTCAATAATGACATATTTTATTAGGAGGAGAAGTAATATGACTTTTATTTTATTATTACTTAAAGGGTTTGTAATTGAATAAAATTTAACGCTCATCAATATTTTGAAAAAATAATTTAACATTTAAAAAATTTAAGCTAAAATATTTTGCATGTAATTACCAATTAAATAAATTGAACTGATCTACAATTTTTGTTATATTTTCTGACCATTATCAAGAATATATACGGGTGTATGTCAGAAAGGAAAGCTTGCCATTCATTTCTGTACAAAATAAATGGAAAGATAGAAAAAATATTCATACAAGAACTATAAAAGAAATTGCCCTGATATGCATGGTTTAATATTTGAAAAATATATAAAAATGTAAAATAAAATTTGATAAAAATAAAATTCATGCAGCTTTTAATGGTCTTGTAGTTAACAAAAAAAAAAAAAAAAAAAAAAGAGGCCGTAGTAAGTAAAAATAAATGCTCTACCCAGTATTTTTAGGTAAATTTCTGATAAAAAGCAAGCATAATTGGTTGTAAATCATAAACTTAAAATTCTTTCACTTCATTGAAAAGGTTAGATTGACAGCACCATCTATCGCCTTAAAGAAATGGGAATCATTTATGGAATATAGAAATTTGTCATGATTTCAATAATTAATTTAAAAGCAACTAATTAAAAATTCAAGAATTATTCTAATGAAACATTCAATTTATTTACCGTCAGATCTTGACGGGTACTATCTAGTTAATTTTTAAAAACAAATATTTTTCTGGATGGTTTGGCTGGCTGTTTAAGGCTTTCTATTGCTTTCTGGGGGAAAAAACCCATGCTAAATTTATGCAGGTCATAGAGATGTTTTTCCCAGAAATGCATAACTGAAATTTCTCCAAAGTGTCCTATAAATGGGACAAAATATTCTACTCTGAAATAACACTTTATGCAAGCTTCCTTAAAAAAAAAAAAAAAAAAAAAAAACTGTGGTCTTCATTTACACCATTTTCAGATGGTCATAACATAAGCTGAGCTTTAATGTGATTTGATAGCTCTTTTGTACAACAATTCAGAAACAAACTCCAAGGGTTTGAGTAGACAAAATGTTCTGAAGACTAAATTTCTCAAGCTCACATCTCCTCCCAATCATATGGTTACAATAAATTCTTTGCATTTTTGCATGAATTCGGAGAATGTCTTGAGTTGCTTTAAAAAAGATGGAATTTCACTTGAACTCTTTCACACCTAAAAATCATATTCACAAATAAACTAATATTTGCTCTTTGAAGAAAAGGTATTTAATGATTTAAAAAAAAAAAAAAAAAAAAAAAAAAAGAAACAGGGATACTACCTGATGAAATTTTGTAAAGGATGGCTTTGACATAAAAAATACAATAGAGAGAATAACCATGAACGCCATTAAATGAAAACATAAAAGATGAGCTTTGTTTAAACATCTATTCTAGACCTTTGCATAAAACTCATTAATTTAAGTTTCTTTTGGTATTTTGAATGTTTGTTCCTACTATTACACACAATTATACTCATCACTGAACAGTCAATTCTAACATTGATTTAGTTTGTGCTGTTGACAAGTTATGAATCGCAGAAAATCAGATAACAATGTTTTATTATACTGGCAAACACTTTCTTGATGTTTTTTTTTTTTTTTTAATTTTTCATGCACAAAATTTTACAAAGTAGATCTAGGTCTATCAATACAGTGCTGTCTAATTTTAATAAAATTTTACTTAACTTTAATTGAAAAAACAAAAATCAATTTTAGATGGTTTAGAGACCATGGATTGTCTTAAATATACACCAAATAGCTTCTACATGTTATCCATCGGGAAGATTGAAATATAAAGTAAAAAAAGTCAGAAACACTCATCTCAACAACAAAATCTGTTGGAAATTAAATAATTTAAGAATATATTAAAAATAAAATGATTTAAAGGTATTGAATGTTCCTGTAAAATTTAATTATGTATACATAAGAGAAAAAAAATCACACAAGTTTGTACAAACACTTTTATTGCAAGAGCTTGTACAAAGAAGGCCGATTGATGTACAAAACCAATGCATACATGCACAAACACTCATACAAACATGCATTTAAATTCCATGCATTCACACTTCCATACTAGACAATGGTTGTACAATGTATTGGCCATATACGGAGGTATAGTGTCTGGCTACAGGAACTTTTATTTTTTAAAAAATATTTTTGTGCTTCTTCACAATAGTGCAGGAAAAGTAAGAATGCCAACACAGGAAGGCCCAAAACGGAATCGCCAGCAAAATAAATGGCAGTTCTGAAGTAACAAACATATGAAAATTTGAATCCATTATCTTAATACTGAACATGAATTGATTCATATTAGAATCATATGACAAGATTGTTTAAGTAAATTTACAAAACAAAATATAAAGTCAGTTAGACGGAAAGTGATATAGTACAACAGTTGAATATCATATTTTAAAAACTAATAACAAAATGATACATAGTATAGAGTTTAATAATTACAAAGATAATAGGCCTTCCCCCATTGCTACTGATACCTGCAAAAATGAAAATGCAAGATTTCACCTGACCTGCCTGCCATCTGTGGTTTAGTTTTTGCTTCTTTTTTTGGCTACAAGGATCAGATATTAAAAGGTTAAGGGGAGAGTGCTTCGGTAAGATTACACAAGACAGCAAGCAAATAAATAACTCAAGGAACCTGTTGCAAACAAATTTATGATTAATTCATAGAGAAGGATTCAAATTTCATCTTTTTAAATGCATTAATTAGAAAATAGGAATTTTAAATTTTAATTTCAAAACTTATAACTTCTATTTGACGCATTAATGCATAAAAACATTTTATAAATAACCCATCAAATAAAAATAAATGTTTGATACTTAAAATAATTATACATAATTTTAAATCACTAATCATATCTAGTTTAATAACTGATTTTTAAAGTATTTTTAAATAAAATCATCTTCATTTTAGCCACAAATGACATGATAATTAGAAAATTGAGCAGTGGCAATAATCAAGATGCTTTCTTTAAAACTTTTTAAAGTGACAAAAAGGAAAATTATGCAAAAGGTTCCTTTTACTTATAATATATTAACAAGAAACACAAAATACTGATCGTGCATTTGAACTAATATTTTCCCAAATAAAATATTTCATAAAGTTATATGAAATAGGTATATGACACAATAAAAAAAAGAAAAAAAAACATATTACAAATCTATTAGGAACTTGATACTAATCTAGCTATGGAAGTATCTCCACTTTTGCTCCATATACATTTAAGGTCATATTCTCCATTACAAATGGTTTTGTCTTTCACAAAAATAGTCAACAATGATGATTAGCGAAAATAGAGAAGATAGAATTCGCTTGCTTTGTACTAAGTGTAAGGAAATAAATTAAGAAATACGGATAGACAGATCACAGAATTTTGGACGAACTGGTTGCACTTTTTTCTTTTAAATATTTAGCACTCTAAAAAACTGCTAGAAACTACATGCTAAAACTGATAATAGCTTTAGAAGTCACAAAGAAGTAACTATTTACACAATGATCTGAGGTAATATTGCTCAAATCACATAGTATGCCAGATACAGTTGAAGCAGTGAATGAAAACATGTAAATTTGGTCCATTAAAATAATATTGGGTGTAGGTAATGAAATTTCTAATTTATGAAAAATTACTATCTATGTGAAATAACAACAAAACAGATAATGAAGTGTTTCTTTAAGCTAAAGTTTCATTTTTTAAAAATACCTTAAAGATTCATGAAAAGAACAATACAAGTAAAACATAACTAACTTAACATCTGAACATCAAATATATAGTGTAAATAATTAGAAATTCAGCAACATTTAGAAAAAAAACTGATAAAATAAAGTTATGAACAAACTGAATCACATTTATGTTTTCATAACAAGAGAAAAAAAATATTAAAACTAAATACATTACTCAAACAATAAGTTAAACTTATTTCTAAAAATGAAAAAAAAAAAAGTTTGATTAACCGGTACTACTTAGTTATCCCGTCGACCAAAAATCTATCGTCAAACTATAAGATTAAATGCCAATAACGATTGATCATAAATGTTACATTCACTTAACTTTAAGCAAGTTACATGTGTTTACATCATCAAGTGATTTTTATTTCGATGTTTTATTTCTATTTTTAATATGGATATACTAATTTATTTATTCTTTCGTTATTTAAAATAGAAATTTTGTCAATTTGTATAATTTGGCGAAATTGGTCGACAGGATAACTAAGTAGTACAACCTTTATTTGCAAATAAAAAATCGAGAATACTTTTTTAATGAAACTAATTTTTAACCACAAATAAAATAAAAATGTTTAGTTTCCAAGGGTTTAAAAATTTACAGGCACCTCCAAAATTCTTGATCAATGCTCTCTAATATGAGCAAAACTGGATTTGAGTGATGGGGTTGGATGTTATTTATACATTGAAGCCTGATTAAACTTCTAACAGAATAAATCTAAATAAAGATGATGTAATTAAATTAATGTAGCCTGAAGCGCATAATCATAACTAATTACAATTCTTAGAAAATGAGTAATGAAAAATACTCCATTTAATGTTAAATTTTCTATAAATAGTAGCGTCAGATTTTAACAAATTGTTGAACATTCCATTTCATTTACAGAAAAAAAAAAAAAAAAAAAAAAAAAAATCTCATTTGCCAATTATTCAAGTTTAATATTTGTAAATAATATATTTATTTGTCGGCAAATACGGATTAGCACAAGAATACAAAGTTAAAAGAATGCGAAGACTGAAGGTGCACTTTTAAAAGCACCTTAGCATTCATTCCTAGTCTAAATGCTAAGTGAAAAAATTAGAACATACAGAAATTTAAATTAAAATACAACACATGTGTATTAGAAAATATTTTTGAGACTTATTAAATGAATAAAAAAAAATTTTTGCTTTTGAATTTATAATAAAGGGTTCATAATATTTATAAAAAGATTTAGTCATACAATGTCATTACCTAGCAATTCTTAAAAAAGAAAAACACTTCAAATACCAGCTTTGCTATTCTTACCTCTAATATAAGAACTACATTATAATTGCACTTATTATAGGAAAAAATATTTATTTCTTCATAAAATACATTTATTCTTTTAGAAATAGTTCCTTGATAAATAAAGATGCTACCAATATGTTTGAGCTTTACATCGTGTTAAATACTACAATAATTATAATAAACCTACACCCAATTTTTTACAATAGGCAAATTAAAGCAAAACTAATAAGACTTTAGAAGTAATTCTTTAAACACTACTTTAAAAATTAAATTAATATTTTTACAAGGCATTTTTAGAGTTTTAACCATAATTGATCCAAGCAAAAACTATTGAAATATTCAGGTGGGAAATTACAGATGTTATAGGTCAAAGATTTTTTTTTTTTTTTTATAAGTCACCATTCCAAACAGATGGTGTTTAAGGTCACAATGATAAATATCTGTATTTATATAAGTAATTTAATCACAACATTAAGCCACGAAACATTTCACAAAGCAACACTACTGACATAATATATAGGTATAGTAAATACATACACTCTGGATTATTTTGATAAGCTACACATCTATGTTTTGTACTATACCTCCACAAGATTAGCAAATCACACTAAAGGGCACCTGGAGTCACGTCAATAATTAAATATGACAGTTTGCAGCAATATGACTGACTGCAAGTAGAATAATACCATTTGAGTTTATATTCACAGAAGACAGAGCTGTGTGTGTTAGACACTGAAAAATATTGTAGCAGCACATGCAACTGCCACCTCATGAGGTATATAAACATTTCATTAGTTAAGTCACAAAAATGTTGAGATTTAAACACCGGGAAGAAAAATGTCTACAAAAAGCTACACAGTATTTTTTTTTTTTTCATTTTTTTTTCTTTGAAAAGATTTTTCAAAACAGTATTTCACAGAATTTACAATGCCTTTGCCACTTTGGCAACAGTAGTAACTTACATATTCGTAATCAATTTAAGTATTAATATACACTTTCAAAACACAGCTATAAAAATCAGAACAAGATACTGATTACACATACTCAGACCAATAAACAATTACAAGAGACCATGTCGCGTGCTTTAAAATCATGCTTCCACAAGGAAATTTTGCCTTGCAACAATAAGATGCAAGTAGAATGAAAAAACATGGCTTTAAAGATAACTATAATTATGTTATTTATCTAGAAAAATTCTTAATATTTTCTTAAAAATCACGAGGCTTGAAAATACTATTAGTGAACCATGTAGATTATATATTATTACTGTACAATAAGAAAATTTGAGCTTGAGAAAATTTCTCCGACATGGTCTCATATAAATGCTATGCAGGTCTAAAAATGCATGCAAAATTACTTATGTTTAATCTACATATCAATAAATAGAATAAGATGTCTCTCATTAAAAATTTAAATTAATCTAATTTTTTACATATGTTAAAACACACATTTTTATATATTTCTTAGTAATTTAGAAATCACGGCAAATTTATACAGTGTTGAATTCACACAGCTTTGCCATTCCACACAGAAGGAAAACAATTCATGCAAATGGTAAAAAATGAGACACTTTGCTAGGAGCTGTAGCAAAATATAGGTACAAAATAGCTCCTTATACAAATGACATGACTTTGGGTATTAACACTGTTAGAAAAAGACCAGAACAAAACAGGCAGAGCCTTTTGAAAAAGGGAAAAATGATTTAAAGGCATTTTTTCATAGGTTTGCACCTGATAAATAGTAAAGTATACTCAGAACTGTACAGATTAGTTAATGACATTAAAAAAATGAAATGACATTAGAAAAGGTATGTATTAGAGTTATTTGAACATAGATAAGGCTGTTTGTTGAATAGAAAAACCAGGTACTGATGTTTGCATACTTAGCATTAGATGAAATACAATGACTGATTGCTCAATTGATATTTGTGGAATCGGATTCTTATCCGATTGTCATGATTTGAACTTTTTTATTTTCTCCACACACAAAAGAATACTTATAAGCTTTTAAAATTCTGTTCAGCACATTATGTTTTAGCTACGAAAAATCGTTAAAAAATATAGATATATTTGTATACTAAATGCATGGTTTTGGCATAATATGTGATATATATACTGATGTTTGTGTATGATTACCAGAAAAGAAAATGATAATTTTTGAATGTGTTTTAGTTCATAGGGACAAGGTTTGATAAAATATTATTATTCTTCAATATATATATATATATAATAAAATACTTAATAAATTGCATTAAAAATTATTAATAAAGTTTGTGAGTGATAAAAAAATAGGTAATATAAAAATTTTCATAAAAAATTTGGCTAACATATTCAATTGGGCATTCATTGTAGTGAAGAGGAACCAAATATATATATATATATATATATATATATATATATATATATATATATATATATATTATGGTTAAAAAGTATTTATTGAAGTGTGCTTAATTGTTACAAAAAGAAAGGAAGCTTAATTTATACATTCAAAAGAAAACAGCAAGTTCATTAAAATTTCATTATAAAGTAATAGCTTCAATTGTCTTAAGCAAACATGCAGGAAAATAATAATTTATAGCTATAGACAATATTTTTATTATTAAATTACTTAACATTCCATTAAAATTTTATTGACTGAAGTTGAAGAAATGATGACAAAAGAGAAAAATCTGTGAAAGACCATGAATTATTTATAGGAACAAAATACAACATTGAAAAAACGTAAAATTAAAAGAAATATTTTAGCATTCAAACCTTGTCTCTATTTAATGAGCAAACATGTTAAAAACATTGGAAGTCAAAACTGTCACTTTTACCAATAATAAAATGAGACTAATGAAATAGAGCTGCAAATTTTACATTACATGACTTTAAATGCTTTAACCAAGTGTAGAAGTATAATAAAAATATTAAACATTTAATATAACAGGCCAGAAGTACAGGGTTGAGTAAGATGAGAAATTTGTACTTTATGCTGTTTAAACAAACAGACGTAAATGAAAAAATGTTTTATAGGAAGTGTATCATGAAATGGTTGAGTAACATTTATATGAAAGTTGCTGAATACAGATATCACTTTATTCACAAGCTCATTAGTAAAATATTCCTCTTTTTTTCCCATATTTAATTGGAAGCTGCTGGTACAATATTTATTTTTCAAAAGTAAATTATTTTATAATTATTTAGTAATTAGTGGAAAAATTTACAAATTGTTTTAGTATGAAACCCCAGTAATAAAATGAAGCATGTTTTCTCCATTAGATTGAGAAATATTAATTTTCTCCCCTATTTTCAGAATTAATATCTGTTAATAAAACAAAGATATAGAAAGAAAAAATAAAAACCCACCTTTACATTCCCGATTATTTTATTTTCAAATAAAGAACAAGCAATCAGTTGAAGGTAAAAAAATTATTATATATATAACCATTAATTAAACATAACCTACCACCGTCAATTATTATGAATTAAAGCTGTAAGTATTAAAGAAAAAAAAATAAAAAAAAAAATAAATAAAAAATATATATATATATATATAAGACAATCCACTAATATGAATTTATCTTAATTGTACTATTTTTAAAGATTTATGTATGTAATAAAAAAAGTAAAATACTTTACTCAGAAACTGCTTTAAGCAGAAGCCCACATTTTTCAGCATATGCTGTTACAAGTATACACACTGATGCTATGCCACCAAAGAAATACAACACTTATCACATTAGACTTTTCAAAATTGCTTAAATATGGCATATATTAAGAAATAAATTTTAGAAAGAGGGATGAGGGAGAAATGAAATGTGTAAAGTGATATCTGAATCCAGAATGTTTAAAAGCACACAAATAATGCAGGTGCAACCTAATATAATTTATGACAAGAGTTTGCAGAGAAATATAAAAAACAACAAGAAAAACAAAATACTTTAAATATACAAAAACAAAATTACAATTCATTTAAAAATCTGAATATAATGCTATAGCAAAGACCAAAACATGAGATCACCATACATGTGCCAAGTAGAGGCTGGTCCTTATTTCATAAATTTACAAATAATCTATATTCACGCAAGAGAATGAGGTAATAAAATATTCCTGAGTTAGCATTCACTATTTTCAGAGCAAATAGTATTTTGCACCTCTTTTGTCTTAAAAATAAGATGCAAAATTCAATAATGAATGGCACTGTATGAGTCAATTTGAACCTCATCATATTTGGCACAATTTATGACAATTAAACATATGGTCATCCCATCTGTTGGTCAGCCTATGCACTAAGATTTTAAAAAATATATTTGTACAAATAAGTAAACAAATGAAAAAATTAATATACCACAAAACTGAATATATTAACTAGAATTATATTTGCACCAAATTTCATTTAATAATTTTTGATTACTAAATTAAAACCACTTAGAAAAGACCCGATTGCATCAATAAATCAACATTCATAGTTTTATTTTAAAAAATGTAAATATAACTTCAATAGAAAATAATATAAATTCTACACATAAAACAATGATCTGTAGAAATTTCCCTCAATGCTCCACAACATGTTTATTTTCAAAAAAAAAAAAAAAAAAAAAAAAAAAAAAGGGGGGGGGAGGGAAAGAGGGAAAATAAGTAGCTTGTATTTGTACTCAATGAATAAACGGATGTAAAGCTTCCTTTTTTTAATCAGGGGTCTCATCTACATAAATTTCAACTTCGACATTTGCACAAATAAACACACATCAAACATTGACTGACACACACACACACACATAAACACTTTTAAAAATATTTTTGTATGAGGTATCTTAATTATAACAAACAAGATTATACTCTGTTTGCTTTCTTAAGCATGAAAAAAATAATAACTAAACATTTTTAATATTTTAAGGAACATAGGCAATTAAGAGATTTAAATAGAAACTGCCTACTATGCCCAAGAAAGCGACACAACCTTTATTGCTGTCTATAAATCACAAATTATTTTTAACACTAACAAAGCAGTTAGTGGTACATATTTTTGCATAGTAAATGATTAAAGTTCTTATTAAGTTTAAATTTAAAATATTTTAAACAGTAATAAAAATAGTTAATGCACATTTAAAGACACTAAAATATTAATTACTATAACTCAACATTTTTTCAACCTATTTAATGCATATTTTTAAATAATGTTCTCTACTGAATAATAATTTAGACTTGCTTTTAACCGAAAACAGCTATTATTATAAAAAGAAAAGAAAAACCTAAACTTGGTTTTTGCAAGTGAAAGAAAGGAAAAAAAAAAAAAAGAATGAAAATAGACACATTTGTAACAATGTATTAATGAAGATAAACAGCACATTAAAGTTTTATCTTTTTTTTCATTTTTGCAAGGTCCCCCAAGTCATATTTTAAACATAAAGAAAATATACAGATTATTAAATAAATTATTCATAATAAAAACTAAGATTTTCATTGGTAAATGGTAAACACACAATGATTGACTAGTACCAAAATTATATACACTCTAACATTCAATTTACAATGATTTAGACTTATTTAAAAATGTCTAATTTCAAGTTTAAATCAATTCGAGATTTTACATTCAATTATTTTGACATCAAGAAATAAAGGATAAAGGACATAGATGAGAATCCTGGCAAAAGGAAATTAAAATGCGATAAAACATATTGACTATTTAAGGAATCCTATTTTAATTACATAAAATATAGCTGCAATAATATGAAATCAAAAAAGTTTAAACATATAATAATCAGATAATTAAAACGAGGGCAAGAGGTAGAAAATAATAAAATGACAAAAATCTTGCAGAGCAAAGAGGTATTTCTTAATACAAACAAAAAATATGATATAAACAATATTAGCTAAAAACTAAATCATGCTTTATATATAATACAGGTACTCTGTCATAATGGCAAATTATTGATATATTATGATGAGGTAAATTACAAAAATCACGTTGTATTAAAATCATGTGATTTTAAAAGTACATAAACAGTGTATATCTAACATTTTACTGAACCTGAGTTTATGTTGTAATAAAATTGTGCATAAATATGTTGTACTGCTGTTATGCATCTCTACAAAATGCATTTACCCATTAAAAACAAAATCCACTGTACGATCGGCATACATTCAATCAATTGATGTGTTTTTCATATAATTCATTCAACAAAAAAGCAAAAAAAAGATTAATTTATTTATAAAAATAGATAAGTAAAAATATTTTGTACTTGATTATTATTTGATATAAAGAATAAAAAATTAATTTTATTACTGAAAATAAAAATGAAATACCTTAATTATTTTTATACAAATTAAAATAGTTATGAAAAAGTTTAATCAAGGATTCAGTATTCAGCATAAATTGATTACTAAGATTTGCTAATTATGAATAATTTTTTAATATATATTTATAACAATTTCTTAAATCAGTACCATTTTAGTTTTCCTCATTTATTAAAGTATGTTTCTAAACACTATATACAAAAAGAAATTCAGAGATACCAATTTAAAAAATGTTCACTTACACTCATAATATATATATATATTTTTTTTGTATGATTTCCAATAGCCTACAAAGAACAGAGGGGGAAAATGACTTAAAAAAAATCTGAAAGTAAATTATTATAATTATTCAGTTTCTTCATCTTCCACATATTTCATTAATAAAACTGAAAGAAGTCATAAGCATTTTTTGAAAAGAAATAGCAACCCATAAAAGAATGACTAGTTAGAATGATAAAAGACAAGCTACTTTCCAATCTTTAGCTTTTAATTCCTTGGATTCAATTTCTTTTTTCATTTATAAAATGAGAATTAAGAGAGAAAAAAGTTTTTTACTTTAAGTCTCTTGATTAAGGACGATTATTATAGCTCAAAGAATTTACTATGAAATCAGTATCAAACATGATGTTAAAAAAAACTTGGTAAAAAAAAAGAGGTACAAGTACAGTAGTGTTTTCTTTTTTTTTGTGGTTTTTGTGGGGAGGGAGGGATTTATTGTATTTCTAAAATAAAATATAAAAGATGAATTAGGTGAAAACAAATTAAAAGATAATTTTGTAAAGGTAAGTAAATAAAATATCATTATTAAAGTTAAAAAAAAAAAAACTTAAATAATCCCCAATGAAATTTATGCAAGGAAAATTTTATTTTACAAAATGAAAAAAAAAAAAAATATGTATATATATTTATTGCATGGCATTACTCTGGCATGACAATTTACTTTCAAGTTTTTTTTTTTTTTTTTTAGGAAAAATTAATGAAGGAAAAATAGTGTTTTGTAGAATTTTTTTGTGTTTTACTCTACAAAGAACAAAAGAGAAAAAATAATTTACATAATTAAAATAATTATGAGAATAAAATTATGTTCAATGAATCACTTAAATTAACGATTGATAGTTGTATTGCATAACTGAGAATTTCGATGCTAAATAAAAACATTATTCATATCATGTTTTGAATGAAATTTCATAATATTTTTCATTTTAGAAAATGATATCAATTTACAACTTTATGAATTAAAACTACTGAACGTTAAAAATAATTTTCTGATAACGAAAAAGTTTTTTCAAGTAGGAGCTCGCATAAAATTCTGGATTTAGCTAACAGAATATCATAAGACACGTGATAATAATTTGGCAAAAGTTCTATTGTTATACTGAGAGGTGAGCATCGGGGAAAAAAAAAAAGTCCTAGTAGTAAACTTTTAAGTCTTACAAAATTTGTGTAATTTCTAATTCAAAATAAATTTATATCCAAATGAATAACACATTTTAGATTACATAATGTAAAATTTATAAAATGAATTATGTTTCACTTTTTATAGAAATAATTAATATTACTATGCCTGAAAACTTTAAGATAATTTTTGTTAGAAAAGATTGCTGTTCATGTTCTCCAATCACTGTATCAATTCCCAAAAAGGTAAAAAGTGATTTTTCTTAAGTTTTTAGCCATTCAAATAGCACAGTGCTTGCTTGGTGTGCAATTTTTTATAACAAGCAGATTGTTATTACACCAGCTTACTCCAATAAGAAATAATACTGCCTATGTGATATTAATTAGAAAGTAAAATAGCATGATGATGATATACTGATCAAGAACTCCAGTTTTGAAAACTTTCAAATGGTAATTTTCTAAGTTTCTCATTTATAAAAATGAAAGTTAGTTTGTGTGATCCTGTAAAGTGTTTTTAGAGCTTTCCTAACACCAAAACAGTTGTTCATCTTTGAAGCCATCCTTTCTTAACAGTATGGCAAAAATGGCTTTTGTCATAACCCTTTAAGGCTGAATGCACATATCGTGCAGGTTTAAATTTTTTAATTGTGCTATACTCTAGCAAGTTACTTAGCCATTAAGGATTGTAACAAAAAAGCAGTTATATTTTGTTTTTCTAAGTATTACAAGCCTTTAGAAGGTGGTTCTGAAAAAAAAAAGGGTTAACTATAAAAATGAATTATCATTGCTTTAAAGAAAGATATTTTTCTAGCTTCAAAAATTTTCACTGGCAGTCTTATAGGGTTAAAAATTCTCCAATGTTTAAAATTTTGAACATGGCAATTTCTGCTTGGCCATTCTTAAGAAGCTATGTGGAGCCAGCCACTTATAGCTGATTCTTACATTTAATGCTTTAAGACAGATACTCAAAGAAAGAGAGAGAGAAAAAAATTTAATAAAATGACATTGAAAGTTGCTTAAGTTACAATTATATTATTTAATTTTTAATTTGTATGACTGCATAGTAGCTTTCTAGATAAAAATTACTAAAAAATTTTATTTATAAAATTCATGTGCATTCATGAAGTGCATGTGAACTTTTGGTGCCTCTGAATTCTTAAACATATTATGCACTTTACATTGCTTGATGAAACATTACCTTTAAGGGGCTAAATAACTGATACAATGACTACCTTGGGATCTATCACAATGACAAAATCTAAATGCTTTTTTTGACAGACAAACACTTACAAACACAATACTAAGTTTTCTGGCCAGGCCACAATGTAATTCACAAAACACTCTTGCTTGGCAAGAGTTAAAAAAACAGTCTTTTTACCTACTCACTCTCTTCTTCTTAGGTCATATAACTTAAGAGTGTGGCAGACACAGAATAGCAAACTAATAAACAATACATGTAACAATACACATTCTCTATACAAAACAGTATATATAAACAAAACAAAGATGCCCCAAGATGACTTTTAGTTACCTTGGGTACAGATAAGCTTTTTCTTTCTTTCTTTTTTTTTAATCTAAAAAAGGATATTAACAATATTTTTTAACAGCAGACATTGTACATAAATAATATTGCAAATAATTCTAAACTTAGAGCTCTAAAAATATTTTTGATCATCAACAAAAAGAATAAAAATATACAGAAAAACAAAAATAATTTGATTCATAAATTGAGGTTATATGTTTCTGACGGAACACTTAAAAAACAGGAACAAATTCAATTTTTTTTTCTTTTATTTTGTAATACTCCCTTTGAATATTCTTCTGAGCACAAATGCACATGATAAGAAGCAACAGGAGGACATTTTGTCTATTTATACAGTATTTATTATTATTATTATTTTCTTCAGATTATTCAAGTCAAATCTTCAAATCTAGAATCAACTATAAATAATGAAAACACTTAATCTTTCAAGTATTTTTAAGTCACATAAAATTTTAAATATTGCATCGAAAAAATTTGTCAAATAAGGAAGAAAAAAGGAAAAAAATTGAAAATCTTAGAAAAAAAAATCAAGCATAATCTTACTATAAGTTTGCATCTCACTTAAAATTTTAAAAATCAGCTTGATGCACTGATGACAAAAGGCGTGTCAATTCAGAAAAAAACATGAATTATAAAAAAGATCTGTAAAACTATGACATATTACCAACACATTAATGATTACTGTAACTAGAGCCTTTCAGCAACAGCAACTAAATCCTCTGTTACTAAATATGTGAGTAGTCACATTTCATTTTTGCATGAATTTTCTGATTTACGTGTAAAATATGAGTAAACATGAACCCTGTAAAAAGCAGCAATTAATTTCGAGCATGTCAGCTGAAGCAAAATATCATGTTTAGCATGCATGCTCTGAAGACTCAGGTACACATTTGGTTTAAAATCCTTTATAAAAAATAATTTACAAGTTTTGTGCTTTTTTAAGCCAATAAAATAGTTATTCACCAGGATTTAAAAAAAAAAAATACTTATAAATAAGCAGCAAAATCTGAAAGCACAACTACAGAATAAGACATAACAGGTAAATATATATATAAACAAATCTGTTCCTGAAAAAACAAAAACCAATTAACAAAACATATAATCTAAAAACTTAAAAAAATTAAAAGAAAAGTCTACCACACTCTTCAGCCAACATTAATGTTTTGCTCCATAAAAGTGTTGACCATCTGACAGGTGGTTCCAATTCAGTCCAAACAAGACAACCCTAGGCCATGTCTCAGAGTTGGTATTATACACCAGATAAAATTTGAAACTGAAACCACAAATTTTGCTCCAAAACAATATTATAAAATTTTGAGAGGTAAAATTTAGTGCTTTTCAAAAGTCATTCTATAAATTTGAAATTATCAGATTTTTTTCCGTGACAAAGTAATATGAATCCCAATTGAAAAACACAGTAATTTTACTTTACAATAAACCGAGTTGAAGAGTGGTTTCAGGATATTAAATGCTTGAAATAAAGAAAGAACCGACCAAGTATGCCGATATTAACCCAGGAACTTGTCCAACCTTCTACAAACAGTGGATTATAGAGCTCATCATCACACCTCCTGCTTAATGCTGGCTGTCTTGTCATTGTCACTGCTATCAATCTCCACAGGCAGTGCATCACCATTGCCATAATCACCATTTGAATCATGGGAACTGTCACTATCCATAGCTTCACTGCTGAGATCAAGATGAGCATTAGGGTGAAAGGCAGACGGGTGAGAGCCACCATAATTAGGCATGCCAGCACCTAGGCTAGTGGAATTGGGAGACTGATGCCACTGAACAGGCAATGAGGCAACAGGGGGTAAACCCAAAGGTGACATGCTGCATGAAGCTGCAGCCATGGCTGCCGCTGAAAAAAGAAAGACAATTTGAAGATTAAAATAAAACTATCCTTCATATTACGCAAATTTATGTACAAAAAATTATATAATAAAACATAAATCCTTAAAAAGTTTAGATCACAGATATTTAAAAGCCAACTAGATTATGAAAACAAACTTGAAGATGGAAGATGAGATCTATAGGTTTTTTACTTAAATTTAAATTTCTGCATAAAAAGTAGACAAAATTCTTAATTATTTAAGAATGTCATTCTAGAATTTTTCTTTGAGCTCTAAAAAATATGCTTCTTAGCCCCTTCGGGACCATGGGTGCATATATGCATCTTCAAAAGATGCTTACTTGATGCTTTTTGATATCACTAAAAAAGAAAAGTAATATTTTCTCTTTTTAATTAAGACATTTTCTTGATTGATAAACTAAATTTGACTGCATTTGACAAAAAGTGGTATCAACCGAATAAAATTCATGTGAAAGATGCTGGTCCTGAACAGGTTAAGAAAATATGTATTGTAGTTATTTCTAAGATGCACTTTAAATTTTCAGTTATAAATTAACACAACATATATTTATCAACTCTGTTTATGTAAATTTATAAGAAAATCTATTAGTTTTTGATTATTTATTTATTTTAAGTTTCTTAATCTAACATTTGCAAGTAAAAAATTGCATTCTATAGTAATAAAACAATATTTTTGGAGAATTCTAGTTTTATTAGTAAAAAATTATTAGAATCGTTACATAAATGTTATTATAAGGATAAAGAATTTCTACTATCAAAAAATTACTTTGAAGGATCTTAAAAAATTATGGTAAAAAAAATAACGGCATTTAAAGACAGTAAGGTCACTATTGGAGTTATCAAACACACCAAATATTCAAAATGAACCAGAAGTATGTTAACATTAAATTACAGCAATCTAACTGCCAAATCATAAAATTGGTTCATATTTTTTCATTAAAAAAAGTTTCAAAAATTAAATTCTTATAAATTAATTTCAGATAAGAAAGATTTACAACCCTTGTATGTTTTATAGATTACATGTATAATATTTATGCTGATTCTGAAACTATCTTTTACTTTTACCCTCTGACTACCAGACATAGTAATGGGTGATTCTCGAGAATTTACCAATAAAAAAAAATCGTCTTCATAAAAAACACAATCAATACAGTCATTGATTACTTCCCAGAACCTACAATCGAGATGTTCTACAATCTATTATTAAAATCATTGCTTTTACATGCTTTATAAAGTAGTTTTTAGTAAATACGTGGCAACAAAAAACAGAAGGAATAAAAAAACGTACTAAGCAATCAAGGTAAATTTCACATTGAGATGCTTGATGGCTTTATAAAAGATCTTCTACAATCTTCATTTGAAGCTAAACAAAAAATAGTGAAAAGGGCAGAAGTAGTAATGCAGTTTGCTGCTATTGTTTTCATTCTCTCTTTAATTCAATTTCAATTGATGGAGGGGCTCCTAATATGAAACTTTCAAAAAGTAGTTGTATGAAAAAATTTGTTAATAATCTTAATACAACTTGTTTTGTGTACATCATATCAGTTTTTAAGCCTTCTGAAAGAGACATTAATCCTTAAACCTACATCCTTTTCTGCACTAGTGGTTTTTGACAATTAAAATATTATTGTGCATGCATTATTTCAAGAAATCAACTTTAATATTACACCTTCTCTGCTATATTATTTATCCTTGGAATATTATGTGCCATACTAAATTTTAATACAAGCCAATAAACTCTAAATGATTAATATCTTTAAATTATGTTCCATGTAAATTTATTTAATGAAGCATGCTTACTAATATTTCTTTAAAATACTGTCAAATTTACATTGCAAGAGCATAATATTAATAAGTATCATGAATTTTGCATAACTTATCAAATCTTATTTCATGTATGCATAGGTCCAGTAAATTAATTGTACTACAGATGCCAGCAAAATGAATTGAACACCGGTACCTCGCCCTCAGAAATCCTCAAAACGCTCTTTTCAAACATGTTTTTTCAAATATAAGATCCAATATGTTATCAAGAAATATGTTGAAAGGTAACAATCGAAACAAAGCTATTTTGGAACACTAAATACATTAAGAAAATACTTTCAACTCATTTAAAACATTATTTAAATGTTTTAAAGGATTTTAATGTCTTTTTGTTAATTTTGTTTTGGAATAAATTCCCTTTTCTTATTTATGAAAGTGCAATGTCTAAATTGCGTACCAATTGCACATTAGATAGAATTGAACAGCTTTTTCACTTTTCCGATAAAAGCAAAAAGTTTGATACAGGTTAAAGTTCCCTAAATGTCTAATGCTGTGTAATTTTCCTGTTGAATGAAAACAAAAGAGCTTTATCAAAAAACAGAAGGATAAACAGACAGATATACCTGGTAAGAGGGTGAAAATAGGATGCAGGAGGAAGTAATGTGGAGAATAGGGTGCAGGAGGAAGTAATGTGAACTTTAACGACTTCACCGTCAACGGGTATAGGGAAACAGTGCTTTTACCACCGACTTATCTCGGGGCAAATGTTGAAGAGGTTGACTTATGATTTTGGCCATTGCGATAACAGATGTGTGAATGGGTGCATTGTCTTGGCGAAACACTTTGTTTTTCGCCAAATGCAGATGGTTTTTCTGAATTTCAATATTCAAACGCTGCAATAAGTTTGCATAATACTTGCCATTGACTGTTTTTCCTTTTTGAAAATAATCAATGGAAACTAGTCCATGCACATCCCATAAAACTGATGCCATGACCTTGCCAGCAGATGGAACTGTCCGACTTCTTTGGAGCTGACTCTCCCCTTTCAGTCCACTGTTTTGACTGTTCCTACATATCAGGTGTGAAGTGATGTACCCACATTTCATCCATGGTTATTAATCGACACAAAAACTCATCTCTATTGCTGTGAAACATAGCCAATCACTCGACTGAAACATCTTCACGATTCTGTTTTTGTTCTATTGTGAGTACACGTAACCATCTTGCATACAGCCTTCTGATGTCCAAATTTTCAATTAATATGCGATGTACAGTACTTTTTTAAATGCCTATAATGCCTGCTAGCTCACATACATTCAGTCGATGGTCATCCAACACCATTTTGTGAACTTTCATCACCATTTCTGGCATGGTTGCTTCATTTGGTTGACCACTGCGATGCTCCTGTTGGCAGCTCATACGGCCTCCTTTAAACTCTGCCACACAATATTTTATTGTTGTAAACGAAGGAGCAGACTCCTTCAGAGTAGAATCTAGTTCGGTTTTGATATTGGTTTGAGTCAGACCTTTCAAATTAAGGTATTGTATCACATAACAATGACCAATTTTTTCCATGTTTACAAAATCACCGAGAGCGTTCAATACAGGCTGTCAAACAAATACTAAACAACGAAGCATATTCAAACTTCAAATTTAAGCTTCATAAGGTTGGTGCTTTTGACTCTAGTCATTTTTTTCAAACTACTGCCTTCTATATGTCAGGTCTGATACATCTTGGACTACCTTCGTATGCAAAGCTTTATAAATTGATAAGAGTTCAAGAAGAAAATGAAAAAAAATAAAAATATATAACACAAGTTAAAAATATAATATGATCTTCTTTTAACATAGCATTGGCACAAGTAAGTCTTATGATGATTTATATAATGAATCATAATTAGAATATCATATATTTCTAGAATTATTTGTGCAATTCTTTTTACATTGTAAATGACAAATAAAAATTATTTGATGTGTTTCTGACATTTAGTTTTGAAATAACTACACCAAAATGAAATAATTAAAGAAATGTAATTGTCTCTTTAATCTCACAGCTATGTCTTTGTATAGTTTTCTATAGGCTATGCTGTTTTGTAATGGAATACACTAGTAAATTTTAACCTAATAATAATTTTAACATTGCATTAACTCACCCTCCACCAATTATACACTACTTTTACTATATTCTGATGAAAACTAATACAGTGAAATACATTTAACACGAAAACGCTTAACATGAAAAATCGGTTAACACGAAATGATATAGCGGTTCGGACAGTATACTATGAAATTTAATACAATTTTTTCTTTTAACACGAAACAAAAATCGTTTAACATGAAAAAAAAAGTTGCTTTCCATCAAATTCTTTTGAGTTGACATTGGTGAATTTTGTGTTAAAACCACTGAATTTTGGGTGGAAATCAGCGAATTTCGTGTTTTTTTTTTTTTTTTTTTTTTTTTTTTTGTAAATTAGCTTATGTTTTATGAGCACAGTGGCTGAAAAATCGGGGTTAAAAAAAAAAAAAAAAAAAAAAAAAAAAAACCTGTTATTTTGCTTTAAATGAAGATGATGCTGCTTAATGAAGTTGATTAAAAAGGAGGACAAAAACAGAAATCTGCAAAGAGTTTGGCATTGCCTGTGAGAATACTTCTCACAGTATTTAAATTTGGTTTAATTTTATTCCCTTTCAGTCTTTTTTTTTGCATCGATGTCTATTTAAACTCAATCTTTACGCCGCGATGTTGACGCTTTTATCCCTCACCGTAAAGCAAGTTCATTTTTCACCGCCGATATTCATATCTGCGTTGGGAGCGAATCGGCAGCTTGCGCATGCGCACTCCGTATTTTAGGAGCACATTTCTGGAGCTCTCGTTTCGATGGAGACAGCTTGCATTATGATGACGTCATTGAAATTATGCTCCGCCCTCTTTTGACGCCGATCGCTGACAGGAGAATCGTTTTGTTTCGTTTTCCAATCAGTGAAACTTTTTTTAATTCTGCAGCTTGTAATTCGATTTTCATTAATTTCCCGTAAATGTTAATTTAGCTAATCAATTTAAATTCTGCCTTTTAATTACTTTGTCAACCCCGTATTCATCATTTAAAAACTAAAACTCGTTAATTTTCAATTCAGAATTTGGTTTGATGTTGTCTGCAAAAGATGTAGTCTTTTAACGTATTTTTAGCGGAGCGCCAGCCCGCTGGCCGGCCGTTCGAATGTCGTGCCGCTTTTTTTTTGGCCGAATGAGTTTGATATTTTATTTAAGTGGATGTGTCTTTCTTTCAAAGTTTAATCCTTTAAAGTTGTGCTGCTCTCATTAAAAGGAATCCCATGGATTTATTCCGTGTTGGCTGCTATTTTTCTTCTTAAAAGATTAGTTCTTCTATTTTAAAATGGTGACCAGAAGCAAGTATTTTCTTAACCTTCTACTGCTACTAACGTATGGAATAAAGAATATTATTTGTTTTCATCAAATTGCCTCTTCACTGTCTACATTTCAAGTAAGAACTCTCCAGTTTTATTATTTCTTTAACGATCAATAGTAATTTATTAAAAGACCTTCGCAATTTGTTCTAAACCACTTAAACGATCATTTATTATCGCCACATTGCCAACTCTACTTTATCAACGATAATAAAAAACAGGGAGCGCAGTATGTTTAAGACTGAAAGAAAACGTATGAGAACCACTAAGCACGTAGCTTTAGAGCCAACTTTGCTTATTTGATTCAAACAAGCTAGATTTCAGAATGCTGAAAAATACACTTCGAAAAAAGATATCTTATTTTTTCCCAACTTTTTTTAAATCCTAATGGATGCAACCTACTGGTAGTTTAACAGGAAATCAAAATAAAATTTGACGACGTCGAAAATATTTGTGAGTTATGTTCTTAATTTTAAGATTCTTTTAACGCGAAAAAACATTTCGGCCCCCTCAGTTTCGTGTTAAACGTATTTCACTGTATATATCTATATTCTTTTGTGTAATTCTTAAAACGACTGTTCTTTCACACTAACTAGAAAAAATCAAATAAATACAAACCATGCTGCTGTCTTAGCTGCTTTTTTGCCTCCTTTCTTCTGTTGTTGAACCAATTATTTACAACAGGTAAAGTAACTCTTTCTCTTTCTGCCAAAGGACGATCTGAAACACGAACTGTTTTCCGTTCGTATAAGAAGTTATAATATTAAAGAAACATAAATAAAAACAACTGTGCATAAAAAAGAAATAAGAAAATACACTTACAAAATGTTGATAAAGGAAAAGAGTAATTTTTTTAATTATAAGGTTTTCAATTGCCCCCTTCCCCCTTTTTTAACCTTTCATTTATTTATTTATTACAGACTATTACATTTAGTTAATTTAAAAAATAATATATGTTACAGTAAAAATTCAAAGATTTATAAATCCTAACATAAAAGACCATTTTATAGTTTTTTTACAGCATTATCAAAATGCCAAACCTTAGTGATGATTTGATAATATTAATACACATTCTGATTAATACATTCTATTTTATTAATTTTCTATCATGAATAATAATCTTATCTTCTTTTCAAAAATATTTTCATCAAAGTAAAAAGAATGACTTACCAATTAGTGTTGGTTTTATTAATATTATCAACATTTAAATTCAATTTATAAACCCAATACCAGCAGCTGCACCATAGATACACTATAGCACATTAAATATGAAAAATGTGCTGGAATTTTTAGGATGCATCCTGAAAAGAATAAATTTTTTGATGACTGATTTTAAGAGAAATATATATTGCATTAATACATTGAAATTGTTTAATGCTTGAAAGCATGAAATACCACTTTCAAAAAAAAGAAACAAAGTTTTAAAATGTCTGGGTCTCTGAGATGGCAGTTACAAACCTGTCGTGACAGTACTAACAAGTAATTAATAACATTGCTTCTTACAATAAAAGTTGGAAAATGTTGGCATTTTCTGAAATAGTTTGATCTAAATGGAAGAGTTACAAGCATAATTAATACTATACCATATTACTCTAATAAATGTTAGGATTTATCAAACTTGAAGCCTTTATAGTAACATTTATATATAATAAACTAAAAGTTTATTAGAGCTAGCTACAAGGGAATAAAAAGCAGTTATATATGTATAGTTTTGCATATAGTTAAAAAGATGCATTTTTAACACTTTTACAAGCATGCTTCAGCCATTAAAAATAGAAAATCTGCCTTAAAATTTTAATTATGTGTATTTTCATGATTCACATTTAAAAATAAAATTTAGTAATTTTTTTTCTTAAATCATATTGTGCGTTACCAATTTTGTATAATTATAATAAAAATGGTCAAATATTTAAAAGAACAGTGTGATAGACATCACATAAGTTAAGTCAGGGGTTTGTGGCATATAGCAGAGCAATACACGCAAGGAAGAGTTAGCTGAATTAAACCAATTAAATTAAATAAGGGAATATATAAATTTACTTAAATATGAATTATCTTACTATCTTAATTATATATGTAAAGTAATTAACAGAAAAATAAAATAGATTTCATTACATGGTGCTATGGAAAAGATAAAGATGACATATTTAAATAGACAAATACACATTTATTAACTGTTAAACAAACAATAAAATAAAAGTAAACCATTTCAATTAATATAACTCCTTATTAATAGCATAATAAAGATTTAAACTTATCTGAAAATCCAACTAGCAAAACATTATGGCATATAAAAAGACATATCTTGACTTTCAAAGAAAAACATTGTGCATTACAACTTGATGGCATAAAATATTATTTTTGAAAAATGAATGATGTTACTAGAACTCCTTAAACTTGACCACAGCATTTATTAACATAATTTTAAGTTATCTCAGCATGACTTGAAAAACCTTTCACCCTTTTCTCTGGATCAGGGGACAACTAACAAATCAGCCATTTATGAAGATATAAACACAACTAAGCAGTCATGGCAGAAACATTAAAGAAAAGATTAATTAAAGATGAATATCGGCCAAATATTATTCCAAGTTAATTTTATCTGTAGAGAAAACACAAACATGATACAGACAATGAATCATTGCTGGCTGTTCAACCCCACCTTTCAGTTGAAACATGTACCTTTCACATAGTTCCTATAGGACAAACCTTCTGAGGATATCACCCAAGAACTAATTAAAAATGACAAAGTCAAATAGTTGAATCAGGAAAGTTCATCAAACAGTTAAACACCCTCCTTATACCTTGCTTCTAATACCCATGCTTAATGTCTTTTAAAATGTCAGCTCAGTAGTGATTAAAAAATTGAGAGTTCTTAAGAATAAACTTTAAACTATATTGAAATGTAACTACCCGGAGATGAAATTCACAGCTCACATCCAACAGTAACAACTAAAGAACAAATGCAGTAAAGGTCTGAATGCTGGGTACTTGTACAGCACAAACAGCTAAAAATATATGTCATGCAGATCCAGTCAGTATTACATCTGGCTTCGAGAAAGTAGAAATGGAAGTGCGTATTGATGACGTAACCCTCCAAAGAGATATGTAATTGTCATAACGTTAACACTATCTCCTAACAATATACAGAACTACTCCAGAAAAGCTGGGAAGATATGAGGAGAAAGTACACATGAGAGATGTAAACAAGGGACATTATGAATAGGAAATAAATATCAGTGATAATTAAAATATATGAAAACTGAAAGAACGAATTCTAGCAAGGAAAAGAACTTATACAGTAGACTCCTTTAAATCCACGAATGCCTAAAATACACATTTTTTTAGATGTAAACAGCTAAGTTACAGGAACAAAATTCAAGATGGCGGTCAAATCATCAGCAGGAATCGCAATGGCTTTTTTACTAATTTTTTTTGTTAATCATGCTCTTTTGGCCATTTCAGTTGATTAATTACTAAATAAAATTATGTTACTTTTGATTTTGATGTAAATTAGTGTACCTAAAACAAACACTCACCATATTGTAGGTCCTGCACAATATTCTTAAGTGTAAACTGTAACCGAATTGTTTGTTTATTTTTCTTGCATTCATTTCCCCGTGTTTCAATTTTTATTTTTTTAATATTACATGCACATTTTACTATTAATTCTGGCTAATATGACTGAACTCAAGTTTTTTTAGGAAGAAAATATGAATTTATTTCCGAAAAAAAATCAAGATGCCACTAATATCAATGGCGATCAGGATCTTTTTTCCAAGACATTTTTTAATTTCATTATTTTACGATTCTGGTGTAAATTCTATTCTTATCCAAGATAAAAATACAACGCAACAGTAGCTTTTGCACAGTACCTACAACTGTAGAAGTCGTATTGCTTATGTTTGCATTCGTTTCAGTTTTAATCTGTAATGATTTTTTTTTTTTTTGTGATTTCGTACATAATTCTGCTTAATATGGCCGATTTCCATATTTCTAATGAAAAAAGACAGGAACAGAAAACATATTAATTTGACAGTAATCCAAAAATTAGAGATCATGAAAAAGCTTGATTTTGCCTGGTTTCAAGATGTGCAGATTTGAGGGAGTCTACTGCATTTGCAAAAAATTAAGTAAACTTAGAATAAATTTAGATTTTAAGAAAAGAATTAAGTGAAAATAAACTATGGCAACAAAAGAGTAGAGGTATGGATATAAGCATTTGTGTATACAGTAGCGTTGCTGGTGTCCTACATAAATCAGGGCTCCAAATGCCCTGAACACCACTAATTTTTTATAGTTTATTTCGCCATTTTTAATCGCAGATAATTCTGCCAGTTGATAAAAAGAAGAAAATTACATATTAAAATATTGCTATCCAGGGCATTTGTAGTGCTAATTTACACAAGTCACCTGGTAACACACTAGTATGCATTGATAAGAATCATGTCCACCTATATCTAACTAACATCCACAGGTTGCTCACAAGTTTTATTTAATTATTCTCATTTGTGTATAAATTGGCTTTTTTAAAACATTTTGTTTAGTGAAAGTGTTAAACATTAAGTAATGAAATAATTCTATATAACAAAAAACTGTTTCATATGCTGATATATTACAGACATTAAGTATTTTGCAATATTATATTATTTTTTAAACTAAAGGCTTAGTTAAAAATAGGTTTCATGGAAAAATAATTTTTTTTTATAATAAAAAAAATAAAATAAAATCCTCAGATGTGCATGCTACTGTGAAGTGGTTAAGTGACATTTAACTATAAAATATGAATGCATTCAAATATCCATTAAAGTATTAATACCTGCTCTTTCAACAGCTTTATTGCACTCATCCACAATCTGTTCTCGAGTTTGAGAGTCAGGATAGGGATCTTTTTCGTAGTAACGTTCTAGCACTGCGAGATGGGCTGCCTTGAAAGTGAAACGTTCCCTTTTTAATGGTATGAGATCACCACTTTCAGATACCATTCGCTTTACACCTGAATTTGGGCATAACTGAGCTATAAATGGAAAAACAAATAAAGATATAAATAAGAATACAAATGAAGATGCAAACTGTATGCAAGTCATCAAAGCATTTTTAATTTAATATAAGGGAAGGAACTACAGTTAGGTGTAGGCACAAAACATTTCACAAATTCCGCAAATTTGCTTCAAGATCTAATTTTTACAATGTTTTTTGTTTATAATTTTTGTTTAAATATTTTTATGAAAGCTGAAGTTTAGTAAACATAAGCCAACAATTTTAGATATGCAGTAGAATGATGTCAATAACATTTAGAAAAGTAAGATAATCTTATTTAAAAAAAAAAAAAAAAATGAATGTTGCAAAGAGGTACTTTTTTATAATATTAGTAGCAGATCAATACCGTATTTTATGGAAGAAATGCCACACTCCTCGAAATTGGTCTGAATAAACTTTAAAATATTGTAATCGCCGCACCTGTCGTAAATGCTGCACCTGAGAGAACGCTACTTTTGTGGACAGTGTCTCATTGGCCTAACTTTAATCAAAGTTTTCTGAACAGTGTAGTGTGCCTCATTTTTAATAACTTAAGACTCTAAAATTTTATTTAAAATATTTAAATCAGGTTTTAAATATTTTTATGTTACTTTTAAATTAAGGAAACGTCAATTGGTGTTAACACCATCCAGAGCAAGGGACGCAGATCCCTCTCCTTAGGAGCTCCACATTTTTTTAAGTGGTCAGCACAACTTAGCACACTTTTTATGATGCTTTTTACATCTCATCCACTTTAGTTCTTTTTCAGTTTCTATTCAAAGCCTACAAAATCTGAGTCATCAATATCTGAGTGGAAGTGAATTTTCTTTGTCCACCTGTATGGTTCACTATCATATCATCATCAAAAATGACACAGTTTTTCATTATCAGCAAAGTCAGAGTTTCGCGTTGTTGAGCAGGGGACATGAGAACAGTCTTAAGGAATTTTTACTTTATCCCAATTTTACATGCACAGGAAAAAAAAAAAAAATCAAACACCACACTTGACAAAAAAATTAACTTTCAAACTCGTAACCGCTGTGCCGTTTCTTCCATAAAATACGGTACAATAAGAATGCAAAAAGATTAGTTCATATTTACAAGAAAACAGAATGTGCTCAACTGATTTCCATCAGTAATTTTGAAAAAAGAAATTATCACAAAAAGTATTTAACACATTGATGTCAAAGCAATATATAATAATGTCTACTTAAAAAACAAAAATGTGTTATGGGATGGACCCCCAACCCCCTTTCACCCATGGTGCAACATGAATTTCCTTGAATTTCAGATTATTTTTTTTTATGACAAATGTTCCCGAAGAATAATCATTGCTCTACTGAAGGATTGCGGACTCAACTTACAACTTTGATAATATAATATAATGTGCAAAATACCGTGTTTGAAATATACAGTTCTGTGAAAAAAAAAAAGTAATCACTCCTACTAATTCTACTGAAAGTTATCATGTAAAAAGATATAGGTACCTAACAATTAAATGGAAAAAATGTTTATTATTTTTATTTGATGTTATGCATAAAACATGATTAGAGAGGAATCTATGAATTAAAATTGCACTGTAAGTTTTCAAATGGATCAATGCAGCCTAGAAAAAATGAAATTCAGATCTTACAAGGAAAAATATACAGGGTCTGTCCAGATTTTTCTCAGAGGTTTCAATTTTTGGGAAAATTATGATTTTTTTTTTTTTTTTTTTTGTATTTGCGAAAAATCTAATCACAATTTTGTGAATATGAAATTAGCATAGTTTTCATGCCCCATTTGGCCAATTAAATTTTAAGAAGGTTCCGTTTTAATGAAAAAAATTATATAAATGCATTAAATTTAGATATAAATTTATATGTATACATACTTATAATAGTATATTAAGCTAGATAGTATGTTCTTTGGTGATTATAGCTGTTTTGTGTCATGTTGGATTTTATTTATTTTTAAGAAAAATAGATGAGGATTTTTGATATGAAGAAGTCCTTTTTTTCAAACAACGAATTTTGCAAAGGCTCCTGCTTTAAGATGAACAAAATTGTGAAGGGTCCTTTAAAGAATCCTAATTCTTTCTAAACAGCTTGCTTATATATAATTAGTTACCAGAAATATTATATAGAAATTTTAAATATATACACATTTTTGAAGCTGTTTATTCTTTATGAAAAAATTAATGTAGATTACAATGTTTTTAATATCAGTTTATGATTTTCAGAATTAAAAATATGTATTTAAATAAAAAAAGGGCCTGGATTAAGTTCGAGTCCATTCATTATATCTCATAAAAAAGAGAAAGATCTCAATTGGATGATTTTTAGAGAGGATATAAAGTTTGTGATATGGAATGAAATTAAATAGTAGACATTATTTTTTGCTGATTGGTACCTATTTTTCTGCACGATTATTTTCAGAATAATTTTTTCCCCATTATTTTTCATACATCTATTTATATAAAATCCAAGTCTCTTTGTGTCCCTCACAATTCTGGTAGGACCACCTCATTGATTGCGGCCAGGTTGATTTCCTATGGAGAAATCAGTGTCAGTTTGAACAATGAGTAATTATTGAAAAATACTAATAACAGGACTACCACACTATTGCCAAATTTTGTGCAACTTGGCGAAATAACGGCATATTTGACAAATTCCTGCCAAATTTGGCGACAAAAATAAGTTGTCATATATGAAGCCAACTTGGCGATACCTGGCTAATTTGGTGAAATTCCCATTTAAACCCATTACTATTCCAATTTCAGAATTTAAAGTGTAATATACGAAAATGTCCATCTCTTTACATCTTCATCCCGATGCTATTAATAACATAACTGACACTAGATGGCACTGTGCTATCTGAGCTCTTAACTGCCCAATTTTAATGTACTCTAGGTACTTTTCCAGTATAGGGGGCTTGGCAAGATAGATAGAATGACCTTAGCGAGAAAATTAAATTTGGCAAGATATTTTCAAGCAACTTATTGACTGTTTCATATACACAAGTAATTTTTCAATATTTATACAATTAAATTGTATATAAAAAAACAACAACAATAACATAGATATAAATAAAATGCCTACAGATTTTTTAAATTCATATATAAATAAACTTTAAAGTTCATTAATTTTGTTTTCATAGCTGTTTATATCATTTGGCAACAAATCTCACTTTTTGAAGACCAAATTATGCCAAACTTTAAAAATAATATACCCCTATACTGGAAAAGTACTGTGCTTTATATAGACAAATACACAAATGAAATTCTTGGTACTTTTCCAATATAGGAGCAAAGAAGGAAATTTGGCAACCTATTCACTGTTTCATTTCATACACACAGATTTTTTTTTTTTTTTTTTCAACATACAATTTGTTTAACATAAGGAAACCATTTATCTAATTTTATGCAGAAACAGAAATAATTTGTACATAAAAAACAACAATAATATACATATAATTAAATACATATATAAACAAACTGAAAAGCTCATCAAGTTTGCTTTCATAGCTGTTTATATCATTTGGCAACAAATCTCAGATTCCGATGCCCAAATTACACCAAAAGGAAAAAAAAACAAAAAACCAAGGTTCCTTATAGTGGAAAAGTACCAAAATCTCTATTATTTTGTACTATCTGCAATATAGTTTATACTATATGCAGGGGGAGGACAAAAAGTTTAAATATTAAATTTCAAATTTTTTGTAAAGCACTATAAGAACTAAAAAAAAAGAGAATAAAATAAATGCAAAATAAGACAAAAAATAGCTATAAATTAGCTCTAAAAATTGAAAAAGAAAACACTTTTTACTCAATGTTTAAAATTAGAGATCTGAAATTTGATCCCTATACTATTATTTAAACTCACACCAATATTTTTTCTGAATATGGTTTGTTGTAATTGTATACAATTAAGCACCAAATCCCTCGTACCTTTGTTTTGTGTATCACATTATGTATGAAATTTTTTTAATCATATCTGTTAATGAGATACATTATTTAATATTTGGAGTATAGCAGTAAATATATGAGATATTGAAAGTCTAGTTAAAACAGTAACTTTAAAAATTAGCATTAACCCCCTCACTGACAAGCCCGTGTTAATACGTTCACTAAGCTTCATGTTTCACTGCAATACAAGCAATATTTAAAGTAATATAATTCTATTAATTTAATGCATTTTTAATACATTGAACAATGATTAATACTTCCAAGGATTGCATTCATATTCGTTAAGTTTTTTTATAAAATGCTGAAAGAATCCTCTTTTTTTAGCATTTAAAACAAAATGCAGAGAAAACAACATTACAATTTTGCCCTTTTCCAAGACTGTCAGAGGGTTAAATGCATTGTGGGTAACTAAGACATGTCAAGCAATTAATAGGAAGATCGGTGTAGGTTCCATGAAATTTCTTATACAATAGAAGTATAGAACACAAAAAATATTTGCTGACTAGAAATATATTGCAACATGCTCAGAAAATCTCCTTCCCCCTTTTCATCCAGATTTATGAAAATATGATTTATACCGATGATTTTAAACACCTCATATTATAATGTAAAATATTACACAAATTATTCGGTACTTTTCCAATACAGGGGCCTTGGCCTTTTTTTTAAAGCTTAGTGCAATTCAAGCTTCAGAAAGTGAGATTTGTCACAAACGATATAAAAAGCTAGGAAAACAAACCTGATTAATTTTTACTTGTTTATATACATGTATGTAAATATCCGAATACAGTTACAGGCTCGGACTGGCCCGCCGGCCCGAGGGCCGGTGCGCCCTCGTCTAGGGAAAACTTCGCGCCCCTAAATGCCTAAACCGCTCCAATATTTTTTCACTTGTTGTAGACATACATTCTGATTACGTACTAAATTTCGAGAATTCGTTTAGGGTGTAATCAACAATCACTAGATAGACAGCACAAGAGAAGTATTTTTTTATTATCACAAGATATATCATAGCAATTTCAAGATCGGAAACCAAAAAGTACATCTTTGCATGCGATTGAAAGAGAAAACATGCACCCAACGAGAGCTGTAGTAGCCATGGCGCCCTGGGCTTAATTTCTTTCATCACTTCTGTGAATGATATCTTTTAGATTTTAACCAAATATTTTACATATTTTCAGTCCTTTTGCTTTTAGTACTTTGCGCTCGCCTCCTTTATAGCCGCCCTGAATGCACCTATAATCGTGCTTTTTAAAAGCGACTTGAGTAAAAAAAAAGAAGTATATCAGAAGTCAAAAAGCTTTTTGTATGGATTTTGTTGTTGACTGGAAAACACAATATTTTTCTTTTTGGGGAATACAAAGTTGATGATACTTTTGGATTACAATCCTGCTAGCTGTGGGATCTCGCGGGCAGCGTTTTCTCATTCACAAAATATACCATAGTTTCGGATAGTAATTTCGTGCATAGTTTAGGAGTAATCAGTGAAAATACATAAAAAAAATACATATGCGCCGAAATGAGAACCTTCTCAAAACACTTAAATATGGAAACTTAAATATTTCCCTTGATCTCTAACAATGGTAAAAGTTTTGCAAATCATGGGAAAAGTGTGATGAGAATAACAAATTTACTAAATTATTTAAGCGATTTTAGACTAGCAAAGTGACTGTTTTAGGGTGTACTTTTTCTGTAGAAACTTTTTTATAAAGTGATATCAATTCAGCTCTTTATGGATGCATAAAGTCATTTTTTAAGGATAAAAAATACCAATTGTTTTCATAAACAAGTATTATTTTCACATTCAAATAGCCCTATATTTCAGCATTCCAATACCCTGTAATATGTGGTACTTTTATAAAGGAACAAAAGAAGCATGAGATTTAGTTTTCAAAATTTCTATTTCCATATGAAAAGTATATTTTTGTTTTAAACATAAACGTTTTATAAACGAAGTTTACATACTGAATGTTTCTTGTGTGTGTTGAAGGAGATACCTGCAGATACCACATTTAAAAATGCTACTTGGTTAATAATATTATTAATAATAAAACAGTTGTAAATAAAAAGTAGATGTTCTCAGATTGTAACAGAAATTAAATTTATGACATTTTTAACTGACTTGAAAACTAATTCATATTACATTAAGCCCTTAGCAGCACCGCGGCAACTCTATTTGGCGCCTGGTGCAAAAAAACCTTGTTAGCTTTTATAAAGAAACGCAGTGCATCAATGGTGATTAGAAAAAAAATGTGGTTACTCCTAACTAATTCTGCTAAAATCCTAAAAAAATATGTAGGTACCAATCGACTGGAAATAATATCTACTAGTTATATTGTTATGTATAAAATATGTTTCCGATGTCATCTACTTATTAAGAATTGTACCAACTTTGAAATTTCAAACAATAACACTCTTTTTTGACACCTTATTTGATTTTCTTGGATCGAGACAGCCCGGAAAAGGCATATTTTATACGCATTATCTTAAATCTTGATGGGGTTAGAAGAGTTTAAATTTGAGGATGGTAAAGCTAAATCCATTTGAGAAACTTAATTTTTATCTTCATAAAAATTATCTGATTGATTTTTTATTAATTATTTAAAGATATACAGAATAGACCCAAACTTATTCCAGACTTTTTTTTCTATTCAAACACTTTTCTTAGTTAGAAAGCTATTAATAAAGTCATATTAAACTAGTATGTTGTGGCCATCACAAAACTTTCTTCTATCTCATACATGTCAATACTTCAAAATTCACTATCTCAGTACCAAATTAAATGGCAATCTGTGTTCATCATGAGAATTCTAAAAATATGAAATTCCGTGCATTAGTTCTCGAGGTATGACTGTCACTGAAATCGTGTAAATCCAGCAAAATGCAGCATAGCAGCGCCACCTATTGGGTTATTTACACCAGAACCTAATTATCACCAACTTATGTCAACGTCTAACTGAATATGAAGTTTGAGGAAAATTCGTGCATTAGTTCTTGAGATAGAGGTATTGCACAAATCATGACAAATGCAGCATAGAAGCGCCACCTGTTGAGCGATTTGCAACAACACCTAATCAGCAGCAACATTAATCAAGTTATACTTAAATCTGAAGTTTGATGAAAATTCGTGCATTAGTTCTTGAGATAGAGCTATTGAGGAAATAGTTCAAAACAGCAGCGCTACCTATTAGGCAATTTACACCAACACGTATGCAGCATCATTTCATATGAAGGACTAACTAAATCCGAAGTTTGATGAAAATGAGTACATTAGTTCTTGAGATAGAGCTACTGCGAAAATAGTGTAAATCCTGCAAAATGCAGCATAGCAGCGCCACCTGTTGGGCGATTTACACCAAAACGTAAACAGCATCCATTCATGTCAAGGAATAACGGAATCTGAAGTTTTATAAAAATCCGTGCATTAGTTCTTGAGATAGAGCTTTTGCGGAAATCCTGCAAAATGCTACATAGCAGCGCCACCTGCAGGGCGATTTACACCAAAAACTAATTAGCACCAATCTATATCAGGGACTACCTGAATATAAATTTTTATTAAATTCCGTGCATTAGTTCTTGAGATAGAGGGCCCACAAAATTTGTGTCACATACAGACAGACATTTTGTAAAAACATGTTTTTTGGAATCTCTGACCCATAACACGTGTAAATCCGTCGAAAACTGGAATTCGAAAATTTTCATGAAACCAATACTTTCTTCTTGTAAAGATAGAAGAAAGTAAAAATATATATAATGAACAAACTACAATTGTTAAAACATCGATGTGTACAGCTCATTTGAATAATTAGTTTTCGAGATATGGAGAAAATTTTCCTTTCCATAATTTAAGGGGGTCGTATTCCGCTATCAAAGGTACCATAGAAAAAAATCGTAAACACTTACCAGAAATATTTTGTAGGATTTTCTTTGATGTAAAGTAAGTATTTAATAAATTTATAATACTTGTAAAATTTTACTGGTGACTAATTGAAAGATTTTAGTACTTTTTCTTGTAAGATCTTCAATTTATTTTCCGAAATTTAGGGATAAACCCCTAACACATTTTGTTTTGTAACTGTATTAAGTTTTAAGAAAAGCATATAAGCTATATCTCTTTCCTGGCTAGAAAGGAACTGAAATAGGGTGTCAAAAGTGGATGTTACCATTTGAAAAATCAAAGTTCGTGTATTTTTTTATATGTAGACAGCCTCCAAAGCAAAATTTATGAAAAGCATTTAATAGTAAATATTATTCCTAATCAATTGGTATTCTATGACTTTTTTATACAGTCATTTTCAGGAAAATTGGTAGGGGGTGATCACATTTTTTTTCTGCAAGGTGTCTACAGATAGAAGAAGAAAATGAGAAAGCTCTAGTCTTGATATCAGTAATATACTACAAGGTAATCTGTGTTCAACTTGCTGGAGTTTTATATGTTATATGATTTGTTTTACAAAATTGCTTAGTAGGAATTGCTTGTGTAGGATTGATGGAGCTTTAAACATGCACGAAGAATATAGCGGAGTCTCCTATCCAGAGTTAGAGATATAATTTAAGTCATTATCATTTACTTGGTGGTATGCGAGTGTGTTAAACCTCGTCAAACCAGATACAACACAAGCAAGTAAAATTGACTTGATTCGCTAAAATTTTTGCGCCCTCTGAAAATCCAAGGTCTGCGCCCTTTACACTGACCCAGTCCGACCCTGTACAGTTAAGACGCATTTCAAGGGAGGGGACAAAAGTCATGTATTAAGCGGGATCGAGTATTAAACGTGATTTTTATAACGTTGTAGGAACTGGCCTTATTTGCGCATCTAATAATCTAAATGAACTTTAGAGCTTACATTTATTTGGTTACGATCGAAAATTATGTCTTTTACGTATATTACATTAAAATTGAACTGTATTCGACTTTAGCACCTTTCTTCTTTTTATAAGACCGACTGGAATAAAAACTGAAAATAAATATGGATTTAAACACAGCTTCAGTGTCGATTAACATGTATTAACCATAAATGAAACAAGAAAAGTAATTTTTCTGCTAGCCTAAGTTTTTTTTAACAATAAGAAAAATATTAAATCTTTAAAGCACAATCCAGTTATTAAAATCATATTTAGTACTCTTTATAATGAGTACTATTATAATCTGTTCATTATTACTATAATAAGAAAAACTATCCTTATAAAATATTGTGAGCATAGCAAAAAGCAAACAAAACATAGAAAACATAAAAGAATTATACAAACACAGTTGTATTTGTTTAATCATCATGAGTTTAATTTTTTGCCTATAACATGCATTACAAAATATAATAATATAACATACATTTAAAACCTCACTAACACTACTGGTATAATCACCTCTAATCATAATTTTTATGACGTATCTGAGTATCTAGAATTTGTCTACGCACAAATAACATACAGAACGACAACAAATTCCAATACGATAGTTTATAGGATTCCTGGATCCCCTTCCTCAGTGAGAAAAAAATAAAAAAAAATAAAATGGGCTTGAAGAACCAATAAAGCCAGTCATAAGCCAGTACTCGGGGCTATAACCGAGGGGTTCTTCGAACCCATTTTAATTTTTTTTTTTTCACCTGAGGATGGGGATCCAGGAATCCTCGAAACGATCGTACGAGATTTTTTTGTCATTCTGTACGTTATTTGTGCGTAAAATCGTTGTTAAAGATTTTAGCTTTTTTAGATAAAATGTACTTGTTTATATACCAAACCAAACTTTCATTCTGTCGACATTTAAAAAATATAATAATTAAAAAAACTTGAATTTGCTTTCTTAAATTTTTATTCAAATAATACTAATGTATAAGCAGATAAAAAAGAAAAATTTACTTTTGGAGTGTGCATTTATAAACAATATTTGGGTGTTGAAATGAAATATTTTGGTTTATGACCATTTCTTTTTCTTTTCTTTTAAAAAAAAAAAGTAAAACGCTAGTATTTTAAACAAATGTATTTGAAATGAAAGTCATTGAAGTGCAAGAAGCTGAATGCGAGCGATGCTTCCTATGTGTTCACTACAACCTGACAATGCTCGGCATTACACAATTACTCGGCAATGGCTCAATCAATTTTAATGTCAATTTACCTCAAACATAGATTTTAGTAAAATAGAGGAAATAACATAGCCTAATTTTTTACGATCAATCCGTGGTCTGAATAATATTAAAGATTAAATTCTAATGCAAAATCTGTGGCAATCAATGGTAATCGGCTGCTCATAGCTAAGGTGTATATAAGCATCGGTTGGCTAAAGTAAAAAAAAAAATCTGATGTTGCTAAAGTACCCGGGAAATGTCACTAGAAATAATTGACAAGGATTTCTTTTTTGTTTTTTGAAAAAAAAAATTGTATGCTGCATGATGTTTAAATATTTTTTATTTATGTAATTCTGACAGGGCCGAAATTATCCTTTTTTGCACCTGAAGCAAACATGGATTTTGGCATGCCCTCCCTCCTCTGCAAAGTACGCTGGTTTCCAAAAATTGAGGAAAAACAACAAAAGTAGCAATTGCTCAAAATGTTACAAGTAGATTTTAACAAAACTGAGACAGTTTGGTATAGGAAAAGTACCTTTAATATGGAGTATGATCACCCCTAGAAGCAATACAGCACATACAGCGAAGTGTGATACTGTCAATTATGCGATCAATAAGTTTGCTGGGAAATGCAAGCCATTTCTCTTCTAAAGCGGTTGTAAGCATGGCAAGGGTCTGAGGAGGGAGATTGAGAGCAGAGACACATCTTCTTAAAGCATCCCAAAGATGCTCAATGGGATTCAAGTTCAGTGATCGCGCTGGCCATTCCATGCGCTCAATTGTTTGGTGCTGAAGATAATCTTCTACGATGTGAACCCTGTGCGGTCTAGCATTATCGTCCTGTAACAGGAAATCTTTATCTATTGCTCCGACATAAGGGTGCACATAGGCATCAAGAATGTCATCTCTATAGACGTTAGCATTCACAGTTCCACGTGGAAAGACATGGGGGTCTGTACGTCTGCCCAAAGAGATACCATCCCAAACACAAACACTGCCTCCTCCATACGAATCTCTTTTATGAATGTTTGATGTATGACGATGTGTTCCCTGTTCTCTCCAAATCAAACAATGCCTACTATCACTTTGGAGGCTAAAGAGGAACGCATTTGTGACGAGAACAAGCCGCCATTGATCAGCTGTCCAGTGGACATGTTGACGTGCCCACCTTAAATGTTCCCTCCGGAGACATGAGGTGAGCAGCACATAAATATCTGGTTGCATCGCGTAAATCCCATCTTCATGAAGCTTTCTACGCACAGTAGACGTTGATACTAATCTTCCAGTGACTGCAGCAAGGATGGATTTAAGATGAGAGGGCGTTGCTGTTATATTCCTTTGTACACATAACTGCAAATATCGGTCATCGGTGCTTGTCGTAGTTATTGCTCGTCCTTCGCTGAACCTTCTGGAGGCCGAACCAGTAGTTTGAATGCGTTACCAAAGCCTATGAGCAACAGAAGGGCTCAAATTTAGCCATCTGGCCACCTCTGTCTGAGTTTGGCCTACATCCAATCTTCCATTAGCTCTATATTGCAGTTATGCAGACAAATGATACCTCGAGTTCATACTAATGAATTGGCTATCTTAGTTTTCTTATCTCATAATCACAGCGACACCAGCAGCCGTACTCTCTAGCATTCATTTTTATGCTCCACACAGATGACGCAATCCGATAGCAGCACCACTAATTTGCATTTTGTAATTTTAATCAGCATCTTTTAGTTAACAACATATCCAAATTTCATACGAATAGGTTAATTTTTGAATGAGTTATCGCTCTTTTTGTGATTTTTCCTTAATTTTTGGAAACCAGTGCATATTTAGTAGAAAGATAATTTTACTAATTTTCTAATAGCCTTTATTAGATTATTTTAAAATATGTAATACTGAACTACATAATCTGCTTTGTCAAATATTGATTCATTAAAATCGTGAAAACGGAATAGAAAAAAAATCTGCTTTATACAGGATCCTTATGCCATATCATCTTTAGAGTCTTCTATGTTTTGGCATACCTCAGACAGGATAATTTTAACAATATCATGCTAAACATAGATGTGAGAAAAATCAACAAACAAAATCTTCATTTGGTGCTTGGGGCACTTGAATGTAATCAGTATCAGTAAATGACATATTTACCCCCCCCCACCTCCCCTTACATTATTATTCAATGACATATATAACCCCCATTCTTCATTAGATTTCAGTAATGACATATTTAACCACACACAGAACCAAAAAAGAGGGGGGGGGGGGCAAAGGGATAAAAAACTCATGTTAAAGCATGTCAACTGCTTACACAGCCTATGTTTAACGGTTAAGAGGGATTCTTCCATCTTATAAAAAATTAAGTTGATTGATATTTTTATTAATTCTTTGATTGAACTCACGCCTCCAAAATGAGATTAGAAGTATTTTCATACCTTGAAAAATATCCTAGAAATAGCTCCGAGTGGAGTTGCATACCCCTTTTTGATAGCATTTTTTTACAATACAATTTTTAGTTGTACTTTTCAGCATGGTTTGCACATGTCAAAGCTGTGTGTCATAACACATAGCTTTGCCAAGTAGCTCTGTATTATCAGTGTTTAATATAGTTTAGTAATTATGACTCCATGGTAGAAACCCAGTGGCAGAATTGAAAAGGCTTTTTTTAGAAAGACTTTTCATACGAGAAATTGAAACAAATTAAAATTGTAACCATTGTTGTCCTGAACGTGTTTCCTATAGTTTTTTAAAATTATTTCCACTTTAATAAACATTTCTTCTTAATCCACGCACCCCCACCTCTCTCATGAAAAATCCAATTTTTTTAATGAATAATCAACTAATCACTTTAATTCACCCCTCCTTCAAAGTTTCTGCTTCTTCCTTCATTACACAAAGTTTAAAATATTTAAAATTTTTAATAAAAATAATCTGCTACTTTGAAGTAAAAACATATTAATAATCATCGAAATCGCCCTGAATTTTCATCTTCCATGTTTTCCATTTCCTCAAGCACACATTTTAAAATTAAAATTATTTGTTTTGAAGCATTTCATTCTTATTTATAACTAAGTAATAATAAATAAAAAATCATCTCCCCTCCCCCCCCCCCCCCCCCCAACCGAATTCTACATCCATATTATGCCTCCCCAACGAATTTTTAAATTCTTTATTTTTTCTCTCTCTCTTTTGTTATTTTGTAGTAAATATAAATAAATAAATCATTTAATCCCCGCAAACAGTGAAAAAAAAAAAAAAAATCCAATTCCTCAAATTTCTTAACTCATCATTACATAAAGTTTATTATTTTTTTTTTTTTCTTTAAATCTGAACCATGTTATTTTTATTTTGCAGTATTCTTAGATTTGTCTGTTCATAAATTTTATGAATACAGATCAGTCCTAATGTAAAATTTTGGTGTCAGTGAAGTTTGTTGCAAGTACAATAATTTTCTACACAGGGGCTTATGATATTTTAAGTTAGACTTATATGCCACTGAAGATGTCATTCAAGTAAATATGGAAGCATATTTGCTGACCAAACTTCAATAACTCTTGACAAAATAGGTTTAAATTTGCTATTTATCGAATAGTTTATATGTTTTATATCAATATCAATCCAAACTGACATACTTTAATTTTAAATATTTTTATATCATATCAATAAGAAATCTATGATTTTTGTTTTTTTCTGTAAATAACCTAGTTATTTAAATATTTTAACACATTAGCACCATGCAGTTAGCTATTTACTCAAGATTTAATTTATATGGAAATGTAATGGAAGGTATTCTATTTTTAATATTTATCCACATTAAGGCAGACCTGCCAACCTTTGAAAATGAGAAATCGTAGCACACAAAATTTAAATTAATCTGGAGGTTGGTTGGTTGGTTTTTCGTGTTACGCAGCCATCTTTTGACATTCGTAAAAGGAATAAGGTTTCAGTCTTTCAACTCAATATAGTAAAAAGGAGTCTGGTTCCAATCTTTTAGTCCAGTGCAGTAAATTTTGACGAAATTCGCGATTTTTTTCCCGCGATCATTTCAAAATATTCACATTTTTTTCCCACAATCGTAATTTATATTTTTCTATCACGATTCTTTGTTGAAATCTGCATTTTTTACCATGAACTTTTGACGAAATTCGCAAATTGTGCGACCTTGCCTTCAAAGAACCACCCCTCCCCCTTTCAGAAATTCTTAAAATGGCACCCTTGTTTCTAAGGAAGAGAATTCCTGTATAAATATTTACAGAAAGACGATTCACTCCTGGTTAATATACATAAAGAGTGTTTTATGTTAAGAAGTTTGTTTTGCAGCCCAGATTTTTTTTCAGACTAATGGTCATTTCTTTAAACGGATTTTTAAACTTTCGGAAATGAATACGTTGAAATTTTGGAAATTTCTTAACAGAATCACTCCTGAAAAATATGCTGCACGGGATAAAAATCGCAACTAGAAACAAAAAATGCATTTGTGTTTTTTGCAAAAAATCGTAGTTTAAGACCGATTTTCATAGCATCGTAGTTTATAGGTCCAAATCGTAGCAACTACGATTTTTTCGTAGCAGTTGGCAGGTCTGACATTAAGGGCACAAAGGACTGTCAAACTCATTTTTTTATTATTATTTTTTTTTAATTGCATCTTAAATACCAAGGGCACACTACAGGAATTATGGCACATATTTATCACACAAGAAATATGTCCCAACCTCACTCCATAATCAATTAAAATCCCCAATATTTTTTATGCCAGTTTGGTTTACATATATAAATAAAACCGTGCATCGAATTTTATATATTTGAATATAAAGGTAAGAAATTTTTTTTTTCTAAATTCTGTGAAATTTTCAGCATTTTTGCATAGGGTGTCAACGATTTTAATCAGTTAATTTAAATCAGCGATTAAATTGTGATTTTAATCAACTGATTTTTTAAAAAAAATCATTGATTAAAATCATAAATTTTCTAAATGTTTAAAATGCATAAAGAAGTATTCAAATCTAAGATGAACATAATTTGGAAAGTTTCTACAGGAATTTCGACTTATGAAACACTAAAGAAAGCTTTAAATAATTGTTTCCAAGCTTAATTCCTGACTGTTGTAAAAAGTTAAGTACAGTAAGTTTGTGAAAAGCTTAGTTTTTATCTAACATAACATAAAAAGGATTTCATTTAAAAATGATACTTAAATCTAATATAACTTGCAATGTCATAATTTACTTCTAGTAATCAAATTATTCATTCTTTTAAATAAAATAAGCATAGCAAGTATAATAAATTTCTGAATCTGCCAAAATCTTATTTTCTCATTCTACATTTGGAATAATAAATTTATACCACATACTGGAGATAAAGCAGAATTAAAGAGTGATATCGACTGAACTGCTATTGTAAAAGAATGTATAAAAGAAAAAGAACCGATTGGTATAAAATATTAAGCACAGCAAGAGCTTCTTCAGTGAAGGTTGAATAAAAGTTTGTTTTTTTAATTTTTGAATTCAAATACACCAAATAAAAATGGTTAGGGATTAAAAAGGCGGCAAAACTATTTGAAACACTGAATGCTACGGATCCCCACTGAGTGCTAATAATGCTGCTGTTTAATGTTTTGAGGATTTCAGATATAAATGGCTATTTCTTATATTTACTCTGTATGTGTGTACGAATGGATTAAAGCATTTTCATATTTTTCGGGGGTTAGCATATGCATACATGTGTGTAAGTTTAGATTTAGGCGATTAACAGTACAAATTCAAAATGAGCTGCAAATAATATTTGTTAGTTTTGTTATTTGTGCTACTAACTAATGAAATTAATTATTAACAGTTTTTATTAATTCTGTGATTACTTACTGTTTCCTCTAGCTGATTTTTTAGGGCGCCACAACCTGCCCCTTTTGAAATTGGCAAAATGCACCCTGCCTTAAAAAAAAAAATGAAATTCACCTGTAGTTGTAGACAGAGATTTCTTGTAAAAAACTTCCAAATTCCACAGTATTTCTAAATCTATGTGCCCAAGACCTTGCAAAAATGATAGAACTTTATTTCTTTGGAAAATAATTAAAACATTTTTATTTAATTGTATTTTTCAATTAGTAATTACTAAACTTAATGACTATTTATCATACTAAGAAACTAAGTACTTTTTTTCCTTATATAATTACTAAACACATTACTAATATTTCCTCATGAAATAGTGCCCTTTTTTTTGAACTAGCACCCTGCCCCTTTTTCTTTCTAGAATGATTACTAAACTATTAATTATCCTTTTAGTAATTAAAGCATAAAAATGTACATTATGTTCCTAATTGCAGAGTTACTTGTTTAATAATTTTAATAAAAGTAAATATCACCAGTATTTAATATAGTTTTGCATAATTATTACAAAATATTAATGTAAATATATAACATTATTGCATGCTATTAACCCCGGTAGCAGAAAGTTCCTGACGGGTGGTGTGCGTCACAGATTTTCTTTTCCCTTTTGCAGATTTTTTTTCCATTGGATCTTTTTCCAACTTTATATTATGTTTAGTTCTTTATTATTTATTACTAAAACTTAAGATTATTATTAATAAAAATGAGTAAAATGCTTAAAAACATTAAAAGTAAATGATTAATTAATTAAAGGTTCATTTGTAACATTTTACCTGCAGATTATTCTCAGTCCCTGAAAGATCTGTCGCAGACACTTGGAGAATTTTCTGCTATTGGGCTACTAACTAATGAAAATACTATTTTGAAGTTTTTATAATTCATATAATTACGAACTAATAATTATAAATTTATTAATTAAAGTATAAAAACACAGATTATGTTAGCAATTAGAGGTTTAACTGTTTTGGAGGCCTAAAACTCTTAGTAGCCATTCAGTATTTGAACGCTGGGAAAAACCCCCATAAAAATCAGATTTAAATAAAAAAAAAATCAGATTTTTTTTATTAAAAAAAAATAATGATTTTTTTATACCCTATTTGCATCATATTTCTGCACTTACCTTTAACTTTTCCAATTATATTTAGTTTCAAAAAACTATGCACAGTTTTATTTGTATAACCCTTTAAGACCCAACCCGCACGATCATGCGTGTTAGAGGTTCATTTAAATGCTTGCTTCTGAGTCGTATATAATAAAAACTCGAATCAAATGATCGTTCTGGTTAGGAGATAGAGTAAAGTATCATTTTTTATCAACAGGTAGCAGTTCCAGCCCATGTTTTACTTTCTATGGGCATGACTAGTTTTGTTTACAAATACGTCGGGTCTTAAAGGGATATGGAAACCAAACTGGCATAAAAGATATTGGGGATTGTAAAATGATATGGAGTAAGGGTTAGGACATTTTGAAAGTTCTTGATAAAGCTTAAAATATTCAGGAAAATTCCTTATTTTTCTCCAAAAGAAAAAAAATTTTTTTTTTAATTTTCTTGTGCGATAAATATATGCCATAATCATATAGTGTGCCCTTAAACAGTATTTAAGGGAAAAGAAAAAAAAAAGAGTTTGAAGGTCCCTTGACCCTTTAACTCTTGAAATTATTGCTGAATTACTTTGCTTGTAAAAAAATTAATTGCTACCCCCATCTTTAAAGATAAAACATAATTATGTATTTTTATTTCTATATTTCATTTGTTTAAAACACATTCGTGATAAAAGAGTGGAAACCGTCAAAATTTGACAGAACAGAAAAGTTTGAAAATGTCCTCTTCAATCATTTGTTTCAAATTCAAATCTTCTAGAACACAACCATTGTTTTAAGCTAATCAATTTTTATATAAAAATGGAGAAATTATTTTACAATAAATATAGAAAGATTTTTAATGTTTTTAAATGCTTTGTACAGTTTCTTTGCACTCTTTCCTTAACTGGGATGGTTAACCCTTTTTCCACAATCTGGGATCTTTTCCGTCTTATGACAATGGAACTTTAAAATTTAAACATGATTCCAAGCACAATCTCATACAACATGTATTTTAATAAATTCAACTTAACTTGATATTAATTTTATGTTCAACACAGAATGAAAACCTGTCTCTTCGCTATCAGATTTCAGTTTAGTCCCAAAGAGCTGTATGTAATGGGTAATCTGATTTTATGATTAATCTGCCTTTTTTTTCCCCCCTTTTTAATTTGGTTTGGACAATTCTATTGCCAGTAGGAAAAGCTATTTTTTAGTATTGAAGCAAACGGATTCTCACTGTTGAGATTTAAAAAAAAAATCTTGTTTGAAAATTGTTTAAAAAATAATTAAAAAAAAAAAAATCACTAAATTGAGCTACAATTTGCAAATACAGTCGGACCTCGATATGTCGAAACCCTTGATATCTCGAAAAAAGAAATTTTCCCTGCATTTCCATCAAAATTCTTATGTATTTTCCATAGTTGTCTCGAAATATATTTTTCAAAACTCTTGATATGTCGAAATATTTTCCACAGAAATTAGTTTGACTTTTTACTTTCGGCTATTGTCAGCTTTAGAACTAGTTTGATCTGGATGCTGGTTTCACACTCTTTTATCCCTTTGTTGATACAAAGAACTTAAAGGGTAAGAATGGAAGGCTTTTGAAATCGAAAAAATGGACAACATCATTTTTTGGAAACTTTGCAGTGAAAGTGCACTGGGTGATTCAGCTACCTGTGGAGAGTGGCTCTCAGAAAAGTCTATAAAGCAGATGATGTGTTTAATGCAGATGAAACGGTATTATTGTAGTAGAGTTTTCCCAACAAAATGTCTGCATTTAAAGGTGAAGAAATCTGACATGGCAAACCAAGTAAATTTCGTGCAATTGTGCTTTTAGCAGCAAATCAAAGTGGTAAAGAAAAGCTTCCTCCTCTTATGATAGGACGATCTAAAAAGCTGAGGTGCTTTGCTAAAATTAAGTCATTTCTAATACTGTACGTGTGAAATATAAAGGCTTTGATGGCAAGTGCAACTTTTGCTGATTAGCTGATAGGAATCAGTAAAAGAATGGCTAAAAGTAAAATACACATTCTCTTCATAGACAATTGTAAAGCCCACTCTAATCTTTCAACGCTAAAAAATATCGCTGTTGAATTTTTGCCGCCAAACAAGACTTCGAATTTTCGACCGAGACAACCATTCAACTAGGAGATAATCCGTAACTTCAAAGTTGACGATTGAGCCCAAATTGTGATAAACTTCTGAATAGTATCCAATTAATCATTCCTTAATAACGAATTGGATATTATTTAATCAAAACAAGTTTGTGTATAACACAATTTTGAAATTATTAAATCTCTGAGAAGTGTAATTTCTTAATTATTAGTAGATATTAGTAGATATTGTGTAGTTTTTGACGAATCTTATTTTTTACAGTAAAAAGCAGTTTGCGAGATTAGATTTTAAAATTTTGTCAAAACCTTGATAACTCGAAAACTCTATATCTCGAATTTTTTTCTCTTTCCCAAACATTCGAGATATCAAGGTTGTACTTTAAGTTTAATTCAAAAGCACACTTTCCTTATTCGATGATGTAAAAATTGAAATTATACTATATTTAGAAATGATGTAACAGATATAAAAGCAAAGAAACAGGATGAGTGACAGCAATGGTTGTGCTACTATTGTTGATTCTAAAAATATGCACTGGGTTTTGGTAAGAGACTACAATTTTTCAATGACAACAAAAATGTCCACAGTGAAAGAAACAGGACTTAGTGCTAACAAGTAACTAATTAAATGAGAATTTATAATAAAGCTACAAAAATAATTCCTATAAAATATCAGTCTTAGATTGGCTATACAGCAGTCAATGCAGGGTGTTTTTTACTTGAGGCCCATTTTGTGAAAAATAAAAGTTACTTTTTCAAATATATATATATTTTTTTAAATAACACTTTGTAAGGGAAAATGAAATCTAGTTACTCAAATTCAAAGCAATTAATAATTAATGACTTATTTAAGTGCTTGTGCTAAAGTTTTCCTTTTTGGTGAACTTGTTTTGTTTGCAAATTACACATTTTAAAACCTAACAAAATAAAAATAATCATTGTAGAGTATGATTTTATACTCTTTCGTTTAACTCAACCTGGTTTTTGTATGTAAAAATGGAATTTTGCAATCAATTTTTAACACACTTCCTGGTGTGATAGAATTATGTACAAACGTTTGTTTCTGATGACAATACAGCATTTTAATATTTTTATAACTTAATAATATATTAATTTTAAGGCATTTTTCGATTAGGTGACAAATCACTCTCTCTGTAACTCGTACAATTGTATGGGAGTTGAAAAGACAATGAATTTAATTATGCACCAATAAATGCTTGCCCAAATATACCACAGCACTGTGAAATTGCAACAATAAAACATTTAAAAAAAAAATTAAAAGTAGAAAATAAATTAAATAAAAAAAGAGTAATATTTAAAAAATATATATGTTTTTATCAATTAATAGTTAAATATTAATTTATAATTATATGTTGAGAAATCAATTTAGAAAGCCTAAAAAGATAGTTTAAATAATTTTAATTTTTTTTTCTTGTCATGTTTCTTAAAAAATAAACAGAGCAAAAATTATTATATATTTTTAAATAAATTCATTTGCTAGCTTTCTACAAAGCACAAAAAATAGCAGTGAATTTTTCATAATTGAGTTCATCGCACACGTCAACTTAATATATTGTAATAGAAATTTTTGGGAAAAAACATGAATTGCAATAAAAAAATTAGGGGTATTTATTTACAAGATGACCATTGAACGATTATAAAAGAATTTTTTTAAAGAACTATTTTTACTTTTATTATGGAATAAAATTTTGTGAAGGGCCTTATTTTATTAAGAGGAATTTTGTGAAAGAGCCTGTTTTATTAAAAAGAATTCTGTGAAGTGACTTGTTGAAAATTTGTGAAAGGGCTTTTTTTTTATTAAGACGAATTTTGAGAAGGGACCTGTTTTATTAAGAATTTTGTAAAAGGCATATTTGTTTAAAAGGATTTTTGTAAAGAGCTCCTAAATAGACCACAAATTTTGGCTGGATCAATCCTTGCCAGCTAACTCCAAAAACAACTACTATTTTAAACTTTTATTTTTCTGTAACAGTATCTTTATTAATTTAAACATTCAGTATTTACTTTTCTGAATTCTTTATTAAAAAAATTAACTTCATATCCATCTAATCTATAGCTTATTTTATTTCAAAAGAAAGTTATCAGTGACATGTAAGCAAGGTAAATAATGAAGACGAAGTAATCAATAAGGGCTCTAATTCTTATCTTTATATTAAGAAATGAAAATTCAGCAAACATTACATCATTTTGAACCATATAAATTTTTAATTTTATCAATGTAAAAATCTGAAGTGACTTCACTAAATTTTCTGAACACTTTATAGAATACTTTCATTCGAATACCAGGTGACCTAAAATGCAATTTATTACAATATATACTTCAATTATACAGATCTTCTGTAATCGGATCCACAGCCAAAGTTGGCATAAACCAACTTTGGGTGTGGATGGAACATGAGAAATTCTGGCAACAATGTTTTAAGTGTGAGAATTACAACAATGATTACAATATTTTAATTAATTTTACATCAAACGCTTGCCAGCATATGCCAATTGGTTGTGGATGCGATTACGGATGAATCCAAAGTTACAGGCTAGTCTGCGTGTAGACAAATATTATATTTGTAATATTTGACTTATTGTAATAACTGCAATTAAATAAGTATGTCATTAAATTTTTGAATTAGCGACTATTTGGCAACTAATTTTTTTATGATAAATTTTGGCAATATTTTGGCAATTAACGACAAGCTTGACGAAAATTTTGGCATGGGAAAGTATGTGTATCCCCATGTGTATCTTACATGCAAGTATTACTGTACATTTCCTCGATGACGTACCCCTATCAAAACAGTACATATCAGCACATATCTTTGTTCACAAAATTGTTGAAGAACAGTTTAAAAATGGTTTAGATATCAAACCCATTGCAAATTTTTCTTTATGTGTACACATGTTATGATCCCCTTTCGCAAGAACCTAACTGCCAACTAGGTGAAAATTAGCGGTTGCCATTAAAGTTGTAAAAGTGGTGATTAAAATCCATCAATTGCTAATGTAGTCGCCACTTGCCAAGTGGCAATAAAAAAATCTGTTATCGATTGCCAACTGAAAGACAACTTTTTTCATGGAAATATGCATCACTACTTTAATTACATCAAATTAGCAAACTGGTTAATTCTTTTACCTACCGGACGCAAGCAGATTTCAATGATTTAGCTGTATTTTCAATATTTCGTTTTTTTGCGGGGTTTTTTTTTTTTTTTTTTTTTTTCACGTGCTCGCTCTTCAGTTAGATTATTTTTTCAAGAAATACAGTTTTATTCTGCAAAATATATTCATCAGTTTTGATTCCACATGCATTTCAAATAATTTATTACTTTTTTTTTCACCAAATGCAAATGCAATTGGATTTTAACCCTTTTGGGTCTGGTGTACTATTAATTGTACATGTCTTTTCATTGAGTATTATTTTGTCTTAACAATTACTTTTGTTATGTACATATAGTAATGATAGTATATGGCTGTGCCTTTCTTATTATGATTTCATTTATGTTAGAACATTTAGTAATAACAATAAAAGTTTGTTTAATTCTCTTTGCACCGTTGGCGATTGCTTTGTTTTATATTTCACTATTTAAATTTAAAATATAGGTTTCTTTTCTAAATGAATCATGTGTGATAAAACAGAAAAAAAAATTAGAAAGTTGTAATATCTGTTAAACCCTGTTGTTATATGATATTTTCCAAACATCTCCAAAAACTTTTCCTTAACCTATTAATATTATCCTATAAATATGAATTGAATTGTACACAAAATAAGTACATTCGTTGGAATTCAGACAATGAGATAATCTTTAAACTTCAGTAAATCTATTTGGATAGCTACGATTAACATTATTAAAATAAAAGTAATATTGTTCTCAAAATTGAAAAAGACCCGGAAGGGTTAAGGACATTGCAATATCTTCAATATATTAGATCGGTCAGTTATTTTTCTTCAAGAGATACTGTTTTATCCTGCGAAATACACTCACCAGCTTAGATTTCAACTGTATGTAATGTGTGTAGTATGTTAATAACACATTTACTCATTAAATAAAATCGAAATAATTGATAAATAATCGATTAATAATTGATCATTGATTGATAATTGATCAATAATCAAAATATTGTGTTTTATTTGATTGTTTTTTTTTCATTATTATTATTGTATGCACCGAGCTGTTGGAATTTTGTTTTAATTATTTTTTATATAAAGAAAGTAATAGTAATTTGACTGATAATTGTGTTTATGAACACATACAAATAATCCAAAAACATATTCTAAAAAATTAATATGATAACAGATTTTGTGGTTTTAAAGTCATTTTCTTGAATTTCGACTGCTTCCCTATGCTTATCATGAATAGTTGGCTGGTATGAAACTCTGATTTATGGAAAAATATGTACATATATACAACACAATTATAGTTTATCTAGATGTCAAGAAAGTTTGAAATATTTTAGTGGCCACTAACTTTAAGAAGTGGCCACTAATGAAGCTGAACCTACCGGCCATTGGCTACTAACTCAATTTCCCAGTTTTCACCTATATGTAAGCAACATTCAAATAATATGTTATACATACATACATCACAATTACAATAATTTCCTTAAACTATATGTCTTTGGAAAGTAATAAATAGTGAAACTGCATATATACATAGTTATCGCACAAAGGGTTTCATTTAATATTCCTTTCAAAACACTTTGTCAATAAGAACAAAGATGGCAGCACCATTAAATTGAATATTAAACTGATTGCAAGAGGAAGCTATTTTTTAATCAAATTAAAAATATTCAAGAACTGCTTTTCAGACAATTGTAACTTCAGCTATGTTTGTATGTCTGAAAGTAAATTTAATTACATAATTTAATTTTATCTTAAAAAAAAACTGTTTAAAGGAAGTTTAAAATTAAATGCTGAAATTTCTCAAGAATTTAGTGGATGTTCAAACAAAATTTAAAATTTCGAATTTTCTCACAACAACACAAATTGTTGAAACAAAATTAAAAATTCTGAAATTTCTAAAATTTAACAGAAGTTTAGGCAAAATTTTAAATTTTGCAAATTCTCAAAAGAATTTTTGAATTTAACAATAATTGATAAAATATTTTTTCAAAAACTTTCATCCTTAAAATGGCAAAAAAAAAATTTCACAAAAATTCTGTAAAAATTAATCTATTAGACAATGAAATCTATTATGGGGAAAAAGTTGCAAACTCCAATGCCCTGCTTTGAACCAGAAACCTTTTCAACAGCAGAGAAATGCACTACCACTGAGCCATCTAGTCTGTGTGGAAATCAAGGTTCTGTTTTAAAATCTAAATTGCAGAAATGGCCGAATATCATTCAATTAATTCATTTAACTAAAGTAATGTAACACTTTTTAAATTTCTATGATTTTTAGTGCAGTTGGAGGCATTTAGTATATTGTTTCATGTTTTTAAATAAATGCTTTCTTTTAAAAAAGATGTTAGTTAACTTTTAGGGACCTTAACTTCTTTGATGGTCTTAAATACCATCTATTCAAATTAAAAATATATTTTCCATTTAATTGTAATGAGAAAATGGCATCAATAAAGGTATAATGAATAAAAATAAAATAATCCCAATGGACAATATTCCTGTGACATCACAGTAAATATAAATATGTATTTTTAATGGCTTATAAAAACAACAAAGTACCCATGTTTGAATATTTTTACAAAAATTTAACATGCAAATAAAAAATGTGTCCAGAAAGGCATATGCCTGAAAATTAATTCTCTCTCTTTTCTCTGCAACAATGAAAGTAACAAGTAACCTGTTTGTCATGGAATTTTATTAAAAAGATTTAAAGTCTACTATCATATATATTATAAAGCAGTAAGCTCTAAAAGTTCACTCGAGTGTTTTCAAAAACTACCCGGTGGATTTTTTTAAAAATTGTATCATTCGATAGAAATATTCCTGGGGTGGTTTATGAGAAAATATACAGGAATAGCTATGATTTTTTATAATAAATTTCGTATTTTACTGCTATTTTGAACGAAAAGGTAGCCAGTAATTATCTTTTGGCGAAAGGTTTGTTGATTAAAGAATTAAGATGGCTATATCTGTTAGAAAATAATACAAACACCTCGCGAATAAATGAAAAAAATACTGATATTTAATTTAAAAAACAACAACAAAAAAGTTCTAATAAGACATATTATAAAACGAAAATATTTAATTTAAACATGGAATAAATATTTGTAATGCTTAAAGTATAAATTATTGTGAAATTTTACAATTGGTACAATATTTGGCGAATTATCGCTTGCGATAGGTTAAAAAAATGAATCTGAAAATTTGATTTGACAATTTTGAATGGCAATTTATTTTCTTTTTAGCTCTTTTATTGCTTGCGCCAGGTTAATAAAAACGCGTCTGAAAAATTGATGAAATAAAACCTATGTTACATTCTTTAGTCTTTTTTTTTTTTTTTTTTTTTGTCAATTTAATTATTATTTTTATATAATTCTCCCATCGTATGATTTGCAGGAAAAACTAGAATTATTTGTAAAAATGGCTGTATTAGTGAGTTACATGCCAACAACTCGCAAATTAAAAGAAAATAACTGTTATTCGTTTAATAAAAGAAAGAATCAAAAGCCCTTTTAATGAGAGAAATAATTAGAAAACAAAAGTTTTTAATTTATACACAAAAGGAATGTTTATAAAACTTAAAAAAATAAATTAGTATGAAAGAAGCAATTGATACCTTATTTGGCGATTTTTCGCTTGCGTCAGGTTAATAAAAATGTGCGTGAAAAAACTTGAAGAAATAAAATTTAAGTAACATTCTTTTAGTCTTTTTTTTTTTTTTTTTTTTTTTTGTTGTTGTTTTGTTTTTCAATTTAATTAGCATTTTTATGTAATTCTCCCATCGTAAGTCTTAGAGGAAGAAGTAATCGTAAAAATGGCTGTATTAGTCAGTTACATACTATTTAATTATTACTTTTGTCGCCAAACAATGCAATTTTAAGCCACAAAGGCAGAAGCGTGAAATAAGCCAGGAGAAGGTCGCAATAAAGTTTTTTTTTTTTTACCTTTTTCTTAAGTGTAGAAGAAGATTTGGAATAAATTTTTATATTCAAATGTAAATCATATAAAAAACAGTTAAAATTATTATTATGTAGCAAGTACTTAAATTTTAGTGTAAATGTCTACCAAATACACACACATATGCTAGAATAATTTAATTTCAGAGATTTAAAATATTTTTTATCATAATATGAATACCATTACTATGGAAACAGGCCATTTTAATTTCTTCAAGCATATGATTTTTATATCCTGGAACTCAGATTATTACTTATTAATGGAAAATTGCGTAATGTTATTTTTTTTAAAGATGTCGGAACTATCGTCAATTTCACCTATAGGAATATTCACTGCTTTAAAAGTTAGGATATAAGACTATTATTAAGAAGATTTCTGCAATTATGCGTTATTATTATTGTTTTTTTTTAAAAAAAGGCCAAAATTTTGCAATAAAAATTACTTGCTGAATTTAATTTCAGATATTTTTTCTAATTCATCAAACTTAGCAATAAATTAAGAATTATTTTCATAATCTGGGTTATTTACACAATAGATGGTAGTTTAATTTACTCTTGCCTTGACTATAAAGGAATTAGCAAGATTATTTGTTTGTTCGTGTTATTATTGTGCTTTTTAGAAAAATGCAAAATAAATCTTCGGTTCAAGTATTCACCAAAATGCTTATTGCTAAATTTTTTTGTATAACTATCTTTGTTTATCATTTTCAGTTCTATTTAAGACATGAATATTTATTTATGAAAAATCTATAATTCACTTGACAACAATTTGACATTATTTATTGGATCGTAACTTGGCGAGTAATTGAGTTTGTTTTGTCATTAACTCTGATAAATGTGTATCAAATTGTTGCATCAGTCTTAATGTTTCACGTCAACCATCACAATGGAGTCGATTACAGATGATTAGAAAGATTTTATTGGATGCAAGAGGTTTATTTTTTTTACAAGGTTAAACCAAAGAGTTTTGTAACATGTAAACGGTTACATGATTATAAATGATCTACAAAATGAAAAGGCAGTAAAAATGACGTCATTTTAATATTATTCAAACAATTCAGCTTTAAAAACACACTTTTTTATGCTTCACTTTTCTTTGAAATATGAAAGTTAAATATTCTTTTTTGACTGCAAATTCTTCAATACATTTTTTACGGTATTTACTCTGCTGGAATCCAAAGAGAGAAAACAGTAGTAGTAAATCTGTCAGAAGAGGACGTTTATTGAGAAATATAACGTAACATTCAGTGAGATTATATTTAAGCTACCAGAATCACATATTGCGCAAACTGAGATTCCAGGAGTTCAGAAACTATCAAACGCAAATGAACCACCTGAACATTATTCGTGTTCAATGGTCAATCTGTGCAATTATTCTAATGGATTCTAATTTAGTAGTGTCAGATCAGAGACGATTTTAATTCCTGTTGTCATTAGGGTCACATTTCCCGACCAAAAGTGCTCTGTTAATAATCAACTAAAAGAATTGCTGGTTAATAGCTAAATTTTGTCCAACGCTTAAGATAAAATATAATATTGCAATGGCGTTCGCATTGTTTTCAGCAAAGAGCAAAGTCCAGCTGAAGGTCCAAATTGTTTAAAATACAAGTTCAAATTTATTTCGTTTAATCGAAGGTTCATTTGGAAATATTGTCCAGCGCAGCGGGCATAGCCTGCTAGTATATATATATAAAACTCAAATGGGAATTTTGTTCCAGCTGTTTATAACTTGGTTCTGCTGAATGGATTTTGATAAGACTTGCACTGTTAGTTAGATCATTTTTCAGAAGAAATTTTAGTATATAACATATTGTTTGTTCTACATAGCTTAGTTATAGAATTATGTGGGTAAGTTCTATAATCAGGTTAACCTGATTATGGAAGATTAGCCATTTAAAAAAGTTCTACAGAACAAATTTTGATGGGAATTACATTATTAACTAGATACATTTTCAGGGATGGTTTTAGTTTATTGCATATTGTTCATAGTTGCTTAGTTATAGAATTATGACGGAAAGTTCTATAACCAAGTGAATGAGACTATAAAAGATTAATTAGCCTCTTTGAAAAGTTCTACTGGGTGAATTTTGATGGATTTGTATTGTTAGTAAGATAATTTTTAGGAAATGCTTTTAGTATATTACATATCATTCTACGTTGCTTAGTTATAGAATTATGGAGGAAAATTCTATAATCAAGTAAACCTTATTATGAAAGATTAGCCATTTAAAAAAGTTCTACAGAACGAATTTTGATGGTAATTGCATTATTAATTAGATACATTTTCAGGGAAGGTTTTAGTTTATTGCATATTGTTCATAGTTGCTTAGTTATAGAAATATGGCGGAAAGTCCTATAACCAAGTGAATGAGACTATAAAAGATTAATTAGCCTCTTTGAAAAGCTCTACTGGGTGAATTTTGATGAGATTTGTATTGTTAATAAGATAATTTTTAGGAAATGCTTTTAGTATATTACATATTATATGTTGCTTAGTTATAGAATTATGGAGGAAAATTCATAATAAAGTAAACCTTATTATGAAAGATTAGCCCATTTAAAAAAGTACTACTGGATGGTTTTGTTAGTTTGTTTTCATTGTTAATTAGATAATTTTCGAGGGAGGGTTTTAGTATATACTGTATATATAATTCTATCATTTTTTACCAAAACCTACTGTAAATGATCAACTAAAAGAGTCGGTGCTTAACAGCTCAAATTTTGTCTGCATATTAGAAAATATAATAGAATAGTGCAGTGGTGTCTGTATCGTTTTCAGCAATGCAGAAAAACATTCCAAGTAAAGGTTCATATTGCTTGAAAACACAAGATCAAATTCACTAACATATTTCGTCTGGTACAAGGTTCGTTTGCAGAAACCGACCAGTGCAGTGGCTAAAGCCTGCTAGTTAAAAATAAAATATAAAAATTTAAATCTTTTTAAAAATAGCTAATGCAGGCTCATCTACAAATAAACAGCTTTCAGTTTAAAAAAAATTAAAATTGGTTTTGTAAAAAGGTCAGAGCAAATGACGAAAAAGAAAACCTTGTACTTTAAATTATATATATATATCACAGATGTAAGCATTATTAAATGAATGGGTAATGTTCTTATCTCCACTTTGTTTAAGCTTATGTTCCTGTTTCTAATCCTGTTTTCAGCTGAAATATGGCATCTATACCATAATAAGATTCTTATGAGAAATATAAGATGTTCTACTTCATTATTTGCTAAAAGGTGTGAAATTAAAAACTGCAATTTAATTTTTTTTTAGCAATTAATGAAGTATGTTATTTGTGGGTTTTGTGATTTCTTTTATATTTATAAGATGTTCTTCAAAAACACTTAATATTCCACTTTTTGGACATTTTAACAATATTTTCTTGGACACTATAAGAAAGTCTCTTGCAGTGTATTTTAAACTGAAATACTTATTAGAAAGCACGGTTTGCTAAAACCATGATTTTTTATTTTATTTATTTTTTAAATCAAAACTACTGGATGTTTTAAAATTTAAATCTGATTTTTAAAAAAATACCTACAAATTAAAAATTGCAAATGATATTATTTAAGTTTTGATCAAGTTTTCATTTAATATATAATGAACATACCATAAATATACACATTAAACACACATGCATTTATGGTATAATAAATATAGAAAAAAATAAAAGAAAAAGAGTGGTTGACATATATTCAAATTATGCAAAATATAGCATAAATTATGCAAATTAATGCTTCCAGTAAAGGGTTTTTTTTTTTTTTTTTTTTTTTTTTTGTATAGTCAACTTTTTGTTATAAGGATGATGTGGGTCACAGACAGTGTTGCCAGACTGGGGACTTTTTAAATTCAGATTATTTGACTGTCATCACTTTTTTAAAATAGTATAATTCGCTTGTTTTTCAGAATTTTTAATCTATTTTTAAATAGGTCGAATATTTCTATTTCAAAAAAGCAGTGACAATCAACAATCTGGGGACAAAAAAGAAGTCTCAAGAATTTGTCCAAGGCTGAAAGGTCTTGTACCCATGTATTAGGTACTGCATGCGTGGGGGAAGCAGCAGTACATCAACTTATTAAAATTTATGGAACTGTTTTGAATTCTATTCATGTAATGAAAAGTAAAAATGATAAAAGATTTCAAGTCCAAATAATAAAGTTAAAGAATGTGAAAAGAAACATCATCATTGTGATAATCAATACACATTCAAGTTATCTAAATTTGTAAATGCTGTTTGAATTTTTTTTTTCAATATTAATCTTAAGGTAATCAATGTAAAAAATATATATATAGGAAATATACGGTCCGACACAAACTGAAAATATAGGAGAATACAGAACAAATTATGAAAATATAGGAAGATTGGTGTGGAAGGGGGGGGGGGGGGGGGAGCTATAATAATGTATAAGTAAACAAACTACAATGAAGATATTACAGGTTGCATTTGTACCAGAATACTCAAATTCTTAATGGAATTATTCATGACTGAGATATTTATTTTTGATTTGTCGCTAAGGGTCCTAGCATCATTACTGACAATTTTTCTGTGGCACAGACCTGTAGGCAAACTATGTCAAGCCAGAAATGAATAATTTTTTTCACGAATTTCCATCTTCCCGAATATGTATATAAAACAGAGATCCATCACAGGACTGAAAACTTTCATCCATGCATAGGTGACAATTTTTTTTTTCTTTTCAGAAAAGAAAAAAAAATCATTGTTGCTTACTCACATTCAATTATAGTGTATTTTAATTATGTGAAAGTAAGTCTGACATTAACTTTCAAATAAATCAAAAACAAACAGGGAACATCATTTAGATTTATTTCTGACTTTATTAGAAAAACTCAACAGAAACTGAATCATAAAAACTTAAAAGATTATTTAAAAAATAAATACAAACGGCCAAACAAAAAAAAAAACCTTTAACATGCTTAAATAAAAAGAAACAAAGAATTTTTGCCCAGTAACATAACAGTTCTCAAGTTTTCAAGGTATAAAGATATGATTATAAAATACATACTGAGCTTCCAGGGATTGTTTTTACATGTTAAATACCACATGTAGAAGGCATTCTTGGTACGATCAGACATATCTTGTATATCACCACGGAAGAAACGACTTACATAAGCTTGACTCATTTTGGTCATTTCAGCAATCATAGTTTGCTTGATGTTATACCGCATGACAAAGTTTCTGATTTCAGAAAGTATTGTCATTTCTCCTTTTCTGAAAAAAAAAAAAAAAAATCTCAAATTTAATAAAAGTTTTTAAATATGAGAAAAAATAACATTTAATAAGTTTATTTAGGAACATAAAAATATCATAAATTTCATATACATTCAAACTAATAAATAGAAAACTCAGATGTAATGAGAACTCTGTTTTAAAATGGAATTAGAAAGCAAATGGTTAGGAATTGTTTAGAACCCAATATAAAAGACATTGCAAGAAATTTGGTTATTATGAATAAATATTGAATATAATGAGCAAAAAATCTACAAATTCATAAAACAGTTTTATTTTTAAATTATTATCCTCATAAAAAACAACATTGTTGAAATAGGTATATCTATAATTATTTTTTTTATTGTTATTTTATTTATTCTGTAATCCATTTTTGTTCTCTCAGAGGTTTTCATATAAAGCAGCAAGTGCTACTGTCTACAAATGATTCTATTGTTAATTATATTATTAATCAATGTATTATATTTACTTGTGTATAATGCACACAATGTTTTTGACAGAATAAAATTAAAAAATATATATATATCTCATGTAGAATGCACACTATATCATTTTTAAAAGTAGAAAATCCAGGAATTAAAAAAAAAAAAAAAATCAGTAGAAATCTTGACACGCAATATTTTTTCTTTTAAACATTGGTGACATATTAAAAAAATATTTATATATTATAATATAAATATTTATATATTAGTGACATATTTTGATCCCTTACTAAGAAAGTAGAAAATTAAGGTTTTATATCATTCTTATACTTTTCTTTAATGTATTTATTGATGCTGGAAATAAATACTGTAGATTTGCAGAGTTTTGGGAGGAAATATATTAATGTGGCTGATTATTTATTTATTCTTATTAGACAGCAACAAATACAACAGTTTTTCTAATAATGAGTAAATAGTAAAGTAGAATTCCATCAAAGCATTTTAAGATTTTAAATTTTGTATGTGGGAGGGGAAAAGAGGGCAGAAATTTCAGGAAGAGGGGGATAATTTATATTACTTATTATTTATTTATTGTCACTACAGAGCAGAAGATAGGACACAAGATTTTCTGTTATAAAAACAAAAATAATTTAAAGATTTTATACTTATTTGTATGTTAGGGAAAGGGGTAGTGCAAAGGGCAGAAGCATATTTATTTATTGTTATCAGTGAGCAACAAATCTGGTAATTTATTAAAAATAAGATTTTTAAATATTTGAAACTATGCTGGAAGGGAGAAAAGGGACTATATATTAAAAGAAAGATTAAAAAATATTTTTAAATCCTTCATTTGCTGGGAGGAAGCACAACAGGAAGCATAAATTCGAGAGGTTACGGGGATAATTTAGATAATTCTTTATTTATTTTTATTAGTGGGCAAAGAATGTTGCAGATTATTATTATTTTTTTGTACTACTTAGTTATCCCGTCGACCAATTTTGCCAAATTATATAAATCGCCAAACCACTCGCCAAATTATACAAATTGATATAATTTTTATTTTAAATAATGGAAGAACAAATAAATTAGTATAACATTAATAAAAATACAAATAAAACGTCGAAATAAAAATCACTTGATGACATGTGTAACTTTCTTAAAGTCAAGTGAATGTGACATTTACGATCAGCCATTATTGGCATTTAATCTTATAGTTTGGCGATATATTTTTGGTCGATGGGATAACTAAGTTATACCTTTTTTTAATGGAGTTTTGAAACTCTGCATGCTGGAGGTGTGTGTGTGGGAGAGACAAAGACAGAAATTTTAGAGATAGGGGGATAATATATATGATTATTTATTGTCACCGGAAAGTAACAAATAGGGGAGATGATTATATATATATATATATAGATAAGTAAAGATTTCAAAATATTTTAAATGTGTTTGTATGTTGGAGAGGGAGGGGGGAAGAACAAATTTAGGAGGTTGGGAGGATTATTATTTACTGTTATTAGTAAGAAAAATAGTAGAAAAAAAGTTTTAAAGATATGAAACTCTGTATGATGATGGGAGGGGCAAGAAGGAGGGAAGAGTAAATTTTGATGGCAGGGGTAATTTACATGGTTGATTTACTATCAATAGAGAGCAACAAATAAGGTAGAATTTGTATGCTATAGAAAAAAAAAAAAGAATTTAAATTCTTTTGCATACTAAAAGCAAAAGAGGTAGGGGGAGGAACGTCGGACAAAGACTTAACTACTTCAGCCCGAACTGAGCTCATGCAAACAATTTGGTACATTTTTTGCCATGCCCAAACTGTTTGGGCAAGCTTCAATTTTCTGGGAAGATCTCGCTTTGCCCAGAACTTCATTTTAAGTCTTTATATCACCTTATTAGCAATAGATGGCAGCATTACATAATTGAAACATGAATATAAGGTTATTCTGCATATTATTTTAGTGTGCTTTGCTCATCTGGTTCTTTTGCTTGGAATATTTTGCGAGTAGTGTCATTTTGATACTAATGGTTTCTTATATACATTGTATTAGTGACAATTACAGTGAAGAAGAATACGCTTTGGATACTTCTGGCTCAGAATCTGATAGGATAGATGATATATCTGATAGAAAAACGGAAAGTGATTCAGATAAAAGTATTTTTGTTACTAGACAATGGTGTTCTGTAGATACTAGGGCCATTTTGAAACCTGTACCACACAACAGTTAATTTATAAAAGTATTTGACAAAAGAGGTGAGAATATTTCATTTCTATATTTAATTTATAAAATGTTTTCCCACCAAAAAATAATTCTTAATCGTCATTAGCAGTAAAATGTTTTCTTGCCTTTCTATAATGGTACAATAAAGGAAACATGTAGGCATATTTTGTCTTGAGTGTTCAAACAATTTTTGCAATAATTTGTTTAATTTTGTAAAAGAGGTAGTAAAACTATTTTAGTTCATATTATACGTGCATATAAAGATGAAAAAGCAAATAGAAATTTTTTTTACCCCTTTTGAAAAAAAAAAAATAATAATAATTAACAGTTAAGTGGTTAACATAGTCAGATAAGACTATATTTTACTGAAAATAATAGTGGTTGGATAAAAAACACATATTGAGAAAATTGCTGTGGATTTAAATGACAACAAATGAAGAACAACGAAGTTTCTGCCACCAAAACAGTGAAAATGACAGTTTATTTGTATCTGTGCCTATGCTCTATAGTACTTTGCAAGTGTCGTTCTTCCCTTAAGGGTTTGTGTTGAGGAATAAAGAACTTACTGTATGCTATATGTTTATTGTGTACAAATAAAGAAGGTCTACTTTCTTTCACCCGATGATCTGTCTGGAAACCTAACATGTATAGCAATATGGCAGACCACTTTGTTGCATGCTTGCTCTCAAACCCATTGGTGTTTATGATTATAGATTTATTATCTTATTAAAATATTAGATTCCGCCCATAGCTCCACTCACATAGAATGCAGGTTTTGAAATTCAAAATGTTAATTTTACATATAATTTTCACTTTTTTGCATAAATTATCTAACTAACAGTGCAACTCGCATCAATATAAGTTCACCCATCATCAATATTGAGCTTTCTCCCATAGTTTTATAACTGAGCAATATAGAACAATTATGTTATACAAAACCTTTTCAGAAAAATTACATAACTTAAAATGTAGCACCCATAAAAATCTGTTTAGAGGAACGCGATTTATAAATGTTGGGAATGAAATTTATATTTCTATGCTCTATATTATATATAGTTAGTAAATTATAAAATTTTCCCCCATAACTCCATCTAAACAATGTAGAATGGTGTATTATACACTAAAAGATTCCCCCAAAAATTATCTAGCTGACAATGTAAGTCCCATAAAATCTGTTTAGCAGAGCGTGAGTTATAAGCATTGAGAATGATTTTCCCATTCATATTGGTTGGCCTAATTATAGAACTTTCTCCCATAGCTTTATAACAAAGAAATGTAAAATGAGGTATATATATCAATTTAACACCTTGTATTAATATATTATTTCTTTTGTTTTGAAAATGATTCAGGAAGATTTGAAACATGTCAACAGTCAAAATGATTTTACTGTTTTTAAGTTTTAATCTTGCACCTTTTCAGCAATTAAAAATAATGCAGAATGACGTGTAATGCACTAAAACCTTCACCTAGCAATTTCTTAACTGACAATGAAAGTCCCATAAAAATCTAAATCTGTTTAGCAGAATATGAATGATAAGCATTCAGAATAAAATTTCCATCTGCATTTATTTTATATACATAACAGATGCTGTAAAATACTGAGAAAGTGCTGTGCATCAAGTGGTGGCTGCAATTATAGAAGATCTAACTACAGTAAATTCTGTCTAAGGCGGACTCTGTATAAGCCGGAAATCTGTCTACCGCGGAAAATTTTTCAAGTCCCGGCGAACCCATAGAAAATTACATTAATTAATGCTGCATAAGGCGGAATCTGTCTAACGCGGAAACGGAAAGCATTTTAAGGTCCCACTGAAACCAAAACTTTTTATAAGGCGGAAAAAAGGATAATTTAAAAATGAGAAGCATTTTGTTTATTAAACTTTAAAACTGATAAGTCAAATACTCAATGTCATGCATGTTAGTTAAATTCCGTAACCCTTTGAAAAAGTTAATTCAAAAGAACAGAAACTGTTTAAATTTTAAGGAATTTATGCGTGTGCCATTTTTTCATATGCAAAATTATATTTAAAAGTTAATATTTCTAGTAGAATGAACATTTATCAAAACATATATTTTTGAAAGTGCAATATATTATACTTTAAGGATGTACTCAAATTCAAAGTTATAGCGTTCAGTCGCATTCTAGAAGTTTATTAGTGTGTGTGTGTGTGTGTGTGGGGGGGGGGGGTAGTGTGTGTGTGCTTAAACTTCCAATTCGCATGTATTACAGCGGTACTAAGAAATTGAATAGCGTTTCTCATTTATCTATAAAGACAAGAGATCTTTCCGAATTTCAGTTTTCAACCGATTTTCGAGTCAGGAAAATCTAAAAAAAAAAAATCATCAAATTCGAGGGATTTTTTTTGGGGGGGGGGGGGGAAGCTTTTTCTGTATAAGCCAGAATATTGTCTACCACGGAAAGTTTTCTCAGTCCCGATCGATTCCGCCTTGGACAGAGTTTACTGTATATGTCAAATCATTCTGTTTTCAGATATGAAGCATTTGAAAGATAGAATGTGTTGATTTCATCACGAAATATGGATTTTATTGTTTGCATTCATCATTTTCACAACAGTATTTTGAATAACAGTATGGTTAAAAATGATTCTGTGAATGAAAATGAACATAAAAATAATACAAGATTAAAACAAATTGTTCTGCTAATAAATTCACTTAAAGGATTATATTTATCAAATGACACATCTACTTCAACAAATAAATTATACAAGAAAGCAAAATCGCATGATTCATATGAAGATAGTATCAGAAAGATCTAAGAAAAGATTTATCTTCATAAAGAAATTAAATGACCTAAAATCTTTATTATTATTTTTTTAATGTTAAACTTTTCAAAAGAGTCATAAAATTTGTGGGATAGAACATGAAACATGTTCTGAAAAAATAAATTTTTTAAAATGTATATTAAAGATGAATCTTCACTTAGCCTTATACCAGTGTAACTGGAACTCAGTTTGGAAAATCCAAACTTGCACTATTTCTGATTATTCAAATGCAAATTGATTTGTGCAATATTAGATTCTTTTACTTTATTTCAAGGGAGGGAAACCAATCAACACTGGTAATGGGATAAACTAACAAAATTTATAAAGTTCATTTTAGCAATAACAATGAGAAATTGCTCAAATGATAAATAAAACTTTGGCATGAAAAATGAACTCAGTATCGCCATCTTTTAAGAATTCTATGAACAATTTATATTAACTGATGTGTTGAGGGATAACAGAAATAAAAAAAATAATCTTTTAAAGCCCACTCTATAAGTAACAGTGGCGTAGCCAGGATGGGTGACACCCGGGGTAGATGTAAATTGTGTTGCCTGCACTCACCATGTAAATGGTGTCCACTCCCCCCCACGTTCTAAAGAACATAACATTGTTAAAAATGTGAGTGTATTTTTTTTTAAATGAAGCAAAGTCACTTTCCCTTAGAAAGTGCTCCCTGAAGGTATTCTTCCTTCTTCAGCAATTCCAATAATGGCCTTTTCTGGAATAAAAGACCCCCCCCCCCTATTTATACTAATATTAACCATTATTTATAATATACAGGGTGTCCAGCGAATAAGACCCTGATTTTAAAATTAAATACCTTAAAAATAAAGATCAAGAGAATTATGCGGTAAACGGTTTGTTTATTAGCTAAGCTGTAAAAATGCTATACGGAAGTTGCAAAAACCGTTAACAGATGGCGCTGTAATCGCAATACTTGTAAACTGTACTTCGAAGTCCAGAGCACTAGCGTCTCATTCCTAGATGGCTCCCTACGGAAGAACGAATATTGGGAAAGTCCACTTCTTCAGTGGGGTGATGTGCAGAAGTGAAGACATCTGGTTACAGAATTATTGCATCAACTTTAATTTTAGAAAATTTCAATTAATAGAATTTTCAATAAAATGTTTAAAAATCATTATATAAGAACTTATTAAAATATTTTATTAAATTAAATTTTTAATGCCATATAATTATTTAAATCAAAATGCATATACTTAGAAAAATAATTTTGTATACTTTTTATTTATTTTTTATATTTTTAAATCACGGCATAATATTTTGGTATTATTGTTTATACCTGAATTATTATGAATAAAGAAGAAATTTTGCACTTTTCATTTATTTTTAAATCACGGCACAATACTTTGGTTTTAGCACAACACATATATTTCTTTTCTTTGTAAACAAAGTTTTAGAGACAGAAATTAAGCATTAAATTATTTCTTTTTTAAAAGGAATTGATGATAAGTCATATCATCAATGTCAAAGCAAAAGTATTTTGGATGCTGCATTCCTTTCCAACACTTCGGATCCTATCGCTAGAAGCTGCACCATATTTCTGTGCTCAGTGATAAAAAAATGAAAACGAATTTTTAAAATTAAAATTATTTTTTTAACTTAATTAAGTTTTTAAAAATAGAAGCTTTGTACTTTTTCATTCAAACTATTCTCTACAATTTAAAAAAATGATTTATGGATCATTATTATAAATGCTCAATGATTTAAAAAAAAAAAAAAAAGGATTTCTTTTAGCTTAATTAAATTTTAAAACCAGAAACTGGATTTTTTTATTCAAACTTTTTTCACAGTTTAAATAAATATTAAAAAGTATAAATTACCATTTTTTTTTCAAATCCTCCTCTACTTGTATCAGCAGAGAAAAAACATACCACAAAGATACTGGTATCTGGACCGAAGTAGCTTATAAAAAAATTTGAAACAAATCTCAATTCTGTCAACACATGGCTCCGCTTCTGCACATTACCACATTTCTTATATAATGATTGCTAAACGTTTTATTGAAAATTCTATTAATTAAAATTCTCTAAAATTGAAGCTGATGCAATAATTCTGTGACCAGATGTCTCACTTCTGCACATCACCCCAACGAAAAGTGGTTTTTCCCAATTTTCGCTCTTCCATAGGAAGCTATCTAGGAATGATACGATAGTGCTCTGGGCTTCAAAACACAATTTATATACATTGCGATTACAGCGCCATCTGTTAGCGGTTTTTGCAACTAATTTTTTTAACTTCTGTATAACATTTTTACAGCTTAGCTAATAAAAAAGCTGTTTACCGCAAAATTCTATTGATCTTTGTTTTTGAGATACAGGCAAAGTTATTTAATCCGAACAAGTTGGGACCAAGGGTTGTGCAGATTATGGAATATTGCGGATTATGGAGTATTTTGGATTATATGTCATTTTCTTATTTCTGGACATTATTTTAATTCCATATTCAGCATAACATGAAAAGAAAAATATGAAACATAATAATTAATTTTTCTGGATACTATTTTAATTCCATATTCAGTGTAACATGGAAAGAAAAATGTGAAATATAATAATTAATTTAATATGCTATCTCAAAAAATGCATTTTTCAAATTCTTGTATTAAAGAATTGATTATATTCACTTTTATATTTAAAATTTTCAGATATTTCTTTTAAAAAATCATTTTTGAATCAAGAATTTGTAAATTTTGTTTAATTGTTTACATTCATTAAGCAATGCGAATTATAGAAAATTGCGGATTATAGATCCTTGACTGTATTTAATTTTGAAATCAGGGTCTTATTCGCTGGACACTCTGTATATTATTATGACTACCTTACTTTTCATAAGTAGGGGCCACAATATTTAATGACAGACTCATCACTTCAAAAAAGGAAATGCCACTCTATACTTTAGTACAAATTAATGTTTAATGAATCTCTGTACTACAAGACACATTATTTACAGGATTACCGTACAATATTTACATGGTAAAAACGGCAGAAGAAATCCGGTGATTCCCAAACATTTCATCATTTCTCGCCTCTCATAAAAACTCTGGGGGGAAAAAAACAAGCAAGACAGCCTGCATTTCACAACCTATATATTGTGCATCTCAAAACACTCTGCGAAAAATGAATCATGGGAGAAATCTAATTGGCAGCCCACTAAAATTAGAGACTGTCGTGTGCTGCCATCTATGTAGCAATCTTTAAATATTTGTTATATTAGTTATAGATAATGTATAATAATATAATGTAACAATTATTTATACTAATCCTCCCTTATTTATACTAATATATTCAAATTATGTGAAACAAATTTAAATTACATTTTTAAAAAGGGATTTTTAGAAAAAAATGTTTGATATTGCATTTTTTATTTTCTTCTATCTTTACAAGAAGGTATTAGATTTGTGAAAAATTTTAACTTGAGGCTTTTGATGGATTTATACGTTTTAGGTGGTCCTGAACACGTTTTGACTGTTTTTAGAAAATGTCTGTCTGTATCTGACAAAATTTTCGTGGGTGCTCTATCTTAAGAGCTAACGCAAAGAATTTAATAAATATTCAGTTCGGCCTTGATATAAATTGGCACTGATTAGTTTTGGTGTAAATTGCCTAAGAGGTGGTGCTGCTATGCTGCATTTTTTTACAATTTCTGTAATAGCTTATCTCAAGAACTAATGCTTGGATTTTTATCATTATCATATTCAGATAAACGTTGACATAAGTTGTCGATGATTACCGTATTTACCCGCATATAAGTCGAGAAATTTTGGACAAAAAAAGACTTTAAAGTTGGGGGTGGGGGTCAACTTATGCGAGGGTCCTTTTTTTTTTTTTCTTTTACCAGAAGTCAAAAATGCCCTTCTGAAAGACAATTATTCTCTTTTCGCATTCCATAACAGAATGACTTCGTTTACTGTCGATTTCCATACCATGAGAGAAAAAGAGGAGACTGAGTGATGCGTTTCGTGCTGGCGATGAATGTACGCCTACTACCCACCCCCTCCTCCCTCTGAGAGATCAGTGGACAAAACTCCGAGAATGTATCACATATATGTGCAATTGAATCGTCCGTGAGTGGCTAGAAACATGTGACTCTCTAAAAATACGTGACCCAGGTTATATCTTTGGTGTTCTTGATAGTACACCTATTCATTATTTCTTCGTTTAACTTACTGTTTATGTTATTTTTTTCCTTGTTTCTACTGATATGCCTGATTTATTTATTAGAAAACAGAAACGCAATTCATACGCAGCTGGATTTAAACATAAAGTTATTTCTTTTGTGGAAAAGTCTAACAACTGTGCTGCTTCTCGTCAGTTTGAGGTTCACAAAAAATTGATTCATGATTGGCGAAGCTAGAAAACATCCCAAAATAAAAAAAAGCTTTGCGGCGTGGAAAATCGCCCTTCCCAGAACTAAAAAATGTATTGCATGGTTTTATTGTCACTAGAACTGGCATACGTTTACGAGCAATGAAGCTTCCAAAAGAAGAAAAGTATGGTGTTCCAAACACGTTTCGTGCGTCAGAACATTGGTGCACTAGATTTAAGAATCGTCATGGTTTGACTTTACGCCAGCGCACTAAACTGGTACAAGAATTACCATCTGACTTGGGAGCAAAGATTATGAAATTTCAAAAATACGTCATCGATCAAAGAGAAATTAAATCTTTTGAACTTTGTTATATAGGAAATATGGAAAATTCTCTACCAAAAAATAAAACAGTGAACTGCAAGGGGGAAAAACGTTTTGGTAAAAACGACTGGGCACGAAAAAACCCGTTTTACGGTCGTTCTTTCCTGTTTGGCCGACGTTAGTAAGCTTCATCCGTTGATTATTTTCAAAAGAAAAATGTTGCCGAAAGCATTTTGGTAAAAACAACTGGGTACGAAAAAACCCGTTTTACGGTCGTTCTTTCCTGTTTGGCCGACGATAGTAAGCTTCATCCGTTGACTATTTTTAAAAGAAAAATGTTACATTTCCTTCTGGTGTGCTGATTCGAGCCCATGAAAAGGGGTGGATGGATGCTGATAGAACAGTCGACTGGCTTAAAAATGTGTGTGGTAAAAGACCGGGAGCTGTTTTCAAAAACCTCCCCTTTTAGTTTACGACTCGTTTTGTGGCCACTTTTCTGAAAACGTGAATAAAGCGACAAAAGAACTGAAAACGACTGTAGCTGTAATCCCGGGAGGTTTGACATACGTCCTTCAACCCCTAGACATTTGCCTCAAAAAGCCCTTCAAAACTAATGTTAGAAAATGTTGGACAGAGTGGATTTCATCTGGTTGTCCAACATTTACAGAGGGCGGTAACATTAGAAAGCCCGACATTGCATAATTGCCCAGTGGGTTAAAGATGCGTGGAATCAAATTCCTTCTGAAATGATTATAAAATCATTCAAGAAATGCTGCATAAGCAACGAACTAGACAGCACAGAAGATGATGCCAATTTCGAATGTGATAACGACGAGGAAGAATGTAGCCATACAGAGATTGAAAACGTGTATCGTGATGAGCCGATAACGACGGAGGATTTTTGTGAATTGTTTGGCGAATTTGATACTGAATCGGACCTTGAATCAGTTTAATTTTGTATATTACTTTAGTATTTTATTATCTTCATTATTGCATATTTAATACTTTTTTTTCATATGATTTCGAATAAATGAAAAAAAATTAAAGTTTCTTTATTATTGTACATTTAGTACTTTCCTTTTTTTTCCATGTGATTTTGAATAATGTATTTAAAAAAAAATTCAAATTTCTTGATCGGAAAAGTGGGGGGTCGACTTATACGCAGGATTTAAAAAAAATTCAAACTTCTTGATCGGGAAAGTAGGGGGTCGACTTATGCGCGGGATCGATGTATACGCGGGTAAATACGGTAGGTTTTGGTATAAATCCTGCAACAGGCAGTGCTACTATGCTGCATTTTTTATGATTTCTGCAACAGATCTATTTCAAGAACTAATGCACGGATTTTAATCAAATTTCACACTCAATTAGACTGACATAACTTGTTGCTGATTCGGGTTTGCTATAAATCGCACAACAGATGGTGCTGTTATGCTACTTTCTTCAGGATTTACACAATTTTAGCAATAGTGATATCTCAAGAACAAATGTATGGAATTTCTTCAAACTTCATATTCTGTTAGACATTGAAATTAAATTGGAGCTGATCAGGCTTTCGTGCAAATCATACAACAGGTGGTGCTGCTGTGCTGCATTTTACAATTTTCACGAAAGTTACATATAAAAAATGCACGGAATTTAATGAAATTTCATATTCTGTTACAATTTCACATAAATAAATCCTTATTAGACTTGGTGTATACTGCCTAACAAGTGTTGCTTTTATGCTCTTTGTCTTTGGGTTAGGAATTTTGGTTGCATACATCTAAGAGAATGGGTGCTGAAATTCAATAACTTGTTTGAACAATGCGACGATTATATATCTCTTTTTTAAATGCACACAATTCAACGAACCTATACCCTTAGAAACCTCATGATGGGCATAGATTGTCATTTAATTTTGGCCCTGTGATAGCGATTTTTGAAGTATTAACATGTATGAGATAGAAGAAAGTTTTAGAGTAAAAGAAAAAGTAGAAAGTTTAAAGAAGTGTTGCCAACTTATATAGAACCAGGGGGTGCGAGCCCACTCAATAATTTGATCTCTCTGCCCACTCAATTTCAATTGATTTAATTCTTATTTTTTTATTTAATCGCTGAAATGAAATTTGGCTTTATTAATGTTATCAAAACAATTTTGTTCGAAAAATAGTAAGGACATCCATTAGACTTACAGGAGCACTAAAAACCCTTTCAGCGGATGTATAGTTACATTTCTCACGAAAACAAATTTCCTGCCTATTTTGCCATCTGTTTTGATGTTTTGAATTAATAAAGCACTTGGGTGACTAAAAGGTATGCTTTTTTGACATTTAGTTTTTTGCACTTTCAATATAGTTAGCGATTCCAATGTTATTTAAAATAAATATTAATGCATTTATGAAAAAGAACTTATAAGAATTGAATAAAATTATTTATAAAATTATAATTAAATTTAAAAATTTGATAAAAAAAAAATTAATCTCTAATTATCCTTAGTCCTTTGCTCTTCCTGCCATTCTCTCCCCACACACATACACACTAAGAGAAAAAAATTATATGCGTTATTTTACTGAAAACTTTGAGCCCACCCAATATTTTTAAAAAACTGATGCCACTGAGGATTGGCACATCTGACTAGTTATACTTAGATACGATTATAGATATAATTGAAATCTAGTATAAAAAGTTCTGATAAAATAATTTATATTAACAAAATTTTTTGAAAACTGTTTAACTGATAGATTTTACTTATCAAAACACTGAAAAAAAAACTTCCTTTGTGCCGAATCACTATAAATATTTCCTAGGCAACAAAATATTCAAGACTTTGGTCATTTAATGTTACAGTTCATAATTATGAATGAATATAAAAGGAAAAAAAAAACTGCAAATTTTTAGTATAAAAATTACAGTGCCCTTTAAAGCACATTACATTGAACGATTTTGCCAGGTTCAGTAGTAGGAGACTATAATTATAACTTTTAAAAAATAAAGAATTTTTCTTACATGTTTGTTTTAGTCAATAAAGGACACTGCTATGGACAAACTATGCAGTAAAAAAAATTATTTTTGCAATAAAATTAAAAAAATACAATAAAGTTAATGTAGCACTAAGTGACATTGACATTCACCATGTGCCTTTCATAACTGATTCTAAATGGGTTAAATGTTGCCAATATTTTTTTTCTAAACATAAAATGGAAGTTGAATGGTTAATAAATTATATACATGATTTACAAATTTTTTTTGTACATAGTATGATTTTAACTAAGACACAAAACAGTACTACCCATTCCACCCCACCTGACCCTAACACATTAAAAAAAATTACTTAACTTTATATTTAACTTTTAAGTACATTTTACTCAAAAAAGAAAAACTTAATTATTGCAGCATATACAACTTAAATATTTATGTTCTTTATAGGTCTAATTAGAGATATAATTGAAAGAATGATTTTTTTATGTAACAAGGGATAAATATTAAATTTCCCATTAGGCTTTTAAAAAAATAGAATTTTCTTGTATTGCTCTATTAGGAAAATTTTAAATAGATTAACTTTAAATTTAATAGATTACGTTAGCTTATTACAGATAATTTTTGTATTTGTTGATACAGCATAAAAATTTTAACATGATTGATAAATTACTGTCTTATATAAAAAGGAATAGATAAAGCCCATTCAGGGTATGAAAGTTAAGGAGGAGAAAATATGTTAATTACAAATAAAATTTTCATTATACATGATGAAAATAAATTGTCAAATTAAAAAGTTTTACTGTGTAAATACAAAAACATTCCTCACAGTATTACTCGGCCTTGGCCGAATAATGGACTTGATATTTGGCAGATAGGCCAATTATTCGGCTGCGGCCGAATAATCGTTGCATCCCCACTGAGTTGTGTGGTGCACTAGGATTCTAAAGCAAGGGACACTGCGTGCCGTATTAGTTGGAGACGAGAGACGTCAAACGACATCTTTTCATGTGTGAACAGCTGCTTCAATGGCAGAAAAGGAAATTCTTTTGCATTGTATCGTGACTGGAGGATTGGACATGGATACAATACAATAATCCTAAGCATAGAAAATTCTGCGTTAAGCTTGGCCTTGGCCATGCATCAACATCATCGGCAAAGCCGAATATCTATGGTTCCAAGCTTCTGTTCTGCATTTGGTAGGATCAGCTGTGTTTGAGGTGCTCAAACTGAACAAAACCATAATGGGAGATCACTTTCGAATGTATTGGATGTGTTTGAGATGAACATTGAAGGAAAAACAGCCGCTATATGAGCAGAGACACGACAAAGGGATTTTGCAAGATGACAAATTACTTGGCAATGCTTAAATAAGAAGTCCTACCCCACCTGCCATATTCACCAAACATCATACCTTCCAATTATCACTTGTTTCGATCGATGGCACATGGCCTGGCTGAGCAGCATTTCCATTTTTTTTTTTTAAGATGCCAAAAAATGGGTCAACTCTTGGATAGCCTGAAAAGACATGTCGTTTTTCCGACATGGTATTCAAATGCTGTCAGAAAGATGGGAAAAAGTAGCAGTTAGCGATGAACAATACTTTCAGTGATATGTTTTTACTAATTATTTTTATTTAAAATAATTAATTTTAATTATTTATTTAATTAATTTTAATTTAATTTAATTTTAATTATTTATTTATTTAATTTTAATTATTTAAATTAATGGAACAGATGTCATATTCGCCCCATATTGGCGCGATTTTTTTCTGTCGCCAATATCATATAGGCAACAGGTACTTAACTTGAGCCAAAGTGTCGTTATTTTGCTTGATGTGGTAACCCGGATCATGTTGTTTATGCTGTTGATGTTTTCGCCAAATTGGCAACCGAAAAATATCGCGCCAATATGGGGCGAATATGACATCTGTACCAAATTAATTAGCATTAATTTTCACAAAGAAACAGCAAGAACTTATTAAACCTCCAAATATAAATTTTATAACTGATTTTGTATTGATGACTGATAAATGAATTTTTTCTTCTTTCAAATGCACTGCAAATGATAAATTTAGACATAAGGGATTTAAAAATTTCTGATGATGAGAGATCTATTAAAGTGTTTGAAATAGAAAAAAAGCCCAAACAAACAAAAGACATAATTATTTCAGAAACTCTGCTGGAGTAGCTTCTTTCCTGCAAAGGTTTTTTTAAAAAAAAGGGGGGGGGGTATGCCTTTATAATGAAAATTTAGAGTTAATTTTTAATTCAAACTTTGAATCTTTAAGGAAATTACTTTAAAAAAATCTCCTTTGAACATTTAAAAAAAAAAACACTTTTATGAGCTAAAAATAATGCTTTCAAATGATCTAAACAAATAATGGTATTATAACAGTTAAATAAAAAAAAAAAAGTGTTCTAAAGTTCTCTGTAAAAATGACTTTCCATAATTTTTTAACATAGCAAAAATTGTTATATATTTTCATGAAGAAAAAAATGCTCTCAATAGCAACCAGTTTCTGGCAGCTTTCAAATTTCCTGTTCTCTTGTAATTTTTACAGAACGAAAAACTTGTTTTTTTGCTTCGCAAATTGAAGTAAATCTCGAAAAACTAAAAACTATAACCCATCATATAATTAATATTGCTTGATTTTTTTTTTTTAAACTTTGCTTGATATTTCTATTCATGCATGAATATAAAATTAAATTTGGATGACAATGATTTGACATTTCATCCATTATACATTACTGTAATAAAATTATACATACATGCATATTAAATTTAAATTATTTGCAATATACATTATATATATTTAAATATACATTAAAATTATACATTAATAAAAAACAAAATTTTTTCCAGAAACAGTTACCTTTTGTAAAAAAAAAAAAAATTAAACATCTTTTGAAAAGACTACAAAATTTACTATATTGTGGTAAAACCAGGGCTGAAAAAAACCCGTTTAAAAAAAAAAAAAAAAAACCCAACCAATGTGGGTTTTTGGAGTTTTTTGCTGTGCATTTCTTTGAACAGTGCCAACTATGTTTAATTACTTACTTGTTATGATTCTATTACATATGTAAGATAAAATTTCAATTAAATTTAGATTTTCAGACATCTTTGCATAAAAATTGATTTGAAAGAACTGCAAGACCCAACCACTCAACCCTCACCAAATTAGTATAATCCAAAGAACTTGTATTTTTAAATTTTTATGACTACATAGGAAAAAATGACTATAGTTTATAGGTTATAATTCATTTCTTTAATAGTACATAAACAGGGTTCCTACACAATTCTGGTAAAAAAATTCCCTGACTTTTCCAGGTTTTCCCTGACTTTATTCAAAAATTTCCCTGACCTTTTCTCAGTAAAAATTCGGCTTATATATTATTGTAAAACCCTTCACAATGGACTTTAATTTAGATAAATGCTAGAAAAAAGTATGTGCTTTATGAATTTCCGATTTTTTAATTATTTTTCATATTGTTATATAGTTTTCATAAATTTTATATAAAAATTTTAGATTGGATGAATAATTAATTCAAAATTTCTTCATTCACGACGATAATAGAAATTCTAATGGAAGTAGTATATCAAAAATTCCCCGACTTTTCCCTGACCTTTTCATTAAAAAAATTCCCTGACATTTCCCTGACTTTTTGCCTAAATTTTCGAATTCCCTGACTTTTCCCTGTTTTCCCTGACCCGTAGGAACCAAAAAATACATTCATAATGTATTATGCATTTTTGCAGTTGTGGCTGTATTTAATATTTCAATTTTACTTATATGCAGAGTGTCTAAAGAAAAAAAGTTTTCTTATTCAGACAGGTACAGACTAAAAATGCCTCCTTTATCTTTTTCTGATTTTCATCGTATCTGTTATCTTAAGTTGTACCCTTTAATAACAAAAATTGGGATTTTTGAGTGTAAAACAAAATTAAATGTTAAATGCAGTTCAACTGGAAAAATACTTAATACATTACAAACATATTTTTAAGCAACTGTTATATAAATTTTTTGATAAATTATATGAACCTTAATGAATGATATGTAATTTATTTTATATATATATATATATATAAGTACCCTCCGTTGCACAGAATTTTAAGAATGTTTGTTTTGAAAAATCAAGGATTGCATGTTAATTTACGTAATTTTCACTCTTTTTTTTTTCATTTAATCCGGACGACAGATTACCTACTTACTTAGTAAATATAATCTGGATTGAGACGGAGATTAAAACATTTTGATGAAAATTTGTTTCCGAGTATTTTGTTATTTAAATAATTCTTTCACGATTAAAGAAAAATGGCAAATACAAAAATTCTATGAATTTTATTTAAAAAAAAATTTGACATCTTTATTTCAGTTCTTCACTAAGAATGAGCTCTAGGGACTTAAACCTTCGTGGAAATTCTACCATACATGCATACACAAGAGTACATACATATGGAATAGATTTAAAAATGGCAAAAACAAATTCAGTTGGTTGATTTGGTTGATTTTGTGACGGCCGATTATCTACACTAGGAATATAGGCCCGAGGGGGAGTGCCCTTCGTGGGGGTCTTTCTAAGGGAACCTAACCTGTATTAACGCATGGAAATCTATGGTTCGAAGAAAACCACGAAAACTACCAGTTTCGAGAGCAGAACCTCTCAGCCACTGGTGGGGAAAAAACAAATTCAGAGAACCTCAAAATGTTAAAATGCCAATTATCATGTTTCAATGCGTTTTTTCAAACTCATATGACGTTATACAATTCATCTGCTGATGTCCATTACATTTCCAATGTGACATAATATTAACTTCTTTTTTAAATTCATCAAACTATTTATTTAACTTTTCACATGGAAATCTTGCAATAGAAAAGTAATTGTTGTGATAAGAAATTTATTGTGGATTTTTAATTGTTAGCAACTGCTATAACGTAAAATGTTTAAATTTGATAGAACCTGCTGTTAATTTTTAATTAATAAAACATCACCAACTTAACTATAAATTATTTAGATCTCGGATTACTTTAGTTGCCTCGACCGTGTTTTAATACACATATGTATAACATTTCACAATCCTTCTCTTCCAAACTGTCGATTTGTATAGAATTACAGAAAGACAAATTTTCATTTTTACATATTAGATAATGAATGATAAAATATAGTCATTTTTCATTTTGATCATTTTAATTTGCTGAGGTTTGGGTTTTGCAGTTCTTTCAAATCATTTATAAAAATGATACTGTGCAGAAAAAAACTCATATAAACCAAAAAACCCACTTTTATGTGGGTTTTTTAAAAAAAAAACCCACCCGGGTTTTTTTGGGCGAATAGGTGGACAGACAGCCCTGGGTAAAACATTGAAATCAGATAGCTTTTATGAATGCAGATAATCGCGGCAAAGTAAAAAAAAAAAAAATCTGGAATAAAACAACAACAACAAAAAAACATTCAGTACTTTTAAAAATGTATATTAAAAAATAAAAACGGTGATGACACTTGTTGGATTTGTCTCAGTTACAGAAACATGTCTTTTGCTCTCAAATTATGACAGGAATTTTGCAATAATGCAAAGAATAAATGGTAGGTACTTTTATATTAACTTGGCAGGCACATGGGATAAATCCCTAAATATTGCTCCCATCGCTATCAATTTCACTTAAAATATAAACCTTTCACTGATTTCATTTAAAATACATAAATTACATACCTATCTTAAAACAATCAGTGCCTTCATATGAAATACAAAAAATAATAAGGAAATAGAATAAACCAAAATGTTTTATTTCATCAACTAAACACTGTTATTGGTCAGGGAAAAAAAAAAAAAGGCTATTGGCGAGATTTGCACCAGACTAGCATAAAAATATTTAATAAAATTTACTCAATTATTTTAACGATTTTAGGCTACTAATATACGTCAAAACTGGAAAATTTCATTAGCGGCCACCGGCCGGTAGGACGAGTTTTTTAAGTGGCCACTTTCTTTAAACTAGCGGCTACTTTTTTATTTAAAAATACTAAACAGTAAAATTTCTATTAGTATTAATCTAAAACTGAATAGCCCAAATAAATATGTTAATATATGTTATATTGGAATAAAAAAAAGTAGAATCCTTGATGAAATTCAAGAAAATTTTATTTTTATTCTCTCCTTGTAAAAAAGTGGCCGGAAGGTGGCCACTGATAGACAATTTTTCACTAGCCACTTTTTCTCATTTACTGGTCCTGTGGCCAGTGGCTAGTGCTAATTTTGACCTTTAGCTACTAAAGCAACTATTTTTGTTGTATAGAAACCCTCTATAGTGCAATATAATATTAAACATTTTAATAATGTACTTAAGAAACTATTTTTTAATAGAAACAAAATATATGTTCAGCTCCTGCAGGAGTGCAGAATATGTCCAATCTGGCAATCTAAGATCAGGGGAAACTTTCGCCAACTGGGGAAATTTTGCAGAAAAATATGCAATTGATTTCGATTACATAATGAATTACATAATTCTCTGAGATAGAAAAAAATTTTCTACAAATAAAAAGATCCGTATGGTGACCTTCACTAAATCGAACTCAGGATATGACTGTATATACTCGTGCGTAAGTTGGGAAAGTTTTGAAAAAAAAAAAAAAATCGGCATAGATGCCCTATCTTCCCTCAGCCGTTGTTGTTTTGAATTGTTTGGCGATTTTTTGTTGGCGTGTTGGCAGTGTTTACGGATATGACAAACTCGATAGGGAAACCCCGTGTGACGTGTGTGTTGTGACGTGTCGTGTTGTGGGAACCCCCCCCCCCCCCCGAGAAGCTTAGAATTTTGTGGATGTATTTTGATGTCGTGTTCTATCGTTGTCTTTTTATTTTTATGTTAAATTTATTGGATGTATTTCATTGACTGTAGTCCGTTTAAACGCTCTTGCTGAAGTAATTAAGAAATATGAGGAAATTTTGACAAGAAAGGGAGGTTTGTTTATAGCGTGTCAATCTGTCAATGCGTATTAAGCCTATTTTGGAAAATGACGGCAGTGTTATGAGAGATATTTTGTGCTGGAGGTTTCAAGAAAGCAGATGTCTGTTAAGGTATGTTGATAATTTTATGTATATTTTGTTGCTTTAAGAGTTTTTTACATTTTGAGATTGCTACAAAACGAGAACTGCTGAATTTTGAGAATGCAACACCGCGAGAAATGCTGAATTCGGCGGGGTTTCTCTTTCGGTAAATGTGCGCGAAGCGCTCATACAAGGATTGCTGATTGCCAGTTTAGCGAATTTCGTTTATTGTTTACATTTTATTTTCGTTAAGCCAAACATGCATATAAACCGGTGCTTGGCGACATTTACTACTTGGCGGAAAAGGGGTTTTCACGTCAAGAAGAATTCCAAGATGGCGGCCGGGGGGAACTTATGACATCTGTTCCAAAAACTTTATACCTACGGTAATACAGAATTTATATAAGCCTATACCATATCATAAAATTTTGGGGAAATTTTCATATGGATTTGGGGAAATATTCGGAGTGAAAACATTTTCTGCACTCCTGCAGCTCCTGACATTCTTTATCCGAAAAGTTTCAAATGTAAGTATAATATTTTCATAAGCAATTGTTATTTTTGCATGAAAAAATATATCCAATCTATAGGAAATTTAGTGTTTCTATTTTATTCTTAGATGCATGATATTATACCTATAATTTTCAGGCAAATAACAAGGATAAAAATAAGATTGTGAATATATCAGAAAGATTCATATTGCTGAGCAGAAATGTACAAAATGAGTGAAAATTTTAAAAACAGATTAAATGCTTTCTAACTTCCTGACTTAAATAATGAAAAGAGGCATCAAAATATTAGTATATTCTGACGCATATTGACATATATACATTTGTGTTTCAGATGGTTTAGAGATTTTTCTTTTTGCGATAAATACTATTTCTCAAATAATTCTTAATTATAATACATGGACAGACAACACCAACTTTTTTAAATTTGATTTTTCTTCCACTTAAAGTCAATAGTATTAAGAAAATAAGTAATTAATTAAAAAAAAATTGCATTGAAGTTGATATATCAGGATGTGGCAGCATATTGGTATAAATTAACATTAGCTTACATAGCCTCCTTAGGCTCATAGTTTCATCATGAACCATAATTATAAATAACTATGCCATCAATGTGCACTTTAGTAGAGATAGAGAGAATAAACAAAGTCACACAGATTACTAGAATAATATCAAGATTAAAAATACAAAACTGAAAATTTTACATAAATACCAATAAATGTAAGCTGGATATATAATTTTATGAGAATCTTACTTTTTAAGCTCGTCCAGTTCATAGCACTCATCTTGTAATAAATCAAGGGGATTGACTAAGCACTGAATAGGGACGCAGTTAGATGCTCCATCAGCTGATCGATTATTATTGTAGTGGCTTTGTACTGTGATTCCATCAGCTGATGAATAGGATACAGGAACTGATGTAGATGTAGAAATAGGTATAATTGTCAATTCACTTGACAGACGGGAGGTAGGTGAGGCAACTGATGAATTGGCATTAGCAGAGGGTGATGCATCCCCATTTTGGGTACTGCTGCCTCCGTCCGTGGCCCCATCCGTAGAAGAATTACTGCTACTTTGGGGTCGCGAGTACGATTGATTTTCTCCTTGTTTATAAAAAGGCTGGAGAGGAGTAGCATTTTCAGTCTTTGACACCCCATTGGGAATTTGGCCATGGACAGAGGCAGGACTAGAGTCCTGTTCCCGTTCCGTGATTCTGTCAAGGGCTTGTAATGATGAGCAAATAGTAGTGGGATAATGAGGTATGTTGGGGCGGATTGAGGAAGTAGATGGCTTTCCAAGCTCTATATCAAGACGGTCCATTTGGTCAAAGGCCATCGCTACCTGTTCCTTGGTTATACCACTGTTCCGCAATCTCCGGATCAACTCTATTTGTTCGATAGTGAACAAAGCATTAGCCATCTTGGTTGACAGGTGATCAACACGGTTAGGCATTAAGTCTGATTTCTCTGACCATCACTACTCCTGAAAATAAAATAAAGTAGATCTAATAAACTATTTCAGAAATTCTACACATCAAATTATTTTCACATTTACACTGAGAAAAATTGTCAATCTACTTTGACTGTAATAAAAGTTGACTAATCTGATGAATTTATTAAGAATTTTAATAAATTACATGCATTAAAAATTTTTAATGCAGTTCTGCATTCATTAGAAGAATATGTTAAATAACTATTAGACTGCTATATTCTGAATGCATTTGTTGTCTATGTAAAAAGTAAAGGCACAGATGTCATATACGCCCCATATTGGCGCGATTTTTTTGCGACGCCAATGTCATATATGCAACGGGTACTTAACTGGTGCCAAAGTGTCGTTATTTTGCTTGATATGGTAACCCGGATGATGTTGATGTTTTCGCCAAACTGGCGTCAGAAAAAAATCGTGCCAATATGACATACATAAGCATATATGACATCTGTGCCAAAGCCCGGTAGCAGAAAGTTCAAGATGGGAGTCGCAGATTTCCTTTACTCTTTTGCAGATTTTTTTCCATCGAACCTTTATTTTGCTTCGTATTATGTTTAGTTCTTTATTACTTAATACAAAAAATTAAGATTATTATAAAAAATTATAAAATGCCTAAAAACACTACAGGTAAGTGATTGTTTGATTAATTAACGCTTCAATTGAAAAAATATTTTACCTGCAGATTATTTTTTGCCCCTGAAGTATCTGACGCAGACATTTGGAGAAATTTTTGCTACTGGGTGCCAAAGTAAAATTTCTTTTGAAGAAGGGTTAGTTCTTTTGGATTAAATTAAATATCTTAGTTTTTTCGAAAAACAAACTTTATTACTAATCAAGAAATCCTGATTCTTAAAAAACTTCAAGATTAAATTGCAGAGTATAAAATAAATTATAAGCTATAAAACAAACCATTGTCACTGTGATGCATGTTTGATATTTAAAAATAGGTAGAAATGTTTCTATTAATTTTGTATTATTATATCAATTAAATGTTTTTTCTAATATTGAATATAGTTTTTTATATATATAAAAAAAGCAATTTCTTTCATTGTTGTGATATTTATTTACAATGTGATTACTATATTTGTTGATAAATTCCAAATATTAGAATGTAAACAAAGAAAAGACCTATAATTCGTAAAATTCTATAATCTGCAAAACCCTTGTCCCAATTGGTGCGGATTAGAGGGAGTGTACTGTATATCAATTTTAATAAAAACGTCAGAGGTCGATGCAGATTTTTATTCTTGGGGCCATTTTGTGAAAATTAAAAGTTATTTTTATGAATTTTATTATATTTTTGTGAAAAGTAACATTTTGTAACGAAAGTTGAAATTGAAATCCAGTTACTCAAATTCGAACCAAGAATTTATAAACGAAAACTTCTTTAAATCCCCTTACTAAAGATTTTGATTTTCGTGGCCTGCTTTTATTTACAAATTGCATTTTAAAACAGTTTTTATGAAATAGAATGTTACGAAGATGGCCTTTTTTTATTAAAAGGAATTTTGTGAAGGGCCTGTTTTATTAAGTTCAATTTTGTGAAGGGGCCCATTTTATTAAATTTATTTTTGTGAAGAGGCCCATCTTATTGAATATAATTTTTGTGAAGGGGCTTATTTTATAAAATAGATTTTTGTGAAACGGCCCTAAATAGGCCCCAAATTTTGCCTGGATCGACCCCTGAACGTGCAAGAAATATGTAAATTAAAGGGAAACTTTCATAAGTGAACTTGTCACAAATGCAGAGATGTGGGCTAGGGATGCAACGGATGTCAATTTGGCCGGATATTCGGCTTCAATTTAAACCGGATATCCGGCGGCAGTATGTTTACTTTTCTATCCCTTCCTCCCAAATCAGATTAAACATTTTTTTGAAGTTATTACTTTTAGTTAAACAATTAAAAACTTATAATTTTATTTTCTTATTTTATAGAAAACATAAATATTAAATTTCTAATAATGATAATTAAATTTATTATAATTAGTTATTTAATTAGTACTATTTTAATTGAATAGTAATAAATAACAATAATAATAGTAAAATAACAAAAAAAATGTAAATCATGTAGGGTAGATGTAACAGTAATAGATACCCTTCAATGTTTTTGGTTTATAAACAAAAATAAACAATAAATATTTAGCTTTTATTATTTTTTTTCATAACTCCTTGCACATTTTATAATCTGTGTTATTGTTCACACTTTTAATCAAACCAATCAAGCTGAAGATAAGGAATAGCAGAATCAAGCATAAGCAGAAAATAATGTTTAGAATTTCACTGTTATTCAGGGGAAATCTTAATGAACATGCTAAGAGATAAACTTTCGGTTGAGAGGCAAGGACAAAATTACAGAATTTTTCAGTTTTATATTATTCTGTATGTATTTTAATATGTAATTCTAGTTAATATTGAGTGAACTCATGGTTTTTCATGAAGGAAGTATAAATTTATTTCTGGGGAAAAAAAAAAAAAAAAAAAAAAAATTGCTGATATCACTGGTGTGATAATCGCAATCTCTTTACCAAATATATTTATATATTAAATCAAGCTTTTTTGGATAAGACTGGCAAAACCTGAAATAAAATTTCCTTACTTTATGATTTTGATGTACTGAATAATTTAAGAAAATTGTATCTCATCTTTATTATGCATATTTAATTATACATTATTAATTATTTACTTGACCTTTACTTTTAATAATTTAATCACTTTTAAAATTATCTTACTACTTTTTATTATTTTAGTTTATTACTTTACCTAATTATCTTAATATTTTAAGCATTCCTCATAATTTAGATTGCATTATTACACTCAAATTACTGTTCAAAAAATGTAAACAAAGCAATGACCAGAAATCCGCAAAATTCTAAAATCCACACAACCTCTGGTTCCAAGCTGTGTGGATTTGAGGTAGTCTACTGTATTTATTATTTTCTTGCAAAATTTGCATGTGTTTGTTTTGATAGTAATTAGTAATAGAAAACATTGAATTTTATACACTGATTTGGTTACTTACAAAATTTCATTTATTTTTAAGGTTTTAAGAGCCGCGTTCATTACTGGAATGCTTAATTAGTCGATTTCCAGTAATGGACACCCACCCTCATATAGACATTGTTAAAAATGCAATTTCAGTAACATTCATACTGCATAAAATCTTTTGACTTAACTGAATACTTAATTAATCAAATTTACTTTTTAAATTGCATTTAAGGCTGTTCTTAACTGCTCTGCTCAACAAGCACAAAATGTTTTGACACACTTACAAATTCATTTTTTAATGGAAAGGTATAAAATTGGAAAGCCTGGCCATGGAAGCAATTTGGTATTGAACTGTTTATTTCATTATTTGATCCATTAATTACCTATTGAGTTATAAGCCATTTCGATCACATGACAAAAAAATTTTCCCCCGCTCTTGAGTGCTCTTTTTTCCTTCGCGCGGAAATTCTGTTCAAAATGTCCAAATTTGACTCATTTCTGAAAAATCTATTGCGTTTGCAAAAAAATGGAAAAAACAGCTCAATGACATAGTTTCTGAACAACAACACCAGCTAGTTTCATGCATTTTCGAACAAAAATAAATTAAAACTTCTGTCAGAAAGTTGCCCTTTCGTATTTGAGAACACCTTTAACAGAATGTAATAACAACAAAAATTTTTTTAAATAGCTGCTTTCTGTGAAGGGGCCCTAAATAGGTATAGGCCAAAATTAACATTTTTACCCACTGGCCACTGGCAAGTACACTGATTTTTTTCACTGGCCAGTTTTTTTTAACCACTGGCCAGTAACAAAGTTATGTACGGTCAATACAAAATTGTGTTTTTTCTAACTATCAACATTGTAATTTATTAATGTCTTTCACTTACTATTCGTCGATATAATTACATTCAACTAAAGAAAAACAAAAATGGCATTAACATGTAACAGAAAAATATAACCAAGAAATTACTGCATCCAAAATAAAAGTCAAACACATATTTGAAGATTTTTAGACATACTTAATGCAATGTATAAAAGAGACAAGAAAATTTAAATATATTTTAAGAATTATTTTATTAAAATCTTAAATTTTTTATTTTTACTATTAATTGCAATGAAATAAATTCATAGCAAATTTTAAGAAAGGTTACAGCAGTGGTGGACCCCCCCCCCCCCCCCGGCACTAACTATGCATTTTTCTGTGACCATTTAACGAATTTCGCATTTTATTTCCGCGATCTTTTGACGAAATTTGTGGGGTTTTTGCAAAATTTACGTTTTTCCCACGATTTTGTGCCGAAAATTGCGCTTTTTCCGCGATCTTTTCACGAAATTTGCGTTTTTTCGCGATCTTTTCACGAAATTTGTGATTTATCTGCAACCTTTTAAAGAAATTTGTGTTTTATTCGCTATCTTTTGACGAAATTAGCGTTTTTACCGCGATCGTTTCACGAAATTTGCGTTTTTCCACGAAATTTGTTTTTTTTTTCTGCGATTTTTTCACGAAATTTGCGATTTATCCGCAATCTTTTCGCGAAATTTGAGATTTATCCGTGATCTTTTGAGGAAAGTTGCGTTTTTATTGCTATTTTTTGACGAAATTCGCATTTTTTGCATGGTCCTTGGGCGAAATTCACGTTTTTTCGTTACTCTTTGAGGGAATTGGTCATTTTTTTCTGCGAACGATTGACGAAATTGATTTTTTTCGGCAACCATATCGAAATTAGCGATATTTTTATGTCTGAATTTTTGGACTGATGACCGATTTTTTTTTTAATTTTCGGAACCGAATACCTTAAATTTTCGGAAAATTCGGGACAGAATCGCCCTTGCTACTTTCTTTTCTTACGTTCGGGAATCGCCGATCTGGGTGTCGTAAATTCTGAACAAATTTCACCCCTTTCCTCCCTGGCATCGATGTTCCAACCGTCGCGTTTGGTGAGTGGTGCCCATTGAGTTTGGCAAGTGAGGACAATAAAGACTCGATGCTTGGCGAGTGCTAATTTTGTGCTATATAAATAGGCCGCAAATTTTGCCTGGATCGCTCCTTGATAGCTGTTAAAAAATGCTATTGAAGCAAAAGACATTTGAAATAAATATTCTTAAAAATTAAATTTAGTTTAAAAATAATAATAAAATACATTTTTTAAATAATATTATTAGTTATTCATTTATTAAAACCATGTTTTTCATCATTGGGAACATTTATTTCAAGCCGGATAATTATAATACCCGGCTACTGCCAAATATCCGGCGTGTTGGCCGGATACCGGATGCTCGCCGGATATCCGTTGCATCACTAATGTGGGCCCATTTCATTAAATTAATTTTTGTGAAGGGGCCTATTTGCCTTCATTCAAACTCTGCTTAATCTTAGATCTCGTTTAGATCTAATTTTTAATCTGAGTAATCTAATAATTAATTTGAAATTACAAACATGGCTGCAAACTCCATACATTCTACACATCTTATTACATAGATGTTGCTTCAATGCCCAACCAGTTATCAGGAATACATGACTATCCATTCTGGATAAATGGTTCTGTACTGTACAACACCTTGTTTCTAAGCCATTTAAGCCACACACTGAGTCGGTTGGCACAAAACAAAAACAAAAAAAAAAAAACCCACAGTGGATGCCACAGCATTCACCTCCAGTACAGACCTATGCAAAAAAAAAAAAGCATGAAAAGTGATTGGTAAAATAAGCAAATTAATTTTTTTTTTAATTTAATTCATGCTTGAGCAGCTGAGAAACAGAAAATCGACGGTAGTAGTTTCTGCTGATGGACAAACATTCCATTGTTCTAGCATCTCTATGTGTTTGCCTAGTGGTAAAACCAGCCATATTCTTAAAATGCATTATACTGTAGTATATTAGTGTTCCTTCTAGATAATTTAAAGGTGCAACAACCTGCCTCTTTTAAAATTGACAAAATGCACCCTGCAACTTTTAGAAGTAGTGATAAAAAACTAACTATATTAGGAGATTTCTTGTAAAAAATTTCTGTACACCACATTATTTATAAAACTATGTGCCTGAGAGTTATAGAACTTCCTTATTTCTTTAGGAAAAACAAAGGAAATTATTTAATCATGTTGTAATTCAATTGTATTATTTTATTTATTTATAATTCATAAGGTCAATCAAAATTAATGCTACTTTATTCACCACACATAAAAAATAAATTTTTCCTTTTTCAGGGTTTCTACACAATTCTAGTGAAAAAAATTCCCTGATTTTATTCAAAAATTTCCCTAACCTTTCTCAATAAAAATTCGGCTTACATATTATTGTAAAACCCTTCACAATGGACTTTAATTTAAATAAATGCTAGAAAAAATATGTGCTGTATGAATTTCTGGTTTAATTATTTTTCATATTGCTATATAGGTTGCATAAATTTTATATAAAATTTTAAGATTGGATAAATAATTCAAAATGTCTTCATTTACGACGATAATAGAAATTCTGATGGAAGTAGTATATCAAAAATTCCTTGACCTTTTCAAATATTTAAAAAATTCCCCGACTTTTTGCCGAAATTTTCGAATTCCCTGACCCGTAGGAATCCTGTTTTTCTTTTACGTTATCTAAGCATTTACTCTTATATCAGTGACCCGGAGGCGAACAATTTTTGATGCTCCAGCTCCAGCTCCGCTCCTAGAGAAAATACTGTGGCTCCAGCTCCAACTCAGCTCCGACTTCGCGCTTTTGAGTTGCAGATTTTAATTTACAAGTTTAATTTTTTGCTCACAAATACTTTCTACCTTCATTAAAGATCTGACAAAATGCTTTTTTCTTCTCATCAAACTTCAAATGCTTGTTCAGAAAGTATGACATCTTTTAGCTTTTGCTTTTAAAATAGAAAGTTTGGTGGATTTTAAACACAAAAATCTTAAATTTCTTCTACACTTTTCAAACAGTCAAAATTGTACAACTACACATGTAAACAACAGGCGGCCATATTTGTTTTCGAATAGTGATGTCACTTAATTCAAGTAGAAAGTAGAAGTAAAGTAGTGTTACCATGTTTTGAGAAGGTTTCCTTCTCTAATAATAATAATAAAAACCTAAAAAATGATATACAGTAGAAGATCTTTATAACGCAATTCTTCATATAACGCACAACTTCTCAGATGTAAACAATGATTTTTGCAGTTAAAAAGCACCTGCACTTTCACATTGTAAAATATTGCTACTCTCTAGAGAACTAAATTTGATACATTAGTTGAACTTTATCTTCTAATTTAAGACCTTTTTACTGAAAAAATGCTATTATTACAATAAGCATTTTTGAAAATGTCTAATATAAGGGATGGTTTGGTCAGTTATATTTGGATCATGTTTATAAAGTAAATTTAACAATGTCTGACCTATATTATGAAAAAATTTATAATTTGATAACTCTTGGTAACAAGGAATGCAGTATAAAGATATTCTAATGTATTTCAGACATATTTGGCCATGTTTACAAGGTGAATTTAATGATGTGATCCATATAACGCAAAATTCTATATAACGCACAACCTTGTGTTTTTAGGTTTGCGTTATAAAGATTTTCTACTGTAATTAAAATACTGAATAATGATGTAATTAAAATATTTTAAGCCTAGAAATTTCAAAGGCTGAAAAAAAAAGATTTAAAAGAATATTAAAAACTAAAGGAGCCCTGGAGCTGGGGAAAATTTAGAGCTCCGGCTCCGGCTCCAACTCCAGGGAAAACACAGCTCCGGAGCGCTCCGGCTCCGGGCTCCAGCTCCCTGCTTATAATTATACCCTTTTTCTATTAAACTAGTGCCCTTTTTAATTCTAGAATGATTATATAAAATTGGTCCTTGATTAAGGTTCTATTCAGCTCACGCCCACACCTAGTGGCAACTGTTCCTTTGTTTTTTTGGTCGACAAAATAATCAAGTAGTATACTAAAAATTTTACTTGATTTTGCATTGAATCATCTCGGAGAAATTCCAGAAAAATACACAAATATATTATCATTTATGATGATTGTTCAAATAAATTGTTGTAATATTTCATACTGTTGTGATCCACGTATTACATTCACAATGACTTAATTAATGAGTATTCTCATTATACCCGTGCAACTGTTCACAATATATACCTACCATAATGATATTTATGGTGATGAAATTTAAAAATTTGGATTTTAAAAAAAATTAAAAAATGTGGTTGAAGTCAGGTTTGAAATTTTAAAATTGGTCATTTTAAACAATTAATATGACAAACAGTTAATAATAATATAAAATAAATAGTAATAACATAAGTAATCTCACTTCAGGAAAAACAGAATTTTTAAAAGATTTAGATAACACAGACGGCGTGAAATTTTTTGTTAGATAATCAAAAATGTATTTTTATTTCAATCCCTGTTGTTGTTTGCTTCTTTACTTTACATAATACCTCATTAATGACAAATGAAAAACATATTTGAACCGTATTATGTTACGTTGGTACAAATTTCGCCAAAAACCCTTTCTTTTCTATCTCGTAAATAGCAGTTTTTATTTTTCACGAGTGCAAATTAGAAACAATGCTTTGATTTTGAAATAAAATGTTTTGGCTTATAGTAGTATTATTTCTAATTTATTTACTTATTTATTCTTGTATTTTAAGTGAAAGGTTTATATTTTCAGGGATATATTTAGGAAAATTTTAGGTCCTTTAAAGGGCCCTTCACAAAATAATTTTTCTTCAAACAGGACCCTTCACAAAATTATTTGTCTCTTGAATAGACCTTTCAAAAATTTTATTCATCTTCAAATTGAAGTGTTCACAAATTTAGTCATGTAAAAATAAAATATGGCCTGTAAGTAAGCAGTTGGAACTCACCAAAGAGCATATTACTTAGCTTTTTATATATAAAGGATAGAACATGAAGACATCGATAATTTAAAATTCACAAAATTATGACTAGAATTTTCACAAAAATAAGAAAAACTTCACAATTTCACAAAAACAGGACCCTGTGAGAAAAGTCTGGACAGACCCCTGATTTTGACACAGATGTCATATTCGCCCCATATTGGCGCGATTTTTTTCTGACGCCAATGTCATATACGCAATGTATAGGGGAAGACGGGGTACAATGAAACATTACTTGTAAAATCAGTCAAATTTGTCATAGAGAGTTGCAGTTTATATATATGTTATACAACTATATGTTCCAATTACTGATGTGATTTGGATACATTCACACTTCTACAACAGTAGCAATAGAAGATTATTGCTTTTACGCCATTGAAAGTAACTTTCTTTACTAAAAGTAATTTAGTTTCTTTTTCCTTGTTGTTATATGTAATAATTATTTTTTCTATACATTGTTATCTTTGGGTTGTTGTCTTCATACTTCCAAAACCAAACTAAAAATAAATAAATATTAGAAGTTTGAAAATAAATTTTTATTTAGTAACCTCAGTGCGGGGTACAATGAAACACTTGCAGACGGGGTACAATGAAACATGTTTTATTATAGTAATAAAAGTAGTAAATAGAATATATTAGAAGTAAGAGTAGGAAAACAGAAAAAAAAAAGTTTTATTCTAACCAGGTCAGTAAAAAATGCTCTTGTTAAGCAATTAAAAAATAGAAAGAGAAAAAAAGCTGAGAAGGGATTGTTTTGTAAACAAACTCTGCCTGCTACAGACTCTGATGATGATCCAGATTTTTTTCCAGGCCCAGCTGGTCATCGAGGTACTAAGAATGAGATATTCACACACAACATGTATGGCACAAGCAGTATCCGCATAAATGAAAACATAAGGAAATATATACTGTTGGGGAAATCATACATTTAAATGAAGTCAAATGTGAAATACTTGATATAAAGACTCCAACGTAGTTTTTTTTTTTTTTTTTTAGAAACTTACATTTAAAAAAAAACTCATTCTGTTGAAACTACCACCCCATATTCCTTCAGGATCAACTGAAATATAAACAGAAATGCTAATTTTTGAAACTGACTTGCGCCAATTTAATGTAAAATGAAAGGTATTTCTTAAACTAATAGAATTTTCTTATTTTTCATCTTAGACTATAATATTTTTATCAAGTTCCTTATTAATCAAGTTTTGTTTTTGTATTTATCTCATTTTTCATAAAATAAACTATACTGGGTGAAAATTGCTTCTATCATTTGGAGTGTTTCATTGTACCCCAGTATGTGTTTCATTGTACCCCGGCATACGGGGTACAATGAAACACTGTAAGACATTTATTTTTTGTTATTTTTCAAGCATAAAGATATTGTTTAGAACCTAATAAAAATTTATTTAGATGGGGAAAATACAAGATTAAAAATATGCATTAATTATATTTTTGTGCATGCAAAATTGGGGATAGGAAAAAAAAATTAGTAAATTTTGTTTCATTGTATCCCGTCTTCCCCTACTACTTAACCGGTGCCAAAGTGTCGTTATTTTGCTTGATATAGTAACCCGGATGTTGTTGTTTATGCTGTTGATGTTTTCGCCAAATCGGCGTCGGAAAAAAATCGCGCCAATATGGGGTGAATATGACATCTGTACCTATATTTTTTTAATGAAATGAATGCAATACGGGTGGTGGAGGTGAGAACAATATTTGGCAATTTATCACCTGTACTCGGCATATAGAAGTACCATTTAAACTTTCATAAATGGTACAATAATTTGCAGAAAAAATTAAATAACGTATTAAATGAATGCTTTTTTTTTTTTTTTTTTTAAAGGAGATAATTTTTCTTTTAATTAAGTTCTAGTTCATAATCTTCAGATAAATTTAAATGTGAAATACATAAAAGGTTAAATCAATAACTTAAAATTAGTTTCGATCAATAAAATGTATTTTTCCAAATTAAAAGCAAAAATGTTAGAGGAATATTTAATAAGAATACAAAAAATAAGGAAACAACGAAAGTTAAGGAAAACACACTGATTAAGAGCTGACACCATTTTTGAAGTATTAAAAAGGTATTTTTTTGAAGCATGAGAGATCTTTTATTAAATGAAATCAGCAATTCCCATACATCCTAAAACTGCAGAAAAGGGGGACTGTTAAAAGTAGTAAAATACTAACAGTTTTTTTTTTTTTTTTTAAGATAATACGCAAGTAAAACACAGAAAAAAAAAAAACTGAAGTGAATAATATTAGGGCGATTCTGTGCAGAGTGTCACACACGTAATGCAGGCTTTAATTTGCATTTATTCAATTATTTATTAAATTTTAATGTTAATTCTGATTTTAAGTGGTATGGTAAATACGTTATTACCATATTTTTAAATTTAATGTGTGGCAATAAAACTCACAGAAGTATATCATTTAATTTCATTACTCAAAATATGCTTTTTTCCTAAAAAAACACATTTTTAATACTGAAATTAAATTATATACTTCTGTGAGTTTTATTGCCACACATTTAAATTTAAAAATATGGTAATAACTTATTTACCATACCACTTAAAATCAGAATTAACATTAAAATTGAATTGAATAAATGCAAATTAAAGCCTGCGTTACGTGTGTGACACTCTCCATGGAATCGCCCATTAAAGTAAATATTTTGCACATCAAAACATATGAAATAATAAAGTTACCAATAAACAACAGCTGGGGAAACAAAATTTAAAAAGACACACTTTTTTTACTTAATCAAAAAATATACAGTTTAAAATTTCAATTACATCTAGCGACAAAAAAAATTAAATATTCTAAATATAATTATTAAATTAATTTAAATATATGGCAATGTGTGTAAAATACTCTTAATTATAATTCCAAATGAATGTTAACAGTTAACAACATATGCTTAAAATGTACATATTATTATTGTTATTAAGTTTAAATATTGAATGATAAACAGATGTAAATTTCAAAAAAGTAAAAATTTACCATGTCAAAAATTATATTTTCATCTAAGTTGATTCAAAATAACATTAAAATAATTTATTTTAATTGTACTTTAGAAGATCAATAACATTTTTAAATATAAACAGAAAATATTCCGGGAATATTCAAGGAGAACGGTAAAATTCGTTTAATTTAATATAACCAAACGCAATTCATACTTAATTAAAATCTATACAGCGTTGTCCAATTGATATACATAATAGTAAAATGAATCATTCACGCTAAGGAATTATGTAGGACACAAGAGTGCTTTGAAAGATCGCGGGGGTAAAGGAAAGAAAAAAAAAAGGAACAGTTGATAAACAAGATAGATGGCAACAAAGAGCACAAGTTATATAAATATACGCAATTTTAATCAAATATCAATAAATTTACTTGCATCATAAACATCATCATTTTTCCGATGAGCGTCATTTTTTTTTTTTTTTTTAATATTGTCCGTTTAATAAGAATAAATTTTTTAAAATGAAATTAAAAATAAATATATGTGAACGAAAATAACATGCGAAACAAACAGGATCTTCGATCATTGTCATAATGTGGATGAAAAATAATCCATATCTATATACAACTAATCAACGTAAACAATATTCATTACATAAACATATTCAAAATTAAATGCCCATCTTTCCACATGTAAAGATCACGCGATGACAACACGACACACAAGTTACACATTCTGACATCAACACTGTAATGAAAATAACTTTTTTTTAAATATTTCATACAGTTATATTAATAGCAAAGCTTTGTTCAAATATGATAATTGCATATGCCGATATTCAAAATGTCGGCGATGCAAGAGTGCAACTCCACAGATACGAACATATTCAATTGCAGAAACTGACCTTGATTTAACTTCCATTTTTCAAAATTAAGATTTCTTACCTGAGTTAAATTTCGTACAACACAGTTTCTTACTGTCCATTCTTTCACCGGGGCCACAGTTTTAGGCCTTACATTATCAATACACCGGGCTACGCTGCTTGCCATAATCACCACACTGCCGTTCTGATTCGGAATATGTCAACCCATAATTTACTCCATCACAATAAAGGAAGCTGCCATCTTTAAACATATTCTACACAGCGCCATCTAGTCCAAGGTCATCTTACTAGCAAATTTTGACCCGCAGGCTTTCAGAATTTATTATTGCATAGCGTAGAACTAGTTTGAACAACCGGAAATTTTAATTAATGCAACTATGTATTAAAATCTACCTTTTAAATTAAAGAGATAGAGAGAGAAAAAAAAATATTTTTGATATTTCACTTTTTAAAGCTGTTTTAAACTTGCAATCCCATTTCACTTAATATTCTTTTTATGCTTGATCGAAAATGGTGTTTTGAAGAAAACTTCCACCTTTACTTAGTAACTCTTCAAGATAGGGCCGCTGTACTTGAGGTGCATATTAATGTTATTTGTATTCGCATGGATTGAAATTGCACCTTTTATTCTATTTCTTCTTCAACATTTCGGGTCGCTCTCTTTTGTCTTACTTTTATTATTATTATTATTATTCGTTTTTTAAGTCTAAAAATAAAATAAAATTTAATTGAAACAAAATATTAATTTTCATAAAAAATGTATTTTATAAAATGTTAACTTTCTCTCTTCTCTAACGTCCCCAAAAATGAAGTATGTGCTTTTAATTTATGGTTATATTTATTTCATTATTATTTGGTTGAGGTGCCAGCTTTTTAAATGAGGGGGGGGGGGGAGTTAAGTTGTTTTGAGCAGAGCATTTTTTCCTTCCCATTCGATGAAAGAAAAAAAAGGATTTAAACTTTGAAAGTTTCAAGGAAGAATTTATTCTATTCAATTTTACCACACGGAGCTCCTTTTTATCGTCAGCCCCGCGCATTTTTCCATACCGGACGCCTCGCTTTTCTCTGCACCCAGTGCCGAAAGGTTAGTTAACTAGCCTTTTCTTGCATCCGGGGCAAACATAGATTTTGGCGCGCCCCCCCCCCCCCCCACCCTTTCTTCCGCAAAGTATATTTACAAAGAGAATTTTACTTATTTTCTAATATCCGACTTATTTTGTAATTTAAAATATGTAAGAACTACTATTCTTTTCTTTAAAATATGTAATCATAAAATATGTAATTCTGAACTACGTAATCTACAATGGTGGATCCAAGGGGGAGGCCACGGGGGGTCATGATCCTCCTCTGAACACCAACAAAAATAGTCTAAAGATTATTTCTAAAATGAAATATACAGTAACAGTAGGGTCCCGATTGTCCTAGTCCCGCTTAACCGAGTTATATTCTTCTGATGGATTCTTCAAGCTTGATTCTTCTGCTTCCATCATTATGAAACAGCCATTATAAATGAAGTGTTAGGTGAAGATGAAAGAGCAGTCGTAAAAAGTTAGAACTCTGAATTTCTGGTTAAAAAAAAGGCCATTTTTTTTTTTTAATTATGTCCATTTTCCCCCCTCATTTTGACCAGAAAATCAGAGTTCTAACTTTTTACGACTGCTCTTTCATCTTCACCTAACACTTCATTTATAATGGCTGTTTCATAATAATGGAAGCCATCAGTCCATCAGAAGAAAATGATCCATTCCAAACCCAAAGGTATAATCTTTCATTTGGCGCCCCTTCGTTCTGGCGCCCGGGGCGCATGCCCCCTCTGCCACCCCCAACCTTAGTTTCGGCCCTGTGCGCCGCAGCTCGTCTGATATGTTGTTAAAGTTATCAGAAATATTTTAATTTTTAAAATTCATCGTGTTGTATACGATTTAATTTAATTTATTTTTCTTTAGTTTTGTGGCTATATATAAAACTTTTGAATTTTTAAAATCTCATCATCTACGATCTTCAAAAAGAGGTTCAAATTGCTAATGAATTTTTAATATGTTGTTCCAACACAATTTTAAAACTGTATAGTTTTTCCCTTTTTTAATGAGAACAAAATTTTAATTTTTGAAACCACTCATTCTAACACCTAGATACACAATAAAGTTATATATCAAATACTAATATATTATCAATTACAGTATTCTTTTTTTATTTTTTAATAATTGGTATAGCATTTGATATTGTAACATTTAAACTAGAAATCCGCAATAATATGATGACCATTGTTTTAGTGTCGTAATGTGACCATGGAAGAAGACTATGGTATCCATAATGGCATAGCAGCCAGAGTTCAAATTACTAGTCTGCACGTGCCGGTTTCGTGCAAAAATCGATTGATTCCGTTCAACATTTTTAATCAGCATTATTCTGTAATTAACATTCTTTAAATAGGATATTGCATACATATGTATGTAAAAATATTTAAATCCAGCATTTTCACATTATTTATGTATCTGGTGTCTTCAAGCTTTGGAATACGGAATAATAATGTTATACGTGTAATGTAAAAAAAAATTAATTTTAAAACAATTTTAGATATTTTAAAACTCTGTAAAAAAAAAAAAAAAAAAAAAAAAAAAAAAAGTAGGCTTTTGATATTATTTTTCAGTAATTTATTAAACTAAAATGTAATTTAAAAGATTCCGCTAAACAAATGTAATAATAATATTAATAATAATTATTATTATTAATATTATTATATAAGTATCATTGTTTATAAGTATTAACGATCACGTAGACAATTACATACATTAGATTCATTAGGGGGGAAAAAGGCGTTGTTTAGAATATATATATATATATATATATATATATATATATATATATATATATATATATATATATATATATATATAATAAAGACAACCGTAATTTTATAGTTCTAGAAAAAGCTAAGAATTTGGATAAAAATTTTCAGCCATTTATTAAATGAAAAAGTATTTATTTAAATTCCGGTAAAGAAATTATTATCTAGAAAAAAAAACTTACAAAGAAAAAAAAAAAAAAAAAAAAAAAAAAAAAAGGCGTTGTTTGAATAAAAAACAGTTTGTTTTAAAGAAATTTATAAATTTAAAGCTCTATCAGAAAAAAAAAGATAGACTTTTGATAATATGTTTCAGTATTTTATTAAACTAAAATATATTTATAAAGATTCCGATAAACAAATGTGAAGATCCATTAAAAAAATAATATTATTTAAAATAAAAAAAGTTTTTCTTAAAGAAGTTTATAATGTGAAAGCTTTATAAAGAAAAAAATTATCTTTTGATGATATTTTCTAGTAATTTTATAAATTAAAATAAACTTATAAAGATTCTGTTAAAAATATGAGACGAAATATTTTTAAAAATAGCGTTTTTCAGAATGAAAACAAAAATTATTTTTAAAAAGATTTTAAATCAATTTTAGGCAATTTTATACTCTGTAAAGAAAAAAAAGGTAGACATTTGATATTATTTTTCAGTAATTTGTTAAACTAAAATGTAATTTAAAAGATTCCACTAAACAAATGTAATAGTAATAATAATAATAATAATAATAATAATAATTATTATTATTATTATTATAGAACTAGTATTGTTTAGAATGAGAAAAGTTTTTTTTTTTTTTTTTTTTTTTTTTTTTTTTAAGTTTATATCTTTAAAAATCTATCAGAAAAAACTAGAATTTTGACAGTATTTTCCAAGAATTTTTTTTAATTAAAATAATTTCTAAAGATTCCATTGAACAAGAACAAAATAGTATTGATTACAATGAAAAAAGTTTTTTTTTTTAAAGAAGTATATAATTTTAAAACATTAATAAATAGAAAAAAAAAAAACAGATTTTGATAATATTTTTCAATAGCTTATTAAATTTGAATAAATTTCTAAAGATACCGTTAAACAAATGTGAGGATATGCTCAAAAGAATAGAGTTGTATAGATGGAACCAAATAAATCGTTATATGAATTCATAATTTTAAAGCTCAGTAAAGAAATAAATTTAAAAAAAAGTAGGCTTTTGGTAATATTTTTCTGTAATTTATTAAAATAAAGTAATTTTCTACAGATTCCGTAAAACAAAGGTGCAGTTCGTTTTTAAAAAATTTGTTGTTTAGAAAAAAACAGAAAGATGCCATAAATAAATTCATAATTTTAAAGATCTGAAATAAACAAATGAAAAATAACGTAGACTTTCAATAATATTTTTTCTGTAATTTATTGAAGTAAAGTAAATTTCTAACGTTTTCAAAGAATATACGTGAAGATCCATTTTTAAAAAATAGTGTTGTTTAGCATGAAGTAAAAAGTTTTTAATGAAATTAATAATTTTAAATCGCTATACAGAAAAAGTAGACTTTTGTTGATATTTTTCTGTAATTTAGGAAACTAAAATAAATTTCTAAAAATTCCATTGAAAAAAAAAATAGTATTAATTGAAATGAAAAAAAAAGTAAAAAAAAAAAAAAGTCAAAAGAAAACAAACACACACACACACACACACACACACATACAAAAAAAAAAAAAAAAAAAAAAAAAAAAAAAAAGAAGGAAGAAGTTTATAATTTTAAAGCTTTATAAAGCAAAAAAATAGATTTGATAACATTTTTCAGTAATTTATTAAATTAAAATAAACTTCTAAAGGTTCCGTTAAACAAATGTGAAGATCCATTCAAAAAAATAGTGTTGTTTAGAATGAAAAATAAAAATACAGAAGTTTATAATTTTAAAGTTCTATATACAGTAAAACCTCCCTAAAGCGACCATGTTCCGTTCCAATAAAAATTGGTCGCTCCGAGAGGTGGTCTCTGGAGGTCATGTTTAAATCTAGATTTTAATTGTTGGAAAAAAGGTAACAATTAATGTCACTAAAATTTATTTTTCACATTAGGAAAAAATATAAAAATTTAAGTGCCAAAACAAAAGTTAATTACTGCAGAGTTTAAAAATAAATACATTGACGTGTGCTTTGATTTTACGGTTTTATCTTTTATAACTTTTATTTCCAGTTCCTTTCGAAGTTCAGTAAATAAATGCATTTTTTTTTTGGGGGGGGGGACAAATAATGACGATTTCATTAGTTTATCTATTGCTTTAAGAGTTTCCTAACAGAATAAATAGGGCAGGGAAGTTTATTGACCTTCCTTCTTAATTTGTCATCAGAGTTAAATTCATTGCCTAAAAAGGCACAAAGAGGTTCACTTAAAAGTTACCGGAATAATTTAAAAAAAATCTAAACTTATAGAAATTTGGCGAATAATGTGCTCTTCGGAATTATTTTTCAACCGACCAGGAAAAAACCAAATTTGTTTCATTTTCTTCAAATAAATTGGTCTCTTATGGAGGGAGTTCAACTGGGATGGTCTCTGAATGGAGGTTAAATTGATATTGAGCCTATGTGAATAAATTTCGTTTGATGAAAAAATGATCGTTCGGGGAGGTGGTCGCTTAATAGAGGTGGTCGCATAGGGAGGTTTCACTGTATATATATAAAGATGTTGACTTTGAATAATGTTTTTCAATAGTTTATTAAACTAAAATATATTTCTAAAAAATTCCGTAATCAAACGTGAAGAAAAAGAAAGAAAAGAAAAAAAAAAGAGTTGTACAGATGGAAATGCAACGAAATGAATTGTCAAAGAAATTCATAATCGTAAACCTCTATAAAGAAAGCAGGCTTTTGATGATAGTTTTCTGTAATTTATTAAAATAAAATAAATTTCTACAGATTTTGTAAAACAAAGGTGAAGATTCGTTTTTAAAAATTGTGTTTATAATAAAAGAAAAATGTCATAAATGCATTCATAATTTTAAATAAATAAATAAATAAAAAGTAAGACTTTTTACAATATTTTTTCTGTAATTTATTAAACTAAATGTTTGAAGTTTTCGATGAATACACGCGAAGATCCATTTAAAAATTATAGTATTGTTTAGAATGAAATAAAAAAGTTGATAAAGAAATTAACAATTTTAAATCGCTATATAGAAAAAGTAGACTTTTATTAATATTTTTATTATTTTAGTAAACTAAAGTTAATTTCTAAAGACTCCGTTGAACAATATATATATATATATATATATATATATATATATATATATATATATGAATGAAAAAAGTAAAAAAAAAAAAAAAAAAAAAAATGAAGAAATTTATAATTTTACAGTTTTATAAAGAAAAGAAAACAGATTTTGATAATATCTTACAGTAACTTATTAAACTAAAAAGAAAAAAAAAATCTGAATATTCCGTTACCGAAATGTGAAAATCCATTTAAAAGAATAGTGTTATAATGAAAAAAAAAAAAAAAAAAATTCCGAATTTTATCATTTTAAATTTCTATTAAATAAAATAATTGAAGGGGTAGATTTTTTATACCATTTTTCAATAATTTATTAAACTAAATATATTTCTAAAAATTCTGTTAACAAACTTAAAGATCCATTAAAGAAAGAAACAAACAAACAAAAAAAAAAAAAAAAAGAGTTGCATAGATGGCACGATATAAATTGTTAAAAAAGTTTTAATTTTAAAGCTCTATACAGAAAAATGTAGACTTTTATTAATATTTTTATGTATTTTAGTAAACTAAAATTAATTTCTAAGGACTCCGTTGAACAATATATATATATATATATATATATATGTGTGTGTGTGTGTGTGTATTAATTAGAATAAAAAAAGTAAAAAAGAAAAAAAAAAGATGAAGAAGTTTGTAATTTTAAAGTTTTATAAAGAAAAGAAAATCGATTTTGATAATATCTTACAGTAACTTATTAAACTAAAAACAAAAACAAAATAAATAAATAAATAAAAAATCTAAATATTCCGTTACCGAAATGTGAAAATACATTTAAAAGAATAGTGTTAGAATGAAAAAAATAAATAAATAAATAAAATTCAGAATTTTATCTTTTTAAATTTCTATTAAATAAAATAGTTGAAGGGGTAAACTTTTAATAATATTTTCCAATAATTTATTAAACTAAAATATATTTCTAAAAATTCTGTTAGCAAACGTGAAGATCCATTAAAGAAACAAGCAAACAAAAAAAGAGTTGCATAGATGGCACGAAATAAATTGTTAAAAAAATTATAATTTTAAATCTCTATAGAGAAAAAAGTAAACTTTTATTAATATTTTTATGTATTTTAGTAAACTAAAGTTAATTTCTAAAGACTCCGTTGAACAAAATATATATACTATATATATATTAATTAGAATGAAAAAAGTAAAAAAAAAAGAAAAAAGAAAAAGATGAAGAAGTTTATATTTTTAAAGTTTTATAATGGAAAGAAAACAGATTTTGGTAATATATCTTACAGTAACTTATTAAACTAAAAAAAATCTGAATATTCCGTTACCGAAATGTGAAAATCCATTTAAAAGAATGGTGTTAGAATGAAAAAAAAAATAATAATAAAATTCAAAATTTTATAGTTTTAAATTTCTATTAAATAAAATAGGTGAAGGGACTTTTAATAATATTTTCAATAATTTATTGAACTAAAATATGTTTCTAAAAATTATGTTAACAAACGTGAAGATCCATTAAAGAAACAAACAAACAAACAAAAAAGTTGCATAGATGGCACGAAATAAATTGTTAAAGAAATTATAATTTTAAAGCTCTATACAGAAAAAAGTAGACTTTTGATGTTTTTCAGTAAATTATTAAAATAAAGGAAATTTGTACAGATTCCGTCAAACAAAACTGAACATTCGTTTTTCAAAATTGTGTTGTTTAGAATAAAAGAAAAATGTCATAGATAAATTTATAATTTTAAATCTCTCAAATAAATAAATAAATGAGTGAATGAAAATAAGGTAGGCTTTCTTTAATATTTTTTCTAATTTAATTTATTAAACTAAAGTAAATTTCTAAAGTTTTTGATGAACACAGGTGAAGATCTATTTAATATATATATATATATATATATATATATATATATATATATATATATATATATATATATACATATATATATATATAGTGTTGTTCAGAACAAAATAAAAATGTTAAAGAATTTTACAATTTTAAATCTCTATATGAAAAAAAGTAGACTTTTGTTAATATCTTCTTGTAAGTTACTCAACTAAAGTTAATTTCTAAAGATTCCGTTAAGCAAATATACAAAAAAATAAGTAAATAAAAATAAGAATAAGAATATGGATTAAAAAATAAATAAATAAATAAATAATAATAATAAAGGCAGCCTGCTATGGCCTGGGAAGAATGAAGTTAGGTCCGGCCCGTCTCAGTCCCACTATACAAGAAAAACAGAAGCCCTGTCCCAGCCCGAATCTTAAAAAAAAAAAAAAAAAAAAAGAAAAAAGAAAAAAAAAAGAAAAAAAAAGGAAAAAAAAAAGAAAAAAAGAGAAAAAAAAAAAGAAAGAAAGAAAGAAAATTGCGTGAGGCAGATAGTTCGAATATGGATAAAGAGTTTTCAAAATTAATCATAACGTAAATGATATATAAGAAAACTAAATTATTGGCAAGTTTATTTTATAGGCCAAACTGAGCTAATATTAAAAAAAATACTTTTTAATTTTTATTTTAAAAGCTATATTTATGCAAAATATTTTACAAAATATTTTTTGATTTTTCCTTCACCTATTTTCTTTACAATAACAAGCATAGTTTGAAAGAGTAATTAAATATTTTCCAAAAATATATCTTATAGAGCATTCGTAATATGACATCTATTGCAACAATTTTATTTTTAGCATAAGAATTATATATATATATATATATATATATATATATATATACATATAAACATTAATTAAACATCACCGACCATCATCAAAAACTGCAATATTGTGAATGATTGACTACACGCCATAAACCGACAATATCGAACTGCATGTGTAAAATAAAGTACCGTATACCTAATTGCAAGAATTAACATGGAAGAAAAAAAGAAGAATATAGATTCCGAAAAAAATGAAAAACTTATATATTGAAAACGATATATATATATATACATATATACAGGGTGTATCTGAAAAAAGAGGGCAAAACTTTACGGGGTGATAGAACGCAGTTATACGAGCAAATTTCGTCATAGAATATAGGGTCGGAACGTAAGCTGTGAGAAGTTAAAAGGTAGTTTTCCACTGTCGCACTTAAAGAATTAACACAAGAATGAGAGAAGATACTTCAGAAAACATTTTATTAACAGGAATGTAATGAATGTACATGCTTAAAGAAATTGCTCAAAAAATCTTCCGCCAGCTATAATGCACGCTTCATACTTGCGGGATAGGGACTGGCGCATATTTGCGAAGACACCAGGGATTTCCCGAATATCGCTGGCAGCAACGGCAATCCTGGCGACTAGATCCATATCGGTTTCAATGGAGCACTGGTAGATTAGGCTTTTCATATGGCCCCACAGGAAACAGTCCAAACACGAGAGATCTAGCGATCTTGGTGGCCAAGCTGTGGGACCACTTCGACCCATCCATCTCCCTGGGACAGCGGAAAACTACCTTTTAATTTTTCACCGCTTACGTTCGACCCTATATTCTATGAAGAAATTTGCTCGTATAGCTGCGTTCTATCACGCCGTAAAGTTTTGCTCACTTTTTCAGATACACTCTGTATATCTTATTCTATAATGCGAGCAAAAATTGTGTGTGTATGTATGCGTCTGTGTGCGTGTAAATTTTATCTTAAAAACGGCTCTAAGGATTTTGACGAAATTTTGTATTTTACCATTTTCGGGCACGAGAAAACTATTGGGCTAGGTCACATGTTCGAGAAATTTCGATTGGTGGGTCATTTTTGGGACGCTATGGGTCAAGCCAATTTTATCTAAAAAATGGCTCTAACGATTTTGACTAAATTTTGTATTCTGTCGTTTTGGATTACGAGAAGACCAATGAGCTAAGTCACATATTAGAGAAAATTCGATTAGTGGGTCATTTTGGGGTCACTGTGGTCAAGCAAAGTTTATCTGGAAAACGGCTCTAACGATTTTGACGAAATCTTGTATTCTATCGCTTTCGGGCACGAGAATACCATTGGGCTTGGTCGCATGTTCAAGAAAATTTGATTAATGTGTCATTTTGGGTCACAATGGGTCAGGGTCAAGCTAATTGAATCTAAAAAAGGCCCAAACCATTTTGACAAAATTCTGTAATATACCGTTTCTGGGCATGGGATGACCATTGAGCTAAGTCACAAGTTCGAGAAAAATCGATTATTGGGTCACTGTGGGCCAAGCTATTTGTATCTAAAAAAAAGACTCAAACGATTTTGTCAAAATTTTGTGTTATACAGTTTCTGGGCATGAGAAGACCATTGGGCTAAGTCACATGTTCGAGAAAATTTAATTGGTGGGTCACTGTGGGTCAAGCTAAGTGTATCTAAAATAACGGCTCAAAACATTATGGCAAAATTTTGTATTATATCGTTTCTGAGCATGATAATACCATTGAGCTAAGTCACATGTTCGAGAAAATTCGATTAGTGGTTCATTTTTGAGTCACTGTGGGTCAAGCTAATTGTATATGAAAAAAAGGCTCAAACGATTTTGACAAAATTCTGTATTATACTGTTTCCGGGCACGAGAAGATCATTGGGTTAGGTCACATGTTCGAGAAAATTCGATTAATGGGTCATTTTTGGTTCACTGTGGGTCAAGTTAATTTTATCTAGAAAAAAGCTTTAATGATTTTGATTAAATTTTGTTTTCTATCGTTTTCGGGTTCTAGAAGACCATTGGTCTAGGTTGCATGCTCAAGAAAATTCGATTAACCAGTCATTTTGGGTCATAATGGATCAAGGTTTAGCTAATTTTATCTAAAAAATGGCTCAAACGATTTTGACAAAATTTCTTATTACACCGTTTCCTAGCACGAGGAGACAATTGGGATAGGTCAGATGTTCTATAAATTTAGATTAGTAGGTCCTTTTTGGGTTACCGTGGGTCAAGCTAATTTTATCTATAAAATGACTTCAGCGATTTTGACTAAATTTTGTATTCTACCGTTTTCGGGTTCGTGAAGAGCTTTGGTTAGGTCGTGCGTTCAAAATTTTGCGGTTAGTGGGTCCCTATGGCTTAGGATCATGCCAATTTTATCTAAACAGCAAGAATTATAAACTGAGAATAAAATATCGAATTGAACACAAGGCTAATTCAGACAGAGTTTAGCTCGGTCATGCCCGCTAGTGAGATATTAATCGATAAAAAGAAGAAATATATGCTTTCGATTTTTCTCGGTTTAGTTTAATACACATTAAATAAAATTTGCATTTGGTCATCGAAACTGGGGTTGCCAGAGAAATACCACAATAAATTAATTTAACTATTCAAATAGAATGTTAGATAAAATATTTAATTAATATGTAATTAAAATATTAAGTTTGTTTAATTGTTTAATTTAATTACTTTTCTAAGAGAGTTTAGAATCACCTGTTAACATTTCAAGCATATATGCTACCAAAAAGAAAATAAATCAATAAAATTTACCAAAAAAAAGACAAACACTTCAATTTTCTCGAAATTTAATTTTTGTTAACATCTTTCACTAAGCTCTTCAATTATGATCACCCTACAGCGATAATATTTCACTATGATGATAGCCTCAATCACGGTCGGCAGAAAAATGCCGTAATGGAATTTTTACTACTACTATATTCGTTTAGTAATATTCTCCTTTTTTAATCACAGAATTTCTGTGATTAAATAAAGCGAATATTGCTATACAACAAAAGTATAGTATTCTTTTTTTGAATTTTGATGATGGAATACCTATAACACCTTCCTCCATAAAATAAAGCAATTTTTGAGAAAATGTAACCTAAAATGTTCCACCATTAAGTTTTTCAATTCTTAATTTAATTTTAATTCTTTAATTTTTTTTATAAACTACCTTGTAATTAGGCCCCGACTAGCAAGTTTTCTGTGCCCAGGATACTTTCAATTTTTCGTGCCCTCTTTGATTGGTTGATTTACTGAAACTACATGTTACACACTTATTCGAAAAGTGTCAACTCAAAAAATTAAATTTTCCGGAAAATTGAAAAACGGTTCCAGGAATACAAATAAAATATTTTTTCTATTATTTTATTATTATTCTTATTTATTGAAATGGGCTTTTAACCATATTATGAGATATATTTTTGTCATTTCGTGGTATTAATATCTCAAATATCACCTTTTTTTTTTTTTTTTTTTTTTTTTGCAATTATTTTGTATTTTAATGAAAATTTAGATGAAATTATGAAAAATTTCGTGCCCAGGGTATAGGCGCCGGGTGCTCGCACGATAGTCACTGCCTGCTTGTAATAATCATGGTCATATTAGATGTAAATTTCCAACTGGGCGAAAAATGTCCGGACCAGGATTCGAACCCGGGACCGCCTGGCTGAAGCCGCTAGTGCTCTGCCATCTGAGATATCCCGGACGATTCTGGTCGAACTTTTTCACCCAGCTAACTTTGATGATTACAGCATCTGGTCTGAAACCTGGTTCAGCTCAACAGAATAAATCTCAGGTAATGGAACTCCAGAAATCGCTGGATACGAAATTACACTAGATATGTAGTTTATTACCTGGGATTTATTCTGTTGAGCTGAACCAGGTTTCAGACCAGATGCTGTAATCATCAAGGTTAGCTGGGTGAAAAAGTTCGACCAGAATCGTCCGGGATAGCTCAGATGGCAGAGCACTGGCGGCTTCAGCCAGGCGGTCCCGGGTTCGAATCCTGGTCCGGACATTTTTCGCCTATTTGGAAATTTACATCTAATATGATTTGTTTACCAATTAGAATAATTGTGTTAAAATTAATCTAATGGTAATATTATTTGTGAATTTGTGTATAACGATAATGATTATATTAAAATTTCTATTAACACAGTCTGTTAATAAATGCAATCAGGGACTTAGCTACAAATATATTTTCGGGAGAGATGGGGGGAATTAAAAAATTTCCCAACTTGAAAAAAATTGCTTTATTTTCCAACTGAAATGATATAGTCAATGTGTGTTTATGATAATGATACTTATACTTAAAAAATCCTTTCCAAAGAAAAATACTGAAACTAAAAACATAAAAATTATAATTATTGGTTTGTTTAGTGCAAGTTTAAGTACACCTCTTTCATTTAAATAATTAAAATCAAAACTAGATTAATCTCTATTTTCCTGTCTTGGAATCATTGAGCAGGAAAATAATAAGATACCCAATTGCTAAATGAATAGTTAAGGAAGCAATTTCAAACAATACAGTAAATGTAAGATTTAACCCTAGAAAAATTGCACATAGTTAGAGAAAAGCAGCATTAGTTTAAGGTTTGCAAATTTTTTGTCTTCTATTACGTACTAGTCATAATCGCACTTCATATGAAAATGCAGTCATGTTATTTTGAAAAAGAAACAAAGATTTGGTAGAAATAAAAGGAATGGATTAGAGACACTGTTGATGGACAACAGTAGGGAAATTCAGGTCTGGATATGATGATATTTTCGTAGCATAGAAAAATACAATGAAAAACTGAGTCTGATTGCTTTTTGCACATTTCTGATATTTAACTTCTTTATTATTACGGAACTCAGAAAGCCAGTTAGAAAAACAAGAAAAATTTCATATTTTTTTACTATTATTTAAAAAAAAACAAAGTCTTTCAAAAATCTATAATTTCCCAACTCTAAGCTCAAAATTTCTCAAGTCCACATATATTGGAGGGGGAGGCTCCCCCCCCCATAACCCCCCCCCCCTTCCTCACGACGCCTCTGAACTTAATTGAAGTCATTTACAAAGTTACATTCACAGGCTAGCAATAAATTACATTGGTCAACAAATTTGAAATTTTGCTCTGTCCCAAAACAGAAATTAGTTGTTTTTTATGCGGTTTTTTTTTTCTTTTTTCTTTTTTTTTTTTTGTGTGTGTGTGTGTGCTGATTCTTAATATAGTTTTAGATCTACTCCAGCACGTCTTGTTTTTGAGATATTTCCATATTTCCATTTATGCAACTTTTGTAAATTCTATACCATTATATGCAAATTTAAGGTATAAAGCAATATCAGACTGGCTTTTTTGTTTTATGTTTTGATTACTGTCTAGTTTACTTAACAAAAACGTTGTTTCTGAGATTATACAGATATGTGACTGTGAAATAGTGTGCTATTTTACATATTATTAATGTTTTCCTAATAATCTTTCTCGACGTTCAAATATTTCTGCCACACAAGTATGCTAATATGTTTCTAAACCAGTTTTTTTTTTTTTTTGCGCTCATTTCAAATCTCGTATCTGTTTTCTTCTATTACGTCTAGTTTTTGAAAAAAACTGAAATTTTATTTTTTGGTTAAAAATGACACAAATCGCGTTTTATGCTACTTTTTGATGCATTTCAACTAGTTAGGATAGATTCTACTACTTTTTAGGTGCGTTCGTAATTATATAAATACGTAGCAACTATAATCGTCGTTCAGTCCGTCCGTCTGTCTGTCCGTCTGCCCGTCCACATATAACAGAGCAAAATCTACTCAACCGAAGGGTCTGAAATTTTAAATGCAATGGCCTCCAAAAGTTAAGGTACAAGGACTGGATGCTTTCGATTGCACACGTTTTGTCGAATATCTACCAACATTATTAGCGAATTGTTCTTGAACTTCTTGGATGTAAAAAGAAATATTTGATTTTATATTTCTCGGTGGAGATTTATCGGGGGGTACAATTAGGGGGCTAATAATAAATTTAATAATAAAATAATGTTTGCGATCACCTATGTAACAGAAAAGGCTGGAAATGGTTTGTCACTGTGGTAAATTACTATTTGGGTCCTGTTCAACGTTTGTATGCATTTGTGTAAGCATAGCACTCATATTCGTGAAGATGTTAACGTTTTTGTGGAAAATTCAAAAGTTTTTTGTTTATAGCGTACAGAGTTTTCAACCAAATTCCAAAAACCTGACAAAGAACAGTAGCAACAGTATACTGCAATTAAAACATGAATATATTGAATATTTGCTGAGATATGGGCATTTGTATGAAATAATTTTTAACTGCGCATGCGTGGAAGATCCTAAAATTTTTATTATATAATTTGGTAGTCAGCTATTTAGAGCAACTTATATAAAAAGTCTAGTCAAATATAGCCAAAATTCACAAAGACAGGGTCGATATAGTGAGTTGCTTCCTAAAAATAGCTTTATTATAAGGGATTTTCCACAACTTTTCAATCAGCTCACTATATCTTTCTAAGTTTTCACAACATTTGACTGGACTTTTTATAGAAGTTGCCCCAAAATACTGACTACCAAATTATGAAATAAAAATTTTGAAATCTTCCGCGCAAGCGCAGTTAAAAATTATCTCATAGAAATACCCATATCTCATCAAATATTCAATATATTCATGTTTTAATTGCAGCATACTGTTGCTACTATTATTTGAAAAGTTTTCGAAAGTTGTGTTAAATTTGGTTGAAAACTCTGTATGCTATAAACAAAAAACTTTTGAATTTTTCGCAAAAACGTTAACATCTTCACGAATATGAGTGCTATGCTTACACAAATGCATACAAACGTTGAACAGGATCCAAATAGTCATTTACCACATTGACAAACCATTTCCAGCCTTTTCTGTTACATAGGTGATCGCAAATATTATTTTATTATTAAATTTATTATTAGCCCCCTAATTGTTCCCCCCGAGAAATCTTCACCGAGAAATATAAAATCAAACATGTACTTTACATCCTAGAAGTTCAAGAACAATTCGCCAATAATGTTGGTAGATATTCGACAAAACGTGTGCAATCGAAAGCATCCAGTCCTTGTACCTTAACTTTTGGAGGCCAGTGTATAATTGTTGCAATATTTTGTCGAGTCATTTCAAATTTTATGAAAATCGGATGCATAATTTAATGACAGGGACAGTCAAAAGTTTCCCGTTACATTACGGCCAATGGGAAAAAATTATTTCAAGCGCATTTTAATGATGTTACAGCCTTTCGAACAGAAGGAAATTGATATGCACTTATCGAAGTGCACTAAAGTATACATCCAGTACAATATGCGTTGCAAAAAATATTTATAAAACTAGTTATAGTAAGAACGCACCTCATTTGCCACGTTTGACGTGCAATTTCCAACTTGTTTCATTTTTTTTTTCGATTACATAATTTCGATTGTTTATGCCCTGATAGGAATTTGACATTTCACCCTCTTGACAGTGAGATACACACCCCTAAAAAGCATCTTATATCAAACTTGTGTTAATGTCGTGCAAAATTAAAAATTCATTTTACTCAAAAACTATAAACGTGATATAAAAAAAAAGATTGCTGATTTGAAATGAGCATAAAAATCTAGTTCAGAAAAAAACATTACGTCAATTCTGTGGCAACTACTTTAAAGTGGATAGTAATGTAAACCTTACATCATGGAAAAATATGCAAATTAGGCTTAATAACTGACAGATAAATGTTAAGAATATGCAAATTGTAACATTTATCTGAAGCAAATAGTCCAGTAGTCATTTTCTTGAAAGGTAATTCAATGTGACATATATTCTATTTAAAATTTGCATAAAGTAGCACAAAAAAGCTTATATTTGCATAAACTTAAATATGCAAATTTCTCAAAAACCCACCGAGAGAAAAATGGAAAGCATATACGGAATCTGCGCAAAAAAGCTGATCTAGAATAAACTAATTTCAGTTTTGTGACAAAACCATTGTTGTATAGTGATTTATCTTAATAACATACCGTATATACTCGTGTATAAGTCGACCCCCCCCCCCCTTTCTTAAGCAAAATTTTGAAAAAAAAAATTAAATTTTCGTGTATAAGCCGAACTACATTTCTGGTAGCATGTTGAAAAATTTGTAATCGAGTATGTATAAAAAAAAATATATATATTAATAAATTTTCATTAAATTATTAAACTTTTTTACGTTTCTAATCAGACTTTATTTTTTTAATTCAACGTTTTAAAACTGTATAATTAGGTAAAACTGAAGAAGCTTAAACTATTTTGAAACCTATTCACATCAATTCAATGGTTCTTAAAAAAAAAAAAAAAAAAAAAAAAAAAACTTTCAAAAATCTATTCAAGCCTTATTTACAAGGGTAAACAAGTTCTTAGACTGCTAAAATATAGTACTTCTTAGTACTTCTTTGTATTGTAGGACTTTTAGGAGAAATATCTAGAATCATTCTCAAGTTTAACTCTTTTTAAAAAGGAGGTAAAACGTTGAAAGGAATGCCCCTGTATTGAAAGGAATTCTGTGCCAAGAGAAAATGGGTGCAGAACAATTACAGGGACATTATTGTTGAGCTCTTTTTTTGTCAATCACAGGCATTTTTTTTCCCCGATTTTACTACCTCGTGTATAAGTCGACCCACCATTTTCAACTCCGAAATTTTGTCTAAAATTCTACGACTTATACACGAGTATATACGGTAATTAAAAGCAGAAGACTATTTTTTGTTGCACCAATAAAACTTTCAAACTTTGTTATTCTTACCTTAATCTGATTGTCTATACTATTAAATGCAGTGTATAATCTGACTGAATATGAAATCTTATTTTTACAAAACGAGTTTTCCCATTATACTTCAAGGTCAGAACTTGTTTATGATTTTGTTTTCAATGGCTATTTTTTGTGCGATGAACATTACAGCTATTTTTGATGCGGTTAAAAATTATAATTCTGAACAAACATTAGAATACATTTTCACGAAAAAACTGTCTTAAACTATTAAAAATTCCAAGCATTTGTTTATAAATGAGCCGAAGAAAACTAAATTCCGTGTGTATAAAAGGGGGGGGGGATTATTAATATTTATTAACCCGTTGGTTCCGCTTGGCAGGGTTTTTTGCTAAGATATATATTTCGGATTCGTACCACTAATTTCGAAAAGTAATATTTGTATCGTTTAATGAGAAATTTGCGTTTAAATAATGAGAAGATTGCTATTTTAAAATAGTGAAATTCATAAGTTAAAACAGTACGAAATCTGTTTTTTTGCACCTATCTGAGACACATAGATTATAAAAACATTTTACTACTTATTTATGATTTTCAACTTGTTGGTGTCACGTAATTTGACAGTGTTGTTTCTCACCAGGCAAAAATCAACCAATCATTCAGCAATAAGTGTTAAATGTGTTCCCAGACAAATGTGTCCCAAATGTGCTCCTCTTTACTTTCGAAAAAGGTTCTGAAAGTTAAAGTATCCTGATAAAAAACCTTTAAACAAAATCGAAAAAGCAAAAAAACGCTCTTGGTTAGAGATCCATTTCATCTATCCAATGAAAAAAAAAAAATCATTTAAAAATATTGAAATGCAAACGAGATATTTTAAAAAAAATATCCCCATAGGATTAACTGTAGCGAGCCGGTGTTTTCGCGTGAGTGAAGTAGCCTCTTAAAAAACGATTAGCTAAAAAGTGACCGAATAGCAATGGAATATTATTTAAAGCACTTGGACCACACGTATAATTAATTAATAATTATGTATATTTTTGTATGTATTATTTACTTAAGAAGTGCTTTTGGCCCTTTTCGTTTTTGTTTTCGGCCGAAAATGGGAAGATTACTGAAATTCGGTTTCAGTTTCGCTTTTGGCCTTAAAAACCTGTTTCGGTCGATCCTTAGTTTAAAGATTCCTTTTAAAGAATGAACATGATATTACGAGGGTAGGCTGAAAAGAAATGCGCACATGCTTGTAGAACACGAATAAAAGCAAATAGCAAGATCGGACAAAAAGTACAGTCGTGGAAAAAAAAAAAGTAAACACCCCCTACTAACTCCTCAACAAATTATCGTAAAAGAAAGTTACTGGTACCGAACGAGTGGAAATAAAGTCTACTTTTAAATGATGTATATAACATTTGCTTAGGGGCCATCTCCATACTAAAACGAACCCAAACTTCATTTTTTTTTCAATGACAATACCCAATTTTAACAAGATATTTCAAATCTTTGGTTCAAACTGTGCCTAGACACCTAATTTCAAGTCATTTGAATGATATCTTTTTCAATTATAAACTTTCAAAATTTAGTGCTTCAAATGTTAAATTACATTTTAATATTTTCATTAATATCTCCTGAAATTATACTCCTAATGTGCTATTTTTTTGTGTAGCAATAATACTAAAATATCCAAACATAAATACATTGAATTTGCGATTTTTATAATTTTATGATATGAATTATGAAATTAATATTCGAAAAAATTATGAATTGCAACCTACAATTTTTTTGATGGATTTAGATTTATTAAGTCCTGCTTTATGGAAATCCAAAATTTCACATTTTTCTTATAAGCAGTTTTCAAATTATGCTTTTAAAAAAGCAAAATGATGGTTTAAGGGGCCGTCTATGATAGATGGTTGGTTGGTTGATTAGGGTTTAATGGCGCAAGGTCAGATTTGGGACATGCTACGCCAATCCGTCTATGATAGAAGTGACTAAGATCTTTTGAAATTTCTTATAGTCCAGGCAATAGGGAATTTTACCTAGCAAAATTAATGGTAGTTCTGGAAATCGGCTTACTTTATGTTTTTTGGGTCGCTGAATCCGAATTTGTAACTTCCCACCAAAATTTCTCCCGATAACCCCCCCAAATTTTGGTAAAAAGCCACCCCAAAAAAGGTTTTTATTAAAAAAAATCAATTTTCTTATTGTTTTAGGGGAAAAGTATCTAGAAATTCAGAAAGTAGGCAAAATTTGCAACAAATTAGATGCATGACATTATGACTTAGGATGAAGGGGAAGGGGGATCTGCCTCGGAACATGCGCGTGGTGCTGCGTGGACTAAGTTGCGCAATTCCACTTAACCACTCACACGTTTACATTTGCCCTACCATCTCCCCTCCGAACTTTCCTTATAAGGTTTACTTTAAGTTTTTTGGGTCGCTGAATCCTCGGGAATCCGAATTTTTAACTTACTCCCAAAAGTTTCTTTCCCGAAACCCCCCCAAAATAGTTGTAATTGACTTAAATTTCATATTGTTTTAGGCGAAACGACGAAATTACGAAATTCAGAAACTAGACAAAATTTGCAACAAATAGAATACATGACATTATGGCGTAGGATAAACGGGGAGAGAGGGGGCTCCCTCGGAACATTCCCCGCACGCTTTTCTCAAACACCAATTTTTTTCAAAAAATCAATTTTTTGGGGCGTTGCCGGGTGAAATTTTGGTGGGAAGTTACAAATTCGGATTCAGTGACCCAAAAAACATAAAGTGAGTCGAAATCCAGAACTAGTATTAATTTTTCCAGGTAAAATCCCCTATTGCCTGGACTTCATAACTTAGTGCACGTAGGGCCGCAGTGCATGTTCAGAGGCAGCCCTCCCCCTCCCCGTTCATCCTACGTCATAATGTCATATATCCTATTTGTTGCAAATTTTGTCTAGTTTCTGAATTTCGTAATGCTTTTCCCCTAAAACAAAAAAAAAAAAATTAAGTTTAAAACAACTATTTGGGGGGGGGGGGGGTTCGGGGGGGGAAATTTTGGGGGGAAGTTAAAAGTTCGGATTCAGCGACCCAAAAAACTTAAAGTAAACCTTATAGAGAAAGTTCGGAGGGGAGATGGGAGGGCGAATGTAAACGTGTGAGTGGTTAAGTGCACTCTCAAAAATAATTTAAATAAAAATGAGAACTTCCATGTACTCTTATTTTTATAAGAACAATTGTTTCAAAAAGAAGTACATTGTTAAAAATAATCTACTTAACAATGAGCATTTCTATGTACTCATATTTTTTAAGTACAATTGCTTCAAAAAGGAGCATTAATCTACTTAAAAATGAAAGTTTCTTTGTACTCGATTTTTATAAGTACAATTAATTCAGAAACGAGTACATGATATTTTGAATTTGTGTATACTTATACTTGATTTATAAATGTATGCAGAAATGAATACATATATTTTGTATTTTAAAGTCTTAATATTCATGTTTAAATCCTATGTGCTCAAAAATATGAGTTTTCTGATAAACCCTTTTCTTATACCGAATTGACAGTAGGGATTTTCAAGCTTTTATTTAAAGATATGTCTATCTTTGTTATAATTTTTAATTTATAATACACACTTTTCAAATTTATTTACAATTTCATTATAAATGTTAAAGAAGAAAGTTTAGTTTAAAAATTGTTTTACTAGAAATTAGAATGTTTAAGAAAGGGAAAATTCATCTCTGCTGTTAGCGATCTTCCGTCGCTGATTCATAAAAGGTGTCATTTGGAAGCATCTGGTAACTGCTCTTACAGCACAGTCAGTACAATACTGATCTCCCACCTAGAGGACTCGGGGGGGGGGGGGGGGGGGTCAAATCACGGGGCGGCTCATACACAAAATTTCAAGAATTAAGGTAGTAAATTCGTTGTTCTTTACTCCAAAGATTGTAGTTCTTCTCAATTAAAAATGGTGATTTGTCGGTTCTTTGTAATTTCGCTTTTTTTTTCTGATAGTGTATGTGTGTTTCTATACATACTTATTTTCGAGTCCCTGTATGTACTCAAAAAAATGAGTACATGCGTTTTTCAAATTTAAGAGTTTAGTACTCGGAGCTATTTTAAGATCGGGAAGTGCTCAATAATTAGTACAATTTACTTATTTTTAAGAATAGTGTTTTAACAGTGTGGAATTGCGCAACTTAGTTCACGCAGCACCGCGCGCATGTTCCGAGGCAGATCCCCCCTTCCCCTTCATCCCAAGTCATAATGTCATATATCTAATTTGTTGCAAATTTTGTCTACTTTCTGAATTTCTAGATACTTTTCCCCTAAAACAATAAAAAATTGACTTTTTTAATAAAAACCTTTTTTTGGGGGGCATTTTACCAAAATTTGGGGGGGGGGGGGGTTGCCGGGGGGAAATTTTGGTGGGAAGTTAAAAATTCGGATTTAGCGACCCAAAAAACGTATAGTATAAAAAGCCTTTTTCCAGAACTACCATGAATTTTGCTAGGTTGAACCCCTATACGGTCTCTATTGCCTGGAGTATTACGCCATCCTGTAATCTAGCACGCTTCATTGATTGCTTGAGTGGCACAAGATACCTTGATCAAGAATGGGGCTCTTTCGGTCAACAAATCAAGTACCGAACTTCCATTTAGATACAGCCCATAAAATATGATCCTTTTAAAACAATTAATTTCTCGGAAACTTATTGTGCGAATTGCATAAAAATTAGTTTGTAAGCTAATTGAAGGGTGTAGAGTTCATTTATGCTGTCATAATTGTGTAGTGCTATTGAAAAAAACAAAGTTATGGTTCGTTTTAATATGTAGATGACCCCCCTAAGCAAATTTTACATACATCATTTAAAATTAGACTTTATTACCAATCGTGTGGTACCAGTAACTTTCTTCTACGATAATTTTTTGCAGAGTTAGCGGTGTTTACTTTTTTTTTTCTACGACTGTACAAAAGTATAATTCTTAAGCTTCAAAATCATAGATTTATTTTTCAACATAGTCACCGTTAAGGTTAACAAAGTTCTTCCAACGTGTAACAAGTTTTTTTATTCCGTAACTGAAAATTTATTTCCACTTTTCTCGAATCCAGGACTTCACAGCTGCCTTCATTTCATTGTCCGAGGTGTAATGATTACCCTTGGGGTCTCTCTTGAGTAGGGGAAAAAATAAAAATCACAAGGCACATGATCGGGAAAGTAAGGAGGGTTGGAATCAGTTCAAACTTCAGGTTTCGCAGAGCCTCTGCAGCTGCGGATTTTACGGTATCTGAATTGTTCAATAATGAAGACGACACATTCCTTGGATATTCCAGTATGGTTTGCGATACACTTTTGAGTGATTCGCCGGTCATTTTGAATTAAATCGCCGACGAGTTTGCGATGTTTATCGTCTGAGCAGTGATCGGATGTCCGCTGCGTTTTTCGGCACCAATTATGGTTTTTCTAGGCTCGCAATCACAAAGTTTTACTGCCGATCGATTTACAGTAGACTTATCAACAGCACCGTCATCTTTAAACAACGATGAATCTCAGCATGAGTCACTTGTTCAGCAATTAAAAATTCGATAACAGCACGCTGTTTATCTCGCATTGACATAGCACTAGAACACGTCTCCATACTTACGCTTCTCAAAACACACTGGATGAATACAGCGACTTCAAATCTGCACATGACTATAGAGGGGGAATGTTTCTTTTACATGCTGCCATTTCGTTTGCACTCTCCAAGTATGTGTGCATTACTTATCAGCCTACCCTCGTAGATTTTTGTTAAAACCGCCGTAACTGTGGTTCTACTTGCAGTATCAGTCTGAAAATTTTTCAGGATGTAGCCGAAAGTATGTGGTATAAGATAAGATAAAAATCTGAAAATCGAAATTTTTACGCAATTTCCATATTGGCAGTACTTAATTTGCGCAGGAGCTTAGGTACTTCTCTGCGTTTAGTGATTATTTAAATATTGGTCGGAGTTCCCCGGAACTCATAAATATAGTGCTCCGGAGTCCGTCCGGAAGACTAAATTATGTTTTCCTGTTTTCAATCCTTTGCGTCATTAACTATCAAAGTGGTTACATATAAAACCGTGTGACGTATAGAGTGTCGCACACATAGGAGCATACTTCTGTCTAGCACTCGCAAATGTAGACTCGAGGTTTTTCAATCGGCAACGACCAATGCCAGAACAAACCGCAACCGTATCTGCCGTTTTTATTCATGGTCATGTTATGTTTACTATTTTTTTTTTTTTTGTTGTTCGTGTTTGTAAAATAGTCTTAATGATCAATATATAAGCTCCACGCGGTTTTTAATTTGCACTACTTCATTAGCACAGAGGTAAAGTCTCCAATTTAAAAAAAAAAAAAAATCCCTGCCGCCTCGGCCAACAGGCGCAGGTCGATTTCGAAGTTAAGTACTAATTTCACGAACAAAAACTAAATCATAATTAGAGATAAACCCACTTTAACAATTTTATCTGGCCGCTTTTGACGAGTTTTTAATTTTATTTTTATATAAGAGCTGGTTTTATCAGAACCATATTACGGCAGTATTCCAAAATATGTTTTCATGCTCAACAACTCGAAATTTTCTGACACATTTTCAGATCCATTTTTAAAAGGAAAAACATGAAACTTGCTGACGTGATTTTTAAAGAGAATTACAAGCGACCTATGTTTTTATTTTTCGTACAATTAATCAAAACTTGATTTATAAACTATAATTTTCCCAGTAGGACAATATTTTTTCTTTTCCAACACAATCGCTTTGAGAAATTAAGTTCAAAATGCCCACTTTGACATCCTTTTTTGAAATATTGTCTGCCTTTATCAGAAAATCGACCATTACGGCACATTATATAGTTTCTGAATAAGAGAACCTACCAATTGAATGCGTTTGAAAGCAAAAATGAATTTAAAAATGAGTCAGAAAATAAGCATTTTGAATTTGAGTAATGCGATATTTTTTTCTTCAACCTCGATGTATTTTTCATTTGTTTTTGCTGTAAGAATTGTTCCTATGAAGAACTTGTCAATATAAAAGTTGTAGATAATATTTAGAAGATGTATAATAAATTCATACGGATTTTATATCTTGTGAATTGACGAAGTTATAGATTTTTTTCTTCTTCAACACCCCCTTTTTGTTTTCGTTTTTATTAATTTTTATTTTTTTTTTGCGGTAAAAATTGGTCCTATCAAATATTTGTCAATATAAAAGTTGTAGATAATATTAAGACAATTTATAATGAATTTAATTGGATTTGATATCTTGAGAATTGACGAAGTTATGAATTTTTTTCTCCCCAATACCCTATTTTTTTCGCCCCTTGAGCCCATTTTTAATTTTATCAAAAATCTGTCATACATAAATTTTTGCCTCCTTTTTTAGAAGTAATAAAATCTTTAAACTAAGTCGATATGTATTATAATTAAAAAGTTATAAGGGATTTTATTTTTCACAAAACCCTTCCCTATTTCCACCCCCTTCGTCGGTTTTTCCAATTAACGAACTTGACCGAGATTTTATGCCCTTGATCTTATGTATCAGTTTGGAAAAGATTTGTGCAGAATTATGGAAGTTATTGTGTCCATGAAAAAGTGATATATATATATATATATATATATAACCATTAATTAAACATTACCGACCATCATCAAAAACCGCAATATTGTGAATGAATTGACAATAAAAATGGATGCCACAAACCTATATATATATATATATATATATATATAGATAGATAGATAGATAGATAACATTTTTTTACTGGGGGTGGTTTTGTGTTCTAGGGGTCATGATCGGTGTAGATCTGCAATTAATTTTTTTTTCCGAAATTCCAACGTAGGGGAGAATGTAATAGGTAGTATTTCATACGAAATCTTCCTAATGGAAGGCTAAGTGTTCGAATCCAGCCGATTCCAGTCTGTCAGACATTAATAAATAAATTAAAAATATCCCCCCCCCCACCTTTTTAAAACGTTCTAGACACATATACCAGTGTTTAGAAAGTCAAGTATCCCCCCCCCCCCCCCACCCAGATTTTTTGTATTCTTACAGCAAAGATGAAAAATGGAACTTTATCATTCTCGTAAATTTATATTTCGGAAATACCAACGAATCCGAGTTATTCCAAAAAATCAGCTGAGGAATAGAAAAGAGAACACGACATTAATAAATTTGAATTAAAATATTTTATTACTAACAAAATTATAAATTTTAGAGAAACGCAGCTGAAGTTCTTCTTCAGTTTTAGTGAATATTTAAATATTAGTCGGAACCTATCAGAGTTTATAAATACTGCTCAGAGAAGCCCTTGTGCTGTATTTTGCTAGATGATGCAAAGAAATCCTTGACGAATAATAGGATTTTCTCAAAATTTCCCACTCTTGATTTTAATATTTTTGCTCTGTTCATTTATTAGATTTTATTATATATAAATGAATATCGATACAGTTAAAATATATTAAAATATATTTTTAAAAATTTTGCTGAAGGTGAAATTGCTTTAAATTTCGTAAATAACGTATTAAATATAAATACGCGAGTGTGGAGGGATGCGTTCCTAATTATACAAATATGTAGCACCTATAGTCGTCGTCTGATTCGTCCGTCTATATATATATAATCGTTTCAGAATTTTGTAGAGTCATTTCAAATTTTAAGAAAATCTAATCAAAACTTAAAAAGATATAATTAAAAGTTTTCTTCATTCTATTAAATCCTATCATACGTGATTAATTCAATGATATCCCATGATAGGTAATGATTCTAGGTTGCCACTGTGATGACGTCCTATTTAAAATGAAGTCCTAATATTTCCGTATTACTGAATTTAATATATACAATCGTAATAAATTTTGTATTCCTGCATTCTTGCATAAGAGTTTTAGTGCTAGCGTTTAGAGTACAGCTATTGCAGCAAGATCTGAATATTTGTAAAACTAGTTATAGTACGGACCTTGCCTATTCACCTCATTTGCGATGTTTGACATACGATTTCTGACTTGTTTATTACTGCAAAAAATTAAAGCTCCGGTACTTTTTTGTTCGAAATTAAGCCCTGAATATTAGAAGGATACCGAGTCTCTTTAAATTAAATTAGAAAAAATTATATTTATTTTGAAATATAAACAACTGGATAAAGGGCTATAGAAAATCTCGCGGATGGTAAATTTTATAAGTTGAAATCAAAATTCAATAAAATCTGCGAACACGAAATCGCAAATGCCCGGAGAAAAAATCAATTTTGGATATATTATAGTGTCTTAATTGGTTATGAAATCAATATAATTATATTGCATTCGTTTCGATGGTATCTTGAAAAATTCCATTCCAGGTTGGCATGTTTTACTGTATAATTATTTTTTCGAATAAATATTAAGATAATTTCGAACATAAGTTTGTATTCTGAAGACTTTGATCATATTTATTTATTTATTTATTTATTTATTTATTATGCAAATCTGTTTTAAAAAAATACTAAAGAAAAAGTTGAAATTAGAAAAGCCGGGCCAGAAAAATTAATTTGGATAATCTACCTTTTGCTCCCTTGAAAAATATAAAACACGGCATATACAATGATTTACTATTTCAGTTTAATTTCTAAATGAACATGTTAAAATTATTATTTTTGTCAAAAATGTTATATTTTTTACAGTGTATACACTGTAAAAATTGTTAGATATATATTTTATTGTTAGATATTGTGTGCTTTGTTAATTTTTTTTTTTTATTTATTATAATAATATTATGAAATTTCGGAAGGATTTGTTCATTAAAACTGTCTTTTTGAAACGGTATTTGTAATCCTTTTTGTAAAATATTTACAGCAACACTTAGATTATTCAACAAAAATTAATACTATTATTTGTCTTTCAATCTCCCAGCATTTATAAAATAATAAATATATTTTAGTTCGATCCGTAAAGGAATATTTTATTTTGAATGGAAAAAATTACACTTCATATCTTTTCAATAGATAAAAGTTATTCATATGTAAATCGTTGAAAAAATATTCACATTTCAAACTATTTAGCTTTATAAAATTAATTGTTCTTTCTAAATGCGGTAAAGCAAAGTATTTTGCATGAAATATCAAATCTATTGCTATTAACAGATGTATTAAATAAATTTTATACCAAATTTTCTCGTTTGGGATTTAAAAAAACCGCCGGGACAGGAAGGGTTAGTATGATGGATGTTGATAGTTAATACAGATAAACGATAAGATATGAATCAGCTTTTGAACGACCAATAAATACGGTATATTTAAATAATATATATATATATATATTTCAGTAATACAAAATGTTCATCGAATTGTGCTTCTCTGCTATACAATAGTTCATATCTTAAAAACTTCTAAGATGGAATCGCAAAAAAAGCAAAATTTTAAGCTTTAGATATGTTTTTGTCTTAACAGGTATACTATATGCCGTATTGTATTGTATTGTGCGATGGGTATTGCTAGTTATAGTCGTTGAGCCAGGGGCTCGTATGGTTTCATGTCAGCGGACTTGGTAAACTATATATTTTTGAATTCACCATAGCAATAGCACCTCATTTATCCATGATACTTTCGAAATCAGGGTAGCTTATAGACGCCATATTGGAAAATGGCCGCCATCGTTGAGTCAGTGGTTCGAGTGGTTTCATGTCAGCGGACTTGGTAAACCATACATTTTTGATTTCATCGCAACAACACCATGCCATTTATCAATGATACATTCAAAACCAGGGTAGCTTATGGGCACCATATTGGAAAATGACCGTCGTCGTTGAGCCAGGGTATCGTGTGGTTTCATGTCAGCGGACTTAGTAAACCACACATTTTTGGATTCACCGCAACATCAGAATGACATTTATCCATGATACATTCAAAAACTGAGTAGCTAATGGACGCCATATTGGAAAATGGCCGCCGATAATCAGGATGATTGAAAGATTTTCTTGGTTGTGCATGCTATTAAATGAATATGGCGATTGAAGAGACAATAAGTAAAGACATGCAGGGGTCAAAAGGTACAACGGAGTTCAGTCGAAGACATGCCACAGTCGAGAGATATTTTTGATCTCAGGGCAGCATTTCATCTAATGATTCGTGAAAGAACCAAAATTAGATCTACATCCAGATCTGTCTTTGAGAAGGATCCAGAAAGACAAACGTGATGTCTCATATTCACAGAATATGATTACCAATGAATGGATAAATCTAGACATGGTAATAGAATCAACTGGAGCAATGACAAATCTAGAAATTGTCGAAAACATGGTCAAAGCTCATAAGATGTGTGAAGAATCTTACCAAACTTTCAAGAGAGAATATCTGTCTGAAGACTAAAAGCCAGACGGGTTTTTCAAACTTCCAAAGATAAAGAAGCTAAAGACATTTTCTGACTTTAAGAAGAAACAGAATGTAAAATTTAATAAATCAGAGTTTGTTACCTAGGTAGAAAGAAATCTGTTTGCTTAGATGACAATCATTGCAGAACGAAGAAATTTCGATATGAGAACTGTCTTTTCCTACCGTCTAGGGCCTCTTTCATAGTCCTTAGCAACACTTGATGGTTTAATGCGAAAAACTGAAAAATCAAACTGATGATGTTATGACAAAATTGCGACTGCTGAAAGAATGCAAATGATGGTGTTGTTAATACCCTTGACGGAATGCGCTTTGTTCAAAGCTAACGTAGGAACTACAATCATTTGGACAACTAGCAAAGAATCTGTTTTCTAAAATAATACCAGATTCTACATCCTCTCAAAGAATAGATGTTGTATTTGATACATACACGCAGGTGTCAATAAAAAGAAATGAACGAAAAATATGAACTGTTGGTAATGCTATAAAGGTTATATACTCTTGGATACCCAGTACGAAAATGGAAGCAGTTTCTATCCGATGAGGAGAAGAAGAAAGAACTTATACATTTCATTTCTCAAGAATGGCAAAATGAACATTATCTGAAATAGATGATTACACGAATGATGTACGTTATCTACGGAGAAAAAGAGCTATAAATTCACGAAATAACTAGTTGAAGAATACACTAAATTGACCTGCTTCCAAGAAGATATTATACCCGACTTTTATTTTGCGCACACCGTGCTTTAGCGTCAGGATTTAGAAATATTATCTCTATAGATACTGATGTGGCAGTTATCACACTATTTTCTTTAGAAAACGATTTGAAAAACTAGAAAGGGTTAATATTTGTAAAATGTGGATCCAATGACAGGGTAAATAAAGTACTACAAATTCAGTGAGATGCATGGTGTTAAATGCAGGTAAAGCGGTATGTAATGCATTACATGAATTGCATTCACTGTCAGGTGCGATACAGTAAGTGCTTTTGCAGTCAAGATAAAATGATGGTTCAGAACACTGAATTTCGAAATGCGCTTAAGGCTCTATCATAGGAAAAGAAAACAGCTTGAGTCGTAAGTTTTCCATCTCTATTATGAAAGCACAAATACTCAGATTTCAATTAATTGCACAGAGCAACTAGATTTCTAGTATAGCACTATATTCTATATATATTTGCTGTAAAAAAGGAGTCTGTGGAATCGCATTGCCTTCTGCCATGCAGAAATAACATTCTACCTATAGGATGCGATCTAATTACCACGGTGTTGTTTGGATGAAGTGCCTACAGGCTGACCCTGATCTTACATCCCCAGATAAATATGGTTAAGTTTTTGGAACAGATAGTGAAGGAAATGGCTATCTAGAGGTCCAGTGGAATGGCAGTTCTCCTGCTCCTGAAGCTACTTTTGAACTGATGTCATCTTCTTGTTCCAGAACATGTGTCTCGTCATCATATGCATGTATTTTTAATAACCTCAGATATACATGCATATGCAGAATATAGAACTGTTCTATGACGATGGAAGTTATTTGGGCACAGGAATGTCAACCGATGATGATGATAGCAGTCAAAAAGACTAAGATTTCTGTTATTTATTAACCCGTTCGGGACCAGCATCTTTTACATGAATTTTATTCGGTTGACACCACTTTTTGTCAAGTAATTAAATTTAGCTTAGCAATCAACAAAATAATTAAATAAGGAAAATTTTACTTTTCTTTTTTAGTGGTATAAAAAGCAAGCGATGTAAACACGTTTCCGAAGGTATATATATGCACCCGTGGTCCCGAAGGGGTTAATTCTTAACAGACTAAGTACATTAGATTCACCAGTATTAATTTTTTTCTTGAATTGCTGTGTTTTACCACATGAAAATAATATGCATTAAAATGCAAAACAAAATGTTTATCCCATTGAAAATGTTAATAAACATAAAGTTAAATGTAAAGATAAGCATCATATTAAAAGAAAATCTTAATAAATACATAATTTGTATAACGTTTTATGCTTAACAATATTTGTTTTTTCCATTTTTTAATTAAAATCTCTTTAATTATGTGATACTGGCAGAAAAATCATATGTATCTGTGTGCGATAGATGGCGCTCATATTTTCAATATGGCGTCTATAAGCTACCACAAATTTCATAGTATCATCATAAAATGAACTCATTGGACCATTGTGAATCCAAAAAGGTATATATCACCAAGTCCTCAGAGATGAAACCAAAATCACTAATTTTGGCTTCTGGCTCAACGACTATTAATATAGATACACATTCTATCAATCAGCTTTTAAATGACCATGGGATACGGTATATTTGAATAATTATTATTTTTCAGTAATACAAAATATTCATCTAATTATGCTTCCATGCAATACAATAAATCATGAAACCCTAAAACCTGGTTAAGATAGAATCGCATAAGAAACGTAAAATTTACCACTTTTGACAGTTTTTTGCCTTAGCAGGTATACTATTTGCCCTATTGTCTTGTATTGTGGTATTGGATGTTGCTAGTGAATATAGATACCCATTCTATCAATCAACTTTTGAATGACCAGAAATACGGTATATTTAAATAACACTAATAATTTTTTAAAATAATATAAAATATTCATCGAATTATACTTTCATGCAATACAATAAATCATGGAACCTTAAAACGTACTAAGATGGAATCGCAAGGAAACGTAAATTCTCCGCATTTTACAGGTTTTTGCCTCAGCAGGTGTACTATGTGCCGTATTGTATTGTACTGCGTGATGGATGTTGCTATTAATATAGATACACATTCTATCAATCAACTTTTGAATGGCCATGAAATACGGTATATTTAAATAATAATTTTTTTGTCAATAATACAAAATATTCATTAAATTATGCTTCCATGCAATGCAGTAATTCATACCTTAATACCTGCTAAGATGGAATAACAAGAGACTTAAAAATTTCCGCTTTTGAAATTTTTTGTCTTGGTAGGTATACTACCTGCCGTATTGTATTGTATATTGGGTGATGGATGTTGTTTATTAATATATATGTTTATTAATACATTCTATCAATCAACTTTTAAATGACCGCTAGACCTTATTTAAATAATTATTATTTTTCAATAATACAAAATATTCATCGAATTATGCTTCCATGCAATACAATAATTTATACCTTAAAACCTGCCGAGATGAAATAGCAAGAAACGTAAAATTTTCGCTTTTGACATATTTTTGTCTTAGCAGGTATACTATCTGCCGAATTGTATTGTATATTGTGTGATAGATGTTGCTAAATAGTACGGATGCATACTCTATCAATCAACTTTTAAATGACCATGAGATACAGTATATTTAATTATTATTTTTCAATAATACAAGATATTAATCAAATTGTGCTCCCATACAATGCAATGAATCATGAAACCTTAAAACATGCTAAGATGAAAACGCAAGGAAACGTAAAAATTTCCGCTTTTCACGGGTTTTTGCCTTAGCAGGTATACTATGTGCCGTATTGTATTGTATTGTGTGATGGATGTTGCTAGTTAACACAGATACGCATTTTATCAATCAACTTTTGAATGACCATGAAATACGCTATATTTAAATAATTATTTTTCTTATTTTTACACTGTTAAAAATTTGCAGCATTCTGGCAGGTCATTTGACCGTTTTTTCCGAAAACGGTTACACAACCGTAATTTTAACACTATTCTGATCATATTATTGACCATTTTATGGTCAGAATATAGTTAAATTATGGTTATGAAACCGTTTTTTTTTCAAAAAACGGTCGAATGACCTGCTAGAATGCTGCAAAATTTTTAACAGTGCACTGTACCTGCTTGCTTTGATTTTTTAATTATTTTTAATTTATTTATACTTTACGTTCTTCTTGTTTCATTCCAAGAATTATACATCTTTTTCTATACTCTTAATAGCTTCGTCTTTTATCTCTGTGAGGTAAAAACACTTCTTTCATTTTTTATCTCTATCCTTTTATTTTTATTATAGTACTATGCCTAGACTATTTCTCATAGCTCCTCTAAGATGTGTTACACAGTTACTCATCAACAGGGAGTTAAGTTGTCTGAGACCAAAAACTCCATCAAAGCATCACCTGTTCGCTGATAGGTAAAATTATCAGTCAATTAATTAAAAAAATTACAATTTTACCGGTACTAAAGGTGTTAAAATACGATAGAACTTTTGCATCAACCTGATAGATAGATAGATATTAGATATATAGATGGGTCATTCCATGAAAAACGGACAAAATGTCCCGCACTTGACGCGTACATAAATACGTATATATATTAACTTATAAATTGTTAAAATATAAACTATACATTAAAATTAACACAAAAACCTATATTTTCATATTAGCATAGTTGTTTTAAATTGAGGATACAATAGCATTGTTAAAACAACAGTAATATGTAGAAAAACTGTTCCACACGTGATATGGAATGGCCCTGTAACACGTTTAAAAATATCCCTATTTTAAACCCTCGACCTTAGTTAGTTGCCCGTTTTTAATAATAAATAAATAATAATAATAGATAGATAGAATAGATAATAATTAGATAATAAAAATATTCACATTTTAAATCCTAGACCTAAGTAATCTGCCATTCCATGAAAAACTGACAAAATGCTCTGCACCCGACGCTTACATAAATACCTATATCCATTGACTTATAAGTTGTTAAAACATAAACTATGCATTAAAAATAACAAAAAACTCTAGATTTTTATATTAGAATGGTTGTTTTAATCTGAGGATATAATGACATTGTTAAAACAGCAGAAATATGTAGAAAAGCTATTGCACACGTGACATGGAATAACCCAGATATACAGTGGCGGTCAAAAGTTTCCGGCCAGCATAAAATTTTTGGTTAATTTGTAAGTATACCCATATGAAGAGGAATCTCAAAGTGATACTTATATACTTTATTGACATAATAGATAGGAACTTATTTATGGAATAAAAAAGAAATATTAATAAATTTAATTGACAAAATTAATTGCAAAAGAAAACGCATTTTCTCAAAAGTTTCCGGCCACCTTGGCAAGTTTGGAAAAAATGGTGTTATAACAGAAAATAATAATGATCAACAACATTTACAATTAGTATTTTGTATTCATACATTTAGCAATAAGTATTGCGGCGCAGCAACGTGGCATCGATTCAATGAACGGTTGTAGATCGTCAATGTTAAGTTTTTTCCACTGTTCTTGCAATTTTTGTGAAAATGCTGCTGAATTGGAATATTTATAATTCCACACACGTTTTCAAGTTAGTTTCAAAGATTTTCTATAGGATTCAGATCGAGTGATTGGGCTGTCCGTTTCAAAAGCGGAATTTTTTGTACGAAAGCCACTGCTTGACGAGCTTGCATATATGCTTTTGGTCGTTATCACGATGAAACAAATAGATTTTTCCTCCAATAAGACAGCAAATGATCTTGCAAGATATCTTTATGCATTGCACTATTCATCGTGCGCGGATTTCAAATAACGGACAGGCACATTTTCAAGAAAATGCTCCCCACAGCATAACGTGTCCTCCGCCATGCTTCATTGTAGGAATAACATATCTCGAATCTTATCTTTTGATTTTAGGTCGTCGGTTGTAGTGTATGTTATCACTCCCAAAAAGATTGAACGTCGATTCATCGGAAAACAGTACTTTTTTCCAGTTTTCAGTTGACCGGTTTTTGTATTCCTTGGCAAATGGCAGTCGGGCCCTCTGATTTTTTTTACTTATGAAAGGTTTTTAAACACCGACTTTTCCATAAAGTCCTATGTCACGTAAGCGTCTTGACACGGTAGACCGACTTATTTCAGCAATATTTTAACACCGGAAATCGCGGGGAATTGCAGCGGTATTTTTATGCGGGTCATCAACTGCTTTTCTCCTGAGAATTCTGTCCACAAAAATAGTCGTTTTCCGGGGTCCCCCGGACCGTGGCAAGTTCCAAAGGCCATGACCATCTTTATAGTTTTTAAAATATCGTTCACAGCAAGTTTTCCGATCGACAATTTTGCCACAATCTTACGAGAGGATTGTTCCTTTAGCGACAAACAAATCACTCGTTTAGGAACAATAAATTGTTCAACTTTTCATTTTTGAATTTCAAATACGTTATTCACATTGATTAATTAACAAACACCACCAAAAAAAAAAAAATAAAAACATTTTACCGGTATCAAAAACTAACGGATGACAAATGGCCGGAAACTTTTGCACATGCTAATTTCAAATTCCTCCCCTTTGCATCAAGTATCTTCAGTATCCAATCAACATGAGTGGTCAGACGTAATTTGCTTATTCCTAACTTTTGGAGCAATTGTGCTTCTTCTTCGCTGAAACGTTCAGTCAAACAAATCAAAGAAAATAACTGACAGGAAACTTTTGGCCGCCACTGTATATAAATCAACATTTAATACCAAATATTTATGTACCGAAATTTTCCGGAATTGCTTCTCTTCGAATGTGCTTCTTACTTACAGTAACGGAAGCTACCTAATATGCAAAGCCGGTTTTAACTTGCTTTAAGCCTAAAAAAAAAAAAAAAAAAAAAAAAAAAAATATCTTATCGAAATGCACTTTTAGTTGAATGTGTTTTCATAATTAGCGATTTTCTGAGTATGCGCATAAATGTCATAAACTTTATCAACCATAACTTTGACCATGAAAGCAGCAGATTCACACATGCATTAGGAAAAAAAAAATTAATCACATTTTACTAAATAACATCCTACAAAATGTACATTTCGAATTCAAAAACACCGATAATTTTCTTTAAACTAGCTCTAAAAGGAAACATTCAAATACATCTATTATACAAAATATATATTTTTCGCAGTTATTTAAATCCCTTATCTTATGATAATTTGTAATGCAGTCACGTCCTTTAAAACCAGTTTCAAATCTGAAGACTCTCTAGCAGATACTTTATACACATTTACGTCGTAACTATTTAATCTTTTCTGACTATATCCTGTAACTTTGTTTCTTCACTCGAATAAACTGCAGCAAACTAACACAAAGTTTCCTTTTCTTTAAATTTTTCCTTGTTGGAGACAAGTCATTATTTTTCTTAACAACGTCAACCGTTACTAATCTATTATTATCTGTATTTTCTTATTTCTTCTTTTCATAGGATAGTTTCCGCCTATTCTGTTGCTGGTTCAATTTTACCATAATAATGGGAGAAGGCATTTTTTTCCTTCTTTCGAACGATTTAATGATTTTTAATGCGAATAAATTTAGGAAACAATGTTCAGAAATGAAATTTCTATTATCTTGTAATTTTTTATTATATATGATTTTTCCGTTATCGATTATGTAACACTTAACTAAGTGCGTATATTCATTACGAAGGTCAGGGTTTCAAGGTTTAACCAGGGAAAATGAATCTTTAAAAACTGCGAAAATTTCATTGTATGTATTTAATCTTATTATTTATACAAGGGTATATACCCGGGCTATATCTGTGAAATAGAATACATATATTTTTTAACTGAAAACTCTAACAGATTTTTTAGAATTTAATATATATATTTTAGATTTTTCACCAACAATTAGAGGTCTGCATCACGGGCCGGGATTTTCAGGATCGGCTCGGCTCGACCCGAACGAAAGCTATCTTGACCCGGCCCGGTGTAAAAATTAAAAGTTCGGCCCGAGCCCGGCGCGTTTACATTTTTACAGTTCTCGGCTCGGCCTGACCCGGTACATACAAAAATCAGTGAAAATAGGCCCGGCCCAGCTCAATTTCTACAAAAAATTCCGGTTTTCAATTTCCGGACATACAATTAAAATTCTTTTAATGAATACTACATACATATTTATGGGAACATTTTGCAGTACATTTTAGATTACTATGTGTTCTCAAAACAGAAAACACGCAATAGTAACATTAATGATTATACTTACAGTCTTTTAGTCCTCGTCTCTACAGACTTTTCAAAATTCAAATAAGGATTCATTTAAAAAGTAATGTAGTTTAGAATAAAGTGTTGAAAACATGATAACTTTTGAAGCTGTGTAATAAAACGTAGATTTGTGAAAGTATTTCTCTCACTTTTAAGGCTTTTTTCAAATCCAAAGGAGCTACATTCTGACATGTTTATGAATTCATTTCTTTTCGGAAACGAGTAAGATTGGTAGGTATTCTTATTCAGAAACTATGTAAATGTCGTTTTTTTTTTTCATTAGATAAAAGCAATAGAAAATACTGCCAAAGTTAGCATTTTGAATCGAATTTCCGGAAGCGATAGCACAGGAATGGAGAAAAACCTACAGTCACGTGAAAAGAATCTCTGTTCTCTCTGTAAGTAATTTATCAAAAATGGAAAAAGCTATTCGATTCCAAATGCCTTCGTCAGACCTTTCAATTTTATGCCTTTGCAGTTAAAAATGAGCCAGAAAATGTGTTTGAAAGTTTCGCATTGTTGAGCAGTGAATATGAGAACCATCTTAAGGTATATTTCCAAAGATACTGTTAACAGAAGTTCATTATCGCTATTAATACTTTTACAAAACATAATGCCTTCTTTACACATCCTGAGAACAGTTAAGACCACTTCCATCTCGGCACGACTAGTAGAAAAAAAATGCAAGCCTGATCTCGGCCCGGCACGAGTCTGGTGAAAAAATTAAACCCGCGATCAAGCATCATGTAACTGTACGATGCCGATCTCTACGATGGACATGTTACATTTCTGTATTGATGTTGTTAAACTCGCATCGGCTCGTGACGCACATTTATACTTCTCGAGATCATTAATACTTCTCTAATTTTTTTTTATTGGCCCAGGTCGGCCCTCCAGGGCCGTTCAATTTTTTTTCCGACCCAGCTCGGCCCGTTTCTTATGTTTGTCGGCCCGGCCCACGGGCCTCGAGCCAATCCCGGGCCCGTGCAGACCTCTACCAACAACACCAAGAATCATCTATATATGAAAAATAGAAATTATGCATTCAAATGAAATTTTGATACTTATTAAAAGCGAATACTTTTCTACTGATCTCGTGCTGGGAATCAACAGTTGAAGAAATCGCCAAAGATCGCTTGCCTTTTTTATTCGGATAATTTTAGCGGTTTAAGCGTGGTTTAATTATACATGTCTTAAATTTGTGTTTTATTTATATTTTATTATTTTATTTTTAGATTGATAAAGTTTTAATTTCGTTGTGGAATATAAGTCGGAAACAAATGCTGAACTATTTTATTTTTATTAATTTAAGTGCAAACAGATTTATCTTTTGTAATCGTCTGCCTGTTTAAAAAAAATCATGCTTGAAAATTATTTTAAAATAATAAAAATTGAGTAAATTGAGATACAGTTGTCAAAAAAATGACAATATAGTTTTCAAACAAATTGCATTTTAAAGTACATTGTTTTCTCTATTCTACGGTGTAAAAATTAAAAATGTGAGGTATTTAGAAATTTAAAAAATTGCAGTAAAAGTTATTAAAAGTTAAATTTAATGGTCTGCTGTTGCCATCTTCAAAATGATGTCAGCGTTATGCACAGACACTTTATAATATATAGATAGGAAGGGTTATCTATAATAATAAGGAAAGAAGTTTGTGTGTGAGTGAGTGAGTGTGTTGACGGTGTTCTGAAGAGACCACTGCACGTAGAGCTACAAAATTTAGGGAAAAGGTACGTCTATATATGAAGTTTTGCACCTCGAAGCCTGATTTTCGATTTTTTGATTAGATTGTTTTTTATTTAATTTTTTATGCGATTTTTAACACTTTTTTAAGTTTCGAGGCGATTTTTTCCATATAAGTGAGAAGAATATGGTTTCTTTCTTTTAACCCAATATAGTACATTTTCTTCTCTTTTCAAAAAAGTTTATTCGGAATTCGTGCAGCGATTTTTGAATTTTTAGCGAAATTTTTATGCAATTATTGAACAGCATTTAATGTATTTCCATTACTATAAGGAAGTTACCGTAGAGGGACACAGTTCTGTCGCCAAATGCCCCAAATTTGTCGTCCACTTGGCGGTATATCGCCAAATTGAAGAGACCAAAAGACACAAGACCAAAATGAATCGCCAAAAGTGACGCCAACTTGGCGATATCTCTAATATTTCGCCAAATTCCCATAGACTTCCATTGTAAACCAATATGGATTACTTACTTACAGAAAATCAACAAATTGAGATATTTTAATGCAACAAAAACTAATATTAACTTAAGGGATTATATTAATTTGATTTTTCCACATTAGGAAAAAGAATACGGTTTCTTTCTTTTAACCCAATATAGTAAATTTTGTTCTCTTTTCAAAAAAAATTATCCGGAATTCGTACAGCAATTTTTGAATTTTTAGCGAATTTTTTATGCGATTATTGAACAGCATGTAAGCATCTCCATACCTATAAGGGGGTTACCGTAGGGGAATCCAGTTCTGTCGCCAAATAACGCCAAGTTTGTCGCCAACTTGACAATATAGCGCCAAATTTTGAGACCAAAATTAGTCGCCAAAGGTGACGCCAACTTGGCGATATCTCTAATATTTCGCCAAATTCCCATAGACTTCCACTGTATAACAATAGGGTTTACTTGCTTACAGAAAATCAACAAATTGAGATATTTTAATGCAAAAAAAACTAATATTAACTTAAGGGATTATATTAATTATATTTAAGGGAGTCCAAGTAAATTAATTACGAATAAAAGTAACATGATCTAATGCTTAGCATGATTTCCAAACCATAAATTTTAATAGAGCCCACAGGGTCAAAGGAATTTGACTTGAAACTTTTATCCAATTGTAGTAAATTTTGACTTTCGTGATTTTTGAACTTTTTGTGATTTTTAATGCGATTTTCAAGTTTCTTCGCAATCTGCTGCAATTTTTTGACATTCCATTTTTGACCTAAAGTGCATTCTGCCCTCATTTCAATAAAGTTTATTCGGATTTCGTATAGCAATTTTCGAATTTTTCGGGAATTTTGTATGTGATTTTTAGTGTATTTTAGCGATTAGCTACTATTTTTCCACATTAGTGAAAGGAATCAACTTGCAATCTTCGAACACAGTATATAATTTTTTTTTTCTCTTTTCAAAATTTTTTCGCGATATCTTATTGTGATTTCCAAATCTTTTTCGTAATTCCTGCTGTTTTTTTGACGTACCCGGGCAATTTCGCTAGTTAATAATAAAAAGGCTGGACAAACTTTAACCCATTAAAGGGCAGTGGGATATATTTTATGCCTCTCAATTTTAATCAAGTTTTGTACGAGAATTTTTTAATACAATTTTTTCTTTTATAACATTAGTCTGAAAAAAAAAGCAGTAAAATTACACTTCCTTATTTAAAAAAATAATCTTTTGAAAATTCTGGTGTGAACTTAACATTGCAGAAATAAAATTACTTGCCTCTGAAATGGGCAAGCAAGTTAAGAGGTAATAAATAATACACGCTGCAAAAAAGAATTTTTGCATTGACATCAATACTGAACACAATAAGTGTTGCCGAGTGTCCCGATTTATGTGGGACGCCCGATTTTACAGGTATACCAAGAACTATCCCGCGAAAGCAATGTGCGAGACGCCAAATGTCCCGATTTTTCGTGATACGCAAGCACTTTTATTTATTTATTTATTTTTGTACCATGTTATTTATTTGTCTTCTTAGAATGAATATACTGATACCAGTAAAGTTCTTATAGTACTGAAATTTAAACAACGTAAAATGTTACCTCAACTGGATTTTAATTGCTTAGTAACTAACTGAACAATTATTATTATTATTATTATTTTATGGTTGATCAATGTGATATACAGGGTGTTTCTAAAAGAATATCAGGTTTTAACGCTTGGTAGTATTTATTACATAAAACTTAAAATTATAATTAATACATAAAATGAAAGAGCAACTCAAACAGTTTTACATACAAGCTTACAAGTGTTCAGTGTGAGCACCTTTAATCACACGGCACACATCAAGTCGATAGCTCAGTTCTTCCCAAACGTTGATTAGTGTTTGTGGGGTCATTGTTGCAACAGTTGCAATGGTCAGCTGGTAGTGGAGGCACATACACACGATCCTTTACAATTTTATGATATGAATTATGAAATTAACATTCGAAAAAAATTATGAATTGCAACCTACAATTTTTTAGATGGATTTAGATTTATTAAGTCCTGCTTTATGGAAATCCAAAATTTCACATTTTTCTTCCAAGTAATTTTCAAATTATGCTTAAAAAACGGTAAAATGATAGTTTAAGGGACCATCTATGATAGAAGTGACTCGATATTTTGAAATTTCTTGTGCTATCCTATAATCTAGCAATGACTGCTTGAGTGGCGCTTAACCTCTTGAGGGGCGGTGGGATATATTATATCTCACCTACGATTATTGAAGATTTTCATCAGAAAAATGTTATTAAATTTTATACTTTTCTAAGTTTGGTGGAAAACAGTCATAAAATTGATTTTCCTTATTTTGCAATAAAAATTTTGTAAGATTCCGGTATGAATTCGACATTACAGAAACGCAATTTCTTGCCCCTGAAAGGGTTAAGATACTTTGATCAAGAAGGGGGCTCTCTCGAACAACAATCGAGTACCGAACTTCAATTTGGATACAGCCCCTAAAATACGCTCGTTTTAAAATAATTAATTTCTCGGAAACTTATCGTACGAGTTGAATAAAAATTTTTTTAGGTTCATTGAAGGGTATAGAGTTCATTTATGCTGTCAAAATTGTGTACTGTTATTGAAAGAAACAAAGTTATGGTTCGTTTTAATATGTAGATGGACCCCTAAGCAAATTTTATATACACCATTTAAAAGTAGACTTTATTACCAATTGTGTGGTACCTGTAACTTTCTTCTACGATAATTTTCTGCAGAGTTAGTAAGGGGTGTTTATTATTTTTTTTCCACGACTGTACCTTGCTGATCTGCTAAGACGGAAACCTATTTAAAATGGAATTTATACTCAGTTTATAATGATTACATTTTAATAAGTTTTACTGTATTTTATGTCCCGATTTAGAATCCGCAGTTCCGCTTTTTAACACTTTGCAGCATAGTTGAAAAGTGTTTACAAATTCGGTTTGTCTGTCTGTCTGCGCTCTATAATTCACATAAATATACTCGAATTACCATAGAACGGATATATGTCTTCGAGGTTTGCCAATGTTTGGCATTGAAAATGGAATGTGTGAAAATTGAGTGAAAATAGTTCGTTTACAGGGGCACTCAAAAGAATTTCGTTACATTATGACCTTTGAGGGAAAATCGTTTGCGATGAATTTTAATGATGTTACACACATTTTCAAAAATATTGAAAGTACTATATATCACTGATGTGCGCGGCAAGAGGCTTGCTAGAATACTAGCTTTATAGAATATAACCCGCGACTTTGCTCGCGTGATAGTTGAAATATGCTAAGTGATATTTGTATGTCTAATTTTTATTAAAGGATATTATACTTTTAGGAATAATTAAAAAATTACTAATCAAGACACAGTTTGACTAAACTTCATTATTACGCTGCATTAGGCAGAAATATGACTTAAATTAATAAAAAGAACTAAAACTAATTCTCAATAAATGATAATTTAGAAAGTATTTTGAAGCTTTTATGCTCATTTCATTCGCTCATTTCAGTATTCATTTGAAGCTTTGAATTTTTAGAAACCAGTCTTAGTATGCATTTACATCTTAAAATTAACCACCATGACAAATTCCAAGCTTCTTGTCTAACGGTTTACCACCTCTCTAGTTGTAGTGGCACTAATATAAAATGCCTATGTTGAAAGAGATATTATTACCATTAATTTTGAAATCGGTTTGGTATTTCTAATATTGCATAGAAAACATAATTTAGACAGTTTTTAAGGGCTTTTTTAGAAAGTTTTTTGTTCCTGCCAATCCCAGGTGGTAGTGGCACTGTCACAAAATATAGCCCGTGTAGGATCAAAGACTGTCACCATTGATTCGCAACCATTACTTTTGTAATCGGTTTATAATTTCACTGAGATTGCATAGAAATCATAATTTAGGACTTTTTCGAACGATTTTTGCTTCTTCCCTTCGCTTTACCCCTTTTACATTTCGAATTTATTTTCGGGCATTTATATTCTATAAGTAATCACCATGCCATATTTAAAATTTCTATTCTCTTCAGTATCACAGAAATCGCAATTTAGGACGTTTTTTGCTCCTGCAACCCTCTGGTGGTAGTGGCACCGACATAAATTATAGCTTATGTTTCAGCAAGTTCTATCACCAACAATCTGCAACCATTATTTTTAACATCGGTTTGGTATTTCATAAGATTGCATAAAAATCATAATTTAGAACGTTTTTAGAACGCTTTTTGCTCACTTCATCCTTCTAAATTTAAAATTTTCTTCCGACGGTTCTTAGAAAGCATTTGCATCTTTTAAATAATTACCATGCCAGATTTCAAAATGTTCGATCCCTCAGTATGACAAAAACGCAATTCAGAACATTTTTTGCCCGTGCAAACCCCAGGTGGTAGTAAAAGCAACATAAAATATAGTCAATGCTGTAGCAGGTACTTTCACCATCAATTTTCAACCATTACTTTTGAAATCGGTTTGATAATTCTTGAGATTGCGTAGAAATCGCAATTTAGAACGTTTTTAGAACGTGCATTTTTACATCTTTTAAATTTCGAATCTTTTAGGAAAGGGTCTTAGATATAATTTATAATCTAATAAGTAATTACCATGGTAAATTTAATGTATCTAGGTTCTTCAGTAACACAAAAATCATATTTTTAGAACGTTTTTTGCTCCTGCACCCCTTTGGGGTAGTGACACCGACATAAAATATAGCCTATCTAGGAGCAAGGGCTGTCATCATCAATTTCCAACCATTATTTTTGAAATCGGTTTGATTCTTTCTGAGATTGCGTAAAAATCTCAATTTCAAAGGTTTTTTAGAACGCTTTTCGCGCATTTTCACCCTTTTTAAATTTCGATTTTTTTTTAGGAAAGTTTTTAGAGATCATTTATATGTTATAAGTTACTATCATGCCAAATTTCATGTTTCTAGGCCTTTCAGTATCATAAAAAGAGCAATTTAGAACGTTTTTACTCCTGCAACCCGAAGGTGGTATAGTGACACCGACTAAAATAGAGCCTGTGTTAGAGCATGAGATCTGCACGAGAATCATAAGAAGTTTACTGTTCAAAAAAATTTTTTTTTCAGTACTGGTTGTTTGAAATATATTAATGTTAAAAGGTAGGTGTCGATTAGATCCATAATTTTTTTTTTTTAGCTTAAATGCTTTCAAAACAATTAGTTTTAGTTATAGTTTTAAGCAGTTTAATCCTTTTGGTACGGGTTGGTACAAATGAACTATTAAATATTCCAAATTTCACCAAGTTGTACCAAAAAACTCTAAAATATAATTGTAATCAGAAAAATTATAGAAGTTTATTTAAAAATAAAAGAGGGCGGGGGGGGGGGGGGCATGTACTCAACTAACAAATATGAATAGTGTAAAAATGTTCATAAAATTATCGCGTTTACAGTCATATTTTGAGTTTTTGTGTGCCAACTTTTTGAAAATTAAAATGAAAAAAATTTATTCTGTCATTTTGTTGTAAAAATCTACTTGTATTACTTTATTTTTAAGCATAAAACATTAACTTTTCAAAAAAAGTGAAAAATAAACTAACAAGGAATGGGTTAATAACAAATTTGGAACTGCTTCTCATAAAAATGAAATTCCCCAACCAAAAATGCTTTTTGCTGTTGTTAGTGTGGAATTTAGAAAAATGCAATAAATGTAAAAAAAAAAAAAAAAAAAAAAAAAAAAAAGAAAAGAAAAGAAAAAAAAAACTACCACTTTTTAATGAAAAAGGATTTTCAACTACGTATGTTCTGTACACCAGGCAGTATGTTCTAAAACTCGGGAAACCCAGGTTGTATGCCATGAATTTGCGTTTTCCTTCAAAAATGGAGAAGGTTCAAGCATAAAAGTAAAGAAAGACAGAAAGAGAGATGAATTCCTGTGACATCACGAAGTTATGCGATTCACAAAAAAAGGAGAACTATCAGATTAAAGAATAATCTGAGATAAAGAATTATTTAATCTGTGAGTATCCAGCCTTTAGCTACCAGTTTAAGGTTTCGCTCAGAAGAAGGTATTCATTTTCCTTTTCGCGTTTCTTTCTTTTCTTTCTCCTCTCTCTCTCTCTCTTTTTTTAACATTTAGTTAGTTTGTTAATGTGGAAATTCGAAACAAAAATTTCTGGCCATTTAAAAATATTTTCTTCTTAACCCTTAAATGCAGAGTGATGCATACCTGCATCTTTTTTAATTTAACTCTTTGCAACCACTATATTTATATAAAAAATTTAATGTTATAAAAATTACAAAAATATGCTATTAAATAAATTTAAAAATCTATCTTAAAATTTCTGGTGTCTAATCCTTAATATAACAATAAAAAACACAATTCTAAAAGAATAATTCGTGCATTTAAGGGTTAAATTTTACAAAATAAAAATTTATATAAAATAAGGTATTTGGATTCACTAATTGCAATATTTTACTTGTATTGAAGATGTGAAACATAAGAGAAGGTTGACGTATCACACGAAAAATGTATGTCTGATTTTTTTCATAATTTTTCCTGTGTAATAAACCTTTCTGAGAATCATATATAATTTTTTCGAAACAAAATAAAAAATCATGCATTTAAAGGTTAATTACTGAAATAAATTTAATGAACTTATACATGTTACAATATTACTAAAGAAATATTTTACTCTTTTTTTTTCTTTTTGAGAATTGCCAATAAATACACAATGAGAAAAAAAAATAAATAAACTAGAGAACAGGAATTCTGCTTTTTCAGAATTTAGTGTCGCCCCCGGCATTTCCATTACTTCCTTTTCTTCTGATGGACTGATGACTTCTATTATTATGAAACAGCCATTATAAATGAAATGTTAGGTGAAGATGAAAGAGCAGCCGTAAAAAGTTAGAACTCTGATTTTCTGGTCAGAATGGGGGGAAAAAATGGCCATAATTTTTTTTTTCTTTTTTTTTTTTACGACTGCTCTTTCATCTTCACCTAACACTTTATTTATAATGACTGTTTCATAATAATAGAAGCCACCAGTCCATCAGGAGAAAATAACTCGGTTAAGCGGTACTCTACTGCAGTACAAAACTTATTTCAATTTTAAGTCTTAAAGCACACGTTTTATTTTACGTAAAATGACGTCATTCGCATCCGTTTAAGAATTTCACATTTACTATCTACTCTTAAACCTCTACAGTAAAGCATGCATAGCACATCACTATCGCGAAATAATGCACAAATGCAGCAAAAAGATTCCGTCAATCAAGAAAATCGAAAAAAAAACGAACCCCGGCTATCTAATGATTCATAGATACTTACAATTAAATATAGTATATAATAGCTTCATTGTTTTAAAAGAAATCATTCGTTTATATATATTTTTTTCAAAATAGCACGTATTTTAATTAAATTTTCTTTCGTTGTTTCGAGAAAATGGCACAAAAATATATAATTACTATTTTAAAACTGTTTTTCCTTTACTTTCTACAGAAATGAAGTACTTCCGTTGCCAATATTAAGCAAATGGCTCCAAAAACCACAAAAAAAAAAAAAAAAAATTAATATTTCAAAAATAAATAGAGATACAGTTTTCAAACAAAATGCATTTAAAAGAACTCTTTTTTTTTTTTTTTTTTTTTTTTTTTTTTTTTTTTTTTTTTTTCAATACGACGGTATAAAAATTGAAAATGTGCGATGCTTAGAAGTTTAAAAAATTGCTAAAGAGTATTTAATCGTAATGCTTTGTTTTACGGCTAGCTTCTGTAAGGTAACGTTTTTTTTTTTACTCAAAATAAGCTGGGAGAAAGAAATAGCATACCGTACCGGAGGCTAAAAAGATTTTCTTAATGAATAGTTTTGCATTATAATGCGAAATTTCCTATTAGGTTGAGATCCCCAGTTATTGACACTTCAGCAAAAGTGTAACTCAAAAAAGCATTTTCTTGTAAAATTCTGCAAAGGAATGTTATTTCTGTATAACTTATTTGTCTTAACTGTTATAACTTATGTTTCAGTTATTGGTTTTACAAAATAAGGATGGTGTCAGTATTGGAGCTTTTGACACTATTTATGAAAGAAAAAAAATTTTTTTAGTAGTAATAAATTTTGTCAACAATAATTTTTTAATGTATCTTTACTATACTTTCAAAAATCCCTGCCGGCCCGGCCTACAGGCGGAGGTAAATTTCGAAGTTAAGTATATTAATTGCACCAACAAAAACTAAATCATGATTACATATAATTCCACTTTAACAGTTTTATCCGGCCGCTTTTGACGAATTTTTATTTCATTTTTATATAATAGCTGGTTTTATCAGAATCATGTTAAGGCGGTATTAAAAAAAAATACTTTTCCATGCTCAACAACTCGAAATTTTCTGGCACATTTTCAGATTAATTTTTAATAGAAAAAATACGATACTTGCTGACGTGATTTTTGAAAAGATTTATAAGCGACCCATGTTTTTATTTTTTTTTCAATTAATTGAAACTTGATTAATAAACAATTATTTTCTCAGTAGGGCAATATTTTTCGTTTCCAACACAATCGCTTCGGGAAATTTTGTTCAAAATGCCCACTTTGACATCATTTTTTGAAATATATTCTGCCTCTATCAAAAAATCGATCATTACGGTACATTATATAGTTTCTGAAGTAGAGAATCTATCAATTGGGCGCGTTTGAGAGCAAAAATTTATTTAAAATGAGTAAGAAAATAAGCAGTTTGGATTTGAATACACCCTTACTTATATGATTTTTTTCTTCAACCGCTATGTATTTTTAATTTGTTTTTGCTGTAAGAATTGGTCCTATCAAAAACTTGTCAATATAAATGTTGAAGACAATATTAAAAAGATATATGATAAATTCATGGGTATTTTATATCTTGTGAATTGACGGAGTTATAGAAATTTTTCTTCTTCACCCCCCCCCCCCTCCCTTTTTTTGTTTTCGTTTTTAACTTTTTTTTTTGCGTTACGATTTTGTCCTATAAAAAACTTGTGAATGCAAAAGTTGTAGATAATATTAAGGAGATGCATAATAAAATTAATTGGATTTGATATCTTGAGAATTGACGAAGTTATGAATTTTTTTCTCCCAAAAACCGTATTTTTTTGCGCCCCTTGAGCCCATTTTTGAGCCAGGGTCTCAGGACTCTTAAAATTGGAATAAATGAAAAAAAAAGGCCATTTTCAACATTTAATATTTTAAAATTTATTTGATTTTAAGACACAATTTTAATTGAAATAAAATATATAAGTATTTTCTTTCATTTCATGTAGTTCAAAAATTATAAAATGCTGAATTAGCATTTACAGGGGGCTCCAAACTGTTAGACATTTGACGAGCAAAAAATCGGCATAACAGCTTACGCGCACGATAACAAAATAAATATTGCAACTAAAATGAAAATTATGGTGGCTACTTACACTTCAGATTGTAATAATTACCCTGAACCTAAATAAATTTGTATTTAAAGCTTGTTTATATTTTTAATACAAAGTTGTATTTAGCTAATGCAAAATTAAGAAAATTTCAACAATATAATCACCTAAAAAAATATTGTTTTGAACAATAAAAAGGAAATTTTAGGTTCAGTTTATACAGACTAACATGAAACATATATTTTGAAAATTTCATGAAAAAAATATTCATAAGTTTTTGAGATATCGTGCGCGTTATGCCCAAAAACGTCATTTGGAGAAAAATGGCTTCAAAGTTTCCGAAACGACGCTTCAACTATTGAACGTGTATAAATGGAAAAGCCATAACTTCAGTTCTAATAGGAATTTCAAGGAAACAATTATATCAAAATGTTCAGAAAAGATAGGAGTTTAACATCTAAAAAAATTAAAATTTTGAAAATTTTAAAACTTTAAGAGTCCTGAGACCCCTTAATTTTATCCAAAATCTGTGATACATAAATTTTTGGTCCTATTTTTAGAAGTAATAAAAACTTTAAACTGATTTGATATGTACAAAAATTAAGAAGTTATGGGGTTTTTTCTGTTTTCACAAAACCCCTCCCTATTTCCATCTCCTTGGTCCGATTTTGCCCATTCACGAACTTGACCGAGATTTTATGCCCCTTGATTTTATGTATCAGTTTGGAAATGATTTCTGCAGAATTGTGGAAGTTATCGTGTCCAGAAGAAAGTGATATATATATATATATATATAGATGGCAGCACCAAAATTTGACTATTGAAGATAGCTCTAAATTTTAATTTTTCTAGCTCTATTTCAGTTATAATTTACTACACCAGGGGTTTTTTTAGCTAAATTTTGACGATAATGTTAAACAGTTATTAATTAATTTAATAGTGCATTTTAAATAATGTAATTACTATATATTTATTTTATATTATATTAAATGTATTTAACAAGGTATTTCAAAATTTATTTCAAAATATATTAACTGCATCCTTTGGTATCAATTACTGTCATTTCTTAACTGTTTTATTCACCTTAATCTTTATGATATTCTGGTAGCCATGTGCGTGGATATTTGTAAAATACTGAAATATTAATCGGTATGGTGTTTATTATTTATATTTTATATCCTATAAATATTTAAATAGGTTTTATTGATTCTTCCATTTCACATTATTTGTTTCTATTCTGTTTTCATTGTTAATCAATTCACTTGATTTTAATGATTGTTTGGGCACAGGGGAAAATAATTTTTAGTTTTAGCTTTTTTTTCTGACAGAAAACAACCATTTTGCTTATATCATTGAATTCTGTGCTCTTGACAACGTAATTCAATGTATAAGCTTTTCCATTTTTTGTCGGTGTCCACTTTTTTCTTTTTCTTCCATAATAATTCCTATAATAAATTAACAATTTTTTTTTTCTTTTTATACTTACAGCTTTAATTCATAATATTTGATGGTGGTAGGTTATGTTTAATTAATGGTTTTATATATATATATATATATATAGAGAGAGAGAGAGAGATAGATAGATAGATACATATATATATATATAAAGTTTTTTACTGATGGTGGTTTTGGGTTCTAGGGGTCATGATCGGTGTAGATCTGCAAAAAGTTTTCAGAAATTCCAACATAGGAACGACGCCAATAGGTAGTATTTCATACGAAATCTACCTAAAAATAAAAATAAGAATAAAATAGATTTAAAACTTCGTAATAGTGATTTGAACAAGAAATAATCCTTAAGACTGTTCTCAAATCCAAAAAGGCAACAAAATGACATAAGTTTTAATTTAATTTTGTTCGGAAATTCATGAAACTAGTTGGTATTGTTGTTCAGAAACTGAGTAATAAAACTATTTTTCATTTTTTTTCTTTTATTTTACAAGCGCTATAGATCTTTGAGAAAATATTGTCAAAGCGGACGTTTTGAACCGAATTTCCGCTCGAAAGAAAAATAACCACACAAGAAAGGGCGAAAAAGTCTTTGTCACGTGATCAAAATCGCCTATAACTCAATAGGTAATTTATTTATCAAAAAATGAAAAACATAGTTCAATTCGAAATCGCTTCCATAGTCAGGTCTTCTAATTTTATATCTTTCCGTTAAAAAATGAATTTGTAAATGTGTCAAAACGTTTTGCGCTTGTTGAACAGAGCAGTTGAGGTGTCAGGGTGTATAGGGTTTCACCCTATATTCCAGTCTTTCTTTTTTTTATAAAGTAAATTTTGTCCTTCTTTAGGGTTCCTTACTTAAAAAGTAACAAGTTGGAAATTGCTCGTTAAACGTGGCAAATGAGGTGCGTTCGTACTATAACAAGTTTTATAATTACTTTTTGCACCCCATATTGTACTGAATGTATAATTTTTTGCACTTCATAAAGTCCATAGTCTTTAACATCATTAAAATGCACTCCAAATAATTTTTTCCCATTCCCCGAACACTTTTGACTGTCCCTGTAATTAAACTATACATCCGATTTTCCTAAAATTTGAAATGGCTCGACAAAATTTTGTAACAATTATATATTTAAAATTTCAGACCATTTGGAAGGCTGTAACATCTTAAAATGCACTTGCAATAATTTTTCCCATTGGCCGTAATGTAAAGAAAAACTTTTGACTGTCCCTGTAATTAAACTATACATCTGATTTTCCTAAAATTTGAAATGGCTCGACAAAATTTTGCAACAATTATATCTTTAAAATTTCAGACCATTCGGAAGGCTGTAACATCATTCAAATGCACTTGCAATAATTTTTCCCATTGGCCGTAATGTAAAGAAAAACTTTTGACTGTCCCTGTAATTAAACTATACATCCGATTTTCATAAAATTTGAAATGGCACGACAAAATTTTGCAACAATCTTATATTTCAAATTTCAGACCATTCGGTTGGGTAGTTTTTGCTCTGTTATATGCGGACAGACAGACGGACGGACAGACGGACAGACGGACGGACTGAACGACGACTATAGGTACTACGTATTTATATAATTACGAACGCACCTAAAAACGGAACCATTATATATAAGATCACTCCAGTGTCTGTCTGTCACAGACATTTTACTCGTAAACTATGGAATGTGGAAAGTTGAAATTGGCTGAAGTAATAAAGGCTATTGATAAACATATTTATAGATTATCACCCATTCACAAATATATTTCGGGAAAATGTAGAGGGGCTAATTAAGTTACTTGAAAAAAAACAAAAATCTTTACTTTGTATATCATGTGGGATATCGTGCGAAAGCTTCTGTAACGCTGAACTCAAAAATACATTTCTTTTAATTTTAGGTATAATATTTTCAGAGATATAATCGAAAATGTAACACAAAAATATGTTCTCCCCCCTCCCCCTCCCTCTATTTCCGAATCTATTGAAACTAAAATTATGAAAAAATTAGGGATAGTAAAACTTAATTTAAATATTACAGAAAAACTATAGCAATTACCCTAGGTCACCTAGTTTTTAAGAAAATCGCATTTTCCCGTTACACACAAATTTCGATTTGCGGGCATTCAGCAAAAGAGTTGAGGAATGCTGGAGATACCTATCGTCGCAGAAGTATAAAATGATTTTTGATAATGATTTTCGAAAAACGTTGTCGGTCATTAGCCGGGATATTAACCCTTAAAGACGCGGGCGGTTTGGACATGCATAAGGACAAGGGCATCGTATTCTATGCGCCATCGGGGGCTTTTAAAGCCTAGATAACAACTTTTAATGATATGTTTGTGTAATGCAATGCCCAGTTACTAATTCATAAAGTATTGTACGGTACCCTCTGTGCGAGAGTAATACTCGCACTTGACCGCTTATTATTATTATTTTTTTATGTAACAAATTTCAGCAATTAGATTTATTTGATTATTTCGAGTAACAAAGATCTTTCCATTTTCTTGCGCTGTCATCAGACGCAATTATATCGCAAAATTATCGAAAAGATGTTTTACTTAGAACGTAAGAAGCATTTGCAATTCTTTTTTTATGCAACTAACGCAATACGGATCACTGTGTATTAGCTAAAATCTACATCAGCTCAAATTTATTGAAGCATTTTTAAAATTTATTTAGAAGGTACAAAGCCTTTATTATATTTTAAAAAGTTGTATTAAACAATTTCGTACGAGAATAATTATCAAGATTTATTTTTCGTTAGTTATAGCAAAGCAAACATAATTTCCGTGCAGCCGTAGCGTTTCATATTTTGCAACCAATAATTTTTTCCATATATTTACTGATGTACTTTACCGTAATTTTTTATTTCAGGAAGGAGAGATTAGTTCCAAGTTTTTAAGGTGGAAGAGATCACTGAAGATGATGCTTTCGATATATATATATATATATTTTAATCGTATCTACCCTATATATATAAAATCCTAGTGAAACGACTTTATGAAACGATTCTTTGAAACGACTGATTAAACAACTGATTATGTTTCACGGCGATTTCTCCTAAAATATGGAATATTTTGCGATGAAATTAACACCAAAAATCAATATTGATCCGCAGATTTCAAAACTGGTATTAGAATTTTTAAATTCGAATTAGTTTTCGAAATATTAATTTTTTTTCTAATTTTATATACATTTTTCTAATGATGGCAACTCAAATTCTAATCAAACAGATATATTTTTTTTATATTTCAGAAAAGGTTGATATGGTAACCCGGCTATATTTGTTTATTTGATATTAAAGATTTATTTACTTTTATTTCTTTTTACAAATTATATAAATTATTTTGTTCTATGATTATTAATTATTTTTTTGATATTTTCTTTAGAAAATAATAGAAAATAATTAAGAAATACAGTACTACTTAGTTATTCCGTCGACCGATTTCGTCAAATTATATAAATCGCCAAATTATACAAATTGACATAATTTTTATTTTAAATAACGAAAGAACAAATAAATTAATATACGATCAACCATTATTGGCATTTAATCTTATAGTTTGGCGATAGATTTTTGGTCGACGGGATATCCAAGGATTACCGAAAATGCATATGTAACTGGTATTGGAAAACGAGGTTTTTGCCAAATTTCCGTAAAAAAATAAAAATCACACCAAACCTGCGGTGTGTATCTGCCCAAATATTACCACTCGAAAAAAAAATGCTAACTGGCGAGTTGAAAAAAAAGAAATACTTATAATAGTTTTACTTTTAATGTAGTTTTATTCGAAAAAAATATTTTTTTGATTTTTTAATCAAAATGGAAAACTTACGGTCCCATATTGGCGCGATTTTTTTCTGACGCCAATGCCATATACGGAACGGCCACATAACTGGCGCCAAAGTATAGTTATTTTGCTTGATATGGAAAGCCGGATGTTGCTGTTTATGCTGTTGATGCGTTTCTCAAATTGGCGTCGTTAAAAAGTCGCGCCAATATGGGGCGCATATGACATCTTTGCCAAACTTTCATATGAACGACGAAGGGATCAGACCGTATTTGTTTATGGCAGTTGGTGACTTGAACTATTATAATATAGAGGGAATGATGGCGACAGAATAATATTTGGCGACTTATCACCTGTGCCTGGCTAACATTAAAGTACCAAAATGGCACCTAGAGTAAAAAAACCGAAGTGGTCCGCTTGGAACTATTGATGATAATCACATGACTTAGGCTATTGTTATAGAGATTGTTTTAAAATACCGGGAGACAAAGACTCTGTATACTTAATTTATTTTATTTTAGCTTCTTTTCAAATGTTTAACTGATCCTCTTTAATCAAAAACGAAAACAACCATTGGATGTCTTAACAGCAACTGATTCGCCCTTAAATTTTTGAAATCAAAGGGAATTGAATGGAAACCCGTTTACAGGGAGATCTGCACAGCTTTTTTCAGTATAATTCAATCTTCTCTAAGATTTTTAAAACCCATCAGATTAGCGTGTTTTTAGATTTTGCGGTGTCAGAACGGGGGTTGGCGAGCGTAGCTTGCAGGGGGCAGAGCCCCCTAGTACAAATATAAAAACGTGGACATGCTGTCATTTTCGTGAGAAAATTTCATGTATTTTCTTCAAAACATCGTTTTAAAAGTATGTAACATTGCTTTTATTTTTATAAACATTTTTCAAATAATATTTTTATAACGAAGGAATGAATTTTTTCCTTTCAATTTTAGGCACTTTTACATGAGATGAAAGCAACAAACATTGATATTCTTATATATTATAAGCTTCCTTAAATTTCAGCTGCTTTTATTTTAAAGCAAAATATTATTAATGTTACCCATTATTTAAGATCGTATTATTTAAATGCACATATAAAAACTTATTTTCAGTACAATTTATATAGTGTTTTTAGCCTCCGGTACGGTATACTATTTCTTTCTCCCAGCTTATTTTGTGTCTCCAAAAAATAACGTTACCTTACGGAAGCCTGCTATAAACAAAGCAGATGTTTCGTTGTACGATTAAATGCTCTATGGCAATTTTTTAAATTTCTAAGCATCGCACATTTTCAATTTTTATACCGTCGTATTAGAAAAAAAAATGTTCTTTTAAATGCATTTTGTTTGAAAACTGTATCTCCATTGATTTTTGAAATATTAATTTTTTTGTAGTTTTTAGCACCATTTGTTTAATTTTGGTAATTAAAGTACTGCATTTATGTAGAAAGTAAAGGGAAAATAGTTGAAAAATAGCAATTATATCTTTTTGTTGTCATTTTCTCATAAAAATTGAAAAAAAAAATAATTAAAATACGTGCTATTTTGAGAAAAATATAAATGAAGGATTTATGATAAAACATGGAGCTATTATAAACTATATTTAATTTTAAGTATCTATATTAATGCAAATGACGTCATTTTACATAAAATAAAAGCGTGTGCTTTAAGTCTTAAAATTGAAATATGTTTTGCAGTAGAGTCCCGATTATCCGAGTCCCGCTGAACTGAGTTATTTTCTTCTGGTGGACTGGTGGCTTCTATTATTATGAAATAGCCATTATAAAAGAACCGTTCGGTAAAGATGAAAGAGCAGCCGTAAAAAGTTAGAACTCTGATTTTCTGGTCAGAATGGAAAAAAAATGGCCATAGTTTCTAATTTTCTGGCCATAGAGTTCTAACTTTTTACGACTGCTCTTTCATCTTCACCGAACGCTTCTTTTATAATGGCTATTTCATAATAATTGAAGCCACCAGTCCACCAGAAGAAAAAGAAGTAATGGAAATCCCGGGGGCGACACTAAATTCTGAAAAAGCAGAATTCCTGTTCTCTAGTTATTATTATTATTAATATTATTATGAGGTTACTATCACTTTCGGAACCGGCTTCAAATGTGAACGCATCCTCGTAAAGAAACCCCCTGCAAACAAAATCGAAAATGTAATAAATATAAATGTAATTTTTTTTGTTTTTGTTTTTAACCCGTAGATATTCGAGCGTAGTAAAATACGTACATTTTACAAGCATAGTTATTTTTCGGGCTTAAGGGATTACATACGCTCTCGGTGGCGAAAAAGTGGCATATTATGGAATTTTTTCTTTAGAAAGGAAGTAAAATTAATTAAAAAACTAATAATTCCATTTGTTTATTATTGCTTCAAGTATTGAAAAATATTATTATTATTTTGTTAAATGTGGTCGCATATTACGTCAGAAACCTGCATCTGCGTTGACTTGTACCAAAGTTTAGCAATATAATAAAACAATATTTTTCGTTATTCTGTTGTACATCAGCTACTAGAGAATCGCTGGATTAGCTGGATGCAAATTGCCCGTCGATGTACAATAGAACTATGAGAAATCGAGAAAAATCGCTATTAGAGCACTTCCTTGCGGCGGATTGTTACCAAATTTACGAGGGACTTGCTGGTCTTGCTAAACATATGAAATTTGGTTCAATTCTATGTATAACTTCATAAGCTTTTCGATGGCACAATAATGAATATGGCACAAAAAAATCGCTATTACAGCACCCCCTTCCGATGGAATATTTCCAAATTCAAAGAGGACCTGCTGTATATAGCCAGAAACATACACAAGAAATTTGGTTCAATTCTATGCATAACTTCATACACTTTTCGATGATTCAAAGAGGACGACATACGGACACACGGGCGGACGTTTTGTATAAATATGTTTTTTCGTATCTTTGACCCCTAAAACATGTAAATCAGTCGAAAAACGGAAGTATTTTCTCTAAAACATCTTTAGAACAGTATGTAAAATTGTCTTTATTTTCGTCGAAAATTTACAGAAAATGTATTTTTATAATGGCGGAATGTATTTTCTCTTTTAGTTATTTTTTTTTTATGAGATGAAAATAACCAAAACTGATATTGTTATCTTATATTTTTTTAATTTATTGCCGTAGAGTTTAACTTCCATTATTTATTTATTTATTTATTTATTTATTTTAGCAAAATCTCATTAAACTGTTATTTATGATCACATCATTTAAGTGCACATGCACATATAAAAATTTACTTTCACTAAACTATCAATCGTTTTTCAAGAACCCCGAATCTAGGACTAACTATTCGAACAGAGATAAATATTCGCGTTTATAAAGCCCGATATTTTCGCTGGCTTAAAGGATTAAATAAGTGGAAAAACCATAATGTGGCGGTTATTTTAGCACAGCTGTTATGAAGAGTTTTAAAAAAATTAAAAAAAGTATTTTAAAAATACCGTATTTACTTGTTTATGCCGTGTTGTTTTTATACTAAAAATTTATTTAAAAATTGGAGATGCACGTGATATACGAGGATTTAATATTTTAAGACCGTCGCGTCGCAGGAGAGAGCGATGGCGATGGTGAAAATCTATAAAAGTAGAAAACATACACTCTAAAAAATAAATGCGTAAATTAGTCACTTTTACATACGTATGTGTGTAAATTTGTAAGATTACACCTTTTTCATAAAATTTATACCCTTGTTGTTTAAATTTACCTGTATTTATGTGTCTTTATTGGCTTACTGGAAGTGTGTAATTTGTTATCCCTCCAAAAACTCAATTAAGTGTGTAAAGGGTAGAAAATGTTACGGATTTACCCGAATTGGTGTGTTAATGTAATTTACAAATTTTGAAATTACACAAATATCTGTGTATTTTTCATATTACACCGAAATATGTGTAAGAATATCACACAGATATATGCGTAAGAACAGAATATTTACACAGGATTATGTGTAACAATACTACGCAGAAATATGTGTAACAATACTACGCAGAAATATGTGTAAGAACAGAATATTAGACAGAAATATGTGTACTTATGTGATCACAATAAATATAGATACTTGAAAACTTGGCTTGTATAATAGTATAGCTGAATGGTTAAGTTAATGGTTTAGAAAGTCGCAGATCGTGAGTTCAAATCCTGTTTCGGTAAGTATTGCTTGTTTACTGTAGATTGAATCATATAAAGAATTTCTCCTCTTGATGTAGATGTAGCTTTCAAAACTTGTGACTGAAAGTGATAGAAAAAAAAAATCCAACAAAATAAGGAAATAGTAACGGCTTCGCAATTTCTGTATTTTTCAAAATTATATTTTACAGTGTTTTTATGCAGATAATACTGATTCTGTTCATAAATTACATCTACACTACTTTAGGGATTCAACACAACTTTAACAGAGAATGACATGCATTAAATATAATTTCAGACGATCCTGTTTTTTGTAAATTAAGGTTACATTATTTTGTGGTATAAAAAAATCTGCTGGAAAGAGAACAAGAACACGTTTTTTTATTGATCGTGCAAATTTGTTTTGCGACCATAAAAATATTTAGATCAAAATTTACATCCCAAACTATAAGGTTATGTACTATGTACGCAAAATCCATCGTTTTTGTATATTATACAGATATGTGTGTACTCATGTGCAATTTACACTGTAGAACATCGAACTATTATTACGATTCTACATAAGAAACCCTCAAAATAGATGCAGATATCACTAGATATAGGAAACCCCACGAGTTTCCAAAAAAGGCCTGCGATTTCTTTCAAGTTCCAACTTTGGGCGGTAAGATCAGAAGAAATCGATCAATCCAAATTCATCTTCGGATGTAGAACTTTTCAGATAGCGGGGATAATACAGAGACCACCTCGTATCCCTTTCACGCACCGCCAAAGCGAAAGTGGTCATAATTTTCCCACGCACAGCTGACAGAGGAAGAACGTGTGCAAAAAAAGTAGGCAGACGCAAAGTCATCCTATCGGGTGACATCCCTCGGTCCCCCGGTCCTATAAGTAATATTTAGTAAAAATTTCCCATTACTCTAACATGTAAGGGGGAAAAAAAGCTCCATTCATCTTACACTAAAGTTGACCGAGTTATGAAACTGAATTGCATGACTTATACCAATTTTCTGCATTTGATCACAGATGAGTTGGGCCGTGCTTCGAGAAATCGCACACAGAGTGCTTAAAGTAATAGAAAGATTTATTTCGCGTGTACATTTCTGCATTGCAGGCGAAGGGAGTTACTTCGAGCAAGTTTTAAGATAACTTTAATTTTTATTAGTTAAGTTTTATATTAGATAATCTAATAGTCTTTTAAAATATGTATGATTTTGTAAAGAATTGCGACTGTTGCTTATCATCATTTCATTTAACAAAAATTCTGTTATTTTTTTAACTTATATTTTCAGTAAAAGGTGTATATTTTGCTTTAATATGTCAGAAAGAAAATGGATTTCAAATTTATATTGTTATGTTAATTTTACTCTCAACTTTTTTTTTTTTTTGACATCTGACGATTATTTATATTACTAGTAAATTTGTGAATGGCCCCTATTTCGCAGAAAAACAGATGCTTCTACTTTAAACAGTTATTACTCGGTCAGTTTTAATCGCAGTAGACTTTTTTTTGTCTTACTTCTTAGACTATATTTTTACCAAATATAACTTATGAGACCGGAGGCCGTATAAAAATTTAAATTTCGTAATTTTTAAAGAAATATTTTTATTGACTCAAATCGCTTTAAAAGTACTTATTTACCTCATTTAAAACATTTTTGCAATTGGAACTATATGTCTATGACTAACGGTTTAGGAATTAGCCATTGGACACCGTTGAGAGAGGGCACCCTGTATAAATCATGTATACAAATACGTTTTCGATGGCAATTTAACATTTTAATATTTTTAGAGCTTAATTATGAATTAATACATTAATTTTAAGGCTCTTTACCGCTATCCGGCTGAAAGGGATATATGTACAAATGCTCGTTATGGTTACAATTGCATACGAGTTAAAAAACAACAACATTAGACTTACAAACAATGCGCCAAATCATGCTTGCTAAAGTAGGCAAATTGACTGTGAAATTGCAATAACAATGTATTTTAAACGCTAAACAGTTGAAATAAATAAATAATAAATAAAGAATGTAGTACATACATATATTTTTAAATATCCTTTAATTAATTAATAGTTCAATATTAATTAAATGCTGTTTAAATGCTGAGATAACAATTTAGAAATCCTGAATAGATAGTTTAAGGGGGCCGGGACACAAAAATCTCCAAATTTTCTAAAAAGAATTTTTATTGCATTAAAAATTTCTCTTTTTTTCTGCTTAAAATGATGCTTAAATCATGTTTCTGTCTTAATTGGAATAGGAAATATTAAGTTTTTCGTTTTGGTTTGTTTTCAAAATCTAGCTTTCAAGCAATGGTTGTCGTGGAAACGATTTCTTGTGAAAATGCGTTTTCTTCATGATGGGTTTTTTCACAATTTCCCGTATTTAAATTGTTATAAGTCGAAAACCCTTAAAGATAAACAGCTAATCTCGGAACATGTCTTTTTCAACTGTTTTACTTTAATTTTGATTCAGTAAATTTGAAAAAAAAAAATGTTTACTTTTGAAAATATGATTTCTTAAAAAAAAGTCACATCATTTTTTTTTTCCTTTAAATATTTTTAATTTTTATTTAAATTAATATTTTTAAAATGCTGAATCAAAATTAAAAATTATATATTTCTGTTTATTTAAATGAAAAAAAAATTGAAATTCTACATATAATATTTCGAGTTATAACGATTGTAAATTACCCCACTTTTTAAATTAATTTTCAATTTTTAATAAAAAAAAAATTGAGAAGTTTTATCATGTGATCTTGTTTACAAATAATATGGTTAACCATCACAAAAAATTTCAAAATTTTAACTCAATAAATAAAAATTATTTTAAGATGTGTCCTGGGCCCTCTTAAGTAATACTTTTTTTTGAAAATCCTTCCTGTTGGCATATATTAAAAAGAAACAAAGAAAAAAAATTATAATTTTTTAAATAAATGCGATGAAATTTCCATAATATTTCGTCGTTTGCCGATGAAATTTCCATAATATAAATTTGTCGGTTGGTGATGGTAATGTGTGAATTTACGCTTTTCTGAATGTCTTTCTTAAATTGGTTTCGTAGATAAATTTCTCCAGTTTCTGCAACAGTAAATATCTCTTAGTGTACGGATTAAATACAAAATATCTTAGAAACTTTCCCACCAAATTAAAGTATTGTAGCGGATATTTTTTATTTCCTATTTTTTTTAGAACAACATGAATTGTAGTTATGCAATAGCCCCCGGTATGTTATTTCTTTCTCCCAGCTTATTTTGTGTTGTCTCCAAAAAATAACGTTACGCTATATAAGCCAGCCGTAAAACAAAGCAGAGGTATCATAGTACGATTAAATATTCTATAGCAATTTTTTAAACTTCTAAGCATCGCGCATTTTCAATTTTTATATCGTCGTATTGGGGAAAAAATGTACTTTTAAATGCAATTTGTTTGAAAACTATGTCCCCATTTCTTTTTGAAATATTAATTTTTTTGCCGTTTTTAGAGCCATTTGCTTAATATTGCAGCGAAAGTACTCCATTTTTGTAGAAAGTAAAGAAAAAATAGTTCTAAAATATATTTTTTTGCCATTTTCTCATAACAACCGAAAGAAAATGTAATTAAAATACGTGCTAGTTTGAAAAAATATAAACGAATGATTTCTGTTAAAACATGAAGCTATTATAAATTATATTTAATATTAAGTATCTATATTAATGTTACAAACAAATGAAGGCCTATGAATCATTAGATAGCCGTTCTTTCTTTGTCGAGATTTTTTAATGACGGCATCTTTTTGTTGCATTTGTGTATTATTTTGCGATGGTGACGTCCTATGCATGCTTTACTCTAGATGTTTAAGAGTGGATCGTAAATGTGGAATCCTTAAGCGGATACGAATGACGTCATTTTACATAAAATAAAAGCGTGTGCTTTAAGTCTTAAAATTGAAATATGTTTTGTACTATTTATATATACATATATATATTTTTTTCATCGGGGGCGACACTAAATTCTGAAAAAGCAGAAGTCCTGTTTTCTAGTTTTAAACTATTTTTCCTTTTATTTTTTCAAACAGTTGGTAACATTGAACTTCCGGTTCACTTTGCATCCTATTACATCGCCATGGTCCTCTCTATATATGATCGTTAGGCGGCTTTTTCTTTTTCTTTATATGGCATTATGAAACATATTCTGTAAATGAGCCGTTCGTTTTGAAAGCATGGAGAAAATCCACTATTTTTTCTAAATAAATTTTTCGCAGATAATTGGCGACTGGGCAAGTCTTTTAAGTAATCACATGTGGGTCTAGGTTGGAGAGAGATATAAAAGTGGGCAATGGTCATTTCCCTATGATTGACAAAAAAAGCTCAACAATAATGTACCTGCAAATTGTTCTGCACCCATTTTCTCTTGGGATAGAATTCTCTTCAACAGAGGGCCATTCCTTTCAACATTTTAATCCCCTTTTAAAAAAAGAGTTCAACTTGAGAATATTTCTAGATATGGAGCATTCTCACAATCTTTTAACTTTCATGTCCTTGAATAATAATTTTTTATTTAATACACTTTTTTGTGTTATTTTATTTCATATACTTGGGAACATCCCATTGCATGATTGCACAACAATATTAACGAGATAAATAAGTTTTGGACGATGTTAGGGGTCCAAACACATGGAAAACTCATCTACCGTCCCGTGTCCCTGATGCTGATTTTGAAGTTTGGAGCTGTCTGGATAAAATTGTTTCAATACAAATAATTCAATGTAATTTTTTTTTAAACTGGAACTATTGTTTTATATAAATATGTAGCTAAAAATTAACCGGCACACATTTTTAGGGTTGATATTATTTTTTGAACTCTGTCCCTGGGTTTTAGATTTTTTACCATCCCTCTTCTAAAATTATACAGAAAATCACTTCAGATGCAGCGACAGAATTTTTTTTAAGTTTTTGCTCATGCAGAAGTATGCTAGAGAAAGACTATCTAAAATTCTTTGACAGGAAATTTACTGCAGAATATAAATCAGCATTTAAATATCAATTTCAAGCACCGTGGCTTTATTGGTAGTCTTACCGTCCCCAAGGTTTATTACTGCACTTTTCGAGGTAAATTAAAAAAAAAAAGAAAAAAAAATAATTTAATCCAATGTTAACAACTATTTCGAAAAATCAATGAACATTGTGGCTATCACTTAGTCTTAACATGATTTTCCTAAAAATAGGTGGTAATTTTCCTTACCGTTCCATCCTTACCGTCTCTTTTTTTACCATTTCGTCCCTTTTTTTACCTTACCGTCGTTTCTTTAACACCCCTTTAAGACAACGTTATACAAAAATTCTGTATTAAAAGTACTACATTTGTATTATTTCTTATTTGAATGTCCTGTGGGTACTATGCAAATTCATTATAAGTAAAAAATTTAGAAGAAAAATAAAAAGTTATAGGGGTAAAATGGAAAGTAAAATTAAACTCGCAAGTTTAACCTAAACTTCAGTTAAATAAAAAATTTTTCGCTGCTGACCATTTTTTCTTTATTTTGAATCATTAAGGCATTCGTCTATCAGATTAAAATGTTATTTTAGCAAGTTTAATTTCGCCAGAATTTTCCCCCCAAAAGTCAAAAGATTGTGAGAATGTCCCATATCTCTTCTAAAAGTCCTACAATACAAAGAAGTACAGTAGAATCCGCAAATGCCTAAAATCCACACATCATTGCAGGCGTAAACAAAGAAATTTTCAGTTAAAATGTAGGGGAAAAATTCAAGACTTTTTATTTTTATATCATTTTGTGCCCATTTTAATATGTAATTCTGGTTAACATGACTGAATTCCTATTTTATCACGAATTAAGTATAAATTTATTTCTGGAGATATTCAAGATTGTGGTGATATTAATGCTGATCACGATCGTTTTATCAAATACATTTATCTATTAAAAGATTAATAATGATTAATTATTAAATCTGGCTAAACATGAACTAAAACGTCATTATTTTAAGATTTCTATGTAAATTATTAGTGTACTTTTATGAAGCGAGTTTCGTTGAAAAAATTTAGTTCGCTGAAGGAAAATGTGTATCACTATTATTATATTTAAATATGCATTATTAATTATTTACTTGATCATTATTTACTGATTAATTACCATTGAATTATTTACTTTTAATATTTTAATCATTTATTAAATTTTCTTAATTTTTATTATTTTACTTAATTATGTTAATATTTTACTATATTCTAAGCATTTATTATAAGTTTGAAAGCATTATTGGGAGATTCTCAAAAGGTGGGATCATTAAACGTTAACTATATGTAATAATTATATGTATATGTTTTAAAATTTTCAAATTTAAGGCCAATTTTTTTAATAGTATAGCATTTTGTCTATAAATATAATATATAAATATTTTATAATAGTATGTCTACAAAATTATACACAAACAGCAACTATTCTGGAAAATTAATGATTAAAGCATTTAATTAGCAGTTACATACGTTACAAATTTTGAACACTCTTTCGCACGTACGTTACAGATTTTGGACGTTGCTCTTAGTATTTAAAAAATTCTTAAGACTAAGAATGTAGTAAATGTGTCTGTATACATGTATATATGTATAATTAACTTTTTGTTATCCAGTATCCAGTAATAATAATAATAAAATCAAATACTTTGTTACGTACGTTACTTTCGGACATAACAAAATACAGAAAAATTCTTTATAGAAAAGTCCTTCTATCTCCAAAAAAGCAATAAATCAGCCTGCCATGTCTTAACGAAATTATCAAAAAATCATCCGTTTCCTTTATGCATTCGTTGTTTACCATTAGAACCACCTGGAAAAAAGTTAAAACTTTTTTTCTTGGTGGTACATTGGAGCAGTTAACGTTATGAATGTCCGAAATTGGCCTCTTTAGCATAAAATAATAAAATTTTAAGATATTTATACAAAGCTTTTACAATAAATTATGTCATTTTCTGTCTCTGAATAGAATTAAAAACTCAGTGTAAAAAAAATAAATAAATAAAAAAATAAAGTCAATGATAATTAAAGTTATGTTTGAAAGGCTTAAAGTTATGACTTGTGTCCTGTGCCCACCTTTTGAGAATCGCCCTATTACATTCAAACTACTGTTTAAAAAATGTAAACAAAGCAATGACCAGAAATCCGCACAACCTCTGGTCCCAAGCTGCGAGACTTTGAGGGAGTCGACTGTACTATATTTTAGCAGTCTATGAAGCTGTTTACCCTTGTAAATAAGGCTTGAATAGATTTTTGAAAGAGTTTTTTTTCTTTTTAAGCATCTTTAAATTTATATGAATAGGTTTCAAAATAGTTTAAGTTTCTTCGGTTTTACATAATTACACAGTTTTAAAACGTTGAATTTTTTTTTTATAAAAAAAAGTTTGATTAGAAACGTAGAAAAAAAAATGTTTACTAATTTAATGAAAATTTATTAATTTCTTTTTTTTTTTATCCTCGATTACAAATCATTTTTCAACATATCACCAGAAATGTGGTTCGACTTCTACACGGAAATTCAATTTTTTTTTCAAAATTTTGTTTAAGAATTTGGGGGGTGGGGTGGGGGATTGTCGAGATTTACACGAGTATATACGGTATTCGTAAAAGTAGTTTACGAATATTTTTATACCCATCGAACTTATTCTATAATTTTTCTGGTCTTCTTCATGTTAATCTAATATGCAATATTGATTATCCGTGTTCGCTGAAAAAAATGACTTGCCTCACTTTCAAAAGCAATGATTTGTTGAAAACGTTGATTTTCTTTAAGTAGAACATAATTATAATAATAATTAAAAAAAAAAAGATAATATTTTTTTATTTACCCATTTATTTTATTTCAATATTTCATTTTTATTTAGATAAGTTACAATAAAACAAAAATTTTATTTTATTTTATAGAAAAAGTGGGAAAAAATGTGTAAAAGTATTCAGCAATAAGTTGGATACATAGAATTATAAATTATGATAAAACAATGTTTTACCTGTGTTGCCAATGCACCACAGTTGTAGTAGGCCTGCTAAATTCTGATAGCACTTGTTAATATTATGCAACACAAAAAATTATTCTATTCAAAGTGGACTTGCCTCAATTTCAAATCAACGCATTTGAAATATAACGTCGATCCAGTAAATTACTAGTAACAAATTTATACTGATATTAAAAGATAGATATTGATTGTGAATGATTGAAAACATACGAATTTATAAGATTGGTTTTACTAATTTTTTTTAATGGACTTATCTCACTTTCAAAAGCAACCACTCAAATATTGTGCAATCTACATAATAAAAACAAGAAAGAAAAATCATGCGTTTAGCATAGGTTATGAAACACTTTCCAACACATTCAGAATAAAGTAACAAAAATGCACCGTTTAAAAAAATTAAAATATTACGTCTAATTCAACCATATGAAAACACATAACACATTTGAAAACCCAATTTCAGCTGTTCCCATCTACAATCGGAAAATTATCCGAATTTTTTCAGCAGCCCTGTATATGATTTGTATCTATTAACTACATGCATGCCGAAATTTAGTTCATTTAAGAAATATATACACTTCAGTTGAAAATTTCTTTCGGCAATTTCCTCTAATAAACTTGAATACTTTTGTGTAGCCCTGTATATGAGCTATAGAATTTATATATAACGAGTAACATGCAAAAAATTAGTTAAATTTAAAAGCGCATGACAAATTTTAAAACGTAAACTTCAGCAATTATTACCCAAAGACAGTACTGTAACCGATTTCTTTTACGTGTCCCTGTAAATGAATAAAAAATGCTATGAATATCCTGTTCTAACTGATCGTAGTGAAATTCAGAGGTTTATATAAGTTTCAATACATTTTAATTACATTTTACACACTACAATTACTGACATTTGAGCGTAATGTCATTAAAATGCTCTGTAAACGATTTTTTCCCATATACCATAATGTAATGGAATACTTTTGAGTGCCCCTGTAAATGAACTATTAATCCTACATACTTCATATGTAATGCCAAACATGCTTTGGTGATCCTAAATAAGTTTCATCAATTGCATGAAAATCCGAGTATATTTACGGGAGTTAGAGCGTAGACAGACGGACAGACAAACCGAATCCATAAATACTTTTCAACTTTGTTGGAAAGTGTTAAAAAAAGAATTTGTCTGTGTATATGTGTGTCTGTTGGTGGTGGCTAGGAAAATCTACCATGCATAGTTCATTTTTAAAAATAAAATACGAATGGCTTTACTATTTTTTATTATTATTATTGACTTATCGCACATATTAACATGTTATTTCAATAATAACACCCGTGTGCAGAGCAATAGTAAGAAAGAAAGGTAGAAAAAAAAGGATAAATGTCAATTTGTTTTGGTCGCCGCGCCGCATTGATAAAATGAAAACCGGCAAGTAACATACGAGTAGAATAACTCGTAATCTTCAAAACTTTTCAAATTATTTCATACTCTAGATTCGGAAATTACGTAATTTTTTCCCCTTTTCTAGACCATATAGAAACAAACAAACGAACAAAAGAAAGAAAAAAACCCACGAAGGCAAAAATTAGCCTAGGAAATACGGCAAATAGAAAGACCATCACGAAATCTTAATAAAATTTATATGAATCCAGCGAGAAATTGTAGTCTATGAAGCAAATAAAACTATCAAAATTTATTCATGCGTTAAAGAATTATGTGCGAACCTATACACTTTATTTAAACAGGTGAATCGAGAACTTTCGCTCTCCTGCTCTTTTTTTTCTAAGCTCACGCTAAAAATAAAACTGATATATATATATATATTCTGTATTAATCAAACATTCGTTTCAAATAACAATTTGCATTCCGAAAAATGATTTAATATTCAAGATTGCTTGTTTTTGCATGTACTCCTTTTCTTCGTATAAGAAGAATGTTTAGTTTAACCCATTTATGCCTACCGTCCCATTTTTGGGACGTTTCGAATTTTAATGAATTTTTATAATTTTCTTGTTCTTTACAACATGAAAATTTTATGAAATAATTGTCTATAAATGTCTTTATCTATTACCAAGAGATGACAGCATAAGATTGATATTTATTTGCTTAAATGAAGACCTTTTTTCGGTGTTTGTATATTTTTCATTTTCAAGATAGCGAAATGTAAAAAGTAACTTTATTTGTATTTTTTCTATCAAGGATCCAAATAAATAAGTCATAATCTTAGCTTGTAGACTTCATTGAAATACGCATTTTTTAAAATTGCAAAATTATATGTTCAAGCCTGTTTTTTATGCATGTTTGTAACGTACAAAATATAGGGCACAAGGCGCAAATGGGTGCATATTTCCATTAGACATTTAGGGGGCAGTTATTTATGTAAAGTCCTTTTCAAGATGATTTTGAAATAAATTGTTTTTTAGCTTCAAATAGGATTATTCTTAATTTATTATTAATAATACTTATAATGTTATTAGTCTCTGTAAATAAATACAGTAGAGCGCCAATTATCCGAACTCCAATTAACCGAACTTCCAATTATCCGAACAGCCAATTTCTCTCAAAAAATATTTTTTAACCGAACTTCCAATTATCCAAACAGCCTATTTCTCTCAAAAATTTTTTTAAAACGAACTTCCAATTATCCAAACACCCTATTAGACCTGGGTATCAGATTTTAAATGATGATGAGATTGTGGATGATATTCAAGACGAAAAAGAAATTGAAAACGAATGCTCTGAAAATGATCCAGGTCCATCACATAACGAAGCCTTTGAATGTTTGGAAACAGCTATGGAATGGCTCAAACGGGAGAAGAATGCTGATCCTATTCAACTAACATATTTAAGAAGCATTCGAGATAAAGCAGCATTGAAAAGAATGTCTTCTTTGAAGCAAGCAACAATCGAAAGCTTTTTTGCTTAAATTATAATCTCTGGCGTTCAAAAAATGATAATAAAAAGTAAACAAAAAAAATTAAAAAGACAAAAATCAATTTTTAAACATGCCAGCATTAACTAGTGCTGTCAGTTTAAAGCGTGGATAAAGTGTGAAGATTTTAGTATAGTCAGGAACATCCGTTAAATTGTCTGTCCATTTATCCGAACTAGGGTCGGTCCCGACATGTTCGGATAATCGGCGCTCTACTGTAAATATATTTTTTAATAGTTCATAAAAATGCTAATTACAGTATATAATATACAATTTAAAAGCTTAATTTATATAAATTTAGACAAAAAATATAATTATGCATTTTTCCACTTATGAATATTCCGATATTTAGTAAGTTTGCGTTTCATCTATTAAATACAAAAATATTTAAGCGTAATTTTTTTCTTAGTATTTTTCCTGTTCATTTTGCAACATTTTAAAGTGATTGTACCAACAAATTTGAGAAAACAAAAATTCAGGCATAAATGGGTTAACCCTCAATGGGAAATAAATATACTACAAAACTTGCATTGAGATTTTTAACACTTTCCAACGTAGTTGTTGAAAAGTGTTTATGAATTAGATTTGTCTGTCCGTGCTCTAACTAGCGTAAATATAGTCGGATCCAGGCTTGGACTGGCCAGCCGCCTTAAATTTGGGTCTTAATTTTTATTCTTTTATCAAAGGAATCTCAGAAAAAAAATCGTGGAAACTTACGAGAAACCCTTTAAGACTTTCTTTAATGGCTTAACAGTGTTTGCACTTTGAGGGGCTTCCGAGTTGTCTACAACTTTACGCCCAGTCTATTGATGATTGTCTAATAATGAATGAGCCATTGGGATAAAAAGTCTAACTGTAGTATAATAATACTACTATAAAATTTTAATAAAAATAAAGATTATTAAAAAGTGAAAAAAAATTACTTTTAAAGAAAAGTGGTATTATAAATTATTAAAAAGTGAAAAAAATTACTTTTAAAGAAAAGTGTTATTATATAGTTAAAATAGTAAGCAGTCTTACTGATTAAGAATCTTCTTTAATATAAAGCTAGTTTATTTAAAATTTTACATTCCTGTATAATTTTACTGGTGGATAATTGACTGTTTTCGGTATTTTTTCTAGTAAGATCTTCATTTTATTTTCCGAAATTTTTGAATAAACTCCTAAGACTTTCTGTTAACTGTATCAAAATTTAAGAAAATTATATATACTGTATATCTTTCCTGGACGACAAGGAATTCAAATAGGGTGTCAAAAGTGGGTGTTACCATTTGAAAAATCAACGTTCGTGCATTTTTTATATGTAGACAATCACCAAAGCAAAATTTATGAATAGCATTTAATAGTAGACATCATGCACAATCAATTGTTACCTACATCTTTTTTATACGGTCAGTTGCAGGAGTAGGTAGTGGTAGGGAGTAATCACTTTTTTTTTTTTGCATGATTCTTGTAAGGTATCTATTAACACTAAACGGAGGGGCCATTTTAACTCCTACCAATTGAAAATACGTCGGTTCGTACCAGGATTTTCTTTATACAGTAAGTTTAAAAAATACATAGAAGAAAATGTTAAGTAAGTTAAACAGTTTTAAATAAAAATTCTGGTGTAAAATTATTTTATAGCACTTGAGTAAAATTTTCGTCAGTTTTAGTGTTAACAACAGAATAAAATAAGAAAGCCCTAACTTTGATATCAGTCATCTACTACAAGCTAATCTGTGTTCAACTTGCTGGAACTTTTAGATATTACATTCGTTTTAGAAAACTTCTTAACATTGTGTAGATTTGATGAACTTTGTACATGCACGGGGAATATAGCGAAGTCTTCTATCTAGACCACTGGTTCCCAACCTTTTTTTGGCCGCGCCCCACCTAAGCATCTCTAAAATCATGATGTCCCCCCTCCCTTCTACATCATATAAATCTTATTGCATAAAAAAACCCTCCTATTTTCCAGGAAGGATCTGAAAATAGCATCAACTCTGAAAAGTGATTTCATATTCTTTAATTTATCAAAATCATATTTTTTTCTTCTACAAGTATCTTTTTAACATAACTCTATGAATGCAATGAGGCCATTGTTTGCATTGCTATTATTATTATTTTTTTTTTTTTTAGGCATATATGTTGTTCACCTTACCTCAAATTTTAAAGTGATAAATAGTCTACATTTTTATCTTAGTAAAATTTCTTGAAATCTCTCTCACATTTTGTATTACATATGATAGAACTGATACATTTTATTATAGATTTTAGCACTTCATTAAGAACGAGTGATATTTGTTTATCACCGAGACTGCATGGATAACATAATTCACAAGTGACATTTCCGGATTAGCGCTTTTATCCATTTTAAGTAACCATTTTCCCCTTATAACATAACTTCTTTGATAGCGAGCATCTTATTAGCATTATTATTATTTAGCCACTATGTTTTCTCCGATTTAAAATTTTAAAATGCATATGTCATGAAATATTTTTGTATATTGTGTATGTGGTCTGCAGAAGGGCCATAAGAAGTTTACTTTCTACCCATTTCCTACCGTGATGCGCACGGGGATTTATTTTAATTTCAAAAAAGTAGTACCTCATTTAGATATTTCAAAACATTTTTTAGATTAAACGTGTTCAAATAGTCAATTTTAGATATACTCTACAAAATTTCATATGTAAAAGTTCCTTCATGGGACATATTGCACTATGAGTACAATTTAAAAAAAAATAAATAGTAAAAAAAAAGAGGTGTGTTGTACTAAAATAATATTAAAACCAGAAAAATTAGAATGATTTTTTAATATATACAAAAGGGTCAAAATATCTAAAACAAAAGTCACATAATTATTACGGTGTCACTGTATTTTGAACTTTTAAATAGGACGGTTTCGAAAATTAATTTTTATTCAGTTATTTTTAAAATTTTTCATCTATTATTTCTATTTTTAGACTACGACACTACTGTCATTAGGAAAAAATGATAGAAAATTTCTTAGTAAGAAACCTGGAATTTCCCCCCTGTGGGGCGTACGCCCCACGTTGGGAACCGCTGATCTAGGCTAAGAGATATAATATTAAGTCATTTTCATGCTTGGTTCTGTGTGAATGTGTTAAATCTTGTCAAGCCAGATACAAACAAGCGAGTAAACTTGACGTTAATTCGTTAAAACTTTTGCGCCCTCCAAAAATCCAAGGTTTGCGCCGTTTCAGCATACCTGATTTTTTTTTCTGTAACTTTTCCGTAGACGACTGTTGGAAGATTTCATATCTTATAAAGTAATCAAAACTTATTTAACAGGGCTCTCATCGGTCACTTTACTGGCTACCACTATTTCTAAACAGTAATCTTTCTGGTACATTTCTATTAAAAATGTTTTAGAAATTTATCAGGATGATTAATGTACGGAAATAATGCTTGTCAAAGAATTCACCACTGAGAAACCTATATGTACGATGTAACAGTAGTAATTTACGATAATTATTTTACGATTTGGAAAAAAAAAATAGCCTGACAAGTTGAAGAAAATTATTGACCATTTTACAAACAAAAACCAAGAAAACGAAAAATTTGAAGGGTTTTTTTATTTGTTTGTTTTGCGGAAACTAAACATGCATCAATACAGATTACAAAATAATAATAAGAACCGGATTTAAGCATATTCCACATCAGTCCACGGCGACTAAATTTAGACGGGGGAAGCAGCAATTTAATTTTGTGCGTATAGTTTTTGAGATTTGAAAATATTGCAAATGTCATATGCAGAATTGATAAGCTTCAAAAAGAGAGAAAAGTTAAGTACAAATTCAGTGTTCCTTAGGGCCTGATTATAGCCTATGCAAAATTATATCACTTTTTTCTAACAGTTTTTTTTTCTCATTAAACCTCATTTAATCGCATAATTTTAGGATTAAATAAGGAAAAACATATTTTTCGAACATAGCAATGTGAGTTTGCTTAGGTCTCATCCCCCCCCCCCACACACACACGCACGCACACTCCACCACCATCTGATAGCACATATTAGTGGTCAATGGATTTTCGATTTTAAAAAAAGGAAGAAAAAGTTTGGCGTTACTCCATTCAACTTTCTGAACCATTTACAGAAATACTGTTTGTTCAAACCAGTATAACAATATGAATAAAAACTCAGTTCCTAATTTTACTTCCAGTGGTGATAAAGACCTTGTTGTTTTAAAGTAAACGTGTACTTTCATTCATAAAGCTTAAACATTTTTCTAATGACATAATTTTCAAAAAATTTTCCTCCCGCTAATGCCGAAACAAGGCCTATAAATTAAAAAAGAAAAAAATAGAATTTTACTAAATTAAGTCACATTCTAGCAGGCTCAGACTTGCTCACCGGGCAACCGACCTGCGGGTCGATGCGCCCTAAACCAGGTAAAGTTGCTCCCTCCCTCAGGTGAAGCTAATAGTTTTAAAATTTACTATAAGTATTAGATATGAAGTCTTAAATCATTTAATAATTAGAAAAAAAAACTTTTTTGAAGCATTTTTTATTAATGATTTTTATTTCTCTTTGCAAGGCAAAAGAATTTATTTTTTTTCTTGAAAGTTTCTTTACTTCAGAGGACTATTTAAATTATTTAAAACCTAACATATATATTCTGTAATTTTGTCTGTGACCAATTGCGACATGGTCTGCCCCAAAAATTTTCTGCCTGTCTAGTACCAAAGAGCGTGGACTCTCTTTATACGTATTTTATTTTATTTCTTTTTTTGTAAAATCATTTATAAAGTATTTGTTTGAAATGTGTAGGCTTCGTGTATTCGTACAATGCTGTGATTGTAATTTCCTCTATAAAAATTTTTATTATATTGATTTTGGCGCTTGATGAACAAAAATATTTATAAAGAATATTTTCGGCAAAGAAAATGTAAGTCAATCATTCTTTTTTGTTAAAAAATACATTTTAATATGAAAACGGGACTGTTTCAATATTGTATATTGGAGAGTGTTGTACCTTGGGACAATTTTCACATTTTAATTTTTTACTTCGATGATTATAATCAGATTTAAAATTTAAAGGCAACATTTCAATACACCAACATATTTCTCTATAATATAATTTTAGAAATTCAGACAGTTTGAAAATAAAAAAAATGCCATTCATTTAAAGTAGGGAAGGCAAACTGTCCCAAGGTACAACATCCTGTTGTACCTTGGGACATACTGCATAATTCAGGGAATAGGCATATAACTCATCAATAATTTTGTACAATAACTAATACAATATTTTGTACAATAACAATAACTAATTTTATGCCAACAAACAAAACCTTTTTTTTTCTTCAAGGAAATAGAGAATGAAACTCAAGTTCAAGATCCAAAATGAAGTTGAGTTGTTTTATTTATTGCATTTCACATGATTTGTGAAATTTTCTGTAAAATAAGTAATAAACATACTTTTATTTATCCAAATCATTACAAACCACGTATTTCTTGTACCATTGGACATGTCCCAAGGTACAACATATTTTACTGTCCCGAGGTACAATCACCACACGGTTTAAATAAAATCAAAATGGCGGTAAATCTAGAAGAACTATCATTATTTTCTCATACCCAAAACATTTAAAAATCTTCTCTTTTATAAAAAAAAATAAATTGCAGTTGACTTGTTGTAGAAATACATAGGAAAAAAATAAAGTCAGAATGGAGGAAAATATTTACTTTGGACTAATGAAATTTATTTTTTTCACCTAGCTGTTAAAATTCAATGCTTCTGATGTTGTCTGTTATTATGATGAGATCTGTTGGTTATAGGTCACTATTAGAAATACACAAAAGATAACTGTTGCCAATAGTTTATTAGAAATTGTCAATGTCCCAAGGTGCAAGCGTCCCAAGGTACAACACTCTCCCCTATAAATGTGATAATCAGAACGGCGGTCAAGCTATTTTGTATATACGTTAGAACAGGACTCTTTTTTTTTTTAACCGATTTTTCACACAGTCATCGAGCACGTATTTCAGAGAAAATCGTGTTAAAGATATATGACAATACGTTTTTCTCCCTTCGTTGACTGGTTTTTCTGCTTTCGTCGGGAAATTCCATCGAAAACGCCAACTTTGACAGTGTTTTCTGTAAGATCTATTGTGGTTACAAAAAATACGGAAAACGTCTTTCGATTACAAAGTTTCTGAATAGTACCTGCCAGTTTCATGCGTGTTCGAGCAAAAATTAATTAAAACATATGTCATAAAGTTGCCCCTTTGGATTTAAGAACAGCCTTAAGAAATAAAATCATACAAATTTCAGGTTCATTTAAGAATATTATCACGGGCCCGGATGACACCGGTTGGGTCAGCTAGTATATACTAATAAAAGAAAGTTTCGCTCTGTGTGTGGTGGCTAGCGACATCTATTGCAAGCAGAAGTCTGAAAATTTGGGTGAGGGTAATCCAAGATAGGTCCTGATGCGCCTAGAGCTCAGATTTTTAATTGTTTATGACCGGCCCCCTGAGCACCTTCAGTTTTTATACACTGAATTGCTCATAACTTGCCCTCTTTTTATCCGATCTTCTTCGTTTTGGGGGCCCTTTTCCCATTTAGTTATTCTCCGCTTCTACATTCCAGTTAAGACGCTGGGCCCCGTGGAATTTTTGTGCGCCATGCATTTTTCATCCCCTAATATTGTCAACTTCTCAATGCATAACTTTAAAATTGAGAGTTGGACTCCTCTCCCTGGGCCAGCACCTAGTGCCCAATAAAAATATAAAAGTGGGGAAATAATTCTTAAGAATTTCCCCACTTTTTTTCCCCGCTTCTTTAAAATTTTATTCGAATGATTAATACATACCCTATGCTTAATTTCGACTTATTGAGATCTAAAGAGCTATGTACTAGAACCTTTTAACATGTTTTCATCTTAAGGCCCTGCTCTCAACTATCAGTTGGCCCCTTTTGAACCTCGTATTATATCTCCCTTAAAAATGGTCTGATTCACTGACTTTTTTTTTTGTAACAACATCTTAGGAAATCCAGCAACTACACGAACGACAAAAAATTTTTTTAGACTTCAGCTACTGCCAAATTTGAATATTAATCGCCTTCTTGGGGCCCTTGGTGCAGCTTCTTTAAAAATGATCCGATTCTCTTGCAATTTTCTTTAACGTAGTTCTAGCGTCCTTTGACTATATATAAAATACTAAAAAAATTCCTTATGCCCAGCTACATTCCAGTTGAGACTCTGGGCCCCTGGGGCATGGTACAGGGCTACTTGAAGTTTTTGTGTTCTAAATTGTTCATAAATTACCCCTTTTAATCCGATCTACGTTTTGGGGCTCTTTTTCCATTTAGTTTTTCTTCCGTTTATACATTTCAGTTAAGGCACTGGCTCCCTAGGGTAACTTATTGTGCGCCATGCATTTTCACCCCCTAATTTTATCAGACTCTCATTCCATAGCTTCAAAATTGAGACTTGGACTTCTCTCCCCGATCCGATAACTTCATATTTTTATTGGGACCCTAGGGCTCTTTTTTAAGCATTTCTTTAAAAAAAATTTCTGATGATTAATACTTATACCGTATGCTTAATTTCAACTAATTGAAAATCTAAAGCGCTAAGTACTAGGACCTTTTTAACCTGCTTACATCTTAGGCCTTCCTCTCAATTATCAATTGGCTCCTTTTGCTCCCCCTATTATAGCTCCCTTAAAAATGGTCCCGATTCACCGGGATTTTTTTCCTAACAACTTCTTACATCCTCCAGCTACTACATGAATAACAACAACAACAAAAAATACTCACACTTCAGCTACCAGAAATTTTGAATATTAATCGCCTTCTTGGGATCCTTGGTGCAGTTTCTTTAAAAATTAACCGTTTGTCTTGCAATTTTCTTTAGCATAGTTCTAGGGTCCTCCGGATACTTTATAAACCACTAAAAAATTTCCTTATACTCCAACTACTACCTTTTTCGAATATCAATCTTCTTTTTCGGCATCAACTTACGTTTACTCACCGCAGCCGTGAAATAACAATTCGCGTTACTGTTAAAGGTAAGTGGTTAACTTTAGAGGAGTGTGATTTCATCCGTAAATTAAATATCGCGTTAATGTTAAAGGTAATTCGTTAAATTTACAGGGGGTGGGGGCCACAAGCACCTTCCACTGCTTGGGGACGCATTCTTTCCTCGGGTTCTAGGGGCCCGATTTCAACGGGAATTGGTTCATTCAACCTAGATTACGATTCAGCTACTTTCTGTATTATAAAATTTGTCTTAGACTTCAGTTACCAACATTTTCGAACATTAATGGTGCATTCTTTTTTCGGGTTCAATGTGCCCGATTTCAACGGTGATTGGATAATTAAACTTAGCTTACTATTCAGCTATTTTCTGCATTATGAAAGTTTATCTTAGACTTGTGTTACCATTTTCGAACATTAACGACGCATTCTTTTCTGGGTTGTTATGCGTTCTATTTTAACGGAAATTGGTCCATTCAGCTTAGCTTACGATTGTTTTAAAGATTATAGTTCCACCGCCAGGATTCACATTCGTATCTCGGGTTTTATGGGCTAGATTACTACGGGGTTTGCAGATTCAACTTTGTTTTCGATTGTCTCCGGCGCGTACGGAACAATCCTGGCATACACTGCCTTTGGTAGCGGGGACCCAGGCCAAAGGTTCGTTCAGAAAGAGGTTTGTCGGGAACACACTAGATGCTGCCGAAGGCAGTGGGCCACCCCTAAGACCTAGTTCATTTGAACTACTTTCGGAATATATAAAATCATACAAACTTGAGTTTTGTTTACGTTATTATAACGACCCCGGGCAACGCAGGGCTGGTCAGCTAGTTACATATATATATGTAATATGTATATAGATGTATATATGTAACTTCAAAACAAAATTACGCAGAACTTTTTTGAGTGACAAGAGGGCGCACAAACTTTACTTGCTCCAGGGCGCTGCATATGTAGCTACGCCACTGGCGTCTACGACAAATTGGTGCAGAAATAGCCAAAATTGGTCCGCCCAAAGCGCGCTTTGTTTCAGCAGGACAATGCCACATCGCACGTGGTCCAGAGGACCAAGGACAAGTTTGCACAAATGGACGGCGTCGAAATTCTTCCATCCCCGCCTACAGTCCAGACGTGGCTCCATCCGATTATGGCCTCTTTCGATCAATGCAACACTTTTTCAAGGGCCGTCGATTTGAATCCGTTAATGAAGTTGAAGAAGCATTTCAAGAGTTTTTCGATTCCAAGGAGCTGCCATTGTATTTTCAGCAAATCTGAAATCTGGCAGAACGATGGCAGAAAGTCGTGGACTATGATGGTCTCTACTTTGAAGAATAGTCCTTGTTGTATTTGTTGTTAATTTGCGCATAACAACGCAACTTTCACAAATTTCCCAGAACTTTTTGCTCAACGTAGTAAAAAAAAAAAACATGTTTATAGGAAATGTCTGTCTGTCCGTGTATGTGTCGCCATTGTACCATCAAAAAGTGTAGGGGGCGCTGTAAATAAAAAGAGGGCGCTTTAATAGCGATTTTGAATAGTGTACCATTGAAAAGTGTATGAACTTATGCATAGAATTGAACCAAATTTTTTGTTTATGCTTTTGGCTATGGCAACAATGTCCTCCCTGAATGTGGAAAAATTCCGCCGGAAGGGGGCGCTGTAATAACAATTTTTGTGTAATCTTCTTAATTTTTCGTAGTTCTATTGTACACCAGTGGCTCGTGAATCGACGGGAACCTCCCATCCTGATAAGCCGACTATTCGCGAATATTCGTGATTGTAATAAATATCATGATCGAGATTAACATGTTTTTACTCCGATTAACTGACTGAAGCAGAAATTTAAGATGAAAGTCAAAGTTGACATAGTATTCAACTAATAAAAATGAAATATTGACATCTGTAACAACATTTTGGAATATTGAAATATATGAGATAGAAGAAAGTTTTGGGATTGGCACATCCAAGTAGTTACCTTATTAACCCCTTCGCGACGGGAGCCTTTTACGAAATGTTTAATCTTTTGTCACCGTTTTTTAAAAACAGAAATTTGCGTCTTCTTGAATCGAGAAAATGCGCTCATTAAATAAGGCAAATTTTACGGTAAAATTTTACTGGTGAGAATAAACAAGGATTCTGAAAGCTTCATGTGGCACGTATACGTGTCGCTCGTCCCCAAGGGGTTAAAATGGGAAGATTTATTATAGTACTCTGTGTTGGGAAGTGTTTCGTAATCTATGCTTGACGCATGGTTTTACGTTCTTCTTCTTTTTTCATAAGGTTCTTCTAAATTGAGCGATGTTTTCATATTATCCCAGTTTTTAAAAAATGTATTCGAAACTGATGCTTTTATAATACAGCCGAACTCGTTTAATACGAACACGGCTAAAACGACGACACGGTTAAAACGTACAATTTCCACGCTAAGAATGTTTCATTATTGAAACTATATTAATCCATTACCCGCTGGTGTTGCGTTCACAAACGGTCAAAGTACTTATTCATTCTTAAATAAATTACTTTGCCACCACTATTTAAGAACTTAAAAAATTGGATCATTTATTGGCAGAAATTTTGCTATTTTAATAAAGCGAAAATTACCTTTCTGAATTTGTGGTGGCAAACGACTTTTAACAATAAATTTTAAAATTCCTACATCATAGTTTTGGCGGTTAATGGGTTAAGAATTTCACACTTTTTAGCAACAAAAGACATGGCTAATACGTGCAAAACCTCTACTCATTTCAATGTGATTTTTCAATGTGTGCTAAAAGTAGGGTAGAATTAAGAAAGAAAACCCTTTCTTACTGAACACTGTTCTAGAGGTCTGCATGGGCCCGGTTTTGGCCCGGGTGCCGTACCCGACCAGGCTCGCTGTCCTGTAAAATGAAGGGAAAATTTTAAATGGGCCGGGCCGGTGAAAAAAAAATAAACGGGCAGGGCCAATAAAAAAATTCCCCCCGATATATAAATTTAAAAGGGCCAAACTAAGCCAATAAAATATGAATATTAAATCACACATAAATTAAGGTCTGAATGTAATTATTAAAGGTACATATACATATTAAGCCAGAATTGAACACAATTAATACAATCACCCAACAGGAGTGAAAAATTAGCCGGGGCCAGGATTCGAACCTGGGTCCACAGCGTACTGTACTGTTGCTTTACCACTAAGCTACCCTTGGCCGATCAGGATTCGAACCTGGGTCCACAGCGTACTGTACTGTTGCTTCACCACTAAGCTACCCTTGGCCGATCAGGATTCGAACCTGGGTCCACAGCGTACCGTACTGTTGCTTCACCACTAAGCTACCCTTGGCCGATCAGGATTCGAACCTGGGTCCACAGCGTACTGTACTCTTGCTTCACCACTAAGCTACCCTTGGCTGATAAGGATTCGAACCTGGGTCCACAGCGTACCGTACTGTTGCTTCACCACTAAGCTACCCTTGGCCGATCAGGATTCGAACCTGGGTCCACAGCTTACCGTACTGTTGCTTCACATAGGCCAGGGGTAGCTTAGTGGTGAAGCAACAGTACGGTACGCTGTGGACCCAGTTTCGAATCCTGGCCTCGGTTAATTTTTCACTCCTGTTGGGTTATTGTATTAATTGTGTGTTCAAGTCTGTCTTAATATACACATGTACCCTTAAAATATGAATAGTTTTCAATGGACTTGGCCGAGGCGAGGATAAGTATAAATATGCTGCAGAAGCTTTAATGGAAGAAGCTTATGCTGCAAACCACCGACAAAATCAGACTATCTGGTACACAGAATGATTGATCCTACAGATAAATATGGAGTTTATACTATCCCTTTTAAAGTCAATAGCAGTTCAAAAACGTATATTTATGTAGGCATGACCACTAGGAAATTACTAGAAAGGATTAAAGAGCATGTGACAGACATAAAAAAAAGGGTAAATTATCCACAGCTCTATCCCGGTTAAATCAAGATACAGATATTGATATCCTATTTAAAGAAGTCAAAGTCATTGCACATGCATCACAATATAATATTTGCATAATCAGAGAATCTCTGGAAATTTTGACAAGAGGCAAGAGTACCTGTAATGACGTTCTGTCCTATCCCCCACCTTTTTTTCCATAGCAGCTCCTCTATTTTTTTCCCTTCCCCCTCCCGTATTTATGGTTTTTGGTTTATCCCTCTGTATTTAACCAGCGGTTGTCTTTCAGGCTGCAGTAGTTCTATTGATGACTACTAATGTTTTAGTTGAAAGCGCTCGGGTTTTTAACATCTTCTGACTCCAAGGCTTTTAACATCTTGATTGTTTTAAATGTTTTTAAAACTTAGGTATGTTTGCACCTATTTAGTAAAGAAATGTATTGTGAAATTGCTTATTTATCAGTACATCAATATAACATGTCCGGCGTAGAGATCGGCACTGGCAGTTGCATCGTGTCTGAACCAAGGCTTAATCATTTCAGCAGGCTAGGGCCGGGCCAGGATCAGATTTACATTTTCTTTCTGCATACTGGGGCTACATGGCCGGCCGGTATTAATGCTATTCTGCTTACGAACACTAGCATCAGTATTGCTTGCGAATAGTAATCTAAAACATATATTAGTCTATAAGGCTAAATTTCCCCATAAATAGGGGAGAGTAGCTTAATTTGGATCACCGCTTTAATTGGACCGTTGCCATTCTGCCGTTAATTACAGGAAGAGACGCCATCTACCGCTGAAATCCTACTCATCAGAATGACGTCACTCACGATTATAAGAAGCAACCGCCTACCACGCGTTATTTTCAGACAATTTTAAAAAATCTAAAATTAGCTGTTTTGATCTACTTTTTTCCTACTAAACGTAAGTGAATACTTCAACCCCTTGGGGACGAGCGACACGTATACGTGCCGGAAATAGGCCTAAGGATCCTCGTTTATCCTCACCAGTAAAATTTTACTGTAAAATTTGCCTTATTTAATCCGAGCATTTTCCCGATTTGAATAGCCACAAACTTCTGTTTTTTAAAACCGGTAGCAAAATAATAAACATTTCGTAAAAGGCTCCCGTCGCGAAGGGGTTAAAACTAAGGTAAGTTGTTATGTTTTCATATACATATATAAATTCATCTGTTAATTGCGCATATTTCTCACGCGGCTTTGTTTAATTTCGTTTTTATACTTAGTCTTGAAATTATCTGTTTTAAAAAATGGCGCAGTTGCTATAATTGGACCATTTTAAGTTGCTTAAATTGGACCAGATATGCGATCATAAATTTTGAAAATTAAGTAATGAATTTCGAGGACTGTACACTTTGTACACTATTATTTTAATTTTTTTAATATTTTATAATGGATTACTATCTCAATACAAGTGTGTTTTTTTTTTGTTTTTTTTTTGGAGGGGGGGGGGGTTATCTAAATTAATTTTTTTATACAGTTTAGGCCTATATAAACAAAAAAATATTTTTACATGTTTATGCAATAAATTTTGTTTGCAATTTCTTTTATCTTGTATGTATTTGTATTTATTTTCTTTGAATACTTTATTCCTACGGCGTATTTGATTTACAGAGTTGAATTCAAACATTTTCTTTCTGGAGGATATTTGCGATTCCCTGAGGAAGGGCAGACTTTTTACAGTTCTGGAGGGTGAAATTACACTTTTTTGCCATTAAAGCTCATAAAACTGCAAACCTTCCGGGAGGAGGGGGTGAATTCAATACTGTTGAATATATAATGTTTGCGTATAATTAATCGTAGCGTATTTTTCAATAGAGCGTATTTTTTAAACACTTTTATAATATAATGTTAAAAATGTTGAAAAAGACACGGGCAAGCTGTCTGAAAAAAAAAAAAAACCAGGTGACAGCAAAAGCTGTTGAAGATATAGGAAATAAAAAGGAGAGAGTAAGTTGTGAAGAAATTGACCTGCAATAAGGCTGTAGCTACAAATCCTCCCCAAAAGCCAAAAAATCATTAGAAATATTATATCCTTTTCTAAATTTAGTTTTTAAAAAGTACAGAGGGAGCCAAAAAATAGTTGTGTTAACATCTTCGCCATATAAAGTAAACCTTAAAATGAAAAAACACAAAAAATCGACTAAAAGGGAGCTATCACAGCATAAAAGCAAATGGAACATCAAGTTTTAAAAAATAGGCGTAATGCAATTATCAAGGAAATGATGAAAGGGGAGAACTACAATCATAATGCAAAAAAAACTTCTATTGCAAAAAAAAAAAAAAAAAAAAAAAAAAAGTCTAATAATTTAGGATCTAAAAGAAAAATCTAAATAGTGATGATTGGTTTTGCCTGATTTGTAAGAAAATAAAACAGCAGAAATGATTCAGTGTTCATATTGCCCAAAACGGTTCCAAGTTGTGAGAGCTGGAAATTAAAATCAATAAATGAAATTCATGTGTAAGCTTTGCATCACTCTTTAAACGATATTCAAGTAACTGGCAATTAGTTTCATAATTTCTATTCTGAATTCTGATAACTTTGATTTATATTTTGAATACATTTTGATTTAAAACAATTACACTTATTTTCAGATATTTGATTTCATTATATTTCATTGCTGTTATTTTGTTTGATTGTTTCAGTAACCGCAAAATTTGCTTTTAATAAAATTAGTTATATTCCCTAGTCATTAAAACAACTTGATTTTATTTGGTCCAATTTAGGAGACTGGTGGTCCAACTTAGGCGACCAGTTGCTGAATTTGGACCACTTTTGACAAATTTTTCAAATTAAAATAAAATTTAAGATTTTCAAAAAGAAAATGATCTAAAGTTTTATTTAGTTAGTGGATGGATTGATTGACCCCGTGTAGTGATATTTTTCAGATATTCCAAAAATTAAGTGAGTTACACCGGAAAATAAGCGAAGTGGTCCAAATTAGGCTACTCACCCCTATGTATGCAGTATTCTAGAAAAAAGTCTTAATTGTATGTTAAGAAAAGTTGGTGTTTTCTATGGAAATTGAGTCGGGTCTGATTTTATTGATTTTTGTATAGGCCAGGCCGGGCCTGTTTTCACTGACTTCAGCACGGGTCGGGCCGTGAACTGCGAAAATACAAACGGCCCGGCCCGGGATCGGGCTGAGTTTTTAGTTTTTGCAACGACCCGGGCCGGGCGAAGATCCCTCACATGAGGGAGGGAATGGGACATTTTTTTTTGTTAATCTAATTGATTTATTAATCTAAAATTTTAATTATTATAAAGAAATTCATATTTTTTAAATATGTTAAAATGTTTCTAGATGTTATTCTGAAAATTTCTATTTTGTATTAGCGAAACATAATTTGTAAGAAATATTTTTGTTAAAATTGTCCCATCCTTCCCTTCCTTCCGTTCCTTTGAATGGCTTCAAAGAAGCTGGTATAAATATGGTAAGTGAATGAACTGTATTCTTTTAGTTGTATTATTGTTTTTTTTTTTTAAAGTTGTTGTATAATATTCATGAACTATTTGTAAGTATCCAAGAAATTTTTGTACTTATTTCTTATTTAAGTGACTGTAATTATTAAATTTCGAAAGCGAAAAATTTCTGATTTTTCATTATTATTTGAGGCGAAAAAAGAAATATATTTCGCGAGGCTTAAATTTTCGCGTTTATGGCAGGCTCGCGAAAATCGCGAAAATTAAAGGCACGCGAAAATAAGTGCTTTTACAGTAAATAGTGAGTAGAAGACCCTGTATATCAGATTTTAAATGATGATGAGATTCAAAATGAAATAGAAAATGAAGAAAAAGAAAACGAATGCTCTAAAAATGATTCAGGTCCGTCACATACGAAGCCTTTGAGTGTTTGGAAACACCTATGAAATGGCTCGAACGGCAGATGAACGTTGACCCTATTCAACTAACGTATTTAAAAAGAATTCTAGATATGGCAGCATTGAAAAGAATGTCTTCTCTGAAGCAAGTAACAATCGAAAACTTCTTCGCTTAAATTTTAATCTTTGGAGTTCAGAAAATGATAAAAAGAAAATTTTAACTGATAAAAAAGTAAACAAACAAAAAAGAAAAAAAAATTAAACACGCCAGCACTAACTAGTGCTGCTAGTCCTGGGTAAAGTGCGAAGGTTTTAGTATAGTCAGAAACATCCCTTAAATTGTCTGTCCATTTATCCGAACTTTTGCTTATCCGAACTAGCGCCGGTCCCGACTTGTTCGGATAATCGGAGCTCTACTGTAGTTAAATTTAAAAGCGCATACCGAAATTGAAAACTCATTTCCAGCAATTATTATTCAAAGACTGTAACCGACTTATTTTGTGTGTCCCTGTAAATAAAGGATAAATGTTATAAATGCCCAATTCTAGTTAATCATCTTGTAGTGAAATTCAGTGATTTATATCAATTTCAACACATTTGGAATTGCGTAATCTCATTAAAATACGCTGCAAGCAATTTTTCCCATTGACCATAATGTAATGGAATTCTTTTGAGTCCCCTTGTAAATGAACTAGTAATGCTACGCACTTTATATTCAATACCGAACATGCTATGGTAAACATTATTAACATATATCAATTGCATGAAAATCCGAGTATATTTACGCGAGTTAGAGCTCGGACAGATAGACGGTCAGACAAACTGAATGCATAAACACTTTTCTTGGAAAGTGTAAAAAAAAGTGTTTTTACTTATGAAAATTCAATAAATCTAAGCTGGCCTGCATACAAAACGATGAAAAACTCTGAGTAAAAAGAAAGTTTAGTTTGATTTTGGTTTGTTAAAGATTTCAACTAATTAGATTTAAGAAAAAATGTTGTAAATTGATTTGTTAAACATTTTAACCAATTATATTCAATAAAAAATATTTTAAAAATTGTTTCAAAATTCGTGATTGACTTTCAAGAAATGACAATGTACTATTTACTTTCACTATGGATTGTTTTGTCGTCGTAAAAAATCTATACGTAATGTTGGGCGGCTTCCAAAAACTGATTTCTACGTTTAGTGCTCACACGTCACTTCTAAATATCCAAGATTTAAATTTTTACATCATCAAACAGGGCAAAAAATGTACTTTCGAATGAACTTGCTTGAAAATTTTAACTCAATTTAGTGACTTTTTATGACTTTTTAAATAATTTTCAAAGATACTTTATATGAAAAAAAAAAAAATCTATTTCATCAATCAACAGTTTCGCTGCAATCACGTAAAGTAACTAATGACAGATTTACCACAATTGACAATTGATTTTCCAGGACAAATAAAAAATAATAAAAAGCATATTAAAAAAAGTCCTTCCGGCCAGTGCCGGGAGGAAGAGGTAGCTTTCATAATCCTTATTTTAAAAAAGCCAACTTATATCATGCAAACACACGAAGCTCAATTTAGTGGAAACCGAATATAGGAGATTCAATACTAATTTTTATCAATATAATGAATGAGAATTTCGCGAAATTAGTCAGCTTTATCCAAGCTGCTTTTCTTTAAAGTAATTTATATTTGGCTGCCAAATTCGGCAATTTCTTAAAATGCCTGTCATTTTAAGACAACATGGTGGATGAGGCTAAGCAGTGAACTTGGTCGAGACCTTAGTAATTGCTGTGCACATGCTCACTCACATCGGAATCGGTTAATATATAGGAGTGCTGTCGCATGCAAAAAATCAGATTTTTCAAAATGTCACCCACAATAGAAATTGAAACTGCTATATCTGAGCCATTTTTTAAGGTAAAGACAAACAAAAAATGCTCCTGAATCCTTATATCAAGATCAAATACTTAAGAAAGAAACCTTTTTCAATTTCTAATTTTTTTGCACCTCACTTTAAATATATATATATTTTTTTATTTAATGGCCGCCAATTTGAAACAAGATGGCTGATGAATCTGGCCAGCGAACTTGGTCGAGGTGTTGATGTATACTATCCACATGCCTTCTTACATCGAAATAGGCGAATACGTGTGTTATCGCGTGACAAATACAAGATCGTTTCAAAATGTTAGCCATGCTAGAAATTCAAAGTGCTATAAATGAACCATTTTTTAAGATATCAACAAAAGAACAAATTTTCAGAAACAAAAACTGCTCCGGAATCTTTGTATCAAGGCCAAACACATAAAAAAATCTTTTTCATTTTCCAATTTTTTAATACCTTATTTTGAATTTTAAATTAATTTTTTTTTTAAATGGCAACCCTTTTGAAACAAGATGGCGAATGAAGCTGGCCAACGAACTCGGTCGAGACATTGGTATGTACTATGTACAGACCAAGTTACATCCAAATATGTTCATAAATACGCCTGTTATCGCGTGACAAAAATCAGGTCGTTTTAAAATGTCAGCCACAAGAGAAATTCAAAATGCTATTACTCAGCCATTTTTTTAGATATAGACGAAACAAAAACTGTTCCGGAATCTTTGTATTAAGGTCAAACACATACAAAAAAAAAAAAAAAATCTTTTTCATTTTCCAATTGTTTGATATCTCATTTAATTTTTTTTATTTTTTAATTTTTTTAAATGGCCGCCATTTTGAAACAAGATGGCGGATGAAGCTGGCCAACGAACTCGGTCGAGATATTTGTATGTACTATGTACACACCAAGGTACATCCAAGTCGGTTCATAAATACGCCTGTTATTACGTGAGAAAAATCAGGACGTTTCAAAATGTCAGCCACGCTAGAAATTCAAAATGCTATAACTCAGCCATTTCTTAAGATATAGACGAAACAAAAACTGCTCCCGAATCTTTTTATCAAGGTCAAAAACATAAGAAGAAAATATTTTTTCAATTTTCAATTTTTGGTACCACATTTCAAATTTAAATTTTTCTTAAAAATTTAAAGGGCCGCCATTTTTAAACAAGATGGCGGGTGAAGCTGGCCAACGAACCTGGTCGAGACATTGGTATGTACTATGTATAAACGAACTTACATCCAAATCGGTTCATAAATACGCCTTTTATCGCGGGACAAAATTCAGGACGTTTCAAAATGTCAGCCACGCTAGAAATTCAAAATGCTATAACTCAGTCATTTTTTAAGGTATAAACGAAACAAAAACTGCTCCGAAATCTTTGTATAAAGGTCAAATACATAAGAAAAAATATTCTTCCATTTTCAATTTTTTGGTACCACATTTCAAATTTTAAATTTTTAAAAAAATTTAAATGGCCGCCATTTTGAAACAAAATGGCGGATGAAGCTGGCCAACGAACTCGGTCGAGAGATTGGTATGTACTATGTACACACCGAATTACATCCAAATCGGTTCATAAATACGCCTTTTATCGCGTGACAAAATTCAGGACGTTTCAAAATGTCAGCCACGCTAGAAATTCAAAATGCTATAACTCAGCTATTTTTTAAGATATTGACGAAACAAAAACTGCTCCGGAATCTTTGTATAAAGGTCAAATACATAAGAAAAAAATATTTTTCCATTTTTAATTTTTTGGTACCACATTTCAAGTTTTAATTTTTTTTTTAAATTTTAAATGTCCGCCATTTTGAAACAAAACGGCGGATGAAGCTGGCCAACGAACTCGGTCGAGACATTGGTATGTACTATGTACACACCGAATTACATTGAAATCGGTTCATAATTACGGGAGTTACAGTGTGACATAGGTCAGATATATATATATATATATATATATATATATATATATCAATTTTGAACGGAGGGTGGTTTCGGGGTCTGGGGGTCATGATCGATGAAAATATACCAAAATTTTTTGAAATCGCTTTCCTCCGAACGGCTGCAATAGGTAGCTTTTTTGTAAAGAAAGCTACCTAATATGGTACCGTACTTGGATACGGTACATAGTACATCATAAGAATAAAATAGCGTTAAATTGAAATTTATCAATGGAAAGGCAATTTTATATTGAACATAAAATTAATATAAACTTAAGTTAAATTGGTTAAAAGACACGTTGCTTCAGAAATTATCCGGAATTGTATTTCAATAATATATTAGGTAGCTTTCATTACAAAAAGCCACCTATTGCAGCCGTTCGGAGGAAAGCGATAAAAAAAAATTTTGGTATATTTTCATCGATCATGACCCCCAGACCCCGAAACCACCCTCCGTTCAAAAGTTGATATATATATATATATATATAACCAATAATTAAACATAATCTACCACCATCAAAAACCGTAATATTATGAATTAAAGCTGTAAGTATATATATAAAAAAAAAAGATTTATTTATATATATATATATATATATATATATATATATATATATCCATATATATATATATATATATATATATATATATATCTGACATTTGTCATACTGTAACTCTCGAATTTATGAACCGATTTGGATGTAATTCGGTATGTACATAGTACATACCAATGTCTCAACCGAGTTCGTTGGCCAGCTGCATCCGCCATTTTGTTTCAAAATGGCGGCTATTTAAATTTTTTTTTTAAATTTTAAATTTGAAATGTGGTACCAAAGAATTGAAAATGGAAATTTTTTTTTGTTATGTATTTGACCTTTATACAAAGATTCGGTAGCAGTTTTTGTTTCGTCTATATCTTAAAAAATGGCTGAGTTACAGCATTTTTAATTTCTAGCCTGGCTGATATTTTGAAACGTCCTGAATTTTGTCACGCGATAAAAGGCGTATTTATGAACCGATTTGGATGTAACTTCGTTTGTACATAGTACATACCAATGTCTCGACCGAGTTCGTTGGCCAGCTTCATTCGCCATCTTGTTTCAAAAGGGTTGCCATTAAAAAAATTAAATTTAAAATTTAAAATGAGGTATTAAAAAATTGGAAAATGAAAAAGATTTTTTTATGTGTTTGGCCTTGATACAAAGATTCCGGAGCAGATTTTGTTTCTGAAAATTTGTTCTTTTGTTTATGTCTTAAAAAATGGTTGAATTATAGCACTTTGAATTTCTAGTATGGCTAACATTGTGAAACGATCTTGTATTTGTCATGCGATAACACACGTATTCGCCTATTTCCATATAAGAAGGCATGTGGATAGTATACATCAACATCTCAGCCAAATATAAGTTACTTTAAATAAAAGCAGCTTGGATAAAGCTGACTAATTTCGCGAAATTCTCATTCATAATGATTTAGTATTGATAAAAATTAGTATTGATTCTCCTATATTCGGTTTCCACTAAATTGAACTTCGTATGTTTGAATAATATAAGTTGGCTTTTTTAAAATAAGGAATCGGAAAGCTACCTCTTCCTCCCGGCACTGGCCGGAAGGACTTTTTTCTGCTGATTTCCAAAAAACCTTTTTTTCTTTCTTACCAGAAAAACTAAAGAGGCAATTTTATATAAATTATTAAGAAAATTTAACTATACGCCTATTACGCAATCGTCATTTATGGATCAAGTAATCGAGCTCTTTAACGGAACTTGAAAATGGAAACAAAATGTACCATGAAAATCATTTAGGGTAAAGGATTAAAACGAAACAAATAGTAGAATCATGTACACATCAGAAATTTATCACTTTAGTGATTTTAAATGAAAGAGATAATAGAATGTCTGAAAGAAAAGCTGGATGTAAAGGTAGATTCAAGACAAGGATTGACACCCACTTCGCTCTAAAACAAAACAAGAATTCCACAGAACAACACATTTTCTTGGACACTTTAATAATTTTAAAATGTTTCATTCACACACACAAAAAAAAAAAAAACAGTCGAAATTTTTATTCATTATTATTTTTTACAAGATTGTGATTTACTTTCACTGAGCTATAATTTGGCAATTGAAATCGCCGAGAATTAGATAACTGAGTTCTTTACAGGTATTCGAATATAAAAATAAATAACAATGTTGTTGTTAGTATTATTCTTGTTAGACGACAACCTTGCCTGTGTATCTGAATGTGGCCATTTTTCTTGAACGAAGAGCGGCTATAAAATATTCGTTTCATTTCGCATACCATGTACCCATTGCGGCACAGATGTCATATACGCACCGCGTTGGCATGATTTTTTTTTAGGCCAATGTCATATGTAGGCCGAGGTACTTAACTGGCACCAAAGTGTCGTTATTTTGCTTGATATGGTAACCCGGATGTTGTTGTTCCTTTATTAAAAAATTGTTCATTTACTTTTATTTTATTTTCTGAAATTATATAATTATATGTTCTATAATTATTAATTAATTTTTTTTTATTGATTGTTATTTCCTTTTTAAAAATATATATGTAACTGGTATTCGAAAACGAGGTTTTCGCCAAATTGACGTTAGCAAAAAATCGCGCCAACATGGTGCGTATATGACATCTGTGCCCCAATGTCAATATTAATACTTTTATGTAATCTGAACGCAGTTGATAAATGGCCAAAAAAATGTCCCATACCATATTCATATTGCATTCATTTCATTTTAAACGTAAACCATTCCCTTGCCCTTCCCTTCCCATTCGCTTGATTTAAAATATTAGGTTGAGCAAAAAGTTCTGGGAAATTTTTGATCTAATAGTTATATATAACCAGACCTATAACCAGAATTTGTATAGTATATATGAGGACTAGTGGGTGGTATATCTATAGGAGTTCAGGATGTGGCTCCATCCGATTGGCCTCTTTCGATCAATGCAACACTTTTTTCAAGGGAAGTCGATTTGAATCCTTTAATGAAGTTGAAGAAGCATGTCAGGAGTTTTTCGATTCCAAGGAGCATACCATGGTACTTTCAGCAAATCCGGAATCTGGCAGAACGATGGCAGAAAGTCGTGGACTATGATGGTCTCTACTTTGAACAATAGTCCTTGTTGCTTTTGTTGTTAATTTGGGCATAATTACGCAATTTTCCCAAATTTCCCAGAACTTTTTGCTCAACCTAGTACACGATTTTAACTAATTTCATGGCACTTTTCCAATAATACCTTTGGCGTTTTTTAAAAACTCGGTGCTGTTTGAGCTTATAAATGATATACATGCATGTAAAAAACCTGGATGAACGTTTATGCGTATTTTTACATATAAATATAAACATTGTATTTATATATAATAATATTTTTATTTTTTATATATAAGATATTTCTGTTTGTATGCGGAAAAAGGTAAATGATACACAATTTACAAATAAATTTATTTTACACAATAAATTGCATAAATGTTTAAAGAAATGCTTGGGTATATAAAACAATGGATAAATATGCATGAAAAGTTTACTTCTCTCGCCAAACTCATTTGCTCTACCTCACCAAGGCCCCAATACTTGAAAAGTACCAATTTCATTTAAAATACTAAAACGAAAAAAAAAGAAGAAGTAGAAGAACTGATGTAATAATCAAAATGTTTTATTTAATCATCAAAGAATTGTTTATAATTTGCACACGCGAAATATAAAATACGCTATTGGTGATTGAAAATTATATTACAGAGATTATCGCAAAATATCAAAAACTAAGTTATTATTTTGGCTTTTTTCTTTTAAATGGAAAAAAAAATCCAGATTTATTTTCCTGTTTAAATAGGTTTTATTATAATAAAACATCCATACTACAATATATATTAAAACACACATACACACATACACACATAAATAACGCCTGCATTCAACAGTTAAAGGTATGTATAAATATTATGCAGACATACAAACAATAAATACAATAAACGCAACTGGAGTGAAAAATTAGCCAGATCCGTGAATCGAACCCGGCACCACAGTATACAAGACTGCTGCTCTAACCACTGAGCTTTAGTGAGAAATTGCAGACTCAGGAATTGGCCGGAGTAGCTCAGTGGTTAGAGCAGCAGTCTTGTATACTGTGGTACCGGGTTCGATTCCTGGCTCTGGCTAATTTTTCACTCCAGTTGGGTTTATTGTATTTATTGTTTGCATGTCTGTATAATATTTATATATACCTTTAGGTTTTATTATACTTTAATATTAGTGCGTGCATATTTTCTTTGCTCCATGTGCTGCAATTCGGTTTTCCACGAAAACATCCAGAAAGTGAAAATGACGTACACTGAATTTCCGTGACGTATGTAGATAAATTGTGATTTTTTATCAGTTTTTTAAATATAATTTTTAAACGGTTTGGAACTTATTCAATTCCTACTATTAGTTCACACTCTCCCTATATTTATTTATTTATTTATATATCTTGTTCAAATTTCCAATCTTAATAAAATACTTATTATTCATCCTATCAAGTTGAAACAAATTTTTTTAAAACTTGTACTGGATGACAATTGATGTTAATACAGTTTTTTCAAATATTAATTCATTAATTAAATTTTAATTAATTAACTTTAGTTTTACATGGGAGACAAAATGGCGGCCATTGGTTATTGAAGCATTTAATGCATATTGATATCTATAAGGGGGGTTACTTGTCATACTCATACATAGGGGTATACTCATACATTACATACATTACATAGGGGGGACCATGTTCTGTCGCCAAATACCGCCAAGTTTGTCGCCAAAAGTGACGCCAACTTGGCGATATCTCTAATATTTCGCCAAATTCCCATAGACTTCCATTGTAAACTTACTTGCTTATAGAAAATCAACAAATTGAGATATTTTAATGCAACAAAAACTAATATTAGCTTAAGGGATTACATTACATTTTTCTTTGATGACCTAAGTAGGAATTGACTTTAAAAACAAAATTTTTATATTACTTGCACCTTCTGGTGCAATCAGAAAAGATATCCGACAAATATTTTTTGAGTTATGCCTGACGAAAGATTTTGACGAAAGTTTTAATATCCATCGTAGCTGTATGTGATTTGAAAGTAATATTGCGCTGTGTATTAGCTTTTGGTTCGCTCATACAATTAAAAATGTGTTCAACGGGCGAAACAGAAAGGGTTTTAGGGAGAAAATAATTCATAACTTCGTCAATTCTTACGATGTCAAATTCCCTTAAACTTAGTATAAATTTTCTTAAAATTATCTACAACTTTTATATTAACAAGTTTTGATATGAACTACTCTTAGCGCGAAAAATAAATAAAAACGTAAAAAAAAATTGGGCGTTGAAGAAGAAAAAATTACCTAATTGCGTCAATTCACAAGATATCCAAATCCGTTTAAATTTATTATACATCTTCTCAATGTCAATATTATCTACAACTTTCATATTGACAAGTTTCTGATAGGACTAACTGTTATAGCAAAAAAAAATTAAACACAAATAGGGGTTGACGAAAAAAATATTGTATTAATGGTGTACACGAATCCAAACGGCTTATTTTCTGACTCATTTTTAAATTCATTTTTGCTCTCAAACGCATTCAATTGGCAGGTTCTTTTATTCAGAAACTATATAATGTGTTGTATTGGTCGATTTTTTGATAAAGGCAGAAATATTTTTTTAAATGCTGTCAAAGTGGGCATTTTGAACCGAATTTCTCGAAGCAATAGTGCTGGAAACGAAAAAAATGGTCGTACTGAGCTGGAAATGTGTCAGAAAATTTCGAGTTGTTGAGCGTGGAAAAATATTTTTTTTAATACCGCCTTAATATGATTCTGATAAAACCAGCTCTTACAGAAAAATAAAATTTAAAATTCGTCAAAAGAGGCCAGATAAAACTGTTAAACTGGGCTTATCTCTAATCTTGATTTAGTTTTTGTTGGTGAAATTAGTACTTAACTTCGAAATCTTACCTCCGTCTGTAGGTCGAGCCGGCAGGGATTTTTTTAAATATAATATAACTTTTCAAACAAGTTTTATGACTTAGAGCTCTCGGTGTTATATCCTATACAACTTAGGCGATACTGATTGCTTTACATTCCTTAGTTTGTAGTTTGCATTTATTTTTATTTCGAGGTTTGTGATTTACTTTCAAAAGCTATAATTTGGAAAGTGAAATCAGAATCGTGATAATATGTTGCAAAATAGATCCTTGAAGCAAAAGTGCAACACAAATTTTTGGTCCCAAAAATTTTCGGTGTGCTTTACGCTTCTGTTGCTGATATAATCCCGGATATCATATATAATCGCAGTTCAAATAATTGATGTTTTATGCATTAAACGCATTTCTAAGTCACTTTCACAACCACACCGAAGGTTTTTTTTACAAAGCCTAATTGAACTTTTATGTTAATATGCGCACGAGGAAGAAAAAAGTGATACATGTAATTTTTTCCCCTGATGTTTAGGCATCAAAATCACTGTCATTGCTAAGATCCCAGATAAGCCATGAGTGATTAATTAATCTTTAACAAAAAATAGAGTATGGAAGAGCTTCAGTGAGGCAGACAATAATGACGAATCAGTGTTAGCAGGTTTCGAAACAGTTACTTATCCTACTGAAGCTATGTAGCTATAAGATTATTGTATTTTAAGAGCCCTCTACTATATCGCAATATATAGTCACTAAACTATACTCACCTCAACTGTATAGTCACGCGAAAACACTCTCAAGCTAATGTTAAAGCAATTACAGCGTATATTTCAATATTCTAGTTTGCATTTCAATATTTTTAAATTATTATTATTATTATTATTATTACTAATATTTGTATAGGATAACTGGATCGATATTCTACCCGAGTTCTTTGTACTTTTTCGATTTTGGTTGAAGATTTTTTTTTTACCACTTTCTATTTCGGAACCGGTTCAAAAAATAAAAGTATCCTCATAAAAAATACTGCTAGAAAATAAGGCTGACATTAGTTTAACATTAGCATGCGAGTAATCCATGCATTTTAATTACCAAACTGTGCTAAAACACGCACACACACATAGAAACGAAATAGCCCTTTGAGTGGAAATTACGTCTTCTTTCAATGTATGTTGAAAAAATAAGCTTATTTTGAAATTGTGTAAAACTTCGTATTTTTTAATGTGAACACCCACTTTTGACATCATATTTGGCTTTTAGGCAAATTTAACCGTATGATATCAAACGACTAGTCATTCGGTCAAGTAGTTTAGAAATTATAAAGGTTTAAACTTTGGAATTTGAACTTTTGAACTTTGATTTGAAATCATTTAAAAACAGATATCCGCGCGGATAGTTTTTTAAACGTAATTCGAGAACTACTTGGAGGAAGGAGCTTTAATTTTGGATTCGTATATGCGAAGCTTCTAGAAATCGATTTCTATTAAAATTTGCAGCTTACAGCTCATAACGTTTTCCAAATTAATTTTCGAATACATTCATTTTATTTTTACATTCGGGATTTCCTTTTAATTATATATATGCGTGTGTGTCTGCGTATGAATTGCAACTTATACATTTTAAAATTGAAATCTATATCTAGAAGCTTCAAATATAAGAATCCAAAATTAGAGTTCATTCCGCCAAGTAGTTTTTAAGTTAAGTCGTCCCCGCTTAAACGAATATTGGCGGTTCCAGAAATAATATTCGATTAAGGGGGGTATTTGATTAAACGGGGAATCATAACTGTAATATTTAATGTGTAATAAAAAGGCAAAATAACCATCTACGGTATATTTAATTAACAGCACAATAAATCGGTAATAGAATAGCATAAACTAAAATAAATACAAATGCTAATATAAAGTAAATGCGTATTAATTTAATGTCATTATATGCACTTATATTGTTTACATTACGCATAATGGTGCTCGATTGAATTGGGTCAAAACTCTGCTACTTCTAATTTACGTTACTTATACTGCCTTAAAAATCGTTTAAAATGGTTTGTTTAAGTGGAATTTTAAAGGAGTAAATATCGAGTTATTTTTCGAATGAGTGCAAAATACCCCAACTACCATCTCGAATCTCGAAGTGACGGCATTAAAGCTTGTTTAACAACAAGAATAAAGGTGGGGAAATCATTTGACCCGTCCATTATACACCTACCGAGCGAAATCATTGCAGGAAGAACTGAAAATTTGTTTTCAGCGTAAAGGAACCAAAATTGACAAAAGGTGGAAGGAAATTCCAGTTGAAACGTGCTTTCCGCGCCTATTTTCAAACATCGGTCATACAGCTGTTATTCGATTAAGCGGGGACGTTCGCAAAAGGCATTTGGTTTAAGCGGGGAAAAATAACATAGAAGCAATGGGAATAAATTCGGTTCTGGAAGATTCTATTCGAATAAGCGTGGTATTCGATTATCCGTTACCCGATTAAGTGGGGAGGACTGTATGTTTAAAAAACTACCTGCACTGCAATCTGTTTTGTAATGATTACAAATGAATTTAACATTAGGAGTTCCTAAATTTAAACCTTCATAATTCCTAATCTACTTGACTGAATGACGTCCCATTTAATATTCTTAAGTAAAATTTACCGAAAAAGCCAAATATGATGTTAAAATTGAGTGTTTGCTTTGGAAATTTTATAATTTGATACAATTTCATTATGAAAACGAACACTAAGTTTATTAATATTTTAAACATAAATCGAAAAGCTACATAGTGTCCAGCCGAACGGCTATTTCCTTCGTTTTCTGTGAGGATTTGGAGATTGATATGCAATTAAAAAAAAAAGCGCTGTGTAAATACAGTCGTATACAGGGTGCAATATGTTATCTATCGCCGACCTTTAATTTCTCAACCGTTGGTTGTAGACTTATAGTTCCAGTTACAAAAACATTTCAAATGTGCTAAATATTCATGTTGTGGAATTATTTAAAGTAGAAAATCAATTTTATAAAAATTACGAAAACTAACTTTTTATATGGTCCCCTAGTCCCTATAGTTATATTTAGTCAAAGTTTACTCATATCATAACAGATATAGAACACAAAAAGTTTGACATATGTACAACAAAAATTGACACAGTTATTAAATTTCAAAGTTTGAGATTTTTGCACATGATTTTGTCTTTCATTAAGGGATCAGTTAAAAGGTGAATTAAAGTAATTCGAGATCGAAATCAGAGTGCAATGTCCTTTTTTACGGCGAAACCACCTTTAGCCGGTATCACTAAATCAGGGAATCACGAAATAGAGTTATTTCATCTAAAAATTTGAGCTAACTTTTATGGGTCGAACAACATTCAAAAGTACCGACAATACCGGCTAAAAGTGGCTTCGCCGTAAAAAAGACATTGCACCCTGATTTTGATCTCGAATTACTTTAATTCATCTTTTAACTGATCCCTCAATGAAAGTCAAAATCATGTGCAAAAACCTCAAACTTTGAAATTTAATAACTATGTCAATTTTTGTAGTGCAGATGTCAAACTTTTTGTGTTATATATGTTATGATATGTGTAAACTTTTACTAAATATAAATATAGGGACTGGGGGACCGTATAAAAAGTTAGATTTCGTAATTTTTATAAAATTGATTTTTGACTTTAAATATTGCTACAACATGAATATTTACCTCATTTGGAACGTTTTTGTAATTGGAACTATATGTCCACGACCAACGGTTGAGAAATTAAAGGTCGGCGATAGATAACATATTGCACCCTGTATAGTTTAAAATTTTGTATTGACACATTCCAGTTACATGGTAAACAGCAAAAAAAAAAAGAAAAAAAAAGCGCAAGCAATAAAGGTATACTAGTTTATAAGAAAATATTTATTGTGACAAAGCTGTCATTATTTTTTTTATTGCAAGAAACTCTAACTGACAAAATATATAATCATTCATTTTTAACCTTTTAAACATTGCAGGAAGTACAGTCGAGGAAAAAAAAAAGTAAACAGCCCCTACTAACTCTTCAACAAATTATCGTAGAAGAAAGTTACTGGTACCCAACGATTGGAAATAAAGTCTACTTTTAAAGGATGTATATAAAATTTGCTTAGGGAGCCATCTACATATTAAAACGAACCATAAATTTGTTTTTTCAATAGCAGTACACAACTCTGACAGCATAAATGAGCTCTACACCCTTCAATTAGCTTAAAAACAAATTTTTATGTAATTCGTACGATAAATTTACGAGAAATTAATTATTTTAGAACGAGCGTGTTTTAGGGGCTGTATCCAAATTGAAGTTCGGTACTCGATTGTTGACCGAGAGAGCCCCCTTCTTGGTCAAGGCATTTTAAGCGCCACTAAAGCAGTCATTAAAGACTGCTAGATTACAGGGTAGCATAAGAAATTTCAAAATATCTAGTCACTTCTATCATAGACGGCCCCTTAAACCATCATTTTGCCGTTTTTAAAACATAACTTGAAAATTACTTGGAAGAAAAATGTGAAATTTTGGATTTCCATAAAGCAGGACTTAATAAATCTAAACCCATCATAAAAATTGTAGGTTGAAATTCATAATTTTTTCGAATATTAATTTCGTAATTCACAATTCATATCATAAAATTATAAAAATTGCAATTTCAACGTATTTATGTTTGGGTATTTTAGTATTATTGCTACACAAAAAATTAGTACATTAGGAGTATAATTTCAGGAGATATTAATGAAAATATGAAAATGTAATTTAAAATTGGAAGCACTAAATTTTGAATGTTTATAACTCAAAAACTTATCATTAAAATGACTTGAAATTTGGTGTCTAGGCATAGTTTAAGCCGAAGATTTGAAATATTATGTTAAAATTGGGTACTGCCATTGAAAAAAAGTAATTTTGGGTTTGTTTTAATATATAGATCGCCCCCTAAGCAAATTTTATATACATCACTTAAAAGTAGACTTTATTTCCAATCGTTCGGTACCAATCACTTTCTTCTACGATTATTTGTTGAAGAGTTAGTAGCGGGTGTTTACTTTTTTTTTTTTCTACGACTGTACATTCTTGTAATTGTGTTTTGAAATCAATGAAAAGAAACAAATTGCAAATTGGTGATCAAACGTGGCAAATGAAGTGCGTTCGTACTATAACTATTTTTATAAATATTTTTGATCGCATATTGTAATGAATGTATATTTTAGTGCACTTCAATAAGTGCATATCCATATCCATTTCATTCTGTTCGAAAGGCTGTAATATCATTAAAATGCACATGAAATATTTTTTTCCCATTGGCCGTAATGTAACGGAAAACTTTTGACTGGCCCTGTCCTTAAACTATGCATCTGATTTTCATAAAATTTGAAATGACTCGACAAAATTTTGCAACAGTTATACAGTCGATCCTCGTTATCCTGACACCCGGTTTTCACGTCACCCCGCTTATCACGTCAGTTTTTCAAAGTCTCAATTTTCTGTATATGATTTTAATGTGAATAAACGCCGGATTTTACGTCGTAGAATAATTTTCAACTCCGGATATCCCGACGGTTTAGGAAAATTGTCCATTTTTCATTATCCATCTTATAAGAATGGAAACTAAGCGGTAAGAAATGTCTTAGCTAAACTTCTCCCAAAAGTGTCTAAAATACTCATTGAAGTAAATTAGAAATTTTACTTCAATCCTTTATCGGGAAAAATAAATCTACACACTATGAATGACCCACTTAAGCTCCAGATAGATGTATCAGTCTAATAGCGGTCTTTTTGTTCTGGTCCGGCGGTGCTTTCTTGTGGTTATACGGCGTTTTTCATCCGACTAAAACTGAAGCATTGCATTGCATTGAAACGATCAGAAATTATCTAACATCCATTTCTGAAACAACGAATATTGATTACAATTCATTGGATAATATTGAAAAAAGAATTGTAGGAAGCACATCTAGGGATAAGCAAACCTTAATACATCAATATTTCATGTAACAATAAAAACAAGTCATCATAAATCTGATTACTATTATTCTTTTTAATTTTGTTTTTTGTGTTTACTTTGTTTAATAATAATGTTTTATCGCTTAAAACCGCAAGAACAGTTATGCATTTAAAATTGTCTTAAATTAATTAAAAATACAACTTTTTATAAACGTATTTTTCTCTAACTCCGGTTATCACGACACTCCGCTTATGACGACACATTTTTCTGGTCATTAGAGTGTCGGGATAACGAGGTTCGACTGTATATTTAAAATTTCAGACCATTCGGAAAGCTGTAACATCATTAAAATGCACTCGCAATAATTTATTCCCATTGGCCTTAATGTAACGGAAAACTTTTGACTGTCCCTGTATTTAAACTATACATCCGATTTTCATAAAATTTGAAATGACTCGACAAAATTTTGCAACAATTATATATTTAAAATTTCAGACCATTCGGAAGGCTGTAACATCATTAAACTGCACTTGCAATAAGTTATTCCCATTTGCCGTCATGTAAACGGAAAACTTTTGACTGTCCCTGTCATTAAACTATGCATCCGATTTTCATAAAATTTGAAATGACTCGACAAAATTTTGCAACAATTATATATTTAAAATTTCAGACCATTCGGAAGGCTGTAACATCATTAAACTGCACTTGCAATAAGTTATTCCCAGTTGCCGTCATGTAAACGGAAAACTTTTGACTGTCCCTATCATTAAACTATAGATCCGATTTTCATAAAATTTGAAATGACTCGACAAAATTTTGAAACAATCATATATTTAAAATTTCAGACCATTCGGTCGGGTAGTTTTCGCTCTGTTATATGCGGACAGACGGACGGACAGACAGACGGACTGAACGACGACTATAGGTGCTTCGTATTTATATAATTACGAACGCAGCTAAAAAGACTTCTATAGGTAATGTGACATGTTGTCCCACAAACCGTCAGCAGCGAGTATCCATTTCATATTACTGTTTAAATTCTATTTAGAAAGAGGGATTTTTTTTAAATTAATAACCTACTATTTAAGTAAGGACTGAAGCGTGGTATGTTTAAAGGCTATTAAATTGGTGAAATGCATTATCCCCAAGAAATTTTAAGGTTTGGTACATTTTTAAAGACCCCGTTTAAAATAACCATCATCTTTCAAAATTCTAACCAATAGTCCTTTGGAGGCATTATGAGAACTTAATAACCATTTGAAGATAAATATTATTTTAAGAAAGCAAAATAAGCATTAAAAATGCTTTTAATTTAATAAAATATCATTATTGGCTACCCCTCCTCAAGAAAAAAAGAAAGAAAAGAAAAGAAAAATCTGGGGAAAAGAAATTATGAACGTAAAAATTTGTGGAAATTACGTCACTTTATGTCAGCGTAACAAAAAATTTCAGCGTAACATTATTTCTATCGGTGTCAAATAAAATCTTTTTGAAGTTTTGATTTATGTTTATTTTGCTCGTAGTTTTTGAATGTAATATGCATAAAAAAGTCTTCAATGTGTTAAAAATTATTTTTAATTGTTCCTATCTAAAAATTACTAATGAAAAACCATAAATCGAAATCTTTTAAAAGGTGTCATTAGAAATAGTGTTAATGAATTTACAACCTTAAATATGACGAGATGCGAACTTTAAAGCTTTAGCTGGCGAACGGAAGCTTTAAAGTTCATAATTTATAAAATGCAAATGTAGATGATCGGCTGAAGTTGCCCGACTTCCACACACATAAAACCATACATTAAATAATAATGTCTTATAAAAATATTTTAAATATTGTAAAGTTTCTTTTTAAAAATACGCAAAAAAAAAAAAAAAAAAAATCGATGTATTATGTTAAAAATAAAATAAATGATTCGAATATACGTAAAAATCAAAATTAGATTCTTAAAAAAAGGTATGTTATTAACCACGACAAACGCATGCAACAACTTTTTTTTATGTCATCCATGCATCATTAAATAATACTTCAATGTTTGAAAATGCACAGTTCGCTTTAAATATGATCCGATTTTTCCTCAATAAATGCTTTTTGCACGCTATAATTGTTTTGTTTTAAAGATTTCTTTCATGTTCAATATCCGCGTGTAAATATGTATAATTCAAAAGACACACACAATTTGCAAATATTATTATTCAGGTCAAAGACCTGTTTAAAATGTACTTTATAGCAGGCGATGGTTAGGTCTTTTCAAATTTTGGCAATTGTAAATAAAAAACGGCTATTTGTAAAATATGAATTAATTCTCAATTGAAGCAATGAAAGTTTGAATAAAAAATTCAAGCCCCCCCCCCCAAAAAAAAAAAAATCAAATTTAAAAAATGGTTAGACGCTGCACATCACAATCTAGTCAAGTATGTGCCCCTAAAAGTTGGTTAGAATGCTATGTCATTTTTTATTTAATAAAACTTGTGTAACTATGATTTATCTTAGCCGATTTCAACACTGAATAATGTTTAAAATACTTTTTCGATTTAAAAACGATTTCCTTCAGCATGTTTATCTTACATTTCTTTATAAAACTACAAGTTTTATCTTTTTATATGCAATGTTTTAGGTAGCTTTCTTTACAAAAAAAGCTACCTATTGCAGCCGTTCGGAGGAAAGCGATTTCAAAAAATTTTGGTATATTTTCATCGATCATGACCCCCAGACCCCGAAACCACCCTCCGTTCAAAATTGATATATATATATATATATATCAATATATATATATATATATATATATTTATATATATATATATATATATATATATATCTGACCTATGTCATACTGTAACTCTCGTATTTATGAACCGATTTGGATGTAATTCAGTGTGTTCATAGTACATACCAATGTCTCAACCGAGTTCGTTGGCCAGCTTCATCCGCCTTTTTGTTTCAAAATGGCAGCCATTTAAAATTTAAAAAAAAAATTAAAATTTGAAATGTGGTACCAAAAAATTGAAAATGGAAAAATATTTTTTTCTTATGTATTTGACCTTTATACAAAGACTCCGTAGCAGTTTTTGTTTCGTCTATATCTTAAAAAATGGCTGAGTTATAGCATTTTGAATTTCTAGCGAAGCTGACATTTTGAAACGTCCTGAATTTTGTCACGCCATAAAAGGCGTATTTATGAACCGATTTGGATGTAACTTCGTTTATACATAGTACAGACCAATGTTTTGACCGAGTTCGTTGGCCAGCTTCATCCGCCATTTTGTTTAAAAATGGCGGCCATTTAAAATTTTAAGAAAAATTTAAATTGGAAATGTGGTACCAAAAAATTGAAAATTGAAAAATATTTTCTTCTTATGTGTTTGACCTTGATAAAAAGATTCGGGGGCAGTTTTTGTTTCGTTTATATCTTAAAAAATGGCTGAGTTATAGCATTTTGAATTTCTAGCGTGGCTGACATTTTGAAACGCCCTGATTTTTGCCACTTGATAACAGACGTATTTATGAACCGATTTGGATGTACCTTGGTGTGTACGTAGTACATGCAAATAACTCAACCGAGTTCGTTGGCCAGCTTCATCCGCCATCTTGTTTCAAAATGGCGGCCATTTAAAAAAATTAAAAAAAATTAAAATTTAAAATGAGATGCTAAAAATTTGGAAAATGAAAAAGATTTTTTCGTATGTATTTGACCTTAATACAAAGATTCCGGAACAGGTTTTGTTTCGTCTATATCTAAAAAAATGGCTGAGTTATAATATTTTGAATTTCTATTGTGGCTGATATTTTAAAACGACCTGATTTTTGTCTTTCGATAACAGGCGTATTTATGAACCGATTTGGATATTACTTGGTCTGTACATAGTGCATACCAATATCTCGACCGAGTTCGTTGGCCAGCTTCATTCGCCATCTTGTTTCAAAAAGGTTGCGATTTTTTTAAAATGTATTTTAAAATTTAAAATGAGTTATTAAAAAATTGGAAAATGAAAAAGATTTTTTTTATGTGTTTGGCCTTGATACAAAGATTCGGAGCAGTTTTTGTTTCTGAAAATTTGTTCTTTTGTTTATATCTTAAAAAGTGGTTGAATTATAGCACTTTGAATTTCTATCATGGCTAACACTTTGAAACGATCTTGTATTTGTCACGCGATACCACACGTATTCGCCTATTTCGATGGAAGAAGGCATGTGGATAGTATACATCAATATCTCGACCAAGCTCGCTGGCCAGCTTCATCAGCCATCTTGTTTCAAAATGGCGGCCATTAAATTTAAAAAAATTATATTTAAAGTGAGGTGCAAAAAAATTAGAAATTGAAAAAGGTTTCTTTCTTAAGTATTTGACCTTGATATAAGGATTCAGGAGCATTTTTTGTTTGTCTTTATCTTAAAAAATGGCTCAGATATAGTAGTTTCAATTCCTAACGTGGGTGACATTTTGAAAAATCTGATTTTTTGCCTGCGACAGCACTCGTATATATCAACCGATTCCGATGTGAGTGAGCATGTGCACAGCAATTACTAAGGTCTTGACCAAGTTCACTGGTTAGCCTCATCCACCATGTTGTCTTAAAATGGCAGGCACTTTAAGAAATCGCCAAATTTGGCAGCCAAATATAAGTTACTTTAATTAAAAGCAGCTTGGATAAAGCTGACTAATTTCGCGAAATTCTCATTCATAATGATTTAGTATTGATAAAAATTGGTATTGAATCTCCTACATTCGGTTTCCACTAAATTGAGCTTCGTGTGTTTGAATAATATAAGTTGGCTTTTTTTTTTAAATAAGGAATTTGAAAGCTACCTCTTCCTCCCGGCACTGGCCGGAAGGACTTTTTTGAGTACAAGCTGAGAAAGTGAAATGGACATGGTCGATTAAAAAAACGGCAGTAACAACGCAACTAACATTTTTAATTTTTATAATGTAGTCCAGGGGAAATGTACCAAAAAAAAACCTTGCAAAAGGTCGGGTAGAAGATTTTTTTCTGAATTGTTTATAATGATGCCAACATGGAAAAACCAAGTTTTCTAATAAAATTTCTTAGGGCTAAATTTTCTGTGGCCAAAAAACAACAAAATTTTATGAACTTTTTCGACTTTTTTGAAATATCTCGAGACCCGTTGCCGTAGTATATTATTTGTCAATTACAATATTAAAGAAAATAAAATTCTCTACAACTTTTTTATTCACAAGTTTTTTATACACTCAATAGCAGCACTGTACGCCATTTCAAAAATAAGACAATTTTTCAATTTTCTTAAAAACCGTGAAAAATGTAGTTCTGCCCCGATTAATCAATGTTTCCACGGATTTATCGTGTATGTCAACTTCTGTATATTGCTAGCAGTGAATTATGTGTTACAGGGCCAAAACTAGCCTTTTTTGCACTCGTGGCAAACATCGATTTTGGTGTCCCTCCCTTCCCCCCCCCCCCCTTACAAAAAATTTACCACGAGAATTTTAATAAATCTCTAATAGCCGAATTTTGAAAATTTTAAGTGTGTAATCATTAAATACGTAATCAGCTTTGTGAAATATTGATTCATTAAAACCTTGAAAACCGAACCGAAAAAAACAGAAATATATGCCGCTTTAAACAGGTTTCCATCTTAGCAGATATAATTGCTCATATTCTTTCTCTTGAAAAAATATAATTTTTTCTTTAAAGACCGGATTCCGTATATACAGATTTCATTTTCAAAGATTTTACGGTAGTTGTACTATTGAGGCGTTTAAAATCACAATTATATGAATTATGAAACTAAATTGGTCACACAAAGACATTCGCAAGGTTAATATTAAACCTATGGAAGCGTTCTTGACAATATCTCGCTTGCATTTTATTACTTTTAAATATATATATATATATATATTTTCCGTGGGATACCTGAGATCAATATCTAATGTTGTGCTTTTGTACTTTTTCGGCTTTGGTTGCATTTTTTTTTTATGTTCGGACGCTTTCATTTTTGGAAAACTGTTTGGATCCCGTTCTGAAATTTATAGTATCTTCATTAAAAAAATGAAACCAAATTCGAAAAATTAAAAACGCATAACGTTAGATATCGACCTCATTTATCATATGAAAAAAAATTAAATATGAAATTCAAGCAAGAATTCTGAAAAGAATGCTCCCATAGGTTTAACATTAGCGTGCAGATGTTTTCGCGTGAGACTACACTAGTCTCGCGAAGAAACTGAAAGAAAGTGCAGGAAAATGCTGATAAATGGGAAGTATTAAGCTTTATACCTCTAGAGTACAGATAATCCAGATATATGTTTTATTCAGGATAAGGATATATTCCTTTGAAACGGGATGCTAATAATCCTACAACAGTGCCATCAAAGATAAAAAAATATTGTTGAATAGCCTGTAGAAATTATTATTATTAAAATACATTTTTCATTTAGCTTATGCAGTCATATTTCGTACCTTATTTTATTGTGTACGGAAAGTGAAGTTGAATAAGACAGGATATCAATGCGAAAACAAAAATTTTTATATGGCCTACATAAAGTATAAATAAATAGGTATTTCATTTGATAAATGGTATTACTGAGATCATTAAACAGATATAGCTTCAAAGCAGTACATATTACAGAAGATTAGAATATTCTACAAAGTACATTTTTCAACAACCAAAGTAAGTTTTTCTGTTTGAGCTTTAAAGCAATTAATAGATAATCTTATAGTTTTATATATTTTTTGCATGCTAAAATGATATAATCTCTTGTTATATTTATTGTTATAAGTGGAAAAAAATTGACAAATTTTTTAAACTAATATTTTAAATATTTTTATGAAACTAGTGATCTCAAATATTTTATTGACAGAATATTTAAATTTTACAAGAGATAAATGGTTAACATTAGTTAGTGAAATAATCTGTTGTCATTTTTATTGTAGCTATTTTATAAGGTAAAAGTATTTCTTACATAAAATATATTTATTTTTTTAGCCCCTGAAACTACAATCCGATAATTGCTACCTTTAAAACAGTAAAATATTAAAACATATGTTATCAATAATTGGTAAATAAAATATACCATTGTAGTGTGGAATGAAATATGTTTTTCGCAAATTTTCGTAACCTATCCCATTGATACCTGGAAAAATATGTATGCATTATAAAAGTTATTAAAATTATAAAATTATTAAAATTAAACAAGAATTCTTTCTTAATTGAAACTATCGTGGCAATAAGTTACTAAATATTGAAGTATTCTCTTAAACAATGCTTTGAAGTTAACATTATATACACTTAAAGTTATTGTCTAAATATGAAAATTGTCTCATTCGTCTACACCTTGCCCTACTTTTAAAATTATATAAATTTATTGAATATAAAATGTCTGTTGAGATGAAAATAAAGACGTGAGTGTGCAAATAATAGATAATTTACTTCTACCAATTTTTAGAAGTCGACATACACGATTAAATCCGCGGAGAACATTTGAATAATCGGGGTAGAACTACGTTTTTCACGCTTTTTAAGAACATTGAAAAAATTGTCCCGTTTTTGAAATGGCGTACTGCGCTTGCTATTGAGTGCATAAAAAAGTTGTAGGTATGAAAGTTGTAGAGAATTTTGTGCTCTTTAATATTGTAATTGACAAATAATATGCTATGGCAATGGGTCTCGAGATATTTAAAAAAAATAAAAAAAAGTCCCAAAATTTTGTTGTTTTTTGGCCACAGAAAATTTACCCTTAAAAAATTTTGTTAGAAAACTTGGTTTTCCATGTTGCATCATTATAAACAATTCAGAAAAAATAAATCTTCTACCCGACCTTTTGCAAGGTAAAATGTACATTTCCCCTGGACTAATAGATTGAAACAATGTTTTTTTCTATATCTGCTTAAGTTTACAATATCATATATAAAACGAAATAATAGATGCAGCACCTATAAACATTTTTCGCAATGAACATGGGACAAATTTTAATGAGAACTTGTTTTCTTGAAATTTTAATCAATAATAAAAGCCATAATTTATTAAAATTGCCTCATTTTTTTTATTAGTGATTATTTGTGGACACATTAATATTGCAGTATTTTATTAATTTTTTTCACCTTTTGATATTTTAATGATTTTATAGTGTTTTTATATGATAATATTCTTATATGTTACTTTTAATAAAATTCTTGCCCTTCATTCTTCCGTCAACTAGTTATATTATTAACATACTCCAATGTATTCAATCTAATTTTCATACTTATGTATGATACTTATCGTACATAATTGTCTAATGCTTTTTTGTTGTTGTTGTTGATAAAATGCAATGTTTTAGAATAAGACTAGTAATTTATTTGTTGTTTTAAATTGCTCTTTGATTTTATTCTGTTTAACACCTTGATTACGGCACCATCGACATCAAGGAAGCAGGATTCGCGCGGTTTTTCATTTTGAATACCACCATTTCCCCATAGTAATCTTTTTATTTAATCACAAAATTTCTGTCATTAAATAAATCAAATATTAACTACAAATATATGGTGGTGCACAAATTTAAGAACTGTACGAATCGTACGTGACCGTATTCATGAAGTTAAATGTATTCAAATCTAGTGGTTTTATATCATTTGTTCCGTTATGCCATCATATTTTTAACAAAAGAGTTTGAAGTGTCCCCGTTTCTCAAACAGAAAACAAAAACAAAAAAAGCCTGCTCCCCCTTTTTTCCTAAGTTTACCCAGTGGCGTAGTCCTGGAAAATAAAGTGGGGGAACGCTTATAGTCCTGAACATAAAGTCCGTGTCACATGAGTCAAACTTGTTTTTAAATCTTATCTTCCATCTTGAATTGCGGAGAAAAAGTAATTAAAAAATCCCTGCCGTCTCGGACCTACAGGCGAAGGTAGATTTCGAAGTTAAGTACTAAATTCACCAACAAAACTTAAATCAACATTAGAGATAAACCCTGTTCCTTCACTAAGAATGAGCTCTAGGGAGCTAAACATTTTGTGAAAATTCTAATATACACGAATACACACACGCATGTATATGGAATAGGTTTAAAAATGGCTAAAACAAATTCAGAAAACCTCAAAGTGTTAAAATATGTTAATATTTTCATAGTCGGGATTTTATAATGTTTTAATACGTTTCTTCAAACTCACTTGACGTTACATATTCACCTGCTGAGGTACATTATTATTTCCAATATGACGTAATATATATATACATATATATATATATATATTTAATTCGTCAAACTATTTATTTCATTTTGAGTTTTCATTCAGAAATCTTGCTCTAGAAAACTTATGACGTAATATTCAAATTGTTTTCAATTCGTCAAACTATCTATTTAATTTATTTTTTCACGTGAAAAATCTTGCAATAGAAAAGCAATTGTTGTGGTGAGAATTTTATTGTTTTTTTTTATTGTTGGCAACTGCTATAATGAAAAATATTTATTTTTTCCTGTCATTGTTGTGTAAGAGATGGTTATATCAGAATCTTGTTAAGACGGTATTCAAAATTTTGAACCCTCCCCATTTCCATTCCCTTGGGCCGATTTTGCTCATTTTCAATCCCCGCCGAGATATTAGCCATCTCAAAGTTGTTGGCGAGTTTGAAGACGATCCGTGCATAACTGCGGACAAAATTTAGTACATACATACATACATACATACATATATATATATATATTTATATATATATATATATATATATATATATATATATAAACTTTTTAGGTGGGAGTGGTTTTGGGTTCCTGGGGTCATATAATGAAAAGTTATGAAGGAATTTTTCAAAAGTCGCACCATGGTAACGACTGCAATAGGTAGTATTTCTTACGAAATCTACCTAAAAGTTTAAATTAAATTTAAACTTCCAAAAATCACATTTTATCAGGGATTTTTTTCTAGAAATATTTAGGCTAGAAGCCCTAGTAAGTAGATTACGTCTAACATGTAAGTGAAATATGCGAATGCGAATGTTTTTTAAAGATTCGAATTCTAAAGAGGTGAAATAAAAAAAAAATATATAAAAAAGTTCTAAAATCACGGTTTCATTACGAACTATTCTAGTTTCATTATGAACTATTCAGTTGAACTATTCTAGAAAAGAACTCAATGAACTCAAGTAACGAATCTCAATATCACACGTCATTTTTGATATATTTAACAGGTTATAATTTATTAAAGTTGGACGAATTCAATGCTTTTATTCTTAAAATTGTTAGTTTATTAGAGAGCTCATCCTTTAAAAAAATAATAGGTTTGGGAAATCTGCATCCTCCAGGTTCCTAGCGTCCCCCTTGAAAATAAAAAGTAAGGGGACGTTTGAGATAAAATAAAAAAGTGAAGGGACGTCGTCCGCCCGCACTCCCCCCCCCCCCCCCAATCGACTACACCAATGGGTTTACCTTGGAAATGTACAGAGGCGTTTCGCGTTTATATTACCATTAATCCTAAGGAACACTGTTAGGAAAAGTTCTCAACGAAGCATTAAATGGTAGTTGAATATGCCACGAAGAATTTATTCCTACTTATATCTCTTTCTTGCTTTGTACCTCTGTTTTTCTTTTTATCTGATAAATCATGTTTTTAGAAACAAATGGCTGTCTATATTTTGCCACTTTTCTAGTTTCCGAAGCAAAAAAATACAAGCTGCCGCAAAAAGTTTTAAAGCGCTCCAATTTCTTTACCTGTTGTAGAAAAGTAGGCAATGTAAATTGCTCTTTTTAAATTTCTAATGGTCACGTGCTCTGAGAACTGCAAGTGATAAAAAATTCTGTCCTTCTACGACAAAAATTCACAGAGTTGTGATGCTTCGAATCTTGGAGTTTTCCGGAACTAAAAACAAACAGACGATTTTTTCGGTTATTTTCTGTCTTTTTAAAACTTGACCTGGTTGATAATAACAAATTTAAGAATTTTTTTGAAAATTGCAACAAAAGTTGAATGCTACCATAGAAAATGTATCAGATTACAATTTATATATAAAATATTATATTCGCTATGGAGAAAAAGAGATTAAATTCAGCAATTTGTGAAATGATTTTCCACAACAGATTATTGACTAAGTTTCTTTAAATAGAAAAAATCTCGGAAGAAATGGCCTACTGCTATTAGACAACAGCCAGGCCAAAAACCATTGTCAAAATCGGAAGAGTTGGCATCTCTGCTTCTTCCTTACCACTTCAATTGTGAAAGTTGTCAAATGTATCTTAAGGGAAGGAAAAAGATTAAAAAAAAAAAAAAAAAAAAAAAAAAAAAAAAAAGAGAGAGAGAGAGAGGGAGAGAGAGAGAGAGAGAGAGAGTATTTTGAAAATTACTTAGAAGCAGGAAATTATGGATCCATGGAAATTTTTCATCCTTGTTAATAAATTACAAAGTATTGATATATTTTAAATCTTCTGAAGTTATGTGATCAATGGCAACGTTGACAAGTTCCTCTATTATAAATTCACTTGTAATAACTCTTTTTTTTTTCAATTGTTTTTATACCTATTTCAAATGAAAATCAAATTTCAAATTTCAAAGTAATTGCTTAAAAGGCGCAAAGGCCAACATAGTGAAAAAGATTCCATGCCGGGAGTCGAACCCGGGCCATCAGTATAGCACACTGACTGACGTTCTACCGACTAAACCACATGGAACGATACCCACCCTGGAAAACTTCTCACTAATACATCTTGGCAAGGCTACAAACGCAGCACAAGATGGAATATTTTTCGTGAGCCACCGACACGGGGCAAACATGAAACCTAATTAAATCCAGCATCGATTGAAACTATATTAATACTTGGAAATTTTTCCAGAGGGGAAACATTCGCCTTGCATATAATATTTCAAATGAAAATCAAATTTCAAATTAATTGCTTAAAAGGCGCAAATTCCAACATAGTGAAAAAGATTCCAAAGAACCCGGGCCATCAGTATAGTACACGGACGTTCTACCGACTAAACCCAAAGCCGCCTCAAGACTACAAGCCAAACACAAGGTTTCATGACGTCACGACGCGGGGCTTAGATCAGCCGTGGAGAGTACATGCGTTATTTAAAACATTAATTCTTTCCTCCATATTTCAACTTATTATCACAGCATATGGGAAAAAAAAATAAAAACTTGTAGTTTAAAGACGCTAATTAAGTGCTTTTTAATCAATTTCGATCACTCGAAACAATAATAACGATAACACAAAAACAATATTTATGAAACAATATCACTGTGTCAATGAAAATGTGCATCAGAATTAAAGATACATTAAAGAAAATTCGTTCGTTAATGAAAAAAAAATCCCAAGTATTAAATTTATTTTAGGAGACAGTTTTTATTATTTATTCTACTTTGAAATTTAGAAACAATATCAATTATCTATTTGGTATATATTCAAAAACAAGACATTATATATTATTACATATATACATACATACATACATACATATATATATATATATATATATATATATATATAAATTTGCAGTTTAAACACATAAATTGAATTATTTTGCTTTCAATTATTTCAAAATAAATAAATAACAATAAGTGTGCCAATCAAAACCCACATTTAAAAATTAAATTAAAGTGGAAGAAAAGTGAATGTTAAATGAAAACAAATTCAAGTTGTGTTCTATTTTTATTTTTAATTGGGCTTGAAATTATACAGTAAATATCCTATTAAATATTAAGTGATTTGAAACCTGCATATAATAAATAGTAAAATTAAAGTATACATGAAATTAAGTATTCTTATAAATAAATTTTCGTACTGTAAACTTTACTTATCAGAAATGGGTAATTTTCACATAAAATCCATTAAATTAAAAAACATAAAACTGTCATAATACTAAAACAACACAAGTTCATGAAACAGAAAATTATTATTTAGTTTTGTATTCGTTTGATATATTATGCAAGGTACAAGCAATAGATTTTTTTAAAAATGTATTGACATATGAAGAGAAAAGTAAAAGAAAGAAGAAAAGACTTTCGTCAATTGGAATTAAAATATTCCTAATTTATGTTCATTTTCCTCGAATGTTTAGGTAATAGCTGATAAAAAAAAACATCGAAAAACACAAAAACCTTCCACGAAAATATTTCATTTCCAAAATAATGTTGTGGGGCTTCTTAAATGTTTGTTCACATCTTTTAAGCTTAAAATAATCAATTTTTATGAGATGAAAAGTATTTCCTGACTAGATCTAAAAGTAAATTTATAATTATAGAATAGTAATTTTATTTATTGTTATTTTTAATTAAACATTAAAATGTATATGAAAACACATAGGATTTTTGCGAAGAAGGTGTGTGTGTGTGGGGGGGGGGGTTGCATAAGGGTACTAACAACCCTTCCTCTAGTCTTGTAAATAAATTGTTTACAGTTGTGGCAAAAATAGAGAGATTCAAAAACATTATCTCCATAGCTCTATTTACACAGTACATAAACATTTATAATTTAACAAAAAATTATAAAAAGAATTTTTATTAAGATGGCAAACGTTTAAGATTAAAAAACAACAATAAATTGATACAAGTACAGTAGATTTCCGTTACAACGAACTCCACGGGACCGCTAACATATTTCGTTGTAACGATTTTTTCGCTGTAACGGAATTACTCATATTTATCAAATGAGTTACATATACACGTAAACTAATTATGTAAGATAAATTTACCTTCATTATAGAAGATTTTAATGGAAGACCAGTTAATTTAACATAGAAAAAGTTAGCAAAATAAAATTCAATTTAAAAAATTCAAAATTACGGTCTAACTTTTATATACTTTATACTTAGTACATTACTGCAGAAAATCTATGCTTTTAGTTTGTACAAAGGAATATGTATTTGATGATAACAAAAACGTGTGCAGCGAATGAATGTGAGAAAATACCTCCTCTGAAACATTCTTTTTATGAGAAACAAAAGCACGCATTTTCATCAAGCTCGAGAGAGCTTTCGAAGCGGTAATTTTTGAATCGTCGGTAACATCAATAGTCTCATCATTGCCTTCGTCATTTTGTCGGTAGAATGTAGTTTTAATGGACAAAATGACATCTCCATCAGACACTTCAGAGCATGTTAGAATATTGTCATCGACAGATAAGAAAACCTGCATTTCCACCTGATCAGGGACTGAGGTTAATTTTTTGGAAGACTTCCAAATTGTGTTTAATTCAGAAGACTTATCCAAATCTAAAATTTCTGATTCATTTTCTTCGGTCGCAGTTAACCAGGCATATTTCTAACAGTTAGAAATTGTTTTCTGACTAATTTCTTGCCACGAACCAGAGATCATTTCAATAGTTTCTTTGAGATTTATTTTTGGCCTTTCGCTGTTCTCTAAGCCGCAAAGATTTTTTTTTTTTTAGCAAAAGAGTTCTGTAGCGAGATTTTACAGCAAGGATGATGCCTTGGTCTAGAGGCTGTAGAACAGAAGTGCAATTCGGCGGAAAGTACTCAACTTGGATGCAGCCCAATTTGGAGGGATTTTTATGAGGCATGCAATTATCAATCAGGAGAAGAATTTTCGGTTTTTCAGCTTTCATTTCTTTGTCAAATTGCACTTTCCAATCATTAAAGATATCTTGTGTCATCCATGCCTTCTTATTGAATTTATAATCGCAAAACAATGAATGACAGTTCTTAAATTAACGGGGCTTGCCAGAGTGACAAAGAATTAATATTTTTCTCTTTTCGGTTCCAGATTTGTTACAACAAAAGAGTGCTGTAATTCGCTGCTTTAAAGCCCCCCCCCCCCCCAAAAAAAAGCATTTGTCGCCTTTAAATGATAATGTTTTTCTCGGTTCAAGTTGATAAAATATTCCAGCTTCGTCAGCATTGAAAACATGATCGGACCTGTGTGTCTTTATAAGGGCAGATACTTCTCCAGCTGTCCTTTCATTTACAGCCTTTGTAGGTACATAACTTGCTTCGCCGCAAATTGATTTCATTACAATTCCATAGTGAGTACGAAAGCGATTGAGCCATCCGACAATGGCTTGGAAATTTTCTACACCAAGCACTGTTCCGAACTCTTGAGATTTCTGCATTATCAGAGGACCACTTATAGGTATATTGTGTGAACGAACATCTTCGAACCATTTGGACACGGCTTTATCCACATATTGAAATTGAGACTGACGCATTCGTTTTCTATGGGAACCAATCCTTGCAGTTTGGATTTGTCTCTCAATATTTTCTTTATCTTTTAGAAATGCAGATAAAGTCGATAGTGTTATTCCATATTTTTTAGCCACATCAGTTTTCAGCAATCCTTTATCAATCTCAGAAATTATGACTTTCTTTTCTTCCAACGAAAATTGTTTTCGTTTCGCACAAGCCATTTTATCAACGAACGAAGCAAGAAACACACTCCAATAGGTACTGGCGATAGAGCTCCCAGAAAAAGCACAAAAACTCCTTTCACAGTGAAGCCCACCTGCAGTCTGTCACGTGATCATTTTGAAGCATACGGGCTAATGACTAGGCTAATGAATGAAAAGGAATTTGGGAAAAGAAGTAGACAAAAGAAAAAATAATAAAGGGGAGAAAAAACTGAAATAGCACCTGTTCCCAAAACAACACTGTTATTTTTTTATCTTCGACATTACATTCGAAGCATATTTCAATTCTATTAAGCAATTGAAAAAAAGAGCTCGATGAAAATTTTTCGCTGTAACGGAATTTCTAATAAATGCACTTCGTTAAATCGGAATTTTTAATACGTTGTGGTTAATGCAATTTGAAATGGGGATTTGTCAAATTTCGTAGTAACGAGATTTTTCGTTGTAACGGAATTCGTTGTATCGGAAATCTACTGTATATCGATCGCGGTTTGCTTTAAAAGAAGTAAACAAGATAAAAATGCTATGTATTCACAGCGACTTTTATGAAAATTTCTAGAATATTTAAATTTTTAAGTATGAATATATATATATATATATATATATATATATATATATATAAATACATAAATTTGTTGTCAAATTAAAGTCCAACTAATTCTGCATACAAAATAACCCGAGTTACTATTCACACGACAAGTGTCTTTTAATAAATGGGCGTTAATTAAAGGTCACTCTAATGAATTAGAGAAAACAGAACAAATTATAAAGAGAGAATGGTGTGACAAGATACAAATTAAATGATATAAGTCTTGACACGATTTAGGGATGTTTGCCATTTTAAACTATTGCTCTATGTGGAAAGAAACAGAACTACAATAATATCGTTTCGTTTTGAGATACGGTATTATTGATAGAATCGCACTAGGATTTGCTAGTTAATTTATTTCAAAGAAATTAAAAATAAAAGATTTTGAACACAAGAAATAAAACTTGTGCCGATAGCATATAAATACGATTTGAAAATAAAACTTTCCTTGAAAAAAATATGTTATTAGGCTAAGTAAAACGCACGTGCACGTAAAATAGTAAGATACAAAATTCAAATGTTCGGGGCTGGCGCGTTGGCAGTTAGCCAGTCCCAGGCTGTGACGTCACATGTGGGGGGATGAAGGGCGTGTCTGGCTTGTAGTCTTGAGGCGGCTTTGCTAAACCACATGGAAAAATACCCAGCCTGGAAAATATGCAAGGAAAATATTATATGCAAGGCGAATGTTTTCTTTCTGGAAAAATTTCCAAGTATTAATATAGATTCAATTCGTGCTGGATTTAATTAGGTTTCGTGTTTGCCCCATGTCGGTGGCTTACGGAAAAGGCAAAAAAAAATTTCAACTTGTTCTGCGTTTGTAGCCTTTGCCAACATGTAATAGTGAAAATTTTTCAAGGCCGGGTATCGTTTCATGTGGTTTAATCAGTAGAACGTCAGTGTGCTGTACTGATGATCCGGGTTCGAGTCCCGGCATGGAATCTTTTTCACTATGTTGGCCTTTGCGACTTTTAAGCAATTAATTTGAAATTTTATTTTCATTTGAAATATTATATGCAAGGCGAATGTTTTCTCTCTGGAAAAAATTCCAAATTTTTATACCTTTCTGACATAAATGCTTTATAAAGAAAGATTATTTAATCAAGAAATAATGAAATTCTTGTCGCAAAATTTGGAAACATTAATTATTTTTAAATGCAAGAAAATTTTAAAATCGTACTTTTCCAGCGTGTTTGTTCTATAATTCTAGAGATCATATTTCTCAAACATAAATTAATTTAAGAAAAAATTAACACCTCAATAAATAAATAAATAAATAAATAAATAAAATGTACCTTAAGGATCGTCCAAAAAACACAGCAACTCAATTTAAAAGTATGTTTTCATCATTCTGGTATATAAAAAAAACACAAACGGGGAAAAATGAATATAAAGATTACCAATCTGACACATTTAAAGCACAATTTATGCAGTAAATAGGCTTTCTCAGATATTTATAATCATCAGATCTTTACGTAACTTTCCCAAAATATACTAGGGGATGTTTAAGCAAACAGTTGGAAATTAATATTTTCTTCGTTTTTCGCAAAGTGAAATGAAGGGTGTTGGGTGTTAATTTTTTGCTTAAAACCTATCAAATTAATTATTCTAATAAACCTCTGATGTTTCCCTCGACAGAAGTCTAGATTCATTAAAGAGCCAAACTAATTAAAAGGGAAGACCTAACTATCCAAATAATGAACCACTCTAAGAGTCTGCAACAGCTATGCTATACTTTTGGCAAGAATTTCAGGTTATTTGCTGATTTCTTTATATTTTATTGGTTGATAAATCTTTATATCGTATAACTACTTATTACTCAACATTAATCACAGTTTTAGCCTTTTAATGCGTGGAGTATCGTGTCTGATACAAACCAGTAAATGATATATATTTACCCCTATATCACAAAGAAAAATTTGCGAATTTAAACTTCTGATTTATTTCTCTAAATATTTCCTAAAATACATAAAAAAGGTTTTCAGAACATAAAAACCGTCAAATGATGTTAAAACCTTCAGCGCTTTCAACTATTACAAAACAGCCGTCATCAAGGGAAATTTCAGAGGCATGAATGTTCGTTTATAAGTTTCAATTCGTATATTTTTCAGTTAATGAACAAAGTGAACATGACGTCCAAAAATTATAGTTAAACTATATTTTTATAATCCTATATCATATATTTACACAAAACGAATTTGCAAATTGTTAGATACTAATTAGCTTCAACACTTTAATGCATAGAGTATCACGTCTGATGCAATACTAAAGGCTACGTACTTAGCCCTGTATATTTTATATATTATAACCCCACAAATTTACACTAAACGAACCTTGTGTCACATCAGTTGGACATCAAATGCGGTTCTTAAAAAAATATTTTTCCTCGCGCAAAAAGGCGAAACTTTCTGATGCACTTTTAAACATAAAAACATCACACTTGCGAGCACCATTATTAAAATGATTTGTAATCGAGCAGTTTTCTTCATTTTTTTATAAAATAATTACAATTTGGCTTATAAGCTACTGCTGTCTCAGGACTGCAGTTTTTTTCCTTTCCAGCGCTGTCGGATTCGAAAATTTAGTTCAAAAAGAGAACTTTGACAGCAGATTCTGAAAAATATTCTGTATTTACCAAAAACTGAAAAAAAAAAATACTCCAGTACATGTTTCTGAAGAAGAGAACTTGTGAATTTCATGAATTCGCGAACAAAAATGAATTTAAAAAAAGTGTCAGAAAGTAGGCACTTTGGATTTGAGAACAGCCTCAAACAGATTTCTGCTAAGACGTGTTGAATTTATCTTTACTGGAATTCGTACTGTGCCTACCACTGGAATAATGATGTCGAGACATCTGGATACTCACTGTTAAAAATATTGCAGCATTCTGGCAGGTCATTCGACCGTTTTTTGAAAAAACGGTTTCATAACCATAATTTAACTATATTCTGACCATAAAATGGCCAATAATATGTTCAGAATAGTGTTAAAATTACGGTTGTGTAACCGTTTTCGGAAAAAACGGTCAAATGACCTGCCAGAATGTTGCAAATTTTTAACAGTGTAGAGTTAGCTACCAACGTGATCAAGTTAACCCGTGTGTATCAGGGCCTGATCAACTCTATGTGAGATCCGAGGCACACAGGCCATGTTGGGATCCCTTTCTCAAAAAAAAAAAAAAAAAATCTATTATAACCATGATAAATAGCTTTATGTGCAGTTTAAGATTTAAACCATAGCTTTATTGAAGAAAGGGATGGCGAACCTATGGCACGCGTGCCGAACTTGGCACGTAAGAAAACTTCTCTGGCACGCAAAAAAAATTATAGATTATATTCAGTTTATGGAGAACAATCCATTTTATGTTTTTTTAACAAAAAGTATAGTTTGTGTAACAGGTATATAATTTACTTTAAAAAAATCCGTAAATTTTGAATGAATTAAGGTATTATAAATTTTAATGAAAGCGCCTTGTAGCGTTATTTTCTCGCCAAACCATTCAACATATAGAGTTTTCCAAATCATTTTGCTTCTTTATGAAATTTCAAAGGTTTTTGAAAATTGAATTTTTAGATATAGTTTGCATAGCTAATTAACACGCTTCTACTTCAGATTACGTATTATTTTATTTACGTTTAGGGTTTTAAGTAATTTTAGGTTTTATTTTACTTAGGTTTAGATTTTTAATAATTTTAACTTTTATTATATTTAGGTTAGAATTTTGAAAATTGAATTTTAACTGTTACTGTAAATAATATGTATCTATTGAACCTGTTTCTACAACTAAAATGATCTGATTCGGAAGTATGCAATAAAAGAAAAACTAATTTATATATTATTAACATTCTATGCGACATGGCTATACTATTTGGATAAATACAGCATAATAAATAACTTAAGAATCGAATTTAGCGTAAGCGTAAAAATATTTGAGTAAAAATTCTATAAAAATTAAATATTGGATTTTATCTAAGTTAAAATGTTTCTGGCACTTTAGAATGTTGTTACGCAATAATTTAAAAATTTTTGGCAATCATACTCAAAAAGGTTCGCCATTTCTGCTATAGGCACATGCAAAAATGCATTAAAAAATTATGGGAAGATTAAAAACTTCAGTACAATATGCTATTTAGAGTGAGTAAAACTCTAAACCTAAGAATCTGAATGGAATATGTTTCATGTAATTATTCGTTTTTCTCGAAATTTCAAAGTTTATATTACATTTCATTGTCGTTAGCGAAAAACTCTGAGGTAGTTTAGTTTACATAAATGGGAAAAATTCATTTTTCCTATGACCTATAAACGGAAATTTTCATTAATCTATATCTTCAGAGAGTAAACAAAATTCATTTCGGGACTTCCTGAAAATGTGAGCCCAGGGCACATGCCCCGTACGCGCTTTTGATAACACAGGTCTGCAACCAAGAAAACTGCATAAGATTTATTGACTGTTTCTTATAGGTTTTTACCCACTGAAACCGGAAAAAATATTTAAAATATTCCACCACGTCAGGTTTTTTTTTTTTTTTTTTTTTTTTTTTTTAACCATTTGGAAAAATAGTTATTGTTCTCGTCAGGATGGGAAATTAAAAGCATATCTGAAGGTTTTCATTGGTTTAATCCGCATTTTATTCGTTTTATGATTGGTCTATACAGTAATCTGTATTTCCCTTTAATTTCAACAACGATGGATACCTTCTGTTGCCACTATGACAAAAAAGTAATAAAAACTACAAAAAATAAATAAATAAATAAAAAACTCAGAAACAAATTGAGATACAGCTTTCAAACAAATTGCATTTAAAAGTACATTTTTTTCTCTATCCGACGGTGTAAAAAGTAATAGTGTCGGATGTTTAGAAGTTTAAGAATGAAATTTCATTTAAAATTGGCCGTCAGATTTCTTGGAAATCTGACGATGGAAAAGCCTTTTCCCGAACAGCCAATGGAATTCTTGGATATTTACGTAAGTTTCAGGTGGATAATACTTGAGTTTCATGAAATCTGACGGGTCGCAAGCGATATTTTTGGCTTGCAATTTTTACGTGTAATAACACTATTAATGTTTAATTCATGGCGTACGTAATGCATGATCAACTCCGTGCGATTTTTTATGTCTTAAATTTTAGTCTTAAAAAAAATCGTTTTCCAATTGGTCGTTGTAATTTGATAAATTGCTTTTTTTTTTTTTTTTAGTTAAATTAAGTGTAAATTTTCTCTTTTTAACCCCTTCGGGACGAGCGTCTTTTTCAGAATTTTTAATCTTTTATCACCGCTTTTTCAAAACAATTTTTGCCTAATTGAATCGAGAAAATGCTCGGATTAAATAAGGCAAAATTTACAATAAGAATTTACTGGTGAGAATAATCACGGATTCTGAGAACCTTACGCGGCACGTATACCGGCCGCTCGTCCCTAAGGGCTTAACCTAAAATCTGGTATCCTATGCTTGAGTAAAAACTATATGCAATAATGATTCCATATATTAATTTCATATTTCTAAGAGTGGCATTCAAGAGAAATACAAATAGAAAATGCGAGGAATTTGAGGAACGAACAAAAACAGTTACACACAGACATAAACTTCTACCTTGATTCACACATCTACTGAAATGCAAAGTGTAAGCAAGGGGGGGGGGGGATATAATTTGGATTTGGAATTCGAACTTGTAGTATAATTTTTAACATAATTTCTTGTAATAAAATATTGATTTTTTTTATTGCAGTTATGCTTTTCTAATGTAAACACCCCATGTTTTGCAACAATACTGTACGCGATAGAGGAAAATAGAGGTCATTTTTTGATTCAGCACCCTAAAAAACCACCAAAAATATCCCATGCAACTGAAAAAAAATATTTTTTCTTTCAGACCTGTGTAATCATACCCTGGTGTGTATATAAATACACATCATTAAATAAAAGAGTTATAACTATTTTATTTAATAGTCTCATATAACTGACTTGATGTTCTAGATACAGGATGTGAAGTATGAAAGTATGAAGAAACGTAATGACGTATTGAAACGTGAGAGGCAAACAAACGACACCCTGAACAAACACTTACACCGATATTCAGGTCGAAGTTCTTATAAGTACGGAAACTGTTTTTGAAACGATACAAAACACAAAAGTCACTCGAAATATTCTCCACTTAATGTAATTGCTGGATTTTATATCAATAACCAACTTCTTTTCAGTTTAAGAAATATAAATTGAAAATTTTGAACAACTTTAATATGAAGAAAAATACTATCTATATTATAAAAGACAAACGTGTCTGTGCTTAAAACTGACGTCATTTTCCGAATGGCAACACTTGACGATGAAATTTCGATTTTGCAATTATTGCTACTGCAATATTTTTAATTTCTAAACATAGCACATTTTAAACTTTTACACCGTCATATAGGGGAAAAAATGTAGTTTCAAAGGCAATTTGTTCGAAAACTGTATCTTAATTGATTGATTTAGTATAGCTTTCAAAATAAATTTCGAGCATGAATTTTTATAATATATCTCCATCGTGTGCAGGCTCCATTACGATTACGAGATAACCCATTTCACTTAAAACAATATAAATAAAATCATAATACGAAATGCAAATTTTCACCTTACTTCAACATAAAGTATATAATGTGAACTTTAAAAATTCACAGTCTTACTTAAAAGGTGACTAAAGTAATGAAAAAGATGTTACAAGTTTAAAATATACATTTTATTTAAAACTTCTTAGTACTTTCAAGCTAACCAAGTTCATTATCAGAGAATATTTTAATAAGCTTAGATTGAAAGTACTAAAAAGTTTTAATTAAGAAACAAAAAAACAACAACATTTAGTTATTAAAATATTCTCTGATGATGAGCTTGGTTAGCTTGAAAGTACTAAGAAGTTTTAAATAAAATGTATATTTTAAACTTGTAACATCTTTTTCATTACTTTAGTCGCCTTTTAAGTAAGGCTGTGAATTTTTAAAGTTCACATTATATATTTTATATTTTACAATATAAATAGTTTAGCATTTGTCTCTGGCTAATTTTTCATAACGAAATTAGAACTTTATCAATCCGCTTGTATTTCACAGATACTCCTCCTAGAATATAGAACGTTGGGCGATCAAATTAACCCCCGTTATTCGCATAGATCCAAGCATGTCAAAAGTGGTCTTAGAATTTTAAAATTTGAATTAGTTTTCGAGATATTGACGTTTTTGTAATTCTTAATGAAATTTCTATAATGATGGCAATTAATCTGCTCCATTTTTGTGGATAAAAGGGAGAAAAGGGAAAAATATATTTAAAACTAGTTTTCTTTGTTTGACATAATTTCTAAATTAAAATTAACTTTCATTTGAACAGATAGTGAAAATAATATTATAATTGAATAGTATTTTTCAAGAAAATTTCAAGAAATACAAATTTATTTTCACTTATTTGAGCTTCAGGAATCAGTTTATTTTAGAAAGGAAAAATCGTCAGCCATCTGGAACATTGAAATGAATTTCATTGACGTAAAAAGAAAAAAACATCCAGCGTAGCTTTTTTAATTTAACTTAAAGTAGAAGAGGTTTTCATTTATTTCCTTAAGATGACGATTAAAACTTTAAAGCAAAACGTTAAAAGCAAACTGGTTTAGTGAGAAAAATTATGCTTCTCTAAGCGTTTATTTTAATTCATAAATGTAAAATGCTTCTGAATAAATTCGACATAACAAAGTCATTTTTGTATAAGTTGATTCAAATGACGTCATTTCTAACAGCTTCGAAATTAGAAACCAAATGTTGGAAGAACGAAAAGCTTTTGTCAAATAAAGTTATAGAATATGTGTATTTTTATTGGGAAAGCTTTTGACTTAAATTGTAAATATAATTTATAATTTGAAATATATTATTTAATAAAATTAATACTACAATGGCTTTCTAAATTTACAATAAAGTTAGATTTTATTTACCCTTAAAGAATCAAATGATCTCATGCAATTCAAAACCAACGCATCTTGTTGCCTCGAAACTAATTAATTATAATATTTTACACATCTTTTCTCCTATTGGAACAAAAATATGCAGAAAGATTATTAGGTCTGCTAAGAATTTAACCAGCATTTTAGTTTTTTTTTTTTTAAAGAAACGTTGTTCCAAATGCAAAACTTTAAATGCATTAGAAAAAAAAAATGTTTCATTTTAATTTTTTAATAAGAAATGATATCCATTTACAAATTGTTAAAAAGTAATAAAAAAGATAAGCAAAATGCTATTTGAACTATACTATTTGAATACTACTTGAATCATCATGTATTATTTAACCAATGGTTAAAATTAGTGATGGGCGTAATGATATCCGAATGAAACATTTGGGATACTGAAAAACATAGCTCCTAACCTTCGTATTCTTTTTAATCAATTGAAACCAGAAATAAGTACAAACAGGAAGCATCAATTTTGCCTTTTTCAGAATTTAGTGTCTCATACTTTCTACATAGAAGTCGACAAAAACTGGGCGACGCTAGCCCGTCAAATTACTGAGATAAATACTGAAAAACCTAAGATAGCCCTAAAAGGCGAACGTTTAGTTATACAGTGTACTTCAGATAATGACTTTAGACTAACACAAAGATGGTTAGATCAAAATCAGAAAAAATATGCAACTCTTGACCCTAGGGAGTTAAGACCTAAGAAAATATGCATTAGGGACCTCCTCTGTTATACTGATGTTAAACTAATTGAAGATATTAAAATAGCAATTATAGCCTTTATGCAGGAATATTAAAAAGCAGTAAACCAACGTTTAAAATGCACAAATAATGGATGAAAAGCAGCAAACAGCTGTTTCGAATCTACAGCGAGATTCTTCTTCAGTGCAAGATAGGGAAAAAAGAAACAGCGTGCTAGAAAAAGCAAGGCTGAGCCAAAGCCTTAGCTCAGCCTTGCTTTTTCTAGCACGCTGTTTCTTTTTTCCCTATCTTGCACTGAAGAAGAATCTCGCTGTAGATTCGAAACAGCTGTTTGCTGCTTTTCATCCATTATTTGTGCATTTTAAACGTTGGTTTACTGCTTTTTAATAATTGAAGATAGTCTTAAAGAGCATGGGTTTGCAGTCACGAGGGGTGTCATGCTAAAAAATAGAAAAACAGGAAATCCCATGCCACTTTATAGGGTCAATGTTATTCCACGTAGGAACTTTGAGGACATATACAAAATAAATGAGATACATTACATTTCAGTCAAAATTGAAGCCTTTACTACCAAATACAAAGTTAAACAATGCTACAGGTGTCAAGGTTACGGGCATACCTCAGAGGTATGTGGCTTTGATGCCAAATGTGTTAAATGCGGATAACTACACTTGAGCACTACCTGTGAGCACGAGGGTAGAATTAAACCTAAAGCGCCAATTGCGGACTTGGACATCCCGCAAATTACCGCGGTTGTCCCAAAACCCCATACAGACTGGAAAATAAACATAACCGAAAAACTACAAGTAATAGCGTCAGAAATCCCTCCATCGAAAACCAAATTCTTGCTGATATCTTTAAAAACTTCAACTACACCAAAAAACTTAAATCCACTGAACCATCAACTAGTAATAACATGTTAAATTCTGAAAGTAATGATAGCGAAACCTCAAATACCCCTTCCTCCCCTGCTACTGAAAATTCAAATAACACTCAAAATCTAAAAATCCCTATAAATTACTCTAATGACATCAGAGATATACTAAATACTTTTAATGAACTCAAAGAAGTCTTTCAAATCACCAAATTCTTAAGCTGCATCAAAAATATTTCAACTCAAACCAAAAAATATGATAACCCCATGCAAAAAATGATAGTTATTATCAACGACTTCGACAAACTTGCTAACCTTCTTAACATAAATGAAGAGTATTTCTTCCTCTGTTAAACTTTTGCCTTTTTCCGTGTCTTGTTCTGTCTGTTAGTATTTTTTAAAAAAAAAAACCTCTTTTTTCTGCTTTATTATTGCTTTTTTCACGTTTTTAAATTGTCTTACCTTATTATTCTTTTGTTCTATTATCTTGGTATCATTTTATCATCTATTTTCATCGAGTTACCAGACTGAGCGGGCGCCGTCCTCTTTTTTTCCCACGTTTCCCTTAATATTATGTATTTTTCTGTTCATTTAGTCTGAACTCTCCTCAGTTATGATTTTTATTATCGTTTTTTATTACTCTAACTTGTGCATTTTTTTAATAATATTTTTGTAAATATGTAAATTCTTTTTATTCTTATCCAAATTTGTTTCGCACTGTGCTTTGCATTATTTATTTATTTATTTTTTTTTTGTTAATCTATGTATGGTCTTTGTAAAGAGTCTTTTTTGTTATGCTGGGGCTTCTCTTTGGTAGCTTTTTCGCCTTCCACGGACTGTTAGTTTTTGGATCATATGGAATTTTTTTTTTTTTTTATTGTTATACTAACATTTTTATTAGTAAGTTCTCTTACTCTTAAACTTTAAATATTCTATTTTCTTTGTGGCCACCAGCCGCGTTTATACATCTTTTTCATGGCTCCCATTGCATAGAAACACGCATTACCTCTATACTCAATGTGAAGTTGCCCCGCAACTAAGAAATCCACGAACCAGCTTACATTGTTCCATTGTTTAGTGTCTCCCCCGATGAAAGAAAAAATTATTATTATTATTATTATTATTATTAGGAGGTGGAACCCGTCGAATTTCGACGAAAGAAAATGTTTAAGAAGGAACCGTTTCATTGATTTATAATAAATCTATAAAATTAGCTACAATAAAAAATGCATCTTTGTCTAACTCTCAAACACATATTTATATTATAAAGGACAAACATATCTGGGCGTAACGCTGACGTCATTTTGCGAATGGCAGCACTTAACGAAGAAATTTTGGTTTTGCAATTTTGACCTACTGCAAATTTTTAGGTAGCTTTCTTTACAAAAAAGCTACCTATTGCAGCCGTTCGGAGGAAAGCGATTTCAAAAAATTTTGGTATATTTTCATCGATCATGACCCCCAGACCCCGAAACCACCCTCCGTTCAAAATTGATATATATATATATATATATATATATATATATATATATATCTATATATATATATATATATATCTGACCTATGTCACACTGTAACTCACGTAATTATGAACCGATTTCGATGAAATTTGGTGTGTACATAGTACATACCAATGTCTCGACCGAGTTCGTTGGCCAGCTTCATCCGCCATTTTGTTTCAAAATGGCGTCCATTTAAAATTTTTAAAAAATTTTAAAACTTGAAATGTGGTACCAAAAAATTAAAAATGGAAAAATATTTTTTTCTTATGTATTTGACCTTTATACAAAGATTCCGAAGCAGTTTTTGTTTCGTCTATATCTTAAAAAATGGCTGAGTTATAGCATTTTGAATTTCTAGCGTGGCTGACATTTTGAAACGTCCTGAATTTTGTCACGCGATAAAAAGCGTATTTATGAACCGATTTGGATGTAATTCAGTGTGTACATAGTACATACCAATCTCTCGACCGAGTTCGTTGGCCAGCTTCATCCGCCATTTTGTTTCAAAATGGCGGCCATTTAAAATTTTTTTAAAAATTTAAAAATTGAAATGTGGTACCAAAAAATTGAAAATGGAAAAATATTTTTTCTTATGTATTTGACCTTTATACAAAGATTTCGGAGCAGTTTTTGTTTCGTCTATATCTTAAAAAATGGCTGAGTTATAGCATTTTGAATTTCTAGCGTGGCTGACATTTTGAAACGTCCTGAATTTTGTCACGCGATAAAAGGCGTATTTATGAACCGATTTGGATGTAACTTCGTTTATACATAGTACATACCAATGTCTCGACCGGGTTCGTTGGTCAGCTTCATCTGCCATCTTGTTTAAAAATGGTGGCCATTTAAATTTTTAAGAAAAATTTAAATTTGAAATGTGGTACCGAAAAATTAAAAATTGAAAAAATATTTTCTTTTTATGTGTTTGACCTTGATAAAAAGATTCGGGAGCAGTTTTTGTTTCGTCTATATCTTAAGAAATGGCTGAGTTATAGCATTTTGAATTTCTAGCGTGGCTGACATTTTGAAACGTCCTGATTTTTCTCACGTAATAACAGGCGTATTTATGAACCGACTTGGATGTACCTTGGTGTGTACATAGTACATACAAATATCTCGACCGAGTTCGTCGGCCGGCTTCATCCGCCATCTTGTTTCAAAATGGCGGCCATTAAAAAAATTAAAAAATTAAAAAATTTAAATGAGATACCAAAAAAATTGGAAAGTGAAAAAGATTTTTTTTGTATGTGTTTTACCTTAATACAAAGATTCCGGAACAGTTTTTCTTTCGTCTATATCTAATAAAAATGGCTGAGTAATAGCATTTTGAATTTATCTTGTGGCTGACATTTTAAAACGACCTGATTTTTGTCACGCGACAACAGGCGTAATTATGAACCTATTTGGATGTAACTTGATCTGTACATAGTACATACCAATGTCTCGACCGAGTTCGTTGGCCAGCTTCATTCGCCATCTTGTTTCAAAAGGGTTGCCATTTAAAAAAAATTAAATTTAAAATTCAAAATGAGGTATTAAACAATTGGAAAATGAAAAAGATTTTTTTATGTGTTTGACCTTGATACAAAGATTCCGGAGCAGTTTTTGTTTCTGAAAATTTGTTCTTTTGTTTATATCTTAAAAAATGGTTGATTTATAGCACTTTGAATTTCTAGCATGGCTAACATTTTGAAATGATCTTGTATTTGTCACGCGGTAACACACGTATTCGCCTATTTCGATGTAAGAAGGCATGTGGATAGTATACATCAACACCTGAACCAAGTTCGCTGGCCAGATTCATCAGCCATCTTGTTTCAAAATGGCGACCATTAAATTAATATATATATATATATATTTAAAGTGAGGTGCAAAAAAATTAGAAATTGAAAAGGGTTTCTTTCTTAAGTATTTGACCTTGATATAAGGATTCAGGAGCATTTTTTGTTTGTCTTTACCTTAAAAAATGGCTCAGATATAGCAGTTTCAATTTCTATTGTGGGTGACATTTTGAAAAATCTGATTTTTTGCATGCGACAGCACTCCTATATATTAACCGATTCCGATGTGAGTGAGCATGTGCACAGCAATTACTAAGGTCTCGACCGAGTTCACTGCTTAGCCTCATCCACCATGTTGTCTTAAAATGACAGGCACTTTAAGAAATTGCCGAATTTGGCAGCCAAATATATGTTACTTCAAAGAAAACAGCTTGGATAAAGCTGACTAATTTCGCGAAATTCTCATTCATTATATTGATAAAAATTAGTATTGAATCTCCTATATTCGGTTTCCACTAAATTGAGCTTCGTGTGTTTGAATGATATAATTTGGCTTTTTTTAAATAAGGATTATGAAAGCTACCTCTTCCTCCCGGCACTGGCCGGAAGGACTTTTTAAGCTTCTAAACATCACACATTTTCAATTTTTACACAGTCGTGTAGGGAAAAAAATGTACTTTCAAATGTAATTTGTTTGAAAACTGTATATCGATTTACTCATTTTTTATGTCTTTTAAATTAATTTTCAAGGAAGATTTGTTGTAGGTATATCTCTAACGCGTGCCGGCTCCATTACATAATAATAATAAGCATTTTGCACATAAAACAATAAAAATTGTTCAGCAGTTATTTCTGACTAATTTTCTATAAGGAAATTAAAACTTCCTCTATAAATAAATAAAAGAATAATATTTAACAAAAACACAAATCTAACACACATGTAATCGAGCAATTTAAAATTTACGCCGCCAAATAGGAAAATAAAAAAGTCTGTCAAATGAATTTTATTTGCAAACTGCAATCCCAGTTTACTGAGTGTCTATGGTTTTAAAAACAACTTTCAAGCGTGAAATATTTTTAAATGTATCTATGTCGCGTAGAGCTCGATTACGAATCGTTTGCCCCTAAAAATGTAAAGAGTTTCTTACAGCTAATATTCCATTAAAAAACTCTATAAATAAATAGATAAAGTAAACACAAATTTTACATACATATAATTGAACTACGCGCTTAAAGCACTGAAATGATCAAAATCAAAAAGGCTGCCATGCCGTAAGAAGAAAAATCTTGATCTAATAACTCTTAGCATGCGCTTAATACGAAAATATTGGTTTTGATAGATTTCAAAACTGTATTTAATTGCATAATTGATATTTTTCCTATAACAATGCTTTTTTGTGTTAGTTGGCTTGTTGGCTATCTAAAAAATATATTGCATGTAAAAAATTTATTAGCGTTTTCAATTTAAAAACAAGTAAGAAAAATCATTCGTTAAGCATAGTTTATGAAACACTTTCCAACACTTCCTGAATGCTTTAACAAAACTTCATTATTTAGGGAAATAAGGTATATAAGTGAACTAAGTAAACATTTTAGAAAACGCATAAAACAATTGAAAAACTGATTTCAGCAGTTACCGTCCATAGCAAATATGTATTCCAATTCTTTTGAACAGCCTGTATTTTATCTGTAGGTTGATATATATATATACTATATAATGGGAAATTTAGTTTAGCAAGAAAACGATAATAACAGGTTGAAATATCCCTTTCAGCAATTTAATCTAATAGATGGAAACATACTTGTATACTTTTGTACAGTCAAGTAGTTCACATAGTACCTTTATTACACGCCACTATTTAGCTAAAGTTTAATTCAAAGTAAAACACTCTCAAAAGTACTGGAATCACATTTTCAAAAATTATCATTTATAGACGGCCATGTATCCATTTCTTTGCATGACCCTGTATATCATTTTATCTATGTTCTATAAACATTTCTTAGTAAACTAAGTGCAGTTCAGCGTAAAAATGGATAACTCATTTAAAAACCACCTATAAGCAATTTGCAATCATGCCCAGTGACCATTACGAATTCTTTTGTGTAGCCCTGTGTATGGGTTACAGCATTTATACACACCACATACCATGCAAAAATATATAGTGAAACATAAAAGCACATAATATAATTAAAGATGTATTTCCAGCAATCACCGCTACCGTACAGTACTTCGGATACAATATAGTATCTCAAATATTTTGTGTGTTCCTGTAAATGCTATGCACTTCATATTATACATGAAATAAGTTATAGTGATCCTCAGCGGCGTATATCAATTTCATTATACATGAAATAATTTAACTAAATTAAAATACACCGGAAAAAATTCCCTCCATCTCTGTATCATTATGTAACGGGATTCTTTTGTGTGGCCCTGTAAATGAATAATAGTTATTCTTTGACCCGCATGTTCTACAGAATGCATATTTTAGTGCACTTGATAAATGCATATCAATTTTATCATGTTTGAAAGCATGTAACATCATTAAAAATCATTTTAAACTAGTTTTTCCCATAGGCCGTAATGTTATGAAATTAAAACTTTTGACTGTCCCTGTACATGAACTAAACGTGCTACAAACTTCATTTGCAATAGGGTTCGTGCTATGGTAGAGGTCACTAACATCCAAAAATTTCAGAACGATCCGAGTATATTTACGGGAGTTAGAGCGCGGACAAACGGGCAGACGGACAGACGGCCAGATAAACCGAAGTCATAAACACTTTTCAACTTTGTTGGAAAGTGTTAAAAAATGGCTTTCACCTATAGTCTGAAACCCGGTAAGCTCACGTTCGATCCCTTAGTTATTTTAACGTAAAGGTCACTGCTCAACTTTGCATTTTATCATTGCGTGATTTCAATTACATTATTTTCCAAAGTGGAGCATTTCCACATGTGAAGAATTTCAGTGCCGCTCTAGTGAAAATGATGCACTTCTATGTACAAAATTTATTTCAGTTTTAAAACTTAAAATACACTCTTTTATTTTATATAAAATGACGTCATTTGCATCCGCTGAAGAATTCCACATTTATTGTCCAGTATTAAACAACATCTATAGAAAAGTATGCGTAAGACGTCATCATTATCGTAGAATAATACACAAACCCAGCAAAAAGCAATGTCGTAAACTCGACAAAAAAAAAAAAAAAAAAAAAAAAAGAAAGAAATCGTCTGTCTAATGATTCATATGCCTTCATTTGTTTGTAACATTGAATAGTTAAAATTGAATATAGTTTATAAGAGCTCTATATTTTATCAGAAATTATTCATTTATATGTTTTCAAAATAGCACGTATTTTAATGACAACTTTTTTTCAATTGTTATGAGGAAATGGGAGCAAAATGATATAGTAATCTATAATTTTCCTTTGACTTTCTACAGAAATCTAGTTGACTAGAAATTTAGTTGTCACCATTACAGAAATGGTATTAAAAACTATAAATAAAGTAATACCTCAAAAATAAATTGAGATGCAGCTTTCAAACAAATTGCAGTTAAAAATGCTTTTTCTCCCTATATGATGGTGTAAAAATTGAAAATGTGCGATGCTTAGAAGTTAAAAAAAATTGCAGTAGAAATTATCAGTATTTAACCGTACAATGATACATCTGCTCCTTTTTACGGCTGGCTTAGGTAACGTAAAGTTATTTTTTAGTGACGACATTGTAATTGTTACCTGAAAGAAATAGCATATCGGGGGATGATAATAATAAAAGATAAGACCCTTGTGGCTTTCAAGTTAACTGTCTTTCACAGAATTTCTGTTTTTAATTGATAAAAAAGAAAAGGAAATGATTTCCCTGACAGACAGTCAAGAAGCTACTTCAGTCAAACGAAAAGACGCGTTCGCTAATGCTAATCCTATGGAAGAAATTTATAAAGATATCGCAGTTGCATTTCAACATTTTTAAAAGATTTTTTTTCATTCGATAACTGAGATCAATCTGTATGCAGGCCGTTTTTACTTTTTCGATTTTGATTTTGATTTTTTTTTATAAGGATGCTTTTAGTTTCGAAACCGGTTCCGAAAATAAAAGTGCCCTCATTAAAAATACCTGTAAACAAAATTGATAAAGTAAACAACGGCCAATGTACAGATAGATCTCAACTATTCAATGAAAAAAAAAAAAAAAAAAAATCCTTTAAAAATATTTAAATTCAAACGAGATATCTTTATAAATGTCTTCCATAGGATTAGCATTAGCGAACGCGCCTTTTCGTTTGACAGAAGTAGCCTCTTAACATTACACAGCTTGCGACTTTCGCGTGCTGCGAGCGCAGGCTCTTAAATATAGTTAGTCGACAGTTTTCTTTTAACTGTGCCTTTTTTTTTTTCATTTCGTGCAGGTGGAAAAACCGCATCGAGTCGGAAACAATGCATTTCGCAAAAGTCAAATAAAAGATGCTAAAATCACTCATGCACTCGCCATTTACAAATTTAATCAGCAGGGAACGAATGGTTTAGCCGAATTTTTTTCTTTTGTTTGCAGGATTTATTTATTTACGTTTTTCTTTATTCATTTACTTTACAAAGGTTTATAACTATTTAAAACAACTCATTGCCTCGAAATCACAATATTCAATACTTCGTCGTTCAAGGTAGAAAACAATGCTTTTTTAAAACTTCAGATATACAGTGAAACCTCCTTGTGCGACCACCTCCCTGAACGACCATTTTTTCATGGAACGAAATTTATTCCCATAGGTTCAATACTAATTTTACCTCTATTCAGAGACCCTCCTACCTGAACTCCCTCCATGAGAGACCAATGCTTTCAAGAAAATGAAACAAATTTCGCTTTTTCCTGGTCGCTTGAAGAAAGTTTTATTTGAGAAGTTTTATATTCCGGAGAGCACATTATTCATCAAACTTCTGAACTAAGTTTAGAATTTTTATTTATTCCGGTAACTTTTAAATGTTCAAACTCCTTTGTGCCTTTTTAGGCAACAAATTTAACTCTGGTGACAAATTAAGGATGACGTTCAATAAACTCCTCTGCCCTATTCTGTCAGGAAATTCTCAAAGAAATAGATAAACTAATGAAATCGTCATTATTTGTTCCCGCCAAAAAGAAAAAAAAATGCATTTATTTACTGAACTTCGAACGGACTTGGAAATAAAAGATATAAAAGATAAAATCGTAAAATTAAAGCAAACTTCAATGTGTTCATTTTTTAAACTATGCAGTAATTAACTTACGTAATTAACATTTGTTTTGATACTTACATTTTCATATTTTTTCCTAATGTGAAAAATAAATTTCAGTAACATTAATTGTTACCTTTTTTCAACAATTAAAATCTAGATATAAACATGACCTCCATTAAGAGACCACCTCTGAAGCGACCAATTTTCATTGGAACAGAGCGTGGTCACTTTAGGGAGGTTTAACTGTATACCCCATAAACAAGTGTTTTCGAAATTTGTTTTTTATTATTTTTATTTTTATTTATTTTCTAAATCTCGCAACACTCTTGGATACAGAATTAAGCATCCGCAGCACATTTGAGCACATAGTTAAATTCCGTGGCATACTTAAGGCTTCCAACACCCAAATACCCCTAGCTAATGTTAAACCTACGGGTGTGTGATGCATTTATAAACTAAAAATATCTGCTTGGGAAAATTAATGTTTTAACTTCTGGTCGGACACATTTTTCCCAGACATATTTCTCTACAAAAGTGACACGAAAAAGTAAAAAGTTTGGATATTCCTGATTAAGGGGATTAATCAGTCAGACCTCTAATTCCCTTCGCTAATGTTAAACTTATGGGAGTAGAATGCCTTTTTAATTTTAAAATATCTTATAAGGAAATTAATAGTTTTGATTTATTTTTTCTGCGTAATCTTTTTAAAGGATCTTTTTTTTTTTTATTAGTCAAAATGTTTCTAAATCACATGCCTAACTTAATATTTTATGTGTTAATATCGTACAAGCTGTGAATAAGATTTTGACACTTCATATAAAATTAAGCGTATAATTAGGTAGCTTTCTTTACAAAAAAGCTACCTATTGCAGCCGTTCGGAGGAAAGTGATTTCAAAAAATTTTGGTATATTTTCATCGATCATGACCCCCAGACCCCGAAACCACCCTCCGTTCAAAATTGATATATATATATATATATATATATATATATATATATATATCTGACCTATGTCACACTGTAACTCCCGTAATTATGAACCGATTTCGATGTAATTCGGTGTGTACATAGTACATACCAATGTCTCGACCGAGTTCGTTGGCCAGCTTCATCCGCCGTTTTGTTTCAAAATGGCGGCCATTTAAAATTTTAAAAATAATTTAAAACTTGAAATGTGGTACCAAAAAATTAAAAATGGAAAAATATTTTTTTCTTATGTATTTGACCTTTATACAAAGATTCCGGAACAGTTTTTGTTTCGTCTATATCTTAAAAAATGGCTGAGTTATAGCATTTTGAATTTCTAGCGTGGCTGACATTTTGAAACGTCCTGAATTTTGTCACGCGATAAAAGGCGTACTTATGAACCGATTTGGATGTAATTCGGTGTGTACATAGTACATACCAATGTCTCGACCGAGTTCGTTGGCCAGCTTCATCCGCCATTTTGTTTCAAAATGGCGGCCCTTTAAAATTTTTTTAAAAATTTAAAATTTGAAATGTGGTGCCAAAAAACTGAAAATGGAAAAATATTTTTTTCTTATGTATTTGACCTTTATACAAAGATTTCGGAGCAGTTTTTGTTTCGTCTATATCTTAAAAAATGGCTGAGTTATAGCATTTTGAATTTCTAGCGTGGCTGACATTTTGAAACGTCCTGAATTTTGTCACGCGATAAAAGGCGTATTTATGAACCAATCTGGATGTAACTTCGTTTATACATAGTACATACCAATGTCTCGACCGGGTTCGTTGGCCAGCTTCACCCGCCATCTTGTTTAAAAATGGCGGCCAATTAAAAAAATTAAAAAATAAAAAAATTTAAATGAGATACCAAAAAATTGGAAAATGAAAAAGATTTTTTTGTATGTGTTTGACCTTAATACAAAGATTCCGGAACAGTTTTTCTTTCGCTAATATCTAAAAAAAAACGGCTGAGTAATAGCATTTTGAATTTCTCTTGTGGCTGACATTTTAAAACGACCTGATTTTTGTCACGCGATAACAGGCGTATTTATGAACCTATTTGGATGTAACTTGATCTGTACATAGTACATACCAATGTCTCGACCGAGTTCGTTGGCCAGCTTCATTCGCCATCTTGTTTCAAAAGGGTTGCCATTTAAAAAAAAATTAAATTTAAAATTCAAAATGAGGTGTTAAAAAATTGGAAAATGAAAAAGATTTTTTTATGTGTTTGGCCTTGATACAAAGATTCCGGAGCAGTTTTTGTTTCTGAAAATTTGTTCTTTTGTTGATATCTTAAAAAATGGTTGATTTATAGCACTTTGAATTTCTAGCATGGCTAACATTTTGAAACGATCTTGTATTTGTCACGCGATAACACACGTTTTCGCCTATTTCGATGTAAGAAGGCATGTGGATAGTATACATCAGCACCTCGACCAAGTTCGCTGGCCAGATTAATCAGCCATCTTGTTTCAAAATGGCGGCCATTAAATTAAAAAATATATATATATTTAAAGTGAGGTGCAAAAAAATTAGAAATTGAAAAAGGTTTCTTTCTTAAGTATTTGATCTTGATATAAGGATTCAGGAGCATTTTTTGTTTGTCTTTACCTTAAAAAATGGCTCAGATATAGCAGTTTCAATTTCTATTGTGGGTGACATTTTGAAAAATCTGATTTTTTGCATGCGACAGCACTCCTATATATTAACCGATTCCGATGTGAGTGAGCATGTGCACAGCAATTACTAAGGTCTCGACCAAGTTCACTGCTTAGCCTCATCCACCATGTTGTCTTAAAATGACAGGCACTTTAAGAAATTGCCGAATTTGGCAGCCAAATATAAGTTACTTTAAAGAAAAGCAGCTTGGATAAAGCTGACTAATTTCGCGAAATTCTCATTCATTATATTGATAAAAATTAGTATTGAATCTCCTATATTCGGTTTCCACTAAATTGAGCTTCATGTGTTTGCATGATATAAGTTGGCTTTTTTTAAATAAGGATTATGAAAGCTACCTCTTCCTCCCGGCACTGGCCGGAAGGACTTTTTAGAAATGGAATGCATTTTTATTTTTTAAATATCTCAGACGGAAATTAATATTTTTGACTTTTTTTTTTTTCAGTGTAATTTTTATAACCTTTTAAGACCGGGATTTTTTTTGGTAGAAATTGAAAGTTTGGGTGGTTTCCCCTTATTGATAGGACCGTATTTGATTGAAAAAAATATTCAAAGAAATACCCGATGCCAGGTTATGCCAAGGGAGGACCCGCACAATTGTGCGGATTCGGTCTTAATGCAGCCGTTTTTGAGCTAAATCTACACAATTGTGTAGTTTGTGATTATGTGTGCAAATATCTAAAGATAAAAGTTTAAGTAAAAAAAAATTGTTGTTTATTGAGATAATTTTCCTCAGCCACAATGAAAATGTTTGAAACAATTTTTGTTTTTGGACAAACCACTACAATTTCATCTTCTCACACGTGCTCTGCTCAATGCTCGCACCCCTCTTAAGAGCCGTTGACAAATGGTATGCCCTTCACTCCGTTTGGATTGTGCCTGATTCTTCAAATTTCTTTTCTTTTTTTTTTTTTAGTTTTTCCAGCAGCGGTATTTTGTTGAAATACCGATGGAAGTACATAAACCTAGGTCTGAACCAGAGTAAGGACTACAGCAGGTCCAAAGCCCAGATCCTTGTGGACCAGGTCTGTACTTTCCCACTGGTATACTACAAAATTTAAAACTATCCGAGGTGATATTGTTACAACAGAGTGTGCTTTGTTTTTTATATACTGCTGTCTGCTCATCTATGGAAAATTTTCCCTGATCTCCTGGTAAATTCAAGCAGACACTACGGAATCTGTCGAGCATTTGCTGAACTTTCCATAATTTATTATTTATTCCTGGTGGTTTATTTGCTGTGTCGACAAAATGGAATGAATTTATCAAACTTAAAAATCTATCTCGTGATATGCATATAACTCATATAAAACTTTAAAATCATATATGACATCTATAACTCAGAGCAAAAACATACAGTTCATTACATGTGCTTGTGCATATATATCTAATACTATCAATTTTAAATAGAAATCATGAATAGTACAAACCTATTAATTTAAAATTAATCCGATTTAAAAATGTAATTAATAAAAAATAAATTAAAAAAAAATCACTTAAAAATACAAATTTTATATATTAGGAATTGTGCCCATTTTGGAAGTGGTAAAGGCCGGACCCGCACAAGTGTGCGGGTCATTTGTTTTTGAACATTTGTAAAGCCTAATTAAATTTATCAAAGACAAAATCAATTAAAATCATGAATATGGTATATGAAAAGAAAAATTAAATCCAAGCAAACATTAAAAATCGTATTTAAAAGAAATTACGACAGTACAAATTTTTTGTCTATTGCTGTCAGATGATATAGTCTTTTTACGAGTAAAAGCAGAAAATTTAACCCTGTATTGTAGTTGGTGCCCCCTAGTTGTGTCTTATCAAAACATCTGAAGCCAATTAACTCAAATGTGCAGATTTGGTTTTAAATATCACAAAAACAGGAAATAGTCATTCTCTTTTACTTTAGTATCACCCGCACAATTGTGAGGGTCAGTGCTTAAAGGGTTATTGGAGCTCTTAAAAAAAGAGCTCTCTTTTTCTTAGTTGTCAAAATATTTCTAAATCACATGCCTAGTTTAATATTTTATGTGTTAATATCGTACGAGCTGAGCTGTGAATAAGATTTTGACACTTCATATAAAATTAACCCTTAAATGCCGGGTGTTGCTTTTCGGCAACATACCCAATTTAGGCTCTAAAATGCTATTAGAATAATATTGAAGCTATAATACCTAATGTTGCCAATAAAATACATTCTGAAAATATTATTAAATCGATTTTCAACCTGTAGATGGCAACACTTATGTTGTTTAAGAATAAAGATAGATTTATTTTTTCAATTATTGATACTTGTTCTTTTTGTTTTGTTTGGAAGCTTGCGAAATACCATATTTTGTTCTGCAGTGAGCAAGTAAAATTTATTTCTTATTATTAGTTCCTAAAATTATTGTGTGTTTAATGTTATAGAATTTTATCAAGGAAAATTATTTTTTCAATTAAAGGCCAGTATTGCTGATTAGTAACAAACTGTTTTTTAGCCGTAAAGCATACTTAAAACGAAATATGATTTTTTTTAAGTATTTTTCCCATGATTTATTTAAAAAATGAAAGCCGAAAAACATTATTACAAAGATTTTCGAAAAATCAGGCATTTAAGGGTTAAGCATTTAGTTTAGAAATGGAATGCATACTTATTTTTCAAATATCTCACAAGGAAATTAATATTTTTGACTTCTTTTTTCTGTGTAATCTTTTTCAAGGAGCTCTCTTTTTCTTAGCTGTCAAAATATTTCTAAATCACGTGCCTATTTTAATATTTTATGTGTTAATATCGTACGAGCTGTGAATAAGATTTTGACACTTCATATAAAATTAAGAATAGTTTAGAAATGGAATGCATATTTATTTTTAAAATATCGCATAAGGAAATTAATATTTTTGAATTATTTTTTCTGTGTAATCTTTTTAAAGGAGCTCTTTAAAAATGAGCTCTCTTTCTCTTAGTTGTCAAAATATTTCTAAAACACATGCTTTGTTTAATATTTTATGTGTTAATATCGTACGAGCTGTGAATAAGATTTTGACACTTCATATAAAATTAAGAATAGTTTAGAAATGGAATGCATACTTATTTTTAAAATATCGCATAACGAAATTAATATTTTTGAAGTATTTTTTCTGTGTAATCTTTTTAAAGGAGCTCTTTAAAAATGAGCTCTCTTTCTCTTAGTTGTCAAAATATTTCTAAATCACATGCCTTGTTTAATATTTTACGTGTTAATATCGTACGAGCTATGAATAAGATTTTGACACTTCATATAAAATTAAGCATATAGTTTAGGAATGGAATGCATACTTATTTTTTAAATATCGCATAAGGAAATTAATATTTTTGAATTATTTTTTCTGTGTAATCTTTTTAAAGGAGCTCTTTAAAAATGAGCTCTCTTTCTCTTAGTTGTCAAAATATTTCTAAATCATATGCCTTGTTTAATATTTTATGTGTTAATATCGTACGAGCTGTGAATAAGATTTTGACACTTCATATAAAATTAAGAATGGTTTAGAAATGGAATGCATACTTATTTTTAAAATATCGCATAAGGAAATTAATATTTTTGAAGTATTTTTTCTGTGTAATCTTTTTAAAGGAGCTCTTTAAAAATGAGCTTTCTTTCTCTTAGTTGTCAAAATATTTCTAAATCATATGCCTTATTTAATATTTTATGTGTTAATATCGTACGAGCTGTGAATAAGATTTTGACACTTCATATAAAATTAAGAATAGTTTAGAAATGGAATGCATACTTATTTTTAAAATATCGCATAAGGAAATTAATATTTTTGAATTATTTTTTCTGTGTAATCTTTTTAAAGGAGCTCTTTAAAAATGAGCTCTCTTTCTGTTACTTGTCAAAATATTTCTAAATCACGTGCCTAGTTTAATATTTTATGTGTTAATATCGTACGAGCTGTGAATAAGATTTTGACTCCTCATATAAAATTAAGAATAGTTTAGAAATGGAATGCATACTTATTTTTAAAATATCGCATAAGGAAATTAATATTTTTGAATTATTTTTTCTGTGTAATCTTTTTAAAGGAGCTCTTTAAAAATGAGCTCTCTTTCTCTTAGTTGTCAAAATATTTCTAAATCATATGCCTTGTTTAATATTTTATGTGTTAATATCGTACGAGCTGTGAATAAGATTTTGACACTTCATATAAAATTAAGAATGGTTTAGAAATGGAATGCATACTTATTTTTAAAATATCGCATAAGGAAATTAATATTTTTGAAGTATTTTTTCTGTGTAATCTTTTTAAAGGAGCTCTTTAAAAATGAGCTTTCTTTCTCTTAGTTGTCAAAATATTTCTAAATCATATGCCTTATTTAATATTTTATGTGTTAATATCGTACGAGCTGTGAATAAGATTTTGACACTTCATATAAAATTAAGAATAGTTTAGAAATGGAATGCATACTTATTTTTAAAATATCGCATAAGGAAATTAATATTTTTGAATTATTTTTTCTGTGTAATCTTTTTAAAGGAGCTCTTTAAAAATGAGCTCTCTTTCTGTTACTTGTCAAAATATTTCTAAATCATATGCCTTGTTTAATATTTTATGTGTTAATATCGTACGAGCTGTGAATAAGATTTTGACACTTCATATAAAATTAAGAATAGTTTAGAAATGGAATGCATACTTATTTTTAAAATATCGCATAAGGAAATTAATATTTTTGAATTATTTTTTCTGTGTAATCTTTTTAAATGAGCTCTTTAAAAATGAGCTCTCTTTCTCTTAGTTGTCAAAATATTTCTAAATCACATGCCTTGTTTAATATTTTATGTGTTAATATCGTACGAGCTATGAATAAGATTTTGACACTTCATATAAAATTAAGCATATAGTTTAGAAATGGAATGCATACTTATTTTTAAAATATCGCACAAGGAAATTAATATTTTTGACTTCTTTTTTCTGTGTAATCTTTTTAAAGGAGCTCTCTTTTTCTTAGCTGTCAAAATATTTCTAAATCACGTGCCTAGTTTAATATTTTATGTGTTAATATCGTACGAGCTGTGAATGAGATTTTGACTCTTCATATAAAATTAAGAATAATTTAGAAATGGAATGCATACTTATTTTTAAAATATCGTAATATTTTTGAATTATTTTTTCTGTGTAATCTTTTTAATGGAGCTCTTTAAAAATGAGCTCTCTTTCTCTTAGTTGTCAAAATATTTCTAAATCATATGCCTTGTTTAATATTTTATGTGTTAATATCGTATGAGCTGTGAATAAGATTTTGACACTTCATATAAAATTAAGAACAGTTTAGAAATGGAATGCATACTTATTTTTAAAATATCGCATAAGGAAATTAATATTTTTGAATTATTTTTTCTGTGTAATCTTTTTAAAGGGGCTCTTTAAAAATGAGCTCTCTTTCTCTTAGTTGTCAAAATATTTCTAAATCACATGCCTTGTTTAATATTTTATGTGTTAATATCGTACGAGCTATGAATAAGATTTTGACACTTCATATAAAATTAAACATATAGTTTAGAAATGGAATGCATACTTATTTTTAAAATATAGTAGCCTTCCTCTTAACCGGTCTCCTCTTAACCGGAACTCCCTTTTAACCGGCCCAATTTTTTCCCCAACATCAGGCAAAATTCAGAAAGGAAATTTTCGGTTCTTATTTCTTTATGGTTAATTAACTCAAATTTACATAATGTAGAATAATTTCAACTTCTTATAAAGGTATGTGACAAAATTTTCAAAAATTTAATTTGTATTAACTATAGTTCATTATTTGTTATTAGTGATAATTTTTATTTCAATTCAGTTAATTACAACCAGCATTTATTTCACAAAAGATAGAAAATATGTACTTTTTTAAAACTACACAAATTAAAGAATTAAATGCATCCTACGTATTTAATTAATTAAATATGCAGTTACTCTTTTAAACCTTTTTAATTCTCCGGTTTAACCGGTTTTTCGCTTAACCGGCTAACTTTTGGTCCCGTTTAGGCCGGTTAAGAGGTATTCTACTGTATATCATAAGGAAATTAATATTTTTGACTTTTTCTGTGTAATCTTTTTAAAGGAGCTTTTAAAAAAGGAGCTCTCTTTTTCTTAGTTGTCAAAATATTTCTAAATCACATGCTTAGTTTAATATTTTATGATTTAATATCGTACGAGCTGTGAATAGGATTTTGATACATCATATAAAATTAAGCATATAGTTTAGAAATGGAATGCCTAATTATTTTTAAAATATCTCATAAAGAAATTGATGTTTTCGACTTCTTTTTTCTGTGTAATCTTTTTAAAGGAGCTCTCTTTTTCTTAATTTGTCAAAATATTTCTAAATCACATGCCTAGTTTAATATTTTATGTGTTAGTACCGTACGAGCTGTGAATAAGATTTCGACACTTCATATAAAATTAAGCATATATTTTAGAAATGGAATGCATACATATTTTTAAAATATATCATAAGGAAATTAATATTTTTAACTTCTTTTTTCTGTGTAATCTTTTTAAAGGAGCTCTTAAAAAAAGGAGCTCTCTTTTTCTTAGTTGTCAAAATATTTCTAAATCACATGCCTAGTTTAATATTTTATGTGTTAATATCGTACGAGCTGTGAATAAGATTTTGACACTTCATATAAAATTAAGCATATATTTTAGAAATGGAATGCATACATATTTTTAAAATATATCATAAGGAAATTAATATTTTTAACTTCTTTTTTCTGTGTAATCTTTTTAAAGGAGCTCTTAAAAAAAGGAGCTCTCTTTTTCTTAGTTGTCAAAATATTTCTAAATCACATGCCTAGTTTAATATTTTATGTGTTAATATCGTACGAGCTGTGAATAAGATTTCGACACTTCATATAAAATTAAGCATATATTTTAGAAATAGAATGCATACATATTTTTAAAATATCGCATAAGGAAATTAATATTTTTGAATTATTTTTTCTGTGTAATCTTTTTAAAGGAGCTCTTTAAAAATGAGTTCTCTTTCTCTTAGTTGTCAAAATATTTCTAAATCATATGCCTTGTTTAATATTTTATGTGTTAATATCGTACGAGCTGTGAATAAGATTTTGACACTTCATATAAAATTAAGAATAGTTTAGAAATGGAATGCATACTTATTTTTAAAATATCGCATAAGGAAATTAATATTTTTGAATTATTTTTTCTGTGTAATCTTTTTAAATGAGCTCTTTAAAAATGAGCTCTCTTTCTCTTAGTTGTCAAAATATTTCTAAATCACATGCCTTGTTTAATATTTTACGTGTTAATATCGTACGAGCTATGAATAAGATTTTGACACTTCATATAAAATTAAGCATATAGTTTAGGAATGGAATGCATACTTATTTTTTAAATATCGCATAAGGAAATTAATATTTTTGAATTATTTTTTCTGTGTAATCTTTTTAAAGGAGCTCTTTAAAAATGAGCTCTCTTTCTCTTAGTTGTCAAAATATTTCTAAATCATATGCCTTGTTTAATATTTTATGTGTTAATATCGTACGAGCTGTGAATAAGATTTTGACACTTCATATAAAATTAAGAATGGTTTAGAAATGGAATGCATACTTATTTTTAAAATATCGCATAAGGAAATTAATATTTTTGAATTATTTTTTCTGTGTAATCTTTTTAAAGGAGCTCTTTAAAAATGAGCTCTCTTTCTGTTACTTGTCAAAATATTTCTAAATCACGTGCCTAGTTTAATATTTTATGTGTTAATATCGTACGAGCTGTGAATAAGATTTTGACTCCTCATATAAAATTAAGAATAGTTTAGAAATGGAATGCATACTTATTTTTAAAATATCGCATAAGGAAATTAATATTTTTGAATTATTTTTTCTGTGTAATCTTTTTAAAGGAGCTCTTTAAAAATGAGCTCTCTTTCTCTTAGTTGTCAAAATATTTCTAAATCATATGCCTTGTTTAATATTTTATGTGTTAATATCGTACGAGCTGTGAATAAGATTTTGACACTTCATATAAAATTAAGAATGGTTTAGAAATGGAATGCATACTTATTTTTAAAATATCGCATAAGGAAATTAATATTTTTGAAGTATTTTTTCTGTGTAATCTTTTTAAAGGAGCTCTTTAAAAATGAGCTTTCTTTCTCTTAGTTGTCAAAATATTTCTAAATCATATGCCTTATTTAATATTTTATGTGTTAATATCGTACGAGCTGTGAATAAGATTTTGACACTTCATATAAAATTAAGAATAGTTTAGAAATGGAATGCATACTTATTTTTAAAATATCGCATAAGGAAATTAATATTTTTGAATTATTTTTTCTGTGTAATCTTTTTAAAGGAGCTCTTTAAAAATGAGCTCTCTTTCTGTTACTTGTCAAAATATTTCTAAATCATATGCCTTGTTTAATATTTTATGTGTTAATATCGTACGAGCTGTGAATAAGATTTTGACACTTCATATAAAATTAAGAATAGTTTAGAAATGGAATGCATACTTATTTTTAAAATATCGCATAAGGAAATTAATATTTTTGAATTATTTTTTCTGTGTAATCTTTTTAAATGAGCTCTTTAAAAATGAGCTCTCTTTCTCTTAGTTGTCAAAATATTTCTAAATCACATGCCTTGTTTAATATTTTATGTGTTAATATCGTACGAGCTATGAATAAGATTTTGACACTTCATATAAAATTAAGCATATAGTTTAGAAATGGAATGCATACTTATTTTTAAAATATCGCACAAGGAAATTAATATTTTTGACTTCTTTTTTCTGTGTAATCTTTTTAAAGGAGCTCTCTTTTTCTTAGCTGTCAAAATATTTCTAAATCACGTGCCTAGTTTAATATTTTATGTGTTAATATCGTACGAGCTGTGAATGAGATTTTGACTCTTCATATAAAATTAAGAATAATTTAGAAATGGAATGCATACTTATTTTTAAAATATCGTAATATTTTTGAATTATTTTTTCTGTGTAATCTTTTTAATGGAGCTCTTTAAAAATGAGCTCTCTTTCTCTTAGTTGTCAAAATATTTCTAAATCATATGCCTTGTTTAATATTTTATGTGTTAATATCGTATGAGCTGTGAATAAGATTTTGACACTTCATATAAAATTAAGAACAGTTTAGAAATGGAATGCATACTTATTTTTAAAATATCGCATAAGGAAATTAATATTTTTGAATTATTTTTTCTGTGTAATCTTTTTAAAGGGGCTCTTTAAAAATGAGCTCTCTTTCTCTTAGTTGTCAAAATATTTCTAAATCACATGCCTTGTTTAATATTTTATGTGTTAATATCGTACGAGCTATGAATAAGATTTTGACACTTCATATAAAATTAAACATATAGTTTAGAAATGGAATGCATACTTATTTTTAAAATATAGTAGCCTTCCTCTTAACCGGTCTCCTCTTAACCGGAACTCCCTTTTAACCGGCCCAATTTTTTCCCCAACATCAGGCAAAATTCAGAAAGGAAATTTTCGGTTCTTATTTCTTTATGGTTAATTAACTCAAATTTACATAATGTAGAATAATTTCAACTTCTTATAAAGGTATGTGACAAAATTTTCAAAAATTTAATTTGTATTAACTATAGTTCATTATTTGTTATTAGTGATAATTTTTATTTCAATTCAGTTAATTACAACCAGCATTTATTTCACAAAAGATAGAAAATATGTACTTTTTTAAAACTACACAAATTAAAGAATTAAATGCATCCTACGTATTTAATTAATTAAATATGCAGTTACTCTTTTAAACCTTTTTAATTCTCCGGTTTAACCGGTTTTTCGCTTAACCGGCTAACTTTTGGTCCCGTTTAGGCCGGTTAAGAGGTATTCTACTGTATATCATAAGGAAATTAATATTTTTGACTTTTTCTGTGTAATCTTTTTAAAGGAGCTTTTAAAAAAGGAGCTCTCTTTTTCTTAGTTGTCAAAATATTTCTAAATCACATGCTTAGTTTAATATTTTATGATTTAATATCGTACGAGCTGTGAATAGGATTTTGATACATCATATAAAATTAAGCATATAGTTTAGAAATGGAATGCCTAATTATTTTTAAAATATCTCATAAAGAAATTGATGTTTTCGACTTCTTTTTTCTGTGTAATCTTTTTAAAGGAGCTCTCTTTTTCTTAATTTGTCAAAATATTTCTAAATCACATGCCTAGTTTAATATTTTATGTGTTAGTACCGTACGAGCTGTGAATAAGATTTCGACACTTCATATAAAATTAAGCATATATTTTAGAAATGGAATGCATACATATTTTTAAAATATATCATAAGGAAATTAATATTTTTAACTTCTTTTTTCTGTGTAATCTTTTTAAAGGAGCTCTTAAAAAAAGGAGCTCTCTTTTTCTTAGTTGTCAAAATATTTCTAAATCACATGCCTAGTTTAATATTTTATGTGTTAATATCGTACGAGCTGTGAATAAGATTTTGACACTTCATATAAAATTAAGCATATATTTTAGAAATGGAATGCATACATATTTTTAAAATATATCATAAGGAAATTAATATTTTTAACTTCTTTTTTCTGTGTAATCTTTTTAAAGGAGCTCTTAAAAAAAGGAGCTCTCTTTTTCTTAGTTGTCAAAATATTTCTAAATCACATGCCTAGTTTAATATTTTATGTGTTAATATCGTACGAGCTGTGAATAAGATTTCGACACTTCATATAAAATTAAGCATATATTTTAGAAATAGAATGCATACATATTTTTAAAATATCGCATAAGGAAATTAATATTTTTGAATTATTTTTTCTGTGTAATCTTTTTAAAGGAGCTCTTTAAAAATGAGTTCTCTTTCTCTTAGTTGTCAAAATATTTCTAAATCATATGCCTTGTTTAATATTTTATGTGTTAATATCGTACGAGCTGTGAATAAGATTTTGACACTTCATATAAAATTAAGAATAGTTTAGAAATGGAATGCATACTTATTTTTAAAATATCGCATAAGGAAATTAATATTTTTGAATTATTTTTTCTGTGTAATCTTTTTAAATGAGCTCTTTAAAAATGAGCTCTCTTTCTCTTAGTTGTCAAAATATTTCTAAATCACATGCCTTGTTTAATATTTTACGTGTTAATATCGTACGAGCTATGAATAAGATTTTGACACTTCATATAAAATTAAGCATATAGTTTAGGAATGGAATGCATACTTATTTTTTAAATATCGCATAAGGAAATTAATATTTTTGAATTATTTTTTCTGTGTAATCTTTTTAAAGGAGCTCTTTAAAAATGAGCTCTCTTTCTCTTAGTTGTCAAAATATTTCTAAATCATATGCCTTGTTTAATATTTTATGTGTTAATATCGTACGAGCTGTGAATAAGATTTTGACACTTCATATAAAATTAAGAATGGTTTAGAAATGGAATGCATACTTATTTTTAAAATATCGCATAAGGAAATTAATATTTTTGAATTATTTTTTCTGTGTAATCTTTTTAAAGGAGCTCTTTAAAAATGAGCTCTCTTTCTGTTACTTGTCAAAATATTTCTAAATCACGTGCCTAGTTTAATATTTTATGTGTTAATATCGTACGAGCTGTGAATAAGATTTTGACTCCTCATATAAAATTAAGAATAGTTTAGAAATGGAATGCATACTTATTTTTAAAATATCGCATAAGGAAATTAATATTTTTGAATTATTTTTTCTGTGTAATCTTTTTAAAGGAGCTCTTTAAAAATGAGCTCTCTTTCTCTTAGTTGTCAAAATATTTCTAAATCATATGCCTTGTTTAATATTTTATGTGTTAATATCGTACGAGCTGTGAATAAGATTTTGACACTTCATATAAAATTAAGAATGGTTTAGAAATGGAATGCATACTTATTTTTAAAATATCGCATAAGGAAATTAATATTTTTGAAGTATTTTTTCTGTGTAATCTTTTTAAAGGAGCTCTTTAAAAATGAGCTTTCTTTCTCTTAGTTGTCAAAATATTTCTAAATCATATGCCTTATTTAATATTTTATGTGTTAATATCGTACGAGCTGTGAATAAGATTTTGACACTTCATATAAAATTAAGAATAGTTTAGAAATGGAATGCATACTTATTTTTAAAATATCGCATAAGGAAATTAATATTTTTGAATTATTTTTTCTGTGTAATCTTTTTAAAGGAGCTCTTTAAAAATGAGCTCTCTTTCTGTTACTTGTCAAAATATTTCTAAATCATATGCCTTGTTTAATATTTTATGTGTTAATATCGTACGAGCTGTGAATAAGATTTTGACACTTCATATAAAATTAAGAATAGTTTAGAAATGGAATGCATACTTATTTTTAAAATATCGCATAAGGAAATTAATATTTTTGAATTATTTTTTCTGTGTAATCTTTTTAAATGAGCTCTTTAAAAATGAGCTCTCTTTCTCTTAGTTGTCAAAATATTTCTAAATCACATGCCTTGTTTAATATTTTATGTGTTAATATCGTACGAGCTATGAATAAGATTTTGACACTTCATATAAAATTAAGCATATAGTTTAGAAATGGAATGCATACTTATTTTTAAAATATCGCACAAGGAAATTAATATTTTTGACTTCTTTTTTCTGTGTAATCTTTTTAAAGCAGCTCTCTTTTTCTTAGCTGTCAAAATATTTCTAAATCACGTGCCTAGTTTAATATTTTATGTGTTAATATCGTACGAGCTGTGAATGAGATTTTGACTCTTCATATAAAATTAAGAATAATTTAGAAATGGAATGCATACTTATTTTTAAAATATCGTAATATTTTTGAATTATTTTTTTTTTTTAATCTTTTTAATGGAGCTCTTTAAAAATGAGCTCTCTTTCTCTTAGTTGTCAAAATATTTCTAAATCATATGCCTTGTTTAATATTTTATGTGTTAATATCGTATGAGCTGTGAATAAGATTTTGACACTTCATATAAAATTAAGAACAGTTTAGAAATGGAATGCATACTTATTTTTAAAATATCGCATAAGGAAATTAATATTTTTGAATTATTTTTTCTGTGTAATCTTTTTAAAGGGGCTCTTTAAAAATGAGCTCTCTTTCTCTTAGTTGTCAAAATATTTCTAAATCACATGCTTAGTTTAATATTTTATGCTTTAATATCGTACGAGCTGTGAATAGGATTTTGATACATCATATAAAATTAAGCATATAGTTTAGAAATGGAATGCCTAATTATTTTTAAAATATCTCATAAAGAAATTGATGTTTTCGACTTCTTTTTTCTGTGTAATCTTTTTAAAGGAGCTCTCTTTTTCTTAATTTGTCAAAATATTTCTAAATCACATGCCTAGTTTAATATTTTATGTGTTAGTACCGTACGAGCTGTGAATAAGATTTCGACACTTCATATAAAATTAAGCATATATTTTAGAAATGGTATGCATACATATTTTTAAAATATATCATAAGGAAATTAATATTTTTAACTTATTTTTTCTGTGTAATCTTTTTAAAGGAGCTCTCTTTTTCTTAGTTGTCAAAATATTTCTAAATCACATGCCTAGTTTAATATTTTATGTGTTAATATCATACGAGCTGTGAATAAGATTTCGACACTTCATATAAAATTAAGCATATATTTTAGAAATAGAATGCATACATATTTTTAAAATATCGCATAAGGAAATTAATATTTTTGAATTATTTTTTCTGTGTAATCTTTTTAAAGGAGCTCTTTAAAAATGAGTTCTCTTTCTCTTAGTTGTCAAAATATTTCTAAATCATATGCCTTGTTTAATATTTTATGTGTTAATATCGTACGAGCTGTGAATAAGATTTTGACACTTCATATAAAATTAAGAATAGTTTAGAAATGGAATGCATACTTATTTTTAAAATATCGCATAAGGAAATTAATATTTTTGAATTATTTTTTCTGTGTAATCTTTTTAAAGGAGCTCTTTAAAAATGAGCTCTCTTTCTGTTACTTGTCAAAATATTTCTAAATCATATGCCTTGTTTAATATTTTATGTGTTAATATCGTACGAGCTGTGAATAAGATTTCGACACTTCATATAAAATTAAGCATATATTTTAGAAATGGAATGCATACATATTTTTAAAATATCGCATAAGGAAATTAATATTTTTGAATTATTTTTTCTGTGTAATCTTTTTAAAGGAGCTCTTTAAAAATGAGCTCTCTTTCTGTTACTTGTCAAAATATTTCTAAATCATATGCCTTGTTTAATATTTTATGTGTTAATATCGTACGAGCTGTGAATAAGATTTTGACACTTCATATAAAATTAAGAATAGTTTAGAAATGGAATGCATACTTATTTTTAAAATATCGCATAAGGAAATTAATATTTTTGAATTATTTTTTCTGTGTAATCTTTTTAAATGAGCTCTTTAAAAATGAGCTCTCTTTCTCTTAGTTGTCAAAATATTTCTAAATCACATGCCTTGTTTAATATTTTATGTATTAATATCGTACGAGCTATGAATAAGATTTTGACACTTCATATAAAATTAAGCATATAGTTTAGAAATGGAATGCATACTTATTTTTAAAATATCGCATAAGGAAATTAATATTTTTGACTTCTTTTTTCTGTGTAATCTTTTTAAAGGAGCTCTCTTTTTCTTAGCTGTCAAAATATTTCTAAATCACGTGCCTAGTTTAATATTTTATGTGTTAATATCGTACGAGCTGTGAATAAGATTTTGACTCTTCATATAAAATTAAGAATAATTTAGAAATGGAATGCATACTTATTTTTAAAATATCGTAATATTTTTGAATTATTTTTTCTGTGTAATCTTTTTAATGGAGCTCTTTAAAAATGAGCTCTCTTTCTCTTAGTTGTCAAAATATTTCTAAATCATATGCCTTGTTTAATATTTTATGTGTTAATATCGTATGAGCTGTGAATAAGATTTTGTCACTTCATATAAAATTAAGAACAGTTTAGAAATGGAATGCATACTTATTTTTAAAATATCGCATAAGGAAATTAATATTTTTGAATTATTTTTTCTGTGTAATCTTTTTAAAGGGGCTCTTTAAAAATGAGCTCTCTTTCTCTTAGTTGTCAAAATATTTCTAAATCACATGCCTTGTTTAATATTTTATGTGTTAATATCGTACGAGCTATGAATAAGATTTTGACACTTCATATAAAATTAAACATATAGTTTAGAAATGGAATGCATACTTATTTTTAAAATATAGTAGCCTTCCTCTTAACCGGTCTCCTCTTAACCGGAACTCCCTTTTAACCGGCCCAATTTTTTCCCCAACATCAGGCAAAATTCAGAAAGGAAATTTTCGGTTCTTATTTCTTTATGGTTAATTAACTCAAATTTACATAATGTAGAATAATTTCAACTTCTTATAAAGGTATGTGACAAAATTTTCAAAAATTTAATTTGTATTAACTATAGTTCATTATTTGCTATTAGTGATAATTTTTATTTCAATTCAGTTAATTACAACCAGCATTTATTTCACAAAAGATAGAAAATATGTACTTTTTTAAAACTACACAAATTAAAGAATTAAATGCATCCTACGTATTTAATTAATTAAATATGCAGTTACTCTTTTAAACCTTTTTAATTCTCCGGTTTAACCGGTTTTTCGCTTAACCGGCTAACTTTTGGTCCCGTTTAGGCCGGTTAAGAGGTATTCTACTGTATATCATAAGGAAATTAATATTTTTGACTTTTTCTGTGTAATCTTTTTAAAGGAGCTTTTAAAAAAGGAGCTCTCTTTTTCTTAGTTGTCAAAATATTTCTAAATCACATGCTTAGTTTAATATTTTATGATTTAATATCGTACGAGCTGTGAATAGGATTTTGATACATCATATAAAATTAAGCATATAGTTTAGAAATGGAATGCCTAATTATTTTTAAAATATCTCATAAAGAAATTGATGTTTTCGACTTCTTTTTTCTGTGTAATCTTTTTAAAGGAGCTCTTAAAAAAGGAGCTCTCTTTTTCTTAATTTGTCAAAATATTTCTAAATCACATGCCTAGTTTAATATTTTATGTGTTAGTACCGTACGAGCTGTGAATAAGATTTTGACACTTCATATAAAATTAAGCATATATTATAGAAATGGAATGCATACATATTTTTAAAATATATCATAAGGAAATTAATATTTTTAACTTCTTTTTTCTGTGTAATCTTTTTAAAGGAGCTCTTAAAAAAAGGAGCTCTCTTTTTCTTAGTTGTCAAAATATTTCTAAATCACATGCCTAGTTTAATATTTTATGTGTTAATGTCGTACGAGCTGTGAATAAGATTTCGACACTTCATATAAAATTAAGCATATATTTTAGAAATAGAATGCATACATATTTTTAAAATATCGCATAAGGAAATTAATATTTTTGAATTATTTTTTCTGTGTAATCTTTTTAAAGGAGCTCTTTAAAAATGAGTTCTCTTTCTCTTAGTTGTCAAAATATTTCTAAATCATATGCCTTGTTTAATATTTTATGTGTTAATATCGTACCAGCTGTGAATAAGATTTTGACACTTCATATAAAATTAAGAATAGTTTAGAAATGGAATGAATACTTATTTTTAAAATATCGCATAAGGAAATTAATATTTTTGAATTATTTTTTCTGTGTAATCTTTTTAAAGGAGCTCTTTAAAAATGAGCTCTCTTTCTGTTACTTGTCAAAATATTTCTAAATCATATGCCTTGTTTAATATTTTATGTGTTAATATCGTACGAGCTGTGAATAAGATTTCGACACTTCATATAAAATTAAGCATATATTTTAGAAATGGAATGCATACATATTTTTAAAATATCGCATAAGGAAATTAATATTTTTGAATTATTTTTTCTGTGTAATCTTTTTAAAGGAGCTCTTTAAAAATGAGCTCTCTTTCTGTTACTTGTCAAAATATTTCTAAATCATATGCCTTGTTTAATATTTTATGTGTTAATATCGTACGAGCTGTGAATAAGATTTTGACACTTCATATAAAATTAAGAATAGTTTAGAAATGGAATGCATACTTATTTTTAAGATATCGCATAAGGAAATTAATATTTTTGAATTATTTTTTCTGTGTAATCTTTTTAAATGAGCTCTTTAAAAATGAGCTCTCTTTCTCTTAGTTGTCAAAATATTTCTAAATCACATGCCTTGTTTAATATTTTATGTATTAATATCGTACGAGCTATGAATAAGATTTTGACACTTCATATAAAATTAAGCATATAGTTTAGAAATGGAATGCATACTTATTTTTAAAATATCGCATAAGGAAATTAATATTTTTGACTTCTTTTTTCTGTGTAATCTTTTTAAAGGAGCTCTCTTTTTCTTAGCTGTCAAAATATTTCTAAATCACGTGCCTAGTTTAATATTTTATGTGTTAATATCGTACGAGCTGTGAATAAGATTTTGACTCTTCATATAAAATTAAGAATAATTTAGAAATGGAATGCATACTTATTTTTAAAATATCGTAATATTTTTGAATTATTTTTTCTGTGTAATCTTTTTAATGGAGCTCTTTAAAAATGAGCTCTCTTTCTCTTAGTTGTCAAAATATTTCTAAATCATATGCCTTGTTTAATATTTTATGTGTTAATATCGTATGAGCTGTGAATAAGATTTTGTCACTTCATATAAAATTAAGAACAGTTTAGAAATGGAATGCATACTTATTTTTAAAATATCGCATAAGGAAATTAATATTTTTGAATTATTTTTTCTGTGTAATCTTTTTAAAGGGGCTCTTTAAAAATGAGCTCTCCTTCTCTTAGTTGTCAAAATATTTCTAAATCACATGCCTTGTTTAATATTTTATGTGTTAATATCGTACGAGCTATGAATAAGATTTTGACACTTCATATAAAATTAAACATATAGTTTAGAAATGGAATGCATACTTATTTTTAAAATATAGTAGCCTTCCTCTTAACCGGTCTCCTCTTAACCGGAACTCCCTTTTAACCGGCCCAATTTTTTCCCCAACATCAGACAAAATTCAGAAAGGAAATTTTCTGTTCTTATTTCTTTATGGTTAATTAACTCAAATTTACATAATGTACAATAATTTCAACTTCTTATAAAGGTATGTGACAAAATTTTCAAAAATTTAATTTGTATTAACTATAGTTCATTATTTGTTATTAGTGATAATTTTTATTTCAATTCAGTTAATTACAACCAGCATTTATTTCACAAACGATAGAAAATATGTACTTTTTTAAAACTACACAAATTAAAGAATTAAATGCATCCTACGTATTTAATTAATTAAATATGCAGTTACTCTTTTAAACCTTTTTACTTCTCCGGTTTAACCGGTTTTTCGCTTAACCGGCTAACTTTTGGTCCCGTTTAGGCCGGTTAAGAGGTATTCTACTGTATATCATAAGGAAATTAATATTTTTGACTTTTTCTGTGTAATCTTTTTAAAGGAGCTTTTAAAAAAGGAGCTCCCTTTTTCTTAGTTGTCAAAATATTTCTAAATCACATGCTTAGTTTAATATTTTATGATTTAATATCGTACGAGCTGTGAATTGGATTTTGATACATCATATAAAATTAAGCATATAGTTTAGAAATGGAATGCCTAATTATTTTTAAAATATCTCATAAAGAAATTGATATTTTCGACTTCTTTTTTCTGTGTAATCTTTTTAAAGGAGCTCTTAAAAAAGGAGCTCTCTTTTTCTTAATTTGTCAAAATATTTCTAAATCACATGCCTAGTTTAATATTTTATGTGTTAGTACCGTACGAGCTGTGAATAAGATTTTGACACTTCATATAAAATTAAGCATATATTTTAGAAATGGAATGCATACATATTTTTAAAATATATCATAAGGAAATTAATATTCTTAACTTCCTTTTCTGTGTAATCTTTTTAAAGGAGCTCTTAAAAAAAGGAGCTCTCTTTTTCTTAGTTGTCAAAATATTTCTAAATCACATGCCTAGTTTAATATTTTATGTGTTAATATCGTACGAGCTGTGAATAAGATTTCGACACTTCATATAAAATTAAGCATATATTTTAGAAATGGAATGCATACATATTTTTAAAAAATCGCATAAGGAAATTAATATTTTTGAATTATTTTTTCTGTGTAATCTTTTTAAAGGAGCTCTTTAAAAATGAGCTCTCTTTCTCTTAGTTGTCAAAATATTTCTAAATCACATGCCTTGTTTAATATTTTATGTATTAATATCGTTCGAGCTATGAATAAGATTTTGACACTTCATATAAAATTAAGCATATAGTTTAGAAATGGAATGCATACTTATTTTTAAAATATCGCATAAGGAAATTAATATTTTTGACTTCTTTTTTCTGTGTAATCTTTTTAAAGGAGCTCTCTTTTTCTTAGCTGTCAAAATATTTCTAAATCACGTGCCTAGTTTAATATTTTATGTGTTAATATCGTACGAGCTGTGAATAAGATTTTGACTCTTCATATAAAATTAAGAATAATTTAGAAATGGAATGCATACTTATTTTTAAAATATCGTAATATTTTTGAATTATTTTTTCTGTGTAATCTTTTTAATGGAGCTCTTTAAAAATGAGTTCTCTTTCTCTTAGTTGTCAAAATATTTCTAAATCATATGCCTTGTTTAATATTTTATGTGTTAATATCGTATGAGCTGTGAATAAGATTTTGTCACTTCATATAAAATTAAGAACAGTTTAGAAATGGAATGCATACTTATTTTTAAAATATCGCATAAGGAAATTAATATTTTTGAATTATTTTTTCTGTGTAATCTTTTTAAAGGGGCTCTTTAAAAATGAGCTCTCTTTCTCTTAGTTGTCAAAATATTTCTAAATCACATGCCTTGTTTAATATTTTATGTGTTAATATCGTACGAGCTATGAATAAGATTTTGACACTTCATATAAAATTAAACATATAGTTTAGAAATGGAATGCATACTTATTTTTAAAATATAGTAGCCTTCCTCTTAACCGGTCTCCTCTTAACCGGAACTCCCTTTTAACCGGCCCAATTTTTTCCCCAACATCAGACAAAATTCAGAAAGGAAATTTTCTGTTCTTATTTCTTTATGGTTAATTAACTCAAATTTACATAATGTACAATAATTTCAACTTCTTATAAAGGTATGTGACAAAATTTTCAAAAATTTAATTTGTATTAACTATAGTTCATTATTTGTTATTAGTGATAATTTTTATTTCAATTCAGTTAATTACAACCAGCATTTATTTCACAAACGATAGAAAATATGTACTTTTTTAAAACTACACAAATTAAAGAATTAAATGCATCCTACGTATTTAATTAATTAAATATGCAGTTACTCTTTTAAACCATTTTACTTCTCCGGTTTAACCGGTTTTTCGCTTAACCGGCTAACTTTTGGTCCCGTTTAGGCTGGTTAAGAGGTATTCTACTGTATATCATAAGGAAATTAATATTTTTGACTTTTTCTGTGTAATCTTTTTAAAGGAGCTTTTAAAAAAGGAGCTCCCTTTTTCTTAGTTGTCAAAATATTTCTAAATCACATGCTTAGTTTAATATTTTATGATTTAATATCGTACGAGCTGTGAATTGGATTTTGATACATCATATAAAATTAAGCATATAGTTTAGAAATGGAATGCCTAATTATTTTTAAAATATCTCATAAAGAAATTGATATTTTCGATTTCTTTTTTCTGTGTAATCTTTTTAAAGGAGCTCTTAAAAAAGGAGCTCTCTTTTTCTTAATTTGTCAAAATATTTCTAAATCACATGCCTAGTTTAATATTTTATGTGTTAGTACCGTACGAGCTGTGAATAAGATTTTGACACTTCATATAAAATTAAGCATATATTTTAGAAATGGAATGGATACATATTTTTAAAATATATCATAAGGAAATTAATATTCTTAACTTCTTTTTTCTGTGTAATCTTTTTAAAGGAGCTCTTAAAAAAAGGAGCTCTCTTTTTCTTAGTTGTCAAAATATTTCTAAATCACATGCCTAGTTTAATATTTTATGTGTTAATATCGTACGAGCTGTGAATATGATTTCGACAATTCATATAAAATTAAGCATATATTTTAGAAATGGAATGCATACATATTTTTAAAAAATCGCATAAGGAAATTAATATTTTTGAATTATTTTTTCTGTGTAATCTTTTTAAAGGAGCTCTTTAAAAATGAGCTCTCTTTCTCTTAGTTGTCAAAATATTTCTAAATCATATGCCTTGTTTAATATTTTATGTGTTAATATCGTACGAGCTGTGAATAAGATTTTGACACTTCATATAAAATTAAGAATAGTTTAGAAATGGAATGCATACTTATTTTTAAAATATCGCATAAGGAAATTAATATTTTTGAATTATTTTTTCTGTGTAATCTTTTTAAAGGAGCTCTTTAAAAATGAGCTCTCTTTCTCTTAGTTGTCAAAATATTTCTAAATCATATGCCTTGTTTAATATTTTATGTGTTAATATCGTACGAGCTGTGAATAAGATTTTGACACTTCATATAAAATTAAGAATAGTTTAGAAATGGAATGCATACTTATTTTTAAAATATCGCATAAGGAAATTAATATTTTTGAATTATTTTTTCTGTGTAATCTTTTTAAAGGAGCTCTTTAAAAATGAGCTCTCTTTCTGTTACTTGTCAAAATATTTCTAAATCATATGCCTTGTTTAATATTTTATGTGTTAATATCGTACGAGCTGTGAATAAGATTTTGACACTTCATATAAAATTAAGAATAGTTTAGAAATGGAATGCATACTTATTTTTAAAATATCGCATAAGGAAATTAATATTTTTGAATTATTTTTTCTGTGTAATCTTTTTAAATGAGCTCTTTAAAAATGAGCTCTCTTTCTCTTAGTTGTCAAAATATTTCTAAATCACATGCCTTGTTTAATATTTTATGTGTTAATATCGTACGAGCTATGAATAAGATTTTGACACTTCATATAAAATTAAGCATATAGTTTAGAAATGGAATGCATACTTATTTTTAAAATATCGCATAAGGAAATTAATATTTTTGACTTCTTTTTTCTGTGTAATCTTTTTAAAGGAGCTCTCTTTTTCTTAGCTGTCAAAATATTTCTAAATCACGTGCCTAGTTTAATATTTTATGTGTTAATATCGTACGAGCTGTGAATAAGATTTTGACTCTTCATATAAAATTAAGAATAATTTAGAAATGGAATGCATACTTATTTTTAAAATATCGTAATATTTTTGAATTATTTTTTCTGTGTAATCTTTTTAATGGAGCTCTTTAAAAATGAGCTCTCTTTCTCTTAGTTGTCAAAATATTTCTAAATCATATGCCTTGTTTAATATTTTATGCGTCAATATCGTATGAGCTGTGAATAAGATTCTGACACTTCATATAAAATTAAGAACAGTTTAGAAATGGAATGCATACTTATTTTTTAAATATCGCATAAGGAAATTAATATTTTTGAATTATTTTTTCTGTGTAATCTTTTTAAAGGGGCTCTTTAAAAATGAGCTCTCTTTCTCTTAGTTGTCAAAATATTTCTAAATCACATGCCTTGTTTAATATTTTATGTGTTAATATCGTACGAGCTATGAATAAGATTTTGACACTTCATATAAAATTAAACATATAGTTTAGAAATGGAATGCATACTTATTTTTAAAATATAGTAGCCTTCCTCTTAACCGGTCTCCTCTTAACCGGAACTCCCTTTTAACCGGCCCAAATTTTTCCCCAACATCAGGCAAAATTCAGAAAGGAAATTTTCGGTTCTTTTGGTTCTTATTTCTTTATGGTTAATTAACTCAAATTTACATAATGTACAATAATTTCAACTTCTTATAAAGGTATGTGACAAAATTTTCAAAAATTTAATTTGTATTAACTATAGTTCATTATTTGTTATTAGTGATAATTTTTATTTCAATTCAGTTAATTACAACCAGCATTTATTTCACAAACGATAGAAAATATGTACTTTTTTAAAACTACACAAATTAAAGAATTAAATGCATCCTACGTATTTAATTAATTAAATATGCAGTTACTCTTTTAAACCTTTTTACTTCTCCGGTTTAACCGGTTTTTCGCTTAACCGGCTAACTTTTGGTCCCGTTTAGGCCGGTTAAGAGGTATTCTACTGTATATCACAAGGAAATTAATATTTTTGACTTTTTCTGTGTAATCTTTTTAAAGGAGCTTTTAAAAAAGGAGCTCTCTTTTTCTTAGTTGTCAAAATATTTCTAAATCACATGCTTAGTTTAATATTTTATGATTTAATATCGTACGAGCTGTGAATAGGATTTTGATACATCATATAAAATTAAGCATATAGTTTAGAAATGGAATGCCTAATTATTTTTAAAATATCTCATAAAGAAATTGATATTTTCGACTTCTTTTTTCTGTGTAATCTTTTTAAAGGAGCTCTTAAAAAAGGAGCTCTCTTTTTCTTAATTTGTCAAAATATTTCTAAATCACATGCCTAGTTTAATATTTTATGTGTTAGTACCGTACGAGCTGTGAATAAGATTTTGACACTTCATATAAAATTAAGCATATATTTTAGAAATGGAATGCATACATATTTTTAAAATATATCATAAGGAAATTAATATTTTTAACTTCTTTTTTCTGTGTAATCTTTTTAAAGGAGCTCTTAAAAAAAGGAGCTCTCTTTTTCTTAGTTGTCAAAATATTTCTAAATCACATGCCTAGTTTAATATTTTATGTGTTAATATCGAACGAGCTGTGAATAAGATTTCGACACTTCATATAAAATTAAGCATATATTTTAGAAATGGAATGCATACATATTTTTAAAATATATCATAAGGAAATTAATATTTTTGACTTCTTTTTTCTGTGTAATCTTTTTAAAGGAGCTCTCTTTTTCTTAGTTGTCAAAATATTTCTAAAACATATGCCTAATTTTAATATTTTATGTGTTAATATCGCATGAGCTGAGAGTAAGATTTTGACACTTTGTATAAAATTAAACATAAAGTTTAGAAATGGAATGCGTTCTTATTTTTAAACTATCTCATAAAGAAATTAATATTTTTGACTTCTGTTTTCTGTGTACTTTATTATCTTAGTTGTCGAATTATTTCTAATATACAATGAATAATAGTGCACATTCTAATGTACAGCACTGTGTAAAAAATGTCTTTGCACACACGCACAAAATTTTTTGCATAAATAACCCTATAAAGCAAATGTGACGAAATTATTTTAACTATTACTTTATTCAAATAATTAAAAAACACAAACCTTTTACCTTAAAAAATAATAATACTCATTTAAAAAAATAAAACAGCATTTTCTCCTGCCAATAAATTATTAAAACACAAAACATTGACAGTTTAAAATCCAATCAAACGTGAACTTTATCCAAATTTTAACATAGCTGCCCCGCACTTTGAAGTCACATAATATAATAACTGGGACGGCGATTCTGACAGTTTCTGTTGCCATGGCGCTCAAAGCGTGTGAGCTTTCTGAAGCTATCCTTGAGATGATTATAACTCTACATGATTCTGAAACTCTTCTAGTGTTCGTTATGTAATAAAGAAGAAAACAGAGACTGGTACGACAAAAAATACGCTGCGAACTGGGCGTCCAAGAAAGCTAAATGCAAGGCAAAGGAGGGCCATCATAAAGGAATCTAAAAAAAGAAAAACCCTTTCTAAGTCCTCAAGAATTGGCTGTTGATGTTGCTTTAACTTCTAGAACAGTAATTACGCAGCAAACTATTACAAATATTCTTCACGATGCAAATAATTGATGAAAAGCCCCTCGAAAAAACCATTTATCAGTGAAACAAATAGGCTAAAAAGACTTGCTTTTGCCAAAGCTTATGCCGGCAAACCACCGGAATTTTGAAAAAATGATATTTTTCCCCATGAAAGTAATTTTAATATTTTCGGCTCAGATAGAAATAAAACAGCGTGTTAAAAGCCAAGCGTCCCTTCAAATAACAAAACCTGAAATGAAATGTAAAACATGGCGGTGGTCATATAATGATTTAGGAAAATATCTTAACCCTTTAAATATTCTAAAGGTACTTCGAAAAAATACTCTTTTAACTCCACTTTATCCGGATACATGGCAGCAGTAGCAGGATAGGGATGAGACATCATATTTTAATTTTTTATAGTTTTTCATTTAGTTTACTTATGCTCAATTTGAAGTACTTTTTATTCTTTCGCTAGTTCAATTGTTTTATGCCTGGTATTTTAGTTTTCCCGCATTAAAATTCATTGCATTTTAGAATATTCTATTTATGCTGTAAACCTAATTTTAGTTTTCAAGATTTTTTTGCGCTGAATTCAACGCCATATTCAAACTTTTCCATACGCCGTTAAAGAGCTCCAGAAAGCAAATTTATTGGTTAACAAACTTTACCTCAGTGCTGAAATTCGGGGCTTTGCGATCACAAGTCTTGATTGATAAAAGCAGACGTAAGCACTCGCAGAGAGTTTTTTCGTTGATTTTCTATACCATTTAACTCAACGCAAACTTTAGAGAACGATGGAATAAGTTTTGGTGAAATTATATGGAATATTATAGAATGTGATTGTGAAATAGTAATGATTATGGAGGTATGAAAAATGTTTCTAATATGTGGAGTGAACTGGTTTATTTGTATGAATGGAGAGTGTTCTTACTAATTCTATGATACGTGAATCTTCAAATAAAAAGGCTTTAGAAGGAATTGTTTGTTGTGTTCTATCGGGAAAATTTCCAATGGATTTACATTGTTCTGGCAGTTATTCCGATTTGTTTATTTAAACCCCGATTTCAATATAGCAATCATAAACACTAGTTAAAATCTTCAAGTTAGATTTCATACTTTCAAGAGCAAAACGGTCTGGGCAGTGAAGGTGTCACAGATAGGTAAGTCTTTCTTCTGGGTTTTTGTAAAACTCGTTATATACAGGGCGCAATATGTTATCTATCGCCGACCTTTAATTTCTCAACCGTTGACCGTAGATATATAGTTCCAATTACAAAAACGTTTCAAATGAGCTAAATATTCATGTTGTGGCATTATTTAAAGTCAAAAATCAATGTGATAAAAATTACGAAAACTAACTTTTTATACGGTCCCCCAGTCCCTATAGTTATATTTAGTAAAATTTTACACATATCATAACAGATATAACACAAAAAGTTTGACACCTGTACTACAAAAATTGACACAGTTATTAAATTTCAAAGTTTGCGATCTTTGCACGTGATTTTGTTTTCCATTGAGGGATCAGTTAAAAGATGAATTAAAGTAATTTGAGATCAAACTCAGGGTGCAATGTCCTTTTTACGGCGAAGCCACTTTTAGCCGGTATCGTCGGTACTTTTGAATGTTGTTCGACCCATAAATGTTAGCTCAAATTTTTAGATGAAATAACCCTATTTGGTGATACCGGCTAAAGGTGCTTTCGCCGTAAAAAGGACATTGCACTCTGATTTTGATCTCGAATTACTTTAATTCATCTTTTAACTGATCCCTTAATGAAAGACAAAATCATGTGCAAAAATCTCAAACTTTGAAATTTAATAACTGGGTCAATTTTTGTAGTACAGATGTCAAACTTTTTGTGTTATATCTGTTATGATATGAGTAAACTTTTACTAAATATAACTATAGGGACTGGGGGACCGTATAAAAAGTTAGTTTTCGTAATTTTTATAAAATTGATTTTTTATTTTAAATAATGCCACAACATGAATATTTAGCTCATTTGAAACGTTTTTGTAATTGGAACTATATCTCTACGACCAACGGTTGAGAAATTAAAGGTCGGCGATAGATAACATATTGCACCCTGTATATATTCGAAAAATAAAATGCCCTCTATTTGCTAAAATGAACGAAATTTATTTATTAAAACAAAACAAAAATCTTACGAAACATTTATTTGGCTCAAATATAAAAAAAAAATTAAATTTTCTAAAATTCAGGATATTTTTCTTTGAAAGCAATCAAGAACATTCATTCTCTTTTAAGTACAATTCAACTGAAGATACTCGATAGCTTAAGAAAACAAATAAAACTTGCCAAAGCTGTGTTTAATAAAATGAGAAAGATCATGTAATGATTATGTTCCAGATGATGATAACATAATCCCTCACTGATCTCTCCCACAATTCCCTTTGCTTTGTCTTAAGCTGTCGACAATATAAATATGAATGTGTGTATATTCTTTTATATCATATAATTTCATTCTCCCCACAACAGCTGGAATTATACAAAACATCTATCTCCGTTCAAAGAACGTTAAAATCAACGAACCGTTCATATATTAGGGCTCCACATCCAGTGTAACCCATCATTTACGTCTTTCCTTCCCGTTTCAAAATTATACGCGAAATACTCATCATCTTCGGGTAAGAAACTTAAGACAAAAATTATAGTATTTTAAACATAACTAGAATTACTTAATGGAAAAGAAGTATTTTAAAATACATAATACTATGTATGTACATTTATAAGAGTCAAAAAATATAATAATAATATAATATAAAGCATATTTATAATGATAAATATAGAGAAAAAAACCAATTTGTGTACTATCAGTATTTTAAATATAAATTTTATGCAAATAAAATAACTGTCACATGGCAGCTGTGCTGTGATGTTTTGTAATACCTAAAATTTGTTGCGGATAACTCCCATTATTTATGTTTAAAATTTTATTTTCGGAGTGTGAGTTTTTTTTATTTAATTTTACAGTGAGATAATATTTTATGTGTGAATTTTGCGTAAATTTTATATTAAAAGTTAATAAAATTTCGATTATATCACCTTATAGTATAACTGTCTGTTGTTTTAATGATACTCGCAATATTTGAAATAATAACCCGTATATCATAATGCAGTATGAGACCCATT